>CM057472.1:72911100-74161100 GCA_030035585.1 Dugong dugon
CACAGTAGTTTAACTTAACTAGCAAAGAAGGTTGGCCTTGAGCATTATGTTCTTTTAAGATATATCTATATGGATTCAAACTGACAATAGCAACTTGAAAGAGTAGATAGGAACCTTAGGGGGCAGTAAGTCTATGGTAATAGGAGAGGACCAACTCAGAAAACGAGGATGACAATGGTTGTACAACTTGAAGAATGCAATCAATGTCACTGAATTGTACATGTAGAAACTGTTAAACTGATGTATGTTTTGCTGTGTATATTCTCAACAATAATAACATAACTAAATAAATGGATAAAGAAATGGGGTAAAATGAGGTAATAGGTCCAAAACCATTTTGAAAAGTAAACAGCTCCTTGCCAATGCCTGGCACTCTCAGTCTTCTCAGCATTCTCTTGCTTCCACGGAGCAAACACCAGCTGACAGCCCATCCTGCCCTGACCCCTCTAGACACTTGCAGGAGTTCACCTGGAGGGAGGGAAGCCCCACTGACCTGCTTTTATCTACTTGATTCAAACAAGCTCACCTAGTTTTATACCCTTTGCAACAGTTTCCTACCAGGAGTACACACATTTCTGTCCAAAATCTTGCTAAAAAGGGACCTGGAACGACTATCCTAATACTTCCAAGTCCTCCTTGAAATCCTGGCATGTCTGCATCATTAATGATCCCATTAATTTTGTTTTTCAAGATGCCACTTTATTCCTGGCCACACTTGTTTGCACACATGTCTTCTGTTTGAGCCAGGGCTTGCACCTGAGGGTGTGTAGTCCACACCCACTCCTCGTACTTTGGCTGTGTTCCCAGGTATGTACCTTTTGAAGTTTTAAGTGATCTACTTCACGTTAATCTTTTCTCCCTCATTCTATTCTAATCCCTTTGGTGAGAACTTGTTCCAGCATAGTCTACCCTTCTTGGCTACATTCAGCTTGAAACAAAATAACGGGAGTATCATTTCCATTAAAGTACACTGTCTTTCCCTTTCATATGCCTGGAAGGTGACTTTGCTAAATATCCTGCAATTTCTGATGAGTGTTTGAACTTTTGCAATGAGCCTGGCCCCCTAAAGATTAAAAAGGGGGCATGATTCCCCTCTTAAGTTCTCACAAATAAATTCCGCCCTCCTTCCCCTCTTTCATTCATTCAGCAAATAATTACTGAGCAACTAGTATGTGCCAATAGAACAAGAGACCTGGTGGTAAAAACGGTTAAGTGCTCAGCTGCTAACTTAAAGGTTTGAACCCACCCAGTAGGCTCCACAGGAGAAAGACCTGGTGATCTGCTTCTGTAAAGATTACAGCCAAGAAAACACTATGGGGCAGTTCTACTCTGGCTTGCTATGTGTCGGAATTGACTCGACAACAATAGTATGTGCCAAGCATTGGAGAAACAGCACAAGACAAACAAGGTTCCTATCCTTATGGAGTTTACATTCTAGTGGGGAAGACAGTAAATAAATGGACAAGAAAATTTAACCATATGGTATTATGATGAAAACAGGATTGTAATGTTGCGCAGAGAACACGGGATGGGGGGATTGCTACTATAGACTGAGTGGTCAGGGAAAGCATCTCTGAGGAGGTAACATTTGAGCTGAAACTTGAATGAACCAGCCTTGGAAAGATTGAGCACAGGAAAGCTGTTCCACAAAACTTTTCCCTTGATGGCAATGGAAAAAAAAATTCTTGGAAAGTCTTACACTCTGATCACGATGGCATTAGTATAGGTTATTGCTAAGATGTACATAACAGCCCACCTGAATGAGCATTCAGGGTTTACTGTGTCACAGCTCTGTGCCCTTTTCAAAGTACTTTTGTCAGTGGTGGCAAGATGAGTCAAAGGATCCCTCAGAAGAAGACTGAAAAGACCTACTGTTTTCAATTAAAATTAAGCAGTTTACTATAGTGTTATGATTTGAGAGTCCGGGGGAAGGGCTCCAATCCCTCAAGGTAGCCTGGACTTTCCCACTACACCCTGGAGAAAGAAATTCTTTTTAACCATTTTTTTCCCCCATTCAACAGCCAGTTAAAAGGCTTGAAATGCAATATCCCCTGGAGAACTAGCAAATTAGCCCTAAGTACACACTATGGTTCTAAGAAGGGTACAGACTCTTTTTTGTAAGGAGAAGGGAAGGCAGAGGAAGACACATGCTCTGGAGAGAACCAGAAAAGGACATTTAGGAAAAAGAGAAGAGCTGAAGAAAGGAGGAATGGAAGGGAGGAAATTTGTACCTAGAGCATTTTATATAATCCTTAAGGACCCCAATTTCTCCAGAGCCTGAGGAAGTTGGGCATACTTGGAGTTGGTCAGATGGATTGGCAATCGGTGTTTGTCCCCTTTCCTGCCTCCATCCTAAAGACCTATTTCTACGTGTCAGGAAGGTGGATTTCTCCATGGAAATGAGGTAGTGTGTATTCTGGACTATTTTGCCTTAGAGGAAGTATAAAGGAAAAGGCCTGAGTAATTATATATATGAACATGGCAGGAAAGTGGCATCTCACTAAGCTAAAATTTATCCTAAAAGAAATGGAAGAAGCCAAAATGTAAGGCTCAGGAATAAATATAACGTAGAATAAATGCAAATAAAAGCAAAAAAAAAAAAAAAAAAAGTCAAAGAATACTATAAGACTTATAAAACAAAATAAAACCAAAAAACCCCACCTCTTCTCACTCCTTTCCATCTCATTTGTGCGCCCAGTAACTCTTACAATTCTAGCCATTTCTTCTATTTCTTCCTTTTTTCTTTATCCAATGTTAGAGATTATTTAATGACTTTCTGCTATAGGCAAATGAGGATTGACTCTCATTTCTACTCTGTCACTCCCTCTCCAATACATACAGAGAGACTCTCATTTCCTCTATCTTCTCAATATAGTTATATTTCATTTTTTTTGTGAAATCAGTATTCAGTACATGCAGTATGTTTATTTTATTATGACTTTGTAAATAATATTTATAGTTAAACCACATAATATACTATGACATTTCCTTTTGTGTACAACTTTTGTTTTATTTGGTAATAATATTTTGTAGTTTCACTTGCATAGTTTCCCTCCATCTTCCTGTTTATATCTGAACAAGTTGTTCTCTAGGCCTAATGCAAAACTGTCATCCTGAGAGCGCCCTTTACCATCATCCTGGGGATACCTTTTGACTCTCCTTTGTTTGATTCCTTGTCTTGGTTGCCAACTGACTTGATTGAGCACATTATCCAGTGTAACAAGGGTACATGAAAGTTAAAATTTTTGAGACTGTACATGTCTTTATACTTGATGAATAATTTTGCTGGATATAGAATCTGCCTTAGGCTGGGTTCTCTAGAGAAGCAAAACCAGTAAAGCATATAGATATATATATAGAGACATTTATATCAAGGAAATGGCTCATGTGGTTGTAGAGGCTAGAATGTCCCAAGCCCGTGGGTCAGGATAGAGGCTTCTCCTGATTCACATAGCAGCAGGGGCTGGTGAACCCAAGATCAGCCGGTCAGAGAGCAGGGCTCTTGCTCACAGGCTGCAAAGATCGATGAATCCCAAGATCGGCAGGCAAGACCACAGGTAAGCTGCTAGCTCAAGTCCCAAGAACCAGAGGTCAGACAAACAGGAGCCAGCTGCAGGATCCAGTACTAGCAAAAAGCCCAGGAGCCTTACCAGAATGTCCACTTATATTCAATGCAGGCTATACACCCAAGGAAACTCCCTTTCAGCGGATCGGCTACTCAGAGCAGATCTCATCATGGAGGTGATCACAACTTCATATGACTGCCAAACTACTGAGAATCATGGCCCAGCCAAGTTAACACCCAGCCTTAATCATCACAGTCCATTCCTTGTCAACTTGGCACCTGTACACATCTCCTTAAACCATACATAATCTCTGAATAAAGACAATTATAAAGTCATACTTGTGCCTAACATGATACAAAAAACACACATACAACTGAAAATGCACTATCCCTGTTTACATCTTACATTTAATAAGAAAACAAAAGTATTTGATACACACATATGAAGCAGAAATACTCATAACAATTACAGTCCTTATTTCTGCAACTGGTCATGTGGTCATAACTGATATTTAGAACTACTTTCTTCCACCACCCATTCTGCATTCCCTTTGCCCTCAGTAAGCACCTCAGTTGGTCATGGTTCTTTGCCTGGTGGGGTGACCCAAACTTTCATTCCTAAAGGGTCTGGGCCATTAGTAGTCATGTTGGTATTGAGTTGCTGTAGTTTTTCATTAACTTTAATCACAGGGCATTGTAGTACTAAGAGATGCCCTAAAGGATCCCCTGCATTCCAGATATACTCTTCTTTACCTCCATTATGTAATATCAATCCGATTTCCTCTTGGTAATCAGGATCAATTACACCAGCCAGTATTGTAACTCCTTTATTTGTCTGTTGATCCAGAGGCATAAGGAACCCAGAGTGGCCAGGTGGCATTCTTAGCCTTCAGTTCAGTGGAATCAGTGATATGTCTCCAGGTGGGAGCATTCCTCCCTTTGGAACTAAGACCTCTAGATCTGCAGAACATAAGGTCATGGGGACAGGAAAAAAAAATCTTGTGAGTGGGTCACTAGAGGTAATAGTGAGTGGTACCACTCCCACTTCCACCCCTTGATTCCTGGACCCATGAAACCTTGCTACAGGAGAAACAGCACCATATATTGGATGCTGATTTAGAGCATCTACAGCATCCTGGAGAACATTGCCCCAACCCTGCAAGGTATTGCCACCTAGCTGGTACCATAATTGTGTCTTTAGAAGGCCATTCCATCGTTCTAGCAAGCCAGCTGTTTCAGGATGATGGGGAACACGGTAAGTTCCAGTGACCAGTGAGTTCCATGAGCATGGGCCCATTGCTGTACTTCATTTGCTGTGAAGTGAGTCCCTTGATCCAAGGCGATGCTGTGTGGGATATCATGATGGTGGATAAGGCATTCTGTAAGTCTACAGATGGTAGTTTTGGCAGAAGCATTGCATGCAGGGAAGGAAAATCCATATCCAGAGTAAGTGTCTACTCTAGTCAGAATAAAATGCTGCACTTTCCATGATGGAAGTGGTCCAATGTAATCAACTTACCACCAGCTTGGTGGCTGATCGCCTTGAGGGATGGTGCCATATCGGGGACTCAGTGTTGGTTTCTGCTGCTGGTAGATCGGGCACTCAGCAGTGGTTGTAGCCAAGTTGGCCTTTGTGAGTGGAAGTCCATGTTGCTGAGCCCATGCATAACCTCCATCCCTGCAACCATGGCCACTTTGTTCATGAGCCCATTGAGCAATGATGGGAGTAGTTGGGCAAATAGGATGACTGGTTTCCACAGAACTTGTCATCCTATTCACTTGATTGTTAAAATCCTCCTCTGCTGAGCTCATCCTTTGGTGAGCATTCACATGAAGCACAAATATCTTCACTTCTTTGGCTCATTTAGAGAAGTTTATCCACATACCTCTTCCCCAAACCTCCTTGTCTCCAATTTTCCAATCATGTTTCTTCCAAGTCCCTGACCATCCAGCCAAACTATTGGCCACAGCCCATGAATCAGTATGTAATCGCACATCCGGCCATTTCTCCTTCCAAGCTAAGTGAAAAACCAGGTGCACCACTCGAAGTTCTGCCCATTGGGAGGATCTCCCTTCACCACAGTCCTTCAGGGAGGTTCCAGAAAGGGGCTGTAGTGCTGCCGCTGTCCACTTTCAAGTGGTGCCTGCATATGGCACAGAAACATCTATCCGTAAACCAGGTACAAGTTTTCTCTTCTTCAATCAACTGATCATAAGGAACTCCCTATGAGGCCATAGTTGCAGACTGGGAGATGGAAGGTAATATACCAGGAGTGAAAACCATGGGTATTTGGGCCACTTCCTCATGCAACTTACTTGTGCCTTCAGGTCCTGCTCAGGCCTGATCTCATATATACCTTTTCCATTTAATGATGGAGTGCTGCTGTGCATGTCCAACTTTTTGACTCCATGGGTCCGACAACACCCAGTTAATGATGGGCAGCTCAGGCCGCATGGTGACTTGGTGTCTCATGGTTAAGCATTCAGTCTCTACTAAGGCCCAGTAACAAGCCAAAAGATGTTTCTCAAAAGGAGAGTAGTTATTTGCAGAGGATGGCAGGGCTTTGCTCCAAAATCCTAAGGATCTGTGCTGTAATTCACCAATGGGGGCCTGCCACAGACCCCAAACAGCATCTCTATCTGCCACTGACACTTCAAGCGCCATTGGATTAGCCAGATCATATGATCAAAGGGGCAGAGGGGCTTGCATGGCAGCTGAACCTGTTGTAGGGCCTTCTCTTGTTCTGGGCCCCACTCAAAACTAGCAGCTTTTCAAGTCACTTGATAAATAGGCCAGAGTAGCACACCCAAATGAGGAATATGTTGCCTCCAAATTCCAAAGAGGCCCACTAGGTGTCGTGCCTCCTTTTTAGTTAAGGGAGGAGCCAGATCCAATAACTTATCCATCACTTTAGACGGAATATCTCGACATGCCTCACACCACTGGACCCCTAGAAATTTCACTGAGGTAGTAAGCACCTGAATTTTTATGGGGGTAATTACCCACCCTCTAGCACACAAACATTTTACCAGTAAGTCCAGAGTCATTGACACTTCTTCCGTACTAGGTCTAATCAACGTAATGGACCAATGTGACATCTTATGGAAGGGAAAGGTGATCAAGTTCCCTGTGGACTAAATTGTAACATAGGGCTAGAGAGTTGACGTGGCCCTGAGATAGGCAACTGAAGGTGTATTGCTAGCCTTGCCAGCTGAAGGCAAACTGCTTCTGATGGTCCTTCGAAACAGGTAATGGAGAAAAATGCATTAGCCCCATCAATAGCTGTATACCAGGTACCAAGAGATGTATTAATTTGCTCAAGCAATGAAACAACCAGCAGCTGCAATTGGAGTCACCACCTGGTTAAGTTTTTGATAATATACTGTAACATTCTCCATAATCCATCTATGTTTTGCACAGACCAAGTAGGCTAGTTGAATGGGGATGTGTTAGGAATCACCACCTCTGCATCCTTCGAGTCTTGATGGTGGCAGTTATCTCTGCAATCCCTCAAGGAATGCAGTATTGGTTTTGGTTTACTATTTTCCTAGGTAGGGGCAGTTTTAATGGCTTCCACTTGTCTTTTCCTACCACAATAGCCCTTACTCCATTCGCCAGGGATCCAATGTAGGAGTTCTGCCAGTTGCTGAGTATATTTATTCCAATTATTCATTGTGGAACTGGGGAAATCACTACAGGATGGGTTTGGAGACCCACTGGACTGACTGTGAGACGGACATGAGCTAAGACTCCATTAATAACCTGACCTCCATATGCCCTCACTCTGACTGGTGGGCCACAGTGACGTTTTGGTTCTCCTGGAATTAGTGTCAGTTCAGAGCCAGTATCCTGTAATCCCCAAAAAGTCTGATTATTTCCTTTTCTCCAGTGAACAGTCACTCTCATAAAAGGCTATATAGGGAAGGCTGGGAGAAAGACTAACAATATAAATTTTGTCAGTGTATTAGAGTCCTTCCTCAAGGGGACCTGGCCTCCCCTTCATTTAAGAGGTTGTAGGTCTTTAAACTTGCTCAAGTCTGGGAATTCCATGACTATTCTGGCAATTTGAGTTAGACTGCTGTTCACTTGACCTAGAATTCATCCACTTGTACAGATTAAATATTTAGTAGATTTCCTATTTATTACACTCCTAGGGACACCATGACTAAGTAGCCAACACTGTAAGTCTGTACGAGTCAGACTTTTCTGATCACTGATGAGTCTGCTGCCTGTTACTGTAACCACACCAACCTTGTCTTTGTTGATCAAGTGCTGCCACTTGGCTTCTACTACCATGAGGTCCAATCAGTCCAATTCTAGTTAGGTGTCTGTCATGGAGTGAATTGTGTCTCCCAAAAAATATCTGTCAACTTGGCTGAGTCTTGATTCCCAGTATTGTATCATTGTGTACCATTTTGTAATCTGATGTGATTTCCCTATGTGTTGTAAATTCAATCACTATAATGTAATAAGATGGGTTAGCGGCAGTTATACTGATGTGATATACAAGATTGGGTAGTGTCTTAAGCCAATCTCTTTTGAGATATAAAAGAGAGAAGCGAGTAGAGACACATGGGAACCTCATACCACCAAGAAAGCAGTGCCAGGAGCAGAGTGTGTCCTTTGGACCTGAGGTTCTTATGCAGAGAAGCTCCCAGACCAAGGGAAGACTGATGCATCACAAGGACCTTTCTCCAGAGCCGACAGAGAAAGAAAGCCTTCCTCTGGAGCTGATGCCTTGAATTTGGACTTGTAGCCTACTACACTGTGAGAGAATAAATTTCTCTTTGTTAAAAGCTATCCACTTGTGGTATTTCTGTTTTAGCAGCACTAGATGACTAAGACAGTGTCTTAATTCAGTTAGGCAGTTCCCACTGTCAAATCTGACTTACATAAAATAGCAATCACAGCAGTCTTCAAGGATGCTGGAACTCCCTTCACAAATTTGTTCCTCACAGTTGTGGTAAAAGGTGTGTCCTCTGGGCATTCCATGTGTATGTCTAACCTGACAAATCCTCTCTAGCAGGCCAATTTCCCTAAACCTTTGGATACCTTCTTCTACAGTATTCCAAGGCAGGTCTGGTACTTCAGCTTGTTTTAGTGTAGGCCACCACATAATCCATGCTTCAGCAACCCAACCAAATAAACTATTAGATCTTTCCCAAACTTCTTGAGCTGAAACATTGACTGAAGAATCTGTGCTTAGTGGGCCCATATCAATAAGCTCAGACTGATCCATCTTTATGTTCCTTGCACCATTATCCCATACCCTTAATAGCCATTCCCACACATATTCCCCAGGTTTGTTTGTACATATTAGAAAAGTCAAGCAGTTCTTCTGTACCAGCTCCTGGGTCACACTATGTACTTCACCTTTTGGGACTTGCTGGGACTTAAGTCTAGTTATAGGTCTAGAAGCCAGAATCAGTGGGGAAATGTTTTGAGAACATTCAGCATTGTCTTGTAAAGCATCTGCCTCAGTGATGCCCCAGGCTATGACTCAGACAAAGGCTCTTAGATACAGCTGGGTTTATCTCATTAGATGGGGGTGGAGGGGCTGATAGTTTTACTGGGGAGGGAGGTTTAGCAGGCAAACATGGAGTAATTTCTTTAGATGGGAGTGAGAGTGCTGGTTCTGTTAGCCGGAGTGATTCAATGGAATTTAAGGGCTCAGTGTCAAGGATTTCATTTTACTTGGATCCACAATCAACACCCATGGAAGCAGCAGTCAAGAAATCAAAAGACGCATTGCATTGGGCAAATCTGTTGCAAAAGACCTCTTTAAAATTTTGGGAAGTAAAGATGTCACCTTGAAGACTAAGGTGCACCTGACCCAAGCCATGGTGTTTTCAATTGCCTCGTATGCATGTAAAAGCTGGACAATGAATAAGGAAGACTGAAGAAGAATTGATGCCTTTTGAACTGTGGTGTTGGTGAAGAATATTGAATATACCATGTACTGCCAAAAGAATGAACAAATCTTACTTAGAAGAAGTACAACCAGAATGCTCCTTAGAAGCAAGGATGGCAAGGCTTTGTCTCACATACTTTGGACATGTTATCAGGAGGGATCAGTCCTTGGAGAAGGATATCATGCTTGGTAAAATAGAGGGTCAACAAAAAAGAGGAAGCCCCTCAAGGAGATTAATTGACACAGTGGCTGCAACAATGGGTTCAAGCATAATAACCATGAAGATAGCCCAGGACCAGGCAGTGTTTCATTCTGTTGTACATAGGGCTGCTATGAGTTGGAACCAACTTGACGGCACCTAACAACAACAGTGTCTCCAATTTCCTGATTATCTGCCCATATGTCCCCATCCCAAGTTTCAGAATCCCATTTCTTCCAATCAATACCCTCACTTTAACTTCAGACACCTCTCTAGATTGGCAATTGAGTTGGCGTCGTAATTCAACCACTCTTACGACAAGACTGTGTTTGATTTTCAGCAATACCAGCTCTGTTAGTACAAGAAATTAAGGCTTTCTTTCATGGCACAAGTGGAAACTTTGAGGTTGTTTATGCAGTGCTTCAGCTTTGACTATGAAGCCCTGAGCTTATTTCTTTCCTTCACCAGTTTGTCTAGCAAAAGTAGGACCAACTAACCAGCTTCCTTATACTTCTCATTAGGATAAAACTGTAGAAAGGTATCACACATGTGTTTACCCAAAGCCTCACCTTTCACCAACACCTGATCTATTGGTGGTGATATTTTGTGTACTTGTATTGCCATCTCATGCCATGGATTAGTAGTGCCCTCTTTACTACGGAAAGGAGAGTCATCAATATCTTTAAGACTAACCAGACTTGAGAACCTATTTAGAAAACTCATCCTTACAATTTTGTTTTTCTAGAACCTCTCTCAGTACCAAATGTCTTAGGCTGGGTTCTCTAGAGAAGCAAAACCAGTAAAGTGTATAAATATGTATAGACAGAGATTTATATCAAGGAAATAGTTCATCTGGTTGTAAAGGCTGGAATGTCCCAAGTCCATGGGTCAGGATAGATACTTCTCCTGATTCACGTAGCTGCAGGGGCTGGCAAACCCAAGATCAGCAGGTTAAAGAGAAGGGCTCTTGCTCACAGGTTGCAAAGATCAATGAATCCCAAGATCAGCAGGCAAGACCACGGGTAAGCTGCTAGCTCAAGTCCCAAGAACTGGAGGTCAGACAAACAGAAGCCAGCTGCAGGATCCAGCACTAGCAAAAAGCCCTGGAGCCTTGCCAGAATGTCCACTTACATTCAGTGCAGGCTACAAACCCAAAGAAACTCCCTTTCAACTGACTGGCTACTCAGAGCAGATCTCATCATGGAGGTGATCACAACATCATATGACTGCCAAACCACTGAGAATCATGGCCCAGTCAAGTTGACACACAACCTTAACCATTACAGAATCCCAGGTAGGAAATTATTGTCCCTCAGAACAATTTTCTAGCCCTTTAAACAAAGATAAAAGTTGAAAGAACATACACAGAACAGTCCTATACCCACTGTCTTAGTCATCTAGTGCTGCTATAACAGAAATACCACAAGTGGATGGCTTTAACAAAGAGAAATTTATTTTCTCACAGTCGAGTAGGCTACAAGTCCAAATTCAGGACATCAGCTCCAGGGGAAGGCTTTCTGTCTCTGTCAGCTCTGGAGGAAGCTCCTTGTGATGCATCAGTCTTCCCTCGGTCTGGGAGCATCTCAGTGCAGGAACCTCAGGTCCAAAGGACTCACTCTGCTCCTGGCACTGCTTTCTTGGTGGTATGAGGTTCCCAAGTGTCTCTGCTTGCTTCTCTCTTTTATATCGCAAAAGAGATTGGCTTAAGACACTACCTAATCTTGTAGACCTCATCAATATAACTGCCACTAATCTGTCTTATTACATCATAGTGACAGCATTTACAACACACAGGGAAATCATATCAGATGATAAAATGGGAGACAATCATACTATACTGGGAATTGTGACCTAGCCAAGTTGACAGATATTTTTGGGGGACACAATTCAATCCATGACACCCACTACCTAAATATAACAGCTATACCATTATCACAGGCATTTTATCTACTTACGTATAAAATCAATTCGAAAAAAAGTTACACATATCATATCATTTTATCTCTAAATATATCACCATAAAGCTCATAAAAATAAAAAATTACATAATCATAATATTTAATCATGTATTTTTTGCTTTGAAGCAATCATACACTTTCAGAAAGCTGGAAGTACAGTGTGTAGAACTATTTTTCCTGAACTGTCTAAGTTGCTGGTATGATACTCTACCACCCCAAAACTTTTAGTGTGTATTTCCTACAAACAAGGATATAATCTACATAACCACAGTATAGCTATCAAAGTTAGGAAAAACATTGATGCATTACTACCATCTAATATTTATATCCAATTCAAGTTTTACTAATTGTCTCATTAATACTCTTTATAACAAAGGATCCAGTTCAGAATCATACATTACATTTAGTTGTCATGTCTCTTTAGTCTTCTTCAGTCTAATAAATTTCCTTAATCTCTTTGACTTTTCATCACCTTGACACCTTTGAAAGTTACAGGCCAGTTATTTGATAATTAATAAGTATTTACTGGAGAGATACTTTGAAACTATGTAAATCAATCCTATTCCTCATCAAACTTTTAATTTACTCATTTATTCTGATTGTTCCCAATTTAGTCAGGAGTTCCTTTGAACTGTCTTCTGTGTCCTTCAGACATGTCCCCATCATTCTTTAACCACTTTCTTGCTTTTTGGCACAACATATTTTCCAAGTTCATCTTGTACTTTCCCTGTCCCAGCTTATCAGCATACTTCAAGGAGCTCTGGTGAACAACTGAATTTAGAAACCAAGATCTGGGTGCTAGATGTGCTCATTACTATTGAGGTATCACTGTTTCCAGGCCCTCTCAGTGGGCAGAGCTAGGGAATATATGTATATATAATCCAGCATACACATTTACACTTGTATGTACATATTAACAAGTACATACATTTATACCTATATTTATTTCTCTATCTCTCCTATATTGAAAACCATGAGTTCACACTGATACCTCCAATTCTAATGCAATACCACAGAGCACATCTTAATTTTCTCCCTTTCCATATTTGTACCTCCAGTGGGAACCTGGCTCCCATAATCTGCGATTTAAGTATTTGGTGTTGTTGGATGCCTTCAAGTCGATTTCAACTCATAGTGATCCCATGTGATAGAGTAGAACTGCCCCATAGGGTTTTCTAGGCTGTAATCTTTCTGAGAGTAGATCTTCAGGTCTTTCTCCTGTGGAGCCAATGAGTGAGTTCAAAATGCCAATCTTTCAGTCAGCAGCTGAGACCTTAACCATTGCACCACCAGGGCTCCTTACGTGTTTGGTAAGTCTTCTATATGTAACCAAGCTTCTGCTACCTTCTCCCCTATATGGATTCCTTTCTCTCCCTACTTGGGCTCTGACACCTTGTGCTGGGCCATTCCCCACATGGAGATCTTCATCCCACTTGGGCTCCAGTATCCCATGCCAAGATTCTACTCATCTCCCAACCCTTCTAGAACATTTTTAATTTATATCATTATGTTTTCAATTTCTAAGAGTTTTCTCTTATTTTCTGAAGTTTATTTCTCCCTTCCTCCCTCCTTTCTTTTCTTCCCCCTTTCCTTCTTTTCTTTTTAAATAGAGTGCTGTTCTTGTTTCACGGAAGCAATTTTTCTCTCTGTCTGATGATATTAATTCTAGTTTGTTTACTTCTGCTTCTTTCATTGCTTCTGTTTCTGAGTTCCTTTGTACTGTGGGTTGGTTTTGACCTCTGTCTTTCCTGCCAGAGCTTTCCTTATACGTCAGGTGATTCTTAGCTTTCTATTATTGTATAAGAATGAAGCACTAAGAGGCAGACTGGAATCTGGGGCGGGAGTGGAGATGCCAGATAAAACACAGGATGACCAGTTACATTTGAATTTCAGATAAAGAATGAATAGTTTTTTAATATAAGTATGTCCCAAATATTGCATGGGACATATTTATACTAAGAAATTATTCATTGTTTATCTGAAATTCAAATGTAACCGGGCACCCTGCATTTTTATCTGCTAAATCTGGCATCCCAAAGGTGGAACTTTAGTCCACTAATGGATCTCCTTAGAAGGTGATTGTGTGGGACCCCAATTTTGCTTCAGCCTATCAGTTTTCTCAAACAAAAATCCTTCAATTTGCTCGTTAGGGGCTGTAAACGCAGCTGCTTATGTGCCAGAAGCCAGTTGGGGGACTAGATTAGTGTGCAGACTGTCTTCAGTGTCACAGTCAACCCGTCTTCCAGCTATGCCTGGACTCTTTCTCCTGAACATAATCCTGGAGGGATAGGGAGGGTGCAGTTGCCTGGCAGGGAGGGTCATGGGAGAGAAATTGGAAGCGACGTAAATGTATCTTACACAAATGTTCAACCAATCCTCCTGTTTTCAGGCCTGCCCAGCACTCCCACCTTTGGAGAAACCTGTAGTCCCCAATGTCTGAGTCGTTCTGAGATTCTGAGACTCTTAATTGGTTTGTTTTCTCAATGACTTTCTCTCTTGCAGGTTTAGGTTTCGGCTTTCTCTGCCTGTTGTTTATTTCTCTCGTTCACTGTGTCTACTTTTCCTTTAGTCTTTGTGGGTTTATGTCATTTCTAATTTATTTGCTGAATTCGTTTTGTGAGAAATAGAGATAAATGTGAATGTTCAATGTGCCATGTTTAACTGGACAACAACGAATTTTCCATTTATGTTATTGGTCAGTATACCTAGAGGAGAAATTGTCTTTAATGTGTTTCAACTCAGATCTCCAAGGGAAAAAGGTATTTGTATAAATCCAGGATTTTTTTCTTCTTCCTTTTCTCCCCAGCCCTCAAGGGAAGACCAACGGTGACCCTGAATATGAGTTCTCAAGCCTTCCAGGCTTGGCACTTTGGCACTGTTGGCTCCCTAAGGAGAGCTGGCCTGGAATGTCTATAAATCTTCAATCTTAACCAGCTGTGAGTTTTAAACGTAACCATTCCCTGCAGGTCTGTGGCTTAGAGCAATGAATTTAGATAAGGGCAGGATTTATTGTTGTTTATTGCCTTACAATAAGCCTGTTTGCTCTTGGTAATTGGTTTACAGAAGCTCTTGAGTCACTAATAAATAAATACGCAGGTCATTTGTTAAATTGGAAGGTAAGGTGCCCTAAGGCTTGATAAGGACGGTAACTTGGATCTTTGCTTCTGGTCAGAACTCTGGTCTTTGCCTAGTTCCTCAGATACACCCTATAAGATGAGCCCAGAAAATTTCAGAGGTAGTCTGATCATTTCCAAAAAATTATTTTCAGCCAATATGACAGTTATTTTGTCATAATTAAACTAGTTGCTATATGTGGCAAATATTCTAGGCAGTAAAATTCAGGCTGACAATCAGCATAGTCAAGGAATGGAAATAAATAATAAGAATGAGGTGGAGTACTGACAGCTCTTGCTAGACTTGGTCCTGTTTTACAGATGATGAAACAGGCTCAGAGATCCTTACAATAAGTAAGTGGTGCCACTTGTATTCAAACTCACGTTAGTTACACACTGACTCTTAGAGATGGATTTAGATCCTCTTTTGATTTAAGAATCTAAAAGGGCTTGTGTTATTCTGGAGCACAAAGGGTGAGCCCAAAGAGCTTTCTGTAGAAGGAAATTTCCAGATCTCTTTGCCAAATATGGTTTTCCACAATTAATTATTTCTTTAGCTTGGATATTGCAGGGCAGGCGGACTGGGAGGACAGTTGTCAGGAGGGCTTCTGTTTTGGTGCAGAAAGATGGAACATACTATAATATTGTGAACCTGATTTTAGTATCAGCCAAACAAAATCAGGAAGAATATATGGGTGAGGTACAGGCAAGAACTGGAAATCTCTGTTGGTTCAGTCCATAGTTAAAGAGCATTGATTTTCTTTCGTGGTGAACAAGCTCATCTCCAGAAAAGCCAGGGAATATCTTCCTCTGACAAAAAAGCACAACTGCAAGCTTGTTGGAACTCAGACCTGGGCCTGTCTGCCACCTCTAGGTAGCAAGGTATTAGAGGGAGAGGCGAGTTCCTATGAGAAAGATGGATATGTCAGTTACTCTTAGGTAGCCTGGGAAGAGTTTGGTAATGTTAGATTTTTATGTTCATTTTAATTGTTTTGATGTTTTAACTTAGTAATAAATTGTCAGTTAATCACTTTTATGCAATAATAAAAGATGTATAAAATGTTACTGCTGCTTCCTGCTCAGGATCCCCTCTCCCAGCATGGAGTGTATTGAGATACATTTCATTCAGATAAGTTGGCAGTTTTATCAGAGCATAGGGGACATCCTGACAATTACCCCACATGCTGCTGTAGATAACAAAAAAGGCTTCCAGGTCCAAATTCCCTCTGTCCCCAAGAGCTTATCTTGCAGAGGGAGTAGTTTTGGTGGCCCTGAAGAGTTTTGGTCACCAAGATAGTTTTTTTTTTTTTTTTTTTTAATTATAGGAAAAGCCCACATCCCTGCTCCAGAACTTATAGAACCAGCTAGGGTCAGTAGATGGGGAGATAAGTGATTAATGATTGTGATAAAATGGACATTCTGTATTAAATCCAAGCTGCATGGGTTTTTAGATCAGGTTTATGTAAGAACACTCTTGAATTCTTTCCAATTACCAGTGAGGTCAAAATGTCCATGGAATCTCCATAATCTACAAGAAAATCCAACACCTCTACAACAAAAAGACAAACAATCCTATTAAAAAATGAACAGACACTTCACCAAAGAAGACATTCAAATGGCCAACAGTCACATGAGGAAATGCTCCCGATCACTAGTCATTAGAGAAATGCAAATTAAAACCACAATGAGATACCATCTCACCCCGGCATTACTGGCACCAATCAAAAACACTGGCAGTAACAACTGTTGGAAGGGCTGCGGGGAGATCAGAACTCTTATGCACTGCTGGTGGGAATGCAAAATGATACAACCATTTTGGAAAAAGATATGGTGCTTCCTCAGAAAGCTAGAAATAGACATACCATTCGATCCAGCAATCCCACTCCTAGGAATATATCCTAGAGAAATAAGAGTTGTCACTCGAATAGACATATGCACACCTATGTTCATGGCAGCATTGTTCACAATAGCAAAACAATGGAAACAACCTAGATGCCCATCAACAGATGAATGGATAAACAAACTATGGTTCATACACACAATGGAGTACTATGCAACAAGAAAGAACAACAATGAATCTGTAAAGCATCTCATAACATGGATGAAACTGGAGGACATTATGCTGAGTGAAATAAGTCAATCACAAAAGGACAAATATTGTATGAGACCTCTATTGTAAAAACCCATGAAAAAGTTCATACGCAAACTATAACAATCTTTGTTGGTTACCAGGGATGGGAGGGGTGGGGGGGGGGAATACTAAATAGGCAATAGATAAGTGGTATCTTGGGTGAAGGGTGAGACAGTACACAATACAGGGGAAACTAGCACAACCTGTACAAGGAAAGGTCATGGAATTCCCATAGACACATTCAAATTCCCTGAGGGACTGAGTTGCTGGGCAGAGGGCTCTGGGGACCATGGTCTCAGGGAACATCTAGCTCAATTGGCATGACACTACTTATAAAGACAATGCTCTACATTCTACCTTGGTGAGTAGTGTCTGGGGTCTTAAAAGCCTGTGAGCGGCCATCTAAGATACTTCACTGGTCTCATCCCTTCAGGAGCAAGGGAGAATGAAGAGAACAGGATACAAGGAAAAGATTAGTCCAAAGGACTAATTGTCCACAGCTACCAAAGCCTCCACCGGACTGAGTCCAGTACAGCTAGATGGTGCCCGGCTACCACCACTGACTGCTCTGACCATGATCACAACAGAGGGCTCTGGACAGAGCTGGAGAAGGATGTAGAGCATAATTCTAAATCACAAAAAAAAGACCAGATTTACTGGACTAAAAGAGACTGGAGAAAACCCGAGAGTATGGCCCCCAGACACCCTCTTAGCTCAGTGGTGAGGTTACCTCCGAGGTTCACTGTTCAGCCTGGGAGCAGACAGCCCCACAAAACCAAATGAGACTAACAAGGTACAGGAGTACAGTGACAAGGGCCAGAAAGCAGAAGGGGACAAGGAAGCTGGTGATAGGGAACCCAAGGCTGAGTAAGGATACTGTTGATGTGTTGTGAGATTGTTAACCATTGTCATAGGGCAACATTTGTAGTAACTGTTAAATGAGAAACTATTTTGTTCTGTAACCCTTCATCTTAAGTGAGTAGTCAATGTCACTGAACTGTGCATGTAGAAATTTTTGAAATGGTGTATCTTTGGCTATGTGTATTTTCACCAAAAAAAAAAAAAAAAGAGGTTGAGAAGTTAGAGGGTTGATATGTTGTGGGGTTGTTAACCAATGTTATAAAACAACATGTGTACTTCTGTTTCATGAGAAACACTTTGTTCTGTAAGCCTTCACCTGACGTACAATAAAAAGAAAAAAAATAAAATGAAAAAAAAAAAAAAAAAGTCCACGGAAAGCTACCATAGACAGACACTGGAAAAACAATCCTTCCAAATTCCTGCCATGTGACTCTGGTATGATCTTGCTGATGTATTTGATTTTTAATCTCTCAGTTTAAGTGAAGAGGAGAACCCTCTTTACAAGGTTACCATGGAGAGTAGTAATTGTCATGTTCATCTTGTAACAAGCAAAAGCCTTTTTCTAAAGGAGCCCTGGTGGCACAATGGTTAAGTGCTTGCCTGTTAACCGAAAAAGTGGTGGTTCAAACCCACTCAGCCGACTCTGTGAGACAAAGATCTGGTGATCTGCTCATGTAAATACTACAGCCTAGAAAACCCTGTGAGGCAGTTCTACTCTGTCACATGGGGTCATTATGAGTTGAAAATTGACTTAAAACAGCACCTAACAACAAGAGCCTTTCTGAGGATGTTGCAAATTCACAAGAGATTTAAATCTTTCCCAGTGCCACCTCCCATCAAGTGCATGACATCATGCAACTTTAGAAAAGACAAGTAGTTGTAAAATTAAACAACGATGGGGTGGTACAACTCCAAAAAGGTTGGAAACTCTTCTATCTATGTGCATTAGGTAAAAGTTTACAGAGCAGATTAGATTCCCATTCGAGAGTTTGTACATAAAGTGTAAGGTTGGAAATACTTGATATAATAAGGTCATAAAGCTAGAGAGTAAAGGAAGAAGTGACTTGACTTTATGATGACTAATATGACAATCTCAGCACTTTGCTTGGTTGCTGTTGCTAAAGGAGGAGGGAGGAAGAAAAGACAGGAAGACGAGGGGCTGAGGGAGTGCCGCTTCAGTTGTGACAGTTCCACTAGACCATAAATTAAGCTACTTATTAGTATCAGCTGTTACTTATTATTTAATTTGGTGGTGCTGCTCTGTAATTCTACAACTCTTAAGTTGCAAAGCCTTTTGTAATGGATTTGTATGAAAGATCGTATATAAAATTAAGTTTACTATTCCTGTTATTATAGTTTAGGAGTCACCTTACAGAGCTGGTATGATCATGAATTCAGAGTGCAAGCTGTTAAGGAAGACCTGACAGAGGATGTTTGTTTCAAGCCAGTCTTCTATAATCCCAGCTACTGGGAACAGGGGACTATTGGATCAAAGTTACAGGGGATGAAATTTGAGATAAAGCGAAAGATTTGAGTTCTATTTCTGATTTTGTCATCATGTTGACCTTTTAGAATGGAGATGAAATGAAAATGTTTGCCTTGTACCTACCTGCCTAGGATGTAATGGAGAAGAACAAGAAATGGAGGCTCTACTAAAGAGACGCATTAAATAAACATCAGGTGATATCACCCCTGAAGGTCTTGTAGCCATAAAAATTTTACTTGAAAGCTGTTTACTTAGGAAGCAGAGGACAGAAAGCCCTGGAGTTTCAGATTAATACTCCCTCAGTGTAACGATGTTAGAACACTTCAGGAATATAGGCCACATAGGTCCACTGGAGGATTAGGAAAACCTCTGAGTGTCTACATGGTGAATCTTCCTTACAGTATCAAATTTTTTCTTTGACTATTCCATGTTAAAAATTATTTTAAAAAAATAGAGTACTACTTAAAAGTAGTACTTAAGGAAGTTTTTAAACAAAAATAATATGTAGAAACATTAGAAAGCAGAATAACCTAAGTGAATTCAAACATTTCAAAAACTATCTAGTGAGCACCAACTACCTTATGTGCTAGGCACTGTGCTCAGAGCTTGAGATGGAACAAACTATTTACTGTGAGTGATGTAAACTAGGATCCAGTCTCCATGTAACTTAAAAGCTACATGCTGTTATGGGTTCAAAAGACAGAGGCCTGATCTTCTCATATCTGTTTTCTGAAGTAGCCTGGACATCAATAATAAATGGGATAAGGATAGAATGAGGTAATCTTTTAGAGGAGTCCCTAGGTGGTACAAATTGTTAATGCACTTGGCTGCTAAATGGAGGTTTGAGTCTGCCCAGAGGCACCTTGGAAGAAACGTCTAGCAATCTACTTCCAAAAAATCAGCCATTAGGGAGCACCCTATGGAGGAGAGTTCTACTTTGGCACACATGTGGTCACCATGAGTCAGAATTAACTCGTTGGCAACTGGAAAATGTCTTTTAGAGGCAGTGCTCAGCAACCTATGGCAAGGGGTCCAATAGTGGCTCTGGAAACAACGTACAGTGGTTCAGTAGCCAAGCTGCGGAGAGCTGAGCAGCAGTGCTACCCTAAATTCGTCCCAGCTTTCCTAGCCTTCTAAAACCTTATCCCCACCTCCAGTCCACATTGAATTTGTGATGGTCTGAAGCTTGAAGGATCATCTCTCCACAGTCCCCTTCAGCTCATTCAGGTAGGTTGACCAGATTTCCTGTCTTTCCTTATAGCTGCCCAAACTCCTCAGTTTGGTTTACTAGGATGTCAGTGAAGGAAACCCTTGGCAGCTAATTCTGAATTTACTGACCTCAATTTTGGAAAGTGTTTCCCAGAGAAAAGGATAGCCAACGTCACAACAATTTTCCAGTTTAGAGGCTCCTGTTTGCCATCTGTAAAATTGGAAGCTATGTAGCCTACTGGCCTGCTGGCCTGTACTACATGGCACAGATAATAATGGGAGGGTCTGGTAATACAGGATGGCTCAGTCTTCAGTTGATATCCAGTGACCCCACACAATTGCCCACGCATTGTAGAAGGAGGTGGCACAATTCTAGCCCTTGATGAATTTGTAATCTGAAGTTTTATCTTTTACATTTAAAAGAGGAACTTAAAAATATGCAGGTTAAATCTACTTCCTAAATATTTATCGATTGCCATTATCTTGGACCATTAAGCACTGTCTTTTTGAAGTCCCATCTCTCTTTGTCTTCACTAATGCAGCACTCTCAATAATAGGCTTTTTCTCTTTCTTAAATGATCTTCTACAGCTCTTTCCTTTAAACTAAACCAAGGAACTATTATCATAACTGAAATCTTTTCCTATTCAGCTAGAAATGAGCATTTAACTTAAAACAGATTGCAGGCCAAGCTTTAAAGAGCCGTTAATTAGTAATGGCACCAGAGAGCAAGGTGACTAGATGGCTTAAATTGGGCAGTACAGGCCTGATTTTTGCTTCTTATTCTATTTGATAACATACTTCTAAAACACATTTAATTACCGACTGAGATAACTTGGTGGGGCTTCAGCATGGTGCCTGGCACGTAGAAGTTTCTCAGTAATTATTCTCTGCCTTTTCTTTTCCCTTTCCCTTCTACTTTGCTCTCAGCAGTCACCCATGCCTTCTATCTCATTATGAAAATAATGGCTTGAAGTCCCTCAACTGTCCTCAATTTAAAGCTTATCTCTTTGGAATTCCTTTCCTGGCTGACTCCTCCACTTGGTGTCACCCACTCTGAGCTCCTCCGTGGTCCTGCTCTTCCAACAATCCATGTGTATCTTCATTCTCCCCCTCGCTAATGTTTCCTTACCCTTAGTCAACTAATATGCTCCATCTTAAAAATCAACAAAACTTTCTTCAACCTTTTTTCTTCTTAAATTACTGGCTGTTTTTTCCTACCCATTGCACCAAACTTCTTGAAAAAGGAGTCCACACTTCTTCACTCCAATTCCTCACCTAAAAGCTATTCCTTAGTTTATTGCAATCTAGCTTCTGCAGTTACAAAAGCTTTCCTCCCAGAGATCAGTAATTACCTCCTAATTACTAAATCTATTGGCCTTTTCTCATTTCTCTTCTGCTTGTCATTGACATGTGATGTGCTTGTTCACTTTCTTGATAAAATTCTCCTTACTGCCTTTATCTTTACGTGCCTCTTCATCATCTGTACTCTATCATCTCCCCCCGTGTCAGCACCTTAAATGCAGATGGCCCTCAAGTGTCCATTCTTATATGCTTTTGCTTTTACTTTGGACTGGTACTTTTCAATCTGGATGCTTATAAGAATTACTAGGGGAGCTCTTTAGAAATAAATACCTGGGCCCCACCTAGAAATTGGATTCAATTGATCTGGAGTTTGGGCCCTAGCATCTGTTTTTAAAATCCTCCTCAGGTGATTCTTGAGTGCAGTCAGGCTTGAGAACCACAGCTGTAGAGTACTTACTTTTATCTTCAGTTCTGACTTCATTCCTGATACCGAGGCCCAAATTTCCAATTCTTTGCTGAGCATCTCATTCTGAATGTTATGCAGCATCTCAATTTCACACTCATTATTTTTCCAATTCTAAGAACTTCTTCCTCTGTGTTTATAAGGCCACAATTTTCCCATTCTCCCAAACTGGAGATCTGGAAATCATTCTTAAAAATTTCTTCTTTGTACTTCATTTGCCATGCACTATAAATTTTACTGCTGACCCATTTCAAATCCATTCTCCCTACCACCACCCAATGTCACATTTTATGACTTTATTGCATTGATTTTTTTACCTAGCTCCTTGCCTTCAGACTCTTCCTTCTCCATTCCATTCTTCACATGCTAGTAAAGAGATTTTTCTGGAACACAGTTCTGATTGTACCCACTCAATAACTACCACTGGATTTCTCTTGTCCAAGAATAAAGTCCAAATTCCTTAGTGAGGCCCTTATAATATGGCCCCATTTCACTAAAATCGTTCTCCTGTATCCTAGATTTCATGCTTATGAAATTCCCCATGATGCAGTCTTAACAGAATGACTCATGGTTCTGCAATCATGACATGTATTTTCATTCCTTCTTGTCTTTGTTTATACTACTCCCTCTGTCGAGATTGGAACACTCTTAACTCCTGTTTCAGCAGGCAAGAAACAGAAGGAAAAAGAACCAACTCAGATGGTTTAAATGAAGGGACTATTTACAGAGATATGGTCAGAATAAAGGGAAATCACAAAAGTAGTCAAGGCAGCCAGAGACTAGAAAGGTAGGATGCTCTTACCTCCCCAGGCCCAAAGGGAAAAGGGGATGAAATATATTTCCCTAGCTCAGTGAGAGTGGGAGCCATGGAAAAGCGGTCCATCAGTAAGAGCCGCAGGCAGGGAGGGTTGCAGCCACTGCCAGAACTACAGTGCTGAAGCGGGAATACTGGAGAAATACCCCAACCTATCTCTCCTCTTGCCGTCAAACTCAATCAGAAGAAGCTAGTCAACAACCAAGGGAGGCCAGGTAAGGCAATCTATGGGTTACAAAGCAGGGTGGAGAGAGACAGAGAATGGATGGTGGTGTCAGGGAGGGGGGGATTAATGAAGAATAATCATATATTAACCCTTTTATATATAACCCTGTTATATATAGTAAAAGCCTTTTTCATTTAGGACATAGTTCAAATGTCACCTTTTCTGTAAAGTCCTCTCCCATTTTCCTAACCCAAGATTCAGTTGTTATTTCACTCCTCTATGCTCTAGCTGTGACTATGTCTTCATTATTGCAGCTATCAGTCTGACTTATGAGACAATTATTTATGTATCTGCGTCTGTCTCTTGCATCATATTTTGTGGCTTCTAGAAGAAAGGGATAGTGCTTTATTCAGTGTAGTGTCTTGCAGGTAACAGGCACTCAATAACTGTTGGTTGAATTCAACTGCATTCTCATGTTATCTCCTTCTCAGGCTTTGTCAGGGAGATTCATGTGTGCTTGTAAACCATTGTCCTCACATTTCTTACATTTCTACTTTTCTTAAGAGTTTCTTTTTTGGTCCTACCTCTGCTTTGTGCTTGATTTTCCCCTTCTCACTACCTGGACTTCTTAGGTTAGATCCTTTAATCCAATGAATTGCTCAACAATGAATTGCTGGGAACTCTGTCACCACTGATCCTAACAAAGGTCCAAAACCCTCTGCTTTACTCCACGTCCTGAGTGGTGCATAAAAAAAATTTTCTCTTTAATTTATGCATGCAGCAAGCTTAAAAATGAAGTCACAGAACCCAATTTTTCACTCTTCATTGGACTTTAAACTCTTCTGAATAGAAGTTATGTTTGGCGTAGCATGTTGTGCATATAGAAAAGGCTGTGTGCTATTCCAATTCTTGATAAATAACAATAGCAAGTGCAGCAGACATACTTGTGCTATGCAAGAACTATTCTACACAGATGATTTTGATGCACCCTGATATGTAGCTTTGAGATTTTTATACAAAAAGGACTATTTTTAGACCGAATGAAAAACATTATTTTTACATTTATGATGTCGATAGTGATAGAAATAATAACAAAAATTACAATTTCTATAGCAGGTCTGCGTTTTCATTGCAAATACTACATTTCTCATCTTAAGAAACTTGACTGTGTATTTTTAAAAAAAAAATTTTTTTATTGTACTTTAGATGAAGGTTTACAGAACAAATAGTTTCTTATTAAACAGTTAGTACACATATTGTTTTATGACATTGGTTAACAACCCCACGACATGTCAACACTGTGCCTTCCCGAGCTTGGGTTCCCTATTACCAGCTTTTCTGTCCCCTCCGCCTTCTAGTCCTTGTCCCTGGACTGTTGTGCCCCATTAGTCTCATTTTGTTTTATGGGCCTGTCTAATCTTTGGCTGAAGGGTGAACCTCAGGAGTGACTACATTACTGAGCTAAAAGGGTGTCGGGGGCCATACTCTCAGGGTTTCTCCAGTCTCTGTCAAGCCAGTAAATCTGATCTTTTTTGTGAGTTA
This sequence comes from Dugong dugon, assembly GCA_030035585.1. Classification (NCBI taxonomy): domain Eukaryota; kingdom Metazoa; phylum Chordata; class Mammalia; order Sirenia; family Dugongidae; genus Dugong; species Dugong dugon. Next base: position 72,935,823 of record CM057472.1, read on the forward strand.
CAATTTTGTTCTACGTTTTTCTCCAGTTCTGTCCAGGACCCTCTGTTGTGATCCCTGTCAGAGCAGTCAGTGGTGGTAACCGGACACTATCTAGTTGTACTGGACTCAGTCTGGTGGAGGCCGTGGTAGTTGCGGTCCATTAGTCCTTTGGACTAATCTTTCCCTTGTGCCTTTGGTTTTCTTCATTATTCCTTGCTCCCAAAGGGTTGAGACCAATGGAGTATCTTAGATGGCCACTCACAGCCGTTTAAGACCCCAGACACTACTCACCAAAGTAGAACGTGGAACATTTTCTTTCTAAACTATGTTATGCCAGTTGAGCTAGATGTTCCCCAAGACCATGGTCACCACAGCCCTCAGCCCAGTAATTCGCAAGTTGTGCTGGCTTCCCCAGTATTGTGTACTGTTTTACCTTTCACCGAAATTACCACTTATCTATTGCCTATTTAGTGTCCCCCTCCCTGCCCCATAACTATCAAAGATTGTTTCTTTTTGTGTGTAAACCTTTTCATGAGTTTTTACAGTAGAGGTCTCATACAATATCTATCCTTTTGTGATTGACTTATTTCACTCAGCACAATGCCCTCCAGATTCATCCATGTTATGAGACGCTTCACAGATTCATCATTGTTCTTCATCGTTGCATAATACTCCATTGTGTGTATCTACCATAGTTTGTTTATCCATTCATCTGTTGATAGGCATCTAGGTTATTTCCATCTTTTTGCTATTGTGAACAATGCTGGAATGAACATGAGTGTGCATGTCTATTCGTGTGACAGCTCTTATTTCTCTAGGATATATTCCTAGGAGTGAGATTGCTAGATCATATGGTATTTCTATTTCTAGCTTTCTAAGGAAGCTCCATATTGTTTTCAGAAATGGTTGTATCATTTTGCATTCCCACCAGTAGTGAATAAGAGTTCCAATCTCCCCGTAGCCTCTCAACATTTTTATTTCCAGCTTTTTCGATCCATGCCAGTAACGCCGAGGTGAGATGGTATCTCATTGTGATTTTGATTTGCATTTCTCTAATGGCTAATGATCTCGAGCATTTCCTCATGTGTCTGTTGGCCATTTGAATGTCTTCTTTGGTGAAGTGTCTGTTTAATTCCTTTGCCCATTTTTTAATTGCATTATTTGTCTTTTTGTTGTAGAGGTGTTGGATTTTCTTGTAGATTTTAGAGATTAGAACTTTGTCTGACTTGTAATGCCCTCCAATTTTTTTCCAGTCTGTAGATTCTCTTTTTAGTCTTTTGGTGAAGTCTTTTGATGAGCGTAAGTGTTTAATTTTTAGACAATCCCAGTTATCTAGCTTATCTTCTGGAGTTCATGTGATATTGGTTATGGTTTGTATCTTGTTAATGCTGTGTGTTAGGGTCTCTAGCATTGATCCTATTTTTTCTTCTACGAACTTTATAGTTTCTGGCTTTACATTTAGGTCTTTGATCCATTTTGAATCAGTTTTGTATATGGGGTAAGGTATGGGTCCCATTTCATTTTTTTGCAGATGGACGTCCAGTTTTGCCAGGACCACTTGTTAAAATGACTGTCTGTTCCCCATTTGATAGACTTTGGATTCTGACTGTGTATTTTTTTATATCTTCCTTGTTTCTTCTTAAAATGCTCACATCTTCTACTTTCTTGAGCATATAGAACATAGTTATAATAGTTGTTTTAATGTCTTTGTCTACTAATTTTATCACCTGTGTCATTTCTGGATCTTTTTCTATTGATTGACTTTTCTCCTCATTACGAGTCATATTTTCCAACTTATCCGCATGCCTGGTAATTGTTTACTGGATGCCAAATATTGTGACTTTTATGTTGCTAGGCTGAATTTTTTTTAAAATTTCTTTAGAAATTATTGAGTAATGTTCTGGAACGCTGTTAAATTACATGGAAAGTTTGGTTCTTTTGAGATGTGCATTTAAGGTTTGATAGGCATAACTTTTAGTCTAGGGCCAACGTGCCCCTCTAATGAGGTAATACCTTTCTGAGTATGGTACTCAACCTGGCGTCCAATGTATTACAAGGTTTTTCCATTCAGGTTGTTGGGAATGTGAACTATTTCCAGCCCTGTGTGAGCTTTGGTCATTGCTCCTTCCTAGTGGTTCTTTTCCTGGCCTCAAGTAGTTTCCTCATATACATGTGCTGATCAGTACTCAGTTGAAGGCTTGAGGGGTATGCTCCTACAGGTCTCCAGATCCCTCTCCTCTGTCTCTGTGTTTGCAGCTTTCTCCTCTCTGGTAATCTACCCTACAGAAGATTCTAGCTGCCTCAGCCTTCCTGAATTCCCAACTTAGTACCTCCAATTTAGGAAAACCTCCAGGCTTTGTTGAGGTTCCCCCTTCCTGTGCTTTAGCTGGAAACTCTCCAGGCAGTAAGCTGGGACAAACACAGGTTCACTTTGTTTCTCGTCTCTCAGAGATCACTGTTCTGTGTTGCATGCTGTCCAATATATGCAAACTGTTGTTTATATATTTTGTCTGGTTATTGGTTGTTTAAGGTAAAAGGGTAAGTCAGGTCCCTATTATGGCCAGATGTGAAAGTTGCAGTTCTGATTTTTAAGTGGGGGATGGGGAGGTATATTAAACCAGTTTTGTGTCAGAAAAATAAGCTAGAGTATGACCGTGGGCCGGTCATTTATCCTTTTCTTAGCTTTACTTTCTTCATCTATAAAATGAAGAGGTTGGTCTATATGATCATAAGAGTTCCTCTCTGGTTCTTCGATTCTGCAATTCTATAACTAAACACAGGTACATCTTTACAGAGAGAATTGATATACAGTTCCCAAAGTGGTAGATAAATATTCGGTACTATGGAACTCCCATTTTATCATAGTAGAGTACATTTAAAACTTAGAAGAAAAGATTTGTTTTAATAGATGAAGAAGGAGTCTTTAATTACAAACTCCAGAGGGACAATAGAACTCTCATAGCACATGTAAATAACCAAACAATTTGAAGAGGGAGAAATGTATAGATATATTCTTAGTTTTATTATTGTTTATAGGACCTAGGCATAGTGTATTGAACCTAGTGGGTGTTAGATAAATATCCGTTGAATATGTCGGAAACCATTTTTCTAACCAGAAAAAAACTACCAGAGGAGGCTGGGTGGCAAAAGTTGTTTGTAGTTAGCTGCTAACCTGAAGGTTGGCAGTTGGAACCCATCCAGTGGCTCCATGGAAGAAAAGTTCTGGTAATCTGCTTCAGTAAAGATTACAGCCAAGAAAACCCTATGGAGCAGTTCTATTCTGTAACACTTGAGGTTGCCATGAGTCATGAGCCAACTCAACAACTCAACAGCAGCTAACAACAACAGTGTACTAAAAGTTGGAAACAAACTAAATGTTCATCAATACGGGGTTGGTTAAATAAACTGTAGTACATCCATATAATGGAATATTATACAGCAGTCAAAAACACTGAAGCAGGGGAGTGTGCATTAATATGGAATAGTCTCAAATATATATTAGTGAAAAAACACAAGATCATTTTATATATATATATACATACATATATTCTTTTATTTATGTATTTCACAATAAAAAGGATTTAAAAAGGAAATGAAAAAGCAAGCAGCACAATAAAAACCCGTTGCTGTCAAGTCAGTTCTGACTCATAGCGACCCTATAGGACAGAGTAAAACTGCCCTATATGGTTTCCAAGGAGGGCCTGGTGAATTTGAACTTCCAACCTTTTGGTTAGCAGCTGAACTCTTAACCACTACACCACCAGGGTTTTCAAGTTGCACGATACCAAAAAAAACAAAACAAAACAAAAAACCAAACCTGTTGCCATTGAGTTGATTCTGACTCATAGTGACCCTAGAGGATAGAGTAGAGCTGCCCAATCAGGTTTCCAAGGAGCACCTGGTAGATTTGAACTGCCAGCTTTTTGGTTAGCAGCTGAACTCTTAACTACTATGCTACCAGGGTTTTCAGTTGCATGATAGTATATATAAAATGTTTTAAGGCAATATGTAAGTACATGCTTGTATATTCAGCAATTACATCTAGAAGGATACATACGCAAACTAGTAACAGTGGTGCCTCAGTTCAGGAGGCCTGGGGGACAGAGGCTAAGGGAGACTCACTTTTCACTTTATGCCCTTTTATACAGTCTTTAATTTTTTTTTAATCATGTGCATATGTTACCTAGATTTAAAAAGTGTTACTACTGGATTTTTATTTTCAATGATGTAATTGAAGTTCTCTAAAAGGGTTTGATTTCCACAAAGCAGTCTGGGAGAAATTTTCCCACCTCTAGGCCATGAGTTTCAAGGAGCCAGACCACACCCACTCTTCATACTACTACCCCAGGAAAGTACAGAGCACCCTCTTGGCTATGATTAACTTTCTATTCTTCCTGAAGATAATTCATTCCCTTGTTTAATTTTATGAAAAGAATTGTTATACTTGATAGCTAGGTGACTGGCATCTGGAGCATAATGCATGGATCCACTACTGGAATATGGGTGCTAGGTGAGAAAGAACAAGGCCATTTGTTTCTAATGATCCTATATACATTCTACAATATTTAATTAACCTTTGCAATCTAACTCACCTGTCTTTCTGGCTTCTAGAGGAGCTACCAAGAAAGTACAGAGTGCAGGAGCTGAACAGTGAGGCTGTGTGATTCACAAGATTTTACTTGCGGTCAGTTTGCTGGTTTCAAATACTCAGGCACAATTAAACACAGATGCATCTTTACAAAGAGAATTGATACAGACAGAAATGTATTTAGAAGAGGGAAATAACACCCATCAACTGTGGGTACTACCATTTTTATTTTAGGGAGAGAGTTGCACCTCTGGCAAGCTATCTTAAAGAATGACTTCTAGATATCACCTGTATTCCTCTGAGTGTCTGATGCACCTCAGGTAAAATCCAGCCAAGTATTTCCCAGAAGACATGGGGAGATATTTGGAAACATGTGAAAGTCCAAAATTATAAAATCCACGGCTCATTATCCAACTTGAAAAAAGTGCTAGGATTTGCTACTCTACATGCCTAAGGCATTTTCTTCTGATTCTGTTATCTGCTTTAAAATTTCTGGCACTATTGCTGGTTTCAAATTTCCTAAAATGCCAAGATAGCAAGTAGATAGTCAGTGCACGAAAAATGCCTCCAAAATCTATCCAGCCAATAAAAGAATAAGAAGAATAAGATTTTACTCCTGACTTCAAGAAGTGTATTTTATCAAATGGGAGACACTACTGTGTAGAAATCATCACAACAGATGAATAACAGGAAGAAAAACATCGCTGTTGGTGGGGGGGGGAATGTTACATAAAATGGCAGTGTCTCTGGTGGATTATGCTTTGACAAAGAGTCCTACCACTTCCCCCAATATAAACCAGAGATACAGAAGTTAACAAAAGGGAGGCTGCTAATAGTGTTTCCAGATTTAGCAAACAAAGATGTAGAATGCCCAGTTAAATATGACTTTCAGATAAGCAAAAAATATTTTTTTTAGTATAAGTTTGTCCCATGCAATATTTGAGACTCAGGGATCTAGGCTACCTTTAACTTACAGCGAGACCATCTGGAATGTGTAGCTTCTGAGATCACTAAGGCAGGGGAAGACAGAACTAGAGGTTCTCACAGGGTACTTATGACCAGTCCTGCAAGTAACTTACATCACTTCTTCCCATATCCCATTGGTTAGAATATGGCCCTAGCCTGACTACCAGGGAGACTGGGAAACATATCAGAGCACAATAACTATAGTATTTAACCTTGATGCTGTTCTGTGTCTAGAAAGCATTGGAAGATGATTCTAGCAGCCAGAGAAGATTGCAGGGATATTAGGGGGAATCTGACATACTTTATTCAATTTTCATTTTGACCATAATAAAAGGAGTAATATCCTTTTCTTGTACAAAGCACTCTAGAGAGTTAATGAGCATCCATGTCCCATAATTTGTTTCTTCTAGAAATGTATATGTGGAAAATTATGAACCATAAGTACAGGAGAGACCTCCAGACATTATATGGTTCACGCTATTCTGTCAGAGCATGACTGCTTCATGTCTAAAACAATTTAAAAAAATACACCCAAGTTACCTTCTACCTGTAAAATTTTGTCATATCTCATCTGTATCTGACACCAGGGTTGTAGATTCGATGTGATGAATGTAAATTTTTTTCCAGGTTCTTTGGTGAGCAAAGTGGTAAGTGGTGGCTGGGATACAGTGAGAGAAGGATAAAAACTCTCCTACCACAAAATCAAAATTATCTGGACATAACCCTGTTTACCAGAGCTTCAGTTGTCCTCCTGTTGCTAAATTAAGCTCATAGAGAACAAAGATATTCTTTATTCAGAATAGCATTGTATAGGCTCACATAATCAAAATAGACCCCTGACCAATCAGAATTTTGTCTTTATTGGTGGACGTTGGCCTTAATGTATAGCCAAGGATGCTTAAGTACAGGGTCGTGAGGAATCATAACCATAACTCAGAGTTTAAGTAAATATCTCGAATTCATCCCTGTTGTTTCCCTATATCTTAAGACATTCCAGGAAAATCCAGATTTTAAATATTAGGTTTAGTTGTTTGATCATCCCCCATTTGGTGAAAAAAATGTGATCATCACAACCACAAACTGGGGGTGTCCTGTAAATATATTCTTTTTTTTAAAATTTTTCCCATACAAAAATTTATATATACATTGTTATGTGACTCTAATTGCTCTCCCCATACTGTGACAACACACTCCTCCTTTCCACACTTGATTCCCCACGTCTATTCAACCTGCTCCTAACCCTCTCTGCCTTCCCATCTCACCTCTGGACAGAAGCTGCCTGTTTAGTCTCCTGTATCTACTTGAGCTAAGAGGCACACGCCTCACTTTATGTCCCACAGTCCAGTCCAATCCCTGTCTGAAGAGTTGGCCTCTGAAATTGTTTTAGTTCTGGGCTGATACAGAATCCAGGGGCCATGCTTTCTGGGGTTCCTCCAGTCTCAGTCAGACCATTAAGTCTGGTCTTCTTACTAGAATTTGAGTTCTGCATCTCCTGCTCCATCAGGGACTCTCTGTTGTGTTCCCTGTCAGGGTGGTCATTGGTGGTAGGCGGGCACCATCTAGTTCTTCTGGCCTCGGGCTGATGAAGTCTCTGTTTTATGTGGCCCTTTCTGTCTCTTGGGCTACTACTTCCCTTGTCTCTTTGGCGTTTTTCATTCTCCTTTACTCCAGCTGGTTGGGACCAATTGATGCATCTTAGATGGCCACTTGCAAGCTTTTAAGAGCCCAGAGGCCACTCACCAAAAATAAGATGCAGAACACTATCTTCATAAGCGGAGCTATGCCAATTGACTTAGATGGCCCCTGAAAGCATGGTCCCCAGACCCCTACCCCTGCTACTCTGTCCCTCAAAGTCTGATTGTATTCAGGAAACTTCTTAGCTTTGGTTTAGTACAGTTCTGCTGACTTCCCCTGTAGTGTGTGCTGTCCATCCCTTCACCTAATTCTTATCTACTATCTAGTTAGTAAATAACCCTCCCCCTCCCTCCCCACCCTCATAACCATCAAAGAATGTTTTCTTCTGTGTTTACCTTTTCTTGAGATCTTATACTAGTGGTCTTATACAATATTTGTCCTTCTGTGACTTACTAAATTCACTCAGGATAATGACCTCCAACTTCCTCCATGTTATAAGATGTTTCATGGTTTCATCACTGCTCTTTATTGTTGCATTATATTCCACTGTGTGGATATACCATAATTTGTTTATCCATTCATCCGTTGATGGGCACCTAGGTTGTTTCCATCTTTTTGCTATTGTGAACAGTGCTGCAATGAACATGGATGTGCATATATCTATTCCTATGATGGCTCTTATTTCTCTAGAATATATTCCAAGGAGCGGGATAGCTGGATCGTACGGTACTTCTATTTCTAGCTTATTAAGGAAGTGCCAAATTGATTTCCAAAGTGGTTGTACAATCTTACATTCCCACCAACAGTGTATAAGTGTTCCAGTCTCTCTACAACATCTCCAGCATTTATTATTTTGTGTTTTTTGGATTAATGCTAGCCTTGCTGGGGTGAGATGATATCTCATTATAGTTTTGATCTGCATTTCTCTGATGGCTAATGATCGTGAGCATTTCTTCATGTGTCTGTTAGCCACCTGAAAATCTTCTTTGGTGAAGTGCCTGCTCATATTTTTGCCCTTTTTAAAATTGGGTTGCCTTTTTGTTGTCGAGGTTTTGCAGTATCTTGTAGATTTAGAGATTAGACACTGATCGGATTTGTCGCAGCCAAAAAATTTTTCCCAGTCTGTAGGTTGTCTTTTGACTCTTTTGGTGAAGTCTTTTGATGAGCATAAGTGTTTGATTTTTAGGAGCTCCCATTTATCTGGTCTCTCTTCTGGTGCTTGTGCATTGTTACTTATGGTTCATATTGTGTTTATGCCATGTATTAGAGCTCCTAGCGTTCTCTATTTTTTATTCCATGATCTTTACCTTTTTCGATTTTATCTTTAAGTTTTTCATCCATTTTGAGTTAGTTTTTGTGCATGGTGTGAGGTATGGGTCTTGCTTCAATTTTTTGCAGATGGATATCCAGTTATGCTGGCGCCATTTGTTAAAGAGACTGTCTTTTCCCCAATTAACGGACTTTGGGCCTTTGTCAAATATCAGCTGCTCATAGGTGGATGAATTTATGTTTGGATTCTCAATTCTGTTCCATTGGTCTATGTATCTGTTGTTGTACCACTACCAGGCTGTTTTGACTACTGTGGCAGTATAATAGGTTCTAAACTCAAGTAATATGAGGCCTCCCACTTTGTTCTTCTTCTTGAGTAATTCTTTACTTATTCGGAGCCTTTTCCATTTCCATATGAAGTTGGTGATTTGCTCTCCCATCTCATTAAAAAAAGCCGGTGGAATTTGGATGGGGATTGCACTGTATCTGTAGATCACTTTGGGTAGAACTGACATTTTCACAATGTTGAGTCTACCTATCCATTAGCAAGGTATGTTTTTCCACTTATGCAGGTCTCTTTTGGTTTCTTGCAGTAGTGTCTTGTAGTTTTCATCGTATAGGTCTTTTATGTCTCTGGTTAGATTTATTCCTAAGTATTTTATCTTCTTGGGGGCTATTGTAAATGGTATTGATTTGGTGATTTCCTCTTTGAGATTCTCTTTGTTGGTGTAAAGGAATCCAACTGATTTTTGTATGTTTATCTTGTATCCTGAGACTTTGCTAAAATCTTAAAATTAGTTTCAGTAGTTTTCTTGTGGATTCTTTGGGGTTTTCTGTGTGTAAGATTGTATCACATGCAAATAGAGATACTTTGAATTCTTCCCTACCAATTTGGATGCCCTTAATTTCTTTTTCTAGTCTAATTGCTCTGACTAGGACCTCCAGCATAATGCTGAATAAGAGTGGTGATAAAAGGCATCCGTCTCTGGTTCCCGTTCTCACGGGGAATGCTTTCAAAGTCTCTCCATTTAGGATGATGTTGGCTGTTGGCTTTGTATAACTGCCCTTAATTATACTGAGGAATTTCCCTTCTATTCCTATTTTGTTGAGAGTTTTTATCATGAATGGGTGTTAGACTTTGTCAAATGCCTTTTCTGCATCGATTGATAAGATCATGTGGTTCTTGACTTTTGTGTTATTTATGTGATGGATTACATGGATTGTTTTTCTAATGTTGAACCATCCCTGCATACCTGGTATAAATCCCACTTGATCATGGTGAATTATTTTCTGATATGTTGCTGAATTCTATTGGCTAGAATTTTATTGAGAATTTTTGCATCAGTGTTCATGAGGGATATTGGTCTGTAATTTTCTTTTTTTTGTGGTGTCTTTACTTGGTTTTGGTATCAGGGTTATGCTGGCTTCATAGAATGAGTTTGGGAGTATTCCATCCTTTTCTCTGCTCTGAAATACATTTAGTAGTAGTGGTGTTAACTCTTCTCTGAAAGTTTGGTAGAATTCTCCAGTGAAGCCATCCAGACCAGGGTTTTTTTTTGGGGGGGGGGGAGGGAGGTTTTTATTCACCTTTTCAATCTCTTCTTTTGTTATGGGTTTATTTAGTTGTTCTACCTCTGTTTGTATTAGTTTAGGTAGGTAGTGAGTTTCTAGAAATTTGTCCATGGTAAGTGTATTCTTTGTAAATGGTAGAGAAGAATAAATCAAGCACATTTTGTTTTAGAGGCATATAGTATATTAAAAATGAAAGGACTTCATAGATTTTTTTATTAAGCCTTATTTTAAAAATGAAGACTAGCCCCATAAAGGGAAAGACAGAGTTAACTGGATTTCTTCTATTATTTAGGAATGTGGACACAAGTATATGTAAAGTTTCCTATTATATTTTAAAAATAGCTATTAAAGCCTATTAGAACTTCCTTAGAAACCATTTGCAGGACCTAATGCATGTGAAGACAAAACTACTTTTATCTAGTTAAAATCCAGTTTCTTCATTCATTTATTCATCTATTCATGCAGTAACTATTTATTGAGCATCTCCTATAAGCCAGCCACTATTCTAGACAGTGAGGATACAATGGTGACTCCATTTGATTCAATGATTCTTTGTTAGGATATCTACTAAAGGATCTGCCATGCCTATGCCCATAGTCCCTGCTGAAGGGGCAGCCACCACCCCACTGACATAGCAGTTTGGACCAGAAGTCACTTGACTTAAGGCCAGAAGACCTATGGTGTGGCTTAGTATAGAGAGATAGGCAGGCCAACAAGATTTCCCTCTCTGGAGAACATAAGATCTAACTTGGAAACTATGAGAATTTGCCTTATGCCATAAGTAAGATGAAATTATAGGGAAGGGAAACTATTAGCAGGCAGAAGCCAAAAGGTAGAATAAAGAATGGAAGCTAGTTTGTATTAAGGAGAGAACACAGAAAAGCAGAAATGACACTGGGAACCTGAGAGAGATGGAGACATGGAGGAGCAGTAGGTTTCCAGTTACTTCAGTATCTGATGACGTTTCAGCTTCCAGGTGAGTTTCAGATCATGTGGTTTTCAACAAGCCTCTATTTTCAAAATGAAGTGACATGAGTGATTCTTGGTTCCTTGCATCTTAAAGAGCTAAATGAAAACAGGGACATAAGTAAGTTGTACCATCTTTTCAGCTTTTTGACATGTGAGTATAAGAGCCCAGGAGACTGGGTGTGTATTTTAAACTAAATGATCAGCCTTGAAATAAATACAAGTTAGCCCCACTTGACCTCTATCTATGTAGGTTTACAAGCCTACTTGTAAATCATGCCAGGACAATTTATAGGAGGTTATTTCTAGAACCTTTACTCCCCATTTTTAATACCAACAGTTGTGTTGTAGTATGTACTGTAGAACTGAAATGACATTCAGCTTTTGGCCCAGGACTTCTTGTCAATCACCAACTTCTTATTCTTTTTTAATGTTATTTTGACTTTGGACTTAGATCAGATAGTAACAGTGGTGTCCACAATGACTTGCTTTACCTCATGGTATTTTATAGCATTTATTGCATGCTTACTTTGTATTGGGCACTGTTCTAAAAGCCTTAGATGTAATAACTCATTTTATAGTCACAACAACCCTATGAGGTAGATAATATTATTCTTCTCATTTTATAGCTATGAAAAATGAGACAGAGAGAGGTTTAAAAATTTGCTCAAGATGTCACAGCTATTAAGTGGCAGCGCCAGGATTCAAATATGGGCAGAATCCGCGTTCTGAACCATGAGTCTACATTGTCATGGATACTGTAGAAGATCCTGCACTAACCAGAGGTTATGAATGTCTTGATCCCATTGGCAGTTATATTGCATTGAAAACTGATTAACCAATTCAGTAAATACGTTACACAGGGGTGATCAAGACAGATAGGCAGGGTCTGTGCCTTCAAGCGGGCCTTCTGGTGTTTCAGACTCGTCAGTTTGGTTAGTCTTTCCCCTTGGAAGCTAATCATCCCTTGAGTGAACTCATAAGATAGAGTTTTTGCCCCTGTTATTGTTGTTAGGTGCCATTTAGTCGATTCCGACTCATAGTGGCCCTTATGTACAACAGAATGAAATACTGCCTGGTCCTGCCATCTTCACAATTGTTGCTGTGTTTGAGCCCATTGTTGTAGCCACTGTGTCAGTACATCTCGTTGAGGGGTGTCTTAGTCATCTAGTGCGGCTGTAACAGAAATACCACAAGTGGATGGCTTTAACAAAGAGAAGTTTATTTCCTCACAGTAAAGTAGGCTGAAAGTCCAAATTCAGGGCGTCAGCTCCAGGGGAAGGCTTTCTCTGTCGGCCTTCTTCTCATCAGTGTTCCCCTGGACTAGGAGTTTCTCCGAGCACGGACCTCAAGTCCAAAGGATGCACTCTGCTCCTGGCACTGCTTTCTTGGTGGTATGAGGTCCCCAATTCTCTGCTTGCTTCCCTTTCCTTTTATCTCTTTTTTAATTTTTTTTATTGTACTTCAGGTGAAGGCTTACAGAACAAATAGTTTCTCATGAAACAGAAGTACACATGTTGTTTTATGACATTGGTTAACAACCCCACAACATATCAACTCTCTAACTTCTCAGCCTTTTTTTTTTTTCTTTTTTGGTGAAAATACACATAGCCAAAGATACACCATTTCAAAAATGTCTACATGCACAGTTCAGTGACATTGACTACGCTCTTCGAATTTTGCTGTTATTCTCACTTAAGATGAAGGCTTACAGAACAAAATAGTTTCTCACTTAACAGTTACTACAAATGTTGCCCTATGACAATGGTTAACGATCTCACTCCTTTTATCTCTTGAGAGATAAAAGCTGGTACAGGCCACACCCCAGGGAAACTCCCTTTACATTGGATCAGGGATGTGACCTGGGTAAGGGTGGTGTTACAATCCCACCCTAATCCTCTTTAACATAAAACTACAATCACAAAATGGAGGGCAACCACACAATTCTGGGAATTGTGGGCCAGCCAAATTGATACACACATTTTTTTGGGGATATAACTCAAACCATGACAAGGGTCTTCCTCTTTTTCACTGACTCTCTACTTTACCAAGCAAGATGTCCTTCTCCAGGGACTCGACCCTCCTGATAACGTGTCCAAAGTATGTGAGATGAAGTCTTACCATCCTTGCTTCTGAAAAGCATTCTGGCTGTTCTTCTCCCAAGACAAATTTGTTCGTTCTTCTGGCAGTCCAGGGTATATTCAATATTCTTCCCTAACACTGTAATTCAAAGGTATCAATTCTTCTTTGGCCTTCCTTATTCACTGTCCAGCTTTCGCGTGCACATGTGGTGAATGAAAATACAATGGCTTGGGTCAGGTGCACCTAAGTCCTCAAAGTGGCATCTTTGCTTTTCAAACCTTTAAAGAGGCCTTTTGCAGCAGATTTGCCCAATGCAATATGTTGTTTGATTTCTTGACTGCTGCTTCCACAGGTGTTGATTATGGATCCAAGTAAAACGAAACCCCTGACAACTTCAATCTTTTCTCCATTTATCATGACGTGGCTTATTGGTCGAGTTGTGAGGATTTTTGTTTTCTTTATGTTGAGGTGCAATCCATACTGAAGGTTGTAGTCTTTTTTTTTTTTTAATTTTTTTTTATTGTACTTTAGGTGAAGGTTTACAGAACAAATAGTTTCTCGTTAAACGGTACACATATTGTTTTATGACATTGGTTAACAACCCCACAACATATCAACACCGTCTCTTCTCAACCTTGGGGTCCCTATTACCAGCTTTGTTATCCCCTCCTGCCTTCTAGTCTTTGTTCCTGGATGGCTGTGCCTCATTAGTCCTGTTTTGTTTTATGGGGCTGTGCAATCCCCGGCTAAATGGTAACCCTCGGGAGTGAGTTCACCACTGAGCTAAAAGGGTGTCTGGGTGTCATACTCTTGGGGTTTCTCTAGTCTGTCAGGCCAGTACATCTGGTCTTTTTTTGTGAGTTAGAATTTTGTTCTACATCCTTCTCCAGCTCTGTCCAGGACCCGCTGTTGCGATCCTGGTCAGAGCAGTCAGTGGCAGCCGGGCACCATCTAGCTGTACTGGACTCAGTCTGGTGGAGGCTGTGGTAGCTGTGGTCCATCACTCCTTTGGACTAATCTTTTTCTTGTATCCTGTTCTCTTCATTCTCCCTTGCTCCCGAAGGGGTGAGACCAGTGGAGTATCATAGATGGCTGCTAATAGGCTTTTAAGACCCCAGACGTTACTCACCAAGGTAGAATGTAGAACATTGTCTTTAAAAAATGTGTCATGCCAATTGAGCTAGATGTTCCCTGAGATCATGGTCTCCACATGAAGGCTGTAGTCTTTCATCTTCATCAGTAAGTGCTTCAAGTCCTCTTCACTTTCAGCAAGCAAGGTTGTGTCATCTGCATATCGCAGGTTGATAATGAGTCTTCCTCCAGTCCTGATGCTGCATTCTTCATATAGTCCAGCTTCTCAGATTATTTGCTTAGCATACAGATTGAATAAGTATAGTGAAAGGATACAACCCTCACACACCTTTCCTGACTTTAAACTATGCAGTATCTCCTTGTTCTGTTTGAACAACTGCCTCTTGGTCTATGTACAGGTTCTTCATGAGTACAATTAAGTGTTCTGGAATTCCCATTCTTCACAATGTTATCCATAATTTGTTATGATCCACACAGCTGAACGCCTTTGCATAGTCAATAAAACACAGGTAAACATCTTTCTGGTATTCCCTGCTTTCAGCCAAGATTCATGTGATACCAGCAATGAATACTGGAACTTTGGTAACCCCAGCAAGGCCTTTTCTTGCTGGAGCAAGTATTTATAACATATTAACAAAGGTGAATTATTATTTTTCTTTGGAATTTTTCCCTCTGACCTTACACCTATCCCATTCTTCCCAAATCATTATCTTTATTTTTAATTTTTAAACACAGTAGCATGTACTTGTCTCTGTTGCATTTCCGTCAAGGTCCTTTTTGGATTCATTGTCTCTTTGTAGAGTATTAACTATCCAACTTAACACAATTTATCAAACTAGTATAGCATTATATCAGTTAGGATTAAGTTCAGTGGCATGCAACAGAAAAACCTAGATGATAGTGGCTTAAATAAAATAGAAGCTTATTTCTTTTTCACATAAAAAAATTTTGGAGGTGAGCTTCAGGATTGGCACGGTGGCTTTACAAAGTTGTCAGAGACCCAGTCCCTTCCTACTCATCATTATGCCATCCCCAGGGTATGGCCATCCTCACATGGTCCAAAATGCCTAAAAGGGCTCCAGTTATTACCTTATGTCCCATGCAACAGGATGGAGAGACGGGATAAGAAGGGTGTATTTCCTTCCTTTTAATTACTTCTTTTTTAAGAGAAGCACCATACATTTCTGATTTTAGATCTCAACAGCCAGAATTTTGTCACTTGACCACACCTGCTGTAAGTGAAAGTCGGAAATGTAAGATTTTAGCTGCGTTGTAGTGAAACCAAAACCAAACCCGTTGCCGTTGAGTCGATTCTGACTCATAGCAACCCTACAGGACAGAGTAGAACTGCCCCATAGGGTTTCCAAGGTGCGGCTGGTGGATTTGAACTGCCAACCTTTTGGTTAGCAGCTGTAACTCTTAACCACTGCGCCATGAGTTGCAATAGGATCATCCCAAAATTGTGGGTTTGTTATTATGGAAGAATGGGAAAATAGATATAGGGAGGTAACTTACATATATAGTGGACATTTGAGAAAAATTTGTTGATTCGTTTTTATAAACTCGATCACATTCTTAGTGGTGTCACCCAACTCATTAATAAAGACAATGAATCTAATGATTTTCCCTTTTTAACTTGATGCTAACATGATACAGCATATTATTCCATTAATTGTATGTAAAATAAACCCACCTGGAACTAGCTTAGTGTTTTAGTTATCTAGTGCTGCTGTAACAGAAATACCACAAGTGGATGGCTTTAGCAAAAAAGAAATTTAACCTCTCTCAGTCCAGAAGGCTAGAAGTCTGAATTCAGGGTGCCAGCTCAGGGGAAAGCTTTCTTTCTCTTTTGGCTCTGGGGGAAGGTCCTTGTCATCAACCTTCCCTGGCTGAGGAGCTTCTCAGTGCAGGGACCCCGAGTCCAAAGTATGTGCTATTATCCTGGCTCTTGTTTCTTGGTGGTATGAGATCCCCTGGAGCTGGCACCCTGAATTTGGACTTCTAGCCTACTAGACTGTGAGAGAATAAATTTCTCTTTGTTAAAGCCATCCACTTGCGGTATTTCTGTTATAGCAGCACTAGATAACTAAGACAGCCTTCAAATCACCTAATTTACTTAGGGCTTCAAACCATTCATTCAGGTTTGAATCCCTGCGGAGAATTTGCACTTCTAACAAATTCCCAGGCCATGCTAATGCTGCTGGTTAGGGACTAATTCTGAGAACCACTAGTACAGCAGTAGTTCTCAAAATTTATTATACAAAAGAATCACCTGGGATCTTGTTAAAATGTAGATTCTGATTCAGTGTATCTGGGGTGGAAATGCAAACTCTCAGCAGGGGTTTGGACTGAAACAAACTGGTTTGAAGCCCTGAATTTATTCTTCTGATTGGAAAGACTGGCTCTGGCTCTCTAATGAGTGGGTGTAAATAGTTTTTATTCAAGGAGCTGGCTCAAAAAAATGACTTAAAACATTTATTAGATTTGAAAATATAGACTTTTTTCATATTTCATTGTTGAAGTTACTTTCTATGGTGTGTCAAACTGGCTAGATTTATAGCTTTAAATGTGGCAAGCAACTAAAATTTATCTAGTCTAACCCCTTTATTTTACAGATGAGAAAACTGAGATCCAAAAGGGTAAAATCATTATTTCCAGGTATGCCTTCTTGTCTTTGGCAATCACAGTGCTGCCCTTTGGATGATTTCCTGCAAAATGGGATCCTCTTGGTGCAATGGTTAAGAGCTTGGCTGCTAACCAAAAGGTCCGCAGTTCAAATCTACCAGCCACTCCTTGGAAGCCCTATGGCGTAGTTCTACTCTGTCCTATACGGTTGCTATGAGTTGGAATCCACTTGATAGCAATGGTTTTTTTTTTTTTTTTTAATGTGAAATGTAGCTACAGCAACAACGAAAAAATGACAAAAAGAATGAAAAATTACTAAGAGTGTTTCCAGGGCTGACATTCAGTTGGTGCACACTGGTAGAGATTGAAAACTTTGTGAACTATTTGGTGAGTAGCTGCTGCTGAACTTCCTGTATGCCTCTTAAACCCGCCTCTGGGACCCCACCGATCTCCCCGCTGTAGTAACAGGACTCTACTCAAAGGGCTGATTTGAGAATTAAATGATAGAGGTAATGCATTTAGCACAGGGCGAGGCACTCAGCAGTTATTACACCTTAGCTATTATTTTTATTATAGTCATTAATAAAATGGTAGTAAATTTCAAACTAGTTTCTACACAAATGTTTACAACTTTGGAAATGTGATAACATTCAAGTTCATTAACTTTGACCAATAAAACGGTCACTCATACACTCACTTTAACTTTCATTTTGATATTTTCCATTGCCTAAGGGTTGACTCCTTCTTGCCCTACTCTCAAGTCCCCACAGCTCTGGTTCATCACTAAAACTTTGACTTAGGCTGTGTAAAAGAAAATACTGGCAAGGTCCTGTTATTTCTTAGTATAACCAGTCACAGAGAATGTTCTGTACAATCTTCTGTTGCACAGAACTTGTCTTTAAGTCTGGGGATAGGCAAAGATAGGCCTGAAGCCTAGTTTGGTGAAGGAGGGGTGGGAGTATGTCTATTTACTTACGTAAATATCAGAAATTAGGGGTGAGAGGCAGAGGCAAGCAGCTGAGATGAGAAGAGAAAGAGAGTTTGAGGGCCTGCCAGTAGGGTGGGAGTCTGGAGCTTGCAGACAGAACACCCTTTGACAGAGATGCCTTCTGGTCGCCAGTGATTTTGTGGCATAGTTTCCCTCTCAGGAATTTCACCTGGCAAGAGAAAAGCAGATTTTCAGTAGTGCTCCTTTCTGAGTAGAGTAAAAAAAATGTTTTTTTTTTAAAAAGCTGAGACTGTTGTCTACATTGAGAAGATACAGGCTAAGCATCCGTTATAAGTACATTTTCTAGAAATTTGTTATTGGCCTGGAACTTAATGTGTAAAGATTTGTTCTCAGATGTGAGTTATTTAACTGATACTTCCAGTTCTAGGATGGTAGCTAAATCCTGGCCATGCCCTGAAAAGGGCTTTGATAATAGTATTCTGTCACAAGCTGACAAGCACATTGACTCAACAGAAGAGAGATAAGAATTGCTGAAGAACTAGTTTCTGAGTGTATTCTAGAGACATTGAAGTTACTTGGTATTTCAATATATATTATACTGTCCTATAAAAAATGCACCAAATCCTGGACAAACATTCCTAGGTCAGACTTTTTTTTTTTGAGTGGAGGGAGTTGGGGAAGATAAATATTATAATTCCTAAGTTTTCAGAGGGAAAATGAAGATCAGATATAAAAAACTGACATGATGAGGCAAATGTATAACAAAGCTCTAAACTTGGAGATCTTTAAGTATTACACAAGTATTACACAAGGTAAGCTATAAGGATTGTTAACCAAGAAATGGCTCTCACCTTTCTTTAAAAAAATTATTTAAAGTTACACAAGCTTGTTAAAATATTCAAAAAATGCTGTTTGAACTAAAATGTAAACATCTACTCCACCCCTGACTTCTAAAAATTATCTAGAGCATTAGTGGTAAGACTTCAATTCATCTTACTCTGGTATAAACCAAAATTTCTGTTTATTGCCAACGACCCAAATGTGTGACCCTTATAGCAGAATTCTGTTCTGTTTACAAGCTCAGTATGCTAATCTCTTTAGTGGAGAATTCATCCATGCATTCAATAAATGACTATTGAAGGATTTTATTGAATAATGGCATCACATATATCTTTTTTGTGTGACTCTGGATAAGTCACTCTACTTTCCCCTCAACTTTCTCTTTTTTACAGCGATTTAACAATAATAAAACTGATTGCAAACTACTTCCAAGAAAGCTTTCTCCTTAAAATTCGGACAATAAATACTAGTAACAAGGTCCAGCAAAGCCTCTCTCAGAAGAACCTGAGCTGCTTAAGGACAGAGAGGTTTTTTTTTTTCTTCCTTTAGGAGGCTCTAGAAGTGCCAAGGAGCCCTGGTCGTGCAGTGGTTAAGAGCTATGGCTGCTAACCAAAAGATCGGCAGTTGGCATCCACAAGCCGCTCCTTGGAAACCCTACGGGGCAGTTCTACTCTATCCTATAGGGTCGCTATGAGTCGGAATTGACTCCACGGCAATGGGTATGGGTTAGGAGTACCAGCCCTTTCAGTCCTCCCTTGGGCAGCCTGATCCCCACTCCTCTCTCTGGAGAGGGTGTTTTAAGGATTAAATGTCCTAACATACGTGTTGCTCTGCAAACAATGTCTGGAATGTGGTAGACAATCAAGAAATTGTAGTTATTATTAATTACTAGAGGGAATATAAAGTTTTTTTTTCAATTTACTTAGGTTTTTAAAAATTATTGTACTTTAGATGAAGGTTTACAGAACAAACTAGCTTCTCATTAAACAGTACACTCATTATTTTATGATATTGGTTACCAACCCCACCAACATGTCCACACTCTCCCTTCTACCTATTACCATCTTTGCTATCCCCTCCTGCCTTCTAGTCCTTGCCACTGAGCTGTTGTGCCCCTTTAGTCTCGTTTTGTTTAATGGGCCTGTCTAATCTTTGGCTGAAGTGTGAACCTCAGTAGTGACTTCATTACTGAGCTAAAAGGGTGTCCAGGGGCCATATTCTCGGGGTTTCTCCAGTCTCAAGGACAGACTTTTGTTTCTTTTTGAATCAGCAGTATTTGTATCTCTGTAACAGTTCCTGGCATATGAGACGGTCTCAAAAAAGCATTGTTAAGTATATGAATGTTATCAGGCAGACTGCAGGTTTGGCAGGCTAGTGCCTCTTACATCTCTTTTCTATGATCCTTTTTTATACTCAGCATCTAAAAGGTCTCCCCTATTTTCTCTAAGTAACCAAGGAAGTTACCTAAAATATACTTAAGTCTTTTAATTTATCCTGTCTTTAGGGCACCATTTCGCTTTTCCACGGTACTCCGCCCCCGGATTGGGATATGGGTCCAGAGGCTACCGGGGAAGAGTTCGGCACGGGAAGCTCATCTTCCGGCCCTCTGATTGGTCGACTCGCACTCCACTCACTCGGCTAGCGTCTCTGATTGGCCACCGAGGCACCCCCTCGGCTCGCGACTATTTTGTGTGTCGGGGCGGCGCGCATAGGTCCTACCGGTCAGATCCGCGTCTGGGCCGGTGTGAGGTAGCCCTTCGACTCACTGCTCTTCATCACGGGCGCAAGGAATTCCTCGAGCCCGAGCGGGTAGGAAGCATCCTAGGGAAAAGCCTCTACTCCCCCCCACCACTGTAGTCTTTCCCTTACTGAATAAACTTCCGCCTCAGAGGGGCTACCGCAGCCGCGGGGTATAGGCCGGGCATCTAACTCAGGCCCTTTTGGCGGGGGGGTCTTTCTCTTCAAGAGGATACAGAGACAGCACTCACAAGATAAAATAAGGCTTCGCTGGGTCGCATGTGGGGGCGCTGCCTTTCTGTTATCGCTCTGCTAACTGCAGCCGATCGGCCGGACGTGGGCTGCAGGATTTCCTGAGCAGCAGCAGCCACCACCCCTAAAAAGTGGCAAGGAGCCGGCTTCAAATCTCCTGTACCAGTGCTCCTTAGGGCTGCAGATTGAACTGGCGCGGGCCGGTCCGTTTCCCGGCAGTCTACAGAATATAGCATTCCTCGGAGGTGGCTCTCCCGGGAGTGGAGAACCCCGCTCTACTCGCCCCCCCTTTAATCTCCGGCCTTCAGGCGGTAGAGGGCGGCCTATGCTTGCGTGCGAGCCGGCGCCCGCGCGCGTAGCTGCTGCCCTGCTGGAACTCTCCCCGTCCCGCTGTGGCCCGCTGTTGAGCTTGGCTGTGGATGCTGCAGCTAAGCTATCCACGGACGCAGAGAGAAAGAGGGCGGGGAGAAACCTGGGCACATGTCGGGGTCGCCGTTGGTGGCGGCGGCCAGCGCATGCGCACTCTGTCTCAGACGCCTGGAACGCTGAGGGGCGCGCGCCCCCATTCTCGCGCGCACGTTTGTAGAGCCAATGCTTCCCCGCCTGCGCTTGTTGTCAGAGCTGCTCCAGCGCGTGCGCGCGTTATCTCCGGCCGCTCCGAGCAGCCCGGTTCCCTCTCCTGTAGGCCCCCGCCCCTCGCGGCTCTCTCCCAGCCCCCAGCCAACCCGTCCCCTTCCTCTCCTCGCGGAATGGGGCCGGCGCTGCTCGGAGTCGCGCGCCCTGGACACGGCTTGCGCTCGGTCTCGCGCTGTCAGCGACTGCCTGGCTCGCGCCGCCTCGCGCTCTCCCTCAGTCAGTGGCGCCGAAGGCTCCGTTAAGCGGCGGAGGTGGTTCCTGTTTCCGTTTCTTCCACTCCCTTCAGTCGGGAGTAGCATCCTCCACCCAGCCACCCCTCCCACTCCCCCGACGCGGGACAGCTGCGGCTGAGGGCTGTGGCGGCGCCGGCTGCAGCTGAGGGCGGCGGAGACCGCCTCTGCTCCAGTCTCGGGTAAGGGGGCATTTGGGAGCCGGGCCCCGCGCGCCTCGGGTCTTGGGCTAGCCAAGCGCGGAATCGGAGGCGGCGCCGGAGCTGTAACGGGGGGCAAGCAACCCACAGGCCTGTTGCTGCAACTGCTGCTGCTTTTCCAGCGTCTCCCGGAAAAGTGGGGAGGGAGCCCCCGGGACGCTCTCTCGCGGGTGCCCGCCTCACCTACTGGGATGTGGAGCGGCTCTGGCGCTGCCTTCGGCATCGCGCATCCTTGCTCAGGGTAGGAGCCGAAGCTGAGGAGAAGGGATGGAGGCAGGGTGGGAGGTGCCCTTCTTCGCTCCTCTGCACCCACCTTCCCTTTTCCCCAGCAACTCGGTCTCTGTAGTAACGGACTGTGGCAAGGAGGATGCCTGAGTGATGGGGTTTCCGTGAGGGGTTCTTGGGCTAGCAGTGGGGAGTGGAGCTGTACAAAGATTGCTCCCTGCGAGGGGCCAGTGCTAGGGCAGTTAACGGCGGGAGTGCCGTCCTACCGCATTTTGATGTGGAAATGATGAGCTGGCGGCTTTTGAGTATCTAAACTTATTTGGGAAGGTTAAATGAGTCCATGTTTATTAGTTAAAGGACGTTTGCCCTGCTAGAGTGAGTGGGTTATCGGGTACAGCACCTGTTCTTCTCTCACTGTGGGGATTGCAACCTTCAGTCACCCAAAACGTCAGAGACGCAATGTATTTCTTAAGTTAAATGGCAGTGTCATGGCTAGGGCTTATCCCTGGTGAGCTTTTAGCCTTTTGCTGTGTATCAGCCTTTTAGACTGAGGCCTTGGGTAAAAGGAGGGATACTGTTTTTTCTCCCTATATTTGGATTAATTTATAGTTTATTTATGCTAACTCGAGAAGGTGAACCTAGGAAAGCCAGAATATCCAGTGGGTAACGCCAAACCTTAAGGTTCCACAGAACAAATTTCAACAAAAGTTTTTAAAATCACTTTAAACTCATCACAAGTAACTGACTTGACTTTGACTTGGCTCTCTTTAGAAACTGTGGGCAGGTTTTATTATAGTTGTGTGTGTGTGTGTGTGTGTGTGTGTGTGTGTGTTCCCCTGTTATTCCTGGAATTAAAGTGCATATTTATGTTCTTATTTAAATTTTGTTTTTGCATAGTTCTTTAAAATGGTGCATAATCTAGAAAGCATTTCAGGAGAAAAAATATTTAAGCATTCAGAGCTATACCGAAATAATGGAATAACTTGTAGTCTCCTTTCTTTAAAATAACTTAAAATTCTATGCCAAATAATAAGGCCCTGCACGTTGTTAGCCTTGTGCAATATACTATAAGTTGTGTATAGAAAGTCTTAATTATTTGATTTATAAGTACTCCCTGGTGGCGAAGTGGTTAAGAGCTACGGCTGCTAACTGAAAGGTCAGCGGTTTGAATTCACCAGCTGCTCCTTGGAAACCCTATGGGGCATTTCTATTCTGTCCTGTAGGTTCGCTATGAGTTGAAATTGACTCCACGGCAATGGGTATAGTAGTATGGATAAGGTGGGAATTCAAACATTTGAGATTGTAATTTTACAGACTTAGTGTATAAAAATGTAGGGAATTAGAAATGAATAGGCTGTAAGGAACATTGAAGGCTGGTTGGAGGCATGGGTTTTCCTTTTGCTGCTTTATAAATTGAGAATTCTACTTGAAGAGTTGAACAGCTGGAATGAAACTTGCATAGGTTGCAGAAACATGGAAAAATGTATCTTTGATCAAGTAGTGAATTGACATGAAGTGGTATATTGTGGTTTATTAGATAGTGATTCAAATTAATTTCTGTAAAATACGACACTGTAGATTATATTTTACAATATTCTTGATTTTAACTAAAAAGTCACTTAAGTTGTTTTCTTACAAATCAATTATATTTTAAAAGTATGGAATTGAAAAAACAATCATCCTGATTATATTTTCCAAAGTTCTGTTACAAATTTTGTTTGTTTTTTGTTACAAATTTTAACCAGTTATTTTTAAGGAAGTGGAATATGTCTTTAAAAGTGATGAATTTTGCTAGTGACTTGGAAAAACTTGTGTTCCCTACTTGTGCATTTTTTTAAAGGCAGTTATATTAGTAAGTTGGTCTGGAGGGGGAGCTAGTGCCAAACCAAAGTATAGCTTAATATGTATTTTAACTTTCAAAATACCTAAAACCAGATCTTCTATGACCAGGAGAAACAATTTTTTAATTAAAAGAGGGGAACTGATGTGGGCATCTGTATGCACTTAGTTATTAGTGGAGTGTATACATTGTGTATTACAAATGAGTTTTTTTTAATATTATGAAATAATGGAAAGCAGATGCTTAAGATTTGAATTTCTCATGTAAAATTTCTGAAAATGTATCCCAAAACTTTGTGCGGGATAGTATTTTCTTAACCTTCTTGTGCAGTGCAGCAGACAGATCTAGAATGAAAGGAGTATATACTTGTTGCATGTTCATAAATTTGTTCTTTATAATAACTGTAATCCTAAAATTTTAAAAAAGCATCAAGAAGAGTCTTCTATGGGCAGTGGTATGAATTGTGTAGTAAGCTAGGGATTTATCAAAAGTGGAGATACTGTCAGTAGAGAAGTGGACCCTTTAGACAGCTGGAGGGTAGAATCCCAAGGTCACTTCTTAATCACTGTCTCCTACAATATAATGCAGTGTGTCCAGCTGATTCACTAATTGAACCTCTTGTACCTTTGAATGTGAAGCATTTTTTTTGTCGTCTTTGGTATTTTATTTAGATTTCTAAGCTGTAATCAGTTAGATTTATTAATTTACTTCTGATAGTTCACATATTTTTTAAATCCAAGCCTGGAAATTAATAATGATGTGTATATCAAAATCATTAGAATATTCAGTGCTCTGAGGATAGTGGTTGGGCTGCTTGCTATCCATAGCTCTTCATTATGTAAATACAATCTTAATATTGATAAGATTAAAAAAAAAAAGGAACCAAAAAACATATTCTTTTAAAGGAATGGCAACATCTGTGAGATAACAGAATACTGAGGCTTACCATTTTGAAGGGCTTAAAGCTGTAATCAAAGTTTTATAAGATATGCCAGAATATTTTTTTTTAGTACTTCTTTAAACATTTTATTTAGAGGATAACATACACACTGAAACGTCCACTAATTTCTTACATTTTTACATTTACATTGCTGATTTCTTTTTTTTAAATTTTTTTTTTTGTACTTCAGGTGAAGGTTTACAGAACAAATAGTTTCTCATTGAACAGTAGTACACATATTGTTGTATGACATTGGTTAACAACCCCACAACATGTCAACCCTCTCCCTTCCTGACCTTTTTTTTTTTTTGGTGAAAATATAAATAGCCAAAGATACACCATTTCAAAAATTTATGCATGCACAGTTCAGTGACATTGACTACATTCTTCCAGTTGTGTTGCTATTCTCACTTTAGATGAAGGTTTACAGAACAAAATAGTTTCTCATTAAACAGTACACATGTTGCCCTATGACAATGGTTAACAATCCCACTACATGTCAACACTGTCCTTACTCAACCTTGGGTTCCCTATCATAAGCTTTCCTATCCCCTTCTACCTTCTAGTCCTTGTTCCTGGACTGCTGTGCCTCATTAGTCCCGTTTTGTTATATGGGGCTGTCCAATCCCCAGCTGAACGGTGAACCTTGGAAGTGACTTCATCGCTGAGCTAAAAGGGTGTCTGGGGGCTATATTCTTGGGTTTCTCCAGTCTCTTGCAGGCCAGTAAATCTGGTCTTTTTTTGTGTGTTAGAATTTTGTTCTACATCCTTCTCCAGCTCTGTCCAGAACCCTCTGTTGTGATCCCGGTCAGATATGCCAGAATATTTTTTAATGTATCTTTGTCCATTTCTTTAATGAAAGTTAATTTCGATATAGTATAAACTGCATTGAGTAAATCTCTTGGTTTAATTAATTATTATAGCACATTTATAAAGATAAAAGGAAGTATTTCATTCTGTTTTATGATTATAAGAGTAAACATCAAAATAAATATGTAAATGAGTTTCTTTACATAAAAGTAAAGCAAAACTTAGATCCTAAACAACTCTCACACGAAAGTATTACTATTATAGTACTTTCATACCAACTTTAGGTCTTCTATAGTCAACTCTTGAGTCCCTTGGTGGTGCACATGGTTAACACTTGATTGCTAATTGAAAGATGGGTGGTTGGAGCCCACTCAGAGGTGTCTTGGAAGAAAGGCTTGGCAATTTACTTCTGAAAAATAAGCCATTGAAAACCCTGTAGAGCACAGTTATACTCTGACACGCATCGGATCACCATGAGTCAGAATTGACTTGACAGCAGCTAGTTTATGGTCAACAGTAATGCAGTAGACGTAGCACTTAGAGGACCACTACAGGATTCCCTTTGATTCTTCTGAGGGTTTCTTTTTTTGTAGTTTGAATTGTTATTAAATTGTAGTTTGTTATGATTTATCAATTAAAAATATTTAAAAATAAAAGATACAACTGATTTAAAAAAATGATTTATTTATTATTTACTTTTATCTCCCCCTGCTGGAATGTAAATGCCATGAAAGCAGAGAATCTCTGTGTGTTTTGTTTATTGATATATCCCAAGTACCTAGAAGAGTGCCTTTACAAAGTAGATGTGCGGTAGATTATTTGCTATATTGAAAGGACCCCCCCTTTCGCATTATTATAAATAGGGTTGCAGTGAACATTTTTGTATGTAAAGTTCTCTCACAACGTTTATTTTTTTTATACTTCTTGAAGTGAAATTGTTAGGCCAGATCATAAGAACATCTTTAAAATTCCTACTATTTTTTTTTATTGTGGTAAATATATATGTAACAAATTGTTTGCCATTTCAGCATTCTTCACATGTACAATTTAGTGACGTAATTTGTTATCATATTGTTCAATCATTACCGTTGTCCGTTTCCAAATTTCCCTATCACTTTTTTCATCTAAATTTTATTTATTTTTTTGTTGTTGTTGAGAATATACACAGAAAAACATAAATCAGTTCAACGGTTTCTGCATGTTCAATTTAGTAATATTGTGTCGTGAACTGAGTTATGTCCCCCCAAAAATGTGTGTATCAATTTGGTGGGCCATGATTCCTGGTATTGTGTAGTTTTCCTATATGTTGTAAATCCTTCCTCTATGATGTTAATGAGGGAGGATCTGTGGCAGTTGTGTTAGTGAGGTAGGACTCAATCGACGAGATTGGATTGTGTTCTGAGGCAATCTCTTGAGATATAAAAGAGAAGTGAGCGGAGAGACAGGCTGACCTCATACCATCAAGAAAGCAGTGCCAGGAGCAGAGCATGTCCTTTGGACCCACGGTCCCTGCGCGAAGACGCTCCCAGTCCTGGGGAACATTGATGAGAAGGCTGGCAGAGGGAGAAAGCCTTCCCCTGGAGCTGACGCCCTGAATTTGGACTTTTAGCCTACTTTACTGTGAAGAAATAAATTTCTCTTTGTTAAAGCCATTCACTTGTAGTATTTCTGTTATAGCAGCACTGGATGACTAAGATACATTGGTTATATTCTTTGAGTTGTACAACCATTCTCTTTTTCTGAGTTGTTCCTCCTTCAGTAATATAAACTGACTACCCCATAATGTTCATACCTAATCTTTCAAGTTACCGTTGTCAGTCTATCCTATATAGCTAGATCTTGAAAGAGCACAGTGCTCAAGACAGACATTCTTTACTAGTTAATCTTAACTATTGTTTGGTTTTAAGAAGACTTTAGGGGATATTTTTGGTTTAAGGTTTAAAGATTTTCTCAGGGCAATAGTTTCAGGGGTTTATCCACCCTCTGTGGCTCCAGAAAGTCAGGAGTCCATGGGAATTTTAAATTCTGTTCTACAGTTTCCCCCTTTTGATTAGGATTCTTCTATGGAATCTGATCAAAATGTTCAGTAATGGTAGCTGGGCATCATCCAGTTCTTCTGGTCACATGGCAAAGGAGGCAGTTTTTCATGGAGGCAGTTAGCAACACATTCCATATTTTCCTCCTCTTCCTGACTCTCCTTCCTGTGTTTCTCCAGGTGAAGAGACCAATTGTTGTCTCCATCACTTTTAACAGAAGCTCAGTATCCCCTAAAGAGGGAGTCCCCTTCTACCTGCCCCTGGTAACCACTGGTAAACTTTGGTCTCTATACATTTGCCTATCCTAGATATTTCATTTAAGTGGAATCATACAATATTTATCCCTTTGTAACTGACTTATTTCACTGAGCATAATGTTTTCAAGGTTATTCCATGTTGTAGCATGTATCAAGACTTCATTTCTCTTTATGGCTGAATTATATTCCATTGTATGTATGTACCACATTTTATGTATCCACTTATCTGTTGATGAACGTTTAGATTGTTTCCATCTTTTGGCGATTGTGAATAGTACTGTAGTGAGCATTGGTGTACATGTATCTGTTCATGTTCCTGCTGTCACTTCTTTTGGGCATATACCTAGGAGTGGAATTGCTGGATCATATAGTAATTATATGTTTAACTTTTTGAGGAACCATTGTTATCCACAGTGGCTGTACCATTTTACAGTGTGTGAGCATTCCACTCACCAGCAATGAATGAGTGTTCCACTTTCTCATCATCCTCACCAACACCTGTTTTCTTTTCTTTTTTGTAAATTATAGCCATTTTAGTGGGTGTAAAGTGGTATCTCATTGTGGTTTTGATTTGCATCTCCCTAATGGCTAATGATGATTTTTACAACTGATTTAAAAAACAAAAAACAAAAAAACCTTAATCCCCAGCAGAAGAATATTATATGGATATATGTGTGCATTCAAGATATTTGCTAACAGATTACATAGTCTCATGTCTCAAATTTACTTTCTGTCTGTGTTCTACTCCTCTGCTTGCCTTCTTTCCTCCCCCAACTATCCTCCATCATTCCACTGTTTCCTTTTTGGAGTAATTAAGAATCAAACCATTAAAGTGAACCTAATCACTAATCTGGGATAGGTTTTTGTTCCTTGATTGACTGGTTTTATATCTGTCTGTACAATATTTTGGACATATAACCCATGTGAACTTTATATGACACTGCATATTTTCTTTTTTAAGGGACAAGAACAAATTGGACCTATGGAATTATGACATAGATGTCAATATAGACATCTTGTATTCTTTACAGAAAGCATAGGTATAAGGTTAATTTCATTTAGGTTTTCTTTTAAGAAACCTAATGCTGAAATCTAATCCATCACTCATGTACTTTTTAAAAAGCTTTTTTTGTCAGAAAATGATATGTGAAGGGAAATAGGTTTTGAACATTTAATTTTTTTTATTGTACTTTAGATTAAGGTTTACAGAACAAATAGTTTCTTATTAGCAGTCAGTGCACATATTGTTTTATAATTATTGGTTAACAACCCCACGACATGTCAACACTGTCCCTTCTCAACCTTAGGTTCCCTATCACCAACTTTCCTGTCCCCTTCTGCCTTTTAGTCCTTGTCCCTGGACTGCTGTGCCTCATTAGTCCTGTTCTGTTTTATGAGGCTGTCCAGTCCCCAGCTAATGGTGAACTCCGGAAGTGACTTCACCACTGAGCTAAGAGGGTGTCTGGGGGCAATACTCTTGGGGGTTCTCTAGTCTGTCAGGTCAGTAAATATGGTCTTTTTTTTTTGTGAGTTAGAATTTTGTTCTACATCCTTTTCTAGCTCTGTCCAGGACCCTCTATTGTGATCCCAGTCAGAGCAGTCAGTAGTGGTGGTAGCCGAGCACCATCTAGCTGTACTGAACTCAGTCTGGTGGAGGCCATGGTAGCTGCGGTCCATTAGTCCTTTGGACTAATCTTTTCCTTATATCTTGTTCTCTTCATTCTCCCTTGCTGCTGAAGGGGTCAGACCAGTGGAGTATCTTAGATGGCTGCTCACAGGCTTTTAAGACCCCAGATGCTACTCACCAAGGTAGAATGTAGAACATTGTCTTTATAAACTGTGCTATGCCAGTTGAGCTGGATGTTCTCTGAGACCATGGTCCCCACAGCCCTCCGCCCAGCAATTCAGTCCCTCAGGGAGTTTGGAAATGTCTATGGAGCTTCCATGATTTTTCCTTGTACAAGTTGTGCTGGCTTCCCCAGTATTGTGTGCTTTCTTACCCTTCACCAAAGTTACCACTTATTTATTGTCTATTTAGTTCCCCCCCGCCCCTCCCATCCCTCATAACCAACTAAGATTATTTCTTTTTGTGTGTAAACTTTTACATGAGTTTTTACAGTAGAGGTCTCATACAATATTTGTCCTTTCGTGATTGACTTATTTCACTCAGCATAATGTCCTCCAGTTTGATCCATGTTATGAGATGCTTCACAGATTCATCATTGTTCTTTATCGTTGCATAATACTCCATTGTGTGTATGTACCATAGTTAATCCATTCATCTGTTGATGAGCATCTAGGTTGTTTCCATCTTTTTGCTATTGTGAACAGTGCTGCAGTTAATATGGGTGTGCATATGTCTATTCGTGTGATGGCTCTTATTTCTCTAGGATGTATTCCTAGGAGTGGGATTACATTTTGTAATGCTTTTTTTTTTTTTTTTTTGTAGTGTTGATGATTTCTTGTTCCTTTTATTCTCCTGTGCTGAGTTCCTTTTATTTGTGGAGTGTTTTTTCATTTCTTTTGTATTTATAGGTTTTGCTTTTACTGAGACTTTATGTTTTTCTTCTTTATTTTGATGAGTAGGTTTATTAACTTTCTTTGTGGTTACCTTGAAATTTACCCTTGTCTTCCTAGATTTGAACCAGTCTATTATTACTTGGTATCGCCTTGCCTTCCTCTGCATTAGAAGTTTCTATACTTACACTGTTTATTCCCTCTTTTATTGTTCTGATGCTGCTGTTATTTACAGATTAACCTCTCTGGTTCCCTGTTGTAATTCTTTTGATTTTGCATGGTCCTTAAGAGTTCATTTCCTAGATTGGTATCTGGCTAGTACAATCCTGTGTCCTAGATTCAGCCTGTAGTCTGTTGTTGTTTGTTCTCAGATTGAAGGACTCCCTTTAATAAGTCTTGTAAGTTTGGTTTGGTTTTTACATATTTCCTTAATTTCTGTTTATCTGTAAATGACCTAATTTCACCATCATATTTGAATGAGAGTTTTGCAGGGTATATTATTCTTGGCTGGCAATTTTTTTCTTTCAAGGTTTTATATATGTCACCCCATTGCCTTCTTGCTTACATGGTTTCGCTGAATAATCCAAGCTTAGTCTTATTGTTTCTTCTCTGTATGTGACTTCTTTTTCTCGAGCTGCTCTCAGGATTCTTTGTTTGTCTTTGGTTTCAGCAAGTGTGATTATGATATGCCTTGGTGATTTTCTTTTGGGGTCTATCCTGTATGGGTTTTGTTGAGCTTCTTGGATGGTCAGCTTTTCATCTTTCATGATATTGGAGAGGTTTTCTGTGAGCAGTTCTTCAGTGATCCTGTCTGTGTCTTCTGTTTTCTCTCCCTGTTCTAGAACTCCGATCACTTGAAGAT
This sequence comes from Dugong dugon, assembly GCA_030035585.1. NCBI lineage: Eukaryota > Metazoa > Chordata > Mammalia > Sirenia > Dugongidae > Dugong > Dugong dugon. The sequence continues at coordinate 72,966,928 of CM057472.1, forward strand.
TTTTCCTTTTGATTGTATCCCAGATAATTCTCAGGTTTTCTTCATTCTTTTTTCTGATTTTTCCTCAAACAGAGTTGTGTCCAGGTGTTTGTCTTCAATTTCACTGACCCTATCTTCCATCGTTTCAAAACTGCTCCTGAGCTCTTCCGTGACACTGTCCATTTCTGAAATCTTGTTGTTTATCTTTTGGATTTCTAATTATTGTTTTTGTATGATTTCTAGTTGTGAATTTATTTTATCATTTTGTTCCTGTATTGTTTTCCTGAATTCTTCCGTTTTTTGTCTGTATTTTCGATGAATTTGTCTTTTTTTCTGTCATTTTCGTCTGCTTTTTGCTTCAACTTTTGGATAATTCTGAATATTAGAGATTTTAATTTCCTATCAGGTAGGTCTAGTGCCTTTTCTTCTACTGGAAGGTCATCTGGTGTTTTATTTTAGAAACCTACTGGAACCATCCTGTCCTGTTTTTGTAAATGTTTTGATATTGTCTGCTGTCTTCGGGGCATTCAGCGGTTATTTTCCTCATTTATTGATTATAGATTTGTTTATTTCATCCTGCCTTTTTTTTTTTTTTTTTTTTGTTATATCTGAGCAGGCAGGCTGTGCGTTCTTTGTTGTTTGCTCATCTGTGAGTGCGTTACTTTTCACCTCTTTCTACAGTGGGCAAGGTCAGTCATTCAGGTATGGTGCAGCAGGGCAGCTCCAGCTGAAGGGGAGTTGCTGGGATGGGTTGTTTGTGGCATGTACTAGGGCTGACAGTGAGGACTGGGAATCAGTGCAGGGCAGGTTCCAGTAGGCTGTGCCTCTGCCACTTGGGAATGTGATGTTCAGTGCATTGTGCAGGAAGGCAGGAAGGAGGGGGTAGATTGTGATGTGTGGAACTAAGATGGGTATGGGAAAGATGAGAGGGAGGAGAGAGGAAAAGGAGCCAAAAACATACACACAAACAAAAAAGAGTGCTAAGGGAGCTTGCTATTGGAGTGGGGAGATGAGAGACTGAGAAGGGGGGAAAAACAAAAAAGAAAAAGGGTAAAAGAAAAAAATGAATAAATGGAGAAACTGGAAATGAGGAAAGACAAAAAGGGAATAAGAGAGAGAAGAAAACAAAACAAAGAAACAAACAAACAAAAAAAAAAAAAAGAAAAAAAAATGCCCCCAGGCATGTCCCTTTAGGACTGTGCAGAGTAAGGGAGTAGCTTCCAATCCATGCAGTACTGCCTGGCTAGAAGGGGCTCCCAAGCTGAGAAAAGTAAAAGAAAACAAGAAGACAAACAAATAAAAACAACAAATCAGAGCAAACAAACAAACAAAAAAGCCCCAGGGATCCCCACCAGCATGACGGCACAGGCCAGGAAGCAGTTTCACAGTCGAGTGGTGTTTCACAGCCTTTTCAGGAAGAAGCAAAGATGGCACATGGAGCCAGGTATTTGAGAGAAAGGAGGGGGAGGTGGTGAGAGGAAAGGAAGAAATCTAAAGAAGCAAAACAAAGCGATACCAGCAGCCAACAAAAGGCACTTAGGCAGCCGGCCAGTGCCGGCGGGTGGAATCCAGGTGACATAGGGGTGAAGCTTGTGCTTCCCAGCCAAGAGACTGTAGTTGCAGGAAGCAGAGGAGGCTAAGTGGGAGTGAAGAAGAGTGGGGGGTGGGAAAGCCTGTATCGCTGGATACCGTTTGTTCTGTTCCCTGCTGAAACTCTGTGAAGCTGCTTTCTCATACCTTCTGTTCACTGATCTCTGATAGGAGTCCAAGATGGCGGATCTGTGCTGTGGTAGCTGATAGGGGACCACTGCGTGTATATCTCCTCGCTCTCTGTTCTTAGTCAGTTTTTTATTCCATTCGGTGCTTGGCTGAGTTTTTTATCTCTTCATTTGATGCTTAGGGTTTCACGATTGACATGTGACTCTGTTTGACTTAGTTTTTCTGATCATTGCTGCGGAGGGACAGCATGGTGCTTCTGACTATAGCGCCATGTTGCTCGGAAGTCTTGAGATTTTTAAGGGCTGCAAGCTTAAGCCTGAGTTAATTCTTAGTAAATTTTAGACAGCTTTATTGAGGTGTAATTTACATATCATAAAATTCATAGTCCAAGTTTTAGTAATTTATACAGTTGTACAACAGTCATCACCATCCAGTCTTAGAACTTTCATCACCCCAAAAAGCTCCCTCTTGCCCAGTTGCAGTCAGTCTCTGCTCTTATCCCCAGCCCCAGGCAATCACTGATCTGCTTTTTGTCTCTGCTTTGCCATTTTTAGAAATTTGACATTGCTGGAATTATGCAGTGTGTAGTATTTTGTGTCTGGCTTCTTTCATTTAGCATGGTCCTGTTTAGTAATTTGAAAGAATGGATAATGTAAAATGCTTTGAACTTGGAATCGTAAGATTTGGATACTAGTGTTGGCTCTGCCACCTAATGTTTAAACTTGGATAAGCCATTTGTTCCCTCTGTGCCTTTCTTTTTTTCTCCATAAAATGAAGTATTTTGATATCCTTGTATTCCAATTTTCACAGCTGGGTAGACATTCACTGAATCTTTTCTTAGAATGTACCTTAATTTTTCTCCTTAAAATATGGTTACTGTTTTTTTCTGAATCAAAAAATGAGGCTTATAGTCTAATAGGTGATTCAGCAATGGACAAATTTGGGGCTCTTGTGAAGAATAAAGGTGAGTGATTAAACTTTTTCTTGGAAATTTCCTAGTTCATGTGTACAACTCTGAGAATGAGGATGATCTTAAATGCTGAGTTAATATAATGGATTTTTGAAAAGAATAAAGGTAAAGTTGAATGATTCTCTGAGGTGGAGTTTCAGAAACTGTTGAAGCTTGAGTAGTGAATGATTGTGAAGATAAGAAAAAGAAGATGTGTGTTTTAATTATTTTCTGTTTTGGAGGTAGAAGGTAGAGTATGGGTTGATTTTAGTGCAGGTTTGAACCATTTTGTTCATGGAAGCCAAATTGGAGTCAGACTGTTTTTCCAAGAACAAAAGGAAATGTATGGCTACTTTTGGGAAGATATTCCTAGGACTCATCAGGAGGCAAAGCTGATAGGTGACAAACTAAGAAAAAAATGCAAATGTGGGTGATTAAAAAAATACGTGTGTGTAAGTGTTTATCCATATGTGTATGTTTATAACAGGAGTAGACAACTGACTAATATCAGGTATATCCAGAGGTGTAATGTATATCCAGAGGTGTAATGTATATTTTCAGTACAGTATAAAAAAAGATAGGACATTGAATAACAGCTAGCTAAATTTAAAAATGTGAGTGCTGTAAACTACTTTCAGATATTCAATAATTTGACTCTAAGAAACCTTCAGGGCTTCTTGTATTACTCATAACAGTAGAAAGTATGGCTATAAAATGATCGAACTTTTTATTTTTATCCAACATACTAGAATGTATAAGTGGTAACCCACAGAGCAGATATTGTGGAGGAGGGGAATATAACTATGAATATATGTTAATGATGCTTTCATTACAGCAGCATAAGAAAATTTGTCTCATGCTTTATAGTCACATTTTTGTTTAGAAGTGGTATTTCTCATTTAGGTAAACCACCTTATACCTAGAAATATTCCCAAATCAAACCTATCTATATTTAATGAATGAAGATTTGTCACTTCTGACAGTATTATAAAGATTGTGTTAAGACTTTAAAGCAGTTCCAAAAGTTGAATCCCAAAGCTGTTTTATGCAATGGCAGCATTCTAGGAATAAGTGTAGAGCTTTCTGAGGTGACTGTTTGTATGACAACAATGTTCTTCTTTTGAATATGTGCTGTGCCATATTTATTTAAAAATGACCCACTGCATTTGTAATACATATAAAGTACCTAAATGTGAATTGTGTAATTGGAAAAATTTCAATTTAAAGGAAAAGAGACACACATTTCTATAACTTCTGAAGCTTCAAAATATTGAAGACCATCATTCATATTTCTCAGAGACTTTTCCCTTTTAATTATAGTAATAAATGAGTAGCTGTCATTTCTGGTTGCAAAGTGTGAGAAAATACAATTATTTCTAAGTTTAGAATTTTTATTATCTATATAGTTATTTCAAATACTTATCTCTAAGAAAATGGATATTAGGGATTTCTTGAGTAATTAAGTACTACTTTGATGTTTAAGCAAAGCATCAGAACAACACTAGAACCACATTAAAGCATTAAAGATGATTATTCTAAAAGTTTCATAACCGCAAAGAATAGATGGGGTAATACACAGTGGAAAAGAAGAATATCATTACCGCAGATCAGATTTAGAAGGCTGTCTTTGTAGAAAGAAGAATAACAATCAGATCAAGTAGACTGAAGAATCTGTGCCTTTCTACTAGTTAAGCGAAGATGAGATGGACAATTAATTAGAAAGCAATCTCCAAAATACTTGCTTTGTTGGTTGGCATTTCTTTTTTAATTGACTTCTTAAAGGAGCTATTTCAGACCTTTTCTACCCCTTTCTAGCCCCTATTACAGTATACTGCTCTCAGACTTTGTAGGCTGTTTCACTGCCTTTTTTTTTTTTTTTTTTAAATTAAACAAATTAAGACCATCCAACAGAATGCCCTTCAGCTTTGCTTTTCTCTGTCTCTAAATTGTGTAATTTCCCCAGCTCTGTCCCATTTGGTGTCAGAAATGTGTTCTTTAGGCTTTCATGGCTAGTTATCCTATCCCTTCTAGCTGTTAGAATATACAGTGAAACCTGTGATAGGTGGAACTTGATGGGACTGCTTGTTTTTCCAGGTAGCGCAAGTTTTCCACCTTTGATAGGGTGCAGTCTTACCTCTTTTCTATTGCTCGTTTTAGTGGAAAATATTTGAATTTTCCTTCTTTAACAGTGACTACCTTACACAGGTTCCGGCTTTTGTTAGGTTGCCATCGAGTTGGTTTGGACTTGTAGCGACCCTACATAGAACAGAACGAAACACTGCCCGGTCCTGCGCCACCCTCACAATAGTTGTTGCTATGCTTGAGCCCATCGTTGTAGCCACTGTGTCGGTGCATCTCATTAAGGGTCTTCCTCTCTTTGCTGACCCTCTCCTCTACCAAGCGTGAGGTCCTTCTCCAGGAACTGGTCCTTCCTGATAACACGTCCAAAGAACGTGAGACGAAGTCTCAACATCTTCGCTTCTAAGGAGCATTCTGGCTGTACTTCCTCCAGAACAGATTTGTTCCGTCTTTTGGCAGTCCATGGTATATTCAGTATTCTTTGCCAGCACCATAATTCAAAGGAGTCAGTTCTTCTTTGGTGTTCCTTATTCATTGTCCAGCTTTTGCATGCATATCAGGCGATTTAAAATGCCGCGGGTTGAGTCAGGCACACCTTAGTCCTCAAAGTGACATCTTTGCTTTTTAACACTTTAAAGAGGTCTTTTGCAGCACATTTGCCCAGTGCAATATGTCCTTTGATTTCTTGACTGCTGCTTCCATGGGCGTTGATTGTGGATCCAAGTAAAATGAAATCTTGACAACTTTCGTTTATTACAATGTTGCGTATTGGTCCAGTTGTGAGGATTTCTGATTTCTTTATGTTGAAGTGTAATCCATACTGAAGGCTGTAGTCTTTGATCTTCATCAATAAGTGCTTCAAGTCCTCTTTGCTTTCAGCAAGCAAGGTTTGCATGTATAGGTGTTTCCTATTGGTATCTGCATATCATAAGTTGTTAATGAGTTTTCCTTTAATCCAGATGCTGTGCTCTTCTACTGTATTTTACTGTATAGATCTGCTCATTAACTCCTTTTCCGTTTTTATTTCATTCTCTCCTAACAACATCTTTAATGGCCTTTAAAAAAAAACTCTTTGCTTATTCTTTCTTCTTCACCTCCCCCTACCATTTTTGTATTGCCCAACAGTCCAAATGACTAAACAGTACATGTCTATTACTTCAGTTTTGCTACTTTCTTGTTCACTGAACTTATTCCCTTTATAATTACCAGTGACCTTCTGAATTGCAAATTGAGGACTCTTTAGTCTTAATTCTTCTCAGTTCTTCAGATTTGACACTGAAGTCTTTTTCTTTCTCCCTTTCTCTTATAACTTTGTAGTCATCCTCGTTCTCCTGTAGATTCTAGCCAGTCCTCTTTTTATTCACAAAGTCAGCTTGTTTCTCAAGTGTTTACGTTATATATTTTTCTTTCTCCAGATTCTTTTCCTTGGAATGTTACATGTTCTTTGGCTTCAGTAAGTACCTTTTTTAGATGACTCACATACTGTAAATGCCTGAACTCCACTTCCCAGCTGGAGATCTCCACTGATTGTCAGCTCAAGCTCAACAGCAAGCTCTGCATCAAGCTTAGTATGCCTAAATTGGAATTTGTTTTCTTTACCTAAAATATATTCTTCTTTCTAAATTTCCTTTCTCTATTATTGGCTTATCTCTCCCATTATCCAGACTTGAATTCAGAGCTGTCTTTGAATCCCCCTTCAGATCCTTTCACTTTAAACTCTGAATTGTATTATGATAGTGTCTACTTCATTGCCTCCTTTCTATTCGTTTTTTACTACATCAGTTCGGATTCTCATTACTACTGACATACAAATAAATAATTATGATTTGGTTATTGCTATGCTAGAAGGAGAGTAAAACCAAAAAACCAAACTCGTTACTGTTGAGTGGATTCTGACTCATAGCGACCCTATAGGACAGTAGAACTCCCTCCACAGGGTTTCCAAGAAGCGCTTGGCAGATTCAAACTGCTGACCTTTTTGATTAGCAGCTGTAGCTCTTAAGCACTACACCACCAGAGTTTCCAGAAGGAGAGTAGGCAGAGGCAGTTTTCACTAGGGAGTGATAGGTGAGAGGCTGTATTGAAAGGAGATGACTTTTAAGCTTAGCATCAAAGACTAAGTAGGGGCATTCCAGGCTAACAAACTGAAGAAAGACTAATAAATCTTTCTTATATAAAGTTCATCATATGTTGTCAACTCAGAAGACTTTTGTTTTAATCCTTACTGCTAGTACATATGTTTCCTATTACTATATGTTATTGTCTTTCTTCATATATTGATGAATATCAGTAAATGAGCATGTAAAGGCAAACTGACACAGTCATATATATCTTTATTATCAGCTTTGAGTGAGTGTTGTTGTTAGTTGCCATTGAGTCAGCTTCAACTCATGAATATGTATAACAGAATGATACAATGCCCGGTCCTCTGCCATCTTCATGATCTTTGGTACGTTTGAGTCCATTGTTGTGACCATTGTATAGAGCCTTCAAACCTAGGAGGCTTATCTTTCAGTACTATATCAGACAGTATTCTGTTGTGATCCATAAGGTTTTCATCGGCTAAGTTTTGGAAGTAGATAGCCAGGCCTTTCTTCCTAGTCTGTCTTAGTCTGGATGCTCCGCTGAAACCTGTCTACCTTGGTGACTCTGTTGGTATTTTAAATACTGATGGCATAGTTTTGCGTATCATAGCATGATACAAGCCACCACAGTACGACAAAGTGACAGACAGGTCGTGGTTTAGTGAGTAGAGTAGTAAAATACCAAGTGGTGAGAAGTGAACACTACCTGCATTGAAGATTTAAAATCTGACTAAAATTTACATTAAAAGCTGCCTTTAAGGTTCCTGACTGCTTGGAATGTGAATCTTCAATGGGCAACTGTTTTCAGTCTACTTATATATGACTTTATCTTTATTTTTGTATCTTTTCACATATGTATGATTGCCCTACAGTTGAGTTTGATAATATCTTTATGTTAATAGCCACTAATACTGAAAATAAATTAAGTGAAGCCCACAGCAGGTAAAGAGATAATTCACTATTTTTTGCTTCCTTAGAGAAGCAAAATGTTTTGTGCTTTTAAAATGGGAGGCATTAACAACAACAATAGTTCTATAATGGCTTAAACAAAAGGGAATTTATTGGCAATGTAAACAGAATAAATAGAGGTGGAATAGTCCAGGAACACCCAGCTCCAGGAACCTAAATGATTTCTTTAGGATACTCTCAGTTTCCTGGCTTCACTTCTTCCTCTGCCTTGGTCTCATTTTCTGTTTATATTAGAAGGCTTCTTTCATGACAGCGATGCATAGCCCCAGACAGATGTGAACTTACCATTTCCCAAGGAAGGACTCTAGTGGGCCTGTCCCTGGTTTTAATCACTATGGGGAATTGTCATTGACATTACTATCAGAACCACATAAAATGGGAGAGGATCAGTTCCCCAAAGGATTCTTAAAAACCCTTTGCTGTTGAGTAGATTCTGACTCATAATGACCCTATAGGACAGAGTAGAATTGCCCCATAGTGTATCCGAGGCTGTGATCTTTATGGAAGCAGACTGCTATACCTTTCTCCCATGGAGCCGCTAGTGGGTTCACCCTAGACAGTATAATTTAATCTCGCCCACCCTTTTATTTATTTATTTTTTTTGATAGGTCTTTTGAGCATCTTAATATGTAAGTTCCCTTCTCAACTCTCTCCTTTCCTTACAATTTAGCAATTGAACCCTGGCCGTTTGACTTGTAGAGTTTCCTATAATTTGAATTCTGCTGATTGTATGTTTATGGTGCAATTCAGTGTGTTCTGTTCTCTGTATTTCCTGCAAATTTTGAGCTGGATCCTGAGGTTTGATCAGAATCAGGTGTGGTCCCAAGATAAAATAGAGGGACATTTCATGTTCGTAGATTGGAAGACCTAATATTGTTAAAATGTCAGTACTGCCTAAGGCAATATATAGGTTCAGTGCAATATCCATCAAAATTCCAACAGCCTCTTTGCTGGAAAAGCCAATCCTCAAATTTATATGGAATTGCAAGGGGCCACAAATAGCCAAAGCAATCTTGAAAAAGAACAAAGTAGGAGGACTCACACTTCCTGATCTCAAAATATATAGCTATGGTAATCAGAACAGTCTGGTATTGGTATAATGATAGACATGGAATAGAATTGAGAGTCCAGAAATCTGAACATCTCTGATTAATTGATCTTCGACAAGGGTGTTAAATTCATCCAGTTTATTAAAGAATAATTTCTTTAATAAATGGTGCTGGGACAACTGGACCCATACTTCATACCATGTATAAAAATAACTTAAAATGGATCAAAGACCTAAGTGCAAGATCTTAAAGCATCAAACTCTTAGATGAAAACGTAGGATAATACTCCAGGATATCAACAGTGAAGTCTTAGATATGACACTGAAAGCACCAGCAACAAAAGACAAAGTAGATAAATGGGACCTCATCAAAATTAATAGCTTTTATTAATCAAAGGACTTGATCCACAAAGTAAAGAGACAACCTACAGATTGGGAGAAAAATTTTGGGAACTGTCTTAGTCATCTAGTGCTGCTCCAACAGAAGTACCACAAGTGGATGGCTTCAACAAAGAGAAGTCCGTTCTCTCACAGTCCAGTAGGCTACAAGTCCAAATTCAGGGCGTCGGTTCCAGGGGAGCACTTTCTCCATCGGCTCTGGGGGAAGATCCATGTCATCAATCTTCCTTTGGTCTGGGAGCATCTCAGTGCAGGAACTGCAGGTCTGAAGGACATGCTCTGTTCCCAGCGCTGCTTTCTTGGTGGTATGAGGTTCCGATGTGTCTCTGCTCACTTTTCTCTTATATATCTCAAAAGAGATTGGATTAAGACAGTATCTAAGATGCCATCAGTATAACCTCATCATAGTGATAGAGTTTACAACACATAAGGAAATCACATCAGATTACACAATCATGTACTACTGGGAATCATGACCTAGCCAAATTGCTGCACACATTTTTTGAGGGACACAATTCAGTCCATGATAGGAACCATATATCTGATAAGGATTTGATATTCAGAATATATAAAGAACACCTAAAACTTAACAACAAAAAGACAGACAACCTAATAAAAAAAATGAACAAAGGACTTGAATAGACTTCTCATCAAAGAAGAAATGCAAATTTGCTTGTAAGTACATGAAAAGATGCTCAACATCATTAGTCACTAGGGAAATGCAAGTGAAAACTACAATGAGATATCACTTCACACCCACTAAGATGGTTATAGTAAAAAAAATGGAAAACAACAGATGTTGGTGAGGTTGTGGAGAAATGGAGACCCTCATCTGTTGCAGGTGGGATTGTAAAATGGTAGAGCCTCTGTGGAAAACTGTCTGGTTTCTAAAACGGTAAGCATAAAGTTACCATATGATACAGCAATTCCACTTATAGGTACAGTAAAACCTGCAAAAGCCAGAACCTGTGTAAGGCAGAAACCTGTCAGAGAAGGAAAACTCAAATATTTTCCACTAATAGAGAGAAAAGTGGTAAGGCTGCACCCTGTCGAAGGTGGAAAACTTGAGAGACCTGGAAAAACAAGGCAGTCCCATTGAGTTCTGGCTCTCACAGGTTTCACTGTATATATCCAGAAGGATTGAAATCAGGAAAACAAACAGATACATGTACACCAGTGTTCATTGCAGTACTCTTCACAATGGCCAAAGATGGAAACAACCTGAATGTCTATCAACAGATGAATGGATAGACAAAATGTGGTACATACATACAGTGGAACCTTGTTGTTGTTAGGTGCTTTTGAGGAGGTAGCTCTTGCCTAGTCATGTTTTGAGTGCCTTCCAACCTGAGGGGCACATCTTCCAGCACTATAGCAGACAGTGTTCCATTGCTGTCCATAAGGGTTTCACTGGCCAGTTTTTTTTTTCAGAAGTAGATCACCTGATCCTTTTTCCTAGTCTGTTTTAGTCTGGAAGTTCTGCTGAAACCTGTCCATCATGGGTGATCCTGCTGATATTAGAAATACCTGTGGCATAGCTTCCAGTAGCACAGCAACACACAAGCCACCATAGTACAACAAACTGAAAGACAAATGGTGAAATGGAATCTGACTTAGCTGTAAAGAGAAATGAAGTCCTGATACATGCCACAACATGGATGAACCTTGAAAACATCATGCTGAGTGAAATAAGTCAGTCACAAAAGGACAAATATTATATGATTCCACTTAAATGAAATATCTAGGATAGGCAAGTGTATAGAGACCAAAGTTTATTAGTGGTTATGAGGAGCAGGTAGGAGGGAGAGGGAAAGGGGAGCTCATTGCTTAGGGGACAATGAGCTTCTGTTAAGGGTGATGGAAAAATTTGGATACTGATAAAGATGATGGTTGCATAACATAATGAACACAAATAATGCCACTATTCTGCATGTGAAGAAGGTTGAAGTGACAAATGTTTTGTTACATATATATTTACCACAATAAAAAAAATGGTAAAAAAAATAAAGACTATAGGTGATAGGTTTATCGGGAGGCACTTGATGTCTGGTTGAATTTCTTTTTGTGATATTAACAGCCACTGATACTCATTGCCTACTCAGCGATATTTTTATTTATTGGAGGTTGCAAAATGGTGATATTCTAAATTTTTCATTTGTGACTTAGAATGCTTCCATATGCTCTCCTCATCTGCTGTGTGGGTATCCAGTAGCACAATTCACAAGGGAAGGTAGGATAAATGCTCGATTCAGTTCCTTTTATTTACCAGTTTTCGAAGTATGCATTTGTTCCCTTTAAACCTTTGAATGTGATCATTTAGTTGTTTTTTTTTTTTTTAAAGGATCATTATGAACTCACGGATTTAGACATATTTGGATTTCCATCCATTGACAATATATTTAACGAAGCTCAGACTGTCCCATCTTTGACCAGTTGGGGCCTCTTCAAGAGATTTTTGAATCTTTTTTATATGACCTATTTGGTCTTTGATAGCTTCATTGCTGTTGTTATGACAAGTCTTTTCCAGGCATATTTTGTACATTTTCTGCTGATTCTGGGGAATTGGTCATTTCTTCAAATATCCTTGGCAATGGATATTATTATAGATAGTTAATCCTAGTTGAAGAGCATGTCAACTAAGAGCCCCCAGTAAAAACTTTGATTTGACTTAACACATTGCCTGGAACATAATAGGAGTTCAAAAAATATTTATTGAATGAATATTAGGATGTGAATATCTTTAGGTTGCTATTGTTGTTGTTAGTTGCCATCAAGTCATTTCTGACTCATAGAAATCCCATGTGTGTTGGAGTAGAATGGTCCTCCATCGGATTTTCAAGACTGTGATCTTTCAGAAGTAGATCTCCAGGCCTGTCTTCTGAGGCGCCTCTGGGTGGGTTCCGTTCGCTAACCTGGGTCGTAGTTGAAGCGCTTAATTGTTTATGTTACCCAGGGGCTCAATTTTTAGGTTAAGGCACATAATTTGTTACTGCCCCCCCATGCCCCAGTGCCTGGCTCCTAGGTGCTAGGTAAATGTAGTGAAGTGGATAGGAACATGGTCTTTGATATCAGACCTCACGTTACCACATATTGGTTGTGTGATCTTGAAGAAAGAAGTCACTTTATTAAACCTCTGTTTCTCTCTCTGTGTAATGGGTTAATAAGTAGCTCTTAGTTTTGTTGTTACAAGCTTTATGTGAAGTGTTTTAAATTAATCAGTATAGTGGCTGGTACATGGTATTAATAGAAGGTAGCTATAGTTATTACACCCAGCTTTGATTCCTACCTGTCCGTCAGTGGAGGCTCGCATGTTGCTGTGATGGTGAACAGGTTTTAGTAGAGCTTTCAGACTAAGACATACTAGGAAGAAAAGCCTAGTGATTTACTTTTGAAAAATCAGCCAATGAAAACCCTAGGGATCACAATGGTCCAGGGCCGCCATGAGTTGGGGGCCAACTTGACAGCAGCTAACAACAACAAATAATTATTATTGCAGATAGTCCCTGACATATGATGTATTCAAGTTACAAGGAACTGCAGTTATGACTGTTTTTTTTTTTTGATGTATCTTATCATTAGTAATAAGTACAGTACAACACATACAGTGTTGCAGTGCATAATTTGCTGATGTTGTCATTCTCATTTGTTCACTCGCAGATGTTCAAAGATCAGATTTATAAAGATACTGATAATAGAAGGCAGTAATAATGAAAACAAACAAACAAAAGAGGTATTCGACTTAACATCAGAATGGACTTAATGACGGAGTCGTCAGTATGGAATCGTATCATAAGTTGGGGACTATCTGTACTGTTATTATTGGGTTTATATATTTTCTTCAACTGATTGCCTAATTATATTTTATTTAATATCAGTTTAAACCCAAATGCTTGCAGTATATATACTGACTGAGAAGCAGCCTAGCAGCAGTCTGGGTAACAAAAGTAACTAATTTGGCAGTATGGATTTCCTGTCTCAAATGAATATCGAAATAATAGTTGCATGTATTAGTAATTTAAACCATGTTTGCCAAATTGACTATTAAGCATTGTATTTATGGTTTTATGCTCCCCAGATAGACAAAAAGCAAAATAAAGATGTGTTTTCCATTGTACACCAAATTAGCTTGTGAGACAGGTAGTCTTTAATTTATAAACACCCTAGATTTAAATGCCGTAAAGAATAGAAATTGCCAGTGTGGAAGCCTTTCTTCTGAGTTTGTCCCTTATTCAATTTAAATAACTTGGGAAGTGAATGATACCTATGTAGAGGAATGTCATCTCTAGGTGATTGTATGGGATTTTCAAATGGGCACTACTAGATTTTCTTCTCTTTGACTCCAGATTCTACTGTTGAATCTCTGCCTCCTTGCCATGCTGCCATGATGTCAGGGACATCTCTGTTCTCACTGACAAACATGGAGGCAAATGAATTCCTGGAATCACAGTTTGGAACTTGGCATATGAATATATACACACAGATAGACAGATGCGTGCGCACGCATGCACACACACATATATTTTCTTATCTTTATGAATGATAGCTAGGTATAGTTGATATATTACTGTTTAGTACCAAATGTGGACTGGCCTGGGAATTAATTGAATTATTTATAGCATGTTTTTATGGGAAAGTGCGTTCTAAGTTCTGAATAGGTTTTGAAACAGGCTGTTTGTATATGGTAGTCTGCCTGTTTTTGCATTATGAAGACCACATTGCTTGCCAGGTGCCAAGCATAAAATGTTTGGTTCATTTACTAGTTTGTAATCATCAGGATATATTTATCTGACTGAGTTTGGGGTGAAGTCGTGTACCACAGATAACTTACCCTTTATATTGAGACTGATATTACTGAAAAATATATATAATATATTTGATATTTTATTAATGAATGATTAGAGAACTGTAACTTTTAATATGTGTAATATGGTAGATTGGAATGGAAAAACTCTGATTTTGGAATCAGATCTGTGTTAAGTTCTAGCCATGTCATTTACTAACTGAGTTTATTTCCTTGATGTAAAATGGAGATATTTATAGGGTGGTGATGAGGTTTTAAATGATTTAGCAGTAGGCTATATAAAGTGCTTGGTATGCATTAAACACTCAATAGCGTACCATTAGATCCTTAATTCGTTGCAGTTACTGTAGTTCTGTGGCAACTTGACATGCACAAAAGCAGGCATTTTACTCAGCTAAGTGTAGAATTATGTTTTGAAAGGTATGGTAATGTATGTTGATATCTGTTTGGCTATGTTAGATAAAAGATGCTTTAATTTTTTACATTCTTATAATGCTCATAAAAAGCATTTATTAAGTGCTTATCTGTTAAGGAAAGTTGAGGTAGCAAGTAAAAACTGAATAAAATAATGTGCTATTTACTCTTTAAATTGTTGTTATAAAAGTAGTAATGTTTCCTTTGGTAGGAAGCATTATTTTATGAAGTTACTGTCTAGATTTTTTATTATCTGTTAAATAAAGTAGTAAATTTTTAAAATGCATTTTAAACATAGTTTATCAGTGGCCGATACTGATGTACAAAGTTATTTCAATTAGAAAAAGTGAAGTGGAAACCTTAAAATATGAATGAATTTGATAATTGTTCTTATTTTAATCTGATGATATAGATATAAATGTTTAATTTCATATGTTTACAGTCTGGTTTCAGGTTAACAAGCTTGAGCTTCTTAAACAAAAAGAATAATGTTCCCTGACTTTGAACACTGAAAATGATTTGTGAGAAAGTTTGTCTGAGTTAACAAATACTTATTTAAACAATGTTGTTTGGCTAGTTTAATGACTAAACTTGTTGCCGTTGAGTTGATTCTGACTCATAGCAACCCTATAGGACAGAGTAGAACTGCCCCATAGGGTTTCCATGAGTGGCTGGTGGATTCCAACTGCCCACCTTTTGGTTAGCAGCCTAGCTCTTAACTACCTAATGACTAGGCCACAGTAAATATGAGATGCCTAGAGAAAGTTTGTTGATAGGTATCAAATACTTAAAATGTTTAGCTGGCTTTGTGGAAGGTGAGGTAGGAGGTTATTCATTCCTTCTGCCTCTCCTCCCTTTCTTCTTCTCCCTCTTCTCACAGGGTTCTCTCCCCTTTTCTCACAGGCTGTTTCTGTCTCTGTGTTTCCCTTTCTTTTCCTTCTTCTCCCCCTCTTCACAACCCTTTTCTTTACTACCCTTCTCCTCACCTTCTCCTGCCCCTCCTCTACCCCCTCCTCCTCCTCTTCCTCTTTTTCTCCCTCCTTCTGTTCCCCGCCTCCCCTTCCTCCAATATTGATTGTCTACTGAGATGTGCTCTAACTTCTTTCTTAACCTATGAAACATTTCAAACATACTGGAAAGTATAGAAAATAATATAGCAGACATCTGTTTATCTACTACAGAAAGTAAGCAGATGGAAGGGCAAGCAGAAGAGTACAGATTCATGACTCTTGTTCACTGCAATATCTTCAGCTCTTTGAAAATACCTGGCTTTTAGTAGGTTCACAACAAATCTTTGTTAAACAGATCAACAAAGGAGGACCAGCACATACTCAGAAGAACAAAAGAAGTATCAAGTGTCAAGGCAGGAGTGTTTGAAGAGTAGTCCACAGTGTCAGACTATGAGAGAGTTTTAGTAAAGATTGAAAGTAATCCATGGGTCATTGCTAACTTGGGCAGTCACTGGAAATAGTTTTCATCATAGCATACACCGTGAGAGAGGCAGTGTGATGTAGTCATTTAAGGCCTAGGTTCTGGAAACAGATTGCCTGAGTTCAAATCCCATTTTTTCGCTTAACTATCTGTGTGTCTTTGGGCAAGTCATGGTGTTTCAGTTTCCTCTTCTATAAAGTAGGCATGAATTTAGAACTTAACTCATAGGATTGTGAGAATTAAATGAGTTAACTCGTAAGAAAAAAAGCACTTTTAGTTTGTCGTATTATGGTGGCTTGTGTGTTGCTATGATGCTGGAAATTATGCTACCAGTAGCAATAACAAGTAACAAAACATATTTTTGGTGGTATTTTATTTACATTTTGTTTGTCATTAGTTGCTGTGAAGTTGGCTCCGACTTGTGGTGACCTTGTGTATAACAGAATTAAATGTTGCCTGGTCCTATGACATCTTCATGATCACTGGTATATTTGAGTCCATTGTGTGGCTGTTTTCTCAGTCCACCTCATTTAGAGTTTCCCTGTTTTCGGTGATTCTTTACTTTTCCGAACATGATGTCCTTTTCTAGTGATTGATATTTCCTGGTGACGTGCAGAAAAAGTAAGTGAGCTGAAGTCTCGCTATCCTGGCTTCTAAGAAGCATTCTGGTTATATTCTAAGACTGATTTGTTTCTCTGGCAGACCATGGTATGTTCAATTTTATTTACATAGCTGCTTCTTATTCTGAAAACTTGAGAAACTTTGTTTTCCTGTCATAGTTTTACGTAGATCTGAAAAACTGATCGTAACAGCTGCTAAGTAAACAGTTGTAAATTTTAGAGTTATTCCTATTTTCAAATATTAAATATTAATTAGTAATACTTATGTATTGAATTCCAGTAGAAGCAGAGAGAGCTGATAATTTTCTTTGAGCTTTAAATTTACTTCATTAAAAACCACTGAGCATTTTAACATCAGTGATACATTCGATACAGAGAAATTCACAATGAGGAAATATTTAGGGTTTCTAAAATTACCTTCTGTTATATTGGAAAAGACATGTTTCATTGTTTACTAAGGGAAAATAGTATTTTAAGATAAATAACAATGTTTAGTTAGTTGTTTTCTTTTAAACATTTGTTTTACTTTTGCTGAATTGAATGACAATTTTTAATTCTTGTTCTGTAGAGGTTGGGAGAAGTTTTCTGACAAATCAGTCTGTTGCTGTATAGTAGTAGTTCTCAAAATTTTGTTCTTAAGAACGCTTTATACTCTTAAAAATTATTGAGGGACTGCAAAGAGCTTTTTTTTTTTGGTGGGGTTATATTGATAATTTACTATATTAGAAATTAAAACAGAAAATTAAAACTGTTAATTCATTTAAAAACAGTAGTAAACCCATTACATGTTTACCTGAACAACATATTTTTTATAAAAAAATAACTGATTTCCATGACAAAAAAATTAATGAGAAGAGTGGCATTGTTTTACATTTTTGCAAATCTCTTTAATGTTTGCCTTAATAGAAGAAGACAGCTGGATTGTTATCTCTGCTTCTGCATTCAGCATGCTGCAATATGTTGTTTTGGTTGAGGAATATGAATAAAATCTGGCCTCACACATATGTAGTTGGAGAAGGAAGAAGTATTTTAATAGCTTTTTAGATGATTGTGGAAATTTTTTTTTGATATTACACCAAAACTTGACAAATGGTAGTTTCTTAAACTGTGAAATCTGAAGCTGTATCGTAGTGAACCTTTTTACTCTGTTACATTGAAATCCACGGCTCTGTCATACACATTCAATGGATCTTTTACCCATACATGACTGGCTAACATTAAGCTCGGATCATTTGGAAAATAGTGGTTCAATGAGTTATGTAGATCTTCCAAATGTTGACACATTCATTATACAAATATGAAAAAATCACACTTGTTAATCTCACCAGAAAAGGAACCTATTACATTCATGGTAGTGAATGTTTTTTGAAATTCTACTTTTGACTTGAAACTTGAAATTTATAGACAACTTTCACTTGATGGATTTACTTTGTTCATTTTTGAGAAAATGTCTGCCAAATACTCAAGTCTGAGCAACCGTAGTTCTTTCAAATAAAAACAGTGTTCCACAAAAAGTGGCTAGTTCTGCTTGCAACTCAAACAATCCCATAAATGCTGTCCTTGAGATAATCATTGTACTTTAGTATACACAGAAATGCATTGTACATACTTCCATTTCAGTACACAGACTATTGAAAAGATGTATACCTAAGAGTTGAGATTTAAAAGGAGCAAAAAAAAAAAAAAAGAAAAATTGTTCTTTATCAGGGATATTCTTGAGTGAAACACACACACGCACATTGTGTGGAAGTGAAGCATAGAATGACTGTTAATATAGTTTGGTGCCATTGCCTTAATTTGTTCAAAGATACCAGTTGTTTATCTATCTCTGTTTTTCACAGTCCATATAAATGTTAACTCTGTAAAAAAGACAAATAATGTCTCAGTATTGTTATGAAAATAGTTCTGGCTTTATGGATTCCTGAAAGGGTTTTGGGGATCCCAGTGAATTTGTGGATCATGTTTTGTGCTCTTTTGGCCAGTTTGTGAATATATCTTTTAGTTATTAGAGGATAAGTTATTTGCTGATATCTTTTCCTACGTGCATTTTCGAGTTCAACTTCTTGAGAGAAATTTCATAGCTTTAAGCTACTGTGCGTTTTTATGCAATACAGGTAATATAAGTAAGAACCAGTCTTGAATATTGATTATTTAACAGTCCCAAAGGCTTAGAAAAGTGGAGGGAAAATAATTTTGCCTTTGGTTTGAGCGATTTTTTTGGGATCAAGGTTTAGAAAAAGCAAGGGTAATGCTATTTCTTAGGAAAAGTATGTACCAGTGCAGGTTGGTACAAAAGCTTCAAAATATAGATTATCCTTTTATCTTTAAATTATGTTCCCAGAGCTCTTAGATCCTGAGAAAGTGGTGTTGGAGTTTTGGGGCTGCAGGAAGAGAGGTTGAAGGGTTCTAAACCTCCATCCCATCCCTACTAAAACTAGAGCAACTTCACTTTAATTTTTTTTTTTTTTTTTGCATTGGGATGCTGTTTAAAGTTTTAGTTAAAAAAAAACAAAACAAGAATTCTGTTGCTAAAAATGTTTATAAACTTCAAGTTTATCTTTAGAACTTATTTCTGAGTAGTTTGGTTAGTTTTCTCATGCAGATTATTAGTGCTGGTATTTATTTTTGGGTTCATCTATTTTACACATATTTAGTGAGTATACCATTTGTGGCAGACACTTACTGGGTGCTGGGAATGAGTAAGACAGAAGGCAGACATTGACAGACATGGTCCCAGTCTCTACCCCCTGTACCATCCAATTTCGGATCTTACAGTGTAGCAGAATATCCTCCACCCTTCAGTTAGTCCTGGGTCGGGTACCTAGCGTCTCTTTTCTAATCCCCAAATTATTGCCTTAGTGACATTTAAATTTTTTTTGTAAGTTTTGTATTTTTAAATGATTTCAGACTTGCAAAAGAGAATAAGAATAGTACAAGGAATTCTGTATCTTTCACCCACTTCCCTCAGATATTAATATTTTACCACATTTTCTTTATCATTTTCTCTTAACAACAACATAGACCTTATTTAAATTTCACCAGTTAGTATAGCAAAAGAAAACATTTTCTCCTCTGCTCTAGAATTGAATTCAGGGTCATGAGTTGCATTTAGTTCTCTCTCTCTAGTTTCCTTCAATTTGGAAAAGTTTCTTTGTCTTTCTTTTATGACACTGACAATTTTGAAGAATATAGGCTAGTTATTTTGTAGAATGTCCCTCAGTTTGAGTTTGTATAATGTTTCCTCTTAGCAGAATCAAGTTATGCATTTTTGGCAGGGATGCCACAGTAGTGATGTTGTGTCCTTCTCAGAATGTTATATCTGGAGATACATGATATTGATTTGTCCCATCACTGGTAATGTTAAATTTCATCAATAGCCAGTTTTCTTCACTATTATCCATTGCCGTGGAGTCAATTCCAATTCATACTGACCCTATAGGACAGAACAGAACTGCCTCATAGGCTTTCCAAGACTGTAATTTTTACAGAAGCAGACTACCATGTATTTCTCCTGCAGAGCGACTGGTGAGCTTAAACTGCCAACCTTTTGATTAGCAGCTGAGTGCTTAACCATTGTGCCACGAGGGCTCCTCCTTCTTCACTATAAAGGAACTATTTTTTCCTTTGTAATTAGTAAGTATCTGTGGGGAAATACTTGAGACTATCAAAATATCCTGTTTCTCATCAGACTTCCATTCACTAATATTGCATCTCTTTGTGGAATTTTGACGAATCAGTTATTAATATCATGGTTGCTAAATGGTGAATTTTTACTTTTATTAATTAATTTTCTAATAATACACACAGACATGCACACACACGAATGCTTATTTTACTCAGTGCTATCAATTTACTGTCATTATTTATTTTAATTCTCAGATTGTTTTTTACTTTTGGCCTGTGGGAGCTCTTTCAAGTTGATTTCTGTGTCCTTAAGACCTATTTTCCTCATTCTTTGAGCTCTTCCTTACTTTCTGTTACGAAAGATATTCCAGGTCCATCTTAACCACTGGTGGTGCAGTGGTTAAGTGCTTAGCTGCTAATGGAAAGGTCAGTGATTTGAACCCACCAGCTCCTCTGCGGGAGAAACATATGGCAGTCTGCTTCTGCAAAGATTACAGCCTTGGAAGCCCTATGGGGCATTTCTGCTCTGTCCTATAGGGTCACTACGAGTTGAAATCAACTAGACGGTAATGGGTTTTAAGGTGGAAGCAGCCATTTTTCTAAGGAGTCCCAACTCCTTTTAGTGGAAGATAGTATGGTGCCAGTTGTGCTCATTGCTTTTGGGTGTCATTGCTTCTAGACTCTCTCAGTTGATAGAGTTAGGAAATACACATACGTGTGCATGCATACACACACAATACACATATATATTCATATCTCTGTATGTTTCTATATATCTGTAATTGTGAGTGCAAATTGATACCTCCAGTTTTAATAAACACTACAGGGTTCATTCTTTTTTTTTTTTTAAATAGTGTTTTGTTGTGTTTTTGATGAAGGTTTGCACAGCAATTTAAGTTCCCATTCAACAATTTCTACACAAATTGTTCAGTGGCATTGGTTACATTCTTTGCAATGGGTGGATATTCTTAATATTTCCATTCTGGTTGTTCCATTTCCATTAATCTAGTTTCCCTGTCCCCTTACATTCTCATCTTTGTTTTAAAGAAATTGTTGTGCTTGGCCTTATATAAATGGTTTTTTAAAGGAGCACAGTAATCATGAGTGACAGTCTTTATTTTGTGAGCTAGTGTTATTTAGCTAAAAGGCGACCTCAGGGGCTAGTTTTGGTTCAAGGTTTAAATAGTATCTCAGGGCGATAATCTCTGGGAGTCCACCAGTCTCAACTGCTCCAGTAAGTCTGTTTTTTTAAGGAATTTGAGGTTCTGTTCCACATTTTCCTCCCATTCTTTCAGGGTCCATCTATTGTGGCCCTGATCAGAATGGTTGGTAGTGGTAGCTGGGCACCATCTAGTTCTTCTGGTCTCAGGCTGAGGAAGTCTCTGGTTTATGTGGCCCTTTTTTCTCTTGGGCTAATGTTTTCCTTGTGTCTTTGGTGTTCTTCATTCTCCTTTGCTCCAAGTGGGGTGGGACCAATTGAAGCATCTTAGATGGCTGCTCGCAAGCTTTTAAGACCTCAGATGCCACTCACCAAAGTGGGATGCAGAGCGTATTACAGTTTTTTTTCAGATGGTAAATCAGCTTTGCATTCTGGGGATAAATTCCACTTGGTCATGTTGTACAATCCTTTTTATATGTTGCCAAATTCAGTTTGCGTTTTTTTGGAGGATTTTTGAGTCTGTATTCATTAGAGATATTTATCTGAAGTTTTTTTCTTGTAATATCTTTGTTTAGCTTTGGGATCAAGTAATCCTGGCCTCATAAAATGAGTTGAGAATTGTTCCCTTTTCTATTTTCTGGGAGAGTTTGTTAAATTTTGGCATTATTTCTTATTAAATATTTGATAGAATTCACCAGTGAGGCCATCTGGGCCTGAGCTTTCTTTGTGGGTAGGTTCTTAATTACTGATTCAATTTCTTTACTTATTAGGGGTATGTTCAGATTTTTTTGTTCGTTTGAGTCAATTTTGGTAACTTTTTTGTCTTTCTAGGAATTCATCTAAGTTGTCTAATTTGTTGGCATGAATTTGTTTAGGGTATTCCTTTATAGGAGTCCTTGAGGTGGCAGAAACGGTTTGGTGCTTGGCTACTGATAGAAAGGCCGATGGTTCAAAACCAACCAGACACACCTCAGAAGAGAGTCTTGTTGATTTACTTCTGAAAGGTCACAGCCATTGAAAACCCTATGGAGCACAGTTCTACTCTGCAACACATGGTTGCCATGCATTGGAATCGACTAGACAACTGGTTTGGTTTTATTGGTTTATTCCTTTATAACCCTATTAATTTCTGTAAGTGATGTCCACGTTTTAGTCCTGATTTTGATAATCTGTGTCTTCCTTCTTTTTTTCTTTGTCAGTGTAGCTTAAAGGTTTGTCAGTTGTTGATCTTTTCAAACAACCAATTTTTGGTTTCATTAATTTTTTGTTTTCTATTTCTTTGACTTGCACTATAATCATTATTATTTCCTTTCTTATTCTTGCTTTGGGTTTAGTTTGTTACTTTTGTTTTTTTGAGTTTTTGAGGAGGAAGCTTAAATTTTTGGATTTTGATCTTTCTTTTTTAATTTAAACATTTATAGTTATAAACTAAGCACTGCTTTAACTTTATCCCATAAATTTTGATTTGTTGTGTTTTTATTTTCTTCACTGCTCAAAATTATAAACATATTTCCCTTGTGATTTCTTCTTTGACTGTGAGTTACTTAGAAGTCTGCTGTTTAATTTCCTAACATTTTTGGTTTCCCAGATTTCGTTTTTTGCTGATTTCTAATTTGATTTCATTCTGGTTGGAGAACATACTATGTATGTTTCAGTCTTTTTAAATTTATTGAGACTTTTTTTAGGCCTCCCATATGGTCTGTCCTGCAGAATATTCCATGTGTGCTTGAGAAGAATCTGTATTCTGCTGTTGGGTGGAATGTGGAATGTTCTATAAATGTCAGGCCAAGTTGGTTGATGTTGTTCAAGTATTCTATATCCTTAATGGTTTTCTGTCTAGTTGCTCTATCCATTATTGAAGTCCCTAACTATTATTGTTGAGTAGTCTCTTCTCCATTCAATTCTGTTAGTTTTTGCTTTATGTATTTTGGGTATCTGTTGTTACATATTTGTGTGTAATTGTTGTGTCTTCCTGATGAATTAACTGTTATCATTTTAAAATGTCCTTCTATGTCCTTCTTTGTATCTAGTAACCTTTTAGTCTTAAAGCTTATCTTTTTTCCCTAATATTAATAAAACCACTCAGGCTCTTTTTTGGGTACTGTTTACATGGTATGTCTTTTTCCATTCTTTTACTTTTAACCTTTTTGTGTCTTTGAATATCATGTATGTTTCTTGTAGATAGCATATAGTTGGATCTTGTTTTTTTTTGAATTTGTGAAAATGTGGAACAGAACCTCAAAAAAAATTCAAAAATTCAGTCTGACAGTCTCTCTTTTGATTGGAGTATTTAATCCATTCACATTTAATGTTGTTTTATCTATGATTGGATTTCTGCCTGCCATTTTACTGTTTTTTTCTGCATATCTCATGTCTTTTTTGTTCTTCTGTTCCTCTTTTATCACTTTCTTTTGTATGACATAGATATTCAGTAGTCTACAGTTTTAATACCTGTCATGGATTGAATTGTGTCCCCCAAAAATATGTACATCAGTTTGGCTAGGCCAAGATTCCCAGTATTGTGTGACCATCCACCATTTTGTCATCTGATGTGATTTTCCTGTGTGTTTTAAATCCTGTCACTATGATATTAAAGAGCTGGATTAGTGGCAGTTATGTTGATGATATCCACAAGATTAGATTGTGTCTTAAGCCAGTCTCTTTTGTGATATAAAAGAGAGAAGTGAGCAGAGAGACATTGGGACCTCATACCACCAAGAAAGCAGTGCCAGGAGCAGGGCGTGTCCTTTGGACCCTGGGTTCCTGCACGGAGAAGCTCCTAGACCAGGAGAAGATTGATGACAAGGATCTTCCTCTAGAGGTGACAGAGAAAGCCTTCCTTGGGGTTGATGCCCTGAATTTAGACTTCTAGCCTAGTAGACTGTGAGAGAATAAGTTTCTGTTTGTTAAAGCCATCCACTTGTGGTATTTCTCTTATAGCAGCATTAGATGACTAAGACAGTACCTTTGTTGATTTTTTAAAATATTTTAAAGTGATTGCCCTAGACCCTAAAATGTGGATCTTAATTTATTGCAATCTACCTCAGAATAATACCACCTCAATTTCAGTAAAATATAGAAATTTTGCTTCAATAGAGCTGCCATTCCTGCCTCTATCTATGTTGTTAAACCAGTAATACTGTGCTGTATTTATTGCTTCATGTTGTTTTTAGCCTTGTAAAGAAACTAAAAAGAAAAATATAGTCTTTTATATTAGCCTACATATTTACTATTTATGCTTTTCTTTATTTTTGTGTATTTTGAATTATCTCATTCTAATATTGCTTCGTTCCTTCCCATTTTCATGCTAATTTGTCACATATATTACATCTGTATATATTCAAGACTAACAATAAAATTCTATAATTATTGTTTTATGCAGTTGTCTTTTAAATCAGTTAAGAGAGGAAAGGTTAAAAAACACATTTATAAACCATATTTATATTGTCTTTTATGATTATAATTCTAGTAGTTACTTTTACTGGTACTCTTTATGTATTTGTATAGATTTGAGTTACTGTCTGGTGTTACTTCCTTTAAATCTAAAGAAATTCTTTGATATTAGTAGTGTATTTTTTCAGTCTTTATTTATCTGGGAATGTCTTTATTTAGCTTTTATTCTTGAAGGATAGTTTTGCTACAAATAGAATCCTTGGATACAGAATGGTCATATGGACTAAGATGTCATTGGAGATGTGTTTGAGGAATAGGACAAATGCAGATACTGGTTTGGAGATAATGTAGAGACAAATGTAAATGAGTTTAAATTAGTAGAGTTGGCAGAATTAAGAAGGAAGCAATCTGAGAAGATTATTCAGAGACACTCTGAAACACAGCTGTTATAAGGGAGAAAGAATGTTGACTTAAATGTAGTGGCGCTGGAGATGGCCCAAGATGGCGGCTTAGTCAGACATACTGTGCTGTCCCCCTATGGCAAAGACCCAAGAAACCAAGTGAAACAGATACAGATCACAGTGCTGGAACCCTGAGCGTCAAATAGAAGGGTAAAGAATTAGATGGAACACCGAATGGAAAAAGAAATTGAGTGAAAACAGTGAAAGAGGAGAGATACGGAGCAGAGGTGCTCTGCAAGCCATTCTGGCACAGTGTGGCCATCTTGAGACAAAGTCAGCAGTGATCCTACGTGAGGAGCACAGGAAGGCAACTTCATGGAATCACCTATAGGAGGCAGAGAAACTGTGTAGACATGCCAGGAGTGAAGCAAGATTAGCAGAACATAAGGTGGGATCTAAGGAGGGAAAGTACAGGAAAGAGGGCAAGAGCTCCAGGGATCCTGGCATCCACAGAGCAGGGAGGGAGCCAGGATCCAGAGACAGGATTACTTACCAGTGGCAATCCCTAACCATTAGGGTGGGTGGTGCAATGGACTAATAGATCCATAGAGTGTCGCAGGAGGTCCCCCACCCAACTGGTCTTCGGGGCAGCCCCCCCCCTCATGTCCCTGCCACCCCTGGCTGAGTAGCAAAGTGACCCGCTTGCACCTGGTCACTTGCTGACCCTGCACTCCCTGGCGAACGTCAGAGAGTGCCTGTGCACTCCTGGCTGCCTGCCACCCCTAACCCCTCCCCCAGCCGAACGATAGACAGTGTCCTATGTGCTCCTGGTCACCTGCTGCCCGTGCCTCCCCAACCCTCCCCTGCCAAGTGACAGACAGCACCCCGTGTATTCCCGGCTGCTCACTGCCACTGCCTCCTCCCCCAGCTGAGCAGCAGAGTGCCCCATGTGCTCCTGGCTGCCCTCATCCCCTGGCTGAGTTGCAGGGAGTGCCTTGCACACTCTGAGTTGCCCACTAGCTCTGTCCCCCCCGCCACCAGCCAAGTGGCAGAGAGCACCCTGTGCCCTCCTTGCTGCCCCCATCCCCCTGGCTGAGCAGCAGAGGTAGCGCCCTGCATGCTACCATTTGCTTGCCTCCCCGGCTCCCTCCTGGCTGGGTAGCAGAAAGTGCCCCGCGTGCTCAGGATCACCCATTACCCTGAAACCCCTGGCCGAGCAGCAGGGAGTGCCCTATATACTCCAGATCACCCCCACTCCCCCTGGCTGAAAGGCAGAGAGTGTCCTGTGCTCTCCTGGTTGCCTGCCTCCCCTGACCCCACATGCTCCTGGTTGCTTGCCACCCCCGTCTCCCTGTCTGGTGGCAGAGAGTGCTTTGTGCTTCTGGCCACCCACTACACACATCGCCTGCCACCCCAACCTCCCTGGTAAAGCAGAGAGCACCCTGTACCCCAGTCACCTGCCACATCCACCCAGTCTACCACCTTGCACACCCATGAGTGCCATCATGCACTCCTGTGCCACTGGACTGACTACAGGCAGTGGCCTGCTTCCACTCTTAGCTACCCTGCATTCTCAGTGAACAGCAGTGTGCACTCACCTTGCCCACTGATACCCCGCTCACCTGGAGATAGGTGGTGAGCACTCCCATGCCACCAGACAAGTGATCAGTGGAGCATGCCCACCCTGCCCACCCTGATAAAACCAAACAAAACAAAAAATCAGGACAAAACAAATGTACATACACTCAATAAATAAATACATAACGTCAGTGCTGTTTTGACTCACAGTGACCCGATAGTACAGAGTCAAACTGCCCCTTAGGGTTTCCAGGGAGCAGCTGGTAGATTCAAACTGTTGTCCTTTAGGTTAGCAGCCCTAGCTTTTAACCACTGCACCACCAGGGCTCTGAAAAAACAGGATAAGATGACTCAAATAAGTTAACAAAAATAAAGGGGCAGAGAACCTTTCTGAGGAAGAAATGGTAATGGAACTACCTGATAAGGAGTTCAAAAGACTTATATATAGACTCCTCAGAGAGAGCAAGCAAAACATAGATAAAACCCTAGAAGAATTCAGGAAAACAATATGATAACAAAATGACAGAGTAGACAGACAATCAGAAACCATATAAAAACAGAAACTAGAAATCCAGAAGATAATAAAATATCAGAAATAGAATAATAATAAAAATAATAGAATGGCATAGAAGTAGAGTTGAATCAATGGAAGAACGAATCAGTGAAATAGAGGACAAATCCCTTGATAATAATTTCTTTGAGGAACAATCAGAAAAAAGAATGAGAAGAAAGAAGAAAGCCTAAGAGTTATGTGGGACACTATCAAGAGCAAGAATATATGTTTAATAGGAATTCC
The DNA here is from genome assembly GCA_030035585.1 of Dugong dugon. Classification (NCBI taxonomy): domain Eukaryota; kingdom Metazoa; phylum Chordata; class Mammalia; order Sirenia; family Dugongidae; genus Dugong; species Dugong dugon. The sequence goes on from CM057472.1 coordinate 72,994,371, forward strand.
AAAAGAGGAGGAGACAAATAACAGCACAGAGAGAATTTTTGAAAGTTATTGACAGAAAACTTCCCTAATATCATAGAAGATGATGTCTTAGGATGGGTTCTCTAGAGAAGCGAAATTAGTGAAGTGTACGTGTGTGTGTATATATAGAGAGAGGGAGAAGGAGAGGTATGGGCCAGGGAGAGGGAGAGCAAGATTGATGGATCTCAAGGAAATGGCTCACATGGTTGTAGAGAGTGGCAAGTCCCAAGTCCATGGATCAGGTGTAAGTTTGGAGGCTTCTCCTGACTCATATAACTGCAGGGGCTGAGGAACCCAACCAAGATTGGCAGGTCAGAGGGCAGGCTGCTGGCTAATGGGCTGCAGAAGCTAACAGATCCCAAGATTGGCAGGCAATATGGCAAGCTGCTGGCTCAAGTTCCATGAACCAGAGGTCAGATGATGATGAGCTGGATGCAGGATCCAGAGCAAGCAAGTGAGTTTGACAGAATGTCCATATATGTGTTGGATGCACGCTGCACTGCTGAGGAAACTCCCCTTACAACTGATTAGCTGGTCACATCATATCACATCATGGAGGATGACTACTTCAGTACACAATTGCCAATTTACTTCATTATATAGCTGCCAAACTACTGAGAATTGTGGCCCAGCCAAGTTGACACACAGTCATAACCGTCACAGTCCACACACAGTCATAACCATCACAGTCCACCCCTTGTCAAACTTGGCACCTGTACACACCTCCTAAAACCATACACAATCTCTAAATAAAGATAGATACAAAGTTATGCTTGTACCTAACATGATACAATTAACATGCATACAGCCAAAAATGAACTAGCCCTGTTTACATCTTACATTTTATAAATGAAGAAAGCAGAAATGTTTGATACACATGTATAAGGAAGAAATGCTCATAACAATCACAGTCCTCGTTTCGGCAGCTAGTCATGTGGTTGTAACTGGTATTTAGAACTACCTTCTTCCACTACTCATTCTGTATCCCTTTTAGTCTCAGCAAGCACCTCAGTTGGTCATGGTTCTTTCCCTGGTGGGGTGATCCAGCCCTTCATTCCTGAAAGGTCTGGGCCATTAGTAGTCATGTGGGAATTGGGTTGCTGTGGTTTTCCATTGATTTTAATCGCAGGGCATGGTAGTACTAAGAGACATCCTAAGGTTTCTCCTGTATTCCTGACATACTCTTTTTTATCTCCATTATGCACCATAAATCTGATTTCCCCTTGGTATTCAGGGTTAATCACATCAGCCAATATGGTAATTCCCTTCTTTGCCTGTTAATCCAGAGGCATGAGGAGCCCAAAGTGGCTGGTGGCATTCTTAACTTCCAGTTAAATGGAATCTGCGTTTTGTCTCCAGGTAGGGGAACTACCTGGAACTAAGACCTCTAGATCCACAGAACATAAGGTTGCAGATACAGGAAGCAAAAATTCGGTGAATGGGTCCCTAGAAGTAATAGTTAGTGGTACCACTCCCATCTCTACCCCTCGATTCCTGGAACCATGAATTCTGCTATGGGAGAAACAGTACCATATATTTGATGCTAGTTTAGGGCGTGTACAGCCTCCTGGAGAGCATTGGCCCAACCCTGCAAAGTGGTACCACCTAGCTGGAGCTGTAATTGTGTCTTTAGAAGGCCATTCCAGCATTCTGTCAGGCCAGCTGCTTCAGGATGATGGGGAACGTGATTAAGACTAGTGAATTCCATGAGCATGGGCCCATTGCTGTACTTCATTTGCTCTGAAGTAAGTCCCTTGATCTGAGGTGATGCTCTGTGGGATACCGTGATGGTGGATAAGACATTCTGTGAGTACATAGATGGTAGTTTTGGCAGAGGCGTTGCATGCAGGGAAGGCATATCCATATCCAAAGTAAGTGTCTGTCCCACTAAGAACAAAATGATGCCCTTTCCATGATGGAAGTGGTCCAAAGTAATCAGCATGCCACTAGGTTGCTGGCTGATCCCCTCGAGGAATGACTGGTTTCTGCAGAACATGTCATCCTATCCACTTGAACGTTAAATTCCTGCCCTAAAGAGGACATCCTTGGTGAGCATTCACAAGAAACGCAAATAACTTCACTTCTTTGGCCCATTCAGAGAGGTCTATCCACAAACCTCTTCCCCATACTTCCTAGTCACCAATTTTCTAATCATGTTCCTCCCAAGTCCCTGACCATCCAGCCAAACCATTGGCCACAGCCCATGGATCAGTGTACAGTTACACATCTGGTGATTTCTCCTTCCAAGCAAAGTAAACAATCAGGTATACTGCTCAAAGTTTTGCCCATTAGGAGGATTTCCCTTCACCGCTTCAGGGAGTTCCTAGAAAGGCATTGTAGTGCTCTTGTTGTCCACTTTTGAGTAGTGCCTGCATATTGCACAGAACCATCTGTAAACCAGGCACGAGTTTTCTCTTCCTCAGTCAATCATAAGGAACTCCCCATAAAGGCCATCGGTGCAGACTGGGAAGGGCACGTTATGTGAGGGAGGTGGAGACCGTGGGAATTCAAGCCACTTCCTCCTGCAACTTACTTGTGCCTTCAGGTCCTGCTTAGGCCTGATCTCATATATACCTCTCCCACATTTAATGATGGGTTACTGCTGTGCATGCCAGACTTTATGGCTCTTTGTGTCAGACAACACCTAGTTCATGATGGGCACCTCACACTGCATGGTGACTTGGTGGCGCATGGTTAAGTGTTCAGTCTCTACTAATGCCTGATAACAAGCCAAAAGTTTTTTCTCAAAAAGGAGAAGAGTTATCTGCAGAGTATGGTAGAACATTGCTCCAAAATACTAAGGGTGTGCATTGTGATTCACTAATAAATGAAACAAAACAAAAACAAACCCATTGCCATCGAGTTGATTTCAACTCATAGTGACTCTGTAGGACAGAGTAGAACTGTCCCATAGGGTTACCAAGGAGCAGCTGGTGAATTCAAACTGCCTATCTCTTGGTTAGCAGCCAGGCTCTTAACCACACTAGGGGCCTGCCAAAGACTCCAAACAGCATCTCTATCTGCCACTGATACTTCAGGCATCATTGGATCAGCTGAATCTTACACAGCAGCCTTAACCGGTTGCAGAGCCTTCCCTTGTTCTGGGCCCCACTCAAAACTAGTAGATTTTTGAGTCTCTTCATCAATAGGCTTCAGTAGCATACCCAAATGATGGATATGCTGCCTCCAAATCCAAAGAGGCTCTCCAGGTATTGTGCCTTCTTTTTAGTTGTAGGAGGTGCCAGATGCAACAGCTTATCCTTCACTTCAGAAGGAATATCTCGACATGCCCCACACCACTGGACCCCTAGAAATTTCATCGAGGTGGAAGGCACCTGAATTTTTGTTGGGTTAATTTCCCACCCTCTTGCACTCAAATGTTGTACCCATAAGTCCAGAGTCACTGACCCTTTTTCCTTACTAGGTCCAGTCAGCATAATGTCATCAGTGTAATGGACCAATATGATGTCTTGTGGAAGGGAAAGACGATCAAGTTCCTTGTGGACTAAATTACATCATAGAGTTGATATACCCTGAGGTAGGATAGTGAAGGTATATTGCTAGCCTTGCCAGCTGAAGGCAGACTGCTTCTGGTGGCCCTTCGAAACATGTATTGAGAAAAAGGCATCAGGTCAGTAGCTGCATACCAGGTACCAGGAGATGTATTAATTTGCTCAAGCATTGAAACTGCATCTGGAACCAAAATGTGTTGCCATTGACTTGATTCTGACTCACAGCAACCCTATAGGACAGAGTAGAACTGCCCCGTAGGGTTTCTAAGGAGCGACTGGTGAATTTGAATGGCAGACCTGTTGGTTAGTAGCCAAGCTCTTAACCATTGCTCCACCAGGGCTCCACTTCTGAAACAGCAGCTGCAAGTGAAGTCACTACCTGGTTAAGTTTTCAGTAATCCACTGTCATTCTCCAAGATCCATCTATTGCACAGGCCGAGTAGGCGAGTTGAATGGGGATGTGGTGGGAATTAGCACTCTTGTATCCTTCAAGTCCTTGATGGTGGCAGTAATCTCTATAATTTCTCCTGGAATGCCGTGTTGCTTTTGGTTTACTATTTTCCTAGGTAGGGGCAGTTCTAATGGCTTCCACTTAGCCTTTCCTACCATAATAGACCTTATTCCACAAGGGAGGGATCCAGTGTATGGGTTCTGTCAGGCACTGAGTATGTCTATTCTAAATATGCATTCTGGAACTGGGGAAATCACTACAGGATGAGTTTGAGGACCCACTGGACCCACTGTGAGATGGACATAAGCTAAGACTCTATTAATAACCTGACGTCCATATGCCCCCACTGTTACTCATGGGCCAGAGTGATGTTTTGGGTCTCCTGGAATTAGTGTCGGTTCAAAGCCAGTGTCCAGTAATCCCTGAAAAGTCTGATTATTTCCTTTTCCCCAGTGAACAGTCACTTTTGTAAAAGGCTGTAGATGCCTTTGAGGAAGGCTGGGTAAAAGATTAACAGTATAAATTTTTGAAAGTATAGTGGATCCTTCCTCAAGGAGACCTGGCCTCTCCTTCATTCAAACATTTGTGGGTCTGTAAACTGGCTCAAGTCTGGGAATTGATTGAGGGGCTGTGACTCTCTCTTCTGGCGATTCAAGTTAGACTGCTGTTCACTTGACCTAGAATTCTTCTCTTTGTACAGATCAAGTAAATATTTTATAGATTTCCCATCTGTTTCACTCCTAGGGACACTTTAATTAAGTAGTGAATGCTGTAAGTCCATACAAGTCAGACTATTCTGATTACTGTTTCGACTTCGCTATCCATTACGGTAACAATGCCCAACTTGTCTTTGTTGATTGAGTGCTACCACTTGGCTCTTAACACCATGAGGTCCAATCAGCCCCATTATAGTTAGGTGTCTTAATTCAGTTAGGGCATTTCCCACCGTCAAATCTGACTTACATAAAATAGCAATCACAGCAGTCTTCAAGGATGGTGGGGCTCCCTTCAGAAATCTGTTTCTCACTGTTGTGGTAAAAGGGTGTCCTCTGGGCACTCCATGTGTGGGTCTGTGGGCCCAACCTGTTAAATCCACTCTAACATGCCAATTTCCCTAAACCTTTGGATACCTTCTACAGTATACCAGAGCAAGTCTGGTACTTCAACTTGATTTAGTGTACACCACCATGTAATCCATGCTTTAGCAAACCCACCAAATAAACTGTCAGATCTTTTTCTAACTTCTGGAGCTGAAACACTGAATGAAGAATCTGTGTTTACTGGGCCCATATCAATAAACTTGGACTGATCCAACTTTATACTCCTTGCATCATTATCCCACACCGTTAATAGCCATTACCACATATATTTCTCAGGTTTCTTTTTCCCCAGGTTTCTGTTTTTACCTATTAGAAAAGTGAAGTGGTTCTTTTGGAATGTAGCATACCTCCTCCTGTGTCACACTTTATAGTTCACTTTTTGGGGCTCACTGGGACTTGAGTCTAGTTATAGGCCTAGAAGCAAAAATGGGTGGTGGATATGGGTCATGGAAACATTCAGCAGTTACTTGTAAGGCATCTACTCAAGGCATTGCCTTCGGCAGTGACTCTGACTCCATCCCAGGCGATATCTCAGACAAAGGCTCTTCAGACACAGCTGGGTTAATCTCATCATATGAGGGTGGAAGGAATGATGGTTTTGCTTTGGATGGTAGCTTAGAAGAAGATGGAGTAATCTCTTCAGATGGGAGTAAGAGAGCTGGTTCTGTTTGCAAGAGTAATTCAATGAAATTTAGGTGCTCAGTGTCCCCAGCTTCCTGATTATCTGCCCATATGTCCCCATCCCAAGTTTCATGATTACAGTCAATGCCCTCACTTTAACTTCAGACACCACTTGAGGCTGGGAGTTCACTTGGTGTTGTAATTCAGCCACTCTCATGATAAGACTCTGGGTTTGGTTTTTGACAGTATCAGCTCTGTTACTACAGGAAGTAAGGCTTTCTTTCAGGGCACAGCTGGCAACTTTGAGGTCTTTTGTGCAGTGTTTGAGCTGTGACTCTGAAGCCCTGAACTCATGTCCTTCTTTCACCACTTTGTCTAGTGAAAGTAGGACCGCCAACCAGCTTCTCTATACTTCTCATTCTGACGGAATTGTAGAAAAGTATCAAACATGAATCACCAAGAGCCTCACTTGTTACCAATATTTGATATGTTTGTGGTGATATTTTGCATATTAATATTGCCATCTCACACCATGGGTTAGCTGTGCCCTCTTTACAATTGGAGGCAGAATCATCAGTGCCTTTAAGACTAGTTAGACTTGAGAACCAATTTAGAAAACTCATCCTTACGATTTTCTTTTTCTAGAACCACTCCTGGTACCAAATGCCTTAGGTTGGGTTTTCTAAAGAAGCAAAACCAGTGAAGGGTACATACATATATGTATATGTATTTGTGTATGTATATGTGTATACGTGTGTGTGTATGTATATATATAAACCAAAAAAAACCAAGCCAGTTTTTGTCAGGTCGATTGCAACTCATAACGACCCTGTAGGACAGAGTAGAACTGCCTGATAGGGTTTCCAAGGAGTGACTGGTAGATTGGAACTGCGACCTTTTGGCTAGCAGTTGAGCTCTTAACTACCGCACCACCTGGGCTCCACATATATATAACGCATACTTTGTTGTTGTTAGGTGCCATCAATTCAGTTCTGACTTGTAGTGACCCCATATACAACAGAATGAAACACTGCCGGGTCCTGCGCCATCCTCACAGTTGTTGTTATGCTTAAGCCCATTGTTGCAGCCACTGTGTCAGTCTATCTTATTGAGGGTCTTCCTCTTTTTCTCTGACCTTATGCTTTACTGAACATAAGGTCATTCTCCGGGAACTGATCCCTCCTGATAACATGTCCAGAATATGTGAGACATAGTCTTGCCATCCTTGCTTCTAAAGAGCATTCTGGTTGTACTTCTTCCAAGACAGATTTGTTCGTTCTTTTGGCAGTCCATGGTATCTTCAGTATTCTTTGCCAGCAGTACAACTCAAAGGCATCAGTTCTTCTTTGGTCTTCCTTATTCATGATCCAGCTTTGGCATGCGTATGAGGTGATTGAAAACACCATGGCCTGGGTCAGGCGCACCTTAGTCTTCAAGGTAACATCTTTGCTTTTTAACACTTTCAAGAGGTCTTTTGCAGCAGATTTGCCCAATGCAATGCGTCTTCTGATTTCTTGTTTGCTGCTTCCATGGGTGTTGATTGTGGATCCAAGTAAAATGAAATCCTTGACAACTTCAGCCTTTTCTCTGTTTATTATGATGTTACTTATTGGTCCAGTTGTGAGGATTTTTGTTTTCTTTGTTTGGTGGTGTAATCCATACTGAAGGCTGTGGTCTTTGATCTTCATCAGTTAGTGCTTCAAGTCCTCTTCACTTTCAGCAAGCAGGATTGTGCCATCTGCATAACGCAGGGTGTTAATGAGTCTTCCTCCAATCCTGATGCCCCCTTCTTCTTCATATAGTCCAGCTTCTTGGATTCTTTGCTCAGCATACAGATTGAATAAGTATGGTGAAAGGATACAACCCTGATGCACACCTTTCCTGACTCTAAACCATGCAGTATCCCTTTGTTCTGTTTGAATGACTGCCTCTCGATCTATGTAAAGATTCCTCATGAGCACAGTTAAGTGTCTGGAATTCCCATTCTTCACAGTGTTATCCATAATTTGTTATGATCCACATAGTCAAATGCCTTTGCATAGTCAATAAAATGTAAGTAAACATCTTTCTGGTATTCTCTGCTTTCAGCCAGGATCCATCTAACATCAGCAGTGATATCCCTGGTTCTGTGTCCTCTTCTGAATCCAACTTAAATTTCTGGCAGTTTCTGTCGATATACTACTTTAGCCAGTTTTGAATGACCTTCGGCAAAATTTTACTTGTGTGTGATATTAATGATATTGTTCAATAATTTCCACGTTCGGTTGGAACACCTTTTTAGGGAAAAGGTATAAACATGGATCTCTTCCAGCCAGTTGACCAGGTAGCTGTCTTCCAAATTTCTTGGCAGAGATGAGTAAGCACTTCCAGTGTTGCATCCGTTTGTTGAAATATCTTCATTGGTATTCCGTCTATTCCTGGAGCCTTGTTTTTTGCCAGTGCGTTCAGTGCAGCTTGGACTTCTTCCTGCAGTACCATCGGTTCCTGATCATATGCTACCTCCTGAAATGGTTGAAATTGTCCAATGCATATCTATCTATCTATCTATATACATATATATGTGTGTGTATATATATATACACGTACACAGAGACACACATATATAGGCATAAGTGTTCGGCTGCTAACCAGAAGGTCGAATCCACCAGCCGCTTGTTGGAAACCCTGTGGGGCAGTTCTCCTCTGTCCTGTGGGGTCGCTATGAGTGGGAATCAACTCAATGGCAACAGATTTGGTTTGGTTTTTTATATATATGTATACACACACATATATACACACAGAGAGAGACAGAGAGAGATTTATCTCAAAGAAATGGCTCCAGCAGTTCTAGAGGCTGGCAAGTCCCAAGTCTGTGGGTCAGGCATTAGGCTGCCGGCTTTTCCTGGCTCATGTAGGCGCAGGGGCTGGCAAACACAAGATTGGCAGGTCAGATGGCAGGCTGCTGGCTGAAGTCCCAAGAACCAGAGGTGAGATGATGCAACATCCAGAGCAAGCATGCAAGCTTTGCCAGAATGTCCATATATGTATTGGATGCAGGCCACACCCGCAAGGAAACTCCTCTTACAACTGATTGACTGGTCACATCAGATCACATCATGGAGAATGACTACATCATTGTTTAACTTCCAGATTACATCATTATGTAACTACCATACTCCATCCTTACATAATTGCCAAAGTACTGAGAATCATGTCCCAGGCAAGTTGACACACAACCTTAACTGTCAGAGAGGAGAAGGTTTCCATCCATGAAGCCCAGTGAACCCCATATAGGATAGATTCCAAGAGAAAGTCATCAAGACATTTCATGATCAAACTTTCCAAAACCATAGATAAAGAATTCTTAGAGCAGCTTGCGCATAACAAAATAGTACCTACAAAGGAACACCAATAAGACTAAACACTGAATTCTTGGCAGAAACCATGTAGGCAGGAAGGCAGTGGAATGACGTATATAAAACCCTGAAAGAGAAAAATCGCCAGCCAAGAATCATATATCCAGCAAAATTGTTTTTCACAAATGTGGGCGAAACTAGGATATTCCCAGATCACAGAAATGAAGGGAATTTGTAAAAACCAAATCAGCCTTACAAGATATTAAAAGAAGTCCTTCAGACAGAGAACCAACAACATCAGACAACAATCTGAGATTAAGACACATGACATCATCACCCAGATACCAACCCTGATAAAGAATTCTTAAAAGTAAAATAAGGCTACAAAGCTGAAAAGAGAACCAGATATATTAATCTGTAAATGACAGCAACCTTAAAGTAAAAAGGAGACATAAATGGTGTAGTTATAGAACTTGTATGAAGGAGAAGTCAAGGTGGTACCAAGATATAACAGACTGTTTTAAACTTAGGAAGATAGTGGTAAATTTCAGCATAACCAAAAAGGAAATTAATAAACCTGCTCACCAAAATAAAGAAGAAGAAAATAAAAAAGACTCAGTAAACGCAAAAGCAATAATAATGAAGGATAAGGGAAAAAAACCCATAAACACAAAGAACTCAGCACAGAAAATCATGAGGAACAAAGAAAACATTATCACTATACACACAAAAGAAACATAACAAAATAGAAGCAGTAAATTCATACTTATCGATAGTCACACTGAATGTAAATGATTTAAATGCAACAGTAAGGAGACAGAGTGGCAGTGTGAATAAAAAACTTCAGACACAAGACATAAATAGGTTAAAAATCATAGAATGGAAAAAAAATTAAGCAAACAGTAACCAAAGAAAGTAGGATTGGCAATAATAATCTTTGATAAAATAGACTTTAAGTCAAAATCCGTTACAAGAGACAAAGAAGGGCATCATATGATCAAGGGATCAATATGCCAAGAGGCATAACCATAATAAATATTTCTGCACACCATGACACAGCTCCAAAATACATAAAGACTAACAGAATTTAAAAGAGAAGTAGACAGTTTTACCATAATAGTAGGAGACTTTAACGCACCACTTTTATGATGGACAGAACAACTAGCAAGAAACTCAACAAAGATAAAGAAGACCTAACACAATCAACCAACTTGACCTCATAGACATATACAGAACACACCACCCAACAGCAGCACAGTACACATTCTTTTCTCCAGTGCACCTGGATCATTCTCCAGAATAGACCATATTTTAGGTCACAAAGCAAGCCTCAATAGATTTAAAAAAAAATTGAGATAATGCAAAGTGTTTTCTCTGATCGTAACGCTATAAAACTAGAAATCACTAACAGAAAGAACAAGAAAAAAATTAAATACATGGAAACGACTGACACCTTACTTAAAAATTATTGGGCAACGGAAGAAGTTAAAAATGAAATTAAAAAATTCTTAGAGTCAACTGAGAAAACACAACATACCAAAACTTTTGGGACACAGCAAAAGCAGTGCTTAGAGAAGTATTTTACAGCAATAAATGCACACGTCAAAAAAGAAGAAAGGGCCAAAATCAATAGCTTAACTCTACAACTTGAACAAATAGAAAGGAGCAGCAAAAGAAGTCCAGAGTCACCAGAAGAAAGGAAATAATGATGAGAGCAGCAATAAATGAAATAGAAAACAGAAAAACATAGGAAAACTAAGAAGACTAGAAGTTGGTTCTATGAGAAGATAAATAAAATTGACAAGTCACTGCCCAAATTGACAAAGGAGAAAAATGAGAAAATGCAAATAATCAAAATAAGAAATGAGATGGGAGATATTACAACAGAACCAACTGAGTAAAAAAGGATCATAACAGAATATTATGAAAAATTATTCTCTAACACATTTGAAAATGTAGAAGAAATGGACAAATTTCTAGAAACACACACCTATCTAAACTAACACAAACAGAAGTAGAAAACCTAAATAGACCCATAACAAAAGAAGTTGTTGAAGATGTCATAAAACATTCCCAACAAAAAAAGCCCTGGCATAGGTAGCCTCACCAGAGAGTTCTGGCAAACATTTAGAGAAGAGTTGACACCAGTTCTACTCTTAAGTATTCCAGAACACAGAAAAGGAAGAATACTCCCTGATTCATTCTGTGAAGCCAGCTTAACCCTGATAACAAGGCCAGGGAAAGATACCACAAAAAAAGAAAATTACAAACCAATATCCTTCATGAGTATAGATGCAAAAATTCTCTATAAATTCTAGTCAACAGAATTCAACAGCATACCAAAAAATAATGCGTCACAGTCAGGTGTGATTCATACTAGAGCTGAAAGGGTGGTTCTACATTGGAAAATCAACATAATTTACAGCGTAAATAAAACAGTGTAAAAGAATCACATGATTATCTCGATGCAGAAAAAGCATTTGACGAAATCCAACACCTTTTTTGATAAAAGCTCTTAACAAAATAGGAATAGAAGGGAAATATCTCAACATAATTACGGACATATATACAAAACCAACAGCCACCATTATTCTCAATGGGGAGAGATTGAACGCATCCCCCTTGAGGACAGGAACAAGACAAGGATGCCCATTATCACCACTCTTATTCAATATTACACTGAAAGTCCTAGCCAGAGCAGTAAGACAAGAAAGGGGAAAAAAGGGCATCCAAATTGGTAAGGAAGCAGTAAAACTATCTCTACTCGCAGATGACATGATCCTGTACAAAAAAAATTCCAGAGATTCCAGAAGAAAGTTACTGGAACTAATAGAAGAGTTCAGCAAAGTGCAGGATAGAAGATCAACATATAAAAATCAGTTGCATTCCTCTACACTAACAAGGAGAACTCCAAAAAAGGAAATCAAGAAAATAATACCATTTACAACAGCCACCAAAAGGATAAAATACCTAGGAATAAATCTAACCAGGGATGTAAAAGACTTATACAAGGAAAACTACAAAACACTACTGCAAGAAACCAAAAAAGACTGATATAAATGGAAAAACATGCCATGCTCATGGATAGGAAGACTTCACATGTGAAGATGTCAATATGACCCGAAGCGATATATAGATATAATACAGTCCTATTCCAAATCCCAAAACATTCTTTATTGAAATGGAAGATCTAATCTCCAACTTTATATGGAAAGGAAAGAGGCCCAAATAGCTAAGGCATTATTTAAGAAGAACTAAGTAGGAGGCCTCACACTTCTTGATCTCAAAACTTACTATACAGCTTTGGTAGTCAAAACAGCCTGGTACAATGACAGACACATAGACCAGTGGTACAGAATTGAGAACCCTGAAATAAACTCATCCAGCTTTGGACATCTTTGACAAAGGGTCAAAGTCCATTCAGTGGTGAAGAGATAGTCTCCTTAACAAATGGTCCCGGCAGAACTGGATGTCCATTTTGCAGAAAAATTAAACAGGATCCATACCTCACACCATGCTCAAAAACTTAACTCAAAATGGATCAAAGACCTAAATATTAAACCTAAAACTATAAAGTCCCTGGAAGACAACATAGGGACAAAGCTAGGGATCCTAATTTATGACATAAATACATTATCAAACAAGTAAAAATATACTTACAACAGAAGATAAACTAGATAACTGGGACCTCCTAAAAATTAAATACATATGTTCATCAAAAGACTTTACCAAAAGAATAAAAAGAGAACCTACAGAATGGGAAGAAAATTTTGGCAACGACAAATCTGACAAGGGTCTAATCTCCAAAATGTATGGAAAACTTCAACACCTCAACAACAGAAAGACAAACAGTCCACTCAAAAAATGGGGAAAGGATGTGAACAGACACTTCACCAGAGAAGACGTTCATACAGCTAACAAACACGTGAAGAGATGCTCGTGATCATTAGCCATTAGAGAGATGCTAATCAAACCTATAATGAGATAGCATCTCACCCCCACAAAAATGGCACTGATAAAAAAAAAAGCAGAAACCCACAAATGCTTGTGAGGTTGTGGGGAGATTGGAACTCTTATACACTTCTGGTGGGATTGTAAAATGGTATAACCATTATGGAAAACAGTATAGCGCTTCCTCAGAAAGCTAGAAATAGAAATAAGTATATGATCCTTCAGTCCAACACCTATGTATTTATCCTAGAGAAATAAGAGCAGTGACATGAATAGACCTATGCATACCCACGGTCACAGCAACATTATTCACAATAGGAAAAAGATGGAAACAACCTAAGTGTCCATCAACGATGAATGGATAAACAAAATGTGATACATACATGCAGTAGAATACTATGCAATGAAAAAGGAATAATGACGAGTCTGCGAAACATTTTATAACATGAAAGAATCTGGAAGACATTATGCTGAGTGAGATAAGTCAGTCACAAAAGAGCAAATATTGTATGAGACCACTTTTATAAAAATTTAAGAATAGGATAACACATAGAAAGCAACATTCTTAAATGGTTACCAGGGATGGGAAGGGGCAAGAGGGAGGGAGAATCACTTTTTAGGTAGTTAGTCACATGTTAATTCTGGTGAACGGAAAGGTAGTACACAATATGGGGGAAGTCAGCATAACATGACTGTCTTAGTTATCTAGTGCTGCTATAACAGAAATACCACAAGTGGATGGCTTTTAACAAACAGTGATTTATTCTCTCACAGCCTAGGAGGCTAGAAGTCCGAATTCAGGGTGCCAGCTCCAGGGGAAGTCTTTTCAGTCTCTGTTGGCTCTGGGGAAAAGTCCTTGTCATCAGTCTTCCCCTGGGCTAGGAGCTTTTCAGCACAAGGCCCCTGAGTCCAAAGGATGCTTGCTCCTGGCTCTTCTTGCTTGGTGGTAATGAGATCCTCCTGTCTCTTTGCTCGCTTCTGTCTTTTATATCTCAAAAGAGATTGACTCAAGATACAAAATCTTGTAGATTAGTCCTGCTTCATTAACATAACTGCCTCTAATCCTGGCTCATTAACATCATAGAGGTAGGATTCACAATACGTAGGAAAATCACATCAGATAACAGTCACACAGTATTGGGATCATGGCCTAGCTAAGTTGATACACATTTTTGGGGGACACAGTTCAGTCTATAACAGCGACCAAGATAAATGAAGACACCACGAGGTACTCGAGAATAATTCTTGGATCCAAAATCAACGCCCATGAAAGCCGCAGTCAAGAAATCATATGACATCTGCTGTAAAAGACCTCTTTAAAGTGTTAAAAAGCTAAGGTATCACTTTGAGGACTAAGGTGTGCCTGACTCAAGCAGTGGTATTTTCATTCGCCTCACATGCATGCGAAAACTGGACAACGAATAAGGAAGACCAAAGAAGAATTGATGCCTTTGAATTATAGTGTTGGCGAAGAATATTGAATATACCATGGACTGCCAGAAAAACCAACAAATCTGTCTTGGAAAAAGTACAGCCAGAATGCTCATTAGAAGTGAGGATGGTAAGACTTTATCTCATGTACTTTGGATATGTTGTCAGGAGGGACCAGTCCCTAGAGAAGAACATCATGCTTGGTAAAGTAAAGAATTAATTAAAGAGAAGAAGACCCTTAACGAGATAGATTGACACCGTGGCTGCAACAGTGGGCTCAAGAGCGGCAATGATTTTGAGGGTGGCGCAGGACTGGGCAGAGTTTCATTCTGTTGTACGTAGGGTCGCTATGTGTTGGAACCAACTTGATGGCACCTAAGACAATAACAATGGTAAATGATACAATATATACAATCCTGCAGCAACAGTAATCACCAAAAATTTATTAGTGGTTATACATATATATACATATAGGTAGATATGTATGCTACTATATATGTGTGCGAGGGTGCATGTTTGTATCTGTGAGTGCATACATAGGTATAGTTGTGGGCATTTGTATATACCTATATGTATGTGTCGCATATGTATCTATAAATCTATATAAAATAGAGCGTATATAGGACATACGTGTGGAAACTTCTTAGACATATCCAAACACCTCGTGGGACTGAGTTACTGGGCTTGAAGGCTAAGGACCATAGTCTTGGGAGCCTTCTAGGTCAGTTGGCCTAACATAGTTCATAAAGACAGTTGTTTTACATGCTAGTTTGGTGAGTAGCATCTGGGGTCTTAAAAGCTTGTAAGCGGCCGTCTAAGATAAAACTATTGGTCTCTTTCCATCTGGAGCAAAGGAGAGTGAAGGAAACCAAAGACTCAAGGAAGCAGTAGTCCATAGGAATAATGGCTCATGTGAACCACAGCCTCCTCTAGCCTGAGACTAGAAGAACTAGATGGTGCCTGGCCACCACTACCAACCGCTCTGACCAAGGACACAATAGAGAGTCCTGGTTAGAATGGGAGAAAAATGTAGAACAAAACTCAAAGTCATAAAAAAGGGCAAACTTACTGGACTGATAGACAAATGGAGGAACCCCCAAGACTGTTGCCCTAAGGCACCATTTTAACCTGGAACTGAAGCCACTCCCGGAAGTCTCTTTTCAACCAAATAATAGATTGGCCTATAAAATAAACAATAACACCCTTGAGTAATGTGCTTCTTAGAACAATTAACTCTACAAGACCAAATGGGCAACATTTGCCCAAAAGCATAGATGAGAAGGCAAGGAGGGCAAGGAAACTGGAGGGATGGAAACAGGGAAGGCAGGATGGAAATGGGGAGAGTACTGACACATTGCTGGGGTAGCAGCCAATGTTATGGAACAATTTGTGTATGAATTATTAAATGGGAAACTAATTTGGTGTGTAAACATTCACCTAAAACACAATAAAATGTTGAAAGAAAATGTAGTGGTGCTCCAAGCATGTGAAAACAACAAATAAACCCAAATTGAGGGACATTCTACAAAATACATGATAGTGTTCCTCAAAACTGTTAATCGTCAAAAACAAGGAAAATCTAAGAAGCTGTTATAGCCAGGTGGAACCTTAGGAGACATGATGGCTAAATGTAATTTAATTTTATTCCAATTCCTTTATTTCCAGAGGAGTAACTGGAAGTCTAGGAAAGTGATATGTATTATCCAAGACGTGTAGTCAATTGATGTTCAGAGGTGGGACTAGAATGTAAATCTCTTCATCTTGTTTCAGGGTTTTCCTCTAGGCCGGAATGTAGTCTTGAAAAGCACAATAACCTATATTTTGGTCTCCTTACATCCTACTTAAAGTGTTGCTGAGGCACTGTTATATATTTATACTGGTGTTCAAAAGAAGAAGGGACACAGAAGCAAAGTGATTTACTCAGCATAACAGGGATTGGGTTAGGTATAAGACCTTGACCTGTTGATTCTACCTCTGTATCTTGTCTTGTAAAGGATAGGCTAGCCTGATGGTTGTAGCGAAAGAGCCACTTGTTGTGAATAATAGATTGGGATGGGAGCTGGTGCTGGAAACCATAAAAAAGCCAGATGATGTTTGGGTTGTGGTGATGGGGACCGGATTGATATAGGAATGATAGAAGTTTCTTTCATGACTAAGTGGGCTCTAGAACCTTTAGAAAGGGGGAGACAGAATAAAGGAGGCTCTGGAGCCATTATCAAACTCCTCCTCATGATGAGGGCCAGTTGTTCTGTTCTCATCCCTGGAGCATGGCATTACTTGCCAGCTAAGATATAGGATAATAATAGACAATAATGAAACAAAATTCATTTGACATCTCCAAAATATTTTGCGGAGTACTCATAAATATTATGCCATTTGATTATTATAATATCCCTGTGAAATAGGTAGAAGGGATATTGGTGAACAGAAGAAAAATTACTAATGTGTTAAGGCAGTGTGCTGGAAACCACCAAAGAATATAAAGATGAATAGATACAGCATCTCTTCCCCCATGGTATGTACAGTCTTGTGAGGATGTGGTGGAGATAACAGCCATCCAACCAGCCAATTAGAAAGCAAGTTGAAAAAGATGTAGAGATTCAAACTATGTCCCAAGGGTGTTTAGAAGGAATGATGGTATTGTAACTGATGGAAATAGTGGTATTTTGCCTTCTGAATTCAGACTACCTGAAAGGACAATGAGTATAAAAGGACCTTGAATGTAATAGATAATTGCTATAATTTTTCTTTCTAATTTTTTCAGAAATCTTATTTTTATTTTAGGTGATTTTATAAAACTTATCTGAACAAATTTATGAATTAAGGGTGATAAAAGTCACCTGAATTCCTATTTTATTGACTTTTTTGGTGGGGGAATATGAGGCTGGCTGGGGGAAGAGGAAGAAAAAAAGAGAATTGATTTTGGAATGTTAAAACAACTTTTAAATTTAGGACAGATTTACCTAGGCCAATATGAATAAAAATTTAAATGGGCTCTATTAATTGGTGACAAACTAAAGAAAATTAATTAGGATAAAGTTGATTCAGTACTAGTTTATGTTGGCAATGTAGGCAATCTCAGGAAAAAGAGGGGGAGGGAGTAGTAAGAACTTTTTCCCTTAGTTCCTAACTTCTTATTTGCTTCAAAAGAATGCTAATTGTCATTATCACAATAGGAAACATTTGCTTACAAGTAAATGCGAGTTTGACAGTCTTAAAATGATTAATTCTTTTTTAAAAAAAATTTTTAAATTGTACTTTAGATGAAGGTTTACAGAACAAATAGTTTCTTATTAAATAGTCAGTACACATATTGTTTTATGACATTGGTTAACAACCCCACGACATGTCAACACTCTCCCTTCTCGACCTTGGGGACCTTTTTTTGTTGAAAATATACACAGCCAAAGTTACACCATTTTGAAAGTTTCTACGTGTACAATTCAGTGACATCAGTTACATTCTTCCAGTTGTGCTGCTATTCTCACTATCCTTTTCCAAATTATTCCATCACCATTATCTTCAACTCTGCCCTCTAGGCTTCCCATCAAACCTTTGAGTTGCTGTTGTCAGTTTGATCTCACATAGATAATTCTTTTTTTTTTTTTTTTTGTACCTTAGATGAAGGTTTGCAGAACAAATAGTTTCTCATTAAACAGTTAGTACACATATTGCCCTATGACAATGGATAACAACCCCATGACATGTCAACACTGTCCCTTCTCAACCTTGAGTTCCCTATCACCAGCTTTCCTGTCCCCTCCTGCCTTCTAGTACTTGTCCCTGGACTGCTGTGCCTCATTAGCCCTGTTTTGCTTTATGAGGCTGTCCAATCCCTGGCTGAATGGTGAACTTCAGGAGGGGCTTCACCACTGAGCTAAAAAGGTGTCCGGGGGCCATACTCTCAGGGTTTCTCCAGTCTGTCAGGCCAGTAAGTCTGGTCTTTTTTTGTAAGTTAAAATTCTGTTCTACATCCTTTTACAGCTCTGTCTAGGACCCTCTATTGTGATCCTGGTCAGAACAGTCAGTGGTGGTAGCCAGGCACCATCTAGCTGTACTGGACTCAGTCTGGTGGAGGCCATGGTAGCTGCGGTCCATTAGTTCCTTTGACTAATCTTTTCCTTGTGTCTTGTTCTCTTCATTCTCCCTTGCTGCCGAAGGGGTGAGACCAGTGGAGTATCTTAGATGGCTGCTCACAAGCTTTTGAGATCCGAGATGCTACTCACCAAGGTAGAATGTAGAGCATTGTCTTTGTAAATGGTTATGCCAGTTGAGCTAGATGTTCCCCAAGACCATGGTCCCCACAGCCCTCCACACAGCAGTTCAGTCCCTCAGGGAGTTTGGAAGTGTCTATGGAGCTTCCATGACCTTTCCTTGTACAAGTTGTGCTGGCTTCCCCAGTAATGTGTACTGTCTTACCCTTCACCAAAGTTAACACTTATCTGTTTAGTTCCTCCCCACTCCTCCCATCCCTTGTAACCAACAAAGATTGTTTCTTTTTGTGTGTAAATTTTTACATGAGTTATACAGTAGAGGTCTCATACAATATTTGTCCTTTTGTGATTGACTTATATCACTCAGCATAATGTCCTCCAGTTTTGTTCCTCTTACTCTCCTGTGCTGAGTTCCTTTTGTTTGTGGATTTTTTAAAAAATTTCTTTTGTTTTTGTAGGTTTTGTTTTTACTGAGACTTTATATTTTTCTTCTTTATTTTGATGAGTAGGTTTGTTAACTTTCTTTGTGGTTACCGTGAAATTTACCCTCATCTTCCTAGATTTGAACCAGTCTATTATTACTTGGTATCACTTGACTTCTCTCCATTAGAAGGTTCTATATCTACACTGTTTATTCCTTCTTTTATTGTCCTGATGCTGTTGTCATTTACAGATTAACTTCTCTGGTTCCCTTTTGTAATTATTTTGGTTTTGCATAGTCCTTAAGAGTTCATTTCCTAGGTTGATATCTGACTAGTACAATCCTGTGTCCTGTATCAGCCTGTGGTCTGATGTTGTTTGTTCTCAGATCGAAGGACTTCCTTTAATAAGTCTTGAAGTTTGGTTTGGTTTTTTCATAGTCCCTTAATTTCTGTTTATCTGGAAATGACCTAATTTCACCATCATATTTGAATGAGAGTTTTGCAGGATATATTATTCTTGGCTGGCAATTTTTTTCTTTTAAGGTTTTATATATGTCATCCCATTGCCTTCTTGCCTGCGTAGTTTCTGCCAAATTATCTGAGCTTAGTCTTATTGTTTCTCCTCTGTATGTGACTTTTTGTTTTTCTTGAGCTGCTCTCAGGATTCTTTGTTTGTCTTTGGTTTTGGCGAGTGCGATTATGATATGCCTTGGTGATTTTCTTTTGGGGCCTATCCTATATGGGGTTTGTTGAGCTTCTTGGATGATCAGCTTTTCATCTTTCATAATATTGGGGAAGTTTTCTGTCAACAATTCTTCAGTGATCCTGTCTGTGTCTTCTGTTTTTCCCCCTATTCTGGAACTCCGATCAATCGCAGATTTTTGCTTTTGATTGTATCCCACATAATTCTCAGGGTGTCTCGTTTTTCTTCATTCTTTTTTCTGAGTTTTCCTGAAACAGAGTTGTAGCCAAGTGTTTGTCTTCAATTCTGCTGATCCTGTCTTCCACCATTTCAAATCTGCTCCTCAGCCTTTCTGTGACACTGTCCATTTCTGAAATCTTATTGTTTATCTTTTGAATTTCTAATTGTTGTTTTTGTATAATTTCTAGTTGTGAATTTATTTTGGCATTTTGTTCCTGCATTATTTTCCTGAATTCTTCTATTTTTTGTCTGTTTTTTTCCATGAATTTGTCTGGTTTTTCCTCATTTTTGTCTGCTATTTGCTTCAACTCTTAAATAACTCTGAAGATTATAGAGATTTGAATTCCCTATCAGGTAGTTCTAGTGCCTTTTCTTCTACCAGAAAGTCATCTGGTGTTTTATTTTGGATGCCTACTGGAACCATCCTGTCCTGTTTTTGTAAATGTTTGGTATTGTCTGCTGTCTTTGGAGCATTCGGTAGCCATTTTTCTTGTTTATTGATTATAGATTTGTTTGTTTCATCCTTTTTTTAAATTTGGCTATGTCTGAGCAGGCTGGCTGTGTATTCTTTGTTGTTTGCTCGTCTGTGGGCATGATACTTTTTGCTTCCTTCTCCAATTGGTAGAGTCAGTCACTCAGATATTGTACAGCAGGGCAGGTCTAGCTGGAGAGGAGTTGCTGGGATGGGTTGTTTGTGGCACTTACCATGGCCACCAGGCAGGCCAGTAATCAGTGCAGGGCAGGTTCCAGTATGCCATGCCTGGGCTGATTGATGGTGTGATGTTCAGCACACAGTGCAGATAGGCAGGATGGAGGGGGGAGATGGTGATGTGTGGAGCTAAGGTGGGTATGGGAGAAAGGAGAGAGAGGAGCGAGGAACCAGAGCCCAAAACACAGAAACAAAAAAGAGTGCTAGGGGAGCTTGCTGTTGGAGTGGAGAGATGAGAGACCATGAAATTGAGAAAAAGAAAAAGGAGAAGAAGAAGAAAGAAAGAAAAGGAAAAGAAAAAAATGGATAAATAAAAATTAGGAAGAAAAAAGAAAAGCAAAGCTCCCAGGGATCCCACCGGTGAGGCTGCGAGGTCTGGGGATGTTGCTCACAGGCCATGAAGTACAGCCTGGCTAGAAGGGATAGAGGTGTCACTCAGTGCCAAGTATTCATGGGACAGGAAGAGAAGGAAAGCATAGAGAGGTGAGAAACTGTGTAACGAAGAAAGACAGAGGGAAAAAGAGGGAAAAGAAAATAAATAAATAAATAAAAAATAACAAGAAAACCCTCCCAAAAAAATCAGGAAAAAAAAAAAAAAAAAAAAACCCCAAAAAAAACCAAGAAAAAAGAAATGCCTTTAGGGATCTCTCTGTGCATCTGCACTAACTGAGGGGGTAGGTCCCAAGCCGCACAGTACTTCCCGGCTAGAATGGGCTCCCAATTTGAGAAAAGAAAAAGAAAACAAACAAACAATTCAACACAAACAGAAAAGCCCCAGAATCCCACCAGCGTGGCAGCACGGGCCAGGAAGCAGTCTTACATTCGAGTGGTGTTTCACAGCCTTTCAGGAAGAAGCAAAGATGGCACATGGAGCCAGGTATTTGAGAGAAAGGAGGGGGAGGTGGTGGGAGGTAAGGAAGAAATCTAAAGAAGCGGAAAAAAGCAACACCAGCAGCCAGCAAATGGCACTTAGGGAGTCGGCCAGTGCGGGTAGGAGGAATCCAGGTGACACCGGGTTGAAGCTGGTGCTTCCCGGCCAAGAGACTGTGGCTGCAGGAAGCAGAGGAGGCCGAGTAGGGGTGAAGAAGGGTGCGGGGTGGGAAAGCATATATTGCTGGTTATCGGTTGTTCTGTCTCCTGCTGGAAGCTCTGTGAAGGTGCTTTCTCATACCCCTTCTTCTCTGGTCTTTGATAGGAGTCCAGGATGGTGGGTCTGTGCTGCATTAGCTGATGGGGACCTCTGCATTTATCTCTCCTTGATGTCTGTTCTCTGTCAGTTTCTTATTCCACTTGGTGCTTGGTTGAGTTCTTTATCTCTTCATTTGATGTTTGGGGTTTCAGGATTACTGTTTTCTCTGTTTGGCTTAGTTTTTTGGATCTTTGCTGCGGAGGGACGGTGTGGTGCTTCTGCCTATAGTGCTGTGTTGCCCGGAAGTCCATGATGAACTCATTTTTGCTGAAGAGTAGAAGAAACAGATTCGGTTTTTTCATTTATTTAAAAATTAATTTTAGTCTCTTCAGTTTTTGTTAACCCAAATATATTTTCTTTTTTCCCTGAATATCACCTACCTTACTGATTTCTATTTGTACAACAGAAACAATGCTAGAAGGAGCAACTTCCTTTAATACACCAGACAAAGGTGTATCATGCTACAGGGAAAGGAGAAGGAAACAGGGAGATACATTATCAGTATGCCTTCCTTTTCGGCTTACTTTCTTCCTCATTTTGTTTTCTTTTTTAATTTTGTCCCATAGCTAGAAGATAGCAAGGTCCTATCATAATGCTTTTTTAATCTAAGCCAGCAATAGCATGCCCCATAATATATAGAGGCTAGCAAATTTCCAGTAGTAAAATTATTCATAGTGAGCAGCCTCTTCTGGGCTGTCCCCACTCATAGCCTACCCATTCCAATCTGGTAGTCTCATCTGTATAATATCTTGCACCTCCCCGTCTAAGTCCAGCTTTTTGAGCACCAAGAATGGCCTTAAAATGATCAATGTTATGAGACTTGTAGCTACTGATTTATACTTATTAATTTAAATGTGTTTACAACCTTCCCTCTCTACTGGTGATTAGCCTCTTATTATAAACACACAATAAATCTTTTTTTCTTAAAAATGACCATTTTGATCCCTGACGTAGTTCTTGTTGTCTTTTGTTAAACATATGTATATATCTGTATATGTATACACAGACACACACACACATATGTATTTTATAGATATGTATGTATTTGGTTATTTCCTTTTTTAGAATAGGACTTACTGTTTCTTTGAAGATGAGTATCAGTGGACCACGTGCTGTGTTTCTTTTCACACCCAGGGTATGGTCAGTTTAGCTCTCAGTCTTCTTTCCTAACAATATGGGGAAAAATGACTGACTCTGTTCAACAGCACAGATTAAAATGAAACCTAT
The DNA here is from genome assembly GCA_030035585.1 of Dugong dugon. Lineage (NCBI taxonomy): Eukaryota > Metazoa > Chordata > Mammalia > Sirenia > Dugongidae > Dugong > Dugong dugon. The sequence continues at coordinate 73,017,473 of CM057472.1, forward strand.
GATTCCCAACCTCCTCTTACATATGTCTTTATTTAAAAATATTCTAAAGGATTTTTCTTTCTTTACACTTTCCTATACCTATCATTGGCAGAATATATGATGATTATTCATTTCTATTCTGCTTCTCCTGAAGAGTTCTACTTATTTCTTTTGCTTCTCCTCCTTTAATATGTTCACTTTCAATTAGTCTGCATCAGATCTTGTAACATTTGACCTGAATGCCAGTGCCACTGATGAAAAACAAGTATACTGTTTCCTTTTAAATAAATAATCTCCTTCACATATTTAATTTGGATATATGTGAAATCATATGCTGCACTTTTGATTATGCATTTTCAGGTCCATTTCTTTTTTTCAGGAATGCTTTCAGTTTGCATCTTTTCTAAAATTAGTTTTTTCTTATGTTGGCTTTTTTTAACTGCTGATTACTGGGTATGGTTTATTCTTTGTACCCAGTTGTTACTATCCTATTTCACTTTCATGATTACTCTGGTTTTCTGCTTTATTATATGCTTTTAGATTCTTACATAGTAATGTTTTCTGTTTTCACTTGAGTTCTCTCTCACTCTTGGATCCATTACTTATGCTTCTTTCCTTCAGGATTACTTGTTAATGTATAGGTGGTGGTAATTGAATACATCTAATTTTTGGAAAATTTCCACATTCAGTGCTATCACAAACTTAATTTAGCTCATAGCCTCCCTTTAAAATAGATAAAACAGTGCTTCCAACCAAGATGAAGTAACAGGGATGTACTCTTATACCTGAAACAAAGAGCTGGACAAAATATATGAAATAACAGTTCTCAAGACATTTGAGACAACAAAAGACAGTGATCCCTGAGAGATAGAAAACAAATAAGGTGAGCCCTATGATTGCTCCAGCTGTTACCTGGAGAGTTTCTAGATTATGGAGCAAGGCAGTTGAACCCAAAAGGAGCCTAGAGAGATCCTGGAGACTGACGAGATGGATTGAGGAGATGGAGCTGGGAGACTGAGAGAGAGAGTTCACAGGGCAGAGTACCAGAGAAGAGAAGCTACAAAAGAGAGAACTTTCACAGATCTGCAGAGGGTCTTTTTCAATAATTCAGTTGAGTATTCATCGGCACATGCTTGGGAGGAAACTACTTGAAGCCCGGGGGCTTCAGGCTAGGAATAGAGCCTGAAATTAGCCATCCAGAGTAGAAAACTTCATAATTCACTGGATATTGGGTAGAGCATCTTCAGTATTCTAGTTTTTATTTCTACATGTTCAATTTGGGTCTTTTGAACCCATCTTTGTCTTTACTTAACTATTTAATACTTTCTCTGGCTTCTAGAACATATGGAATACATTTGTAATAACTGTTTCAGTGTCCTAATTTACTAACTCCATCAACTGTGGATCAGTTTTGATTGATTGATATTTCTCTTCATTATAGCTCTATTTTCCTGCCTTTTTGCTTGCGTGCCTGCCTCCCTCCTTCCCTCCCTTCCTTCCTTCCTTCCCAAGCATATAAAAGAAGACATTGTGAATTTTACCTTGTTGGGTGCTATATATTTTTGTATTCTTATGAATATTTTTGAGCTTTATTCTGGGATGTATTTAAATTACTGAAAAACATTTGATCCTTTCAAGTATTGCTTTTAATCTTTGTTAGGTGAGACCTTTTAATATAAGGTTAATTTTGCCCACTACTGAGGCTAAACTCTTCTGAATACTTTCCCTGATGCCCTGTGAATTATGAGGTTTTCCATTCTGACTAGTGTTACAGGCATTAAGTTGAGGATCACGTCGTTCTTCAAGGCTTGTTTTTAAGCTTTGTAGGATCATTATAGTCTTTATTCTAGGAATAATTTAGCTCTACTGAAGTCTCTACTCGCTGCCCAGAGTGTACAACAAGGTCTCTCTACTCTGGCTGGATGGAATGCAAATGCCTTCCACCTCTGTGTGAACTTGGAATTGTTCATTTTATAGCTCCCTGGCAATTGTTCTTTTCCTAGCCTCCTGGAATTTCACCCAAACTATGTGCAGATTAGTATTAACTCAGAGACTTAAGGAGACCCCTGTGTAGATGTCTGGAGATCCCTGCCCCCTCCCATAACTCCCTTCTCTCTGGTATACTATTCCACTAATTCCAGCAGCCTCTGCGTTTCCAAACTCTAGTCTTTGTCTCTTCAAGTTAGTGGGACTGCCATGCTCTGCTTTGAATCTCTCTGCCTGCAGTGTTGGCTAGAACATGTACCTTGGCAGAAAGTCAAGGTGCTCCTAGGGCTTATATCTAGTTTGTTTCCTTCTCTCAGAAAGCACATATCTAGCCTACTTGTTGTCCATTGTCTGGAAAGTGTTGCTTCATATATTTTGTCTAGTTTTACAGTTGTTTACTGTCTAAGGATAAGTCTGGTTCCAGTTACCCCACGATGGCTAGAAGCACAAATCCCATATTATTGGTATTAGTATGGGAGGTTGGTAAAGACTTTTGGGTGAAGTTATAAGAAAGAATCACAGTGAGCCTTGACTGACTTATAGAGTTAATGGCCTCTTAGAAATTGTATGTTTATGAGCACTGGGAGTAGTTGACTTGGCAGTGGTTTTATCCTCTTCAGCAGACTCATCAGATGAGGTAATATAAATAGTTAATCACTATACTAATATTAAATGCTTAATTTATTTTGGGTTTTCAGTAATTTATTGAATGTTCTTATAGGGTACTCTGCTTTAAATCCTTGATTTATGATTATTGGAACTTAAAATGAAAACAGTTGGATTACTTTTGTTGTAGGGGAGTTGGGGTTGGTGATGGTGCTTCTATATTAGTTCTAATCACCTAAAATTGGTTTAGTAGGCTTTGATTTTTTTTATTTTTTTATTTTTATTTTTTATTGTATTTCAGGTGAAAGCTTATAGAACAAATAGTTTCTCATGAAACAGAAGTACACATGTTGTTTTATAACATTGGTTAACAACCCCACAACATATCAACCCTCTAACTTCTCAGCCTCTTTTTTTTTTTGGTGAAAATACACATAGCCAAAGATACACCATTTCAAAAATGTTTACATGCACAGTTCAGTGACATTGACTACGCTCTTCAAATTGTGCTGTTATTCTCACTTAAGATGAAGGCTTACAGGACAAAATAGTTTCTCATTTAACAGTTACCACACATGTTGCCCTATGACAATGGTTAACAATCTTACAACACATCAACAATATCCTTACTCAACCTTGGGTTCCCTATCACCAGCTTCCTTGTCCCCTTCTGCTTTCTGGCCCTTGTCACTGGACTAGTAGGCTTTGATTTTGTTGGAGGAAAACTGCTTCTCAGAATTAATAATGTGAATCCTGCCATTTCATGAAGCAAGAGCATCTGTGGGAGTAGGGCCGGAGGAGAGTGAGAAACCCGGTTTGGGTGTGTGGTTTTAGGCCTCTGTATTTCTAACCCAAGGTTTTGAAATGCATCATGATTCCTGTCTGTTAGACTGTAAGATTTATATAAGTAATCTTGGAAACAATGGTATCAAGACTGAATTGGACAGGCTTTTGGCTATTATAGCCCACTCCGAAGTGTGTGTGTTGTTGCTAGAAACCTTCCTGGCTTTGCTTTTGTTGAGTTTGAAGATCCTTGGGATGCAGCTGATGTTCGAGAGCTAGATGGAAGAACATTGTGTGGCTGCCATGTAAGAGTGGATCTGTCAGATGGTGAAAAAAGATGCCAGTCTCATGGCCCACCTCCCTCTTGGGGTCGTTGCCCTTGAGATGATTATCATAGAAGAAGTCCTCCACCTCTCCGCAGATCTCCAAGAAGTAGGAGCTTCTCTCACAGCTGGAGCAGGTGCCTTTCTAGAGACAGGAGAAGAGAGAGAGATCTCTGTCTCGGGAGAGAAATCACAAGCTGTCCTGATCCTCCTCTAGGTCTTCTAGCCCGATCTAGGTCAAATGAAATAGAAGACCAGTTTGCAAGAGGAGTAGTGGTGTACAGGAAATAACTTCATTTGACAGGAATATGTATAGAAAATTAGAGTTTTGTTTGAGACTTTATAGGTTTAGTGCATTTTTAAGATGTTTAGGTGTTCGAATTTGTTTATTGTCTCTTGTAATAGTGACACATATGAAGATGTAATTCTCTGTGGTTTGAAATGGATCATATGAGGCATGTAATACCAAGAATTTATTACTTTACAATGTCCCCTTAAGCAAAATAGAATTTGTTTTGAACTTTAGTTTTGCATAGACTGATAATAAAACTCTAAATCTTGCCCAGCTAAAATGTGATGTTTTAATATCATGGAAGCATAACTGACAAAATTTGAACTCAGGCTTTTAGTTTTGTTCATAGCTGGGATACAGGATGCAGTTGTAGTTGAATAAGCCGTCTTTAAAAGCTGCTAAGAATGTAAGCCAACATATAAAAGTAAAAGCTGCACCATTTAACTAGATTAGAGGTTTTTAAAAAGGTCCAGCTAAGTCTTCAACTGTGCAGAAGTTGCCCAGTTGGCATAGAATCTGATAGGTTTTCAAGAGTTAGTTTTTTACTTCAGCTTTAGGTCATGAATTCCTCATGTGATTGCTGTATACGAGTAGATAGCTATTTGTAATATCATTTATTGGAAATTTGAGACCATTCAAGATACCAGTGTCCTGCCAGTTTAAGGGTACATCGTAGAGCTGAACTTTGAGTTACTATGCAAGATTTTTTTCATGCTGTCATTTGTAATATGTTTTGTGAAAATCCTTGGTATTAAAATTTTGGTTACAAATTGTCGTTTAAAAAAAAATATGAATCAGAATAATCTCACTTTGTGTAATATAAGAAAGTAACTGGCAGAAAAACATATTTCATAAAATGTATTGTCTCTGTATTATTCTTGGGTTTTTGTACTCAGTGACTTACACAAGCTACTCAGTGAACATTTATTGTGTGAATGTTTATAAGACCATTTCACTTGTCATTCAAGCATATTGATTACTTACTGTGTTTCAAATGTGGTACTAGATAATGAGAGGCAACAACACAAGAAATAGGAGATAGGGTTCTTAATCAGAAGACTACATGAGATGGCACATACGTAAGGCAGCAAAATATTCTAGCAAAGATTAATGGAATACAGAATGATTATGTCAGCTTTCAGACGGAAATAATGAAGGGGCTGGAGTTTAAGAAAGTTGATGGATGTGCATTGACTGACAAAGAGTATAAGAGAGAAAAAGTCTCTGTTCTAAAAAGAAGGAATGGTGTCTTCTAGGGTGACAGTTGAGAATGACAGTTTTTCTGTGGAAAACAAACAAATTGGCTTGAGTGGAAGTTTGTGTTGAGGAGTGTAAGAAATTAGATTGTAGAGCTAACAGGAGTATGAGAAATGTGGACGATTTGAGGGTTAGCATGAAAGGGAGGCATTTCTGATTGCCCAATATGTTAAAAGGTAGTCAGAATTAAAGAATTTAGTGTTCACAAAGCAAGTTTTATAGGTGCTAACTTATTGTAAGATGAACTGTTAAGCAGATTAAAGCACTGAGTGGTACTGAGTTTGTGCGTAAGCGCTGCTTGCAGAGTGATTGGATGTACAGAAGTTTTACATGTTATGATTGACTACATAAGGGAATATAAAAGAGTTTTTAGAAGTATAATAATGTTAACTGAAATTTGAGTAGGGCTGAATTACATATTTTTCTTTTGTTTCAGGTTGCTGCTTTTGATAGGAGGACACCCACGACCCTGATGTGTTTTCATTCAAGATAAATTGCTCTATTGACTTTGTTGATTAACTAAACAAATTCAGGTTAGTACATTTTTGTGGACATCACTTCCTTGTTCATATTTTGAGAAGTAGATAATTTTGTGGTTAAAGCTATGTGGATATATACCAGTGAGGTAGCTAAGTCAGCCTAAATTCTACTGAATTGTATACTAGTTAACAAACATTTTTTGACTACCTACTATGTACAATCTGCACTACATAAAATGAAAAATATTTTACTTTTACTTACTTTTAAATAGTTTGATACTTTAAGAGGCTGGATAAAATAAGTTGTGCTGTACATGGTACATGATACTTTTGATACTGTATATTTAAACCGTATTTGGTGTTGAAAATAAACAACACATCTTAAAAATTTTTAGCAGCTGGCTTTTAAAGGTATCATTTTTGTCCAGATTTCAGTTACAGATTAACAAATTTGTCTATTTTTAGTGTTCAGTTCTGTGAGTTGTGATAAATTCATATCCATCACCACAATCAAGATAGTTCTGTAGCCTCCCAAGTTCACTCATGTTGCCCCTTGGTAGTCAACCCTTCCCTTCACTCCAGCCTAACAACCTGATCTGTTTTCTGTCCCTATAATTTGCCTTTTCCCATATGTCATTTAAATGAAATCATCTAGTATGTAGTCTTTTAAGTCTGATTTCTTTCACTTAGCATAATGCATTTGAGATTCATCCATGTTGTTGTGTATATCTGTAGTTTGTTCTTTTTTGTTGCTGAGCAGTGTTCCAATGTGTGTGTGTGCATATATATTCACACACCACAGTTAGTTTATTCATTTACCAGCTGATGGATGTTTGGGTTGTTTTCTAGTTTTTGATGATTATAAATGAAGCTGCTGAAGTCATACACTTTAAAAATAAAAAAACATGATTCTATATTCTTTATTAGGAGAAGGTTACTTTCTGTTGTTAAAGTGACCAGAATGATTTAACTGTTGACTTTTTGGGCTGGGGTTATGTTTCATTTCAAAAACGTCATTAAAAAGTAACCAGAAAAACATTTAATAGCTCTTGTAGGTAGGGAAAAAGACATTCAATTTATGGTCTTTTTGAATATAAGAAGGGAGTTGATGTAAAATTATTAGAAACAGGATATATTGGAACCTGTGGTGTTTCCTAATTATGGAAAAATCACATAGCTCTTTCGAGTATAGTGGTAGATAGAAATGTACGGGTAGATTTACACAGCTTACCGTCATACAAGTAGCTCCAAAAGTCATCTGTTTAGAAAAGTCAAGTAAATTGTAAGAAGTTTCCTATCTTAAAAATTTTCTTAAACTTTAAAGAGGGCAGAAATAGGGAACGAAAATGTCAATTTAAACTTTCTTGAATGATTATTTGGGATGAAAATGACGGAAACTGCCCTGCTTTGAGGAGTAGCTTGAAAAACTTTGAATATTTACAAGAGAAGTCTGATTCATTATTTGCTTCAGAAATAAAAAGTTTTGAGTAACCTAGACTCTGACTCAGTGTTGGCTTAAATGTCAACTCCTAAGCCTGGGCACTAAAAGAGTCACTGCAACTTTGAACTGTTCACTTGTTTACAAACATTTTTTGATAAACTATATGACTTTCATAGAACATTTCTGAAACAGACAAACATTTTAGGCAGAATCAGAGCATTTTAGAGATGTTTCTGAGAGAGAATAATTATTTGTTCCATAGGCAAATGCAAACACGGTGTCAAAAGCAATGCTGTGCTTAGAAGTCATAAATTCTTCATAATTTGAGCTGTTTATCTCATGAATGTCATTTTACACTTAAATTATCTAGCATAACTTTTTAATACAGCATCAAAGACATCACAACTGAAAACCAAATACTAGGAAATTGATGAACAGTTGAGATGTGGGAATATAGATTTCATTTGCCAGAGGGTATGGTATAAGTTTTTAGGGCAAATACCATATATTTCATAAAATTCATTATAGAGTTTCAGGTGCATACATGTTTTTGAGTTCTCAGATAGATGATTGAGCTTCATGATGGCAGTGACCATTTTAGATTTTGCAGTTTTCTAAAGGAAGTATTGCTACAGCTGAATGACACTTGGTCCTGCATCTCTAGGCTACTTGGAGTTCATTAGAGCATCTTGTATCTGTATTCTCCAAGATTAACAGAGCATGAAGCAGGAATTGAGTTTTCTGAAAACATGAAAATGGGATCTCTCAGAAATGTAAAAGCTGGTACTAGAATTTTTTACATGAAGTGGATCTTGAGGAATATTTAGTTCAGTGTCTTTAGTTTTTTTGTAAATAGGCATATGGAGACCCAGAGAGGTGAGGTGATACACTTTTAGTCACACAGCTGTGGAGACAATTATAGTACATTGCTCTTTTTATTCATCGCCCTGTCTGTCTTCATCCTTGCTTGTTTCCTCGTAGGATTTAGAGCTTGGGGAACAAGTGCAAATGATTATACTCTGGCTACTGCTGTTGTGAGTTTGGCAGATGTGGCCAGGAGTCTTACTATCTTCTGCCAAGATTATCCGACTCTAAATATCCTTAACACAACCTATTGATAAGACAAAGCTGAGTTTATTGTTTTTGCAGCAAGGGAGAACACTACCTTGACAGCTTTGGTAGCGTTCTGGAGGGGCAAAGGCATCAAAATTTGAGAATTTAAAGTTTTGTTAAGGTGGGCCTTTCAGTGGTGGTGGTGGGGGCTTGGTTAGGGTTGGATAACTATCATGATGTAACAGGTTAGGATTGGTGGAAACAGCAAGGCCCACCACAACTGTTGATGCTTCATATTGAAGAACAATCAAGTTATTTCTTTGGTCTAGAGTCTTCCTGGAATAGTTAAGTTACGCAAATGAAAACAATGACATGGTAAAGTCATGTTACTATGTACAGAAAGCTGTCTGGGGGAAGTTTTGGTCCTCAGTGTCCAAGCTGTGTGTGGGTAGATATTTTGGTTCTCGGTCAGTATCTATGAAACTGTAGCAGACTGATTTGTTCACTTTTCATGTACAGTAAAATCTCAGGCTGTTCAGAGTTCTTGACAACAGCATGGTGTAGTGGAAAGAATACTAGTTTGGAAGTCAAAGTGCCTTGGTTCTAGTTTCTGCTCTGTTATTAACCGGCTTAAGAAAGGTACTTCTCCAGCTATTAGTTTTCCTCACGGATAAAATGGGAGGCTTCAAAGAAAAGAAGAGGAATGGCCCAAGTGATCTCTAAGTTCCTTTTTAGCTTTCATATTCTACAGTTCTGTATTGTTGAGTACCTACTATATACCATGTTGATAGTTTTGTTGGAGTGGCAAGGTAAAAAGGAAGTAGAATGCTTCAAGTGCTGACCTGATAGGTTCCGATTTTGAAGGTAGCGTCTGTAGATTAATTTATGTTTTGTTTACTTGAGTGAAGATCATTAATGAAATAATGAAGTAAAAACAGAATTAGCCCTGATCTAAGTGACTTACCATATTTCATTTTTTCAATTTGAATAGAGTATTTGGAAGAGAAGCATTCTTTACTTCAGTTAATTCACTTAATGTTTGACGTGTTTTGTTGCTGCAGTCTGTCGTGCTCACTTCAAAAAATACAATAGCCTTTTTGGAAGTGAGCCTGAGAGTGTAGCTCCTTGTTATAGATTGAACTGTGTCCCCCAAAGCTATGTGTTGTAAATCCTAACCTCTATGTTTGATTGGAGCCCTGGTGGTGCAGTAGTTAAGAGCTGGGCTGCTAACCAAAAGGTCTCCAGTTTGAATCCACCAGCTGCTCCTTGGAAACCCTATGGGGCAGTTTGACTCTGTCCTGTAGGGTCACTAAGAGTCAGAATCTACTCAACGGCAAGGGGTTTGGTTTTGGTTTTATACCTGTGATTATAATCCCATTTGGGAATGGGTTATTTTTGTTATGTTAATGAGGCAGGATTAGTGTAGGGTGTGTTTTAAGTCAGTCTGTTATATACAGGATATAAAAGGAGCAGATTAAGCAAGCAGAGATGGGAGAAGATAGATGCCAAGCTACATGAAGATTGCCCAGGAGCAGAAGCTCAGAAGAGACAAGGACCTTCCCCTAGAGCCAGCACCCTGAGTTCGGATTTCTGGTGGCACAGTGGTTAAGAGCTTGGCTGCTAACTAAAAGGTCGACAGTTTGAATCCACCAGCTGTTCCTTGGAAACCCTATGGGACAGTTCTGCTCTGTCCTGTTGTGTCACTATGAGTCAGAATCGACTCAACGGCGATGAATTTGATTTTTTTTTTTGGAACTGTGAGAAAATAAATTTCTGTTTGTTAAAGCCACCCACTTATGATGTTTCTGGTATTGCAGCACTAGATAACAAAGACACTCCCCCTTCATTGCCTACATTTCCCTATCATATCATCCTATAATAAAGGAATATGAGAAAATTCTCAGAGAATGTTAATAATCCTGTGAGGTAGAGCATGATGCTAGAGTTCTAGGCTTACATGATTCTGTTGAATTTTTCTCATGTTTTGAATAGGTCACTTGCAGTATTGTTTCAATTCGTTCTTTGAATCATGTTGAAAATACATGATGATTATTTCATAGAGATATTGTAGCCACTCAAAAGGAAATTTTTCACTAATACTGAAACCATTTGTGGCTGTGTATGTGCTTGTTCTTTACAAGGTAAGATAAAAAATGTTTATATATGGGTGATACATATAAATACAGGTTGAACCAAAGTTTTCGGATCTAGATTAAAAGTGACTGAAGTTAGGGCAGGACAGGGATTTTTGCTTCACTTCATACAGTAGAAATTCAAAAACATTTTTCATGGGGTGCTGGGAATCTCTCACCACTTGAATTTAAGGATCTTCCGGCATGGAGCCCTGGTGGCGCAGTGATTAAGAGTTTGGCTGCTCACCAGAAGGTCAGCAGTTTGAATCCACCAGCCACTCCTTGGAAACCCCATGGGCAGTTCTACTCTGTCCTATAGGGTCACTATGAGTTGGAATCAACTACAGCAACGGGTTTGGTTTTTTTTCCCTGCTTGTAGCCCTTCAATTACAGACAAATTCTACCAGACCTCAGTTTTTATAGTGAGTATTTGGGCAGTTCAGAGACTATCATCTGATGCTGTAACACTGGTGATTTTTTGTTTTTAAACCTTAGAAGGCATTTTAGAATATAAAACTGGCAGTAATACTGTAGCAACAGTTGAAGCAAAATATATTAAAATGGAAAGAGTGTAGAAACTAAATGGACACTGTAATTTCAGTAGTCAAAAGCATACCTTTTGGATCATACTTTCCATTTCCATTTTTCAATGAAAAGAGTAAGTGAATGTTGTTACTATATTTTCTTAATGTTCAAGTTAACTATCGACATCAGGAAGAGTAACTTGACCTTTAAAAGTAAAATTTTTTTTTGGTGTGGGCCATTTTGCCATGCTGGCTGATCATCCAGACTTGGATTAAACTCTGCCCTCTTGGAATTTTCTCTCTTCATTTTAGCCTTTGGAGTTGGTCTTCTGATATTCTAACTTGTAAGAAATATTTTCCAGTTTCAGAGAATTATGAATTTGGCAAAGATTAAAAAGTAGAGTATGAATGTGTGTGTGTGTTTTTTTCTTTACCTTCTTGATAGGAGTCTTTATTTCCTCTGTTGTATTTGTTTTTTGTTGGTCTCATAGATATTTTAGAAATTAGAAGGGATTCCTCCTGCCTTCCTGCAGTGTACCCCCACAGCCCCATAGGGGAAAAAGAGGAGAAAAAAGAAAAAAACCTAGTTGAACACACTTTTTTTTCATTCTTGAGCATGTATACTACATTGATGTATTACTGTGAAAGTTGTTTGGTTGAAGATTATTTTTAACATAACAATTTTATAACAGTGAAGAGTTAGTACAATACCTTTGTCTGACTTGCCACTATTACCTGCTTAAAATTTGATTTTCCTCTGGTATCAAGTTTGCACGTTTTGAGTAGTTTTTTTCTAATTTCCGAGAAAGATTAAAAGACTTTTCCAGATAATGTAATTCTAAAGGAGGAAGTTGATCAAGCAAAGGCCTGCTTAGCATTGGTGAGGTAACTTATACTCAGCCCCATTTACTGTTCTCCTGTTCGCAGATGCTGTTTTGGGTTAACAACAACAACCTTGGGTTTATTTCTTATGTTGATAGCCAAAGGTTCATTTTTATTCTATTATACCACACAAAAAATACCTGTTTATAAGGTCTTGTCTAGTTTCACTAATTGCACTTCAGATAACTATAGTAATGATGTTGAGGATGTCTAATAAAGTCCTGTACTGATACTTTGAATTTATGGAACTAATTAATTGGATGACTCATTCAGATTGGTTGTCTTAATTCAATTAGTAGATTGCCCACTAAGTATTTTTATGGGCAGAGAATTAGGGTAATGTGACTCCTTACATTTTCTGTGATGTGATGAAAAAATTAATTCACATCATGAATTTAGTGCTAAGACTATCTTGATAGAAGTTGAAATTAAAAAAAAAAAAAAGAGAGAGAAATGGGTATAAAGTATATCCCTGGTGGCACAATGGTTAAAGTGTTGAACTGTTAACCAAAGGGTCTAGTCTGTGGTTTGAACCTAACAGCTGTTCCACGGGAGAAAGGCAGCAGTCTCCTTCCGTAAAGATTTACAACCTTGGAAACCCTATGGGGCAGTTCTACTCTGTCTGTAGGGTCGCTGAGTTGGAATTGACTCGATGACAGTGGGTTTGGATTTTTTTTTTTAAATATGTAAAATAAGATTTTTTTTAAATATGTAAAATAAGATTTTTTTTTGAGAAACCTTTACATTAAAAAATTATGATTACATTATAGATAATTTAGACAACTTTTAGTCAAAATAAAAGAACCTTAATCCCATAAATTTAACCTGAGTATGGTTACCAGGGAGCCCTGGTGCCACAGTGGTTAAGAGTTTGGCTGCTAACCAAAAGGTTGGCAGTTCGAAACCATCAGCCATTCTTTGGAAACCCTCTGGTGCAGTTCTGCTCCGTCCTGTAGGGTCTCTATGAGTTGGAATCGACTTGACAGCAACAGATTTTTTTTTTTTTTAAATTAAAATAGAGAATAGAAAAAATAGAATCAATGATACCAAAAGTTGGGTTTTTGAAAATATTAATAAGATTGACAAACGTTTAGATAGACTGGCAATGAAAAAAGACATAATTAAAATCAGAAATGAATGTGGACACATTATTACTGATAAAATATATAGGAGCCCTGGTGGTGCAGTGCTTAAGAGCTATGGCTCTAATCAAAAAGGTTGGAAGTTCATATCCTTGGAAACTCTGTAGAGTAGTTCTACTCTGTCTTGTAGGGTCTCTATGAGTCAGAATCGACTCGATGGCAACGACTTTGCTTTTTGGTATATAGAAATAAAAAGGATTATAAGAGAATACTATGAACAATTATACTCCAGTAAACTAGATAACCTAGGTGAAATGGACACATTTTTAGAAACACAGACTGCCTAAATTGACTCAAGAAGAAACAGAAAATCTCAACAGACCCCTAACAAGTGAAGAGATTGAATCAGTAATCACAAACCCCCCAAGAAGAAAAGTCTAAGACCAAATTACTTCACTGGTGAACTCTACCAAGCATTTAAAGAATTAACATCAATACTTCTCATATTCTTCCAAAAAACAAAAGAGGAGGGAACACTTCCTGACTCATTCTGTGAGGCCGGCGTTATCCTGATACCAAAGTCAGATAAAGACACCACAAGAAAAGAAAATTAACCAATATCCCTTCTCAATAGTGATGCAAAAATCCTCAACAAAATACTAACAAACTGAATCCAACAACATATTGAAAGGATTGTACACCAGGATCAAGTGTGGTTTATCCCAGGTATGCTAGGAGTGGTTCAATATAAGAAAATCAAGAATGGGTGTTGTATTTTTTCAAATGCGTTTTTTGTGCCTGTTGAGATGACCCCATGCTTTTTCTTTTCGTTTCTTAACATGGTGGATCACATTGCTTGATATTCAAATGTTAAACCAACCCTACATTCCTAGAATAAACCCACATGGTTATAATGTATATTTGGCTGCTTGATGTTGTACCACAGCTCACTGATGCTCTTTTCATTTTTTTAGATTATTTTTTCTCTCTGTATTTCATTTTTGGATAGTTTCCGTTGCTGTGTTTCTATGTTCACTAATCTTCTACAATGTCTAAACTGCCATTAATTCTATGCAGTGTATTTTGACTCTCAGACGTTGTAGTTTTCATCTCTAGAAGTTCAGTTTAACTTTTTTTTGTATCTTCCATGTCTCTAATTCAACATTTTGAATATATAGAATACCGTTAAAATAAGTTTTAATGCCCTTGCCTGCTAATTCTAACATTTGTGTCAGTTTTGGGTTGGCTTCAGTCAGTTATTTTCTTCATTATGGTTTATGTTTTTGTGCCTTTTTGCATGCTTGGTAATCTTTAATTGGATGGCAGACACTTAATTTTAACTTTTTGTGTACTGAATATTTTGCATTATTAGAAATATTCTTGAATTTTCTTCTGGGATGTAGTTAAGTTATTTGGAGACAATTTGATCCTTGAGGCTCGCTTTTATGATTTATTAGGCAGTCTGAAGCAGTGCTCAATCTAGGGCTAATTATTCCCCACTACTAAGGTAAGCCCTTCCTAAGTTCTCTATCCAATGCCCAGTGAATTATGAGCTTTTAAAGTCTGGCTGGTGGGAACAGGCACTATTTCTGACCCTGTGTGAATGTCGCACACTGTTCTCTCTAATCCTTTCATATGGTTCATTCCCCAACCTGTGGTAGTTGCCTCACATAATGAAGCTGTGTTGAGTTTTGTTTTCTTTTTCCTCTTCCCAGTTATTTATTTATTTATTTATTTTATAGTACTTCATGTGAAGGCTTACAAAACAAATAGTTTCTCATGAAACAGAAGTACACACGTTGTTTTATGACATTGGTTAACAACCCCACAACATATCAACCCTCTAACTTCTCAACCTTTTTTATTTTTATTGTACTTCAGGTGAAGGCTTACAGAACAAATAGTTTCTCATGAAACAGAAGTACACATGTTATTTTATGAAATTGGTTAACAACCCCACAACATATCAACCCTCTAACTTCTCAACATCTTTTTTTTGGTGAAAATACACATAGCCAAAGATACACCATTTTAAAAATGTCTACATACACAGTTCAGTGACATTGACTATGCTATTCAAATTGTGCTGTTATTCTCACTTAAGATGAAGGCTTACAGAACAAAATAGTTTCTCATTTAACAGTTACTACAAATGTTGCCCTATGACAATGGTTAACAATCTCACAACACATCAGCAATATCCTTACTAAGCCTTTCATTCCCTATCACCAGCTTCCTTGTCCCCTTCTACTTTCTGGCCCTTGTCACTGGACTCCTGTACCTTGTTAGTCTCATTTGGTTTTACAGGGCTGTTCACTCCCAGGCTGAACAGTGAACCTCGGAGGTAACTTCACCACTGAGCTAAAAGGGTGTCTGGGGGCCATACTCTCGGGTTTTCTCCAGTCTACTTTAGGCCAGTAAATCTGGTCTTTTTTTTTGTGAGTTAGAATTATGCTCTACATCCTTCTCCAGCTCTGTCCAGAACCCTCTGTTGTGATCCTGGTCAGTGGTGGTAGCCAGGCACCATGTAGCTGTACTGGATTCAGTCCAGTGGAGGCCTTGGTAGCTGTGGACCATTAGTCCTTCGGACTAATCTTTTCCTTGTATCCTGTTCTCTTCATTCTCCCTTGCTCCCGAAGGGATGAGACCAGTGGAGTATCTTAGATGGCCGCTCACAGGCTTTTAAGACCCCAGACACTACTCACCAAGGTAGAATGTAGAGCATTGTCTTTATAAGCTGTGTCATACCAATTGAGCTATAAGTTCCCCGAGACCATGGTCCCCAGAGCCCTCCGCCCAGCGATTCAGTCCCTCAGGCAGTTTGGATGTGTCTATGGGGCTTCCATGACCTTTCCTTGTACAAGCTGTGCTAGTTTGTCCTGTATTGTGTACTGTCTCACCCTTCACCCAAGATACTATTTATCTATTATCTATTTAGTATCCCCCCCGCCGCACCCCTTCTATCCCTGGTAACCAACAATGATTGTTACATTTTGTGTGTGAACTTTTTCATGGGTTTTTACAGTAGAGGTCTCATACAATATTTGTCCTTTTGTGATTGACTTATTTCACTCAACGTAATGTCCTATGGTTTCATCCATGTTATGAGATGGTTCACAGATTCATTGTTGTTCTTTCTTGTTGCATAGTACCCATTGTGTGTGTGTACCATAGTTTGTTTATCCATTCATCTGTTGATGGGCATCTAGGTTGTTTCCATCGTTTTGCTATTGTGAGCAATGCTGCCATGAACATAGGTGTGCATATGTCTATTCGAGTGACGACTCTTATTTCTCTAGGATATATTCCTAGGACTGGGATTGCTGGATCGGATGGTATGTCTATTCTGAGGAAGTGCCATATCATTTTCCAAAATGGTTGTATCATTTTGCATTCCCACCAGCAGTGCATAAGAGTTCCGATCTCCCTGCAGCCCCTCCAACATTTGTTATTTCCAGTGTTTTTGATTGGTGCCAGTAATGCCGGGGTGAGATGGTATCTCATTGTAGTTTTAATTTGCATTTCTCTAATGGCTAGTGATCGCGAGCATTTCCTCATGTGTCTGTTGGCCATTTGAATGTCGTCCTTGGTGAAGCATCTATCTGTTCATTTCCTTTGTCCATTTTTTAATAGGATGATTTGTCTTTTTGTTGTAGAGGTGTTGGATTTTCTTGTTGATTATGGAGATTAGACCTTTGTCTGACTTGTGCTGTCCAAAAATCTTTTCCCAGTCTGTAGGTTCTCTTTTGACTCTTCTGGTGAAGTCTTTTGAAGAGCATAGGTGTTTGGTTTTTAGAAGATCCAGTTATCTAGCTTATCTATTGGGGTTTGTGCATTGATGGTTATGGTTTGTATCCTGTTAATGCCACGTATTAAGGCCTGAAGTGTTGGTCCTATTTTTTCTTCTATGAACTTTATAGTTTGAGGCTTTATATTCAGGTCTTTGATCCATTTTGAAGTAGTTTTTGTATACGGTGTGAGGTATGGGTCCTGTTTCATTTTTTGCAGATGGATATACAGTTTTGCCAGCACCATTTGTTAAAAAGACTGTCTTTTCCCCATTTGATGGACTTTGGGCCCTTGTCAAAGATCAGGTGGATGGATTTCCATCTGGGTTCTCAATTCTGTTCCATTGGTCAATGTATCTGTCGTTGTACCAGTAACAGGCTGTTTTGACTACTGTACCTGTATAGTAGGTTCTGAAGTCAGGTAGTGTGAGTCCTCCAACTGTATTCTTCTTCTTCAGTAGTGCTTTACTCATTCGGGGCTTCTTCCCTTTCCATATAAAGTGAGTGATTAGTTTTTCCATCTCTTTGAAGAATGTTGTTGGTATTTGGATTGGGATTGTGTTGTATTTGTAAATTGCTTTGGGTAGAATTGTCATTTTCACAATGTTGAGTCTGCCTATCCATGAGCATGGTATGTTTTTCCATTTATGTAGATCCCTTTGGGTTCCTTGCAGTAGTGTTTTGTAGTTTTCTTTGTATAGGTGTTTTACATCCCTGGTCAGATTTATTCCTAAGTATTTTACCTTTTTAGGGGCTATTGAAAATGGTATTGTTTTCCTGATTTCCTTTTCATCGTTCTCCTTACTGGTGTATAGGAATCCAACTGATTTTTGAATGTTTCTCTTGTATCCTGCTACTCTGCTGAATCTTTCTATTAGTTCCAGTAGATTTCTCGTGGCGTCTTTAGGGTTTTCTGTGTATAGTATCATATCATCTGCAAACAGGGGCAGTTTAACTTCATTACCAATTTGGATACCCTTTATTTCTTTTTCTTGACTTATTGTTCTAGCTAGAACTTCCAGCACAATGTTAAATAGGAGTGGTGATAAAGGGCATCCTTGTCTTGTTCCTGTTTTCAAGGGGAATGTTTTCAGCTTCTGTCCATTAAGAATGATGTTGGCCGTTGGTTTTGCATAAATGTCCTTTATTATGTTGAGAAATTTCCCTTCTATACCTATTTTATTGAGAGTTTTTATCAGGAATGGGTGTTGGACTTTGTCAGATGCCTTTTCTGCATCAATTGAGATGATCATGTGATTCTTTTCTTTCCTTTTATGTGGTGGATTACTTGATTGATTTTCTAATGTTGAACCATCCTTGCATACCTGGTATGAATCCTACTTGGTCGCGGTGTATTATTTTTTTGATATGATGCTGAGTTCTATTGGCTAGAATTTTGTTGAGAATTTTTGCATCTATATTCATGGGAGATAGTGGTCTGTAATTTTTTTTTTTGTGACATCTTTTCCTGGTTTTGGTATCAGTGTTATGCTGGCTTCATAGACTGAATTTGGAAGTGTTGCTTCCTCTTCTGTGCTCTGAAATAGCTTGAGTAGTACTGGTACATGCTTTTCTGTAAATGTTTTGTAGAATTCTCCAGTGAAGCCATCTGGGCCAGGGCTTTTTTTGGTTGGGAGTTTTTTTTATTACCTTTTCAATCTCTTCTCTTGTTATGGGTCTGTTCAGATTCTCAACATCACTTTGTTGTAGTTTGGGTAGGCTGTGTGTTTCTAGAAATTTATCCATTTCCTCCAGGTTTTCAAATTTGTTGGAGTATAGTTTTTCATAGTATTCTGTTACAATCCTTTTTATTTCAGTTGGTCTGTTGCGATGTCCCCCATTTCATTTCTTATTTGGGTTATTTGTGTCCTCTCCTGCTTTTCTTTTGTCAGTCTGGCCAGTGGTTTGTCGATTTTGTTGATTCTTTCAAAGAACCAGCTTTTAGTTTTGTTGATTCTTTCTATTGTTTTTCTGTTCTCTATTTCATTTATTTTTGCTCTGATCTTTACTATTTGCTTTCTTCCGGTGGCTGTGGGCTTTTTTTTGCTGTTCTTCTTCTATTTGTTTGAATTCTGTAGTTAATGTTTTGATTTTGTCCCTTTCTTCTTTTTTGATATGTGCATCTGTTGCTGTAAATTGTCCTCTGAGGACTGCCTTTGCTGTGTCCCAAAGGTTTTGGTATGATGTGTTTTCATTCTCATTTGATTCTAGGAATTTTTTGATTCCATCTCTGATTTCTTGTATTACCAGTAATGTGTAAGCAGGGTATTCTTCAGTTTCCATGTAGTTGATTTTTTTTCCTTGCTCTTTCTATTGTTGATTTCTACCTTGATGGCGTTGTGGTCAGAGAAGGTACTTTGAATTATCTCAACATTTTGGATCTTGTTGAGGATTGATCTGTGGCCTAAGATGTGGCCTATTCTGGAGAACGTTCCATGTGCATTGGAAAAGAACGTGTACTTTGCAGCGGTTGGATGTAGTGTTCTATGAGGTCTATGAGGTCAAGTTGGCTGATTGTGCCCTTTAGGTCTTCTGTATCTTTGCTGAATTACTTCTTAGTTGTTCTTTCCTTTGCTGAGAGTGGTGTGTTGAAGTCTCCTACTATTGTTGTGGAACTGTCAGTTTCTCTTTTCAGTGTTGTTAGAGTTTTTTTTAATGTATTTTGGAGTCCTGTCATTGGGTGCGTAGATGTTTATTATGGTTATGCCTTCATGATGGATCATCCCCTTAATCATTATATAGTGTCCTTCTTTGTCTTTTATGGTAGATTTTGTTTTAAAGTCTATTTTATCTGAGATTAGAATTGCCACTCCTGCTCTTTTTTGGTAGTTGTTAGCTTGATATATTTTTTTCCAACCTTTGACTTTTAATAAATTCACATCTTTGTTTCTAAGGTGTGTCTCTTGCAGACAGCATATTGATGGATCCTGTTTTCTTATCCATTCTGTCACTCTCCGTCTCTTTATGGGTGCATTGAGTCCATTTACATTTCAGTATAATTATTGATAGATGTGAGTTTGTTGCTGTCATTTTGTAGTGCTTTTTTTTGTGGTGCTGAAGTTTTCTTTGTTATTCTTACTCTCTTGTGCTGAGTTTCCTTTGTTTGTGGGTGTTTTTTCATTTCTTTTGTTTTTGCTGAGACTTTATGTTCTTCCTCTTTTTTTTTTATGAGTATGTTTGTTAACTTTCTTTGTGGTTACCATAAATTTCATCTTTTTTTTTTTGTCAGTATGTTTGTTAACTTTCTTTGTGGTTACCATAAATTTTCCCCTTTTCTTTCTAAGTTGGAAGCAGTCTACCAGTACTTGGTATCGTCTTGCCTTCCTCTCCATTAGAAGATTCCATACCTATGCTGTTTATTCCATCCTTTATTGTTTTGAGGTTGTTGTCATTTACTGATTAACTCCTCTGATTGCCTGTTGTATTTCTTTTGGTTTTGTATAGTCCTCGAGAGGTCATTTCCTAGATTGGTATCTGGCTGGTACGATCCTGCATCCTAGGTTCTGCCTGTGAGCTGAAGCTGTTTGTCCTCTGATCGAAGAACTCCCTTTAATAATTCTTGTAAGTTTGGTTTGGCTTTTACCTATTCCCTTAATTTCTGTTTATCTGGAAATGACCTAATTTCACCATCAAATTTGAATGAGAGTTTTGCAGGATATTTTATTCTTGGCTGGCAATTTTTGTCTTTGAAGATTTTATATATGTCATCCCATTGCCTTCTTGCCTGCGTGGTTTCTGCCGAGTAATTTGAGCTTAGTCTTATTGTTTCTCCTATGTATGTGACTTCTTGTTTTTCACAAGCTGCTCTCAGGATTCTTTGTTTGTCTTTGGTTTTGGTGAGTGTGAATATGATATGTTTTGGTGATTTTCTTTTGCGGTCTCTTCTGTATGGGGTTCGTTGAGCTTCTTGGATGGCCAGCTTTTCATCTTTTATGATATTGGGGAAGTTTTCTGTCAGCAGTTCCTCAGTGATCGTCTCTGTGTTTTCTGTTTTCTCCCCCGTTCTGAAATTCCAATCACCGGCAGGTTTTTGCTTTTGATTGTGTCCCACATAACTGTCAGGGTCTCTTCATTTTGTTTTGTTCTTTTTTCTGAGTTTTTCTGAAACAGAGTTGTATCCAAGTGTTTGTCTTCAATTCCACTGATCCTGTCTTCCACTGTTTCAAATCTGCTTCTCAGCCCTTCTATGACATCGTCCATTTCTGAAATCTTGTTGTTTATCTTTTGTATTTCTAATTGTTGTCTTTGTATGATTTCTAGTTGTGAATTTATTTTGGCATTTTGTTCCTGCATTATTTTCCTGAATTGTTCCAGTTTTTTGTCCATATTTTCCATGAATTTTTCTATTTTTTCCTCATGTTTGTCAGCTTTTTGCCTCAGTTCTTGGAGAATTATGAGTATTAGAGATTTGAATTCCCTATCAGGTAGTTCTAGTGCATTTTCTTCCAGAGGAGTCTTCTGGTGTGTTTTATTTTGGATGCCTACTGGAACCATCCTGTCCTGTTTCTGTAAATGTTTTGTTATTGTCTGCTGTCTTCAGGGCATTCAGTAGTTATTTTTCTCATTTATTGATTGTAGTTTTGTTTGTTTCGTCCCTTTTTTTAAAAAAAAACAGACTGTCTTAGCAGCTAGACTGTGTGTTCTTTGTTGTTTGCTCGTCTGTGGGCACGATACTTTTCGCCTCCTTCTTCAACTGGCAGGGTCAGTCACTCAGATATGGTATCTCAGGGCAGGTCTAGCTGAAGAGGAGTTACTGGGACGGGTTGTTTGTGGCACTTACTACAGCCACCAGAGCCGGTCAATAATCAGTGCAGGGCAGGTTCCAGTAGGCCGTGTCTGTGCTGCTTGGTAGTGTGATGTCAGGCACACGGTGCAGGTAGGCAGGATGCAGCGGGAAGATTGTTACGTGTGGAGCTCAGATGGACATGGGAGGGAGGAGAGAGGAACAGGAGCCAAAAATATACAAACAAACAAAAAAGAATGCTAGGGGAGCTTGCCATTGGATTGGAGAGATGAGAGACTATGAAATGGAGAAAAACAGAAAGGGGAGGAGGAAGAAAGAAAAGAATGAATAAATAAGAAGCAGAAAGGTTAAAGAACCACAAAGTTCCCAGGGATCCCACTGGTGCAGCTGTGAGGTCTGGGGAAGTCTCTCTCAGGTGTTGCATTACAGCCTGGCTAGAAGGCGTAGAGGTGTACAACACCAGGTATTCAGGGAACAGAAAGAGAAGGAAGATATAGAGAGACGAGAAACTGAGCAATGTAGAAAGACAGAATGGGAAAAAGAGGAAAAAGAAAACAAAACAAATTAAAAAAAAAAAAAACAAGAAAGGTCCCAAAGAAACAGAAAACAAACAAACAAACAAACAAAAAAACCAACGTAAAAAGAAATGTCTTCAGGGATCCCTCTGCACGTCTGTGGAAGCTGAAGGGGAGTCTCCCTGCCACGCAGCTCAGCCTGGCCAGAAAGGGCTCCCAACTCAAGAAAAGGAAAAGAAAACAATTCAAAACGAACAAACGAACAAAAGCCCCAGGATCCCACCAGTGCGGCAGCCCAAACCGGGAAGCAGCTCCACACTCGAATGGAGCTACGCAGCCCCTCAGGAAGAAGCAAAGATGGCGCACGGAGCCAGGTACTTGAGTGAAGGGAGGGGGAGGTGGCGAGAGGCAAGTAAGAAATCACAAGAAGCAGGGAAGAAAAAAAAAAAAAAAACACACTAGCAGCCAACAAATGGGACTCAGCCAGCTAGTGCGGGCTGGTGTTTCTGGACAACAGACTGTGTCCGTGGGAAGCACAGGGGACCGAGTGTGGGTGATGAATGGTAGAGAGTGGGAAAGCATATATCAGAACTTACCGGAGTTCTGCAGCCCCTCAGGAAGAAGCAAAGATGGTACACGGAGCGAGGTACTTGAGCGAACGGAGGGGGAGGTGGGGAGAGGCAAGGAAGAAATAAAAAGAAGTGAAAAAAAAGCAACACCAGCAGCCAACAAATGCTACTTAGAGAGCCACCCATTTGGGTGTGTGGAATCCAAGCAGCCGCTGTTTCGCAGTCAAGAGACTGTGGCCGCGGGAAGCAGAGGGGGTCGAGCTGTGGCAAAGAGGGATAGGGGGTGGGAAAGCGCACACCGCAAATTACCGGTTGTTTTGTCTCCCGCTGGACGCTCCATGAGGCTGCTTTCTCCTACCCACTCTTTGCTCATCTCCGATAGGAGTCCAAGATGGTGGATCCACGCTGCGTTAGCTGGTAGGGGACCTCTGCATGAATCTCTCCTTGGTCTCTGTTCTCTGTCAGTTTTCTTAACTCCATTTGGTGCTTGGCTGAGTTCTTTATCTCTTCATTTGATGTTTTAGGGTTTGAGAATTGTATTCTCTGTTTGGCTTAGTTTTTCGGATCTTTGCTGTGGAGGGACAGCATGGTGCTTCTGCCTAGAGTGCCATTTTGCCCTCAACTTTTTTTTTTTTTTTTTGGTGAAAATACACATAGCCAAAGATAGCCCATTTCAAAAATTTCTGCATGCACAGTTCAGTGACCCTGACTATGCTCTTCAAATTTTGTGTGTTGAGTTTTTGAGAGACCCTTTTGCGAATCTTTGTGGTTCTCTCTTTGTGTAACTCTTTCTTCTCTGTCATTCTGTCTTACAATATTTGCCTGCCTTGGTCTTCATGGACTCTCAATTCTGTTTCATCAACTCAGGGAGTCCACCTGATTCCACCTTGATTTTTCGTCCCTGTGGTGTAATCTGGAAGTTCTCTGAAAGTGCTAAGCTGGGGTAATCGTAGGGTTTACCTTGTTTGTTTCCTGTCTCTCTGGGATCACCCTATTTTGTTGCCTCAAGTCCAGTTTCTTTAGAAGTGTTGTTTCCTGTAATTTGTCTAGGTTTTTTTGTTTATTTCAAATGGGAGAGCAAATCTGGCCCCTGCTACTTTATCTTGACCTCTCTATATAGTGTATTTTTAACCTCATTATTTTTGGTGGTGAAAATAATTCTGGTTTGAGAGTTACTGTTTCTTTATGTTTTAGCCCTAGCTAATGTGTCTGTTGTGCACAAATTTGTATTGGCAATTTTGTTTTCTAATAAAATGAATGTTTCTCTCCTCCAAAAGCAATTTATTCTGCGTATCACTTCTGATTGATTAAAATGTAAAACTACAGTACAGACTAACCAGTTGCCATCAAGCTGATTCTGACTCATGGCGACCCCATACATAGCAGAGTAGAACTATGCTCCATAGTGTTTTCAGTGGCTGATTTTTTGGAAGTAGATTGCCAGTCCTTTCTTTCATGTCTTTTCTGGGTGGACTTGAATCCTCAACCTTTTGGTTAGCAGCAAAAGTGCCTTAACCGTTTGCACCACCAAGGGGTTGGAGTGCAATTATTGAACTGTGATGCAAAAAAAAGAAATACAGAGAAAACTGAAATGTTTAGAAAACACATCTCTCCTGATGAAATCTGATTTTGAGTAGAATTGTTTTAACATAAAGGTATGTTCAACATTTTGGGTAGGAGATAGCCATAGGACACTTAGGCCTCTTTGGTGAATGTATAGGAAGAGGCAAAAGCAAAGAGTGAGCTACATGAGTTTTTTAAAGCATGGAGACTTGCTGAAAAATTGAAAAAAGCAAAGAAGTAAAACTAAAAAATGGGAGTCCCTGGGTAGCGCAAGCAGTTAAGCACTTGACTGCTTTGACTAGTGTAAAAATGCCGTGGCGGAGCATCAGAAGTCCTCCTCTAACTTCATCAGGGAGAGAGAGAATAACCATCAACATCAGCTCAAGGCTGATCCCTATGAGGTGAAGGTCAAACAGACCTCCACCCTACAATCTTTTCACCAATTCTGACACCAGCCATCCCTCCTCCAGCACTCTCTACGTCTCTGCTGGGTTCGGTAACTCGTTGCAGAGGCCACACAGAACTCACAGACCATACTCAGGATTGTGGGGTTTATTAGGGAAGTAACAGTTTACAATTCAGGATCAGAAATGACTCAGGATACACTTCTTTGGTCAGGACAGCTCCTCAGCTGTGCCCTCAGGCAGGCCTCTCTCTGGCCCTGGCCTCTTGACCTGGCTTCTGCTCTGCTTAGGCAAGTGTTACAAAACCCTTTAGCTCTTCCAGTAAGTGCCCGGGGCAACCTACTCCACCAGTAAGCCTCAGCCCGAAGGTGCTTAGCCCTAGCTCCAGCTCCATGGGTCAGTAAGCCTAGCTTTGTCAGCAAGTGCCTGGAAGCACCCTACTTGGCCAGCAAGCCTCCTGCCCAAAGTTGCTCAGTTCTCTTGCTCCGTGGGTCAGTGAGCCTAGCTCCACCAAGTTCCCAGAGGCACCCCACTCTGCCAGCAAACCTCTTGCCTGAAGATGCTAAGTTTCCTTGCCCTGTGAGCTGGGAAGCCCACTGTGGCATCTCCTGCTGGTCTCCTGGTTCTCCTGCTGCTGGTTCTCTACTGTGCTGGCTGCCACTTCTTGCTGTCTTGTGCTGTCTCTGGTGTTACAACTCTCTGTCTTCTGGGTCTAGGAGGTCTCAGCACAGGGACCCTGGATCTGAAGGATGTGCTCCGCTCCCATCTCTACTTTTTTGGTGGTAGTGAGGTCCCCCGCCTGTCTCTGGGATGGCTCATTTTAAGCCTAGTGGGGTGGCAGAACTGACCAATTCCCTCATTAGGGTTCCATGCACCTTATTTGCATGGTCCCACCCTCACAAGTGTGCCATGCACCTTATTTGCAATATTAAAAAGCTCTCTAATCCTCTTGGTGAGCCACAAGAACCTATTTGCATAGTCCCACCCAGTCATTGTGTGGGAGTCACAAAAACTATGGCTAGAAAGACCATATTAAGTAATTCACTACACTGCCACTATTAACCTAAAGGGTTGGTGGTTGGAACCCATGCAGAGGCACTTCAGAAGATAGGCCTGGTGGTCTGTGTCTGAAAGGTCACAGCCTTGAAAACCCTGTGGAGCGCAGTTCTACTCTATAACACATAGGATTGCCATGAGTCAGAATTGACTGGACAGCAACTGGTTTGGTTTTTTTTTGTTAGCTCAGAGAAATGAGGTTTTATCGCATAGTTAATAACTGGAGCTAGGACAGTATAGTTAGTAGTTTTGTTAGAGTGAAAAGAGTAATCTGGGACAATTGGATTTAAATATTGTGTTTTCCACTTGGACATCATGCTTGGTTAAAGTACAGTGTCATCGAAAAAGAGAAAGACCCTCAACGAGATGGATTGACACAGTGGCTGCAACAGTGGACTCAAGCATAACAACAATTGTGAGCATGGCGCAGGATGGGGCAGTGTTTTGTTCTGTAGTACATAGGGTTGCTGTGAGTCAGAACTGACTCGACAACACCTAACAACAGCGACAACAACAACTGAGTAAGAAGGAGCCCTGGTGTAGCAGTAGTTAAACACTCATTTGCTAATCAAAAGGTTGGTGGTTGAGCCCACCAGCTGCTCTGCAGGAGAAAGATGCGGGGATCTCCTTGTATAAAGATTTACAGCCTTGGAAACCCTGTGGGGGCAGTCCTACTCTGTCCTGTAGGGTCACTGTGAGTCAGAATTCAACTCAATGGCAGTGGGTTTGGTTTTCTGAAGCTGGGTAAGTTTCTTAAACTAAGCTTCTGATTTCTCATATATAAAGTGAGTAAGTGTTTATCCCCAGGGTTTTAATGAGGATTAAATAGAATCAATTATTTAAAAGTAAGTGACAGTGTCATAGTCACCTAGTGCTGCTACGGCAGAAATACCACAAGTGGATGGCTTTAACAAAGAGAAATTTATTTCTTTGCAGTTAAGTAGGCTGAAAGTCCAAATTCAGGGCGTCAGCTCCAGGGGAAGGCTTTCTCTTTCTGTCGGCCTTCTCATCAGTGTTCCCTGGACTAGGAGCTTCTCTGTGCAGGGACCCCAGGTCCAAAGGACACGCTCTGCTCCTGGCACTGCTTGGTGGTATGAGGTCCCCCGTCTCTCTGCTCGCTTCTCTCTTTTATATCTCAAGAGATTGCCTCAGAACACAATCCAGTCTTGTAGACAGAGTCCTGCTTACTAACACAACTGCCAGCCATCTTCCCCCATTAACATCAGAGAGGCAGGATTTACAACATATAGGAAAATCCCACAATACCAGGAATCATGGCCCAGCCAAATTGATACACATATTTTTTTGGGGACATAATTCAATCCATGACAGACTGTATATTTAGGCACTTAATTAATATTTGCCTTTATTATTTTTTAAATGACCAATGAAAGCTTTACTTTATTTCGTATTTCCCTGGTGATTTTATATGGACACAGAAGCAGTGTCCACAATTACCTTGGAACCTATCAAGAAAACAAAAAACAAAGTAGTTTCAGCTGTGTTGACCTAGAAGTTTTCACAGTTTGGAAGAAAATGAACCAGAGCATTGTTAGCATAATACTGTATTAAAAAATACTGGGCATGGGAAGGCTCTGAAGGAGAGTTCTTACTTGGAGAAGGAGGGTGGCATTTTTTATAGGCCTTTAGCGGAAGGAATTCAGCTTAGTCTAGGCAATAGTTGGTCAAGGATGGTTCTCAGAAGAAGGGAGAATTGATTTTGTAGATTAGCAGCCATTGGGCAGTTTGGATTTTATATCAAGTGATTTGGGGGAGAAACGGCTGTGGGGACAAGGATATGCAAAGGCCAATGGAAAATTCTGTTTTTCAGGGTCTTCACGGTAGGTTTTTCTATAATTGGCTATTGCAGCATCCCGTCAACCACCTCACCCCAAGTAGAAGGATCCTTTATCCTGGTCATCGTTTTAGAGCCATTCGAACCCTTCATCTCAGAAGGCAACGTCTTTATGGAACTTTAAAGAACAAGGAGTTAAGTATTTCATAGTACTGGAAAGTTCTCTCAGTCTTTGCTCTCTGCATTCTTTGCATTGTGTCTTGGATGCTGTTATGCAGATATTCTGCAGTAGAGGAAGTTGTTAGGTGCCGTCGAGCCGGTCCTGACTCATAGCGACCCTGTGTACAACGGAACGAAACACTGTCTGGTCGTGTGTCATCCTCACAAACATTGCTATGTTTGAGCCCATCATCATAGCCACTGTGTCAGTCCATCTTGCTGAGAGTCTTCCTCTCTTTCGCTGACCCTCTACTTTACCAAGCATGATGTCCTTCTCCAGGGACTGGTCCCTCCTGACAACATGTCCAAAGTATGTGAGATGTAGCCTTGCCATCCTCCCCTTTAAGGAGCATTCTGGCTGTACTTCTTCCAAGACAGATTTGTTCCGTTTATGGCAGTCCATGGTATATTCAGTATTCTTTGCCAACACTACAAAGGCAAATTCTTCTTTGGTCTTCCTTTTTTATTGTCCAGCTTTTGCATACATATGAGGTGATAGAAAATACCATGGCTTGGGTCAAGCACACCTTAGTCCTCAAAGTGACATCTTTGTTTTTTTAGCACTTTAAAGGAGTCGTTTGCAGCAGACTTGCCCACTGCAATACGTTGTTTGATTTCTTGACTGCTGCTTCCATGGATGTTGATTGTGAATCCAAGTGAAATCCTTGACAACTTCAGTATATTCTGTTTATCATGACGGAAGCAGTAAATTTATGATAATAAAAAACTTCAATATAGACTTAGGACTGGAAGAGAGATTTGAATAGGATTTATGCAGCAGCTATTTTAGTTGAAGACACATCTCCCAACTTAAATTACATAGACTTTTTTCATTTTGCCTTATCCTCTTGTGATGATTCTTGTAGAAGTCAAATGAGATCGTTTTGATAGTTGATTTGTAAGTTTTGTTACGAGCAGCCAACCTTCCAAAGCCTACCTGTGCTTTTCAGGGAGCTCTGGTTGTTACTGAATGGATCATCTGTTCTCTTGTATCTTTTTTAATGCATTTCTGATTTCTGACTGTTAGTGTTTAACACTGTTCATTCTTGAATTTGGTGAATTGGTGTCTCTGTTCCATATGATTTCTTTGCTTTTATGAGGTCTTTTTTGCCTACAGGTGGATCTAATCTCCTGCAGATATAATCTGTGCTTTGAAATGAAATTATCCTTATCCTCTTTAAATAACGAAATCCTCTTATTATCTGCCAGTTTGCTTCTTGCTTTGTGATTCCCTGTGTTCCCCTTGTAATGCTGGCTTAGCTTTTAATTTAAATATGAATTTAAATATGGGTGTTGGTTAGCACCCATGGAATACGCTAGCCTATTCAGACATTAGGAAGGTATGAATATTTGGCTACCATATTTAGAATTAATGGAACATTTCTTCCCAACTTTTCGGAATATAGAAAAAGTAGCAAGTTTCTTTTCTTATTCCTTCCTAATCAGGGTTACCTTAGACTTTGTACTTTTCAAACCAGCTTGAATGGAAAAATTATAGAGAGAATAATGTATCCACTATTTCTACAGGGATATATGGAAAACATATTTGATGTACTGTGAGTCTCTCAGAGTATATGTTGGATATAATCAGTATTTTAGTACTATCATGTATTGTTAAGTATTTTTCCAAAATTATGAATAAGTTGTTTTTTTTTTGTTCTGTAAAACATCACAAAAAATTTGATAATGTGACTTTTTGATATTCAGAGGAAATTAGAGGACAGATTTATCTAAGACTCAACAGTAACTCACTGATGAGAACCTTCCTTCCCAACATATTACTTTTCTCTTTAAACCTTAACTTTCCTCTAATTGTAACAGTTTGATAATATGAAGCAAATCTTCAGTATTCTAGATTTCATTAATTTTGCAGGAAGTATCTTTTTTAGTCTCCATATCTTAAATCTTGGGAAATCTGAAATGCTCCTTTATACTTTTTTATTTCTTCCCAAGAAAATGTTATTGTTTACCCTTGATATTTTTGTTGAAGTTCCTGTTTTCTACAGATAGAAATAAAAACACATAATCTCAGTTATTTAGGGAATTTTTTAGATGAACAAATTAGTTATTTAAAAAGTTCCATTGATTTGTGATTTTTAAGAAATTCCCCTCTTGAATGGTTATCCAGAGAATTAACCGAGATTCCATTTGTATCTGAAATAAAACAAAAATAAGTCTTAAGATATGCGTAACTTCATTTGTGTTAGTGCCTAATGTAATGTTCTTGAGTAAATATACTGTTAGAGAGTGTACTTGGAGTGATATGAAAAGGTTTCTATATCTTCTTAATTAGTATCATACATGTATGTCAGTTGGGTCATAGACTGGTTTTATAGTCACATAAAATAGATGACATGGCAAGGGAGAAAAAGCATAAAATGTGAGTTTCTGCATAAATATCAAAGATGTAGTGTATTTTCTATTGAAAAAACATACAAAACTCAAGGAAACTGAAAAAGTTTCTTACACTTATAAAATAATTCTTTATCTAATAGTTGCAGGGCAAAAACATTAGAAGACCAGATTACTGGAATATTTACTAATTATATAGTCAAAAATAGTTTTCAACAATGAATAAGTCTTCCTGTCAAATTCTTCAGTTCATTAAACCTGCGTTTGGTCATTGGTTTTTTTTTTTTTTTTTTTTTAATGTAAGTGGGCAATTTGAAGACCCGCTTTATAACAGCTGTCATTACAGCTACAGATTAGTCAAAGTTGGGGTTTTAAAAGGGGCTTTCCTCCCCTTTCACATCTCTTTCCCTCACCCCAAATAACCCAAATTTAGTTGTAAAAGTTTTGGTAAGCTCAGGATTCCTGAAACTGGAGTGCTGTATATTTAACTGCATGCAGATGTGATGATTGCATGTAACCCTTTATCAAGGTTCCGGAACCTCTTAGTTCTCCTACTGCTCTATGCATAGTTAAGTGATTTTTGTCAGCTTGTGTCTGCACTGAATTTTATAGGTATATGTGCATTCCAGACACGGTTTAGTGATTTTATCAAAACCCAAGCATCTGCTAAAACTACTTAAAAGGTGTAATAGTTTCAATCTAAGTTTGAGTTAATGTTGATATTATTACAAGTTGACTAGAAATGTCTGCAAAAAGCCTACCCCTATGTTTTTAAAAATGTCTCTTTAAGTCTTACTCTAACAGGAAATTACATTAAACCTTTTCTAAAAATAAATTTGGCAAATCTCTTAGTTTTTGGAGCAAAATCTATTGTAGTAAACCTGAAGCTAAATACACATCCACGTTAGTTTTTTTTTTTTTTTAAATTCCTTGAAGGGAAGTGGGTGGCATTCTAAGGTCTGATTTTCACATCATCAGTTAGGCATTGGATATAAGGGTTATGGAGAACTGTGGCTAAGAGCAAGATTTGGGGCCAGTCTCCCTCTCTCAATTACGATCTCTTTTGCAGGTACCAGTTTTGCTGAGTATCAGTCATGGGCTACAGTAACATACTTGAATTCTAACACAGTTTCACAGTGTTTTCCGTTCAGAACCAGGTTCAAAATTGTAGTGATTTGCTGTTGAATGACACATAGGGAAATTACAAGAGTCTTCTAAAATTAACACTTTAATACCTTTAGTTGGAAAACCAATATGAAGCATGCCTATATGTGCATAGCATCATGTTCAAAGTGAGAAGGGTACAAAGATGTATAGAACATTGTTCTTATGTTTAATACAGTGGGTAGAAAAGGTGAAAATAAGTACATTAAAATAATTAACTATCAAAGGTAAATAAACTTGGATTTAATTCCCCAGACTCAGGGAATCTCAAACTCCGAAGAAGTTTAGCTCTCAAAGAAGTTCCAAAGATCTAGACCAACTTTCTTATTATTACACATGAGAAAACTGAGATTCAGAGAAGTAGAGTGAATTACCTTAAGTCATTGATACTTATAGGACATTCTGAATATAAACTCAGGAGTGAGAGTAGTAGCAAGTTAACTTTGCATCTATAATGTTGGATATCATCTAAAGTTTATTGTTTGTTTATTGAAAGTACTTTGATAGAGAAACTACCAGTCCTTTTTTCACACGAATCTGTTGGGAATATCAGCACAATATGGATTTATACATATTCTTCATTTATACATATTTGTACAAAATATGGATTATACATATCTGATGTCAGATGGATTTGGCTGAAAGCAGAGAATACCAGAAAGATGTTTATTGTTGTTTTTAGGTGCTGTGGAGTTGGTTCTGACTCATAGTGGCCCTGTGTACAACAGAACGAAACACTGCCCAGTCCTGCGCCATCCTCACAGTCTTGTTATGCTTGAACCCATTGTTGGAGCCACTGTGTCAATCCATCTTGTTGAGGGTCTTCCTCTTTTTCGATGACTCTGTACTTTACCAAGCATGATGTCCTTCTGCAGGGACTGATCCTTCTGATAACAAGTGCAAAGTGTGTGAGGTGTCATCTCGCCATCCTTGCTTCTAAGGAGCATTCTGGTTGTACTTCTTTCAAGACAGATTTGTTCATTCTTTTGGCAGTTCATGGTATATTCAATATTCTTCGCCAGTACTATAATTCAAAGGCGTCAGTTCTTCTTCGGTCTTCCTTATGCATCATCCAGCTTTCACATGCATATGAGGCAGTTGAAAACACCATGGCTTGGGTCAGGTGCACCTTAGTCTTCAAGGTGACATCTTTGCTTTTTAACACTTTCAAGAGGTCTTTTGCAGGAGATTTGCCCAATGTAATGCGTCTTTTGATTTCTTGACTGCTGGTTCCATGGGTGTTGATTGTGGATCCAAGAAGAATGAAATCCTTGACAACGTCAATCTTTTCTCCGTTTATCATGATGTTGCTTATTTGTCCAGTTGTGAGGATTTTTGTTTTCTTTATGTTGAGGTGTAATCCGTACTGAAGACTGTGGTCTTTGAACTTCATCAGTAAGTGCTTCAAGTCCTCTTCACTTTCAGCAAGCAAGATGTGTCATCTACATAACACAGGTTGTTAATGAGTCTTCCTCCAATCCTGATGCCGCATTCTTTGCTCAGCATATAGATTTAATAAGTATGGTGAAAGGATAGTACCCTGATGCACACCATTCCTGACTTTAAGCCATGCATTATTCCCTTGTTCAGTTCAAACAACTGCCTCTTGATCTGTGTACAGATCCTGCATCAACACAGTTAAGTGTTCTGGAATTCCCAGTCTTCTCAATGTTATCCATAATTTGTTAGGATCCACAGAGTCGAATGCCTTTGCACAGTCAGTAAAACACGGATAAACATCTTTCTGGCAGCTACCTGGCCAACCAACTGGAAGAGATCCATATTTATGCCTATTCCAAAGAAAGGTGATCCAACTAAACGCAAAAATTATCGAACAATATCATTAATATCACACACAAGTAAAATTTTGCTGAAGATGATTCAAAAGCAGCTGCAGCAGTACATCGACAGGGAACTGCCAGAAGTTCAAGCCAGATTCAGAAGAGGATGTGGAACAAGGGATATCATTGCTGATGTCAGATGGATCCTGGCTGAAAGCAGAGAATAACAGAAAGATGTTTACCTGTGTTTTATTGACTATGCAAAGTCATTCGATTGTGTGGATCATTACAAATTATGGACAACATTCAGAAGACTGGTAATTCCAGAACACTTAATTGTGCTGATGTAGAACCTGTACACAAAGAGTCAGTTGTTTGAACAGAAGAGGGGAATACTGCATAGTTTAAAATCAGGAAAGCTGTGCGTCAGAGTTGTGTCCTTTTACTCTGCTTATTCAATCTGTATGCTGAGCTAATAATCTGAGAACCTGGACTATATGAAGAAGAATGCAGCATCAGGATTGGAGGAACACTCATTAACAACTTGCGATATATAGATGACACAACCTTGCTTGCTGAAAGTGAAGAGAACTTGAAGCACTGATGAAGATCAAAGACTACAGCCTTCAGTATGGATTACACCTCAACATAAAACAGAAATCCTCACAACTGGACCGATAAGCAACATCATGATAAATGGAGAAAAGATTGACGTTGTCAAGGATTTCATTCTACTTGGATCCACAATCAACGCTCAGGGAAACAGCAGTCAAGAAATCAAATGACGCATTGCATTGGGCAAATCTGCTTCAAAAGACCTGTTTAAAGTGTTGAAAAGCAAAGATGTCACTTTGAGGACTAAGGCGCGTCTGACTCAAGCCATGGTATTTTCAGTCTCCTCATATGGATGCAAAAGCTGCACAGTGAATAAGGAAGACTGAACAAGAGTTGACGCCTTTAAATTAAGGTGTTGGCAAAGAATATTGAATATACCATGGACTGCCAGAAGAACGAACAAAGCTGTCTTGGAAGAAGTACAGCCAGAATGCTCCTTAGAAGTGAGGATTGCGAGACTTTGTCTCATGTATGTTGGACATATTATCAGGAGGGATCAGTCTCTGGAAAAGGACATCATGCTTGGTAAAGTAGAGGGCCAGTGAAAGAGAGTGGGACCCTCAACGAGATTAACTAGCATGGTGGCTGCAACAGTGAGCTCATACATAGCAATGATTGTGAGGTTGGTGCAGGAGTGGGCAGTGTTTTGTTCTGTTGTACATGGGGTCGCTATGAGTTGGATTCAACTCACCAACACCTAACAACAACAACAACAACAACATGGATTTATACAATAGCTTACTTTTAACCAGTAACCAGTTCCTGTTGAGTAGATTCTGACTTATGATGACTGCCGTAGATTAAGCCCCTTATCAAAAACTTGTCCTTAGTCTCTTCTTTTGTCTTCTCCCTTCCTCCAGTTCTTTCTTCATCTAAGGAGAGACTCTGTGGGGTGAAGTGGTGTGGTGTGATGCAGTGCAATGCATTTCTGATTTTGCTGCTATGACTAGCAGAGCCTTGAAATATAAATGCTTATTGTTGTTAGGTTCCATCAAGTCAGTTCCAACTCATAGCAACCTTATGCACCACAGAACAAAACACTGCCTGGTTCTGCGCCATGCTCACAATCGTTGTTATGCTTGAGCCCATTGTTGCAGCCACTGTGTCAGTCCATCTTATTGAGGGTCTTCCTTTTTTTCGCTGACTCTGTACTTTACTAAGCATGATGTCCTTCTCCAGGGACTGATCCTTCCTAACAACATGTCCAAAGTATGTGAGACATAGTCTTGCCATCCTTGCTTCTAAGGAGCATTCTGGTTGTACTTTTTCCAAGACAGATTTGTTGGTTCTTTTGGCAGTCCATGGTATATTCAGTATTCTTCGCCAACACCACAATTCAAAAGCATCAGTTCTTCTTCCATCTTCCTTATTCATTGTCCAGCTTTCGCTTGCATACGATGCGATTGAAAATACCATGGCTTGGGTCAGGCGCACCTTAGTCTTCAAGGTGACATCTTTGCTTTTTAACACTTTCAAGAGGTCTTTTGCAGCAGATTTGCCCAATGCATTGTGTCTTTTGATTTCTTGTTTGCTGCTTCCATGGGTGTTGATTGTGGATCCAAGTAAAATGAAATCCTTGACAACTTTAATCTTTTCTCCATTTATCATGATGTTGCTTATTGGTCTAGTTGTGAGGATTTTTGTTTTCTTTATGTTGAGGTGTAATCCATACTGAAGACTGTGATCTTTGATCTTCACCAGTAGGTTCTTTCATGTCCTCTTCACTTTCAGAAAGCAAGGTTGAGTCATCTGCATAACACAGGTTGTTAATGAGTCTTCCTCCAATCCTGATGCCCCTTTCTTCTTCATATAGTCCAGCTTCTCGGATAATTTGCTCAGCATATAGACTGAATAGGTATGGTGAAAGGATGCAACCCTGACGCACACCTTTCTTGACTTTAAACCACGCAGTATCCCCTTGTTCTGTTTGAACAACTGCCTCTTGATCTGTATACAGGTTCCTCATGACTACAATTAAGTGTTCTGGGATTCCCATTCTTCTTAGTTTTATCCATAATTTGTTATGATCCACACAATCGAATGCCTTTGCATAGTCAATAAAACACAAGTAAACATCTTTCTGTTATTCTCTGCTTTCAGCCAGGACCCATCTGACATCAGCAGTGATATCCCTGGTTCCACGTCCTCTTCTGAATCTGGCTTGAATTTCTGGCAGTTCCCTGTCGATGGACTGCTGCAGCTGCTTTTGAATGATCTTCAGCAAAATTTTACTTGTGTGTAATATTAATGATATTGTTTGATAATTTCCACATTCGGTTGGGTCACCTTTCTTTGGAATAGGTATAAATATGGATCTCTTCCAGTCAGTTGTCCAGGTAGATGTCTTCCAGATTTCCAGCGCTGCATCTGTTTGTTGAAACATCTCAATAGATATTCCATCAATTCCTGGGGCCTTGTTTTTCACCAGTGCGTTCAGTGTAGCTTGGACTTCTTCCTTTAGTACCATCGATTCCTGATCATATGCTACCTCTTGAAACGGTTGAACATCGACCAATTCTTTTTGGTATAATGACTCTTCGTATTCCTTCCATCTTCTTTTGATGCTTCCTGCATCGTTTAATATTTTCCCCATAGAATCCTTCCCTATTGCAACGTGAGGTTTGAATTTTTTCTTCAGTTCTTTCAGCTTGAGGAATGCCGAACGTGTTCTTCTCTTTTGGTTTTCTATCTCTAGCTCTTTGCACATGTCATTGCAATACTTTGTCTTCTTGAGCCACCCTTTGAAATCTTCTCTTCTGTTCTCTTACTTCATCATTGCTTCCTTTTGCTTTAGCTACTCTGCGTTCAAGAGGAAGTTTCAGAGTCTCTTCTGACATCCATTTTGATCTTTTCTTTCTTTCCTGTCTTTTTAATGACCTCTTGTTTTCTTCATGTATGATGTCCTTGTTGTCATTCCATTGCTCATCTGGTCTTTGGTCATTAGTGTTCAGTGTGTCAAATCTATTCTTGAGATGGTCTCTAAATTCAGGTGGGATATGCTCAAGGTCATACTTCGGCTCTTGTGGACTTGTTCTAATTTTCTTCAGTTTCAACTTGAACTTGCATATGAGCAATTGATGGTCTGTTCTGCAGTCAGTCCCTGGCCTTGTTCTGACTGATGATACTGAGCTTTTCCATTGTCTCTTTCCACAGATGTAGTCGATTTGATTCCTGTGTATTCCATCTGGCGAGGTCCATGTGTATAGTCGCTGATTATGTTGGTTAAAAATGGTATTTGCAATGAAGAAGTCATTGGTCTTACAAAATTCTGTCATGCGATCTCTGGCATCATTTCCATCACCAAGGCCATATTTTCCAACTATTGATCCTTCTCTGTTCCAACTTTTGCATTCCAATCACCAGTAATTATCAATGTATCCTAATTGCATGTTCGATCAATTTCAGACTGAAGAAGTTGGTAAAAATATTCAATTTCTTTGTCTTTGGCTCTAGTGGTTGGTGCGTAAATTTGAATAATAATAGTATTAACTAGTCTTTCTTGTAGGCGTATGGATATTATCCTATCACTGACAATGTTGTACTTCAGGACAGATCTTGAAATGTTCTTTTTGATTATGAATGCAACACCATTTCTCTTCAAGTTGTCATTCCCGGCATAGTAGACCATATGGTTGTCTGATTCAGAATGACCACCAGCAGTCCATTTCATCTGACTAATGCCTAGGATGTCGATGTTTTTGCATTCCATTTCATTTGATGATTTCCAATTTTCCTAGATTCATACTTCTTACATTCCACATTCCGATTATTAATGGATGTTTTCAGCTGTTTCTTCTCATTTTGAGTCATGCCACATCAGCAAATGAAGGTCCCAAAAGCTTGACTCCATCCACATCATTAGGTCGATTCTTCTTTGAGGAGGCAGCTCTTTCCCATTTGTCTTTTGAGTGCCTTCCCACCTGTGGGGCTCATCTTGCGGCACTATATCAGGCAATGTTCTGCGGCTATTTATAAGGTTTTCACTGGCTAATTCCTTTCAGAAGTAAACTTCTGGGTCCTTCTTCCTAGTCTTAGTCTGGAAGCTCAGCTGAACCTGTCCACCATGGGTGGCCCTGCTGGTGTCTGAATACTGGTGGTATAGATTTCAGCATCACAGCAACACGCAAGCCCCCACAGTACAACAAACTGATAGACACGTGGGAGAAGTTTGCTTATTAAGACATACAAAAGCACATAATTTTGAATTAATTACTTGGATTTCTGAGCTTCATTTAGCGAAAAATGAGAATTTGTCTCTGACATGCCTAATTATAAGATTGTTGAAATTATGTGAAAGTGTTTTAAAAAATATGAAGTGCTTCACCAACATAAATAGTATTTTGTCATCGTACAGCTATAGATTCAATCCAACATGACAGCCGATCCTCATTACTCATGGATTCTGTATCTGTGAATTTGCCTATCACAAAAGTTTATTTGTAACCCCCAAATCAGTACTCTAGACACTACTTTTGTGGTCATTCACCTCTGTGAATAGCAAACAAGAAGTAGAGGGGTGTCTGGGGTTGAAAGGCATCACTATTTAGTTGTGTCCTAAGAATCTGCTTAGGAGGGAAACATTTATTTTGTGCTTAGTAGGAAGGAGGGGTCGGAGGTGATTTACCAAATGTTTAGGCTTCTGCTGTTTGAGGTTCTATTGGTGTTACATATGGACTTCTGGAAGGGGGAGGGCGTTCCAAAGAATTTCTGCTACAGTAGTAGCACTGGGCTCTGGTTATATATGAAGAGCCTACTGCTTTTTCTGTAGACAGAATCTCTGGAGGAGAAGCATGCGGTTTTTAGTCTGGAAACATGGTGTTTGTTGGTTTAGGAACTTTGTGCCTCTGTCTGGAACCCTTCACAACCCCACTAATTTGCTTTTTGTGGGATTCAATATGTTTACATTTATATTTCTAGGCAGGAATTTCTAAAATCTGCTTTTCCCTCAAAAAATACTGACTAAAGATAATCACATGAACAAAATAAAACCACCAACAACAAATCTTTCCTGATTGTAAAAAGGTAATATGCTTTATTTGTTAAAAGAGAAAAAAGATAATGGAGATATCTGTTTTTATTTATTTAATGAACAGATCTCCAGCAGAGAAGAAAGTCCTCTTATTTTGTCTTCCACTTGTAGCCTTGGGCTTCCTTGGGCAGTAGCACTCCAGTGAATCATAGCCTCTTTGGTCTAGGCTGGATGGGTACTGCAGATTTTATTTCCTTTAATGAGAAGGCGAACAAATAGGAGATACGTGTTTTTCCTGGCTGAGGTATATTTGTATATTGTTCTGTATCTATGTATCATATTTTATTTGGCTAATATGTATTTAATTAAAAAGTCTTCTTAAAGAGTTATTGTAAAATTGTAGAATTTACAAAATTAAATAACGGCTATAGACTTGTATTACTTGTTGAGAGATACCAGGTTAAAATACAAGTTCTACTCTGTATAATTTAGGAGAATAGAATACTCTTTTATCAGTAATTTCTAATTTCTAGACTCAGGATTTTAGTGAATGGTAACAGTTTGAATGTTATCAGCATATAAATATAATCTTTCTTTGCCATGACTAATTGTTTTTTATTTGAGTAAATGTGGTCTTGGTTCAAATGTGACTAGCCTGAGCTGGGATGTGCTCTAAGTGTGAAATACACACCTGATTTTGAAACTCATATGCTTACCATTTTGGGGATGGGTGGTTGAACATGCAAGCTAGAAGTACACTTGGAGGAAAGTAGCCACTTGGGAGGAACTTGAGATGAGGGGAAAAACAGATGTTTTGAGAAAAATTATAGTGTATTAAAAAGAAATGATTCATATTTAAAAATTGATCATTAGGAACATAGTCAGGTTTTACTAAATTTGTTTGAGTAGAAAGCATTCTGTTTAGTAGACAACTTTGAATTAGTATTTATTATGTTCTTTTTTGTGTGTGGATGATACATAGGTCTCTTAGTAATTAAGAATTGGGCCCCTATGGTTACTTAGATGTTTACTAAGGATCATTATAGTCCTTTACTGTGGAGAGCCAGGAGGTTGCATTTATAATGGCTTTGAGTTAAACAGCTTACCCTGAGTGAGTTAAAACTAGATTCCTTTAACCAGTATGTTCATATTTTCATCTGTAAGGGTGTAACAGTCATGCTGACCCTTTTCATGGAATTATTATTACATGAATTACCTAATTCATAATTCTAAAGTCCTGTGTAAACATTAAACAGATTTTAAATATTAAGTGCTATATTTAATAGAACATTCCTTAATACAAAGCATGCTCATTAACCTGTGCTTATTTTTGTTTATTGTAATTGCCTCTCCTTAGGTTAGGATGTAGCAATTGTGTTTTATTAACACGCTAAATGAGCAACCTTTAAAAGTTCTATGCCTATCCTTCTGTTAACTCCTAACCATATAGGTACATTCGTGAGAGTATGCCTAGGCCGTGATTTACCTGGGGATGACTTGGGAAAATAACTGTGGAAAAGGAGCCCTGGTGCCACAATGGTTAAGGCTTATCTGCTAACCAAAAGGTTGTTGATTCAAACCTACCAGCCACTCTGTAGGAGAAAAGACCTGGTGATTTGCTCTCATAAATATTACAGCCTTGGAAGCCCTGTGAGGCAGTTGTACTGTCCTATAGGGTTGTTAAATAGAGCTACCTATATATTTCAAAAAGTGAGTTTTGTTTGAATTTCATACTGATTTCATTTCCCCACTTTTGACCCTCTAATGTACTTAAACTTGCCATCAAAACATAGGGTCTTATTTTGAGCCAAATAAATGGTAGTTTTTCTTGATGGAATTTTGAACAGAGCCCAAATTTATGAACTTGTTAGTTGTTCTTAACGTTTGGATTTTACTTTCCCAAGGCATATCTAATCATGTGAATAAAATTTAATCTTTTATTCAGTTGCCATCCTTCAAGATCCTCCCTTTGCTTCCCCTGCCCCAACCATCTTTCCTTTTCTCTTTACAGACCTAGGTTTTCAGAGGTTCTAGGTACTTTCTTTTTGTCTGTTAATGCTTACAGGAATGTTACCCTTACTTGTTAATCCATGCTATGGATAGGAAGATAATTGGTCTCTTAATCAGTTGGGGTAGGGGGTTAAAATGAAAGTTAAGGACTCGGGATTCCCATAGAAGGGTGGAAAAGCTCAATTTTAGGATCCTAAACAAAACATTTTGATTGGCATATAGAGACCTTGCAAGCACACAAACGTCCATATTTGAATATTTATAGAAGATAATCTGTCAAAATTACTGTTATTTTAATTTGGCAAGCTTCGTTGATTGCTGCAGTTGAATGGTAGTTGAATTCCAGATAAGGAAGTGTAAATGTGTTCTGGTTTGGAACATGCTTTTTTGTCCTTGAAGCTTTTTGAATATCTGCTCCCTCCCCTTTTTTTTTGCCCCCCCACTGTGGGGTCTTTTTGTATTAGCTAAACTTTTGTGTCCTTTTCCAGGGGATAAAAATACAGTAGAATAATGGTAAAGGTATTTTTTTGTTTTTCTTTTAAGTTAAAAAATCTAATCCTGTTTCAGGAATTGTTTAAATAGTTTTAACTATTTGTCCAGCCACCCAGAGGCTCCTCAGAAGAAAGGCCTGGCGAACTGCTTCCAAAAGGTCACAGTCATGAAAACCCTATGGAGCACAGTTCTACTCTGACATACCTAGGGTCACCATGAGTTGGAATGACTTCAATGGTAACTTTTTTTTTTTTTAGTTGCTTCAAAGGGACTGTCCCCAGAGAGTTGAAATACAGGGAAATATAGCTCATCTGAAAGGCCTTTGAGGCCAACCCATGTTTTCCTTTACTTTGATTTTGTGTGAAGTATGTTTCATGTTAACAACAAAGAAAATGTGTACTTCTTGATAATTAACTTTCTGCCTTTTATGTCTTTTGAACACTTAACTAATTTAGTGGCTCAGATTCAAGCAATGTTTCCTTCCTCTGAAAATACTATATAGTTTTGTCAAGTTCTTATGTTCTAGGAAAAGGAGAATAAAACTTGTTTTCACAGTTAATATTGAATTAACTTTGTTAATAAATCACATTTTTCTGTTTTTAAAAGGAAGAAGCCCTTTTTTTCTCTTTAAATAGTGTCCCCTCACCCAGAAAACACTATATTACTTATTGATGCCCCATCAGTAGTACTCACAGGATTCCACTGAGATGTGCATTATTTCAGCTCTAAAGATAATTTTGTGGAGCAGGATTCCATTCTGTACTCCATCTGCTAGGCTGTCTTGTCTCTTTTACATAACCATTCCTACCTGAATATTATATTTCTGCACATATAATGACCTGACATGACTAGGTAGTCTTATTATTTTTGCTTTTGATGTTTTCATTTCTTTATTTCTGGGAAACTGACATAATTGGATCCATTTGTTGGTTATTACTTTACTTAGAAACTGTCAAATACTAAGTCTCAGTTTTACTTAGATATTGACTTTGTTCTGGGGTTTCAGGAATGTGAGGTCTCAGGATATAAGAATGGCTTCAGGGTTGTCTGACCTCCTGTAACTTTATTAGGGAGAGAGAGAATCACCATCAGCATCAGCACAAGGCTGATTCTTCTGAGGTGGGGGTCAGGCATACCTCCACCCTCCAACCTTTTTACCAACTGTGACACCGCAGTCCCTCCCATGGCACTCTCTACTTCTCTGCTGGGTTTGATAATTTGTTGCAGTGGCCACACAGAACTCACAGACCATACTCACAGTTATGGGGCTTATTAGGGAAGTAATAGATTACAATTCAACATCAAACATGACTCAGGATATTGTCCTTTGATCAGGACAGCATCTTAGTCATGCCTGCAGGCAGGCCTCTCTCTCTCTGTCTTTCACTTTCTCTGTCTTGCCCCCTCAGCTCAGCCTCTACTCTGCTCGGGCAAGTGTTACAAAGCTCTTTAGCTTCGCCAGTAAGTGCCTAGAGACACTTCATTCTACCAGTAAGCCTTGGCTCAGAGGCATTCAGCACCCTCACTTTGTGGGTAGGCATGCTCACTGTAGCCGCCTTGGTATGTGGGCTAGGAAACCCACAGTACATTCTCATGCTGATCTCTTGATTGTGATGCGTCTGTTGCCACCATTTTTCTGCCACTGCTTCTCACTGTCTCTCACCATCTCAGGTGTTATAGCTCTGTCTCTCTGTCTCCTAGGCTTAGGAGGTTCTTAGCACAGGAACCTCAGGTCCAAAGTACACATTCCACTCCTACCTCTTCTTTCTTAGTGGTGGTGAGATCCCCCCTCTGCTCTGGAATTGGCTCTCTTTTAAGCCTAGCTAGTGGCAAAACTAACCAATCCCCTTGTTAGGGTTTCATACACCTTATTTGCATGGTTCCACCCCCACAAAGGTGCCATGCACCTTATTTGCATTATTAGCAAGCTGTCCAATTCCCTTGGAAGGCCACAAGCACCTTATTTGCATAGTCTCATGCAATCATTTGGTGGGAGTTACAAGACCATGGCAAGAAAGGCCATATAAAAGTGATCCATCATGCTGTGCA
This sequence comes from Dugong dugon, assembly GCA_030035585.1. Lineage (NCBI taxonomy): Eukaryota > Metazoa > Chordata > Mammalia > Sirenia > Dugongidae > Dugong > Dugong dugon. The sequence continues at coordinate 73,060,377 of CM057472.1, forward strand.
GGAATATGTTCTATATTTAGCAAATTAAGAATGGAATTTTTCTTTCATAGCATTCTTATGTATCTTTCACAATCATATTATGCTTCTCTTTTCCATTTGACAACCTTTTTTTCAGTAGATTAATTTTTTTCTAGGAGCTTTTATATAATCTTTCCCTTGTTACTAATGGTTACGTTTCCCAATTCTTTTTGTGACCATCTCCAAATAATTTTCACGTATCTCTCCCTAATTCTTCATTACCCTCCTAGGAAAAGTTATTTGTCCTCCTCTATATCTCTCCTTAGGCTGAAGAGCAAAATTATTAATAATTCCTGAAGATGGTACCCTATCTTCTAATTTTATAGTGGTTCACCATCTGTTCACTGTGCAAAGGATTCAGAGATGTCTGTTGTACCTAATGCATCACAGATGTGGAAATAGTAAATAATCAAATAAAATTTACATATATGTAAGATGAAAATACTGCTAATATGTTCCTTTTGGTTTGGCCAGTTTGATATTCATTCTAAGTTTTGAGGCTTGTTTTGTAAAAATGCTGTAAAATTTCTTAAGATGAATAAGATATTTTTACCTTAACTTCCTTAACCAGCATTCTTTTTGGTTATATGAGTTAAAACTTGGCTGAATAAAATTTAAGCTAGCAATATAAAAAGTAATGAGCTGTTTTTCATTGTGATTTGGGGAAAAAAAATCCTGTGTTTCTTACTGTAATAACTGCAAACAGCACTATACCTTGGACTAAGACAATTATTTTCCTAAGTATTAGTTTTGATAATGGTTAATTTTATGGTAATAGCAGATGGTGGGAATTGGCATCTAAATATCAAGTTCCACATAAAATAATTAGCTTTCTACTTTTTCCTTCAAAGAAAGAAACCCAAAACTTAAAATTGTATAAAATCCAGAAAAACTCATTGCCGTCAAGTTGATTCTGACTCATAGTGACCCTATAGGACAGAGTAGAACAGCCCTGTAGAGTTTCCAGGGAGTGACTGGTAGATTCAAACTGTGGACCTTTTGGTTAGCAGCCAAGCTGTTAACCACTGCGCCACCAGGGCTCCATTAAAATTGTATAGAAGGTATTATTTTAGGAATAAAAGCAAAGTTTCTATTATTCTGAGAATTGAGCATGAATGATAACCAAGTGAATTGCAATACGTAGTCTTTTTTTTTTAAAGCCCTTATGGAAATTTCATGTTTAGGTGTTCATTTAGGAAATATGCTAGTTTGTAATAATGATGCAGAATCTAAATGATGCCTGTGATATTTGATTGTCCGCAGTTTTCATTTCTTCAGAAAGAAAGGATGAACTATATTGTTTAATAATTTTCAGCTTGCATTATTTATAGGATAAAACTTATCATCAAGGGGCCCTGGTGGTGCAGTGGTTAAAATGCTCAGCTGCTAACTGAAACGTCAGTGGTTTGAACCCACCAGCCTCTCTGTGGGAGAAAGATGTGTCAGTCTGCTTCTGTAAGGATTTACAGCCTTGGAAACCCTATGGGGCAGTTCTTCTCTGTGTTGTAGTGTTGCTGTGAGTTGGAATTGACTCAACGGCAGTCGGTTTATTTTGTTTTGGTATAGGGTAAACAGTGATTGATCATGTTTTAGGTAATTGATGTGCCATTGAGACAAATTCAGATTGCCATTTTTTCTCCCCTTAATATCATGATAGTGTTATATCACTTTATCAGTTAGTAAAATATGAAGGTAAAAATTGAAAATGGAATTATTGAGAAACTTCAGAGTTCTTTTTAGACTTTCTTATCTGTAGGATTTGCATTTTAAACAAGTGGTCAAAGATGAGAAAGGTGGTATCATCTTTAAAAATATAGCAAACTGTCACCTACCTCCCCTATATCTCTTACATATTCTAGGGTAAGAATTTAAAACAGGAATCTTTTGGAATATTTATATAGTTTTTCTTGCCTCAAGTTTGGCATAGTGAGTGAAAGAAATGTGGGGATTATGGACCTTTATAAATGTTAACAGCTGGCACTCTTTCATTCATGGCTACTGGAAATGTACAACTCTTTGGTTTCATGGGACAGAATTTGAAAACAAGTGTTAAATATGAAAGGAGCTCTGGTGGTGCAGTGGTTAAGTGCTAGGCTGCTAACCAAAAAGTCGATGGTTCAAACCCACCGGCTGCTCTGCGGGAGAAAGTTGTGGCAGTCTGTTTCCTTAAAGATTACAACCCTGGAAACCCTATGGGGCAGTTTTACTCCATCCTACAGGGTCGCTATGAGCCTGAATTGACTCGACGGCAGTGGGTTTTGGTTAAATATGAGTTTCTCACTGCCTTGCCTATATTTAATAATGATTAACTTTTGCTTCTGAATGACAGGAGCTCTAGATGTGTTTGAGTGATCTAGAGGAAGAGCCCAGATGAGAAAGGACAGGGGAGAATGTGTAAAAGAAGAAAAGATTCTGACTAGATTTAGAAGGCTTGATAGTAGAAGACAAATGTACAAATGTTGAATTTCTTAAAAGGAGAGGTGTAAGTGACTTAGGTTTGATTTTTTTGTTTGAAATGGTAGTGTTTATTTCCTAATCCATGACCACTCTTTTCTTAACTGTTCTTCCTTTGGAGGTTGGCTGGTGAGGGGAGGAGGTTCATAGGCTTAAACTGGTGGAATGTAGAGGTATTGGGTAGGATGGGGAGAAATATTTCAGCTTCTTTTTCTAAACTTTAATTCCCATTCTTTGTTGCTAAAGATGGTGTTTGAAGAATTGGAACCTGGTTCAAAGAGGGACTGATTTTTTGCAAAGCTATTCTAATGACAAAAGACATTTCTGACAGTGTTTTCCTATTGGATTATTGGATTATTATTGGGGTTGATATCTATTTGCGTGCTAAATGCTGTATCATTGTTATCATTTGGTATTTATTAACCAGCCACAATTTGCTCTGGATTAATTGGCATTTATGAAGGTTCTACTCCCTGCTCTAGAGGAGCAGCATCCTAAAAGATAGCTAATGGTGGGAAGCACAGCCTTTTTTCACATACCATTAAACCAGTTGCCCTTGAGTTGACTCTGACTCACGACAACCTCCTGTGTGTCAGAGTAGAACTGTGCTGCACAGGATTTTCAATGGCTGATTTTTCAGAAGCAAATCACCAGGACTTTCTTCTGAGATGCCTCTGGATAGACCTGAACCTCCAGGCTTTCAGTTAGCAGCCAAGTGTGTTAACCATTTATACCACGCAGGGACTCTCTTTTACTGTAATAGTTTATTGGGTTTCTGCTTCATGTAATTCATTGGAATACTAGGGAACTATGGAGTCAAAGGAGCCCTTGTGGCAAGGTGGTTAAGAGCTTGGCTGCTAACTAAAAGGTTGGCAGTTTGAATCCACTGGCCGCTCCTTGAAAACCCTATGGGACAGTTCTACAACAGGTTTGATTTTTTTGGGGAGGGGTGTGTGGTTTATGAAGTCAAAGGATTTATTTTCCACTTGAAATAGCTACCTCTAGAAGGAATATGGAGCCCTTGTATGGCACAAACGGTTAAGAGCTCCGCTGCTAACCAAAAGGTAGATGATTGTAGTCCACCCAGGGGGTGTTCAAAGAAAGCCCTGGTGATGTACTTCTGGAAAATTAGCCATTGAAAACCTGTGGTGTTTCCTTTATGTGGCCTTTTACCTTGGTTTTTTTTGAAAAACAGCTTGGGAGACTTGTTTTCATTAGCCCTGAGGAGTTACCTTTGCCTGGCTTCTTTGGAGAAGCAAAACGTGGTGGACAGGAGGGGCTTCCAGGTTGTTTTCTACCCCAGATGGTTTGTTACTTTTGTCTAGGTTGATTGACATTTCCTGGGTAAGCTGTAAACAACTTGATGGCTTGATACTTTTGTCTGGCCTTGGGCCACAATCTGTCCTGTGACTGGCCTATTTTGCACACCTTGCAGGGATTGGTCAGTTTACTATTCAAATAGTGGTGCTAAAACCACCCAATAGGATTGAGTGACTTGCACCCAATAGGATTGAGGGGATTGGTCAGTTCCTGGTCCTGCTGCCAGGGCCATGTATTGAAATAGACAAGGTGTTTGCTTATATAAGTAGCCAACCCCACAGAGGTTTTTAGAAGCAACGAAGAAGCAGAGAAGAAAGAAGCAGCAGAGAGAGAGGAGGTGAGGAATCTCTGCTGTAATACAGATCAAGGGCTGTAACACTGAAGATAGTGAGGGACCTGAAAGAGGCCCTAGGGCAAAGCCAGCAGTGATGGCAGAAAGCTGCTGCTAGGAGAGCAGCAGCTAAGCAAGTTGTTGCACTGCGGTGAGTTGGCCAGTTAGCAGTGGAAAGGACGATGGCTGGGAGGCAGAAGGCAAAGAGGGGAATGCACGGCCAAGAGGAGAGCCTTTCTGCGCAGCTGAGAGGAGGGCCTGCTGGCATGGCTGAGAAGAGTTTGCATGCATGGCCAAGAGATGCTGAGAGAGCTCTTCTGGTTGGAAATTGTCCTGATTGATGAAGAGGATCTTGTCCTGAGTTGTATCCTATTACTTCCAAGTTGATCTTGATCCCGAGTTGTAGCTTATTACTTCCCTGATAAACTTCGTAACTGTGAGTATGGTCTGTGAGTTCTGTGTGGCCATTGCAACGAGTTATCAAACCCAACAGAGGAGTAGAGAGAGTGCCGTGGGCGGGCTGGGGTGGGGGTGCGTTACAGCTAGTGTCAGAAATGGTGAAAAAGTTGGAGAGTGGAGGTGTGACTGACCTCTACCCCATAGTAACCAGCTTTGTGCTGATCCTGATTATTCTCCCTTGGGAACTGAGGCAATTCCTTGCACTACAATACAAAACCCTATGATGCAGAGTTCTACTCTGACACACATCCATGAGTTGGAATCGACTTGATGACAACTGGTTTTAGAAGGAATATGCATAGGGCACCAAATTAGGGAGTCCGACAGTTGAACATACCTTTTTCTTTGCTTTCATTCTTTTTATCTTAGGTAGCTTCAAGTTGTAATGAGACTTCAGTATACAATAGTGATTTTGTGGGCAGATCTTGGAAAATTAATCAGTACTGAAAATTTTCCAGTTTGGTGATTACCAGGGAACTAGCTAATAAACTAATTGTCTTGGTTATCAAGTGCTGCTGTAACAAAATACCACAAGTGGATGGCTTTAACAAATTTATTTTCTCACAATTCAGGAGGCCAGAATTACAAATTCAGGGTATCAGCTTTAGGGAAGGCTTTCTTTCTCTGTGGGCTCTGGAGGAAGGTCCTTGTCTCACTTAGCTTCTGCTCCAGGGGCAATCTTCATGTGGCTTGGCATCTCTCTTCCCCCATCTTTGCTTCTGTCGATTGCTTATTTAATCTCTTTTATATCTCGAAAGAAATTGACTCGAGATATATCCTACACTAATCCTACCTTATTAACATAACAAAGACAACCCTTCCCAAATGGGATTATAACCACAGGCACAGAGGTTAGGATTTACAACACGTATTTTTTGGGGGACACGATGCAATCCATAGCACTAATATTAAAGTTTAGTTGGAAAATTAAGGTCAGTACTCATAATTGAATTATGTTAAAATGAGTTAAATCAGTATTATTGTTCAGTTTAACTATGTGTAATCAGTATTAATTTCTTTGACATAATCATAGAATAGAAATTGATATATGTGTGGTATGTTGTGTTGAAGAGTTGCAGAGTGAGACACTATGGAGTTTATATTTTTAAGGAATATTGCTGTTCTATGAATTTCAATTAGATTTGTATGGGTATGAATCACTTTCACAAATATCAACAGCAAAGTGTCATTGCGTTTATATTTTGTAGCAGTTCAGTCAGCTTTTGTATCGGTTCAGATGAATGTAAACTGTTGTTTTGGAGTGGATGCTATAATTTTAGTATTAGCTTATTGTCTTCCATTTTTTTCAAAAGTTTGGGAAATAATTTAGCATACAGTTTGCTAATCGCATTCAAGAATTCCCAGTTATCATTTTATTTGACATGCTACACGTCTGTATTTGATCCTTGTTAGCTACCCTAAAAATGTTACACAAACTAGAAGATAGTCCTTGCATTTATAGTCCTTACCCCCAAAGAAAAGTATAAAATAAAACAGAATTGAAACTGAACTGCGAAAACATTAAGTGCACACAAGCTTTTGTGGAGAAAATGGAGATGAATTTATGTGTGCATGTTAAAGACATATGGATATGTTGATTATAGAATATTAAAGAAAAACATGGATAAAAGACATGTTGAAGTATGTTTGTTGTAAAGCAAAGGATTTGCAGATTTGGAGCAAATGCAGTAAATATATTGTTGAAATGAAAATAACTTTATTTTATTTTTCTTCAAGGGTTTCTTTTTTTTTTCCCGGTATTGTATTTTTTTTTTTTTTTTAAAGGAACCAGATACTTAAGTATTAAACTGAGTAATTATTTTTGTCAATGACTTTCTTCCTAATAATTTAATGCTAAGAACTGTTAGAATCTGTGATTTTACTTTTACGAGCTATTATTTGTAAGTGTGATATTTGTAAAATAATATGAATCGTTCATGAAGTAATATTATGGCAATATGTTTTATGTATATTTTAACAGTTTAAAATTTTGAGCTTATAAAATTTTATTTATATGGACTAGATAAACAGCTGTATTTTCAGTGTTATTAGCAAGTATCTATTGACTAGAGCCCTGGTGGCATAGTGGTTAAGAGCTCTGCTGTTAACCAAAAGGTCAACAGTTAAAATCCACCAGCCACTCCTTGGAAACCCTGTGGGACAGTTCTATTCTGTCCTATAGGGTTGCTATGAGTTGGAATCAACTAGACGGCAACAGGTTATTGTTTATTCTAAGTATTGGGGATACGAAGAGTTATAAAATCATGATATAATTTTTGAAGAATTTGTAATATAATATAAATGATGGGTTGTGTTTACAGAAAGAACACAGTACCTGACAGCATATGCTTTTGAAGCTGAGAGATACCCAAGCTCTGAATCCTTATTTAAAAAAAAAAAAAAAAACTGTTGCCATAGAGTTGATTCCAACTCATAGTGACCCTATAGGACAGAGTAGAGCCACCTCATAGGGTTTCCAAAGAGCGGCTGGTGGATTCGAACTGCTGACCTTTTTGGTCAGCAGCTGAATTCTTAACCACTGGTGGCACAGAGATTAAGAGCTATGGCTGCTTACCAAAAGGGAGGCAGTTCGAATCCACCAGCTGTTCCTTGGAGACCCCTATGAGGGCAGTTCTGCCTTGTCCTGTAGGGTCACTGTGAGTTGGAATCGACTCAATGGCAACGGGTTAATCCTTATAGTACCTGGATTTTCCAAATGAAAGAAAACACGGAGTAAGCATGTCTAGAGGGTTCTCAGCAGATCTGTTTCATAGGAGTTTACAGGCCAAAACTTTGATTGGAATAAAAATATCTTGGAATGTTTTTGGTGTTCCAGTGGTCTCTTTTTTTCTTCCTTCAGGATATTTTTCCAGAAAATGCAAAACTTATCTTTAATGAATTCAGTCATAACTTTGCAGTTTAATTGGATTTTTAGGAATCTTTTGTCTATACCGGACCCCTGGTGGTATGGTGGGTAAGTGTTTGGCTCCTAACTAAAAGGTCAGCAGTTTGAATACACCAACTGCTGCTTAGAAACCCTTTGGGGCAGTTCTACTCTGTCCTGTTGGGTTGCTATGAGTCAGAATCGACTCGATGGCAACGGGTTTGGTGGTGTTTTTTTTTTTTTTTTTGTCTATGCCAAGTGGACCTTTTAGGTTTAGCACTGGAACACTAGCATGAGAGTATTCCTTTCTTCTCTGTTCACTAAAATGTTAGAGTGACCACAGGAGAACATTCAACCAGCTATTAAGTTCACATTTCCTTTGGGTGATGTTTTAAATACAGTTGAGCAGAGTGCCCAAAAGGTTACACTGTAGTACTGTTTTTTTTCTCTGTATTCTTCCACTTGGCTCTCTGTACTCATTGCTGTCAAGTCGATTCTGACTCATAGCAACCCTATAGGACAGAGTAGAGCTGTCCCATAGGGTTTCCAAGGAGTTCCTGGTAGATTCAAACTAACAACCTTTTGCTTAGCAGCCGAGCACCTGAGGTGTGTGTGCCGAGGACATTTGACAGGCTCATTCATCTGTAGGGTGGGTTGGCCTTAAAAGTTGTTTCTCATAGTCTTCTAGCCTCTGAATCTGATGATTCTGTAAACCTCTTGAGTACAGGGGCTGTGGCTTCATTTTTGTGAGGTATTTAATATGGTTTGGGCCTTGTGCATAGTAAAATTTATTTTCTGAGGTTATGAATCTGTGAAAAAATGAAAACAAAACTAATTTCAAAAGTTAAAAGTTACAAAAAGGAGGTGATTGCAGAAGTGAGGAAGAATGAATGAACCAGGACGGTCATCCATCCATTCAACACATATTTGAAGGTCTACTATATACCAGACACTCCACTACACACTGGAAACAAAACAGTGAATAAAATAGACCCAGCCCCTACACTTAACAGAATTTAGATAACCTACAACAGTGAGGGAAACCCTGGTGGCGTAGTGTAGTGGTTAAGAGCTACAGCTGCTAACTAAAAGGTCGACAGTTCAAATCCACCAGGCACTCCTTGGAAACCATATGGGGCAGTTCTACTCTGTCCTGTAGGGTCACTATGAGTTGGAATTGGCTCAATGGCAATGGGTTTGGTTGTTTTGTTTTTTTAGAAAAGTGAGTTGCACATAATAGGTAGTTAAAACATTTGAATAAATGAATGTCTATATTGTGGAGAATGTATTTGGACTATAGAGCATTCTAGTGAGGAAGTGGGGAGTGTCCCATGCATTGTCCTAAGAGATATTTCATTTAAAATACAATGGAAATAAATAAATGAAATATCTATTAATAGAGGAGATAGTTAAACAAATTATGGTGATACATAGAGTATAATACAGTGGATCCCTTAAAAATAATGACATAGATATTTATTGAAAGACGTTTCTTAATGTCAAATTAAGCAAAGTGGACCATAGAACGGGATGTATGGAATGATACCTTTAATGTAAGATTTTTTTACACTAATGTAAAAATGTCTGCAGAGATGGTGAACCAAATGGTAATAATGAATGATTCTTTCTAGGAGGTGAGTTGTAAGTTTTTGGATAAATTGATTTTTTAAATTAAATACCTCATTTTTAAAATTTATTATCTGTATTGGCAACATTGTCCATGAAAGTAAAATGTATCTCCATTAAGGAATTCTGCATGCTGTTTCTGGAAGAATATAGTTAACCAAAGAAAAATTAATATTTAATATTTACCTTTAATATTCAGAGGGTATAGTTTTAAAATGAACAGTAACATTTTTTCATGTGTGTAATGGTTTTGCTTGTAAGTATGTTGAGGTATGTCTGCATAATTAAATGATTGAGAACTGAAAAAAATTTCATCAACATTTTGTGTGCATTTAAAAACTTAGTTTTGATATAGTTACTGGATGGTGCAAATGGGTAATTGCTTGACTACTAGCCAAAAAGTTGGTGGTTTGAACCTATCCAGAAGACAGGCCTGGCAATCTGCTTCTGGAAGGTCACAACATTGAAAACCCTGTGCAGCAGTTCTAATCTGCACACATGGGGTTACCATGAGTCAGGATCAACTCGATGGAAACTAATAACAGCAACGTTAATAGATAGTAGATTGAATTGTATTTTTTATTTGAAGATTTGTTTTGGCTCCCTACTTTGCTTAGTATGACTATAAAAGAACCCATTGCCACTGAGTTAAATTCCACCTCATAGCGACCCTTTAGGACAGAGTAGAACTGCCCCATAAGATTTCCAAGGCTTGTAATCCTTATAGAAGCAGACTGCCACATCTTTCTCCTGTGGAGTAGGTAGTCAGTTCGACCGCTGACCTTTTGGTTGACAGCTGAGCATTTAACCACTGCACCACCAGGCGTCTTTAGTATGACTGTAGATTTCCTTAATTAGGGGAGAAAAGACATACTTTTTGAGAGTCCTGGTTATGTCTTGTCAATATTCTTACGTTTTCATAGTATAATAGGACAGATTATATTAAATTATCACTATATGGTTCTATTTTCTTAGTTTCTTTCAATGACTTGCTGTTTTTAGCAGGAGAAATTAATGGACTCACAAAAATAATTTTCCATTGTGCACATAGATTGCTCATAAGAAACTCATTTTATTAGAAATGCTCTAGCAAGCATATTTTGTTGTCTTCTAAGGGATCATATTGATTCCCTTTATTGAAATTTCAAACGACATGTGATTGAATTTGAAAACTGTCTCTGGTCTGTTTATATTTTTAAATGATATTGTTAGGAAATTGGGCTATTGTAAAGGTTAACGTTGTTTGGGTGCCGTCGAGTTGATTCCGACTCATAGTGACCCTATGTGCAACGGAATGAAGCACTGCCTGGTCCTGCGCCATCCTCACAGTCTTTGTTATGCTTAAGCCCATTGTTGTAGCCACTGTGTCAGTCCATCTTGCTGAGGGCCTTCCTCTTTTTCACTGACCCTCTGCTTTACCAAGCATTGATGTCCTTCTCCAGGGACTGATCCCTCCTGATAACATGTCCAAAGTGTGTGAAACGTAGTCTCGCCATCTTTGTTTCTAAGCAGCATTCTGGTTGTACTTCTTCCAAGACAGATTTGTTTATTCTTTAGTACTCCAAGGTTAACATTGCTAAAGTGAAAATAAAAGTATTACTGCTTTTCAAAACAAAACTTTTATTTGTAAAAGTATATAGTCCTTTGGACTGTGGTACAGCAAATATGAAATAATCATTTTATTTTGTTTTTTCTTAGACACTTATTTGTAAGATTCTATAAAATCTTTAGAAACTGTGAGCATATGAAACAGACATCAGACTGTAAACATTGGAGGGTGATTTTAGATCTCTTTCTCTTTTTTCATTTCTCAGAATATAAGATGCCTGTTACAGTTTAGTGAAATGGTAATTTCACATCCAGGTAGGATAGTACATCTCACCTCATTTTTTAAGATGAAGTAGTTTATCAAATGGAGAGTAAATTGTTTTGTTAGATACTGACTCCCTTCTAGTATAAAAATGTGAATCTCTTTTAGCAATAAGACATTCTATTATAAATGCTTTAAATGTTGAAAAAATAATTTGTAAGAAAAGAATTCTAGAGAAATGGAAACGAATTGCCTAATTAATACCACATACATGAATGATAACATTTATAATTGTTATTTTGTGTTGTTATATGAAGATATGTGTATTGATAAAACCATTGCGTATGTAGTCTGAATGAAATTAATGGGTGATTTCTTCCTTTATACATTCTCAACAATTCTTGTGTTTTTCTTCATTATACTTATTCATTCATTCTAGAGTGAGTGATAGTAGTGAACAAAATAGAAAAAATTTTGATCTAATGGAGCTTATATTCCATGTGGAGATACAGATACCAAACACATAAGTAACATTTGTCAGTTGATAAGTGTTCTAGAGAAAAATACACCAGAGAAGGTGATAGGGGAGTAGGGAGCATGCCATTTTTATATAGAATGGTCAGAGAAGTTTTCACAGAGAAGATGATAGTTGAGTGAAGACCTGAATTTGATGAGGGACAGAGCCGTGGGGATATTTGGGGCAAGTGTATTCTAGATAACAAGTACAAAGCCCTTGTTGGTACAGGATCCTCATATTTAGAAACATAACATAAGAAATTAATTGTGCAATTATTTATTTAATGTTTGCTTTCCTAGTAGAATCTAAGCTCCATGAGAGTAGAGATAATCTCTGTCTTGCTTATCCTTGTATCCTCAGCACCCAGTATAAGACCAAACACATGGTAGGCAGTGGATGATAAGGGGGGAATTTTGGAGGAACTTACTCAAATTTTTTTTAAAAGTTCACACTCTTAAAATATTTTGAGCTGCAAAAGTCTTAATAGGTCATCTACATGAACTCTGTTTGATGTTATGCATAAGAAAACAGGGGCACTTTTTAAGTAGAATGAGTTTTCCAAAAGTCACAGTAGTTAACGTTCTTCGTATGGTAAGGTTTTAGCTCTTGTGCTAACGATAGTCCGTTGATGGTGGATCCATTTGTTTTAGATGTCTGGTCTAGACATGGGAAGATACTTGTGCCATGGAAGACCTCCCTGTAGTAGAACCTGGAAATCAAACTCTGGAATCTGATTGCTGAGTTGAAATTCCTGTTTGATACTTCCTAGCTGTGTGACTCCTCCCCCTCCCCCCATGTTAGGTAACTTTTCAGGGCCCTGCTTTTCTTATCTCTAAGACAGATACTGTTATTCCCAGTTCAGTATTCTTTACTCCATACATATCTTCTCTTGCACAGTTGGATTTTATTATTAATATCCTAATATACTACTCATTCAGACTAAGCTTCCCCCCACTTCAAGGAGTTACAATTAAGAGCATAGGACTTTAGGAAGCAAACAAACTTGCATTCTATAAAAGCTTGAAGTTATTCGTTAGCATGTATCAAAGTTTCATTTAACTAATTAATGAGAAGACCATCAGAAATATAAAAGAACTGATTCCAAGAATATTTGAGCATTAGGAGTTCATGGGTTTAGCTAGGAAAAGGCTACCAAAATACAATTGCTAAGATATACACACGACTGGTTAATTTTCTATAGGACAATAAAACCATATTACTTTTGGGGTTAACTTTCTAGCAGACAGTGAAATCACTACAGGCTATCTTTTTCTGCAGGTTAACTTGTAACTCTGTAGAACTGTAAACCATCTGCACCTTTATAAATTGTGAATTATTAGTCAAATAGTCCAAGAATATCAGATTAGGTTCAAACAGGCTTTTTAGAAAATTCTCTGAAACAAACAAACAAATAAATAAACTCAGTTGCTTTCCAGCCGATTCCAGCTCATGGCTGTATTTCAGAATAGAACCATGCTCTATAGGGTCTTCATGGCTGTGACTTTTCTGAAGTAGATTGTCAGGCCTTTCTGATGAGATGCCTCTGGGTGGGTTAGAACCACTAACCTTTCAGTTAACACCCCAGTGCTTAACCGTTTGTGCCACCCAGAAAATGCTCTAGTATGATTTAAAAAGATCAATTAATCGTCATTTTGTTATGTTTTAAGCTTGGGACACACTTCTTTTTTTAGTCTAATCGGCTCCCCATCATTTACTAGCAAGTGTGTTCCGGATAACAAGTACAAAAGCTGTGTGTGTTTTGGTGAGTTATTTCGTGTTCAGTGGTCCTCAGAAACAGAGACAATGAGGGAGAACAATATTAGACAGGATTATAGTCGAGATTACATGAGATAATGTATGTGAAAGCATCCTGCACAGTGTTTGATATCTATTAAGTGCCCAGTACTGGTTTACCTTTCTTCTTTTTAGAAGCATCTTTCAGTTATTTGAAAATAACTACTTGTTTCTTCATCTCAATTTTGTTAACTAGATTCTCAAGACTATAGGTATTATTATAGGTAATATACTCAAAATGCATCAGTCTCTTACACAGGATCCTTATATGCTGTGAAGAGAAAGATTTCATTTACATATGTCTGACCTATTAGAAAAGAAGGGAATCAAAACTCAGAGCAAGAGGAAAAATTAAAGGACTGTCAAAGAATAGAAACACATACCAAAAAATGAACTTCATTTTATCTTCAATTTTAAATCACCAAGACATACTGAGTGAGTTTTTACAATTCTTTTATAGAGGTATAATTTAAATACCATAAAATTCATCCATTATAAATGTAAATTTCAATGAGTTGTAGTAAATTTATACAATTGTGTAACCGTGACCATAATTCATAATATTTTCAGTAACCCGAAACATTCCCTCTTGTCTGTTTGTAGTCAGTCCCTGCTCCCACCTCCAGCCTCAGGCAACCACTGCTCTGCTGTTTCTACACTTTTGCATTTTGTAAAGTTTCATATAAATGGGATTGCACAATACGTAGTCTTTTGCATCTGGCTTCTTTCACTTAGCATATAATGTTTTTGAGGTTCATTCATGTTGTTTCATATAACAGTAGTTTTTTCCCTCTTTGCTCTGTAGTATTGCATCATAATGATATAAGACAATTTCATTTATCAATTCACCATTAGATGGATGTTGATGGATTGATTTCATATGTTGGCTGTTATTAATAATACTGATAAATGAAGTACAAGGCTTTGTGTGGACATCTTATTTTTATTTCTGCTGGGTAGATAGTGAGAATAGGATGTCTAGGTTGAATACAAGGATACTTTAAGTTTTTAAATGACTGCCGTACAGTTTTTCAGAAGCAGCTGTGCCATTTTATATTCCCACCAGCAACATATGAGAGTTCCATTTTCTCCACATTCTTTCCAATGCTTGTTATTATCAGTCTTTTTGATTTTAGCCATTCTAGTGAGTGTGTAAGGGTATCTCTTTGTGGTTTTAATTAGCATTTTCCTGTTGACTAATAATGTTAGGCCTCTTCTCATGTGTTTATTTGCCATTTATGTATCTTCTTGGTGAAGTGTCTGTTCAAATATGTTGCCTATTTCTTAATTAATTTTTAAGAGTTCTTTATGATTTGAAAATATTTTCTCCAGGTCAGTAACTTAGCATTTTATTTTCTTAATGGTGCCTTTTGAAGAAGAGCACAAGCTTTTAATTTTTATGAAGTGCATTTTAAATCATTTTTTTTTTCTTTAATGGATTGTGCTTTTGGTGTCTTTTTTAAAGAACTCTTTGCCTCTCCCAAGGTTATCAAGATTTTCTATGTTTCCTTTAGAAGTTTTATAGTTGTATTTATTTATTTATTCTTTTAATGTACTTCAGGTGAAGGCTTACAGAACAAATAGTTTCTCATGAAACAGTAGCACACACTTTGTTTTATGACACTGGTTAACAACCCCACAACATATGAACCCTCTAACTTCTCAACCTTTTTTTTGGTGAAAATACACATAGCCAAAGATACACCGTTTCAAAAATTTCTACATGCACAGTTCAGTGACATTGACTACGCTCTTCCAATAGTGCTGTTATTCTCACTTAAGATGAAGGCTTACAGAACAAAATAGTTTCACATTTAACAGTTACTACAAATGTTGCCCTATGACAATGGTTAACAACCTCACAACACATCAACAATATCCTTACTCAACCTTGGGTTCCCTATCACCAGCTTCCTTGTCCCCTTCTGCTTTCTGGCCCTTGTCACTGGACTCCTGTACCTCGTTAGTCTCATTTGGTTTTATGGGGCTGTCCACTCCCAGGCTGAACAGTGAACCTCGGAGGTAACTTCACCACTGAGATGAAAGGGTGTCTGGGGGCCATACCCTCGAGGTTTCTCCAGTCTCCTTTAGGCCAGAAAATCTGGTCTTTTTTTCGTGAGTTAGAATTATACTCTACATCCTTCTCCAGCTCTGTCCAGAACCCTCTGTTGTGATCCTGGTCAGAGCAGTCGGTGGTAGCCGGGCACCATCTAGCTGTACTGGAATCACTCCGGTGGAGGCCTTGGTAGCTGTGGACCATTAGTCCTTCGGACTAATCTTTTCCTTGTATCTTGTTCTCTTCATTCTCCCTTGCTCCTGAAGGGATGAGACCAGTGGAGTATCTTAGATGGCCGCTCACAGGCTTTTAAGACCCCAGACACTACTCACCAAGGTAGAATATAGAGCATTGCTTTTATAAGCTGTGTCGTGCCGGTTGAGCTAGATGTTCCCTGAGACCATGGTCCCCACAGCCCTCTGCCCAACAGTTCAGTCACACAAGGAGTTTGGATGTATCTATGGGGCCTCCATGACCTTTCCTTGTACAGGTTGTGCTAGTTTCCCCTGTATTGTGTACTGTCTCACCCTTCACCCAAGATACCACTTATCTATTGCCTATTTAATATTTCCCCCCACCCCTCCCATCCCTGGTGACCAACAGAGATTGTTACATTTTGTGTGTGAACTTTTTCATGGGTTTTTACAATAGAGGTCTCATACAATATTTGTCCTTTTGTGATTGACTTATTTCACTCAGCATAATGTCCTCCAGTTTCATCCATGTTATGAGATGGTTCACAGATTCATTGTTGTTCTTTCTTGTTGCATAGTACTCCATTGTGTGTATGTACCATAGTTTGTTTATCCATTCATCTGTTGATGGGCACCTACGTTGTTTCCATCATTTTGCTATTGTGAACAATGCTGCCGTGAACATAGGTGTGCATATGTCTATTCAAGTGACGACTCTTATTTCTCTAGGATATATTCCTAGGAGTGGGATTGCTGGATCGAATGGTATGTCTATTTCTAGGTTTCTGAGGAAACGCCATATCATTTTCCAAAATGGTTGTATCATTTTGCATTCCCACCAGCAGTGCATAAGAGTTCCGATCTCCCCGCAGCCCCTCCAACATTTGTTATTTCCAGTGTTTTTGATTGGTGCCAGTAATGCCGGGGTGAGATGGTATCTCATTGTAGTTTTAATTTGCATTTCACTAATGGCTAGTAATCGCAAGCATTTCCTCATGTATCTGTTGGCCATTTGAATGTCTTCTTTGGTGAAGTGTGTGTTCATTTCCTTTGCCCATTTTTTAATAGGATGATTTGTCTTTTTGTTGTAGAGGTGTTGGATTTTCTTGTAGATTATGGAGATTAGAACTTTGTCTGACTCGTACTGTCCAGAAATTTTTCCCCAGTCTGTAGGTTCTTTTTTTACTGTTTTGGTGAAGTCTTTTGAAGAGCATAGGTGTTTGAGTTTTACAAGATCCCAGTTATCTAGCTTATCTGTTGGGGTTTGTGCGTTGATGGTTATGATTCGTATCCTGTTAATGCCATGTATTAAGGCCTGAAGTGTTGGTCCTATTTTTTCTCCTATGAACTTTATAGTTTTAGGCTTTATATTCAGGTCTTTGATCCATTTTGAAGTAGTTTTTGTATACGGTGTGAGGTATGGGTCCTGTTTCATTTTTCTGCAAATGGATATCCAGTTTTGGCAGCACCATTTGTTAAAAAGACTGTCTTTTCCCCATTTGATGGACTTTGGGCCCTCGTCAAAGATCAGGTGGTTGGATTTCCATCTGGGTTCTCAATTCTGTTCCACTGGTCAATGTATCTGTCGTTGTACCAGTATAAGGCTGTTTTGACTACCGTAGCTGTATAGTAGGTTCTGAAGTCAGGTAGTGTGTGTCCTCCAACTGTATTCTTCTTCTTCAGTAGTGCTTTACTCATTCGGGGCTTCTTCCCTTTCCATATAAAGTGAATGATTAGTTTTTCCATCTCTTTGAAGAATGTTGTTGGTGTTTGGATCGGAATTGCGTTGTATTTGTAAATTGCTTTGGGTAGAATTGTCATTTTCACAATGTTGAGTCTGCCTATCCATGAGCATGGTATGTTTTTCCATTTATGTAGATCCCTTTGGGTTCCTTGCAGTAGTGTTTTGTAGTTTTCTTTGTATAGGTGTTTTACATCCCTGGTCAGATTTATTCCTAAGTATTTTACCTTTTTAGGGGCTATTGAAAATGGTATTGTTTTCCTGATTTCCTTTTCATCATGCTCCTTATTGGTGTATAGGAATCCAACTGATTTTTGAATGTTTATCTTGTATCCTGCTTCTCTGCTGAATCTTTCTACTAGTTCCAGTAGATTTCCCATGGAGTCTTTAGGGTTTTCTATGTAGAGTATCATATCATCTGCAAACAGGGACAGTTTAACTTCTTCATTTTGCATAGATGCTCTTTATTATGTTGAGAAATTTCCCTTCTACACCTATTTTATTGAGAGTTTTTATCAGGAATGGGCGTTGGACTTTGTCAAATGCCTTTTCTGTGTCAATTGAGATGATCATGTGATTCTTTTCTTTCCTTTTATTTATGTGGTGGATTATGTTGATTGATTTTCTAAGGTTGAACCATCCTTGCATACCTGGTATGAATCCTACTTGGTCGTGGTGTAGTATTTTTTTGACATGATGCTGAATTCTATTGGCTAGAATTTTGTTGAGAATTTTTGCATCTATATTCATGAGAGATATTGGTGTGTAATTTTCTTTTTTTGTGACGTCTTTGCCTGGTTTTGGTATCAGCGTTATGCTACCTTCATAGAATGAATTTGGAAGTGTTGCTTCCTCTTCTGTGTTCTGAAATAGCTTGAGTAGTACTGGTACAAGCTCTTTTGTAAATGTTCTTTATAATTCTCCAGTGAAGCCATCTGGGCCAGGGATTTTTTTGGTTGGGAGTTTTTTTTATTATCTTTTCAATCTCTTTTCTTGTTATGGGTCTGTTCAGATTGTCAACATCACTTTGTTGTAGTTTGGGTAGGCCGTGTTTTTATAGAAATTTATCCATATCCTCTAGGTTTTCAAATTTGTTGGAGTATAGTTTTTCATAATATTCTGTTATAATCCTTTTTATTTCAGTTGGGTCTGTTGTACTGTCCCCCATTTCATTTCTTATTTGGGTTATTTGTGTCCTCTGCTGTTTTTCTTTTGTCAGTCTGGCCAGTGGTTTGTCGATTTTGTTGATTGTTTCAAAGAACCAACTTTTGGTTTTGTTGATTCTTTCTATTGTTTTTCTGTTCTCTATTTCATTTATTTCTGCTTTGCTCTTTACTATTTCCTTTCTTCTGGTGGTTGTGGGCTGTTTTTGCTGTTCTATTTCTATTTGTGTGAGTTATGTAATTGATGTTTTGATTTTTTCCCTTCTTTTTTGATATGTGCATCTATTGCTATAAATTGTCCTCTGAGGACTGCCTTTGCTGTGTCCCAAAGGTTTTGGTATGATGTGTTTTCATTCTCATTTGATTCTAGGAATTTTTTGATTCCATCTCTGATTTCTTCTATTACCCAGTGGTGTGTAAGCAGGGTATTATTCAGTTTCCATGTAGTTGATTTTTTTCCCTTGCTCTTTCTATTGTTAATTTCTACCTTGATGGCATTGTGGTCAGAAAAGATACTTTGAATTATCTCAACGTTTTGGCTCTTGTTGAGGATTGCTCTGTGGCCTAAGATGTGGTCTATTCTGCAGAACGTTCCTTGTACATTGGAAAAGAATGTGTACTTTGCAGCGGTTGGATGGAGTGTTCTATATATGTCTGTGAGGTCAAGTTGGCTGATTGTGCCCTTTAGGTCTTCTGTATCTTTGCTGAGTTTCTTCTAAGTTGTTCTGTTCTTTACTGAGAGTGGTGTGTTGAAGTCTCCTACCATTATTGTGGAACTGTCAATTTCTTTTTTCAGTGTTGTTAGAGTTTGTTTTATGTATTTTGGAGCCCTAGCATTGGGTGCGTAGATGTTTATTATGGTTATGTCTTCATGTTGGATTGTCCCCTTAATCATTATATAGTGTCCTTGTTTGTCTTTTATGATAGATTTTCTTTTAAAGCCTATTTTATCTGAGATTAGAATTGCCACTCCTGCTCTTTTTTGGTAGTTGATAGCTTGGTATATTTTTTTCCAACCTTTGACTTTTAATAAATTCACATCTTTGTTTCTAAGGTATGTCTCTTGTAGACAGCATATTGATGGATCCCGTTTTCTTATCCATTCTGTCACTCTCCATCTCTTTATGGGTGCATTGAGCCCATTTACGTTCAGTGTAATTATTGATAGATGTGAGTTTGTTGTCATTTTGTAGTGCTTTTTTTTGTGGTGCTGACGTTTTCTGTGTTCTTTTTACTCTCTTGTGCTGAGTTACTTTTGTTTGTGGATTTTTTTTTCATTTGTTTTTGTAGGTTTTGTTTTTGCTGAGACTTTATGGTTCTCGTCTTTATTTTTATGAGTATGTTTGTTAACTTTCTTTGTGATTACCATAAATTTTACGCTTATCTTTCTAAGTTTGAAGCAGTCTACCATTACTTGGTATCGCCTTGCCTTCCTCTCCATTAGAAGGTTCTATACCTATGTCGTTTATTCCCTGTTTTATTGTTTTGATGTTGATGTCATTTACTGATTAACTGCTCTGATTCCCTGTTGTATTTCTTTTGGTTTTGGATGATCCTCTAGAGTTCATTTCCTAGACTGGTATCTGGCTGGTACGATCCTGCATCCTAGGTTCTGCCTGTGAGCTGAATCTGTTTGTCTTCAGATTGAAGAACTCCCTTTAATAATTCTTGTAAGTTTGGTGTGACTTTTACTTTTTCCCTTAGTTTCTGTTTATCTGGAAATTACCTAATTTCAGCATGAAATTTGAACGAAAGTTTTGCAGGATATATTATTCTTGCCTGGTAGTTTTTTTCTTTCAAGATTTTATATATGTCATCCCATTGCCTCTTTGCCTGCATGGTTTCTGCTGAATAATCTGAGCTTAGTCTTATTGTTTCTTCTCTGTATGTGACTTCTTATTTTTCACTTGCTGCTCTCAGGATTCTTTGTTTGTCTTAGGTTTTGTCGAGTGTGAATATGATATGCTTTGGTGATTTTCTTTTGGGGTCTCTTCTATATGGGGTTCGTTGAGCTTCTTGGATGGTCAGCTTTTCATCTTTCATGATATTGGGGAAGTTTTCTATCAGCAGTTCCTCAATCGTCCTGTCTGTGTTTATGTTTTCTTACCGTTCTGGAATTCCAGTCATTCGCAGATTTTTGCTTTTGATTGTGTCCCCCATAACTCTCAGGTTCTCTTCTTTTTCTTTGTTTTTTTCTCAGTTTTCCTGAAACAGAGTTGTATCCAAGTGTTTGTCTTCAATTCCACTGATCCTGTCTTCCACTGTTCCAAATCTGCTTCTCAGCCCTTTTATGACTCCGTCCATTTCTGAAATCTTGTTGTTTATCTCTTGGATTTCTAATTGTTGTCTTTGTATAATTTCTAGTTGTGAATTTATTTTGGCATTTTGTTCCTGCATTATTTTCCTGAATTATTCCAATTTTTTGTGTGTATTTTCCATGAATTTGTCTATTTTTTCCTCATGTTGGTGAGCTTTTTACCTCAGTTCTTGAAGAATTCTGAGTATTAGAGATCTGAATTCCCTATCAGATTGTTTTAGTGCATTTTCTTCTAAAGGAGAGTCATCTGGTGTTTTATTTTCGATGCCTACTGGAACCATCCTGTCCTGTTTTTGTGAACGTGTTGTTATTGTCTGCTGTCTTCAGGGCATTCAGTAGTTATTTTTCTCATTTATTGATTGTAGATTTGTTTGTTTCGTCCATTTTTTAAAATAAAAATTTGACTATTTCTGAGCAGGCAGACTGTGTGTTCTTTGTTGTTTGCTCGTCTGTGGGCACGCTACTTTTCGCCTCCTCCTCCAACTGGCAGGGTTAGTCACTCAGATATGGTATGGCAGGGCAGGTCTAGCTGAAGAGGAGTTAGTGGGACAGGTTGTTTGTGACACTTACTACAACCACCTGAGTGGGTTGGTAATCTGTGCAGGGCAGGTTCCAGTAGGCCTTGCCTGTGCTACTTAGTGGTGTGGTGTCAAGCGCACGGTGCAGTTAGGCAGGATGTAGCGGGGAGATTGTTATGTGTGGAGCTGAGATGGATATGGGAGAGAGGAGAGAGGAACAGGAGCCAAAAACATACAAAGAAAAAAGGATGCTAGGGGAGGTTGCTGTTGGAGTGCAGAGATGAGAGACTATGAAATTGAGAAAAACAGAAAGGCGAAGGGGAAGAAAAGAGAAGAATGAATAAATAAAAAGCAGAAAGGTTAAAGAACCGCAAAGTTCCCAGGGATCCCAGTGGTGCAGCTATGAGGTCTGTGTAAGTCGCTCTCAGGTGTTGCAGTATAGCCTGGCTAGAATGCGTAGAGGTATACAATGCCAGGTATTCAGGGAACAGAAGGAGAAGGAAGATATAGAGAGACGAGAAACTGAGCAATGTAGAAAGAGAAAAAAGGAAAAAGAGGGCAAAGAAAACGAAGCAAATTAATAATAATTAAAAAAAAGAACAGGAAAGGCCCCCAAAAAAACAGGAAAAAAAAAAAAAAAACCCAACAAGGAAAGAAATGCGCTCAGGGATCCCTCTGTACGTCTTTGGAAGCTGAGGGGAAGTCTCCTTGCCATGTAGCTCCGCCTGGCTAGAAAGGGCTCCCAAGTCAAGAAAAGGAAAAGAAAACAAACAATTCTAAACAAACAAGCGAACAAAAACCCTGGGATCCCACCAGCGTGGCAGCCCAAACT
Source organism: Dugong dugon (assembly GCA_030035585.1). NCBI lineage: Eukaryota > Metazoa > Chordata > Mammalia > Sirenia > Dugongidae > Dugong > Dugong dugon. The sequence continues at coordinate 73,082,411 of CM057472.1, forward strand.
GGGAAGCAGCTGCACTCTTGAACGGAGCTACGCAGCCCTTCAGGAAGAAACAAAGATGGTACATGGAGCCAGGTATTCGAGCGAAAGGAGGGGGAGGTGGCGAGAGGCAAGTAAGAAATCAAAAGAAGCAGAAAAAAAAAGTAACACTAGTAGCCAACAAATGTCACTCAGAGAGCCAGCTAGTGCGGGCTGGTGTTTCTGGACAAGAGACTGTGTCCGCAGGAAGCAGAGGAGGCCGAGTGTTGGTGAAGAAGGGTAGCGAGTGGGAAAGCGTATATCACAAATTATGTGAGCTCTGCAGCCCCTCAGGAAGAAGCCAAGATGTCGCACGGAGCGAGGTACTCGAGTGAAAGGAGGGGGAGGTGGCAAGAGGCAAGGAAAAAATCAAAAGAAGCAGAAAAAAGCAACACCAGCAGCCAATAAATGGCACTCAGAGAGCCGCCAGTTCGGGTGTGTGGAATCCAAGCAGCTGCTGTTTCCCGGTCAAGAGATTGTGCTCACGGGAAGCAGAGGAGGCCGAGTCAGGGTGAAGAACGGTGGGAGTGGGAAAGTGTATATCGGAAATTACCGGTTGTTTTGTCTACTTCTGGATGCTCCGTGAGGCTGCTTTCTTGTACCCCGTTTGCTGGTCTCCCATAGGAGTCCAAGATGGTGGATCCGCGCTGCTTTAGCTGGTAGGAGACCTCTGCATGAATCTCTCCTCGCTGTCCATTCTCTGTCAGTTTTCTCACTCCATTTAGTGCTTGGCTAAGTTCTTTATCTCTTCATTTGATGTTTTAGGGTTTCAGGATTGTTGTATTCTCTGTTCGGCTTAGTTTTTCAGATTTTTGCTGTGGAGGGACGGCGTGGTGCTTCTGCCTAGAGCGCCATTTTGCTGGAACTCCCAGTTTTATAGTTTTTCAGTCAACTTTTATGTATGATGTGAACTAATTTTCTACATTCTTAATCTTTTGAATAGACTATCTAGTTGTCCCTGCTGCTGTTGAGTTTTGGTATTCCATCTTTTCTCCATATATTATTTTAAATGCCAGCTATGTTATAGGGATTGAGACTATTGATAATTTTTACATTTTTTTCAAAATATTTTACGAAAATAAATGTTGTACAGACAAAATAATATACTCTGCTACTCCACCGCATAGTTTCACCACAATTTTTTCCCTGTTTGGAGATCTATGAGTGCTATATTTAGAAGTTCTTCCTCTTAACCTTAGACTAAATGTTCCTCTGTAACTTCTATAACTGCTCTTGAGTCTCTACTGAAGTCCTATCTCTTTCCACAAGATAGTCATTTAACATTCTGCTCCCCTTTCAAAGAAACGTTTTTTTAGGGGGAGGAGTTGAATAGTTGGCTAAACTGCTTAGGGCATGAGGGATGGAGAAGTGTAAAATCTTTACTGAATTTCTTTTAAAAGGGATGGATTCTGATAGCTTCCTAATAACCTTGTGTTTTTCTGAGTGTTTATCCCTTTGATTTTAATGGTTTTTTAAATTTTTAATGAGGTTCCAGTGATACATAGTAGCCTGTGGGAAATAAAAATTGGAGTGGTTCATATATAATACTATTGGTGGCGAAAAGTAAAAAAAAAGAAGTTACTGTTTTACTCTTTTCAGAAAATCCATTTGATTTTAAGTAGCCATTCTTTCCAGCTCCATCACTGGCATATATATTTAGTTTTAATGTCAAATATTTCAGTTATTTTCCTCAGTGTGTTTACTTAGTAAATTTGGGAAATTTGAAAATTATTATTCACTTAAAAATAAGAAACATAAACCTATTACTTGTTAACGTAACTTTTTTTTTAATGAAAAGTAACTTTAGTTTATTAAATTTCAAAAAAATATTAGAAAACTGGCATAGTTATGCTTTTTTGCAAATTGCTTCAGTGATTGGCTTACTATATAACAACTGGATTCTTGTATCTGCCTCTGAATACAATCCATACAAAATATTATTTTGGTTTACATATGGGGGGCAATGGTGATTCAGTGGTAGAATTTTTGCCTTTTACATGGGAGACCTGGGTTTGATTCCTGGCCAGTATAGCTCATTTACAGCCACCACCTGTCTGTCGTGTTGCTATAACACTGAGCAGGTTTCAGTGGAGCTTCCAGACTAAGAGAAATTAAAGAAAGACTTGGCGATCTATTTCCCAATATCAGCTAACGAAAATCCTAAGGATCACAGTCGTCTGATATGCAGACAATCGTGGGGATGACACAGGATTGGACAGCATTTTGCTCTGTTGTGCATGTGATTGCCATCAATTGGAGACTGACTTGACAGCAGTTAACAACAACACCAACAACATAAGAGGAAAATCTATTTTAACACAGACATAAAAGTGGAAAAAGGAGGAGTGTTTTAATAGCCCTTTCAAATAATTGTGGATATTCTTCTTTGATTCTGCACCAGAACTCAACAACTGTTAGTTTCTTGAAGGTTGTTGCAGTGTGAATTCTGAAACCATATCAATGATCTTCTTGTACTCTGTTACTTTAAAATCCATGGGTCTATTTTGCACTTTGAATGTACTTTCACCCATGTATGATTTTCTAAAATCACACATTGATGCTTTGGTCATTTGGGAAATAATGGTATACTGAGTTAGGCAGATCTTCTATATGTTGACATATTTCATTGCACAGTTTTAAAGACTCCTATTAGTTAATGTCACTTCAATCTCATCAGAAAAGTCATTAAATATTGGGAGATACAAGTTTCTGGTGGCAGATAGAAGTTTTACAAAATTAGAAGTTTTGTTTGAAAGTCTTAATTTTATCATTGGCAACAAACACTGTCACCTTTTTTTCTTTTTAATGGTATGCTCACTTTGTTCATTTTCAATATAATATCTGCCACATACTCAAGCCTGAATAACCGTAATTTGTTCTTCTATCAATCTTTCAAGTAAAAACAGTGTTTCATGGAAAAAGCAGCTATTTCAGCGCAAAACTTAAAATATTACATAAGTGCTTTTCCTTGAGACAACAATTGTATTTTGGTATTCAGCAGCTATACTTTGTGTATGTTTCCCGTTTCACCACATGGGATGTTAAAAAGACATATCCTAAAAGCTTGAGACTTAATAAAATTAATAATTTTTATTGCTTCATCAAGGACTTAGTTAAATGAAACTGGCATCTTTTTCAAATGTGACTACATGGCAGTGAAGAATTCAGTAACCACTAATAAAATTTGGTGTCACTGCTTTGATTCATTTAAAGCACTAGCAGCTTTTGCTGTATCAGTGAAAATGTCAATATGATGAAAAAAGACAAAGAACCTCTTAGTAGTATTATGAAAATAGTAATACTGCAGGAACCCCCAAAAGTGTCTTAGGAACTTGAAGGGTCAGTGGTCCACACTTTGAGAACTACTTCTTTGGTGTTTGCATGCTTTGTTTTTGTCCCCTCCCCCGCCCCAATTCTTTTAATTTATCAGTGTCGTTATATTTTAAGTAAATTTCTTGTGGATGGCATGTAGTTAGTTAGGTCTTGGCCTTTATCACTCAGTCTGAGATCTGGACTATTTATATTTCTTGTAATTGTAAATATGGTTGGGTTTAAATTTACTATCTTTCTCCTTGTTTTCTATTTGTTTGTCTATTTTTGTTCTTCATTTTGCCTTCTCTTAGGTTAACGTAGCATTTTTAAAAATTCTATTTTGTTTCTACTTTGGCTTACTGGCTGTGCTGTATTTTATTTTGTTTTAAATGGTTGCTATGGCATTTACAATGTGCATTTTGTTGACAGTCCTTTTCATTCAGCACTTTGAATGTTTTTATATTGTCCTTTGACCATCATGACTTTTTATGAGAAATCAGCTTTAATGTTATTGAAGATTCCTTGTATGTGATGAGTCACTTCTCAAGATTCCCTCTGTCTTTGCCTTTCAACACTTTGTGTCTCTATGTGGATCTCTTTAGAGTTTCTCTTGCTTGGAGTTTATTGAGAATCTTGAATGTGTAGATTAATGCTTTTCATCATATTTGGGAAGCTTTTGGCTATTATTTCTTCAAATATTCTTTCTGCCTCTTTCTTCCTCTTCTGGGATTATCATTATGTGTATAGTGGTATGCTTAATGGTGTCCCTTAGGTCTTAGAGGTTTTGTTCATTTTTCTTCATTTTATTTCTTTATGTTCCTCAGACTGAATAATCTCCGTTGACCTATCATCAAATTTGCTTTCTTCCACTTGCTCAAATATGCTGTTGATGCCCTGTAGTGAATTCTTCATTTCAGTTATTATAATTTACAGTTCTAGAATTGCTATTTGGTTCCTTTTAAAAAAATTAATAGACTTTATTTTTAAAAATAATTTTAAGTTTACTGAAGCATCGAACAGAAAGTACAGAGTACCCATGTACCTGTTCTTCTGCACCCCCTGTACAGTTTCCCCTATTATTAGCATCATGCATTAGTGTGGTACCTTCGTTACAATTATGAACTAATATTGATAAATTATTATTAACAAAAGTCCCTAGTTGTCATTAGGGTTCTCTCTTTGTGTTGTATATATAGTTCTTGATTTTTGACAAATGCATAATGTCATGTATCTATGATTACAATATCACACAGAATAATTTCACTCCCTTAAAAATCCCCTGTGCTCCACCAGTTTATCCCTCCTTTCCTCCCCCCAGCTCTCTGGCAGCCACTGATCATTTTCTGTCTCTCTAGTTTTGCATTTTCTAGAATATTACATGGTTGGAATCAGGCAGTATGTAGCTTTTTCACATTGGCTTCTTTACTTAGCAATACACATTTAAGTTTCTTCCATGTCTTTTTGTGGCTTCATAGCTCATTTCTTTTTATCACTGATAAGAGATAAAACGCCAATAAAAAACTATGACTTGTCTTTTCTTTGTCTTAATGGTGTGTTTTGAGAGCAGAAATTTTTAGTTTTAATGAAGTCCAGTTTATCACATTTCTGTTTCATGGATCGTGCTTTTGGTGTTGTATCTAAAAAAACTCAAAATGCAAGGTCACCTTGATTTCCTCCTACGTTATCTTCTGGAAGTTTTATAGTAGTTTTGTATTTTACATTTAGACCTATGACCCATTTCGAGTTAATTTTTGTGAAAAGCGTAAGTCAGTGTGTACAATCATCTTTTTGTGTGTGAGTGTCCAGTTATTCCAGCACCACTTTTGAAAAGACTTTCTTTTCTCCACTAAATTGCCTTTGCTCCTTTGTCACTGATCAGTTGACTATATTTGCGTGGCTCTATTTCTGGGCTTTCTTTTCTGTTCCATTGAACTGTTTGTCTATTCTCTCTGATACAACACTCTCTTGTTTATTGTAGCTTTGTATTAAGTCTTAAAGTTGGATAGTTTTAGTCCTGTGACATTATTGTTCATCTTAAGTATTGTTTTGGGTATTCTGTGTCTTTTACCTTTCTATATAAATTTTAGAAATCTATTTATCAATATTCACAAAAGAATTTGCTGGCATTTTGATTAGGATTGCATTGAATCTTTAGATTAAGTTGGGAAGAACTGATATTTTAACAATATTGAGTCTCCAGTCCATGAACATATTGTACTAAAAAGAATTGCTCAATGTTCAACCATTTCAGGAGATAGCTTATGATCAAGAACCGATGGTAATGAGGAAGAAATCCAAGCTGCACTGAAGGGAATGGCAAGAAACAAGGCTCTAGGAATTGACGAAATACCAACTGAGATGTTTCAGCAAATGAATACAGCACTGGAGGTGCTCACTTGTCTATGTCAAGAAATTTGGAAGACAGATACCTGGCCAACTGACTGGAAGAGATCCATATTTGTGCACATTCCCAAGAAAGGTGGTCCAACAGAATGCAGAAATTATCAAACAGTATCATTAGTACCACATGCAAATAAAATTTTGCTGAAGAGCATTCAAAAGAGACTGCAGCAGTTCATTGACAGGGAACTGCTAGAAGTTCAAGCCGGATTCAGAAGAGAAAGTGGAACAAGCGATATCATTGCTGATGTCAGATGGATCTTGGCTGAAAGCAGAGAATACCAGAAAGATGTTTACCTCTGTTTTATTGTCTCTGCAAAGGCATTCGACTGTGTGGATCATAACAAATTATGGATAACACTGCAAGGAATGGAAATTCCAGAACACTTAACCGTGCTCAAGAGGAACCTGTACATAGACCAGGAGGCAGTCGTTCCAACAGAACAAGGGGATACTATGTGGTTTAAAAGTCAGGAAAGGTCAGGTTGTATCCTTTCACCCTACTTATTCAATCTATATGCTGAGCAAAATATCTGAGAAGCTGGATGATGTGAAGAAGAATGCAGCAGCAGGATTGGAGGAAAACTCATTTACCACTTGTGATATGCAAATGACACAACCTTGCTGACTGAAAGCAAAGAAGACTTGAAACACTTACTGATGAAGATCAAAGACTACAGCCTTCGGTATGGATTACACCTTAACATAAAGGAAACAAAAATCCTCACAGATAAACCAGTAAGCAGCATCCTGATCAATGGAAAAAATATTGAAGTTGTCAAGGATTTCATTTTACTTGGATCCATAATCAGTGCCCATGGAAGCAGCAGTGAAGAAATCAAACAACTCATTGCTTTGGACAAATCTGCAAAAGACCTCTTTAAAGTGTTCAGAAGCAAAGATGTCACTTTAAGGACTAAGGTGCACCTGAACCCAGCCATGGTATTTTCAGTTGTCTTATATGCATGTGAAAACTGGACAACGAATAGGGAAGACTGAAGACGAATTGATGCTTTTGAATTATGGTGTTGGTGAAGAATATTGACTATATGATGGACTGCCAGAAGAATGAACAAGTCTGTCTTGCAAGAAGTACAGCCAGAATGCTCCTTAGAAGCAAGGATGGCAAGACTTCACCTCACATACTTTGGACATGTTATCAGGGGGGACTAGTCCCTGGAGAATGCTTTCATGCTGGGTAAACTAGAGGGTCAGTGAAAGAGAGGAAGACCCTGGCTAAGATGGATTGACTCAAGTGTCTGCAACAATGAGCTCAAGCATAGTAACTATTGTGAGGATGGAGCAGGACCGGGCAGTGTTCTGTGTGGCAACCGACTTGATGGCGCCTAACAACAACATCCATGAACATAACATACCTGTCCACTTATTCAGATCTTTTTTGACTGTTCTCATCAGAGTTTTGTAGTTTTCTTCATATATCTTGTACATATTTTGTTAAATTTTTACCTACATTTGTCTTTTTTGTTTTTTGATTTTTTTTTATGCTAATGTTTTTAATGTTTTCAGACTTTTCTAGGGCAGGCTTAGGGTAACCTTTACTCCTGCACTTGCTTAGCTTTATTATCATTACAGAGGTTGAACTCTTGAACTGGAATGATTCCTGGTCTTGTGTGAATTCTGGGTATTAGTCAGCTTTCGCTACCCAGTAATTTTTCTTTGCCAGAAATTGTTCTTGCCCAACCTCATGAGATTTCATGGTATTCAGGTAATTTAAAGGATTTCCTTCCTTCGTTCCTTCCTTTCTTTCTTCTTCCTTCCTCCCTCCCTCCCTTCCTGCCTCTCTTCTTCCCTCTCTCCCTAGCTCCCTCGCTCCCTTCCCTCCCTCCCTCCCTCCTCTAGTTAGCTTTCTTGCTTCTGAGACTTTCTTATAAAAATTCTTGTTGTCTTGACTTTTCTAAATTCCAGTCTCTGTCTCTTCAGTTCAGCAATGCTACTGGATTTCATTTGAGTTTCTCCTGCATGTATTATGGTCCTAAAAGTTCTTTCAGAAAGCAAGCCCAGGCAATTATTAGGCTCACTCATTTTGTTTCTCTTCTTTTAGAAATCATTTTCTTGACTTACTTGATGTCCAGATGTCCAGTGTCACGTGCATATTTTGTCCAGTTTTCTTGTTGTTTACATTTGGAGACTAATTATGGGTCTTATTACCCCCTCATGGGTGAAAGTGGAAGTCTCAACACTTTTAAAATAAAGAATGATATCCTTTCCATTTCAAATAGTATTCAAATACAATTCTGTGTAAAAACTGTGTAATTTTACATTGTGTAAATTAATTTTTGTAACAGTATTTGTGTTTTTTTCCACACAGCTGTAAATAAAACCTCCTTTGGCTGTTTTTCTTCTAATATCAGTTACCAGTCAACTGATGTTAAATTAAAGTTGGTATAACTGTAATGATTTATAATAGCTGATTTCTTTTTGGTACTTTTATGCCTCACTGAAGATTACTGCCAGTTTTATGATGCTTTTTTTCTTAAGCAGAATTTTTAATATAACTAAAAACAACTTCACATAGTAATTCATACATAGTATAAGAACTTGTTACAAATGAAAAGTATATTTTTATTCCATCTATGGAGATACAATGAAATGGTGTAAGGTTAGTTCTGCTCATTGTTTCTTTAAATTTTTTCCAGTTAACTTAAAAGCATTGGCAATGAGAAGTAGACTGTAAACATAAATTGCTGTGAGGTAATTGAGAATGTCTCATTAAATATGAAATTAAGAAAAGAGAACATGTTTGAAGAACAATATACTGACCCTAAATTCTTTTTTTTTTTTTTTTTTTTTAAGGACATGAGGTGCTCATGACAGATACTTAAGGACTCTAATGTTTACTGTCGACTCAGTTGGTGGTATGAACTTCATTCTTTATCATTTAGTGCCTCCAGTATTTCAGTTACTGTAGTAGTTGCTAAGTACCTTATCTGATAGTTGTGTGCTTATGCTGTCCTTGGAAGAAGGGACTTGAAATTCTTAGGGGAACATTTTAAGATGAGCCTATAGTAGCATGTGATTTCTATGCTGTGTGCTCAGGCTTAACCAAGGTATCGTGATTCTGCCATTAGAATTGTATATTGGAAATCTTAAGGAAGAAATAGTGAAGACATTTATATAATTTACATATCCCTTAAGGAATGATGCTCAGGGTTACAAGAGCTACAAATGCGTTAATTCTGACAAATGACAGCAGAATGTCAGAATTTGATTCCATTGTTCCCCCCACCCCAATAGGAATTGATTTATTCCACTTAGTGTTTTTTTTCTTTAAATTGTGGTAAATATGTGTGTGTGTGTGTGTGTGTGTGTGTGTGTATAGAGAAACATTTACTGTTCCAACATTTTTTTGTACAATTCAGCGACATTAATTACATTTATCGTGTTATAAAACCATCATCACTATCCATATCTAAATTTTCGTGTCACCTTTAACAGAAGCTCAGCACTCTCTAAGCAATGACTCCCTTTCTTCTCCCTCCCTACCACTCCTAGTAACCACTAATAAACTTTGGTCTCTTTACATTTGCCTATTCTAGATATTTAATATAAGTGTAGTCATACTATAGTTTTCCTTTTGTGATTGCCTTATTTCACTCAGTATAATGTTTTCAAGGTTCATCCATGTTGAAGCTTGTATTACAACTTCATTTTTCTTTAGGCAGAGTAATTCTCCATTGTATGTATGTACTACATTTTGTTTAGCCATTCATCTGTTGGTGGACATTTAGGTTGTTCTCACCTTTGGCTATTGTGAATAGTGCTGCAGTGAGCTTTGGTGTACATTTATCAGTTTGTGTACCTGCTTTCAATTCTTTTAGGTATATACCTAGGAGTGGAATTGCTGTATTGGATGGTAATTCTGTGTTTAACTTTCTGAAGAACTGCCAAACTGTTTTCCACAGAAGCCAAACCATTTGTTTTTAATTTTTCCCCTTGCAAAAATTTATACATAGTTATGTGTCTCTAATTACTCTCCCCATACTGTGACAGCACACTCCTCTTTTCCACCCCTGATTACCCATGTCCATTCAACCAGCTCCTAATCCTCTCTGCCTTCCCATCTCACCTCCAGACAGAAGCTGACCATTTAGTCTCTTGTATCTACTTTAGCTAAGAGGCAAACTCCTCACGAATATCAATTTATGTTCCAAAGTTCAGTCCAATCCCTGTCTGAAGAGTTGGCCTCAGAAATTGTTTTAGTTCTGGGCTGATAGAGAATCTAGGGGCCGTGCTTTCCGGGATTCCTCCAGTCTCAGTCAGGCTTTAAGTCTGGTCTTCTTACTAGAATTTGACTTCTGCACCCCACCTTTCTCCTGCTCCATCAGGGACTCTCTGTTGTGTTCCCTGTCAGGGCGGTCATTGGTGGTAGCTGGGCACCATCTAGTTCTTTTGGTCTCAGGTTGATGAAGTCTCTAGTATATGTGAACCTTTCTGCTTCTCTTGGGGACTACTTTCCTTGTGTCTTTGTTGTTCTTCATTCTCCTTTACTCCAAGTGGTTGGGACCAATTGATGCATCTTAGATGGCCTCTTGCAAGCTTTTAAGACCCCAGATGCCGCTCACCAAAGTAGGATGCAGAACATTTTCCTCATAAGCTTTGTTGTGCCAGTTGACCTAGATGTCCCCTGAAAGCATGGTCCTCAGACCCCTACCCCTGCTACTCTGTCCCTCAAAGTGTTCGATTGTATTCAGGAAACTTCTTAGCTTTGGTTTAGTCTAGTTGTGCTGACTTCCCCTGTAGTGTATGCTGTCCTTCCCTTCACCTAAGATAATTATTATCTACTATCTAGTTAGTAAATAACACTCAGCCTCCCTGCCCACCCATGTAACCATCAAAGAATGTTTTCTTCTGTGTTTAAACCTTTTCTTGAGTTCTTATAATAGTGGTCTTATACAATATTTGTCCTTCTGTGACTGACTAAATTCACTCAGCATAATGACCTCCAGCTTCCTCCAGGATATAAGATGTTTCATGGCTTCATCATTGTTCTTTATCGTTGTGTAGTATTCCATTATGTGGATATACCATAATTTGTTTATCCATTCGTCCGTTGATGGACACCTAGGTTGTTTCTGTCTTTTTGCTATTGTGAACAGTGCTTCAATGAACATGGGAGTGCATATGTCTATTCGTGTGATTGCTCTTTTGCTTCTCTAGGATATATTTGAAGAAGCGGGATAGCTGGATCGTGTGGTACTTTTATTTCTAGCTTTTTAAGGAAGCGCCAAAATGATTTCCAAAGTTGGTTGTACCATTTTATATTCCCACCAACAGTGTTTAAGTGTTCCAGTCTCTCCACAACCTCTCCAGAATTTATTATTTTGTGTTTTTTGGATTAATGCTAGCCTTGTTGGGGTGAAATGATATCTCATTGTAGTTTTGATCTGCATTTCTCTGATGGCTAATGTTCGTGAGCATTTCTTCATGTGTTTGTTAGCCACCTGAATATCTTCTTTGGCAAAGTGCTTGTTCATATCCTTTGCCCATTATTTAACTGGGTTATTTGTCTTTTTGTTGTTGAGGTTTTGCAGTATCTTGTAGATTTTAGAGATTAGATGCTGATCGGATTTATCGTAGCCAAATTTTTTTCCCAGTCTGTAGGTTGTCTTTTGCCTCTTTTGATGAAGTCTTTTGATGAGCATAAGTGTTTGATTTTTAGGAGCTCCCATTTATCTGGTCTTTCTTCTGGTGCTTGTGCATTACTTATGGTTCATATTGTGTTTATGCCATGTGTTAGAGCTCCTGGCGTTGTCTCTATTTTTTATTCCATGATCTTTACTGTTTTCGATTTTATCTTTAAGTTTTTGATCCATTTTGAGTTAGTTTTTGGGCATGGTGTGAGGTATGGGTCTTGTTTCACTTTTTTGCAGATGGATATCCAGTTATGCTGGCACCATTTGTTAAAGAGACTGTCTTTTCCCCAATTAACGGACTTTGGGCCTTTGTCAAATATCAGCTGCTCATAGGTGGATGAATTTATGTCTGGATTCTCAATTCTGTTCCATTGGTCTATGTATCTGTTGTTGTACCAGTACCAGGCTGTTTTGACTACAATGGTGGTGTAATAGGTTCTAAAATTAGGTAGTGGGAGGCCTCCCACTTTGTTCTTCTTCTTGAGTAATGCTTTACTTATTTGGGACATCTTCCCTTTCCATATGAAGTTGGTGATTTGTTTCTCCATGTCATTAAAAAAATGCCAGTGGAATTTGGATCGGGATTGCACTGTATCTGTAGATTGCTTTGGGTAGAATTGACATTTTCACAGTGTTGAGTCTACCTGTCCATGGGCAAGGTATGTTTTTGCACTTATGCAGGTCTCTTTTGGTTTCTTGCAGTAGTGTCTTGTAGTTTTCATTGTATAGGTCTTTTATGTCTCTGGTTAGATTTATTCCTAAGTATTTTATCTTCTTGGGGGCTGTTGTAAATGGTATTGATTTGGTGATTTCCTCTTCGAGGTTCTCTTTGTTGGTGTAAAGGAATCCAACTGATATTTGTATGTTTATCTTGTATCCTGAAACTTTGCTGAAATCTTCTATTAGTTACAGTATTTTCTTGTGGATTCTTTGGGGTTTTCTGAGTATAAGATCATATTATCTGCAAATAGAGATACTTTGACTTCTTCCCTACCAATTTGGGTGCCCTTTATTTCTTTCTCTAGCCTAATTGCTCTGGCTAGGACCTCCAGCACAATGTTGAATAACAGTGGTGATAAAGGGCATCCTTGTCTGCTTTCCGTTCTCAAGGGGAATGCTTTCAAAGTCTCCGCATTTAGCATGATGTTGGCTGTTGGCTTTGTATAAATGCTGTTCATTATATTGAGGAATTTCCCTTCTATTCCTATTTTGTTGAGAGTTTTTATCATGAATGGGTGTTGGACTTTGTTAAATGCCTTTTCTGCATCGATTGATAAGATCATGTGGTTCTTGTCCTTTGTGTTAGTTATGTGATGGATTACATGGATTGTTTTTCTAATGTTGAACCATCCCTGCATACCTGGTATAAATCCCACTTGATCATGGTGAATTACTTTTTGATATGTTGCTGAATTCTGTTGGCTAGAATTTTGTTGAGGATTTTTGCATCAATGTTCATGAGGGATATTGGTCTGTAATTTTCTTTTTTTGTGGTGTCTTTACCTGATTTTGGTATCAGGGTTATGCTGGCTTCATAGAATGAGTTTGGGAGTATTCCGTCCTTTTCTATGCTCTGAAATACGTTTAGTAGTAGTGGTGTTAACTCTTCTCTGAAAGTTTGGTAGAATTCTCCAGTGAAGCCATCCGGGCCGGGGCTTTTTTTGTTGGGAGTTTTTAAATTACTTTTTCAATCTCTTCTTTTGTTATGGGTTTATTTAGCTGTTCTGCCTTTTTTTTGTGTTAGTTTAGGTATGTGGTAAGTTTTAAGAAATTTGTCCATTTCCTCTAGGTTTTCATATTTGTTAGAGTACAGTTTTTCATAGGATTCTGTTATGATTCTTTTAATTTCAGTTGGATCTGTTGTGATATCACCCATCTGATTTCTTATACTAGTTATCTGCTTCCTCTCCTGATTTTCTTTTGTCAGTTTGGCCAATGGTTTATCAATTTTGTTGATGTTTTTTCAAAGAACCAGCTTTTGGTCTTGTTAACTTTTTCAATTGTTTTTCTATTCTCTATTTCATTTAATTTTGCTCTAATTCTTATTATTTCCTTTCTTCTGGCGCCCGAGGGCCCTTTTGTTGCTCTCTTTCTACTTGTTCTAGTTGTAGGGTTAATGTTTTGATTATGGCCCTTTCTTCTTTCTGGATGTGTGCATTTATTGCTATAAACTGATCTCTGAGCACTGCTTTTGCTGTGTCCCAAAAGTTCTGGTAGGATATGTTTTTATTCTCGTTTGATTCTATGAATTATTGATTTCATCCGTAATTTCTTCTATAACCCAATAGTTTTTGAGCAAGGTGTTGTTCAGTTTCCATGTGTTTGATTTATTTACCTTGCGTTTTCTGTTGATTTTTACTTTAATGGCTTTATGGTCAGAAAAGATGCTTTGCAATATTTCGATGCTTTGGATTTTGTTAAGACTTGGCTTATGGCCTAATATGTGGGTGCTCTCTTGTGGACAATGTTCCACGTGAAGCCATACCATCTTATAACCCCAAAGCAATGGCTGAGGGTTCCAGTTTTTCCACATTCTCGCCAACACCTGTTGTTTTCCTTTTTTTTAAAATCATAGCCATCTTAGTGGATGTAAAGCGGTATCTCATTGTGGTTTTGGTTTGCATTTCCATGATGACTAACAGTGTTGATCATCTTTTCATGTGCTTATTGGCCATTTGTATTTCCTCTACAGTGAAATGTCTGTTCAGCTCCTTTACCTATTTTTATTGTTATGTTTTAGTTACTTATATATTGCGGATAGTAAATCCTTATCTTGTTTTATTTTATATAATTTCCAGGGTTTTAAGCTGTTCTTAGTAGGAGAGATAGGGACAAGTGTGTGTTTACACCATCTTGATGCAGAACCAAAAGTCCCTTCCCTTTGCTTTAAACTTTAAAAATTAAGTCACGTGGAGTTGTTATCTAGTTTACCTAATAGGTTAATACTTTGGGAAGAAAAGGCTGAAGCCTTTAAATCTCTGGATTGAATTATATTTTATATATCCTAGTTGTATAGTTGCCTCTACTGTGTTTGAAAGAAAACAAAACAAAACAAAAAAGAACAGAAGGACATTTTCTAACTTCCTGTGTAATTCTTAAAGTTATGATGTTCCTTTTTTTTTAAAATTGTACTTTAGATGAAGGTTTACAGAGCAAATTAGTTTTTCATTAATCAGTTAATACACATACTGTTTTGTGACATTGGTTACCAACCCCCTGACATGTCAGCACTTACCCCTTCTCAACCTTAGGTTCCCCATTACCAGCTTTCCTGTCCTTCTTGCCTTCTTGCCCTTGCCCCTGAGCTGGTGTGCACATTTAGTTTCGTTTTGTTTTATGGGCCTGTCTTACCTTTGGCTGAACGGTGAACCTCAGGAATGACTTCAGTACTGAGTTAAAAGGATGTCCGGGGGCCATACTCTCGTTGTTTTCTGCAGTCTCTGTCAAACTAGTAAGTCTGGTTTTTTTTTTGTGAGTTAGAAGTTTGTTCTTCATTTTTCTCCAGCTCTATCCAGGACCCTCTATTGTGATCCCTCTCATAGCAGTCAGTGGTGCTAGCCTGGCACCAACTAGTTGTGCTGGACTCAGTCTGGTGCAAAGGTCAGCAGGTTCTTAATAACAATAACAATAGCAGCAATAATAATAATAATAAAAAATAGCTGCCATTGATTTTTGTTCTGCCACTTACTGGCTGTATGATTTTAGGAAAGTTATTTAATCTCATTGTGGCTTAATTTCCTTAATATAAGGGGATAATAGTATCCACTTCATAAAGTTGTTGAGAGGGTTAGATAGTATAACTGTGAAGCAATGAGAAAAGTACCTTGTGTTCATGAAGTGCTATGTAAATGTAACTGTTATCATAATTGTATTTACAATGATAGGCTCACATGATAGGAATTGTTAATCATTTCAAAGATAAAAAAATTCAGGTTTAGAGAAGTTAAGATGCTGTGCTCAATTCTTTACTGACCCTATTTTATATAGCTATTGCCAGGATTTAGACCCAGGTCTGTCTGACCTTAGAGCCTGCACTTTCAGGGTATGATTGCTAACTCCCAGCCTTGTCAAATCCTTCTGTTTTGCATTTTCACCTAACATTATATTATATGTATTTCTTTCCACATGTATCATTTTAAATTAAGCCATAATATCTCATCATTGGTCTTACCATAATTTCGTTAAACTTCCTTTATTTTGGGATATGTATGGATTGTCTTTATTGCCCATCGGGCCCATGTATTAGTGAACGTAATAGCTGTCAGTGATATAATATTCTACAGATATGCACTAGTAATAAGGGCAGTGGTGGTTCAGTGGTAGAATTCTCGCCTTCCATGTGGGAGACCCGGTTTTGATTCCTGGCCAGTGCACTTCAAGCGTAGCCACCACCCATCTGTCAGTGGAGGCTTATGTGTTGCTATGATGCTGAACAGGTTTCAGTGGAGTTTCCAGACTGAGGCAGGGAAGAAAGTCCCGGTGATCTGATTCTGAAAAATCAGCCAATAAAAAACCCCGTGGATTACAACAGTCCCATCTTGTGGTGTATGGAATTACCATGATTCTGGGATGACTTGATGGCAGCTAAAAACAATAACATGCTGTAGTAAATATTAGACTTTCAAAGCTCTTTCATGCCTCTTAGAAGAGAATATTATAAAATTGAAATGTGTGTCTTTTAAAAATAAATCAGACTAAAATTTGAGTAGCAGAAAATGTTTATTGTGCATTTGAATCTTTATTATTTGGCAGAAAAAAATTAAATCTGAATCTGCACCTTTAAATATCTACTGCTGTCTAGAGAGAGTCCTCTAGAAAGATTGTGAGTCTTTATTCATTATATGTATTGTATATAACTCAGAAATTTTGTACTATGTTAATCTGTTCTTCCCACATATTAGGTGTAATATTTGAGGACTCTGCTTCTTACCAAAAATTGATTTGAATGCAAATCTTTGGTTTGAAATTATTTTTGGATATATTTCTTTTTTTCTGAGCACTTACTTTTGGCATTTTCTGCGTATAAAAATCAGTTAGTAAACATGAGAATAACTTTGAATATTAGTTCGAATTTTTCTAAGACTTGATTTATTTTTATTTTGCCTAGAATTTTGACTATAGGTATTAATAAATATGTGTACACTTGGGTTATATCCATGTGTTAACTTAGTCATTCAGCAAATATAGTAAAGGACTTGCTATATCTTCGACACTGTGCCCTAAGTCTCTGCTCTCCGGGCACATACCGTTTTGTATAGGAAATAAATAAATAAGCCACTGAGTATTGTGATAGACAATAATGGGGGTAGATGCGTGGTTTTTTTTTTTTTTTTTTTTTTTTTGCATTTTTAAGGTACAGTATTGTAGCATTCTTATAGGATGTTGTATTAATTTTTTGCTTGTTTTCAGGGTCCCAGTTTTGTTCTGAGACCTTCGCTTAGGGATAAATCCTGATTAGTCTAAGCCTGTAATGGTAATTCTATCCACTTATCAGTGATTGATTTTGGAAGGGATATCTTACTCATTCATGGCTTATAAGATATGCAGATCTTCTAGAGCAGCTTCTGTCAGTAGTTTCCTCTTTAAAATAAGTCATACTGGAAGAGATAATCAGTTATTTTTTGTACATAATTACATGTGGTTGGGATTGAGGCAGCCAGCCAGCTGCTACCGTGATGAGACCCAGCCTGAGAACAAAAACTGACATACTAAAGGAATAAAGTAGAAACATGAAAAGAGATTTCTTGACTGTTTTTCGAGCCCTTGAATTAGCTTTTTGTTAATTGAGAAATTAAAATTGTCTAGTTTGTAAAGCCATTTTCATTTAGGTTTCTTCTACTTACATCCCACAGTGTCCCGATTAATACAGGCTGTTAGTGACTACCAAGCCTGTTGGTGTCAAGTCAATTCCAACTCACAGCAACCCGATAGGACAGAGTAGAACTGCCCCGTAGGGTTTCCAAGGCTGTAATCCTGTGGAAGCAAGCTGCCATCTCTTTCTCTGTTGGAGTGGCTGGTGGGTTCTAACCTCCAACCTTTTGGTTAGCAGCCGAGAACTTTTAACCACTACGCCACCAGGGCTTCTCCTTTAAAACCCTGGTGGAGTAGTAGTTAAGAGTTCAGCTGCTAACCAAAACGTCGGTAGTTCGAATCTACCAGGCATTCCTTGGAAACCCTGTGGGACAGTTCTACCCTGTCCTGTAGGGTTGCTATGAGTTGAAATCGACTCAACAGCAATGGGTTTGGTTTTTTAGTTAGTGACTGTCTCTCAGAAGAGGTGGTATTTATGTAGATATCTGAATTATAAGAAAGAGCCAGAGTAATTCCAGTTTAGGTAGAAGGAACAGCAATTATGAAGGCCCTGTGGTGGATAATAATTTGTCATATTGTAGAAACTGAGAGAAGGCTGGTGTACATGGTTTCTAAAGAGGAAAGGAAAGATTGATAAATTTTTATAAACTTCTTTTCAATTTACAAATCACTTATATGTGTATTACTTCATTTGATCTTCACAATTATGTGAGGATACACTATTATCGTTCCCATTTTATAGTTGGGTAAACTGCTGCCTATGTGTAAAGCCAGTGATGAATTTGACATGATTGCTGTTTCTAACACATCATGATGCAGTGGTAAAGAGCTTGGCTGCTTACCAAAAAGTGGGCAGTTTGAATCCACCAGCTGCTCCTTAGAAACCCTATGGGGCAGTTCTGCTCTGTCTTATAGGGTCGCTATGAGTTGGAATCCATTTGATGACAATTTGAGTTTGGTTTATATGTGTGTGTGTATATATGTATTTATGTGTACACACATCTGTATGTATACATACATACATACACACACACACACATACACACTCATATGTATACACACATACAACCAGAGAAATGGTAAGGCTGTACAGGTCATACGTTTTGTTTGAAGTTATTAGTATAACCACTTTTTCTACAATATTAATTTATTTAGGGTTGAAGGTACAGATGCAAATGCCAGATTTCCAGGCCCATTGAGTAGTATATATTAACAGCATCAATAAACACAGCCTGGTGTGTTTTCATGAGTAAATGTTAATGTGAGAGAGATACTCCTGACAGAAACCCTATAAATGTGATTATGTGTTTGTACTTCATAACTAAGAAGATAAATTTCTAATATATTGGCTGGCTTTAGTGAATTAATAGAGTATTTTGTGCTTATGTATTCAGGATATCTGGCATTTTAAATTCATAGGTGTGTGTATTGTGATCTTACCAATAAAAAATGTGAAAGTATGATATATGACTGTGTAAGTAATGAATGAAAGTTGAATTTTATAATCTTGTTAGAAGCGCTATGAAATTTTTTCTTCTTTCTCCTCACCTTCCCCCCTCTTTCTCCTACTCTACCTTTCTTCCTCCCTTTCTCTCTCCCTTCCCTCTCTCTTTTCTTCCTTCCCACTCTCCCATCCTTTCTTTCTGTCTCTCTTTTTGCATTTCAGTTCAGTGGATTTCACCAAGTGAAAGTCAATTTCAACTAGCATTAAACGACCATTTTAATTTATGAAACTATTTTTAATTGCTTTTATCCTACTTTCTTACATTAACAAACACAACTTTATAAACTACCTTTTCCGTATAAGGAGGCTGAACAGTAAGAAAAAATTTAATAAATTCCATGAAAATAACTTAATTTCAAAATGAATTGAGACCACATGAGAACATATTTAAAACATACAGTCTTAGGCACATGTTAATCTAGAATTGAATTGTTTTAGGTGTATTTATAGGTCTCTTTAAAAGGGTTTGTGGTTCAGACCTACCCAGAGGTACCTTGGTAGACAGGCCTGGTGATCTGCTTCTGAAAAGTTACAGTCTTGAAAACCCTATGGAGTACAGTTCTACTCTGATAACACATGGGGTCGCCATGAGTTGGAGTCTACTTGATGACAACTGGTTGGTTTTTTAAATAAAATATTTGTACTTTATAATTGCTGATTGTCTTTTCTCTAAGTTTCATTTATAATTCTCTTTATTAGCCTGAAGATTATCTTGTTTCTTCCATATCTTGTTTCCTAGCATTGTTTGTTAGTGAAGAAAATATGTCTTTAAATATTTTAAATATAATTATCTTTAAATATAATTATCAAGCCAGTCAATGGGGAAAGAATAGTCTCTTCAACAAATGGTGCTGGGACAACTGGATCTCCACATGTAAAAGAATGAAGTTGGCCCCATACCTCACACCGTATACAAAAGTTAATTCAGTGGATCAATGACCTAAATATAAGAGCTAAAACTATAAAACTGTCAGGTGGCAATGGATTCTTAGATAAGAGCTAAAACTATAAAACTGTCAGGTGGCAATGGATTCTTAGATAAGATACTAGAAGCATGAGCAACAAGAGATAAAAAATGGATAAACTGGACTTCATCAAAAACAAAAACTTTTGTGCAGCAAAGGACATTTTCAAGAAAGTGAAAAGACAACCTACAGAATGGGAGAAAGTATTAGGAAAGCATATATCAGATAAGGGTTTAATATCCCGAAAATATAAAAAAAAACTCTTAAAATGCAACAACAAAAACATTAATAACCCAATTAAAAAATGGACAAAAGGCTTGAATAGACATTTCTCCAAAAAGACACAAATGACCAACAAACATGAAAAGATGCTCAACATCTTTAGTCATAAAGAAAATGCAAATCAAATTCACAGTGAGATGCTACTTCACACCCACCAGGATGGCTATTATAAAAAAAAATTGGAAATAACAAATGTTGGCGAGGATGTGGAGAAATTGAAACACTTGTACATTGTTGATGGGAGTGTAAAATGGTATAGCCACCATGGAAAACAGTTTTGCAGTTCCTAAAAAAGTCAAATGTAGAATTGCCATATGACCCAGCAATTCTGCTCCTAGGTATATACCCCAAAGAATTGAATGCAGCTACCCAAACAGATACATATGTACCGGTGTTCATTGCAGCTTTATTCACAATAGCCAAAACATGGAAACAGCCTAAGTGTCCATGGACAGATAATTGGACAAACAAAATGTGACACAGACATACACATACACACAATGGAGCATTGTTCAGCCATAAAGAGAAATGAAGTGTTTTTTTTTTTTTTCCCCCACATTTATTAACAAAGTAACAGATTATAATTCAGGTTCAGGAACACTCAAGAGTACATTTCTTCCATCAGGACAGCGTCTTCTCAGCCGTGCTCTCAGGCACACCTCTCTCTGGCCCTTGGCCTCTGCCCTGCTCAGAGCTCTTTTGACCCCTTGGCCTCTTTTCTGCTTGGGCAAGTGTTACAAAGCTCTTTTAGCTCTGCTGATAAGTGCCCTGAGGCACCCCACTCTGCCAGTAAGCCTCAGCCCGAAGGCACTCAGCTTTCTCACTCCATAGGCTGGGAGGCCCACTGACTCATGCCAGTCTCCTGGTTCTGCTGCCTCTGCTGCTGCCATTTCCTTGCCGCTGCTTCTAGCTATATTGCCATATTTAGTGGAACAGCTCTCTCTCTGACTCCTGGGTCTAGGAGGGTCTCAGCACAGGGATCCCAGGTCCAAAGGACGCACTCTGTTCCTGGCTCTTCTTGGTAGTGGGGAAATCCTCTCTTCCTGCCTCTGGGATGGCTCATTTTAAGCCTAGCAGGATGGCAGAACTGATCAATGCCTTTGTTAGGGTTCCATAGACCTTACTTGCATGGTCCCACCCAATCACTTGGGTGGGAGTTGCAAGACCATGGCGAGAAATGCCATGTAAAAGCCATCCATTGCGCTGCCGGGTTATTGCTCAAGTATGGAGGTCAGAGAAGACCCTCCTTGTAAAATAGAAGCTACAATGCCTGCCTTTAGGGATACTTTAAGAATATGGGATAAAGTATGCAAAACTCATTGTGCCCCGCATGGGGGAAGTTATTATTACTTTATAGATGAGAAAATAAATGTGACTTAGTGTGGTTAAGTTAACTCCGTTACTGGTAATTGGCAAAGCCAGTATTTGAACTCAGATTTTCAGACTCTAGGACCCGTGATCTTCCCATTTCTTTATGCAGTCGTGCTGCTTCCTGTGGATGTTGATCACACTTGTGCAAATGAACAGATATTAAAAATAATATTCATTTGTGAATGAACTTAAATCCTTATTTCAAATTTTCATAAAATTTTCTGTGTGATGCATTGAGAAATGAAGTTTTGATACATGTCACCACATGGATGAACCTTGAAAACATTAAGTGAAGTGAGTCAGACAAAAAAGAACAAATACCATATCCCAGTTATAAAAAATATCTAGAACACTCAAATCCATAGAGACAAAAGAAGAGTGGGGTTATTAGTGACTTGGGGTGGAGGGATGAGGATTAAAAAAAATAGAGAATTAAAACAGTACGTATTTCAAGGGTTGTTAATATATATTGAGCACTTGAAACGGAGCCTGGCACACACTAAGCCCTACATATTTTTATACACACACACACACACATTTATATGTATGTATTTATACATATATAATATATATATATCTAAGTATATGTAGTTGTGTGCTGTTGAGTTTATTCTGACTCATAGTGACACTATAGGACAGAGTAGAAATGCCTCATAGGGTTTCCAAGGAGCAGCTGATGGATTTGAAATGCCAACCTTTTGGTTAGCAGCCTGAGCTCTTAACCACTTCACTACCAGGGCTCTAAATACATGTACATATGTATAAAAAAAACAATAGTCATGCTTAACCTCTGTTACATTATAATAAACAAACAAAGCAGTTGCTGTTGAGTTGATTCTGACTCATGGTGACCCATATGTTTCAGAGAAGAACTATGTGCCATAGTGCTTTCAATGGCTGTGATCTTTCAGAAGTAGATTGCCAGAACTTTCTTTGAAGGCACCTCTTGGTGGATTTGAGTCTTATAGCAGTCATTCATTGAATTTATTGAATAAATGATTTCCTTTTCTGTTGAACTTTTTTATTCTTTACACCTGTTAAAAAAATAAATTGTTCCAAAGAAAATGACTTCTTTTTAAACCATAGTGTCTATTTATTGTAGTTTAGGAAATCATTATTATTTGAATATTTATGTCAGTTCTGACTCATAGTAACCCTCTGTACAACAGAATGAAACACTGCCCAGTCCTGCACCATCCTCACAATCCTTGCTATGCTTGAGCACATTGTTGCAGCCACTGTGCCAATCCATCTCGTAAAAGGTCTTCCTCTTTTTCACTGACCTTCTATTTTGCATGATGTCCTTCTCCAGGGACTGGCTCCTCCTGGTAATACACTCAAAGTATGTAAGATGAAGTCTTACCATCCACGCTTCTAACGAGCACTCTGGCTTTATTTCTTCCAAGACAGACTTGTTCCTTTCTTTTGGCAGTCCATGGTATGTTCAATATTCTTCACCAACACCATAATTCAAAGGCATCAATTCTTCCTCGGTCTTCCTTATTCATTGTCCACGTTTCACATGCATATGAGGTGATTGAAAAGATCATAGCTTGGGTCAGGCACATCTTAGTCCTCAAAGTGACATCTTTGCTCTTTAACACTTTAAAGAGGTCTTTTGCAACAGATTTGCCCAATACAATATATCATTTGATTTCTTAACTGCTGCTTCTGTGGGCATTGATTGTGGATTGAAGTAAAATGAAATACTTGACAGGTCAGTCTTTTCTCCATTTATCATGATGTTGCTTATTGGTCCAGTTGTGAGAATTTTTGTTTTCTTTATGTTGAGATGTAATCCATACTGAAGGCTGTAGTCTTTGATCTTCATCAGTAAGTGCTTCAAGTTCTCTTTACTTTCAGCAAGCAAGCTTGTGTCATCTGCATATCACAGGTTGTTAATGAGTCTTCCATTAATCCTGATGCCACATTCTTCTTCATATTGTCCAGCTTCTTGGATTATTTGCTCAGCATATGGATTGAATAAGCATGATGAAAGGATGCAATCCTGACATACACCTTTCATGATTTTAAACCACGCGGTGTCTACTTGCTCTATTTGAAGGACTGCCTCTTGGTCTACGTACAAGGTCCGCATGAACACAATTAAATGTTCTGGAATTCTCATTCTTTGCAGTGTTATCCATAATTTGTTACGGATAACAGAGTCGAATGCCTTTCCATAGTCAGTAAAACACAGGTAAACATCTTTCTGGTATTCTCTGCTTTCAGCCAAGATCCATTTAACGTCAGCAATGATATCCCTCATTCCATGTCCACTTCTGAATCTAGCTTGAATTTCTCTGGCAGTTTCATGTCGATGTACTGCTGCAACTGCTTTTGAATGATCTTCTGCACAGTTTTATTTGTGTGTGATATTAATCATACTGTTCGATAATTTCTGCATTCTATTGGATCACCTTTCTTTGGAATGAGCACAGATATGGATCTCTTCCATTCGGTTGGCATAGACAAGAGCACCTTCAACACGACATCTGTTTGTTGAAATATCTCAGTTGGTATTCCCTGAATTCCTGAAGCCTTGGTTTTCGCCAGTGTTTTCAGTGCAGCTTGGACTTCTTCCTTCAGTACCATTCATTCTTGATCATATGCTACCTCCTGAAATGGTTGCATGTCAACCAGTTCTTTTTGGTACAGTGACTCTGTGTATTCCTTCCATCTTCTTTTTTCTTTTTTTTAATTTATTTTATTGTACTTCAGGTGAAGGCTTACAGAACAAATAGTTTCTCATGAAACAGTAGTACACATGTTGTTTTATGACATTGGTTAACAACCCCACAACATAGTAACCCTCTAACTTCTCAACCTTTTTTTTGGGGGAGGGGGGGAAATACACATAGCCAAAGATACACCATTTCAAAAATTTCTACATACACAGTTCAGTGACATTGACTACGCTCTTCCAATTGTGCTGATATTCTCACTTAAGATGAAGGCTTACAGAACAAAATAGTTTCTCATTTAACAGTTACTACAAATGTTGCCCTATGACAACGGTTAACAATCTCACAACACATCAACAATATCCTTACTCAGCCTTGGGTTCCCTATCACCAGCTTCCTTGTCCCCTTCTGCCTTCTGGCCCTTGTCACTGGACTCCTGTACCTCGTTAGTCTCATTTGGTTTTACGGGACTGTCCACTCCCAGGCTGAACAGTGAACCTCGGTGGTAACTTCACCACTGAGCTGAAAGGGTGTCTGGGGGCCATACTCTCGAGGTTTCTCCAGTCTCCTTTAGTCCAGAAAATCTGGTCTTTTTTTTGTGAGTTAGAATTATGCTCTACATCCTTCTCCAGCTGTGTCCAGAACCCTCTGTTGTGATCCTGGTCAGAGCAGTCAGTGGTGGTAGCCGGGAACCATCTAGCTGTATTGGACTCAGTCCGCTGGAGGCCTTGGTAGCTGTGGACAATTACTCCTTCGGACTAGTCTCTTCCTTGTATCCTGTTCTCTTCATTCTCCCTTGCTCCCGAAGGGATGAGACCAGTGGAATATCTTAGATGGCCGCTTACAGGCTTTTATGACTCCAGACACTACTCACCAAGGTAGAATGTAGAGCATTGTCTTTATAAGTAGTGTCATGCCAGTTGAGCTAGATATTCCCCTTGACCATGGTCCCCACAGCCCTCCGCCCAGCAGTTCAGTCCCTCAGGGAGTTTGGATGTGTCTATGGGACTTCCATGACCTTTCCTTATACAGGTTGTGCTAGTTTCCCCTGTATTGTGTACTGTCTCACCCTTCACCCAAGATACCACTTATCTATTGCCTGTTTAGTATTCCCCTACCCCCCATCCCTGGTAACCAACAAAGATTGTTATATTTTGCGTGTGAACTTTTTCATGGGTTTTTACAATAGAGGTCTCATACAATATTTGTCCTTTTGTGATTGACTTATTTCACTCAGCATAATGTCCTCCAGTTTCATCCATGTTATGAGATGGTTCACAGATTCATTGTTGTTCTTTCTCATTGCATAGTACTACATTGTGTGTAGGTACCATAGTTTGTTTATCCATTCATCTGTTGATGGGCACCTACGTTGCTTCCATCGTTTTGCTGTTGTGACCAATGCTGCCATGAACATAGGTGTGCATATGTCTATTCAAGTGACGACTCTTATTTCTCTAGGATATATTCCTAGGAGTGGGATTGCTGGATCAAATGGTATGTCTATTTCTAGCTTTCTGAGGAAGCGCCATATCATTTTCCAAAATGGTTGTATCATTTTGCATTCCCACCAGCAGTGCATAAGAGTTCCGATCTCCCCGCAGCCCCTCCAACATTTGTTATTTCCAGTGTTTTTGATTGGTGCCAGTGATGCCGGGGTGAGATGGTATCTCATTGTGGTTTTAATTTGCATTTCTCTAATGGCTAGTAATCGTGAGCATTTCCTCATGTATCTGTTGGCCATTTGAATGTCTTCTTTTGTTAAGTGTCTGTTCATTTCCTTTGCCCATTTTTTAATAGGATGATTTGTCTTTTTGTTGTAGAGGTGTTGGATTTTCTTGTAGACTATGGAGATTAGACCTTTGTCTGAATTGTACTGTCCAAAAATTGTTTCCCAGTCTGTAGGTTCTCTTTTGACTCTTTTGGTGAAGTCTTTTGAAGAGCATAGGTGTTTGATTTTTAGAAGATCCCAGTTATCTAGCTTATCTATTGGGGTTTGTGCGTTGATGGTTATGGTTTTTATCCTGTTAATGCCATGTATTAAGGCCTGAAGTGTTGGTCCTATTTTTTCTCCGATGAACCTTATAGTTTTAGGCTTTATATTCAGGTCTTTGATCCATTTTGAAGTAGTTTTTGTATACGGTGTGAGGTATGGGTCCTGTTTCATTTTTTTGCAGATGGATATCCAGTTTTGCCAGCACAATTTGTTAAAAAGACTGTCTTTTCCCCATTTGATGGACTTTGGGCCCTTGCCGAAGATCAGGAGACCGTAGGTGGATGGATTTCCATCTGGGTTCTCAATTCTGTTCCATTGGTCAATGTATCTGTCGTTGTACCAGTACCAGGCTGTTTTGACTACTATAGCTGTATAGCGTGAGTCCTCCTAGTTTATTCTTCTTCTTCAGTAGTGCTTTACTTATTCGGGGATTCTTCCCTTTCCATATAAAGTGAATGATTAGTTTTTCCATCTCTTTGAAGAATGTTGTTGGTATTTGCATTGGGATTGCATTGTATTTGTAAATTGCTTTGGGTAGAATTGACATCTTCACAATGTTGAGTTTGCCTATCCATGAGCATGGTATGTTTTTCCATTTATGTAGCTCCCTTTGGGTTCCTTGCAGTAGTGTTTTGTAGTTTTCTTTGTTTAGGTGTTTTACATCCCTGGTCAGATTTATTCCTAAGTATTTTACCTTTTTAGTGGCTATTGAAAATGGTATTGTTTTCCTGATTTCCATTGCATCATTCTCCTTACTGGTATATAGGAATCCAACCAATTTTTGATTGTTTATCTTGTATCCTGCTCCTCTGCTGAATCTTTCTATTAGTTCCAGTAGATTTCTCATGGTGTCTTTAGGGTTTTCTAAGTATAGTATCATATCATCTGCAAACAGGGACAGTTGAACTAATTCATTACTAATTTGCATGCCCTGTATTTCTTTTTCTTGCCTTATTGCTCTAGGTGGAACTTCCAGCACAGTGTTAAATAGGAGTGGTGATAAAGGGCATCCTTGTCTTGTTCCTGTTTTCAAGGGGAATGTTTTCAGCCTCTCTCCATTAAGAATGATGTTGGCCGTTGGTTTTGCATAGATGCCCTTTATTATGTTGAGAAATTTCTCTTCTATACCTATTTTATTGAGAGTTTTTTATCAGGAATGGGTGTTGGACTTTGTCAAATGCCTTTTCTGCATCATTTGAGATGATCGTGTGATTCTTTTCTTTCCTTTTATTTATGTGGTGGATTACTTGATTGATTTTCTAATGTTGAACCATCCTTGCATACCTGGTATGAATCCTACTTGTTCGTGGTGTATTATTTTTTTGATATGATGCTGAATTCTATTGACTGGAATTTTGTTCATAATTTTTGCATCTATACTCATGAGAGATATTGGTCTGTAATTTTCTTTTTTTGTGACGTCTTTGCTTGGTTTTGGTATCAGTGTTATGCTGGCTTCATAGAATGATTTTGGAAGTGTTGCTTCCTCTTCTGTGCTCTGAAATAGCTTGAGTAGTACTGGTACAAGCTCTTGTGTAAATGTTTTGTAGAATTCTCCAGTGAAGCCATCTGGGCCAGGGCTTTTTTTGGTTGGGAGTTTTTTTTATTACCTTTTCAACCTCTTCTCTTGTTATGGGTCTGTTCAGATTTTCAACATTACTTTCTTGTAATTTGGGTAGGCTGTTTGTTTCTAGAAATTTATCCATTTCCTCTAGGTTTTCAAATTTGTTGGAGTATAGTTTTTCATAATATTCTGTTATAATCCTTTTTATTTCAGTTGGGTCTGTTGTAATGTCCCCCATTTCATTTCTTATTTGGGTTATTTGTGTCCTCTCCTGTTTTTATTTTGTCATTCTGGCCAGTGGTTTTTCGATTTTGTTGATTCTTTCAAAGACCCAACTTTTGGTTTTGTTGATTCTTTCTATTGTTTTTCTGTTCTCTATTTCATTTATTTCTGCTCTGATCTTTACTATTTCCTTTCTTCCGGTGGTTGTGGGCTTTTTTTGCTGTTCTCTTTCTGTTTGTTGGAGTTCTGTAGTTAATGTTTTGATTTTGTCCCTTTCTTCTTTTTTGATATGTGCATCTATTGCTGTAAATTGTCCTCTGAGGACTGCCTTTGCTGTGTCCCAAAGGTTTTGGTATGATGTGTTTTCATTCTCATTTGATTATAGGAATTTTTTAATTCCATCTCTGATTTCTTCTATTACCCACTGATGTGTAAGCAGGGTATTCTTCAGTTTCCATGTAGTTGATTTTTTTTCTTGCTCTTTCTACTGTTAATTTCTGTCTTGATGGCATTGTGGTCAGAGAAGATACTTCGAATTATCTCAGCGTTTTGGATCTTGTTGAGGATTTCTCTGTGGCCTAAGATGTGATGTATTCTGCAGAACGTTCCATGTGCATTGGAAAAGAATGTGTACTTTGCAGTGGTTGGATGGAGTGTTCTGTATATGTCTGTGAGGTCAAGTTGGCTGCTTGTGCCCTTTAGGTCTTCTGTATCTTTGCTGAGTTTCTTCTTAGTTGTTCTGTCCTTTACTGAGAGTGGTGTGTTGAAGTATCCTACTATTATTGTGGAACTATCAATTTCTCTTTTCAGTGTTATTAGAGTTTATGTTATTTTGGAGCCCTGTCGTTGGGTGCGTAGATGTTTGTTTTGGTTATGTCTTCATGATGGATCATCCCCTTAATCATTATATAGTGTCCTTTGTTTTTTTATGGTAGATTTTGTTTTAAAGTCTATTTTATCTGAGACTAGAATTGCCACTCCTGCTCTTTTTTGGTAGTTGATAGCTTGATAAATTTTTTTCCAACCTTTGACTTTTAATAAATTCACCTCTTTGTTTCTAAGTTGTGTCTCTTGCAGACAGCATGTTGATGGGTCCTGTTTTCTTATCCATTCTGTCACTCTCCGTCTCTTTATGGGTGCATTGAGTCCATTTATACTAAGTGTAATTATTGATAGATGTGAGTTTGTTGCTGTCATTTTGTAGTGCTTTTTTTTTGTGGTGCTGAAGTTTTCTTTGTTCTTCTTACTCTCTTGTGCTGAGTTACTTTTGTTTGTGGATTTTGTGTTCATTTCTTTTTGTTTTGTAGGTTTTGTTTTTGCTGAGGCTTCATGTTTTTTGTCTTTATTTTTATGAGTATGTTCGTTAACTTTCTTTGTGGTTACCATGAATTTTACCCTTATCTTTCTAAGTTTGAAGCAGTCTACCATTACTTGGTATCGCCTTGCCTTCCTCTCCATTAGAAGGTTCTATACCTATGCCATTTATTCCCTCTTTTATTGTTTTGATGTTGTTGTCATGTATCAATTGACTGCTCTGATTCCCTGTTGTATTTCTTTTGGTTTTGGATAGTCCTCGAGAGTTTATTTCCTAGATTGGTATCTGGCTTGTATGATCCTGCGTCCTAGGTTCTGCCTGAGGGCTGAAGCTGTTTGTCCTCAGATTGAAGAACTCCCTTTAATAATTCTTGTAAGTTTGGTTTGACTTTTGCATATTCCTTTAGTTTCTGTTTATCTGGAAACGACCTAATTTCACCATCAAATTTGAATGAGAGTTTTGCAGGATATATTATTCTTGGCTGACAATTTTTTTCTTTCAAGATTTTATATATGTCATCCCATTGCCTTCTTGCCTGCATGGTTTCTGCCAAATAATCTGAGCTTAGTCTTATTGTTTCTCCTCTGTATGTGACTTCTTGTTTTTCACGCGCTGCTCTCAGGATTCTTTGTTTGTCTTTGGTTTTGGCGAGTGTGAATATGATATGCTTTGGTGATTTTCTTTCAGGGTCTCTTCTCATCTCTTCTATATGGGGTTCGTTGAGCTTCTTGGATGGATAGCTTTTCATCTTTCATGATAGTGGGGAAGTTTTCTGTCAGCAGTTCCTCAATGATCCTCTCTGTGTTTTCTGTTTTCTCCCCCTGTTCCGGAATTCCAATCACTCGTAAATTTTTGCTTTTAATTGTGTCCCACATAGCTCTCAGGGTCTCTTCATTTTTCTTTGTGCTTTTTTCTGAGTTTTCCTGAAACGGAGTTGTATCCAAGTGTTTGTCCTCAGTTCCATTGATCCTGTCTTCCACTGTTTTAAATCTGCTTCTCAGCCTTTCTGTGACATCGTCCATTTCTGAAATCTTGTTGTTTATCTTTTGGATTTCTAATTGTTGTCTTTGTATAATTTCTAGTTGTGAATTTATTTTGGCATTTTGTTCCTGCATTATTTTCCTGAATTCTTCCAGTTTTTTTCTGTATTTTTCATGAATTTGTCTGTTTTTTCCTCATGTTTGTCAGCTTTTTGCCTCAGTTCTTGGAGAATTCCAAGTATTAGAGATCTGAATTCCCCATCAGATTTTTTTAGTGCATTGTCTTGCAAAGGAGAGTCATCTGGCATTTTATTTTGGATGCCTACTGGAACCATCCTGTCATGTTTTTGTGAATGTTTTGTTATTGTCTGCTGTCTTTGGAGCATTCAGTAGTTTTTTTTTCTCATTTATTGATTGTAGATTTGTTTGTTTCGTCCATTTTTTAATAAAAAATATTTGACTATTTCTGAGCAGGCAGACTGTGTGTTCTTTGTTGTTTGCTCGTCTGTGGGCACGCTACTTTTCGCCTCCTTCTCCAACTGGCAGGGTTAGTCACTCAGATATGGTACGGCAGGGCAGGTCTAGCTGAAGAGGAGTTAGTGGGACAGGTTGTTTGTGACACTTACTACAGCCACCAGAGCGGGTCGGTAATCTGTGCAGGGCAGGTTCCAGTAGGCCTTGCCTGTGCTACTTAGTGGTGTGGTGTCAAGCGCACGGTGCATTTAGGCAGGATGTAGCGGGGAGATTGTTATGTGTGGAGCTGAGATGGATATGGGAGAGAGGAGAGAGAAACAGGAACCGAAAACATACAAACAAAGAAAAAAGAATGCTAGGGGAGCTTTCTGTTGGAGTGGAGAGATGAGAGACTATGAAATGGAGAAAATCAGAAAGGGGAGAAGGAAGAAAGGAAAAGAAGGAATAAATAAGAAGCAGAAAGGTTAAAGAACCGCACAGTTCCCAGGGATCCCACCAGTGCAGCTGTGAGGTCTGTGTAAGTTGCTCTCTGGTGTTGCAGTGCAGCCTGGCTAGAAGGTGTAGAGGTATACAATGCCTGGTATTTAGTGATCAGAAAGAGAAGGAAGATATAGAGAGATGAGAAACTGAGCACTGAAGAAAGACAAAAAGGGAAAGTGAGGGAAAAGAAAACAATACAAATTAAGAAGAAAAAAAGAAAAGAACAAGAAAGGCCCCCCCAAAAAACAGAAAGAAAAAAACAAAACAAAAAAAGAAATGCTCTCAGTGATCCCTCTGTACGTCTGTGGAAGCTGAAGGGGAGTTTCTTGCCATGCATCTCTGCCTGGCCAGAAAGGGCTCCCAACTCAAGAAAAGGAAAAGAAAACAAACAAACAATTCAAAATGAACAAACGAACAAAAGCCCCAGGATCCCACCAGTGTTGCAGCCCAGACAGGGAGCAGCTCCACACTCAAATGGAGCTCTGCAGCCCCTCAGGAAGAAGCAAAGATGGCGCACGGAGCCAGGCACTCGAGCGAAAGGAAGGGGAGGCGGCAAGAGGGAAGCAAGAAATCAAAAGAAGCAGGGGGGAAAAAAAAAAAGCAACACCAGCAGCCAACAAATGGCACTCAGAGATCCTGCTAGTCTGGGCTGGTGTTTCTGGAGAAGAGACTGTGTCCGCTGGAAGCAGAGGAGGCCGAGTGTGGGTGAAGAAGGGTAGAGAGTGGGAAAGCATATATCACTAACTGCCGGCGCTCTGCAGCCCCTTAGGTAGAAGGAAAGATGGCGCACGGAGCCAGGCACTTGAGTGAAAGGAGGGGGAGGTGGCGAGAGGGAAGCGAGAAGTCAAAAGAAGCAGAAAAAAAAAAGCAACACTAGCAGCCAACAAATGGCACCCAGAGAGCCCGCCCGCTTAGGTGTGTGCAATCCAAGCAGCCGGTACTTCCCGGTCAAGAAACTGTGGCCACGCGAAGCAGAGGGGGTCGAGCCATGGCGAAGTGGGGTAGAGGGTGGGAAAGCGCACACCGCAAATTACCGGTTGTTTTGTCTCCCGCTGGACGCTCCGTGGGGCTGCTTTCTCGTACCCACTCTTTGCTCGTCTCCGATAGGAGTCCAAGATGGTGGATCCACGCTGCGTTAGCTGGTAGGGGACCTCTGCATGAATCTCTCCTTGGTCTCTGTTCTCTGTCAGTTTTCTTAACTCCATTTGGTGCTTGGCTGAGTTCTTTATCTCTTCATTTGATGTTTTCGGGTTTCAGGATTGTTGTATTCTCTCTTCGGCTTAGTTTTTCGCATCTTTGCTGTGGAGGGACTTCGTGATGCTTCTGCCTAGAGTGCCATTTTGCCGAACTCCCCTTCCATCTTCTTTTGATGCTTCCTGCGTCATTCAATATTTTTCCTATAGAAGACTTCAAACTTGCAAGTTGAGGCTTGAATCCTTTAGGCTATTCTAGTAGCAGTTATTCTGTCATGGTTGGAAATAGAACTCTGTTTAGCAAACATTAACAAAACATGCTTTTAGACTTTTGGTATTGTGTAGAAAAATAATTATAATTGTATCTACTGAGTCTCTTTTTTGCTATGAATCCAGTTAATTTTTATAGTATTTGTAGGAGGTTTTAGCAGGATATATAAAAAAAAGTGATTAAAAATTAGTTCTGTCTTGTGTCTTTGAATGACTACTGTCTGTCCTAGACTTTATGTAAGTTGCTGGGGACAGAAAAGAGTAACACATGAACTGAAACCTGGTAGGGAAGATGGACATATGTATTAACCATCGATTGCTTTGTAACAAATCACCCTAAAGCTGAATGGCTTAAGGCAACAGTTATTATCTGTAGGTAAGGAATTAGGGCATGGTTTAGCTGGATTCTCTGGCTTATTTGTATCCTC
This sequence comes from Dugong dugon, assembly GCA_030035585.1. Lineage (NCBI taxonomy): Eukaryota > Metazoa > Chordata > Mammalia > Sirenia > Dugongidae > Dugong > Dugong dugon. The sequence goes on from CM057472.1 coordinate 73,115,332, forward strand.
TGGCTCAGGGTCCTTGTTATGGATTGAATTGTGTCCCCCCCAAAATAATGTGTAGTACATCCTAACCCCTATACTTGTGGTAGGAGCCCTGGTGGCGCAGTGGTTAAGTGCTTGGCTGCTAACCGAAAGGTTGAAGATTTGAACCCACCAGCCACTCCATGGGAGAAGGATGTAGCACTCCGCTTCTGTAAAGAATTACAGCCGTGGAAACCCAATGGGCAGTTCTACTCTGTTCTGTAGGGTTGTGATGAGTAGGGTTTTTTGGGTTATACCTGTGGTTATTAATCCCATTTGGGAATGGGTTTTCTTTCTTATGTTAATTAGATAGTATTAGTGTAGGGTGTGTCTTGAGTCAATCTCTTTTGAGATATAAAAGGAGAAAATTAAGGAAGCAGAGATGGGGGAAGATAGACGCCATGCCATGAAGATCACCAAAGAGCTAAGGAATGGAAGCTGAAGAGATGACCTTCCCCGAGAGCCGAAAGAGAGAGAAAGCCTACCCCTAAAGTCAACGCCCTAAATTAGGACTCTTCTAGCCTCCTACCTGTGAGAAAATAAATTTGTTTGTTAAAGCCATGCACTTGTAGTATTTCTGTTATAACTAGGTAACTAGGTAACTAAGACAGTCCTCAAAAGGCTGCAATCAAGATGTAGAACAAGGCTGCAGTTCTCTCAAGGTTTGACTGAGAAGGATCCGTTTTGAGCCTTACTCACATGGTTGTTTGCAGGATTCAGTTCCTCACCACATGGACCTTTGCATAGAGCAGCTCACAACATGTAGAAGCGTGTAGCATCAGAGTGAGCAAGCTAGAAGAGTCAGAGAGACCATGAGCAAGACAGAAGTCTCAGTCTTTTGTAACCTAATCTCAGAGTGAGATAGAGTAAGATTGCATCACTTTTGCCTTATTCTATTTTAGAAGCAAGTCACTAGCTCTAGCCCATATTCAAGAGGAGGAGATTACACAAGGGCATGAATTCAGGACACAGGGATCACTGGTAGCGATTTTAAAAGCTACCTACAACATGTGATATGTAACTTATGAATAATTATAATTGAGTCTATAAAATAATATAGCAGCACTAACATTTACTGCATACTAATAATTTGCTACATGGTGTGATAAGTGCTTCCCATAGATTATTTAAGCTTCCCCAAAATTCTCTGGGAGACATGCTATGTGTTATCCCCATTTTACAGATACAGGAGTTGAAGCTCAGTGAGCTGACCTAGCTATGATGTAGCAGAACCAAGACTACAGTCTAGGCATTGCTTATTTTAGCACCTGTACTTTTAATTTCGACATTTTTCCAGCATTAAAGTAAAAATTACTCTTAAGCACTTTTTCCATGCCATTATAGTAAATGCTATATGTATTAAATTCATGAAACCTCACAGCAACTCTATTAAAGCTACTGTTCTTACTGATACCGTACCCTTGCTTCCAGATTCAAGAAAAGTACTTTGAAAGATGTAGTTTATTGTTCCAAAGACATTAAGCAAATATAACCTAAAGAGCCTCTTTAAATGCCAAAAGAAATGAATCATCTAAATACCTTAGTACCTTAAGAAAAGTGTTGCTACTAATTAAATAAATTTGCAGGAAGCCTAACACTTTTCAGTTCATTTAATATTCTGCAGAAGAAAGGTACTATGTGAATCCAAAGTAGGAATGAATTAATAAACACTTGAAAATAAAACCACCCACTCTGAGAAGAAATCGCAACAAACACTTACTGCTATATAAATTTTAGTCAGAAATTAGCCCATGTAATGTGTAGTTAATGTTAAAATATTTTTACCAATGCTTTCACAAATGGCTGTCGTATCAAAGTACTTTGTATAACAAAATTTATTTCTGTAAATTTTTGCTTCTATTGAAGTTATATTATGTCTTCGGTAGCTTTGAAAATTTATGATAATTTTTTGTTGTAATTCTGAATAAAGTGTTGGAGAACACTGGTTTATTATTTGTTATATAAATGATCATTTTTTAAAAAGCTATTTGTGTTTTGGTTTATCACAGTTGTTCTAAATTTTGCTATGAAGGAAGGCAAGTTTTATATCTATTGGTATAGCTTGGAATTAGCTAGAATATACTGTAGGTTCAGGAGTCCCTGGGTAGTGCAAATGGTTAAGCACTTGGCTACTAACCAAAAAGTTGGTGGTTTGAATCCCCTCAAAGGCTCATTGGAAGAAAGTCCTAGCAATCTACTTCTGAAAAATCTTAGGCACTGTAGACCCTATGAAGCACGTGGGGTTGCCATAAATCAGAATTGACTGAACAACAACTGGTTTAGTTTTATTATAGGTTCAGGATATGGTATGACAGCATTTTACAGTGTTGCCCATGTCACATACAGTATTGTTAACTCAAATGTTAGTACTTAAGACAGTTTTTATTAAGCTACTGAATCAAATCTACCCCTTAGGCCATCAGAATGGATTCTTTTTTTTTTTTTTTAATTTGTTTTTGAAACCAGGAATCCCTGAATGTCTGCACTATTTCTACATAGGATGAAAAGTAGACTTCATAAGACTGGATCTCTTACCTGAAATGTTGAATAAACTTTAATTACGTTATGTTTTGGTGAATAGATGGTGTCTTAGTTATTTAGTGTTGCTATAACAGAAATACTACAAATGGATGGCTTTAACAGGAATTTATTTTCTCACTGTTTAGGAGGCTAGTCCAAATTCAGGGCACCAGCTCTAGAGGAAGGCTTTCTCCCTCTGTTGGCTCTGGAGGAAGGTCCTTGTCACTTCTGAGCTGCTTTTCCTGGGTGATCTTCATGTGGCTTGGCATTGCTCTTCCCCCATCCGTTAATCTTTCTTTTATGTCTCTAAAGAGATTGACTTGATATATCCTACACTAATCATGCATCATTAACATAACAGAGACAACCCATTCCAAAATGAAATTATAACCACAGGCATAGAGGTTAGGATTTACAGCACATATTTTTGGGGGACACAATGTAATCTGTAACAGATGGTATACCTGAGATTGAGGAACTGGATTTTCAGAGTTTTGAGAAAGAGGTAGAATGAACAGTGAAGTCAGTGAAAAGAGTTCTCTTGATAGACTTAAATAAAAAACAGTTATTAAAAATAACAGAAAAAGCCATTGTTTGGGAAACAGGGAGTTTCTGTTAATGGTGATAGGAAATTTGGCATCAATTAAGGATAATGGTTATACAACCGATTAATGTAGTTGATATCACTGAGTTGTATACCTGAAAAATGCTGAATTGGCAAGTGTTGTGTTATATTTACAAAAAAAAAGAAGCTGTTTAGGCTTCTTACGCACAACCAAATACATTGCAGGATTGTTTTCTTGGTTTGGAGTTTTAGTGTTACACTTTTGAGGGACATCCCAATCAATTGGCCTAATAATTGTTTCTCAGTACCTCTGTTTCCTAATTTGTTGTGTAGTGACTAGGGTCTTAAAGGCTAGCAGTCGGCCATCCAAGGTACAGCAGCTGGTCTCTGTTCATCTGAAGCAACAGAGGAAGGAGAATCAGCACTTGAAGGAGGAAATTGAATGCGTTTCTGCCTGCCTCCAGTAACAATAGCCTATTCTGCCATGAGGCCAGAAGAACTGAATGGTGCCTGGCTACCATTACTGAACATTTCGATTAAAGATTCTATAGCAGAATCCTGAAAAGGGAGAAAAATGTAGAACAGAGTTTTAAATTCTTAATGGAATCCAGACTTCCTAGAGCTGTTGAGGCTGGATGAGCCCCTGAAACTATTGCCTTCGGATAATCTTTAAACCTTAAACTAAGACTATCCCTTGAAGTCTCCTTTGAACCAAAAAAATTTGTTGTTGTTGTTAAGTGCTGTACAGTCGGTTCTAACTCATAGCAACCCTATGTACAACAGAACGAAACACTGTCCGATCCTGCACCATCCTTACAATCATTGCCATGTTTGAGTCCATTGTTGCAGCCAGTGTGTTAATCAGTCTCATCCAGGGTCTTCCTTTTTTTCACTGACCCTCTGTTTTACCAAGCATGATGTCCTTCAGGGACTGGTCTCTCCTGATAACATGTCCAAAATACATGAGATGAAGAAGTCTCACCATCCTTGCTTCCAAGGAGCACTTTGGCAATATTTCTTCCAAGACAGACTTGTTCTTTATTCTGGCAGTCCATGGTGTATTCAGTATTCTTCACCAATACCATAATTCAAATGCATCAATTCTTTGATCTTCCTTATTCGTTTTCCAACTTCCCCATGCATATGAGGCGATTGAAAATATCATGGCTTAGATCAGGCACACCTTAGTCAACAAAGTGACATCTTTGCTTTTCAACACTTTAAAGAAGTCTTTTGCAGCAAATTGGCCCAATGCAACGTGTTTGAATTCTTGACTGCTGCTTCCATGGGCATTGATTGTGATTCCAAGTAAAATGAAATCCTTGACAATGTCAGTATTTTCTCCATTTATCATGATACTGCTTATTGGTCTAATTGTGAGGATTTTTGTTTTCTTTATGTTGAGGTGTAATCCGTATTGCAGTCTGTAGTCTTTGATCTTCATCAGTAAGTGTTTCAAGTCCTCTGCTTTTAGCAGGCAAGGTTGTGTCATCTGCATATCGCAGGTTGTTAATGAGTCTCCAATCTTGATGCCGTGTTCTTCTTCATATATAATCTTTTCAGATTATTTGCTCAGCATGCAGATTTATGAGTATGGTGAAAGGATACAACCCTGACACATACCTTTCCTAATTTTAAACCACACAGTATCCACTTGTTCTGTTCAGATGACTGCCTCTTGGTCTAAGTACAGATTCCTCATGAGCATGATTAAGTGTTCTGGAATTCCCATTCTTCACAGTGCTATCCATATTTTTTATGATCCACACAGTTGAATGCCTTTGCGTAGTCAATAAAACACATGTTAACATCTTTCTGGTATTCTCTGTTTTCAGCTAAAATCCATCTCACATCAGCAGTGATATCCTTCGTTACACGTCCTCTTGTGAACCCAGCTTGAATTTCTCTCAGTTCTCTGTTGATGTACTGCTGCAGTCATTTTTTAATTATCTTCTGCAGAATTTTACTTGTATGTGATATTAATGATATTGTTTGATAATTTCTGCATTCTTTTGGTTCACCTTTCTTTGGAATGGGCACAAATATGGATCTCTTCTAGTCGGTTGGCCAGGTAGCTGTCTTCCAAATTTCTTGGCATAGACGAGTGAGCACCTCCAGCACTGCATCCATTTGTTGAAACATCTCAATTGGTATTCCATCAATTCCTGGTGCCTGGTGTTTTTGCCAGTGCCTTCAGTGCAGCTTGGACTTGTTCCTGCAATACCGTGGGTTCTTGATCATACGCTATTTCCTGAAATGGTTGAATATCAACCAGTTCTTTTTGGTACAGTGACTCTGTGTGTTCCTTCCATCTTCTTTTGATGCTTCCTGCATTGTTCAGTATTTTCCCTGTAGAATCCTTCAAAATTGCAACTCAAGGCTTGAATTTTTTCTTTCCTATCTTTTTTTTTTTCCTATCTTTTTCTTTCCTATCTTTCTAATGACCTTTTTCTTTTTTCATGTATGATGTCCTTGATGTTATCCCACAACTGGTCTGGTGTTCAGTCATTAGTGCTCAGTGAGTCAAAGCTATTCTTTTTTTTTTTAATTTAATTTTATTTTTTTATATATTTTATTGTACTTCAGGTGAAAGCTTACAGAGCAAATAGTTTCTCATGAAATAGTAGTACACATGTTGTTCTATGACATTGGTTAACAACCCCACAACGTATTAAGCCTCTAAATTCTCAACCTTTCTTTTTTTTTTTGATGAAAATTACAGATGGCCAAAGATACACCGTTTCAAAAATTTCTACATTCACAGTTCAGTGACATTGACTATGCTCTTCCAACTGTGCTGTTATTCTTACTTAAGATGAAGGCTTACAGAACAAAATAGTTTTTCATTTAACAGTTACTACACATGTTGCCCTATGACAATGGTTAACAATCTCACAGCACATCAAGAATATCCTTACTCCACCTTGTGTTCCCTATCACCAGGGGGCTTCCTTGTCCCCTTCTGTCTTCTGGACCTTGTCAGTGGACTATTGTACCTCTTTAGTCTCTTTTTTTTTTTTTTTTAATTTTATTTTATTTAAACACCATTTCAAAACTTTTTACTTACACATTTAAGTGATATTGACTATGCTCTTCCAATTGTGCTGCCATTCTCGCCCAAGATGAAGGCTTACAGGACAAAACAGCCTCCCATTTAATAGTTACTACAAATGTTGCCCTATAGCAGTGGTCAACAATCTCACAATATATCGAAAGTGTCCTTATTCAATTTGTGTTCCTTATTATCAGTTTCCTACTCTCCCTCTGCCTTCTGGCCCTTGTCACCGGACTCCTGTACCTCGTTAGTCCCATTTAGTTTTACTGGGCTGTCCATACCCAGGCTTAACCTCGAACCTCGAAGGTAACTTCACCTCTGAGCTGAAAGGGTGTCTGGGGGCCACACTCTTGAGGTTTCTCTAGTATTCTTTAGGCCAGTAAATCTGGTCTTCTTTTTTTTTTTTTTGGGGGGGGGGGTTAAAATTATGCTCTACATCCTTCTCCAGCTCTGCCCAAAACCCTCTGTTGTGATCCTGGTCAGAGGAGTCATTGGTGGTAGCCGTGCACCATCCAGCTGTACTGGACTCAGTCCCGTGGAGGCCTTGGTAGCTGTGGACCATTAGTCCTTCGGACTAATCTTTTCCTTGTATCCTGTTCTCTTCGTTCTCCCTTGTTCCCGAAGGGATGAGATCAGTGGAGTATCTTAGATGGCCGCTCATAGGCTTTTAAAACCCCAGACACTACTCACCAAGGTAGAATGTAGAGCATTATCTTTATAAGTAGTGTCATGCCAATTGAGCCAGATGTTCCCCGAGATCATGGTCCCCAGAGCCCTCCGTCCAACAACTCAGTCCCTCGGGGGGATTGGATGTGTCTGTAGGGCCTCCATGACCTTTCCTTGTGCAGGTTGTGTTAGTTTCCCCTGTACTATGTACTATCTCACCTCTCACCCAAGTTACCACTTACCTATTACCTATTTAGTATTCCCCGCCCCCCCATCCCTGGTAACCAACAAGGATTGTTACATTTTGCATGTGAATTTTTTCATGGGTTTTTACAATAGAGGTCTCATACAATATTTGTCCTTTTGTGATTGACTTATTTCACTCAGCATGATGTCCTCCAGTTTCATCCATGTTATGAGATGGTTCACAGATTCATTGTTGTTCTTTCTCGTTGCATAGTACTCCATTGTGTGTATGTACCATAGTTTCTGTATCCATTCATCTGTTGATGGACATCGAGGTTGTTTCCATCGTTTTGCTATTGTGAATAATGCTGCCATGAACATAGGTGTGCATATGTCTATTCGAGTGATGACTCTTATTTCTCTAGGATATATTCCTAGGAGTGGGATTGCTGGATCGAATGGTATGTCTATTTCTAGCTTTCTGAGGAAACACCATATCATTTTCCAAAATGGTTGTATCATTTTGCATTCCCACCAGCAGTGTATAAGAGTTCCCGTCTCCCCGCAACCCCTCCAACATTTGTTATTTCCAGTATTTTTGATTCGTGCCAGTAATGCCGGGGTGAGATGGTATCTCATTGTGGTTTTAATTTGCATTTCTCTAATGGCTAGTGATTGCGAGCATTTCCTCATGTGTCTGTTGGCCATTTGAATGTCTTCCTTGGTGAAGTGTCTGTTCATTTCCTTTGCCCATTTTTTGATAGGATTGGTTGTCTTTTTGTTGTAGAGGTGTTGGATTTTCTTGTAGATTATGGAGATTAGACCTTTGTCTGACTTGTACTGTCCAAAAATTTTTTCCCAGTCTGTAGGTTCTCTTTTAACTCTTTTGGTGAAGTCTTTTGAAGAGCATAGATGTTTGATTTTTAGAAGATCCCAATTATCTAGTTTATCTGTTGGGTTTTTTGTGTTGATGTTTATGGTTTGTATCCTGTTAATGCCATGTATTAAGGCCTGAAGTGTTGGTCCTATTTTTTCTTCTATGAATTTTATAGTTTGAGGCTTTATATTCAGGTCTTTGATCCATTTTGAAGTAGTTTTTGTATATGGTGTGAGGTATGGGTCCTGTTTCATTTTTCTACAAATGGATATCCAGTTTTGCCAGCACCATTTGTTAAAAAGACTGTCTTTTCCCCATTTGATGGACTTTGGGCCCTTGTCGAGGATCAGGTGACTGTAGGTGGATGGGTTTACATCTGGGTTCTCAATTCTGTTCCATTGGTCAATGCCTCTGTTGTTGTACCAGTACCAGGCTGTTTTGAGTACTGTAGCTGTATAGTAGGTTCTCAAGTCAGGTAGTGTGTGTCCTCCAACTTTATTCTTCTTCTTCAGTAGTGCTTTACTTATTCGGGGTTTCTTCCCTTTCCATATAAAGTTAATAATTAGTTTTTCCATCTCTTTGAAGAATGTTGTTGGTATTTGTATCGGGATTGCATTGTATTTGTAAATTGCTTTAGGTAGAATTGCCATTTTCACAATGTTGAGTCTGCCTATCCATGAGCATGGTATGTTTTTCCATTTATGTAGATCCCTTTGGGTCTCATGCAGCAGTGTTTTGTAGTTTTCTTTGTATAGGTCTTTTACATTCCTGGTCAGATTTATTCCTAAGTATTTTATCTTTTTAGGGACTATTGAAAATGGTATTGATTTCCTGATCTCCTTTTCATCGTTCTCTTTACTGTTGTATAGGAATCCAACTGATTTTTGAATGTTTATCTTGTATCCTGCTACTCTGCTGAATCTTTCTATTAGTTCCAGTAGATTTCTCGTGGAGTCTTTAGGGTTTTCTATGTATAGTATCATATCATCTGCAAACAAGGAGAGTTTAACTTCTTCATTACCAATTTGGATGCCCTTTATTTTTTTCTCTTGCCTTATTGCTCTAGCTAGAACTTCCAGCACAATGTTAAATAGGAGTGGTGATAAAGGGCATCCTTGTCTTGTTCCTGTTTTCAAGGGGAATTTTTTCAGCCTCTGTCCATTAAGAATGATGTTGGCTGTTGGTTTTGCATAGATGCCCTTTATTATGTTGAGAAATTTCCCTTCTATACCTATTTTATTGAGAGCTTTTATCAGGAATGGGTGTTGGACCTTGTCAAATGCCTTTTCTGCGTCAATTAAGATGATCATGTGATTTTTTTCTTTCCTTTTATTTATGTGGTGGAGTACGTTGATGGATTTTCTAATGTTAAACCATCCTTGCATACCTGGTATGAATCCTACTTGGTCGTGGTGTATTATTATTTTGATATGATACTAAATTCTATTGGCTAGAATTTTGTTCAGAATTTTTGCATCTATATTCATGAGAGATATTGGTCTGTAATTTTCTTTTTTTGTGATGTCTTTGCCTGGTTTTGGTATCAGCGTTATGCTGGCTTCATAGAATGAATTTGGAAATGTTGCTTCCTCTTCTGTGCTCTGAAATAGCTTGAGTAGAACTGGTACAAGCTCTTCTGTAAATGTTTTGTAGAATTCTCCAGTGAAGCCATCTGGGCCAGGGCTTTTTTTGGTTGGGAGTTTTTTTATTACCTTTTCAATCTCTTCTCCTGTTATGGGTCTGTTCAGGTTTTCAATATCACTTTGTTGTAGTTTGGGTAGGCCGTATGTTTCTAGAAATTTATCCATTTCCTCTAGGTTTTCAAATTTGTTGGAATATAGTTTTTCATAATATTCTGTTATAATCCTTTTTATTTCGGTTGGGTCTGTTGTAATGTCCCCCATTTCATTTCTTATTTGGGTTATTTCTGCCCTCTGCTGTTTTTCTTTTGTCAGTCTGGCCAGTGGTTTGTTGATTTTGTTGATTCTTTCAAAGAACCAACTTTTGGTTTTGTTGATTCTTTCTATTGTTTTTCTGTTCTCTATTTCATTTATTTCTGCTCTGATCTTTACTATTTCCTTTCTTCCGGTGGTTGTAGGCTTTTTTTGTTGTTCTCTTTCTATTTGTTTGAGTTCTGTAGTTAATGTTTTGATTTTGTCCCTTTCTTCTTTTTTGATATGTGCATCTATTGCTATAAATTGTCCTCTGAGGACTGCCTTTGCTGTGTCCCAAAGGTTTTGGTATGATGTGTTTTCATTTTCATTTGATTCTAGGAATTTTTTAATTCCATCTCTGATTTCTTCTATTATCCATTGATGTGTAAGCAGATTATTATTCAGTTTCCATGTAGTTGATTTTTTTTCCTTGCTCTTTCTAGTGTTAATTTCTACCTTGATGGCATTGTGGTCAGAGAAGATACTGTGAATTATCTCAGCATTTTGGATCTTGTTGAGGATTGCTCTGTGGCCTAATATGTGGTCTATTCTGGAGAACATTCCATGTGCATTGGAAAAGAATGTGTACTTTGCAGCGGTTGGATGGATTGTTCTATATATGTCTATGAGGTCCATTTGGCTGATTGTGTCCTTTAGGTCTTCTGTATCTTTGCTGAGTTTCTTTTTAGTTGTTCTGTCCTTTACTGAGAGTGGTGTGTTGAAGTCTCCTACTATTATTGTGGAACTGTCAATTTCTCTTTTCAGTGTTGTGAGAGTTTTTTTTTTATGTATTTTGGAGCCCTGTCATTGGGTGCATAGATATTTATTATGGTTATGTCTTCATGATGGATCATCCCCTTAATCATTATATAGTGTCCTTCTTTGTCTTTTATGGTAGATTTTGTTTTAAAGTCTATTTTATCTGAGATTAGAATTGCCACTCCTGCTCTTTTTTGATAGTTGTTAGCTTGATATATTTTTTTCCAACCTTTGATTTTTAATAAATTCACATCTTTGTTTCTAAGGTGTGTCTCTTGTAGACAGCAAATTGTTGGATCCTGTTTTCTTATCCATTCTGCCACTCTTCGTCTCTTTATGGGTGCATTGAGTCCATTTACGTTCAGTGTAATTATTGATAGATGTGAGTTTGTTGCTGTCATTTTGTAGTGCTTTTTTTGTGATGCTGAAGTTTTCTTTGTTCTTCTTACTCTCTTGTGCTGAGTTACTTTTGTTTGTGGATTTTGTGTTCATTTCTTTTGTTTTTGTAGGTTTTGTTTTTGTTGAGACTTTATGTTTTTCGTCTTTATTTTTATGAGTTGGTTTGTTAACTTTTTTTGTGGTTACCATGAATTTTACCCTTATCTTTATAATTTTGAAGCAGTCTACCGTTACTTGGTATCGCCTTGCCTTCCTCTCCATTAGAAGGTTCTATACCTATGCCGTTTGTTCCCTCTTTCATTGTTTTGATGTTGTTGTCATCCTTTGATTGATTTCTCTGATTCCCTGTTGTATATCTTTTGTTTTTGGAAAGTTCTCTGTAGTTCAGTTCCTAGAATGGTATCTGGTTCATATGAACCTGCGTCCTAGGTCCTAGGTCCTGCCTGAGGGCTGAAGCTGTTTGTCCTCAGATTGAAGAACTCCCTTTAATAATTCTTGTAAGTTTGGTTTGACTTTTGCATATTCCTTTAGTTTCTGTTTATCTGGAAACGACCTAATTTCACCATCAAATTTGAATGAGAGTTTTGCAGGATATATTATTCTTGGCTGACAATTTTTTTCTTTCAAGATTTTATATATGGCATCCCATTGCCTTCTTGCCTGCATGGTTTCTGCCAAAATATCTGAGCTTAGTCTTATTGTTTCTCCTCTGTATGTGACTTTTTGTTTTTCTTGAGCTGCTCTCAGGATTCTTTGTTTGTCTTTAGTTTTAGCGAGTGTGAATATGATATGTCTTGGTGATTTTCTTTTGGGGTCTCTTCTATATGGGGTTCGTTGAGCTTCTTGGATGGCCAGCTTTTCATTTTTCATGATATTGGGAAAGTTTTCTGTCAGCAGTTCGTCAATGATCCTCTTTGTGTTTTCTGTTTTCTCCCCCTGTTCTGGTATGCCAATCACTCGTAAGTTTTTGCTTTTAATTGTGTCCCACATAATGCTCAGGGTCTCTTCATTTTTCATTGTTCTTTTTTCTGAGTTTTCTTGAAACAGAGTTGTATCCAAGTGTTTGTCTTCAGTTCCACTGATCCTGTCTTCCATGATTTCAAATCTACTTCTCAGCCCTTCTATGACACCGTCAATTTCTGAAATCTTGTTGTTTATCTTTTGGATTTCTAATTGTTGTTTTTGTATAATTTCGAGTTGTGAATTTATTTTGGCATTTTGTTCCTGCATCATCTTCCTGAATTCTTCCAATTTTTTGTCTGTATTTTCCATAAATTTGTCTATTTTTTCCTCATGTTTGTCAGCTTTTTGCCTCAGTTCTTGGAAAATTCCGAGTATTAGTGATTTGAGTTCCGTATCAGGTACTTCTAGTGCATTTTCTTCCACAGGAGAGTTATCTGGTGTTTTAATTTGGACACCTATTGGAGCCATCTTGTCTTGTTTTTGTAAATATTTTGATATTGTTTGCTGTTTTCGGGGCATTCAGTAGATATTTCTCTCGTTTATTGATTGTAGATTTTTTTTTTTTTTGTTTCGTTCTTGTGGTACAGCTGGGCAGATCTAGCTGAGGAGGAGCCACTGGGACGGGTTGCTTGTGGCACTCACCGCAGCCACCAGGACGGTCGGTAGTCAGTGCTGGGCAGGTTCCAATAGGGCGTGCCTGCACCGCTTGGTGGTGTGATGTCTAGTGCACGGTGCAGGTAGGTAGGGTGCAGCGGGAAGATGGTTATGTGTGAAGCTAAGCTGGATATGGGAGAGAGGAGAGAGGAGGAGGAGCAAAAAGCATACAAACATAAAAGAATGCTAGGGGAGCTTGTCGTTGGAATGTACAGATGAGAGACGGTCGTTCTGTCTCCAACCAGATGCTCTGCAAGGCTGCTCTCCCGTTCGCTGGTCTCTGATAGGAATCCAAGATGGTGGATCCGTGCTGCGTTAGCTGGTAAGGAATCTCGGCCTGAGTCTCTCCTCGCTCTCCGTTCTCTTTTAGTATTCTCACTCCGTTTGGTGTTTGGCTGAGTTCTTTATCTCTTCATTTGGTGTTCTAGGGTTTCAGGATTGTTGATTCTCTGTTAGGCTTAGTTTTTCGGATCTTTGCTGTGGAGGGACGGCGTGGTGTTTCTGCCTAGAGCGCCATCTTGCCCCCTCCCCGAGTCAAAGCTATTCTTGAGATGGTCTCTAAATTCAGGTGGGATGTACTCAGGCTCATACTTTTGCTCTCGTGGACTTGTATTTATTTTCTTCAGCTTCAGCTTAAACTTACATATGATCAATTAATGGTCTGTTTGTGGTTGGCGCCTGACCTTGCTCTGACTGATGATATTCAGCTTCATCTCTTTCCACAGATGTTGTCGATTTGAATTCTGTGTTTTCCATCAGATGAGGTCCACGTGTTTAGTTGCCATTTATGTTGGTGAAAAAAGGTATTTCCGATGAAGAAGTTGGTCTTGCAAAATTCTACCACACAATCTCCAGTGTTGTTTCTATCACCAAGGCCATAGTTTCCAATTACTAACCCTTCTTCTTTGTTTCCAACTTTCTCATTCCAATCAGCAGTAATTATCAGTGCATGCTGATTATATTTTTGATCAATTTCAGACTGCAGACGTTGGTAAAAATCTTCTGTTTCCTCTTCTTTGGCATTAGTGGTTGCATAAATTTGAATAACAGTTGTGTTAATTGGTCTTCTTTATAGGCATATGGATATTATTCTATCACTGACAGCGTTGTACTTCAGGATAAATCTTGAAATGCCCTTTTTGACAGTGAATGTGATGCCATTCCTCTTTAATTTGTCATTCCTGGCAGAGTAGACCATTTGATTGTCTGATTCAAAATGGCCAATACTAGTCCATTTCAGCTCACTAACACCTAGAATATAGATCTTTATGCATTCCATTTTGCTTTTGATGACTTCCAATTTTCCCAGATTCATAGTTGTACATTCCATGTTCCAGTTATTAATGGATGTTTGCAATTGTTTCTTCTCATTTTGAGTTGTGTCACATCAGCAAATGAAAGTCCTTTCAGCTTTACTCTATCCATGTTATTAAATTTGACTCTACTTTGAGGAAGCTGCTCTTTCCCGGTCATATTTTTTGTGCCTTCCAACCTGAAGGGTTCATCTTCCGGCACTATATCAGACAGTGTTCTGCTGCTGTTCACAAGGTTTTCACTAGCCAATTTTTTCTTCCTAGTCTGTCTTAGTCTGGAAGCTCCACTGAAACCTGTCTACCGTGGATGACCCTGCTGGTATTTAAAATACCAGTGGCATAGATTCCAGCATCAGAGCAACACGCAAGCTACCACAGTATGACAAACTGGCAGACGCGTGGTGGAACCAAACAATAGCTTATTTTAATTAGTAAAGTACGTCTGCCTTGAGCTTTATACTTTGTTAAAGAATTAGGTACGTGAGACCAAATTGAAAATGACAACTCGAATGGTTGGATGAGATGTTTAGGGGACAGTGAGTGTAAGATAATAGTGGTGGAATAATTTGGAAAAGTATAGCAAGAATGATAGCAGAACTTGAAGAATGTAACCAGTGTCACTCCATTGTATGTATAGAGATTGTTGAAATGGTATGTCTTTGGCTGCATACTTTCACCAAAATTAAAAAAAAAAAAAAAATACAGAAAAAAAGCCCTCACCAAATTTTCATATGGATTGTTGCTTTTTTATTTGGCTCTTAAACAATTCTCAGTGAGTATACCTCTTTGTATTTTATGTTTTATCCAGTGTAAACCAGTAACATCAAGGGAAATAATGTGGGAGTAAATGGGAAAGAATTAGAGTGTTTCTAGGTAGTCATTTTAAGACTTTTTCTCCTCTTTGGCTATTTAAAAACAATTGAGATTTAAGGCTCAAAAGTGGAAAAATAGCAACCCTCTGCTCAGATTTTTGATGCTGCTTCTCCAACTTTTCTGGCTAGTCTTTTATATTGTTGTTGTGTTCCTTTGAGTTGACTCTGACTTATAGTGATCCTATATGACAGAATAGAACCGCCCCCATTGGGTTTCCTAGGCTGCAATCTTTATGGGAGCAGATCACCAGGTTTTTTTCTCCCAGGGAGCTGCTGGTGGGTTCGAACTGTAGACCTTTCAGTTAGCAGCTGAATGTTTAAGCATTGCATCACCAAGGCACCTTAGTCTTTCATAATAGACTGTTTAATTAGTGGTCACATTCAATCTTGTATTCTGAAACTATTTTATGCCTTTTTTACCCTTCTCTTTTATATAAACAACTCTCTGCCTAGAGGTATGCCTTCTTTTCAGTAGCTATGGAATTATCAAGTGGCTTTAAAATTATATCTTTGCCTATAAATCCTCTTTTGGGGGATAAATTAATTTTGTTTTAAAAAGGAATTCTAAGCCTAATGACAGGGAAGTAAAAAGTGAAACCTGTAACCAAGCCTGAGAAAGCATGTGCATTTATTTTCAGTAAATTTGAGGAAAGAATCCATAGCTGCTTAATGGCTGTGATGATCCTTGCTTGGCTAATATGCATGTCAATTTTAGAATTTATCCTAAAAATGACAATTTGCTGGTCAACTACACAGTTAAGTGATATAATGACAGCTGAGCAGTGAAATGGAGGGAGATGGAGGTGGATGGAGTTGAACACTTTCAAGCACTAATTAACTCATATGCAGAATCTTTCTGTTTGAAATAGTGAAAACATTAGCCCCAAATATGTAGGTGAATACATTTTGTTTGTTTTTGGTTGATCAAAGATACAATCTTTTAATGTCTATATGTGAGCTATTGCACAATGATGTAAGAAGGAAAAGTGATGATGGAATTTAGAGGACTTTCAGGTTTAGAGCTAATTAATCTGTTATCTGGTAGAGCCCTGATACAATGGTTGATCTGGTATATAGACTTGAAAGCTTTTACTTTTTACTTGTTATTAGCAGTTAGGTTATCTGCCAGTCTGTTGGCAGTTCAACACCAATGTGTTTCCTTTAAACTCCATGAATCTCAGCATATGCTCTTTTATGTATGCTAAATAATTTAAATACATTTCTTACTCTTTCCACAGCATGTAGAGTCCACGAAGCACAGAACCATAATAGAGCTTCCTACTCACACCACCAGGAGGATCTCTTTGAAAGATTCATCACAGGACTACCAGAGAGAATAATTTGTCTGAAGCATCATGTATTGAAACAACAGAAGGCACCTTTGCATTAGTTAGAAACAGAGTTACAATGTTTTCAATTCTTTGAGCTCCAGGAAGCCAGGGGAGAGAGTGGAAAATTTGAAAATGCGGCCATGGACTGGTTCCTGGCGTTGGATTATGCTCATTCTCTTTGCCTGGGGGACCTTGCTATTTTATATAGGTGGTCACTTGGTACGAGATAATGACCACCCTGATCACTCTAGCCGAGAACTATCCAAGATTCTGGCAAAGCTTGAACGCTTAAAACAGCAGAATGAAGACTTGAGACGAATGGCTGAATCTCTTCGGTAGGTTATGAAAAACTGGACAAGTGGTGAAATATTGTACTTAGTTTTTAGGAGCAGCACTTATGTACTTATTGAAAAAATAATTTTTTGAATTGCTAGAGTGTTGCAGTGATTTAATTATCTTAGTAGGTTACTTTTATATCAATGATCTGTCTCTATATATTTAACATACAGAATTTTTCCATAGTGGTAAATCTTATTTGCCATATAAGTTTTAGTATAGAAAACTGCCATTTAATTTACGTACTTATATTTCATTTACAGGTATCTTCAGCATTTTGGCAATTTTGATACATTACATCCAGATGTTTTATCATTTAAATTAGTGTACTTATTAAAATGAAGAAACAAATAATCATCCTTAAATAAAACTGGATCTGAGATCTGGAGAGTTATTATCATTGCTGCTTCTAGGTGTGTAAGAAAAATGTGACATGTATCTGTTAGAAGCTATCAGTTGTGGAAAACCAAAAGTCTTGTTTTGAGGGAGCAAGTGAACAGTATTGCACAGATGACATCTGTTTTTTCCCCCAAAGCTGTAGAATTTCAGAGTTATCTAGTTTACGAAGCCAAACTGAAGCTGTGCAAGTACGTTTAGCTTTTATAGATGCTTTCATGAAAAGTTGAATGTATGTCAAAGGTTAATTCTTCTGTTGCTTATTAAACTGTATATTATACATACAACTTTGCATTTTCTGCTAGGGCTCAGACTATATACCCTGTTCATCTTTGCATTTTCATCTAGTATCTAGTATGGCACCGAGCGTATAGTAGTGGAACCTGTTGCCGTTGAGTTGATTCTGACTCATAGTGACCATATAGGACAGAGTAGAACTGCCCCATAGGGTTTCCTAGGTTGTGAATCTTTATGGAAGCAAACTGTGACATCTTTCTCCCATGGAGCAGCTGGTGGGTTCGAACCGCTGACCTTTCAGTTAGCAGCTGAGTGTTTAACCACTGCACCATCAGGGCTTCTTCATATAGTAGTAGTCAGAAAATACATTTTTGAATGAGTGAGATGAATGAATTAGTTGCCCACTGTTTAAAAAAAATCTCTTTTTTTAAAACAAATAATCTCATTGTAAAGCAAATAGTTATCTTCTAATTCCTCTACTTTATATATGAAGGGGATCATGTATTTAGTGCTTGCTGTCTCTCAAGGTAGAGGTTGAGGCTAAGATGAAAAGTTGAGAGTCATTATTCTGGAAAGGGTAATTGACCCTATGGGAGGTAGTGTAGAGAAAAAGAGCTGAAAGTTGATTTCTTGAGAAGCAAATAAGTTCAGGAGTGGAAAGTGGAAACATCCAGTTGTGCAGAGAAAGCCTTCATAGTAGGCAAGGAGAGAGCTCTTGTGGAAGCTGAGGAACATTTTGTGAATGAAGATAATTGGCAGTGTCACATACCCTTGAGGCTTTAGAGAGGATGCCCATATTCCTCCCATGGTTCCCAGCTCCCCACCCCACTCACTGCCCTTCACTGTTTCTTTAAAACTTAGCTCTTTTCCTTTGTCTAGTTCCATAACTTTTTTCTTCACCATAATATTAATTTTGTTTTTTTTTTATGTCCTATGGAAGATAATACTAGTTGTTAAAGAGTTTTACAAAAATGAATGAAACATCATCCTTGTCTTTAAGTAGTAATAGTACCATTCAGCAAGGTACTCAGTGGTCAGGTCAAGAAAGTGTGACAGATAACTCCCTGAATTTACATTATCATTTTATTTCCTGCTGGGGGAAATCAGGGAGGATCATACAGGAGGTGATCTTTCAGTAGAGTCTTGTTCAGTCATTCTTTATGGAAACCAAAGATTTATAATTTAAGGGTAGTAATAGTAACTATTGGGAGCAGTGGTGGTTTAGTGGTAGAATTCTCGTTATCCATGCAGGAGACCCAGGTAAGATTCCCAGCCAATGCACCTCATGCACAGCCACCACTCACCTGTCAGTGGAGGCTTGTGTGTTGCTATGATGCTGAACAGGTTTCAGTGGAGCTTCCAGACTAAGACAGACTAAGATGAAAGGCCTGGCGATCCACTTCTGAAAAATCAGCCAGTGAAAACCCCCCTAGATCACAACAGTCCCATCCACAACCAATCATGGGGTTGGTGCAGGACCAGGCAGCATTTTGTTCTCTTGTGCATGAGGTTACCATACAGGCAGCATTTTGTTCTCTTGTGCATGAGGTTACCATAAGTCAGGGGCTGACTCAATGGCAGCTAACAACAACAATAGCCGTCATGTATTGAGAGTTTATAATATGCCAGGTATTGTGCCAGTGACTTTGCATGCATTATCTCATTGAGTTCCAAAACATACTTAGGAGATGCTGGTACTACTTTCATAACTATTTTACAGATGAGGAATCTGAAGAGGTATTAAATAATTTAATTTACTCAGGGTCACACTTTTCACTACTTTGAATCCTGGATATATGACTCCAAACCATGAAGTCTGACGAACTGTATTGCCTCACTGAGTGGAAACCAGAGAGGAGTCAATGACCCAAAAACCTGAACTAAAAGTCTCATGTAGGAAATCACTAAGAGTTAACTGCTACGCAAGTTGATTTTTGAAGTATGCTTTGATTATAGTAAAATCTTGTTCTACATCATAGGAATTTTGCTCCTTGAAGATGACTTTGCCTCTTAACAATTTGGGTTCATAAATTATTGCTCAATTTTCTCCTAGTTCCAGCTACAATACTGATATTCAGCTTGCTTACTTTTGACTGCCAAGTATCTTATTTTTGTTGCATGAAGGAAAGCTTGCCTTTAATATGGGTTTTCCTTCTGCAGAATAATTTTTGGGTCTCTTAAGTCACTTTTTTTATATTATTACATGTTGAAATTAAATTCTTAACTACTACATTCAGATGTAGAGACTACTTCTAAGACCTGAGGCATTTAAGATATTTTGCTGTAATATGTAAATGTAATCTTAAAAACACAGACTAAGCAAATGAGCCCATTTTTATATATAGGTATATAATTTCAGGAACATAAGTTATTTTCTCTAATTAGGGAAGAATGTCTCCTTATGCCGTTTCATTGACTTTACTGGTGGGGCCATTTGTATTTCATTCAAAGGGATTTCATTTAGAGCCCCTGGCATGAAAGGAAGAATAGTGGAGGTGCTATTAACATTGGTGTTTTTTCTTTTATCATATATATGTACGTAATTTACTATGTCCTTATAAGAAAATGTATTCATAAGCCAGACTATAAAAGGTTAATTAATATGTTTGTAAAACTAGGTCAGGTTGATAATCAGTCTGTGCTCAGAACATTACTTTGAGATAAGTCATATGGATTGGAGTTGGAAAGCAGCCTAGAAGCCTGGAACTAGTTTTTTTTAGATTTAGGACCGTAATTTAAAAGAAATTAGCTAAACTCCCAGCAAAATTTTGCCAGTTTTGCTGATTGTGTTTCAAATTTAGGAAAATAGTTTAAAATTCATTTCTTAAGGTCCCTGGGTGGTGCAAACTGTTTGTGCTCAGTGGGTAACCAGAAAGTTGGTTGTTTGAACCTACCCAGTGTTACCATGCAAGGACCAGGCCTGACAGTCCACTTCTGTAAAGATTATAGCCAAGAAAACCATATGGAGCAGTTCTGCTCTGTAACCCACGGGGTCTTTTAAGTCACAAATCAACAACAGAAACAAAATCAACAATAAAAACCATTTCTCTAAGGGATGCAAGTGTCTGAAAACAGTGTATGGGAGGTTGCTGTGTGTATGTATGTGTGTGTGTAAATCTGACTTTACTGATGAATAATTTCCATACAGTGTAATTCATCCCTTTCAGTGTACAGTTTTGTATTTGGGGAAATGCTTATAGTCATAAGTTCACTACAGCAATCAAATTATAGGACAATTCTGTCTCCCCCTAAATTCTGTTGTACTCCTTTATAGTAAAACTCTATCCCTACCTTCAGTCCTTGGCACCCACTTACGTGTTTTTTGTCTTCAGGTTTTTCTGTTCCAGAAATGTCATATAAATGGAATCATGAAGTAGATAGCCTTTGCGTCTTGCTTTTTTTAAAGAAAAATTTAGTGTAACGTATTTGAGATTTAACCATGTATAGGTGTATCAGAGTTCCTGGATAGTGCAGATGGTTAATGTGCTCAAGTGCTAACTGAAAGGTTGGAAGTTTGGGTCCACCTTGGAAGAGAGGCCTGGTGATCTACTTCCAAAAAATTATCCATTGAAAACCCTACAGAGCACAGTTGTACTCTGACACACGTGGAGTTACCATGAGTTGGAATTGATTTGATGGCAATCAGTATTGGTAAAATTAGGTGTATTCATTTTTACTGCTGAGTAGTATTCCATTGTAAAGGTGTATCCTATGTTTTTTATTTCTTTTGGGTAAATACCTAGGCATGGGATTGCAGGACTGTATATTTAATGTATGTTTAACTTTGTAAGAAGGAGAAGGTGTCCAATTGATGAACTATAATGTTTTACATTCCTCCCAGCGGTGCTTGAGCATTCCAGTTGCTCCTCATCCTTACTTCGGTTGCTATTGTCAGTTATTTTTATTGTAGCCATTCTAATAGGCGCATAGTATTATCTCATTGTGGTTTCAATTTGCATTTCCGTAATGATTAATGATGTTGAGCATTTTTGTTTTCATGTGCTTGTTTGCCGTTTATATATCTTTTTTGGTGAAGTACCTATGCACATATTTTGCCTGTAAAAACTGAGTTGTTTAATTTTTTTATTACTGAGTTTTCAGGTTCTTTATCAATATGGGAGCCCTGGTAGCACAGTGGTTAAGAGCTCGGCTGCTGACCAAAATATTGGCAGTTCAAATCCACCAGCTGCTCCTTGGAAACCCTATGGGGCAGTTCTGCTATGTCCTACAGGGTTGCTGTGTATGTATTTTGCCAATATTTCCTCCTAGGCAGTGTCTTGTCTTTTAATTCTGTTAAGAATAGCTTTTGAAAAGCAGACACTTGTAGTTTTGACAAAGTTCAATTTGATTTTTTTTTTTTTTTTAATAGATTGTCCTTTTGGTGTAGTATCCAAGAAATCTTTGCCTAACCTAAGGTTATGAAGATTTTTTCTGCTGGGATTTTGATTGAGATTGTGTTGAATCTGTAGATTTGTTTGGGAAGAATTTGACATCTTTACAATACTGAGTCTTACAATCCATGAATGCAGTCTATCTCTTCAATTATTTAAATGTTCTTTGATTTCTTTCATCAGCATTTTTTAATTTGCAACATTCAGATCCTTCACTTTTCAAATTTATTCCTAAGTATTTCGAATTTTTGTACGTTATTTGTTTTAATAACAATATTCTCTTTGAAATAAAAAGTACATATCCAAATATTGTCCTTAATTGTCGTTATCATGACTTTATTTTCAACTCAGAGACCCAGCATGAGGGAGTAGAACTGCCCCATAGGGTTTCCTAGGCTGTAACTTTTATGGGAGTAGAGCCAGGTCTTTTCTTCCTCAGAGTGGCTGGTGGGTTCGAACCACTGACCTCTTTGTTAGCAGTCTAGAGCTTAACCATTGTGCCGCCAGTGCTCCTTAACCAACCGCTAATCTCCTTTCTGTCTATGGATTTGCCTATCCCAGACATTTCATATAAATAAAACTGTGCAATATGTGGTCTTTTATGACTGGCTCCTTTCACTTAGCATTATGTTTTCAAGGTTTATCTGTGTTGTAGCATGTATCAGTACCTAATTTCTTTTCATAGGCCAATAATATTACATTGCGTGGGTATACTGGTTTTATTTATCCATTCATTAATTGATCAACACTTGGGTTGTTTTCATCTTTTGGCTTTATGAATAATACTGCTATAAACTTTCGTTATGAGTTTTTATGTGGTTATATATATCATTTCTCTTGGGTATACACCTAGGGGTGTAACTGCTGGCTCTTATGGCAACTCTGTGTTTAAACATTTGAAGAACTTCCAGACTGTTTTCCAAAGTTGCTGTATTTAACATTCCCACCAGCAGTGTATGAGGATTTTGATTTCTCCACATCCTTGACACATTATCTGATTTTTTCATTGTAGCCATCATAAACCAAACCTGTTGCCATCAAGTTGATTCCAACTCATAGCGACCCTATTGGATAGAGAAGAACTGCCCCGTAGAGTTTCTAAGGCTGTAATCTTTACGAAAGCAGACTGCTACATCTCTCTCCCAGGAGCAGCTGGTGGGTTCGAATTGTCAGCCTTTTAGCTAGCAGCCAAGCACTTAACCACTGTACCACTAAGGGCTCCCTAGCCATCATTGTGGATGTGAAATAGTATCTTATTGTAATACTGATTTGCATTCTCCTAATGATTAGTGATATATTTTTTCATGTGCATTTTCATATGCCCAAATGTGTTTGGCCATTTGCATATCTTATTTGGTGAGATATCTATCCAAATCCTTTTCCCATTTTTCACTTGGATTATTTATTTATGTAAATAAGAGTCTTTCAATTGTTTATACACATAATTTTCCCCATTTTTAATTGGGGTTTTTTTTTGGTAAGAGTTCTTTATGTTGTCTAGGTACAAGTTCCTTATTAGATATATGATTTCTAAATATTGTCTCCCATTCTGTGGATTGTCTTTTCACTTTCTCCACAGTATTCTTTGAAGCATAAATTTTTTTAATTTTGATGAAGTCCAGTTTATCTATTTTTCATTTTGTTGCTTTTGCTTATGGTGTTGTATCTGAGAATTCATTGACAAATACAAGGTCATACAGATTTACCTTATTTTTTTCCCCTAAGTTTCATAGTTTTAAACTCTTATGTTTTTTTATGTCACGTGAGGTCCAGCGTCATTCTTTTGCTTGTAGAAATCGAGTTTTTCCAGCATCCTTGTGAAAAATCAGTTGATCATAGACACGTAGTTTTGTATCTGGGCACTCAGTTTGATTCCATTGATCCCTAGATCTATCCTTACGCCAATATCATACTGTTCTGATTATTACTATTTTTTTTTATTGTGCTTTAAGTGAAAGTTTACAATTCAACTTATTTTCTCATACAAAAATTTATACACACATTGTTATGTGACCCTAGTTGCTTCCCTGTACTATGACAGCACACTCCTCCTTTCCACACAGGATTTCCTGTGTCCATTCAACCAGCACCTATCCCTTTCTGCCTTCTCATCTCGCCTCCAGACAGGAGCTGCCTGTTTAGTCTCATGTATCTACTTGATCTAAGAAACACCCTCTTCACAAGTATCATTTTATGTCTTATAGACCAGTCTAATCTTTGTCTGAAGAGTTGGACTCGGGAATGGCTTTAGTTTTTTGCTAAAAGAGAGTCCAGGGGCCACGTCTTCTAGCGTCCTCCAGTCTCAGTCAAACCACTAAGTCTGATCTTTTTACTACAATTTGAATTTTGCACTCCACTTTTTTCCTGCTCCATCAGGGACTCTTTGTTGTGTTCCCTGTCAGGGAAGGCATTGGTGGTAGCTGGACACCATCTAGTTCTTCTGGTCTCAGGCTGATGGAGTCTTTGGTTTATGTGGCCATTTCTGTCTCTTGGGCTAATATTTTCCTTGTGTCTTTGGTGTTCTTCATTCTTCTTTATTCCAGATGGGTTGGGACCAATTGATGCATCTTAGATGGCCACTTGCTAGCTTTTAAGACCCCAGATACCACTCAACAAAGTGGGATGCAGAAAAATTTTCTTAATAAACTTTGTTATGCCACTTGACCTAGATGTCCCCTGAAACCATGGTCCCCAGACCCCCACCCCTGCTACTCCGCCCCCCAAAGTGTTTGGTTATATTCAGGAAGCATCTTAGCTTTTAGTTTCGTCCAGTTGTGCTGACTTCCCCTGTAGTGTGTGTTGTCCTTCCGTTCACCTAAGATAATTCTTGTCTACTGTCAGTCAGTAAGTACCCCTCTTCCTCCCTCCTCACCCTCATAACCATCAGGGAATGTTTTCTTCTGTATTTAAACCTTTTCTTGAGTTCTTTTAATAATAGTGTTATACAATATTTGTCCTTTTGCAACTGACTTATTTCACTCAGCATAATGCCTTCCAGATGCATACATGTTATGAGATGTTTCGTGGACTCATCGTTGTTTTTTATCATTGTGTAGTATTCCATTGTGTGAATAAACCATAATTTGTTTATCCATTCATCTGTTGATGGGCACTAGGTTGTTTCCATCTAGTATTCCATTGTGTGAATAAACCATAATTTGTTTATCCATTCATCTATTGCTGGGCACTAGGTTGTTTTCCATCTCTTTGCTATTTTGAACGGTGCTGCTGTGAACATGGGTGTGCATATATCTGTTTGTGTGATGGCTCTTATTTCTCTAAGATATATTCCAAGGGGTGGGATTGCTGGATTGTATGGTACTTCTGTTTCTAGCTTTTTTTTTCTTTTTTCTTTTTTTTATTGTACTTCAGGTGAAACAGAAGTACACATGTTATTTTATGACATTGGGTAACAACCCCACAACATATTAACCCTCTAAATTCTCAACCTCTTCTTTTTTTTGGTGAAAATACACATAGCCAAAGATGCACCATTTCAAACATTTCTACATGCACAGTTCAGTGACATTGACTACGCTCGTCGAATTGTGCTGTTATTCTCACTTAAGATGAAGGCTTACAGAACAAAATAGTTTCTCATTTAACAGTTACTACAAATGTTGCCCTGTGACAATGGTTAACAATCTCACAACACATCAACAATATCCTTACTCAGCCTTGGGTTCCCTATCACCAGCTTCCTTGTCCCCTTCTGCTTTCTGGCCCTTGTCACTGGAATCCTGTGCCTTGTTAGTCTCATTTGGTTTTACAGGGCTTCCACTCTCAGCCTGAACAGTGAACCTCGGAGGTAACTTCACCACTGAGCTAAAAGGGTGTCTGGGGGCCATACTCTCGGGGTTTCTCCAGTCTACTTTAGGCCAGTAAATCTGGTCTTTTTTTTTTGTGAGTTAGAATTATGCTCTACATCCTTCTCCAGCTCTGTCCAGAAACCTCTGCTGTGATCCTGGTCAGAGCAGTGAGTGGTGGTAGCCGGGCACCATCTAGCTGTACTGGACTCACTCCGGTGGAGGCCTTGGTAGCTGTGCACCATTAGTCCTTCAGACTAATATTTCCCTTGTATCCTGTTCTCTTCATTCTCCCTTGCTCCCAAAGGGATGAGACCAGTGGAGTATCTTAGATGGCCGCTCACAGGCTTTTAAGACCCCAGACACTACTCACCAAGGTAGAATGTAGAGCATTGTCTTTATAGGCTGTGTCATTCCAATTGAGCTATATGTTCCCTGAGACCATGGTCCCCAGAGCCCTCCACCCAGAAGTTCAGTCCCTCAGGCAGTTTGGATGTGTCTGTGGGGCTTCCATGACCTTTCCTTGTAAAAGTTGTGCTAGTTTCCCCTGTATTGTGTACTGTCTCACCCTTCACCCAAGATACCACTTATCTATTTAGTATTCCCTCCCCACCCCTCCCATACCTGGTAACCAACAAAGATTGTTAAATTTTGTGTGTAAACTTTTCATGGGTTTTTACAATAGAGGTCTCATAAAATGTTTGTCCTTTTGTGATTGACTTATTTCACTCAGCATAATGTCCTCCAGTTTCATCCATGTTATGAGATGGTTCACAGATTCATTGTTGTTCTTTCTCGTTGCATAGTACTACATTGTGTGTATGCACCATAGTTTGTTTATCCATTCATCTGTTGATGGGCATGTAGGTTGTTTCCATCGTTTTGCTATTGTGAACAATGCTGCCACGAACATAGGTGTGCATATGTCTATCTGAGTGACGACTCTTGTTTCTCTAGGATATATTCCTAAGAGTGGGATTGCTGGATCAAATGGTATGTCTATTTCTAGCTTTCTGAGGAAGCGCCATATCATTTTCCAAAATGGTTGTATCATTTTGCATTCCCACCAGCAGTGCATAAGAGTTCTGATCTCCCCGCAGCCCCTCCAACATTTGTTATTTCTAGTGTTGTTGGTTTGTACCAGTAATGCTGGGATGAGATGGTATCTCATTGTGGCTTTAATTTGCATTTCTCTAATGGCTAGTGATCGTGAGCATTTCCTCATGTGTCTGTTGGCCATTTGAATGTCTTCTTTGGTGAAGTGTCTGTTCATTTCCTTTGCCCTTTTTTTAATAGGATTATTTGTCTTTTTTGTTGTAGAGGTGTTGGATTTTCTTGTAGATTATGGAGATTAGACCTTTGTCAGACTTGTACTGTCCAAAATTTTTTTCCCAGTCTGTAGGTTCTCTTTTGACTCTTTTGGTGAAGTCTTTTGAAGAGCATAGGTGTTTGGTTTTTAGAAGATCCAGTTATCTAGCTTATCTATTGGGGTTTGTGCATTGATGGTTATGGTTTGTATCCTGTTAATGCCACGTATTAAGGCCTGAAGTGTTGGTCCTATTTTTTCTTCTATGAACTTTATAGTTTTAGGCTTTATATTCAGGTCTTTGATCCATTTTGAAGTAGTTTTTGTATACGGTGTGAGGTATGGGTCCTGTTTCATTTTTTGCAGATGGATATCCAGTTTTGCCAGCACCATTTGTTAAAAAGACTGTCTTTTCCCCATTTGATGGACTTTGGGCCCTTGTCAAAGATCAGGTGGATGGATTTCCATCTGGGTTCTCAATTCTGTTCCATTGGTCAATGTATCTGTTGTTGTACCAGTACCAGGCTGTTTTGACTACTGTACCTGTATAGTAGGTTCTGAAGTCAGGTAGTGTGAGTCCTCCAACTGTATTCTTCTTCAGTAGTGCTTTACTCATTCGGGGCTTCTTCCCTTTCCATATAAAGTGAATGATTAGTTTTTCCATCTCTTTGAAGAATGTTGTTGGTATTTGGATCGGGATTGCATTGTATTTGTAAATTACTTTGGGTAGAATTGACATCTTCACAATGTTGAGTCTGCCTATCCATGAGCATGGTATGTTTTTCCATTTATGTAGATCCCTTTGGGTTTCATGCAGTAGTGTTTTGTAGTTTTCTTTGTTTAGGTGTTTTACATCCCTGGTCAGATTTATTCCTAAGTATTTTACCTTTTTAGAGGCGATTGAAAATGGTATTGTTTTCCTGATTTCCTTTGCATCATTCTCCTTATTGGTGTATAGGAATCCAACTGATTTTTGAATGTTTATCTTGTATCCTGCTACTCTGCTGAATCTTTCTATTAGTTTCAGTAGATTTCTCATGGAGTCTTTAGGGTTTTCTGTATATAGTATCATATCATCTGCAAACGGGCAGTTTAACTTCATTACCAATTTGGATGCCCTTTATTTCTTTATCTTGCCTTATTGCTCTAGCTAGAACTTCCAGCACAATGTTAAACAGGAGTGGTGATAAAGGGCATCCTTGTCTTGTTCCTGTTTTCAACGAGAATGTTTTTAGCCTCTCTCCATTAAGAATGATGTTGGCCATTGGTTTTGCATAGATGCCCTTTATTATGTTGAGAAATTTCTTTTCTATACCTATTTTATTCAGAGTTTTGATCAGGAATGGGTGTTGGACCTTGTCAGATACCTTTTCTGCATCAGTTGAGATGATCATGTGATTCTTTTCTTCCTTTTATATGTGGTGGATTACGTTGATGGATTTTCTAATGTTAAACCATCCTTGCATACCTGGTATGAATCCTACTTGGTTGTGGTGTATTATTTTTTTGATATGATGCTGAATTCTATTCGCTGGAATTTTGTTCATAATTTTTACATTTATATTCATGAGAGATATTGGTGTGTAATTTTCTTTTTTTGTGACGTCTTTGCCTGGTTTTGGTATCAGCGTTATGCTGCCTTCATAGAATGATTTTGGAAGTGTTGCTTCCTCTTCTATGCTCTGAAATAGCTTGAGTAGAACTGGTACAACCTCATCTGTAAATGTTTTGTAGAATTCTCCAGTGAAGCCATCTGGGCTAGGGCTTTTTTTGGTTGGGAGTATTTTTTATTATCTTTTCAATCTCTTCTCTTGTTATGGGTCTGTTCAGATTTTCAACATCACTTTGTTGTAGTTTGGGTAGGCTGTGTGTTTCTAGAAATTTATCTGTTTCCTCTAGGTTTTCAAATCTGTTGGAGTATAGTTTTTCATTATATTCTGTCATAATCCTTTTTATTTCACTTGGGTCTGTTGTACTGTCCCCTATTTCATTTCTTATTTGGGTTGTTTGTGTCCTCTCCTGCTTTTCTTTTGTCAGTCTGGCCAGTGGTTTGTCGATTTTGTTGATTCTTTCAAAGAACCAACTTTTAGTTTTGTTGATTCTTTCTATTGTTTTTCTGTTCTCTATTTCATTTATTTTTGCTCTGATCTTTACTATTTGCTTTCTTCCGGTGGCTGTGGGCTTTTTTTGCTGTTCTTCTTCTATTTGTTTGAATTCTGTAGTTAATGTTTTGATTTTGTCCCTTTCTTCTTTTTTGATATGTGCATCTGTTGCTGTAAATTGTCCTCTGAGGACTGCCTTTGCTGTGTCCCAAAGGTTTTGGTATGATGTGTTTTCATTCTCATTTGATTCTAGGAATTTTTTATTTCCATCTCTGATTTCTTCTATTACCAGTGATGTGTAAGCAGGATATTATTATGTTTCCATGTGGTTGATTTTTTTTCCTTGCTCTTTCTATTGTTAATTTCTACCTTGATGGCATTGTGGTCAGAAAAGATATTTTGAATTATCTCAACGTTTTGGATCTTGTTGAGGATTGATCTGTGGCCTAAGATGTGGTCAATTCTGGAGAACGTTCCATGTGCATTGGAAAAGAATGTGTACTTTGCAGCGGTTGGATGGAGTGTTCTGTATATGTCTATGAGGTCAAGTTGGCTGATTGTGCCCTTTAGGTCTTCTGTATCTTTGCTGAGTTTCTTCTTAGTTGTTCTGTCCTTTACTGAGAGTGGTGTTTTGAAGTCTCCTACCATTATTGTGGAACTGTCAATTTCTCTTTTCAGTGTTGTTAGAGTTTGTTTTATGTATTTTGGAGCCCTGTCATTGGGTGCGTTGATGTTTATTATGTTTATTATTATGATCCATCATGAAGATGGATCGTCCCCTTAATCATTATATAGTGTCCTTCTTTGTCTTTTATGATAGATTTTGTTTTAAAGTCTATTTTACCTGAGACTAGAATTGCCACTCCTGCTCTTTTTTGATAGTTGTTAGCTTGATAATTTTTTTTCTAACCTTTGACTTTTAATAAATTCACATTTGTTTCTAAGGTGTGTATCTTGTAGACAGCATATTGATGGATCCTGTTTTCTTATCCATTCTGTCACTCTCCATCTCTTTATGGGTGCATTGAGTCCATTCACATTCAGTGTAATTATTTATAGATGTGAGTGTGTTGCTGTCATTTTGTAGTGCTTTCTTTTGTGGTGCTGACATTTTCTTTGTTCTTCTTACTCTCTTGTGCTCAGTTACTTTTGTTTGTGGATTTTTTTTTTTCATTTCTTTTGTTTTTGTAGGTTTTGTTTTTGCTGAGACTTGTCTTTTCCTCTTTATTTTTATGAGTATGTTTGTTAACTTTCTTTGTGGTTACCATTAATTTTACGCTTATCTTTCTAAGTTTGAAGCAGTCTACCATTACTTGGTATCGCCTTGCCTTCCTCTCCGTTGGAAGATTCTATACCTGTGCTGTTTATTCACTCTTTTATTGTTGTGATGTTGTTGTCATTTACTGATTAACTGCTCTGATTCCCTGTTGTATTTCTTTTGGTTTTGGATAGTCCTTGAGAGTTCATTTCCTAGATTGGTATCTGGCTGGTACGATCCTGCATCCTAGGTTCTGCCTGTGAGCTGAAGCTGTTTGTCCTCAGATCAAAGAAACAGCTTTTAATAATTCTTGAAAGTTTGTTTGACTTTTACATGTTGCCTTAATTTTTGTTTATCTGGAAATGACCTAATTTCAGCATCAAATTTGAACAAGAGTTTTGCAGGATACATTTTCTTGCCTGGCAGTTTTTTTCTTTCAAGATTTTATATATGTCATCTCATTGCCTGCTTGCTTGCATGGTTTCTGCCGAATAAGCTGAGCTTAGTCTTATTGTTTCTCCTCTGTCTGTGACTTCTTGTTTTTCACACGCTGCTCTCAGGATTCTTTGTTTGTCTTTGGTTTTGGCGAGTGTGAATATGATATGCCTTGGTGATTTTCTTTTGGGGTCTCTTCTAAATCTCTTCTATATGAGGTTTGTTGAGCTTCTTGGTTGGCCAGCTTTTCATCTTTTATGATATTGGGGAAGTT
The DNA here is from genome assembly GCA_030035585.1 of Dugong dugon. Taxonomy (NCBI): domain Eukaryota; kingdom Metazoa; phylum Chordata; class Mammalia; order Sirenia; family Dugongidae; genus Dugong; species Dugong dugon. Next base: position 73,145,982 of record CM057472.1, read on the forward strand.
TTCTGTCAGTAGTTCGTCAATGATCCTCTCTGTGTTTTCTGTTTTCTCCCCCTGTTCTGGAATTCCAATCAGTCGTAGATTTTTGCTTTTAATTGTGTCCCCCATAACTCTCAGGGTCTCTTCATTTTTCTTTGTTTTCCTGAAACAGAGTTGTATCCAAGTGTTTGTCTTCAATTCCACTGATCCTGTCTTCCACGGTTTCAGATCTGCTTCTCAGCCCTTCTATGACATCATCAATTTCTGAAATCTTGTTATCTTTAGGATTTCTAATGGTTGTCTTTGTATAATTTCTAGTTGTGAATTTATTTTGCCATTTTTTTCTGCATTATTTTCCTGAATTCTTCCAATTTTTTTGTCTCTATTTTCCATGAGTTTGTCTATTTTTTCCTCATGTTTGTCAGCTTTTTGCCCCAGTTCTTGGAGAATTCTGAGTATTAGAGATTTGAATTCCCTATCAGGTAGTTCTAGTGCATTTTCTTCCAGAGCAGAGTCATCTGGTGTTTTATTTTGGACGCCTACTGGAACCATCCTGTCCTGTTTTTGTAAATGTTTTGATATTGTCTGCTGTCTTCAGGGCATTCAGTAGTTTTTTTTCTCGTTTATTGATTGTAGATTTGTTTGTTTCGTCCCTTCTTTTTAAAAAAATTTGTGTCTGAGGAGGCAGACTGTGTGTTCTTTGTTGTTTGCTCGTCTGTGGCCACAATACTTTTCGCCTCCTTATTCAACTGACAGGGTCAGTCACTCAGGTATGGTACAGCAGGGTAAGTTTAGCTGAAGAAGAGTTACTGGGACGGGTTGTTTGTGGTACTTACTACAGCCACCAGAGCGGGTCGGTAATCAGTGCAGGGCAGGTTCCAGTAGGCCGTGCCTGTGCTGCCTGGTGGTGTGATGTCAAGTGCACGGTTCAGGTAGGCAGGATGCAGCGGGGAGATTATTATGTGTGGAGCTAAGATGGATATGATAGAGAGGAGAGAGGAACATAAGTCAAAAACATACAAACGAAAAAGAATGTTAGGGGAGCTTGCCGTTGGAGTGGAGAGATGAGAGACTATGATATGGAGAAAAACAGAAAGGGGAGGAGGAAGAAAGGAGAAGAAGGAATAAATAAGAAGCAGAAAGGTTAAAGAACCACAAAGTTCCCAGGGATCCCACTGGTGCAGCTATGAGGTCTGTGTAAGTCGCTCTCAGGTGTTGCAGTACAGCCTGGCTAGAAGGCATAGAGGTATACAATGCCAGGTATTTAGGGAACAGAAAGAGAAGGAAGATACAGGGAGACGAGAAACTGAGCAATGTAGAAAGACAAAAAGGTTAAAACAGGAAAAAGAAAACAAAAAAAATAAATAAATAAATAAAAAAACAAGAAAGGCCCCCAAAGAAATAGAAAAAAGACAAAAACCCAACATAAAAAGAAATGCTCTCTGGGATCCCTCTGCACGTGTGTGGAAGCTGAAGGGGAGTCTCCCTGCCATGCAGTTCCACCTGTCCAGAAAGGGCTTCTAACTCAAGAAAAGGAAAAGAAAGCAAACAAACATATCAAAAGAAACAAATGAACAAAAGCCGCAGGATCCCACCAGCGCGGCAGCCCAAACCGGGAAGCAGCTCCACACTCGAACGGAGCTCTGCAGCCCCTCAGGAAGAAGTAAAGATGGCGCACGGAGCCAGGTACTTGAGCGAAGGGAGGGGGAGGTGGCGAGAGGCAAGTCAGAAATCAAAAGAAGCAGAAAAAAAAAAAAAAAAGCAACACTAGCAGCCAACAAATGGCACTCAGAGAGCCAGCTAGTGCGGGCTGGTGTTTCTGGACTAGAGACTGTGTCTGTGGGAAGCAGAGGGGGCCGAGTGTTGGTGAAGAAGGGTAGACAGTGGGAAAGTATATATCACAAATTACCGGAGCTCTGCAGCCCCTGAGCAAGAAGCAAAGATGGTGCACGGAGCAAGTTACTCAAGCGAAAGGAGTCGGTGGAGGTGGGGAGAGGCAAGGAAGAAATAAAAAGAAGCGGAAACAAGCAACAGCAGCAGCCAACCAATGGCATTCGGAGAGCCACCTGTTCAGGTGTGTGGAATCGAAGCAGCTGCTGTTTCCTGGTCAAGAGACTGTGGCTGCAGGAAGCAGAGGAGGCCGATTCGGGGTGAAGAAGGGTGGGTGGTGGGAGAGCGTATATCGCCAATTGTTGTTTTGTCTCCCGCTGGATGCTCCATGAGGCTGCTTTTTTGTACACCCTGTTTGCTGGTCTCCGATAGGAGTCCAAGATGGTGGATCTGCTGTGCGTTAGCTGGTAGGGGACCTCTGCATGAATCTCTCCTCGCTCTCCGTTCTCTGTCAGTTTTCTCACTCCATTTGGTGCTTGGCTGATTTCTTTATCTCTTCATTTGATGTTTTAGGGTTTCAGGATTGTTGTATTCTCTCTTCAGCTTAGTTTTTCGGATCTTTGGTGTGGAGGGACGGCATGGTGCTTCTGCCTAGTGCGCCATTTTGCCGGAACTGTTTCTAGCTTTTTAAGGAAGTGCCATATCAATTTCTAAAGTGGTTGTACCATTTTACATTCCCACCAACAGTGTATAAGTGTTCCGGTCTCTCCAGAATCTCTCTAACGTTTATTATTTTGTGGTTTTTGGATTAATGCTTGCTTTTTTTGGGGTGAGATGGTATCTCATTGTAGTTTTGACTTGAATTTCTCTGATGACTAATGATCATGAACATTTCCTCATGTGTCTGTTATCCACCTGAATGTCTTCTTTTGTGAAGTACCTGTTCATATCCTTTGCTTATTTTTTAATTGGGATGTCTTTTTGTTGATGAGGTTTTGCAGTACCTTGTAGATTTTAGAGATTAGACACTGATCAGATTTGTCGTAGCCAAAATTTTTTTCCTAGTCTGTAGGTTGTCTTTTGACTCTTTTGGTGAAGTCTTTTGATGAGCATAAGTGTTTGATTTTTAGGAGCTCCCAGTTATCTACTTTCTCTTCTAGTGTTTGTGCCTTCTTACTTTTGGTTCATATTCTGTTTATGCCATGTATTAGGGCTCCTAGCATTGTCCCTATTTTTTCTTCCATGATCTTTTTCGTTTTCGATTGTATATTTAGATCTTTGATCTATTTTGAGTTAGTTTTTGTGCACGGTGTGAGTTATCAGTTTTGTTTCATTTTTTTGCAGATGGATGTCCAGTTATGCCAGCACCGTTTGTTAAAGAGACTGTCTTTTCCCCAGTTAATGGACTTTGGGTCTTTGTCAGATATTAGCTCCTCATAGGTGGATGAATTTATGTCTGGATTCTTGATTCTGTTCCATTGGTCTATGTATCTGTTGTTGTACCAGTACCAGGCTGTTTTGAGTACTGTGATGGTGTAATAGATTCTAAAATCAGATACTATTGGGCCTCCCACTTTATTCTTCTTCAGTAGTGCTTTACTTATCCGGGGCCTCTTCCCCTTCCATAAACAGTTGGTGATTTTTTTCTTCATCTCATTAGAAAATGCAGTTGGAATTCAGACCAGGATTGCATTGTATCTGTAGATACACATTTTCACAATGTTGAATCTTCCTATCCATGAGTAAGTTATGTTTTTCCACTTATGCAGGCCTCTCAGTTTCTTGCAGTAGTGTCTTATAGTTTTCATTGTATAGGTCTTTTACGTTTCTGGTTAGATTTATTCCTAAGTATTTTATCTTCTTGGGGGCTATTGTAAATGGTGTTGATTTGGTGATTTCCTCTTCGAAGTTCTCTTTGTTGATGTAGAGGAATCCAACTGATTTTTTATGTTTATCTTGTATCCTGCTACTTTGCTGAAATGTATTAGTTCCAATAGTTTTCTTTGGGATTTTATGTATATCAGATCATATCATCTGCCAATAGAGATACTTTTACTTCTTTCTTACCAATTTAGATGCTCTTTATTTCTTTTTCTAGCTTAATTACTCTGACTAGGACTTCTAGCATAACGTTGAATAAGAATGGTGATAAAGGGCATCGTTGTCTGGTTCCCGTTCTCAAGGGGAATGCTTTCAGACTCTCTCCATTTAGGATGATGTTGGCTGTTGGCTTTGCATAAATGCCCTTAATGATGTTGAGGAATTTCCCTTTTATTTCTATTTTGCTGAGAGTTTTTATCATGAATGGGTGTTGGACTTTGTCAGATGCCTTTTCTGCATCGATTGATAAGATCATGTGGTTCTTGTCTTTTGTTTTATTGATGTGATGGATTACATGGATTGTTTTTCTAATGTTGAACCATCCCTGCATACCTGGTATAAATCCCACTTTATCATAGTGAATTATTTTTTTGATATGTTGCTGGATTCTATTAGCTAGAATTTTGTTGAGGATTTTTTCATCTATGTTGATGAGGGATATTGGTCTCTAATTTTCTTTTTTTGTGATGTCTTTACCTAGTTTTCGTATTAGGCTTATGCTAGCTTCATAGAATGAGTTTGGCAGTATTCCATCCTTTTCTGTACTCTGAAATACCTTTAGTACTAGTGGTGTTAACTGTACTCTGAAAGTTTGGTAGAATTCTCCAGTGAAACTGTCTGGGCCAGGGCTTTTTTTTTATTGGGAGTTTTTAAATTACCTTTTCAATTTTTCTTTTGTTATAGGTTTTCATTGTTCTACCTCTGTTATGTTTGCATTAGTTTAGGTAGGTAGTGTGTTTCTAGAAATTTGTCCATTTCGTCTAGGTTTTCAAATTTTTCATAGTACAATTTCTCATAGTACAGTTTTTCATAGTATTCTGTTATAATTCTTTTGATTTCAGTTAGGTCTGCTGAGATATTGCTGAACTCATTTCTTTTATGGGTTATTTACTTCTCTCCTGTTTTTCTTTTTTCAGTTTGGCCAGTGGTTTATCAATTTTGTTGATCTTTTCAGAGAACCAGTTTTTGGTCTTGTTAACTCTTTCAGTTTTTCTATTCTCTATTTCATTTAATTTTGCTCTAATTTTTATTATTTCGTTTCTTCTGGTGCCCAGTGGCTTCATTAGCTGCTCTGCTTCTACTTATTTGAGTTGTAGGGTTAATGTTTTGATTTTGGCTCTTTCTTCTTTTTGGATGTGTGTATTTATTGTCATAAACTGACCTCTGAGCACTGCTTTTGCTGTGTCCCAAAGGTTCTGGTAGGATGTTTTTTCATTCTCATTGGATTCTATGAATTCCTTTATTTTTGAGCAGGGTGTTGTTCAGTTTCTGTGTGTTTGATTTTTTTTTCCTTTTTCTATTACTGATTTCCACTTTTATGGCTTTATGGTCTAGAAGATTCTTTGTAATATTTCGATGCTTTGGATTCTGTTAAAGCTTGCTTTTTGGCCTAGTATGTGGTCTGTTCTGGAGAATGTTCAATGTGCATTGGAATAGAAAGTATACTTGTCTGCTGTTGGATGGAGTACTCTGTATATGTCTATGAGATCAGGTTGGTTGATTGTGGCATTTAGATCTTCTGTGTCGTTACTGAGCTTCTTTCTGGATGTTCTGTCCTTCATTGAAAGTGGTGTGTTGAAGTCTCCTACTATTATTGCGGAGCTGTCTATCTCTCTTTTCAGTGCTTTTAGGGTTTGTTTTATGTATTTTGAAGCCCTGTCATTGGGTGCGTAAATTTTATTATGGTTATGTCATCCTGGTGTGTTGACCCTTTAATTATTGTATAGTGTCCTTCCTTATCCTTTGTGGTGGCTTTTAAAGTCTGTTTTGTCAGAGATTAATTCTGCCACTCCTGCTTTTTTTTTTTTGAATGTTGTTTGCTTGATATATTTTTTCCATCCTTTGAGTTTTTGTTTGTTTATGTCTTTAAGTCTAAGGTGTGTCTCTTGTAGGAAGCATATAGGCAGATCATGTTTTTTTATCCATTCTGCCACTCTCTCTTTATTGGTACATTAGCGCGTTTAAATTCAGCATAATTATTGATAGGTAGGAGTTTATGCTGTCATTCTGATATCTTTTTTTTGTGCGTTGTTGACAGTTTCTTAGTCACTTAATTTTCTGTGCTGATTCATTTTCTTTATGTATTTTCTTTTTATCTTTTTCCTTTTTGTTGATTTTGTATTTGCTGAGTCTTCATGTTTTTCTTATCTTTTATTTTGGTTTGTAGGGTTGTTAGTTTCCTTTGTGGTTATCTTAATATTTATCCCTTTTTCTTCTAAGTTTAAAATACTCTTTTATTTCTTTGTATTGCCTTGACTTCCTCTCCACTTGAAAGACCTATGACTACATTGTTTAGTCCCTCTTTTTTGTTTTAATGTTGTTGTCTTTTACATATTGACGTCTCTGTGTCCCTATTTTCAATGTTTTAGCTTTGATCTACTTTTATGACTTGCATATCTGAGTTGATATCTGGTTCCTCTATCCTGTGTTCTAGTCTTGCGTTGTTATCTGATGTTACTGATTTTCTAACTGGAGGACTCCCTTTAGTATTTCTTGTAATTTTAGTTTGGTTTTTACAAATTCTCTGATCTTTTGTTCATCTGGAAATGCCCTGAATTCACCAACATATTTGAGAGACAGTTTTGCTGGATATATAATTCTTCACTGGTAGTTTTTTCCTTCAAGTCTTATGTGTGTCATCCCATTGCCTTCTTGCCTACGTGGTTTCTGCTGAATAGTCTGAGCTTAGTCTAATTGACTCTCCTTTGTAGATGAGTTTTCTTTTATCACTAGCCGGTCTTAAAATTCTTTCTTTATCTTTGGTTTTGGCAAGTTTGATTGTAATATGTCTTGGTGACTTTCTTTTGAGATCTACCTTTTTTGGGGTTCAGTGAGCATCTTGGATAGATATCTTCTCATCTTTCATGACATCAGGGGAGTTTTCTGGCAACCAATCTTCAACAGTTCTCTCTGAGTTTTCTGTTATACCCTTGGTCTGGTATTCCAGTCCCTCATAGGTTATTCCTCTGGATAGAATCCCACATAGTTCTTAGGCTTTCTTCATTTTTTAAAATTCTTTCATCTGATTTTTCCTCAAATAATTTGGTGTCAAGTACTTTATTTTCAGTCTCTCTAATTCTGACTTCATTGCCTCAGTTCTGCTCCTGTGATTTTCTATTGAGTTAATTCTGAAATTTTATTGTTAATCTTCTGGATTTCTGTTTGCTGTCTCTCTTAATTCTTGTATCCTGTTAAATTTGTCTTTAAGCTCTTGTATAATCTTGTTGAGTTCCTGTGTTGCTTTGTCTGTGTGTTCCTGGGATTGTTCTGCGTTTTGCATGATCTCCTTCCTGATCTCTTGAAGGGTTCTTTATATTAATCTTTTGTATTCTTCTTCTGATAATTCCAACAAGTTCTCTTCCTCTGGAAGGTTTCTTGGTTGTGTATTTTGTTTGCTTGCTGAAGCCATCATGGTTGGGCCTGTTTATGTGTTTTGATATTGACTGTTGTCTCCGAGCCATCAATACATTATTGTATTTATTTTTTGTATGTTTGTTCACTTTGTCCCAGTTTCTTGTTTTGTTTTGCTTTGATATGCCCAAATAGGCTGCTCGTGTGAGCTAGTTTGATTATTGGTGCTTTTGAAGTTCTAAGGTCCTGTCACCAGGTGGTTAGATTTGTTACTAGGTACGTGAGCCCAGGAGTCTGTTTACTTTTCTTGTATGGACTCAGCTCATGTGTCAAGGTAGTTGGTCACATAGTGAGTGGTGCAGGCTCTCACCTACAGTCCTAGACGGGATGGGGTGATTGGTGTAGGCACAGGTATCTGGCTACAGTAGGGTGTCACATGCTGAGCAAGGCAGAGGGCTGATGGCTGCCCCTGAGTGTCTGAGAAGAAGGCGTGTCCCTGTTTCCTAGAGCGCATAGGTGGGTGGGTTTTACAGCTGGACTGTGGGCACCCAATGCTGTTGGCTCTAGAGACTGGGAGGCACCACTTATTCTTAGACTGCTGTCACGGGTGGCTAGGTGGCATGGGTGGAGCCATCAGTCCACAGGCCCCTGATGTGGGTAGGTGAGGACCCTGCTTAATGGGCAGAGCTTGTCAAATGTCACAAACCTGTCACTCCACCATATAGCTGACATAGTTTAAGTTAGGCTTCAGGTATAGACCCTGTTGTACTGTGCTGATGAGGGCCTGTGCTGTTGAAAGGGGCCTATACAGGTTTATGCAGGGGTGACAGGCATTTGAAGTCCATGTACCCCTTATGCCTCTGCCTAGGCAAAGGAACTGTGCCTACCCTGAGTTCCCGGTTTACAGAATCTAGCAGATTATTTTTTCCTGTTTATGTGCTCCCTCTCCAAGACCTGGAGAATGGCTCAGGGCCCATGATGGGTCCTACTTCTGGCTCAGGTTCTGTTGTTTTCTTAATTTCATTTTTGGATGTTTCATTGCAAGTGCATAGAAGTACAATGGATGTTTTTGTATAGATTTTCTATCCTCCAGCCTTGCTGAACTTACTTGTTAATTTTGTCTTTTGAAAAAAGGATTTTTAAGGTTTGATGTTAAGATGCAAACAAAGGCTTTTATCGCCAATTTCATATCTAATTCAAGTAGTGTAAAGGAAGGAAATGTGAAACACTATCTTCATGAATATCTTTCTCTGCATAACAAAGATGAGATCCTTAGTATGTGAATGTAGAGTTGCAAAGAGGAAACAGCCTCTAACACACTTTCTGATTAATCATTAAAAAACGAGTTATTATTTATGCTGAATGCATTTAATTTGATTCAGTGTTCTTCTTTCTCTTTTTTGGCTTGTTATGCTTGGCAACCTAAATAAATTCAGTTTTGCTTATGTTGTGTAGAGCCTTTAAGGCCTTTATCAGAGCGTTATTAGGTCTTCCTAATGGCTATGAATCATAGTATGTGTTTTTATATTTTATCACATGAATAGCTGTCATAGTGACCTGACCTGCAAAAAATAATATCTCCAATATCTTGTTTTCTTATGAATAAAGGACTCAGAAGATTTTGACTATGTTTGTTTGAAACATCTATGAGAATTTTCTGTGTAAACTAAGTATAAGACATCTATTTTTTTGTGTGGATAACCAAATTGTTAGACATTTGAGGTGGTATTTGAGTTGGGGCTTATTCCCAAAACTGTGCAGTTTAGTCTTTATAAAAATAATATTTGCATTCTGATTTTTTTTTTTTTTGCCTTGGCATCCATAGGTGTAATTTGAAGTTTGTGGAAGTCAATTATGTGTTATTTTTGGTATCTGATCCTTTTTTAAAAAAGTATAATCTAGGTAGTATTTCACTTTCTTGTTCAAGGAGGATCTCATGTATATTTTTTACTTTCTTTTAAAGATTAGATTTTGTTTTTTTTTAAGTAATTTAATTTTTGTTGTCAAAAATACACACAGTAGAACATATACCAATTCTGCAGTTTCCATGTGTAAAATTCAGTGACGCTGATTCCATTCTTCAAGTTGTGCAGCCATTTTCACCCTCCTTTTCCAAATTGCTTTTCCCCCATTAACATAAACTCCCTGCCCCCCTAAGGTTCCTATCTAACCTTTCAGTTTGCTGTTGTCAATTTGATCCCATATAGATAATTCTTAAAAAGTAAGTCATTGAAGCAGAGTGAAAATGGAAGTTGTGCCACTATGGGTATATACTTAATGATCTTATTTTTTTGTTTTTTATTGTTGTTGAAAATATTCATAGCAAAACATATACTAATTCAACATTTTCTACATGTACAGTTCAGTGACATGGATTAAATCCTTCAAGTAATCTTACTTTCTTATGCCATAAAAATCAATCTTTTAATTTATTTAAAGATACTTTGTGATATATTTGTAATGCTTAAATAGCCAATCAGATACTCTTTCTCTACCTGTTGGTATTGTCCAACAAATGATTATTAATTACTACAATCAGTATAGTTACCATCTAAAGTTCTTGGATAGTCTGTATTAATACCTAGTGTGATTTTTTGCAAAGAAGATACTCCAGATTAGATCACTGCCTTTTTTACTTCTTGCCAAATCAGGGTGAGGCATGATGTTTCAATGATCCCAGATATTTATTTTAGAGTAATCGGCCAATCAACAAATTGTTATTAATGGGTACTTCTGATGTCCCCAGCTGTGCTAGGTAGCAAAGAGCAACATCTAAGAAATATAAAGTCTTGGTTTATAATTTCATTTGGTCCTATTATCTAGTTAAGGAGAAACAGTTGTGTGCCCATGGAACAGTAGGAAGCCGTTCAGCACAATATGTACTGATGTTGAATTGTTTTATATATGCTTTAAGGACTGTAGTTGTTTTAGAGAAGAAAAATTATGACATCAAGAATGCATGAAAATCTTCATGAAGGAAATGAAGTGCTTTGTACACTGGATTGTCAAAATGGAGGCAAATTGGTATACTAGACTTGGAGAACAATAGAAGGAGATCAAGAAGTAGTAATAACGAACAGTGTATTCTCTCTTGTTATGTAACAAACCACCCCAAAATGTAGTGGCTTAGATGAATAACCATTTATTTGCTCATGATCCTGCAATTTGGGTTGGCATCAGCTGAACAATTTTTCTAGTCTTGCCTGGGGTCACTCAGGTAGCTGTCATTATCTGGTAACTGGACTGTGGTTGCATGGTCCAAGATGACCTCACTCACACATTAGGTGATTAGCTGAGGCTATCAGCTGGTTCTCTTCAATGTGGCCTCTCCAGCAGCATAGCCTGGGTTTCTTACTTGGAGGTGGGAGTGTTCCAAAAGGGTGAGAGCAGAAACTGCAAGGCTTCCTGAGGTCAAGCCTCACAAGTCACACAATGTCACTTCTGCTGCATTTTATTAGTCAGTGTTAAGTCACAAGGCCAGCCCAGATTCAGAGACTCCACCTCTTGGTGGGAGGAACTGCAAAGAATTTGTAGCCATATTTAACCTACCAGTCTCATCTCCAGAAGTAAGGTTGAATAGACTGAATTAAATCAAATCATGGTGGTCCTAAAAAGCAAGGGATCAAGAGTTTAGACATGGTTTATAGATAATAGGGAATCATAGTTGATTTTTTGGCAGAGGAGTGACACAGTGAAAATGGTTGAGGAAGTTTAGATTGTCAGATGGATTTGGGGCATAGGCCTGATGGGAGTTAAGAGATTAACTGGGAAATTCTTACAAAATTGATCTAGATATGAGATGATATTAGAGCTAGATTAAAATTAATGATTGAATCTGTTGGCTTGAATAGTTAGGTATATCTGCTTATTTTCCCATGTTTCCCACATGCTATTTGGTTTTTCTCAGATTTCATTTTCTTACTTGTTAATTACTAGCATGTTAGAGATAGATGTAGTATGTTTTCTTTTAAAAATTTAGAAATCACCACTTTCTCAGCCTTCCTTGAGAACCTTTTCATGCTTCATTTTTATTTTGTCTCAACCTTTAATAATGTGAAATTGCTATCGGCCCACAGAATGTTTGCTTCTTGAGATTTGAACCTGCCACTTTGTCTCTCAGTCAGAGATGAAATTTAGCAGAGAACACCTGGAAAATTATTGAGGCTTGTGGAGAAATCCCCTTGAGCAGCGATGCTCAGACAAGACGGATGTCAGGGCCTCATAGAACTTGTAAAATCTAAAAAATGCTTAATTGACAGCTCTCCCCTTAACTTAAATCTTTGTTATTCTAGGAGCATTTATTTTTGAGAACACAACTTAAAAAAAACTCCAGAGATATTTCTCCTGGAATTTAGATGCTATCTGTAAATTGTATATTTAAAAACCACAAAGGATGTATAATTGACTTGTGATTATCTGTTTTTCTGAATCATGTTGTGATCTGCTCAGATGGATTAGCATCAAAAGCGTGATCCTTATGCTGGGGATATTTGTCTCAGGCAACAGAGATATGGAACACTAACTCAGACACTAATCGATCTTTCTACTTCTGTTCGAGAACTTTGTATTAGAAAGTGGGGAAACTTATATTCCTGTTGGTTGATTGGAAGATTTATTCTAGGCTCTCTTCCCTGACCTATTCTCAACATATAGGGCATATATGTATATTCCTAGGGCAAGTGACCGGGATTGGATTGTGTAGCGTACCTATTGTCTAGCTATAACCTTTTATTATATATGGCTTTTATTTTGGTCAGCCCTCATCCGTTATTCTTTATGCTGTCAAGAATATCCATTTTTTTACCCTAAGGAAAATATTCCTCCCCACTTAAGACCATCTGAACAGGGATTTATAGTTAAGTTCCAAACCTTCCCAGCCTGAGGAGTGAGCACATGACCTAAGCTATGTCAATCAAATGCTCTCTCCCTGAATTTGTATTAGGCTTTTTATATGTTGCTGGATTCAGTTTGCCAATTGTTTTGTTTTGGAGTTTTTTCTATGTTAATAAGAGAGATTAACATGTAATTATTCCATCTTAAAATGTCTTTCAGATTTTGGTATCGTGGTTATATAAGCCTCTTCTATTCTCTGGAAGAGTTTGTATAAAATTGGTATTTTTTTTCTTTTTTAAATGTTTAATACAGTTCCACCAGTGAAGCCATCTGGACCTGGAGTTTTTGTACATGTGGGGAGGTTTTATTGTTATGTTTGAGCCCACTGTTGCAGCCACTGTGTCAGTCTATCTCATTGAAGGTCTTCCTTTTTTTTGCTGACCCTCTACTTTACCAAGCATGATGTCTTTCTTCAGGGACTGGCCCCTCCTGATAACATGTCCAAAGTATGTGAGATGAAGTCTCCGCATCCTCACTTCTAGTAAGCATTCTGGCTACACTTCTTCCAAGACAGATTTGCTCGTTCTTTTGGCAGTCCATCGTATATTCAATGTTCTTTGCCAACACCATAATTCAGATGCATCAGTTCTTCTTCTTTGGTCTTCCTTATTCATTGTTCACTTTTCACAAGCATATGAGACGATTGAAGACACCGTGGCTTGGGTCAGTTCTTAAAGTGACATCTTTGCTTTTTAACACTTTAAAGAGATCTTTTGCATTTTAGATTTGTCCAGTTCAATGTGTCGTTTGATTTCTTGACTGCTGCTTCTGTGGGCATTGATTGTGGATCCCAGTAAAATGAGATCCGTGACAATTTCAGTCTTTTCTCCGTTTATCATGATGTTGCTTATTGGTCTAGCTGTGAGGATTTTTATTTTCTTTATGTTGGGGTGAAGGCTCAACATACTGAAGGCTGTGGTCTTTGATCTTCATCAGTAAGTGCTTCAAGTTCTCTTTACTTTCAGCAAGCAAAGTTGTGTTGTCTGCATATCACAGGTTGTTAATGAGTCTTCCTCCAATCCTGATGCCCTGTTCTTCTTCATATAGTCCAACTTCTTGGATTATTTGCTCAGCATACAGATTGAATAAGTATGGTGAAAGGATACAACGCTGATGCACACCTTTCCTGACTTTAAACCACACAGTATCCCCTTGTTCTGTTCAAACGACTGCCTCTTGGTCCATGTACAGATTCCTCATGAGCACAATTAAGTGTTCTAGAATTCCCATTCTTTGTAATGTTATCCATAGATTGTTATGATCCATACAGGTGAATGCCTTTGCATAGTTAATAAAACACAGGTAAACATCTTTCTGGTATTCTCAGCTTTCAGCCAAGATCTATCTGACATCAGCAATGATATCCCTGCTTCCACATCGTCTTCTGAATTCAGCTTGAATTTCTGACAGTTCCCCATTGACGTACTGCTGCAACTGCTTTTGAATGATCTTCAGCAAAATTTTACTTGTGTGTGATATTAATGATATTGTTGGATAATTTCCGCATTCTGTTGGATCACCTTTCTTTGGAATGGGTGCAAATATGTATCTCTTCCAGTCGGTTGGCCAGGTAGTGTGGTCTTCCAGATTTCTAGACAAGTGAGCACTTCCAGCGCTGTATGTGTTTATTGAAATATCTCAGTTGGTATTGCATCAATTCCTGGAGCCTCGTTTTTCACAGATGCCTTCAGTTTAGCTTGGACCATATGCTCCCTCCTGAAATGGTTGAATGTCAACCAGTTCTTTTTGGTACAGAGACTTGGTGTACACATATGTATATATGTATGTGTGTGTGTATATATATATATATATATATACACATAAATTATAAAAATATATATAGGGAGAATGTCAAACAAGGGGTTCTAAGACAACAAATAGGTATTACATCAGTTGTTATGTTTCTTGCTATGCTAAGTATCTTATCTTCTCAGAACACTGCTACAGCACTGCAGCCTTTCTTTTCATATGCACTAAAAAGTATAACCCCACTTAAATTCAGTATATGAAAATCTAGGTTTACACAGGAGTTAGAGAGTAAAATAGTTTTGAAAAAAATAGCAAAATCTTAATGAATTTGGACTTAAAATATGAAAATCCACTTTGCCTGTAGTCTTAAAAGTATTGCATAAATCTGGACCCACCAGTGTATAGAAAGAGTGAGTGGCTTGTATTCCTATCCATAAGAGAGCTACCACTCATTATAGTAATTTCATGGTACTTTTCTTCATGTTTCATGTGGCACTTCATTGATTGGGAGTTGGGTTGCAGTAGGAAATGATGCAAGCCAAGATATTAGCTTCTGCTTTCACTCCTAGCATTTCAATTGTCCTAACAACAACAGCAGCAGGAGCAACAAGCCAACAAGAACAATAGTTGTTAATACGTATTATTGTGCAACAGTCCATGTTCTAAGCACTTTATTAATTTATTTAATCCCTGCAACATCTATGAATTAAGTACTCCCATTGTCCCCTTTTTATAGATGTAGACACTGAAGCATAGTTAAGTAGTTTTCTAAAATTTACACAGCTGTGAGTGGTGGAGCTGGTGTTCAAACCCAGGTACTCTGCCTCCAGTGTCTATACTCTTAGATCACACTGGTGTGGTGTCTCTAAAAGTAACTGCTATGTCGCAAAAGAAAGTACCACTATCCTTTCTTCTTGTTTACCTCAGAACCTGGCCTGAAGAGAACACAGGTTCTTTATACCACAGTCTTTTTGCTGACACCCTTTGCTTGTTGTGTGTGTGTGTATGTGTGTGTGTGTGTGTGTGTGTGTCCAGTAGAATAGACCATAACTCATCTTGGACACCCTCTTTCTATCAGATCCCTTTCCTCCACATTTACGCTTGAACAGACTTCAGAAGAAGGAAAATCATCGGGGATGAGGAAGGTGTATTGCATAATGATAAAGGAGTAAATTCTCCAAGAAGACATCTCATTCCTTAATGAGCATCAAAATATGTGAGCAAAAACTGATAAAACTGGAAGAAAATATACTACAAATCCATAATTATGGCTAGAGACTTTTGTACCCCTCTTTCAGTAATTGATAGATTAGACAGGCAGGAAAACCAGTAAGGGTATAGTTGACCTCAACAGTACTGTCAGTCAACTTGATCTAATTTACATTTATAGACTACTCCATCCAACAGCAGCAGAATACACATTTGCCATTGAAAACCCTCCTGTGCTGATATACTCACTGTGATTTGGATGGAGTCGTTTTCCTTTAATATCTCCTCTAGGTTGCCATCATGAACAGGAAAATCTGTGTTTTAGGGGCTGGAGAGGAGAAAGGATTGGGCTGTAGAAATTTCTTCTTATTTATAGGGTCAACTAGAAATCCATCCTGGAGAGAAAAATTTCTTTTCCTCTTCCCTCCAAGCCCTGCCTGTTCACCTCCTCCACCCAAGATGGTTCAGTAGAAGCCAGATTGTAGAATATGGGGTAAGCTCATGCTTCTCGTTAGGAGTCATAATCACTGCTCATTCATGTGCCTATACTCATACATAATATCAGAATCACCACCAAAAAGAAAAAGATTTAGAGTAAATTAACTTTCAAAACTAGGAAAATAATACGTGTACACTCACTCCTCATTTATTGACACAGTTAGGTTCCAGAGACCTGATGTGTGACAGTGTTATGCAAAAATGGAGGATGACCACATCAGATCACAAAGTGGACGATGACTACATCATTACATAACTGCCAAATTACAACGTTACATAACTGTCAAACAACTGAGAATCATGGCCCAGCCAAGTTGACACATAACCATCACAGCCAGTGTTAATCTCTCATATCTTGGTGTTCATTACTGCCAGATGTATGTCGTTAATGTGCAAAATAGTCAAGATAGTAGAATTTTTACTGTTGTTATTGGTATGAAATGTCAGCAAGATAATAAGTGAGGAGTAGGTGTTTAAGAATCTTTGTGATTTCTGGAACTAGATGTGTACTTTTGAAGAGCAAATAGAGTCAAGTAGAAGTCTTGATAGTTCCTAAATCAAGCAACATAGACCATTAAGATTACAAGCAGGAAAGAAATTGCAAAGCTTAGTGAAAGACATTGGATAAATGGGAGAGTGAACAAGGGAGTCTGGTGATTCATTTCATTATTTATTTTAAAAGTATTTATTTTAGGTTTCTTGGAACTAATAGAAAAAAAAGTGTATTGGATAAAATCTAGCCTGTTGAGCAAGTGTATTAGTTATCTATTGCTTTGTAAAAAATTACCACAAACTTACAAGCTTGAAACACACACATTTATTATCTCACAGATTCTGTGGATCAGGACTCCAGGTACAGCTTAGCTGTTTCTTCTGCAGAAAGTGTAGGCTGGGTCTACAGTCTCATCTCAAGGCTGAATTGGGGAAGGACACAGTTCTAAGATCACATGGTTTTTAACAGAATTTAGTTCCTTGTGGTTTGTTGGACTGAGGTCCTCAGTTTCTGGCTGGCTGCTGTTAGAGGCTGCCCTCAGTTCCATTCCAAGTGGATATCTTATAACATAGTAGCTTCCTTCAACAAAACTAGCATGGGAGAGAGTCAGCTAGCAAGATGAAGTTGCAGCCTTTTGTAACGTAAACACAGAAGTGACACCGCATCATCTTTGCCATATTCTAATGGTTAGAAAGAGATTACTGGTCTCGCACACAAGGACATGACTACCTGGAGGCGGAGATCATTGGAGATCATCTTAGAGCCAGCTTGTTACAATAGGGATTGTATCTTTTTACATGCATTATGGGGCTCAATAATAATGAAATTTAAGTACTTACTGTGTACCAAGCCCTTTTATCTTATTTAGTGTTTAAGTGACTTGCTGTAGATCACATGGCTATCAGTAAACCAGTTACTGTTGAGTTGATTCTGACTAATGGCAACCCCATGTGTGTCAGAGTAGAACATTGCTCCATAGAGTTTTCAGTGGATGAATTTTCAGAAGTAGATTGCCAGGCCTTTTGTCTGAGGCACTCCTGGGTTGACTCAAACCTCCAACCTTTCTGTTAGCAGCCAAGTGCAGTAACTACTTGTACCACCCAGGGACATCCCATGACTAAACCAAACCCATTGCTGTCAAATTGATTCTGACTCATAGCACAGCTAGTAAGTGCTAAAACCAGTTTTGGAACCTGACCAACCTAGCTATAGGAAAAGTAGAGTAATGTATGACTGTGTTTTATTAAACGTGAAAAGGTTTGAATAGTGCTTCTGGTCTATATTTAAATGTTTTAGAGTTGAGGTGGGATGGCTTTTTTTTATTAATAAGAGTGCTAACCTGTTTATTGATTGTCATCACTATTTCAGACTAGAAATTCAAATCTCATAGTGACTCAATCTTTTGCTTTTTTGGTTGCTAGTACAAAGATTGAGAGGCAAATAATGACTAGATACTCTGATACTTATTATTCTCTACGGAGTTATAATAAACAATGCATTTTGGATGTATTTATTATATGCATATATGAATGTATAAATATGCATACATTCGCGCTTAACTTCTCCTCTCCTGAGTTCTCTCTGTCCTTTGAAGTCCTGTTCATTTTTTCAAGCCCTTGTCAAATAAGCTTCCCAAAGCCTTTCCTCAGTTTCATTCTTGCATAGACTCACTCGCTCCTCATATCTCCCATAGTATTTATTGGTGGTTGTTGTGTGCCTTTAAGTCAATTCTGACTCATAACTAGGTCTACTCTTCCAGTTGATGATTATAACTTTATTAATATGAAACAGTATAGTTTATATGTTATGTTTAAAGTAAAGGAAAGTAATTTCATACTGGATGTTCTTCACCAGAGGAATTTTTGTTTTTGGAATGAAGAAAGGAAGGGGACAAGTGGTTTACAAGTAGACTCCAGTTTTTATGGAAAAACCTAAAGCAGTGGTTTTCAAAGTGTGGCCCTTGGACAGCAACCTTACCTGGGCGCTTGTTAGAGATTCAAATTCTCAGGCTGCATCCCAGACCTATTGAATCATAAACTCTGGGGATGGGGCCCGGCAGTTTTTTAACAAGCTCTCCAAGTGGATCTGATATACACCGAAGTTTGAGAACTACTTCCCTAAAGTCTAACATTTTGATATTTTAATTCCTGACAGAAAATTCATAATAGAAAAAAAAAGTAGTCACTACCAATGAATCATCTTTGGGAATTTATCATGACCACACTTAGTATTAGGCACCTGGAGTTCACCAATGAAATAAATATTTACATCTTGTTTCCTGTTAAGTGTGGAACTTCATTCTTTATGATGAAGTGAGATTCAGTTCAGTCCAAAAAGCATTCACTGGGCAGCTTATTTATTCGTTTTAGGAGGACTGCTGCTTTTGGAAGACTTATATTGACTCATTTATGCAGCCAGAGCTTTTATTCACAGCAAGAGCCTTGAAAGAAGAATGTAAATAGAAGATTACTGTACATGTTTGTGTCAAAGAGTATAAGCCAACAGGTGTAAATTTTAAATATAATTTTAGTTTATCCATTCCAGTCTTGTGTTCCAGTTAAAATCTACTAAGGTCTTTTTTTAATAGTTTATCTATGTGTGATATATGAGTTAGTATGCTTCGTTATTAATAGATGTAAACCATTTTTACCTGTTGTTCTGCTTTTTTCCTTCTTTGAACAATGCCTTTATTGCCAAATTAGCAAGTAGCTATTTGATATCTCTGCTTTCTACCAAGACTTTTTTAATGGTTTAAAAAAAGGTATGTATTAACATTATGACAGGTTTTTACTTTCTCACTCTTGGCCAGATACAACTTACGTTGTCTATTACACCTGGCTGAGGCTGTTAGAAACTTGTTGCTACAAATGTAAGTCACAGTGTTAAATGCCTTTGAGGTATAGAATATAGAACAAATAATGTAATTGAATATACTCTGCCCCATAGAGACGTGCGTTGGAAGGGGCATCATATCAGTATGTTGAGTTGAGCCAGCTGCTTTTTCTCTTCTTCTGTTCAATTAAAATTATATTTAAGATCATGAATATCAGTTGTGATTGTGTATCCACATTTATTTATGAGAAACAAATATGGTTTCTTTTATTTTATATTTATGTGTTTTTTCCCTTGAAAGCTTTGTGGTATTCTGAAATCTTTTGATATAAAATATATTTATTATTTTTAGATGGATTTACAACAATGTTGGCATTTTCTTCTCTCTGCTTGCCTTACCAACCTTTACTCTCAATACTTTCTAATTTGTTTCCTAAACTTCAGCCTTACTGAAAAGCTCAGATTCTCCAAATGCACTATGCTTCAGGCCTCTGTGCCTTTGTACATTTTACTGATTCCTCTGGGATCTCCTGTCCCATTCCACTCCATCTTTCCTAAGTATTTTTAGTAAGTTCTGCTCGTTGTTTTGTTTGGTAAAGTAGAGGGTCAGTGAAAACAAGGAAAACTCTCACTGAGAAGGATTGATGTAGTAGCTTCAACAATGGGATCAAACATCAAAGATCTTGAGTTTCCTTCTATTTTATGTAAGGTCACCATGAGTCAGAGGCGACTCCGTGGAAACTAACAACAAGACTCAACCCAAACCCAAGCATTTCTTCTGCTGAGAATCCTTTGCTTACCCCACTCTTCTGGATTTGGTACCATTTCAGAATGTTCTTCTAGCACTTATGGCTTATTTCTGTCATTGTATTCAGCACAGTGGTAACTGTTTATACAGTTGCCTGAATCTTGAGTATCTTGAGGGAGTAGATCATACTTTATTCATCTTCGTATTGTAGTGTCTAGCGCAGAACCTGGCATGTAATAAGCCTTTAATAACATTTCCATCAAGTGAGTAAATGAATGAGCCTGATTGATTTGGGGAGCATTTGTATCTGACTAAAAATCATTCCTTTATTCTCAGATGGTAACTTTAAACTTAGACATTCTGTCCCATAACTATGTATCTTTGATCCCTCATATTGCTTAACCCAGTACCTTGGGCGTAGTAAATAGTGTTGCATGAATGAACTGGAATTTAGGACTATATTTTATGCAAATCATACAATAGATACATTTATCTGTAGATTTAGTCATTTTATGATTAAAGTTTAACATGCTTGGATACCATCTCTCCTTTAAAGATTTGTTGATCTGCCTTTACCATTTTAGTCAAAGTACTCCTTTTGGGTTCCATAGCATTGTGGATTTTTTTGTGATCTAGCCATAGAATTCTTGTCAACAGTTATACAGTAGTTTCCCCTGAAATTTTGCATTCTGTGCCATTGTGGAAGATATTAGAGGTAATAGTTTGTAGGTGAGGTCACTATGATAGTTAATCACTGTGATAAAATTAAAAAAAAAACTGCCATTCTTAACCAACAGCAAGGGCTGCCTTATAGGCTCTAGACCATATTGAATCTGTTTGGATGGCTGAATATAATAAGCAAAAAAAAAAAAAAAAAGAGAGAGAGAGAGAGAAAGGAGAACCCTGAATCAAATTAAATGTATATCAGCCTATACAATAACTCAATTTTTAATGATTAATCAGAGTGCGCATAGAGACTATTTGCCCTTTTCATCCACGTATTTAGACATTGAGGATCTCACCTCTGTTTTGTAGTAGTAGTTGTTGTTAGATGCCATTGAGTCACTTCCAACTCATAGTGACCCTGTGTACAACAGAATGAAACACTGCCCCGTCTTGCGCCATCCTCATGATCATTGTTATGCTTGAGCCCATTGTTGGAGCCACTGTATCAGTCCATCTCGTTGAGGGTCTTTCTTTCTTTCACTGGCCCTCTACTTTACCAAACATGATGTCAAACATCATGACTGATCCTCCTGATAATGTGTCCAAAGTGTGTAAGATTAAATCTCACCATCCTTGCTTCTAAGGAGTGTTCTGGCTGGACTTCTTCCAAGACAGATTTGTTCATTCTTTTGGCAGTCCATGGTATATTCAATATTCTTCACCAACACCATAATTCAAAGGTGTCAGTTCTTCTTTAGTCTTCCTTATTTGTTAACGAGCTTTCACATGCATATGAGACGATTGAAAACACCATGGCTTGGGTCAGGTGCACCTCAGTCCTTAAAGTGACATCTTTGCTTTTTAACACTTAAAAAGAGATCTTTTGCAGCAGATTTTCCCAATGCAATGTGTCATTTGATTTCTTGACTGTTGCTTCCATGGGCGTTGATTGTAGATCCAAGTAAAACGAAATCCTTGACAACTTCAGTCTTTTCTCCATTTATCATGCTGTTGCTTGTTGTTCCAGTTGTGAGGATTTTTGTTTTCCTTATGTTGAGGTGTAATCCATACCGAAGGCTAATCTTTCATCTGTTTTGTAGAGTAGGCAGATATTCAGGGAGAGAATGTTTCCATTTATTTTCTTTAAAATTGTTGAACTAGATCTGAAATAGGCAGTTAAGACCCTTTGTTTACTTCTTAATAGAAACCTTGAAACTCGTTATTAAAAAGATTAAAGTAAATTGCATCTACCACTTGCTGCTTGCATATTAGGGACATCAAAAATGGAACAAAGATAGAAAGATGATAGGTCAGGATGGTAACAAAGAGGAGGTAGAGAAAGTAATTTTAGAGATTGAGAAATGTAGATTTAGAGTCAGGTTCTAATATTTTAATGCCTCCTATATGCCAGGATTTAAGTGCTTTCACATGTATTGTCTTCTTTATTTAATTTCATGTGTAAATTACAGTTTATTTTGCCTTAGACCCTTCTCTTACATCTTCTCAGCATTTAGCTCTTTAACTTATATATGTTTACATTTGGCATACTTGTGTGTAATACTTCTCAAGTCATTCATTCATCCAGGCTTTGTAGTCAGACAAATCTAAATTTATCTCTGCTATTTAATTATTAGCTAGATGTGATTCTGTGAGCTAGTCATCCTTTCTGTGCCTTAGCTTCTTCATTTATAAACCATGGACATTATTAAATGTGATAGAATTTTTTTGGTTTCAGGTTACAGAAATCCACCTAACCACAAAATGGGGTTGTTTTATATGGTTATATGGATATCTTTGGAAGTCCAAGACAGAAAGCAAGTGAAGGCTTATGAGGGTCTAGAAATAGGGATTGGAAGGCTGGTAGAAACCCAGACCTTTCTTTAGTTAGTCAGCCTCTCTCTCTCTGTCAATCTCATCTTTTTCTCATTCATTCTCTTTCTCTTGTCTCTCATTTTTGATTCTCTTAGTATGTCTGCCTTCTTTCTTTCTTTCTCTCTCTACAGATGAGCATTCATTGCTTCAGTGTGCTCAAGGCCAAACATGGGAGCCCATAGCTCCTGAACTTGTATAACCTCAGTTTTGAGTGGCGAGCTGAGACTAATGGCTCCCAGTCCAAATTCCAAATTTCCAGGAGAAAGAAACTGATTGTCCCAACTTGCATCAGGTGTGTGCACCCTGTCCAGTCAACTGTGGGAGAGGTAGAGGAGTGTCACATAGTAGAAACATAACTGCCAAGACATTTCTATAGGTGGTGGCAGGAGTTGGTGCTAATAGTGACTGGTGGTTCTCCACGTAATGCCTGTCTTGTTAGGGCTGCTGTGATGATTAAATTAAATAATATCTGAATGCCTGTGAGTTTCCTAATAGACAACCAACTGCTGGTAGAGTAGAGAATACTATGTATCACCACAAAGTAGATTCCTCCCAAATATTAATTGCTTGACTTAATCTTTCTGGGCAAAATGAACAATCATCACTCACATTTTATAGTTGGTCACATAAATATAAAGCAGCCTGCCTAATGTCACAGAGTGACATAATGTAGACTTAGAAATAGACTCTAGACCTGTAGGTTTTCTCTTTCTCTTTATCAAAATGCACTTATTAAATTTCTAATAGCACAAGAGTCCATGCCAAGAAAATTTGTTTAACCCTTCCCCAATCTCACATAGCTTATGCTTAAGACATGCATTAGACATTGCAGATAGCCAATAAGAACTACTATGTCAGTCATGAAAAGGGTAGTAATGCGTTTACATTTAATGCAATTTTAGAGTGTATATATGGGTTAGAATGCAGTAATAATATTAGAGGCAATATTGGGGTCGATAGTAAATTGAAGAGTGACTATGGGAATTATACATTTCACCTGAGTGGGGTGAGGGAGAATCGTTGATACATTATATCCTGGTTGTAGTGTGAAACTTCCTCTATATTATTATTATTATTATTATATAGAAAAATATATAGGAAGTACCAGATTCAAAACTTGAATGATTGTTTAAAATTTATAAAACTTATGTTAGATAATAACATAAAGGCTATAGAATTTCTGAACTGGCTCATTTCCAGGTAGTCTTTGCAAGGAAAGAGGGACCAAGAGTTGGGACAAGAGAGGTATTAGTTGCATTGATTGTGCTGTCCCTGCTTGCCTTATCTATCTGAAAGAGGATTAGTAAACTCATGAGCTTATTTATAGGTCATGTGTAGGCCTTATCTCTGATGTTACTAGTCTAAGAATGTCGACCACATTGTGTATATTCATATAAGTTGACACACAAACTGGCGGAGATCTAAACTTGAAGATCTTTTCTCTTGGCATTTGTGATGGCAGAGAATAAATCATCAGTTATGCTCAAACATGTATGCAACAATGGAGTAAAACTCTTTTAAGGGCTTTGCCTATACTTTAAAAGGATTGATTGGAGACTATTTTTAAGATGTAAGAGAGAGAATATTCTGTTTATTCAGAAATAACAAGAAAAAAAAGTAAATTGTGTTATCTTTTATAAGATGGCAAGTTGAAAAGAGACCTTGATGATTGACTTCATTAAAATGTTATGCTATGGTTAAATATTATGAAATGGTTTCAGATCGTCCTACAGCAGGTCTGAAAGTGCAAAATTGCAGAACAAAGGAGGAAATTATTCCACTAGCTCATATGTTACTGTTGATTTTATGAGCAATGAATCTAAGGAAATTTTGCAGAAAGATATGTGGCCCCTATTCCTGGAGGGAATGAAGTGTAGTCTGGAGAAGAGCCTTCCATGGAAGATCGATCATTTTATACAAGACTTTAAAAGAGAGCTAATGGGGTAGAATAAAGGAAAAGAAATGCCTTAAGTTTTTTTTAAAAAAAAACCACCAAACCTATTGCCTTAAGTTTTTTTTTTTAAAAAAAAACCACCAAACCTATTGCCGTCAAGTTGATTCTGACTGATAGCGACCCTATAGGACAGAGTAGAACTGCCCCATAGGGTTTCCAAGGAGTGGCTGGTGGATTTGAACTGCCATCTTTTTGGTTAGCAGCTGAACATTTAACCACTGTGCCACCAAGGCTCCTCTTCAGTTTTAAGTGTGATTAAACTAGAAAATAAGCAACATAGTAAACAAGTAGGAAAGGAGATACTGTGGCTCATTATCTAAAGTTTACATTGAAGATTTTTAGGAAATTATTTCTTATTTGTTTGAATAGATTCTCAATCACAGATATGTTCTTTTCCAGTTAGATGGCTTTTTTTGGTACTCCCTGGATGTTACATTCCTTTAAAATTATTTGTAACCGGATATATTATATGCATTATTACTGTACTAAAGCTTATTAAGGAAGGAATTAACATCAAAATGACTGTAAACTAAAAAAAAAATTAGCAAATTGGATATTCGTGTAGAAGATATCAGAATGCATAAAGAAAATAGGAATTTGAAGGCTGGAGTGAAATGCTGTTGTAGCACTTTTTCTTCCCTATTTATTGAAGTTTAAAAATTAAATTGGTTTATAAATGATTAAACCATTCACTGCCTTCCTTCATAAAGAGCAAATATAATACCACCAAGTTTATAACACAGGCATCCCTGCCTGAAGTTAAAGGAAGTGTTATGATTTTAGAGGTCATATAGTTAACTACAAATTTATCAACTGCAATAATATTAGTGTTGAGCAAATGACACCTGTTACCACCTCCAGAGGAAGAGCAAATGACACCTGTTACCACCTCCAGAGGAAGAGTCCTGTCTCATGGAGGATAGTATACCACTCCATAGTTTGCAGGTGTCAGGGTCACCAAGACAAAACTCACACACAGGCCTTGGATGGAACAATGCTTTATTCACATAGAGAAGAGACAGAGCGAGGCCATCTTCTATCATTGGTGTTGGTCCCCCATGGCCAGCTGGTCTCGCTCCACAGCTAACACAGGGAGATAGTCTGCATGCACCCCTGCAGTGCTGCAGAAGGACCCCGTTCCCATGCTGCCAGGAACAGCTGTAGAAGTAGGGTTGGCCAGCTGCCTTATAATGAACACACTTAGCTAAGCAGTTTCTGGGAATGTTGACATGTGCTCAGGGCAAGAGGGGAGGGGTGTGGTGATAGCCCACCAGCTGCTAAGGAATGTGTTTTGTGTTAAGACACCCCACTAAAAGGGAGAGTCCTTTCATCCTATCTAAGAAGCCAGGCTGACACATCTGGTCCTAAGTAAAAGGTTCATTTGTAGGTCACAGGAAAGGCCGCAGGATGTGTTCAGACTGCCCCCTTCCACAGTTAGCAAAGTGACTATGTGAGCCTTTACTCAAACTCTAGCTAGTGGAGACATGAGTGGTTACAAAATACAGCAGCAACTGTAGTTAGTTGAGGTTTATGGCTCAAGTGCATTACATCATTTCACAGGGAGTGTCCCTTTAAAATTTTATTAACAAGCCCTCCTTATGCTTTAAAATGAGGAGTAGCTTTAGGGCACTTTTTTTTTTTCCAGCAGAGAAGACAAATAGGATTACCTTGCCAAGTGATCTTCAGAATTTGTTAAACACAAGATAGCCTTTCCCCAGGTGATGTCCATCATCTGAGATGTGAAGATCCTCTCTGAAAGTTTCTGTAAACCTCATTTGGAGATTCAGTTCAGTCTCAAATAATAGTATATATATTCAGAATAGAATATAATCTAGAACCTTTCCTACAAAAATACTGTAAAATTTTACTTCTCAGGCAACTATGACACATTAAGCCTTTAATTCATACTATTTATAATACTACAGTTTGAGTCAGTTGGCCTAGTTGATGTCATAAAGAGCATGCTATTAAGGTCATGAATTTCATCCATACAGAATACAAACAGAGAAATTCTGTTTTGTGGTCAGAGATAACATTCTTCATCTTCAAGTACACATCTTACTGATTCCTTATCCCCTTTTTGAATAGTTCCCGTTTGAGAAGTGAGTTAAATTTTGCAGGAAAGAAAATAGGATAAATTACTTCAAAGCATATATTGTTCCATTGCTTAGTTTATTAGTTATCTTGCTATTTAGCAAATTACCCCCAGATTTAATTTAGGTTATCTTACAACATGGCATACGGCTTCCCCCAGAGCAAGTAATTCAAGAGAGACAGTGGAATCTGCAATGTCGTATATGACCTAGCATCAGAAGTCATACTCTTATCATTTATGCAATATCCTATTGGTTACCCAGGTCATCTCTTTAGTGTGGGAGGAGACTACGCAAGAGAGCGCATACTAAGCGGTGAGAATCATCAGAGGTCATCTTGGAGACTGGCCTGTATACCTGGTACCATGATTTTATTACACGTCCATAGAATTTGAGAACTGAAAAAGATGTTAAGGGTCATCTCTCATAGCGCTTTCATTTTTACAGCTGAAGAAACTGAATGTTAGATGATCTATTTTTCCGCCATGGTGATACAGCTAAGTTCATGGTAGAGCCCACACTAGACCCCAAGCCTCTGAACTTCCAGACAATTCTTCGTTCTTTTAGATCTTACAAAGGCAAACTTATCTATGTAGTACGTGTGGTGTTAATATATTTTTGAATATTATTTTATTTGTGCAGCAACAATGCAGATTATACCTGGTGGGTATTTTCTTTAATAAACATTGTATTTTAGAGTAGTTTTAGACTTACAGAAAACATGCAAAGATAGTACAGAGAGTTCCCATATACTTCACACCCAGTTTCCCATTATTAACATCTTACATTACTATAGTACATTTTTTACAATTAGTGAAATAATTTGATACATTATTTAAAAAAAAGAAAAACATATTGCCATCGAGTCGATTTTGAGTCATAGTGACCCTACAGTGCACCGTAGAACTGCCCTGTAGGGTTTTCAAGGCTGTAATCTTTACAGAAGTAGATTGCCACATCTTTCTCGCTAGGAGCAGCTGGTGGGTTCAAACGGCCAACTTTTTGGTTAGCAGCAGAGTGCTTAACTATTGCACCACCAAAGGCTCCTTGATATATATATTTTTTCATTGCAATATGTCATTTTATTCCCAGTATTTGAAAGTTGGTAATTTACGTTCCATAGATCTGATAAATCTGTTACTCAGAAAACTTTGTAACAGTTTTGTTATTAAATAAACTGCATAGACAGTGTAAAAAATTTTAAAAGTACAGAAAAACACAAAAAGCAAAAGAAAAAGTACCAATAATTACATCCCCAGAGTGTATATATGAGAGTGATTTCTCTCTATGCTGTTAATATTTTATGGAAGCATTTTTAAAAGCCTGAGTAAAATTTTATTGTCTAGGTAACATTGTAGTGCAGTGGTTAAAAGCTGTGGTGAGCTATGGCTGCTAACCAAGAGGTCAGCAGTTTGGAATCCACCAGCCGCTCCTTGGAAACCCTCTGGGGCGTTCTGCTCAGTTCTGTAGGGTTGCTGTGAGTCGGAATCAGCAACTGGTTTGGTAACATTTGCACAGTTCTACTCTGACACATATGGGGTTGATATGAGTTGGAACTGACTCAACAACAACTGGTTTAACATTTAGAGAACTTTAAAAACTGAGCATGAAAGATGGTAGCACAGTCATAACACTGAATCTTAAGGGTTCTTGGACTATTAAAATATTGCTAAGTATAAATATTCCTGGGGCTTAGATTTACACAAGTACTTTGTATGCACGCCTCATTTCATAAAGGCAGATGTGCCCATGTATTAGTTATGTGGTTGAACATTTCTAATTTGTACTTGTTTAGGGGAAGGTAGTCGACCTGAATTAATGACAATGGTAAATTATATAACATTTGACAGTAATATAGCTTTATTGCTCTCAAGTTCTTATAAATCAAAATAAATTTAACAAAAGATTTCTAAGTAGAGAGCCTATTGGACCTGACATAATGAATAGATAAGGGTAATTGGTAAATAGTACCATTCATTTGTATACCAGTAATTAGTGTGTTTGTATTCTGAAGAAAATTGTTTTCTTAGGTTAAAACACTACCACTACGCTTTACCCCAGTGAATGTTTACACAATTAATTTACTTAAAAAAAAAAGATCATTCTTCTAGAGTTTAAAAAAACTGACCCTACCCACTGTTCTAAGGACAACTGGTGGTGCAAACAGTTGAACATGCCTGCTAACTTACAGGTTGCCAGTTTGAACCCACTCAGCAGCTCTGCAGGAGAAAGATCTGGTATTCTGCTTCCATAAAGATTACAGCCAAGAAAACCCTACGGGGAAATTTTGTTCTGTCGCATGGAGTCACTATGAGTCAAAATTAACTCAGCGGCACCTATAAACAACCACCTGCTGTTCCTAGCTTCATTTCCTACTATTCCCCTTTCACCTTAACCTCCTTTTCCACTTTTACTTCCTGTTCTCCTATGTGCCCTGTGCTCAAGCCAAATAAAACTAGTCCATATTTCCTGAATGCACCGTGCTCTTTCACACTGCTGTTCGTTTGCTCATGCTTTTCCTTCTTCTTGAAATGTCTTTCCCTTTATCATTCAGTAAACTCTTCCGCAGTTTTTAGGATGGCTCAGACATGACTATTGTTTTTAAGCTCCTTAGTTACATCAGACATTATTTGTTTCTTCTTCCTCTGGTCTAATCATACCACATTATAACTGTTAGTATTGTAATTTTTAATTTGTGTCTTAATTTCTCCATCAAGTTGTGAACTCCTTGATAATAGTGGCTGTATGTGACTCATATTTGTGTCCTTAAGTACCTGGCATGTAACAAACAGTTGGCAAATGTTTTTTTGAATGAATTGTAGTTCTTAGTCTTACAAGATCATATTTCTTTCACATATCACAATTTCTTTTTCACTCTCCTCTTTGTCTCCTTTCCCCCTTTCCACCTTCCTTCTCTTTTACTGTCTCCCTCTTTTCCCGCCGCCTTGTTTCTCAGTTGTGTTCTTTCGTAAGTACCATGTTTGCCAGGAAAAAAGATGTCATAAAATCCGCAGATCAATACTATTTGTTCTTATAGATAATCTGGGTGAGTTTATTTATGATATGACATCATTTAGAATAGGGATCCTGATTTCTCTAGAAACTTCCTACTTAAATATCAAAATATATTAATAGCATTATTTAACTGTGTGTACATAAAAGAAACAAGGGATAGTGGATAATGGGACCTAGTCAAACTTGAAAATAAGGATTTGGCATAGAGATTTATAATTCTGCAGAGAACATCATGGCATTTCCCAGATTTGTTCTGATGTTCACCCTTTGCTTGGTGATAAGCAATATGTTGACTCAAAGTGGTTTACTTCAGTTATTCAGTATAAAGACCTCTCTTTGCTTCTTTCCCTTTCTCTTACAGTAATAAAGAGATATGTGGCTTGCTTTAATACTTTATGGTGATACATATACAAAAGGTTATAGAGTGGCAGATAATTTCCCTGCCAAGTCAGCCTCCAACCTCTCACTTCCCCTCTCCAGAGACAATTGCCTCAGTTTCTTGTGTACATCCTTTCAGAGATATCATCCCTATCTATGAGAAAATAAATAAAAATGTATGTACATACCAGTGGATCACTTCACTTAGAGTAATCTCCTAGCTCTGTGTTTGGTATTTGAGAGCTTTCCTTACTTAATATTGTCCTTATGAGTTCACTTTTTTTTTTTTTCTTCATAACTTTGAACAAAAATAAGGAACTAAAACATATGCTTAGTGAATCACTTGCTGATCATGAGTTTATGGGCAGAAAATTTATTATTTAAATAACCATTTAAAGCATGAAAAACATTAGTCCTAAGTTTTTGGAATTGGATATGACTTTGCAGTACGTCTGATTTCACCCAACATAACCAATCCATTTGTCACACAGGATAAAAAAAGACTCCCAGGAAAGGAGGGTAGTTGATACTTTTGCTAAAATTTGAACATATTGACCTAACCTGTAAAATTGTTCTTTGCGTTATAGAGCCAAAGAATAGTTACACTGGGAAAACCTCTTTAGCAGACTATGGGGAATACCAGCAATGGAAAAGGTTTTCATTGTATAGATGGCAGCATGATAGAACCCAGTGTGTCGCTCATCCGCTTACTAAATGTGGACTAATGTGTGAAATACATTAGGTTTATGGGAGAACTACAGTCCTCTTGGGGAACTTTGGTGGTTCAGTAGCATTCTCGCCTTCCATGTAGGAGACCTGGGTTCGATTCCTGGCCAATGCACCTCATGTGCAGCTACCACCTGTCTGTCAGTGGTGGTTTACATGTCGTTATGATGCTAAACAGGTTTCAGCTGAGCTTCCAGACTAAGACAAACTAGGAAGAAAGGCCTGGTTGTCTTTTTTCCAGAAATCAGCCGATGAAAACCCTGTGGATCACAACAGTCCAATCCCCAGCCAATCACAGGGATGATGCAGGGCTAAGGCATAGTTTTGTTTCATTGTGAATGAGGGTCATCATGAGTTGGGGGGAGGCAACAGTCCTTTTGTGAATTGGGAACACAATGAAAACCTAATAACTATGATCCTTACCTGCAGACACAATTAAACGACACAAAACGACACCAAGTAACTTTAGGGTTTAGTACCTCAGTGAAATCTTACTTAAAAATTTGTTTTTCTAGTCTCCTGGTATTTGTGAGAAATAGATTTTATACTTCAGGTTGGTATTATATGCCCGAAGGCAAAGTATAGGATAGTAATGTTCTTTCACCTCCTTCTGCCACCCCATCTGCCCGGATAAAAATCTCCATGGGGAGAAGAGACAGTGTTATTGCTGTATTTTGGAAATTTTACACATTTGTCATTTCATTATAGGGGAAAACCAAACAAAAAGATTTCTATATTGACTTGGGAAAATGTTACCTTAGACGTGGATTCTTTTATCCATATTTTGTTATAACACACACATACACATACAAAATATGTCTGTGTGGTGTACAGTGATAGAAAAAAATAGAAAGCACTTTGTTGACACTTTGGAAACAAAGCCTGGAACTTTTTGGCCAAATAATGATTTGTGTGAATACATTTGTTCCATTTAAAGAATGGAGAGTTAGTTTAAAATTTTCCCATTTAATACGTAGAAATTAGAATTTGTAAGGAAGATCATATTTTATCTTTGAACTTGGTATTAATGGTCTGTATGGCTTTCTCTTGGCCTATCATTTGTGATTTTTTTCAATGAAGGGTAAAAAAAATGATATTTAGTTCAGATTTAGGCTGAAATATTTAAGAACATGAAAAGGGCATGAGATTTTACTTCTGAGAGAATATAATACATTATATCTTTGAACTTCAGCTCGCTTGTTCTGACAATTGTTTTATACCCCAGCCAGGCAGCAAGATAATATACAAGAAAAATCCAAGTCTTTGTTTGAAAGGATTAATCCCCACTTGTTGATAATGTTTACCTCATTGGGTTTTTGTAAAGCTTAATTAGCATTGGCAAAGCAGCTTGATACTATTAAATGAAAAGCAGTTAAATTATTGAAGGTTAGGTAGTGTTATTATCTACCACCTGTCAATTTGTTGTTCTGTGGTGGCTTACATGTTGCTATGATGCTGGAAGCTATGCCACCAGAATTTCAAATACCAGCAGAGTCATTCATGGTGGACAGGTTTCAGCAGAGCTTCCAGATTAAGACATACTAGGAAAAAGGCCTGGTATTCTATTTCCAAAAATTAGCCAGTGAAAAGTCTATAGATCACAAAAGAATATTGTCCAGTATAGTGCTAGAAGATGAGCTCCCTAGGTTGGAAGGCACTCTAAATACATAGTGGCCGCAACAATGAACTTGACATGTCAAAGATCATGAAGATGGCATAGGACTGGGCACCATTTCATTCTGTTGTACACGGGGTTACCATGAGTTAGACCAGTTTTATGGCAGTTAGCAACAGCAACAGTGTTGTTATGCTTGTGATTTTGCTGACTGATGAGCATTTTTTCATTGGTGACATGAGGGGAAGCTGAATCTTTATCTTGGTCTTAACCTTTTAGGTAGTATAGCTAGAATGTTTTATGAAGTGGGCCCCATCTTTAATATCTCAGCTGAAAATGTGGTTATTGGCTTTCTCTTAAACTACTCTGGTACATTAACTACCAGATTCTTTTGATGTCACGTATAATCTAGTAGCAGCACACTTTACTGATGAAGTTAATACTGCAAGAAAGTCACAGATTGATTGTAACAATTCTTTGCATGATTTGGTTTTGACTAAAAGAAGGTGTAAACTCTATTGCAAGACAATCAGATTTTTTTTTTTTTTTAAATTGAGGATAACCAAAGGTCACTGCAAAATGATACAACCATTTTGGATAATGATATGGCATTTCCTCAGAAAGCTAGAAATAGACATACCATATGATCCAGCAATCCCACTTCTAGGAATATATCCTAGAGAAATAAGAGTCATCACTCGAATAGACATATGTGCACCTATGTTCATGGCAGCATTGTTCACAATAGCAAAACAATGGAAACAACCTAGATGCCCATCAACAGATGAATGGATAAACTATGGTACATACACACAGCGGAGTACTATGCAGTGAGAAAGAACAATGATGAATCTGTGAAGCATCTCATAACATGGATGAAACTGGAGGACATTATGCTGAGTGAAATAAGTCAATCACAAAAGGACAAATATTGTATGAGACCTCTTTTGTAAAAACCCATGAAAAAGTTCACACACAAAAAGTAACAATCTTTGTTGGTTACCAAGGATGGGAGGGATGGGGGGGGGGATACTAAATAGGCAATAGATAAGTGGTATCTTGGGTGAAGGGTGAGACAGTACACAATGCAGGGGAAACCGGTACAACTTGTACAAGGAAAGGTCATGGAAGCTCCATAGACACATCCAAACTCCCTGAGGGACTGAATTGCTGGGTGGAGGGCTCTGGGGACCATGGTCTTGGGGAACATGTAGCTCAGCTGGCATAACACAGTTTATAAAGACAATGTTCTACATTCTACCTTGGTGAGTAGTGTCTGGGGTCTTAAAAGCCTATGAGCGGCCATCTAAGATCCTCCACTGGTCTCATCCCTTCGGGAGCAAGGGAGAATGAAGAGAACAGGATACAAGGAAAAGATTAGTCCGAAGGGCTAATGGACCACAGCTACCATGGCCTCCACTGGACTGAGTCCAGTACAGCTAGATGGTGCCTGGCTACCACCACTGACTGCTCTGACCAGGATCACAACAGAGGGCTCTGGACAGAGTTGGAGAAGGATGTGTAACAAAATTCTAACTCACAAAAAAAAAGATCAGATTTACTGGCCTAAAGGAGACTGGAGAAACCCCAAGAATATGGCCCCCAGACACCCTTTCAGCTCAGTGGTGAAGTCATTTCCGAGGTTCACCATTCAGCTGGGGAGTGGACAGCCCCATAAAACCAAATGGGACCAACGAGGTACAGCAGTCCAGGGACAAGGGCCAGAAGGCAGAAGGGGACAGGAAAGATAGTAATAGGGAACCCAAGGTTGAGTAAGGATAGTGTTGATGTGTTGTGAGGTTGTTAACCATTGTCATAGGGCAACATGTGTACCAACTGTTAAATGAGGAACTGTTTTGTTCTGTAAGCCTTCATCTAAAGTGAGAATAGCAGTACAATTGGAAGAGCGTAGTCGATGTCACTGAACTGTGCATGTAGAAATTTTTGAAATGGTGTATCTTTGGCTATGTATATTTTCACCAAAAAAAAAAAAGGTCGAGAAGGGAGAGGGTTGACATGTTGTGGGGTTGTTAACCAATGTCATAAAACAATATGTGTACTACTGTTTCATGAGAAACTATTTGTTCTGTAAGCCTTCACCTGAAGTGCAATAAGGAAAAAAAAAAAAAAATGAGGATAACCAAAGGTCATTGCTTCAAGATCTCACCTCCTAATTCTTCAGGAAGTTTCCATTGTTTTTTAATCAAGGGATTAATTATGTTTTTTTGGTGCATCGACAGCCATATATACAATTGTTTTTTTGTCAGCTTCATTTTTAAAATACACACTAACTCCCTTTGGATATATATGAAGATACATCCATTTCGGTTTTGTATTAGAACTGTTTCTCTCTGGAAAATAGTACACAAAAAATGATTGTGTGAGTGTGACTTGAAATAAAATACATATTTGTAAAATGGACAAAAGAATGACTAGTTTGCAGGGGGAGAGTGACCTTTTTTTTTTTCCTCTCTCTCTTCATTCCAGCATTGTCTTCTTATAGGGAAAATACTTGTGTTCTCAGAATGAATATAGAAGTGAATGGGGTTCTCCTTAATTATTAAAGGTGTAAAGAATTTGTTCAAACCTCAACCTTTGGTGGAAAACAAAAGAAGACTTTGCCAGAGGATGTGACACTGGGCTTGCATTTAAGGAATGCCATTCTTTATGTAAATAGCCTAGTTATATCTATTAATAATACTCAGGGACATTTCATTTTGTGGTAGGACAATGTCTCAGTTATCTAGTGCTAGTATAACAGAAATACCACAAGTGGATGGCTTTAACAAACAGAAATTTATCCTCTCACAGTTTAGGAGGCTAGAGGTTTGAATTTAGGGCACCAGCTCTAGGGGAAGCCTTTTTCTCTCTGTCAGCTCTGGGGAGAGGTCCTTGTCACCTTTCAACATCTTTGGGCCCAGTGTTCCTTGAAGATCTACATATGTCTTGGCATCAGTCTTCCCCTGGGTCTTGGAGGTTGTCAGCACAGGAGTCTCTGGTCCGCAGGAAGCGCTCTGCTCCCTACCCTTCTTTCTTTGTGGTAGTGAGGTCCCTTGCCTCTCTGCTTCTTTGTCTCTCATTTTCTCTCTTGTAAGATAAAAGATGTGACTCAAGCAAGGGTCTGTAACTTAAGTAAGGATGTGACTTGAGTAAGGCTCTTATAAGGCTGTGACTCAGGATAAATCCCACACTGATCCTGCCTCATTAACATATAGAGGTTAGGATTTACAACACATCACAAAATAGAGAATTACATCAGATCACAAAATGGAAGACAACTACACAATACTGGGAATCATGTTCTAGCCATACTGACACATTTTTTTGGGTTTCAGTTCAAGAGAGACGGTTTGTCCTTCAGGATACAACTCAGAAGTTTTCAGGCATACTCAATCACCTTCTCCACTATAACCCCTATGAATCTGCTAACTATTGATTTATTGAAACTTTGTTTGAATTTGAGTATGTTGTCAGCATTGGGGAGAATATATTTCACGTACACTTACTCCTCACTTATCAGCTATCTCATTATCTGACATTTCACATTTAGGACAGTAGTAAAAAAATCTACTATCCAATTATTTTGCTTTTTAACACCCTGCTGATCTGCACACCTTAACCACTTGTAGCTCATCCAGGGCAGGTGGAGGGAGGAACGCAGACGCCCATGGGGTGTTTAACCCCATCTGGAACCACCGAGATGCCCGACACTCCAGCTACTCCCAGGTGGCGCCTCCTCTCCCTCTTCGTGGTTCTCTCCCAGTGCACCCCACCCTCCACCCTGTGCTGGCCTCACTCATAGGGCACCAGCTGGCAGGCGCCAGGAGAGGAGCCTGGGTGCTCGCCCCTGCAGAGCCGCCCCCTGGCTGAGGCTGCTTCACGATGCCCAGCTGGTCACACCAAGTGCACCGCGGAGCCCGAGCTAGGATGCCGGGCGGCTGAGAACACCCAGCCAGCAGCTGGCAGCATGGATTCAGATTCTGGCAAGCAGAGCAAGGGCAAGCCTGTGACCCCTGCAGGTACAGAGGGGGCTGTGGCTGCCTAGCTGGGAGGGCTGGGGCTGGGGCCGGGGAGAAAGGGACCCCTGACAGGAGGAAATCACAAGTATTTTGCATAATGCAGATTTTCACATAATGACCTTGCCTTTGGAATCTAACAATTTCAGTAAATCAGAAGTGGGTGTATTTCCTTTTATGGAATATAAGCCTCTCTATTTGTTACGGGTTGAATTGTGTCCCCCCAAAACGTGTGTCAACTTGGGTAGGCCATGATTCCCGGTATTGTGTGGTTGTCCATCATTTTGTAATTTGATGTGATTATCCTGTGTGTTGTAAATCCTAATCTCTGCCTATGGTTCATGAGGCAAGGTTAGGTTATGTTAAAGAGGATTAGGGTGAAATGCAACACCCTTACTCAGGTCACAGCTCTGATCCAAGGGGTTTTTCCCTGGGATGTGGCCTGCATCACCTTTTATCTTAGAAGAGATGAAAGGGGAGAGAAGCAAGCAGAGAGGGGAACCTCATACCACCAAGAAAGAAGTGCCAGGAGCAGAG
Organism: Dugong dugon; assembly: GCA_030035585.1. NCBI lineage: Eukaryota > Metazoa > Chordata > Mammalia > Sirenia > Dugongidae > Dugong > Dugong dugon. Next base: position 73,182,533 of record CM057472.1, read on the forward strand.
CACATCCTTTGGACCTAGGGTCCCTGCACTGAGAGAAGCTCCTAGACCAGGGAAAGATTGATGACAAGGACCTTCCTTAAGAGCCAATGGAAAGAGAAAGCCTTCCCCTGGAGCTGGAGCTCTGAATTCAGACTTCTAGCCTACTAGACTGTGAGAGAATAACCTTCTGTTTGTTAAAGCCGTCCACTTGTGGTATTTCTGTTATAGCAGCACTAGATAACTCGGACACTATTGTTTGTTGGGAAATGGCTATTTCTAGACATTCTTCAGTGTACTATTCATTTGTAGACATTTCTTGAGCATTCACTATCTGCCAGATGGGCCCTGCTATGTATGTTCAGGGAGAGGAATAAGACATGGTAGCTGCTCTCAAAATGGAGAATTATTATTTGTGACTATATTAGGTGTTTTGTTTTGTTTTTTCTTCTTTCCTTCCTCCCTTCCTCCTTCCCTCCTCCTTTTCTCCCTCCTTTCTTTTTCTTTCCTTCCTTCCTTCCTTTTTTATGAGCCAGCAGGTAATTTTGTAATTATACTACCTTTCACATGCTGCTGTAGCATATTTTCACTGCTTCTTCCAGAAATTTCTTAGCAATGGTAAGATAGCAAGATAGTCATTGTTTATAAAGTGCTTATTATGTTTCAAATGAAGGTCAATCATGTTCAGCGTATATTTTTTATTTAATTGGTTAAGAATACTGAGAGATCAAGATACACAAAGTATCCTTTGATTAGTTTAGATTTTGCTGTTAAGAGTAAACACTCTGTACCATTACTGTGCTGGATCCAATTCTACCACACCTTTTTTTCTGTCCTACTGGTCAGGTTGCCTTTTGCCCACTTTCCTCGTCTTGTTGGCAGTTACCAAGTATGTTCCATTGCTGAGACTTGACATCCCTTCTACTACTCAGAAAATTGTTTGACTCATGTCATGGCTGTCATCTGAATTCCAAATAGGTCAGGCATCGTGAACCACGAATATGTGGTATAGTTAATTAAGAAATACTTTCTTAACCTGTCTCAATTTTCTTTAGCATTCTTTCATGTTAGATACAAAATCAGTGATTCAAAACCTGACTGATCATCAGAATTATCTGAGTTTCTTTTTCTTTTTTTTGAATTAGATTTCTGGACCATTAAATGTTATTTTTGTGAAGGGAAAAAACCCGATTACCTCCTTTCCCCCATCCATTGGGAGAATCCTATAGGATTCTGTCAACTCTTTTTTAAAGGGAGTGTCCATGATTTACTTAGGAATTTGATTCTCTAAATTGATTGGAGAGGGAAACTCCTGAAATTCCAGCTGTTTCCTCTTATTTCTTGAACATTATTTCTTTCCACTTCTGTTGTTTTTTATGACTTTGCTCTGGACTTGTTATGGAAGGAGGGAAAAAGAAAGAGATTCTTTTCTCTGATTCTTCCTATCCAGTATTCCATCAAACTCCTCAGTGTCTCTAGTGGTATACCAGTTCCTTCAGTTCTAACTCTTACTATCTCCTGCCATAGTAGCTAATAATGTCTCCCTCCCTGCCATCCATTCAATATACTATAGCTGGAGTGAACACTCTTGATAATCTTATATTGCCACTCCCTGCTTAAAACCCTTCAGTGGCTCCCCATTGCATACAGTAAAAAAGTCTAAACTTCTTACAAGTCATATGAGGTCTTTGTGAACTGGCTCTTACCTGCCTCTCTGCTCTCATTTCCACTACTTCCACTGTAAGGTCAGCAGTACTGAACTGCTCTGCCATTCCATTTTACACCATCATTCCTTTGCACATGCTGTGCTTTCTGCCTAGATGGTTCCCATTCCCTTCTGCCTAACTCCAGTTTACCTTTAAAATACAGCTCATACATTGTCCTCTCTGTAAGGCTACTTTTGCCCCTCCTCAATCCATCTAATCACCTCACAATGTCAGTCACTTCCTCTCTCTTCTTCCAAGACCCAAATTTAGTATTGCATTTTTCACATTGCAGTGCAATTGCTTGCTTACTCGCTTGCCGTTTTCTACTAGCTTTTTAAGGGCAATACAAGGGTAGGATCCATGTCTTACCTATTTGATATCCCCCAGTACTTGTCCCAGTGTCAGGTACAATTAAAGCCTACAGTAAATGCTTATTGAATAAAATTGAATTGGTCATTTAGAGCTGAAGATGAAACACATAAGCAGGTTGAAGGACTCTGAGGCCATATTAAGTTAGTGAGTCAGTAGAGATCCCTGTAGATTATATCAGAAAGCAGAGTGATTGGCTTAAATGAGTGGAATGTTCAACCTGGAATTCTAGAATTCTGGCATCCAGAAAGGTGCTGTAGGTCAACACACTTAGGAAGGGATATGATATATTCCTGGAAGTGGCAGCAATTGTTAGAGTCAATACTACACAAGGTTGTAAGAGCATAATTCCCACAGAGCTGGTTCTATGCGTGGTATTTTGGCAGTTATTTCCCATTTTCTTCACATCCTCTGAGATCATGTCATGGCTCCCTTTTTGTTTCTTTCAACTACTCTCCCGTCAATTGACCAGTCTTTTCAGGCGTCAATAACATTTATAATCCCTAAAATATTTCCACAGGATTTTATCTAATCCTAGATTGCCAGTTTATCTTTACCATATTTTTTCTAGAAACATTTTCTTAAACAACCTGTAAAACAATTAACTTTCACGCCACACCTTTTGTAAGTCTTTATGTGTCAGTGCTGTTTACCTTTTATTTAACTTTTTTGTAAAGCGTGAAGGAGAGTAAGGAAAAAAATCTATTTTTACTAAAGAACTTAATTAAAATGAATTTTGAAGTTAAGTGGAGAATCTACTACATTTATTTTATAGTAGATTTGTTCCTTTAGCAAACAAAGCAGGTTTTCTTTTGTTCTTGAAATGATTAGATTTTTATTAATCTATATCTCTACTCTTTTGCTAAAGAGTAGAGATTAGACAAATTGTCTGTAGAATATGCATGTAAAGGAACGAGATACTGATACAGAAATTAAAATAGTTACGATATGTGCTTTTCTAAGATGTGTTAGAATTTTATAAGTATCAATTTGATTTTTAATAAATCTCCATTTAAAGTATTTAGCAAGTAATTAAAGTGAAAAACCTCTTTTAAATGTGAGTTCTTAAAATACAAATTTCAATTGATGCCTTAGAATACTTAATCTTTGTTAATGGCCATTATCTACCACCTTATGTTCACTGTGTTTATTAATCATTAACCCCCAAATCTCCTGAAAGTATCTGTTAAGATGAGTGGAAATAATAACTAGAATCCTCTCAGCTAGATTTTAAAAGTAGATAGGGACTTTCTTGAACCTTATTGTGTGTCTCTAATATGAATGAAATATACTAAAATTTTTTTTCAAGGTACAGTGATAAAGAATATTCGGTTGTTTGGGGGCTTCACTTTATCTCCTTAAAAGTAAAGTATCATGTTTTCTTATTTCTGTGATATACCTCAGTCTCATTTAGAACTTCCAGTTTAAAACCAGTTACCTGATTTTGAGAAGAAAGGGTACTTCAGATGAAGTAGAATTGACATATATTCTTTATCAAAGAGCACAGTCAGAGTGATCTACTTATCTTCCTCAGCATTCTCTTCTATCAGTTGTAGTCTATAACACTACTGCTGAGGCTGATAAACAATTATTATATCTTTGTTTCTTAAAGTTATCAGCTCACACAATATCATCTAGGCTAGGAAACAAAATTTACCTAATAATGATGAAAATGAAGTTTGTAAAATAACCTGACGAACTATTGATCTAGAATTTAAAACCTTTGTCAATAGAATTGAGGATTATTTTTGTCCCCTTCAGTCTGTTGATGCTTTTTGTCCCTCTGAAATGGTTATTTTTCAACCAGGTTATATAAATGTGCATAGGATTTTCATTGGTTACTGTTAGAAGTAGATCACCAAGCCTTTCTTCCTAGTCTGTCTTAATCTGTAAGTTCTACTGAAACCTGTCTACCATGTGTTATCATGTTGGTATATGAAATACTGGTGGTATAGTTCCAGCCTCATAGCAACACACAAGCCACCATAATAAATAACTTTATTCTGCTCATGTGGAACCTGTATATGAATCAAGAGGCAGTTGTTCGAACAGAAGAAGTGGGATACTACTTGGTTCATAACTGGAAAAAGTGTGTGGCAGGTTTGTATCCTTTCACTTTACTTATTCAACCTTATGCTGAACAAATAATCCAAGAAGCTGGACTACATGAAGAGGAACGCGGCATCAGGATTGGAGGAAGACTCATTTACAGTCTACAATATGCAGATGACATAACCATGCTTGCTGAAAATTAAGACGACTTGAAGCACTTGCTAATGGAAGTAAAAAACTATAGCCTTCAGTATGGATTACACTTGAACGTGAAGAAAACAAAAATCCTCATAACTGGACTGATAAAAAATATTGTAAGTGGCGAAGAAATTGAAGTTGTCAAGCAATTCATTCTACTTGGATCAAGAATCAAAGTCCATGGAAGCAGCAGTCAGAAATGAAATGACATATTTCACTGGGCAAATCTGCTACAAAAAACCTCTTTAAAGTCTTAAAAAGCAAAGATGTCATTTTGATGACTAAGATTTGTCTGACCCAAGCCATGGTCTTTTCAATTGCCTCATAAGCATTCGATAGTTAGATAGTGAAAAAGGAAGACAGAAGAATTGATGCATTGGAACTTTGGTGTTAGCAAAGAGTATTGAATGTATTGTGGACTGCCAAAAGAATGAACAAACCAATCTTAGAAGAAATACAACCAGAATGTTCCTTAAAAGTGAGGATGATGAAACTTCAACTTGCTTACTTTGGACAATGTTATGGATTGAATTGTGTGCCCCCAAAATATGTGAGCACTTGACTAAGGCCATGATTCCCAGTATTGTGTGATTGTCCCCCAATTTGTGATCTGGTATAATTACCTATGTGTTATAAATTCAAACCTCTATGATATTAATGAGGCAGGATTAGAGGCAGTTATGTTAATGAGGCAGAATACAGTCTACAGGATTAGGCTGTATCTTGAGTCAATTTCTTTTGAGATATAAAAGAGAGAAGCAAGCAGAGAGAGGGACCTCACCATCAAGCAAGAAAGATCCAGGAGCAGAGGATGTCTTGGACCCAAGGTCCCTGCACCGAGAAGCTCCTAGACTAGGGGAAAATTGATGACAAGGACTTTCCCCCAGAGCCAACAGAGAAAGGAAGCCTTCTCCTGGAGCTGGTGCCCTGAATTCAGACTTCTAGCCTTCTAAACTGTGAAAGAATAAATTTCTGTTTGTTAAAACCATCCACTTGTGGTATTTCTGTTATAGCAGCACTAGATGACTAAGACAACCTCGAACAGAAACTCCTTTCCGTCAGCCCCTGGCATTCACTAATAAACTTTTGTCTCTATGTCTTTGTATGTTCTAGATATTTCATGTGTAAGTGGGGTCACACAATATATGTGCCTTTGTGTCTGACCTGTTTTACTTAGCATAATGTTTTCAAGGTTCATCCATATTATAGCATTTATCAGAACTTCATTTCTCTTTATGGCTGAATAATATTTCATTATATGTATATGTACTACATTTATCCGTTCATCTGTTGGACATTTGGGTTTCCACCTGTTGGCTATTGTGAATAATGCTGCAGTGAATACTGGTGTATGTACAAGTATCTTTTTGAGTGGAATTCCACCTAGAAGTAGAATTATAGGTCGTATGGTGATGCTGTTTTTATCTTTTTGAGAAACCACAAAACTCTTTTCCAAAGCAACTGCACTATTTTAGTTATCTAGGGCTGCTATAACAGAAATACCACAAGTGGGTGGCTTTAACAAACAAATTTGTTTTCTCTCATTTTAGAAGGGTAGAAGTCCAAATTCAGGGTGCCAGATCTAGGGGAAGTCTTTCTTTCTTTGTGGGTTCTGGAGGAAGGTTCTATCTCTTTTGAGCTTCTGCTGCTGGGTGATCTTCATGTGGCTTGGCATCTATCTTCCCCCATCTCTGCTTGCTTGTTTGCTTTTTTAATCTCTTTTATATCTCAAAAGAGATTGACTTAAGACACGCCCTACACCAATACTGTCTCATTAACCTAACAAAGAAAACCCATTGCCAAATGAGATTATAACCACAGGTATAGTGGTATATACAGCACATATTTTGGGGCGACATAATTCAATCCATAACATGCAGCATTTTTCATTCCTACCAGTAATGCCTGAGGGTTCCAATTTCTTCACATCTTGCCAAAACTTGTTTTTTTCTTTTTTAAATTTAAATAATAGCCATCCTAGTGGGTATGAGGAGCCCTGGTGGCACAGTGTTAAGAGCTTGGTTGCTATCCAAAAAGTCAGCAGTTCAAATCCACCAGCTGCTCCTTGGAAACCCTATGGGGCAGTTCTACGCTGTCCTGTTGGGTCACTGTGAGTGGTAACCGACTCGACAGCAATGGGTTTGGGTTTTTTTTTTAAGTGGGTATGAAGTGGCATCTCATTGTGTCTTTGTGGTTTTGACTTTCATTTCCCTAATGACTAATTCTGATCATTAAGGTTATGTGTCAACTTGGCTGGCCCATGATTCTCAGTGGTTTGGTAGCTATGATGTAGTTTGGTAGTCATACAGTGATATGATCACCTCCATGATGAGATTTGATATAATGTGATCACCTCCATGATAGTATCTGCTGTTAGTATGCCAATCAGTTGAAAAGGAGTTTCCTTGGGTGTGTGGCCAGCTTCCAATATAGGTGGACTTTCTTACAAGGCTCCTGGGCTTTTGCTCGCACTGGATCCTGCAGCTGATTCCTGTTTGTCTGACCTCTGTTTCTTGGGACTTGAGCTAGCAGCTTACCTTCCATCTTGCCTGCCGATCTTGGGATTTGTCGGTCTTTACAGCCTGTGAGCCAGAGCCCTGCTGCCTGACTTGCTGATTTTGAATTCACCAGTCCCTGCAGCTACGTGAATCAGGAGAAGCATCCAGCTTGATCCACATTCTAGTCTCTACAACTGTGTAAGCCATTTCTTTACTATAAATCTTTCTATATATATATTTATACATTTTACTGGTTTTGCTTCTCTAGAGAACCCAGCCTAAGACACTAATGATATTGAGCATCTTTTCATGTGTTTCTTGGCCATTTATATATCTTCTTTGGTGAAATGTCTATTTAAGTCCTTTGCCTATTTTTGCATTGGGTTATTTGGGTTGTTGTTGAGTTGTAGGAGTTCTTTGTGTATTCTGGATGTTAAACTATTAACCAGATATATGGCTGCCTGTGTTGTGATGGATCGTTTTTGTATGGCCTTTCTCGCCATGGTCTTGTAACTCCCACCCAGGCAATTGGGCAGAACTGTGCAGATATGGTAATTGTGGCCCACCAAAGGGATTGGTTAGTTTTTGCCATCCTGTAGGACTTGAGATGAGCCATCCCAGAGGCAAGAAAGAGAAGGTTCCACCACCACCAAGGAAGAATAGCCAGGAGCCAGCATATTCTTTGGACCCAGGATCCCTGTGCTGAGAAGCTCCTGGAAGCCGGAGACTGAGAGAGAGAGAGAGAGCTGTAACCTTGAAGACACTGAGAAGCAGTGGCAGCAGAGACCCTGCTGCAGGAGATGGAGTGATGGGTTTCTTGACCCACGGAAAGAGAAAGCTGAGTGTCTTTGGGCAGAAGCCTAGGGCCAGGGAGAGGTGTACCTGAAAGCACAGCTGGGAGAGGCTGTCCTGATGGAAGAAATGTATCCTTGAGTATTCCTAAGCCTGAATTGTAACCTGTTACTTCACTAATAAACCCCATAATTGTGAATATGGTTTGTGAGTTCTGTGTGGCCATTGCAATCAATTATCGAAGTAGAGAGTGCTGTGGGAGGGATGGTTGGTGTCAGAATTGGTAAAGATGACAGAGAGAGAAGGCATGTCTGACTGCCACCTCATAGGAATCAGCCTTTGGCTGTTGATCTTGTTTCTCCTTCCCCCTGGTGAAGTTGGAGGAGGTCAGACACTGCCCCAAACTGTTTTTACACTACCCAATATTTTCTCCTCTTCTGTACTGTGTTGGTTTTGATTGATTGATTTTTCTCCTCATTATAGATTTTCCTGTTTCTTTTATATCTGATAATTTTTTATTGGATTCCAGACATTTTATCTTGTTGGTTACTAGAAATTTTTATGTATTTATAAATATTCTTAAGCTTTTTTCTTGGAACGTAGTTAAATTACTTGAAAGTAGTTTGATCGTTTCAGGTCTTGTTTTTAAGAATTGTTAAGCATGACCTAAGCAGTATTTAGTCTAGGGCTAATTTCCCTACTAGTGAGGTCAAATCTTTCTCAGTATTCTACCCAAGGCCCCATGAACTATGAGGCTTTCCAGTCTAGGTAGTAGGATTAAGAACTGTTCCAATTCCATGTGAGCACAAGGTACTATTTCTTCTAATCCTTTTGGAGGGTTCTTTCCCTAGCCAGTAGTTTCCTTACATGCACATGCTGATGCATACTGAGTTTTCATGTGGTACCTCTATAGATCTCCATAGCTAGCTCTCTGTTCACCTTTCTTTTCTCCAGTACTCTGTCATGAACTCTAGCTGTCTTGGTCTTATACTATCAGTTTCATCTACTCAACTCAGGGAATTTACTAGGCTTCACTTATAATCCCCTTCTCTACACCATGGCCTAGAGACTCTCTCAAGGCAGTAAGCCGGGCAATCATAAGGCTCTTACAATTTTTTTTTCTTTGAGAGGTCAAAGAATTGTTCTTTGTTGCCTGATTCCAGTTTCATTAAACCATTGTTTCATATATTTTGTATGGATTTTTAGTTTTCTTAGGCAGGATGGTAAATCTGATCTCTGTTTCTCTATCTTGGCCAGACATGGAAGTTCTATATATCTTTTGCGTAGTGAAAATGATAAGAGAAAACTTAATTCTCCAAGTATTCTGAAAAGTGACTGCTCATGAAGATTGACTATTTTCCGAGTGGAGTTTGGAAAGGATAGGCTTCATTGTGTACTTTTTTCCATTGGCTTCTCCAATACTGTTCTTTATCTACATTTTTCTACAGGTGGATTAGATTACTATGTATAATAATGTAGTGCAAGTCACTAGTCCAATTATGTTTTATTGGAGTTAGATAGGATTTATTACTTAAAGGAAATCTGCTGAAAAGATCATGTGCTATTTTTACATGCCTGTTTTGTTTCTGATATCCGTGAATGTATGAAGAAATGAGATAAAAAGGAGAACCTAGACATAATCTATTGTCTGAATTTTTGCATCACTAAAGTATGTTCTGAAATTTACTATGCTGACATCTCTATCTTATGGCATATTGCTGCCAAAATAAATCCAAAGAGATAGTAGATGCATTCTCTTTTCAAAATATTTCCTAGAAACCAGCCACTGTATTCAGAAAGAGATTAAGATATAAGTTTTTAAAACTATATGTCAGGAAATGCCTCATTTGTGAATGTATATACATCTGTGTTCATAAATTGCATAATTATGTACCTAACTACTTTGTTTTATCATTATTTACTTCGTGTACACAAATGAAGGCTTTTCATTCATGTTCTGCTGCCTGGGACACTCGTGATTGGAAGATGGTTATTTTTCATACTCCTATTCGATATTAATGCATACAGTTTCACATGAAATTATAGAATGCATCAATTTACTCTAGAGTAGCTTTTATAGGGTCTTCTTTACTAAACATAGGTTCTGAAGTACTATAAGTAATAGTTATTTGGCTTCATCAGTTATATAAGAAATGTTAGAAACGCTATTAAAAAAAATTTACCGATTCCTAGGAGCCTTTGCACCCACGGATATAAATTGACATCTGATGTTAATTCTACCAACTCTGATTTTAAAATTAAGTCCCTTAAACTGATTGTGATGGTAATAATAAACCAAATCTATTGCTGTCAAGTTGATTCCGACTCATAGTGACCCTATAGGACAGAGTAGAATTGCCCCATGGAGTTTCCAAGGCTGTAAATCTTTACAGAAACAGACTGATACATCTTTCTTCTGTGGAGCAGCTGGTGGTTTCAAACTGCCAACTTTTCAGTTAGCAGCCGAGCACTTAACCACTGAGCCAACAGGGTTCCTTTGTGGTAATGATAGATAACCCTAAATATTTTGAGATTAGAGCTCATTGCTAAAATGACTAAATAGCCCTGACACAACTGCCAGATAGTATGCTAAGCACCTCTATAGACATTTCTCATTTAAATAGACTTTGGAAGAAAATCCAGCCATTATTTAATCTTTATAATACACACGTATTTCTGCATATATATTGATACACATAAATGTATGTATATAAATGCATGTGTATGTTTTTGTATGTATGTATGTATTAGTTTCCCGTTGCTGCTGTCACAAATTACCACAAACTAAGTGGCTTAAAATGATACACATTTATTTTCTTAGACTTCTAGAGGTCAGAAGTTTTAAAGAAGTTTCATGGGCCAAACCAAAGTTTCTGCAGGGCCACCGTCCCTGGGGAAGTTGTACTGGAGAATCTATGTCTCTGCCTTTTCCAGCTTTTAAAAATGCTTCCTTGCTCATGGCCCCTTCCTCTGTCTTCAAAGCCAGCAGCATTGTCATATAGCCTTCTCTTCTGTAGTAAAATCTCCTTCTGTCTTCCTCCAGAGGCATAGCAAGGGGGGAGGGGCAGGGGGCGAGAGGAGGGCCTTTGCCCCTGGGTGCAAACAAGGCTGGCCTGCGAATCACACATCCCCCTCCCCTGTCGATGAGGTAGAGGTGGGTACTATGCCTGTTTCTCCCTCTTATAAGAACACTTGTGATTATGGTTATGGTTCACTCACATAATTTTGGATAATCTCCCCATTTCAAGATCTTTAAGTTAATCACATCTGCAGATTTTCCTTTGCCATATGGTCAAAATAGGGAACAGAATACTGCGAGAGGTCACATAAAAACAAAACATGTTAGAAATAAACACAGTCCAAAAAGAGGCGCAAGTAAGTTGATGATATCAAGCAAGAGATCCTAAAGTTCCTTTGCTGTGTTCCAGTGTTTTATATTGTTGACTGATATTTTTGCTGTTCATAGGAACAAGCAGGATATTAATCTTCAATTTTTTTTTAATATACTTCATCTTCATTGTACTTCATTGTCTTTCCCTCCTCTAAAAAAATCAATGCTTAGTAATATAAGATCATAAATTTATAAGCTGGAGCATGAGTTTACATAGCTTAATATTGTACTTAATTTAGAAGCAATTTGTATTTGATTTTGATGTCCATAGACACATGTTCCGATACATGCCTTCCTTATTCCCTTTAAGCTGTTTCTTCACCCTTTCTTCACCTTAGTTATTCTCAGTGCTAATGAAGAATTGAGCATGCTGCCACTGAGAAACCAAAACCAAACCTTTTGCTGTCCAGTCTATTCTGACTCACAGTGATCCTATAGGACAGAGTAGAACTTCCCCATAGGGTTTCCAAGGAGCAACTGGTGGATTTGAACTGCTCACTTTTAGGTTAGCAGCTGAGCTCTTTACCACTGCACAACCAGGGCTCCCTGCCATTGATAGTGGCACTTTAATAGGATGACAGTTCTTAGGAGACTGCTCTTAAGGTTCCTCAATTGCTAGAAGGTCATAGATCTCAGAGCTAGATTATTCTTTTCCTGTTTTTGTTCAGTGTTATTGTAATGTTTATACTGTCTTATTCGTTTGAAGAGAAATGAAAATTTGATGCTTCTGTCATGTTGTATGGTTCAGTGAGTTGCAGAATTACCAATAAATATTTTTTAGCAAAGTAGGCATTATTTTATTGCATAATTTATAAGCTAAACTTTTACATTTTATTCCGTGAACTATAGGATACCAGAAGGCCCCATTGATCAGGGGCCGGCTACAGGAAGGGTACGTGCTTTAGAAGAGCAGCTGGTAAAGGCCAAAGAACAGATTGAAAATTACAAGAAACAAACCAGAAATGGTAGGTGATGATGCAGTGTTTTTCCTTTTCAAAATATTGGTGTTACGTACAAATAATTGAAAAATTCCTTTCATCAGAATGTTGGAAATGCTGACACTGAATTTTGACTGCAGGTCTGGGGAAGGATCATGAAATCCTGAGGAGGAGAATTGAAAATGGAGCTAAAGAGCTCTGGTTTTATCTGCAGAGTGAATTGAAGAAATTAAAGAATTTAGAAGGAAATGAACTCCAAAGACATGCAGATGAATTTCTGTCAGATTTGGGACATCATGAAAGGTACTGTTTTCCCTATAGAATTGGGCTTTAGCAAAGATTATAATCTAAGAACTGGAAACTGAAATTTTTGCTAATTTCTCATTTGGATGGTAAAAGATGCCCACCATGTTTGGGAGAGAAGTACCTTGGATCTCAAAGGACAGTCCAAATGCAGTCTATCAACTAAAATATATCACAGGAAAATATTATTTAAATATATTTCTAGATATCTTTACAACTCAAGTAAACTTTGAAGTTAGTGGTGTCAGCCAACAATATGCTAAAATATCTTCTTGTAGATTTCCTTTATATACAATCAGTATTTGAAATGGAGAGTGAAATTTTGCATGCAGTACACTGGAACTTAGGTGAGGCTGGCGGTTACGTTTCTAAGTTAAATATTAAAAACTTTACAATAGCACTTTTTTAGAGTTGCTAACTAAAAGTTAAAGGTTTTTGATAAAAAGTAGCATTGTTAATTGCTCTTACACTTAGTTGCTGGACAGGGGAACCTGGATCTGCCTAGTTAAATTTGTTTCTCTGTATATACATGTCTAAAAATATATGGTTTATCTTCCATAGAAAAATAACATTTTGGTGCTGATGTGTTCATGCAGAACAAAATGTATCTGAGAATCATCATAAATACAGTGAAACCTGTCCTTAGATCTATTGTATTTAAAAGATTATGTTCCCGGTGGGATTCTCATTAGTGAACAGTAAAAGAAACATTGTTGTATTAACATAATCTACCACTGTGAAGAGGAAAAAAATTACCCCATGCAACCAAGAGATTCATGTATATATTAACATCACCAGCTTTATTACAAGGATTTTGAAAAATTGGTCTGCCGTTTCAAGGGAAATTACAGATAAAAACTATCAGTTTATTGAAATCATTTTAGCATTTTACAACTGAAGTAACATTTCAGCTAAACAAAACACTGCTAAATATTGATATTTGATTTAAAAAAAAGTTGCATTGTGTAATTTCTGTAAATTAGGCTCGTTCTGATAAAAGATTTATAAACAACAACAAAAACAAAAGAAGTACGATAGCATAAATTTCAAGGGACGTTGAATTATTAGGCCACACATTAGATAGCCCCTGTGAAATTTTTAGCCCAGCTTACAGTCAGGCCATACTTACACTATTAGACCAAATGCTGACTAATTCTGTCCTTAATGCTTCGCATTATGCTAATGCTGCTACTAGGCACTGGGCTTCCGTTAATTGGAGCTGTGTGCTTTGCTTATGGCAGTTTTGTAGGGAAGTGCAGATCTGAAGAGGATTTGAGTTGGGTAGGTTATATGGTATGTAAAGAAGAATTTTGGCTATTGACTTCTGATGGAATGTTCAATGAGTGATTTAATTACTTGAGAATTTAATTCTCAGTTGTTTTCTAAATTAAAATAATTCCTTAAAGAATTATTTTATGAATATAATTTGTACATGTATTTTGTAGATATATGTACAAATGAAAAGTGAACACAATAGATGGGTCCCTGAAAAGTTGGTGTAAATCAATGTTACCTTTTTGTAAATTGATTTTGTTTTAGCTATATTGGGATTTCTGGCACTGCCATGTAATATGTGTTAAGTAATGATATTTCACTGTAAACAAAAATGGAAAGTTAAAAATACCCAAGTCAGTTTCTTCAGCTGTCTTAAACAGAATTATAATGAACTTGTGATACAACTTCATAAGGTAGTAATTTAACTCCAGGCCGAAATAAGCAATGCATAACCAAACATTAGAGAAACAACTTTTAAAGTCATGAATGTACAGATAGAGAGGTTTTGTATGTATATAGACTATACCCTCTTCCTGACCATTTTCAAGATACTTAAGAGTAAGAATAAAAATTAAAACAGACTTCTTTGGTCTTCTGAACCAAGAATATCTATCTATCTCTGAGATGATTTTATATTTGTCTCTAGTGAGTTTTACACAATACAAAAATCCCCATTTCATTTTTACACTTACCCAAATTATAGTATATACGTTGTCTCTGGACTGAAAGCCTGTGCTCCCTGAGAAATCAGATGGGAGTCTTTCGAATTTCTTGTTCACATTTCTCAGTGAGCTGCTTTTATAATTTTTTGGGTCCAGAGAGACATCCATTATAGGGACAAACCTGCTGGGCATTTTGTTTCTTCAGAAGGGTTTCTTTTCATTCGTAGGACTGTGTGCTGATAGAAACACTGATCCTCTTCCCACAACCCCCTTCCTAAATCAACTTTATCGTGGCATAATTTACATACAATAAACTGTATACTTTATAATATATAATAGTTTTAAGTTTTGACAAATACTCAGTTTTGTAACCACCACCAGTAGCAAGATATAGAAAATATCAATTGCACCATAAAATTCCCTCATGCTCCTTTGTAGTCAGCACTCCATCCCCAGTCCCTGGCAATCCATTAGTCTGTTTCCTGTCCTGGAGAGGGGTAGGAAGGGACAGCTAGGAGAATAGCTTTCACAAATGGAGATCATTGTTTCTTGTGTAATAATTAGGCTTTTCTCCCTGATATATTGTAATTCTCTGAGGACAGGAACACTCTGGACATCCCTACTCCACAGTGTTAAGGACTCACTATTGTTGTGTTGGGAGCCCTGGTGGCGCAGTGGTTAAGCGTTCAGCTGCTAACCAGAAGGTCAGTAGTTCAAATCCACCAGCCACTCCTTAGGAACCTATGGGCAGTTCTACTCTGTCCTATAGGGTTGCTGTGAGTCGGAATCGACTTGACGGCAACAGGTACATTCATTTGATTCCAACTCACAGATGACCCTATAAGACAGAATAGAAATTGCCCCATAGAATTTCCTAGGCTGGAATCTTTATGGGAGCAGGCCAGGTGTTTTCTCTCATGGATTGGCTGGTGGGTTTGAACTACTGACCTTTCAGTTAGCAGCCTAATGCTTAGCAGTTGCGGCACCAGGGCTTTTTAGCACTCACTATTAGTGCTTAATAAATGATGTCTTTTTGATTGGGTGGGGGGGCAGGTATAAGCATCCTTTGACTGATTATTCCACACTCTACTTTGTGCCTCTTTGCAATAATGAAATCTTATTCCAATTAAAGTTTTATAAAAAGTATGCCTCTAAAGAAAATTGTATAATTGGGGTTAAAATATTTCCTCAACAATTGAGAATCCTGGAAGTTGTGAAGAGTTATAGGAGCAAAGTCATTTACCCCCTGAATAAAAAGTGGAAGAGGGAGCCCTGGTAGTGCAGTGGTTAAGCGTTCGGCTGCTAACAAAAAAGTTGGCAGTTCGAATCCACCAGCCACTCCTTGGAAACTCTATGGGGCAGTTCTGTAGGATCGCTATGAGTCTGAATCGACCTGCCGGCAGTAGGTTTGGATTGGAAAACTGGTGGCGTAGTGGTTAAGAGCTACGGCTGCTAACCAAAAGGTTGGCAGTTCGAATCCACCAGGCACTCCTTGGAAACTCTGTGGGGCAGTTTTTCCCTGTCCTATAGGGTTGCTATGAGTCAGAATCCACTCGATGGCAGTGGGTTTTTTATTTTATTAAAAGTGGAAGCGCTAGTTAATTTTAACAATGAGGTCTGCAAAAGAGAAGGCATCGATTAGAGAGAAGGGTTATATGGAGGGGAAAAGGGGGTAGGGAGAATCTGAAGAATTACCAGGGTCGAGAGTTGTCAGGGTCAAGTTGGTAGGAAAAGAAGGGGCAGAAGAAAAACCTGACATTGAAGGATTTTTGCACTTATCAATGCCCAGACCTCATGTTTGATTCACTTAGAATTTAAATGATTCCTGTATCTAAAAGTGTAGTCATAAGACAGAGTTATACATGAGTCCTTTAAAAAGATCATACTGTTTCTGATTTGGAGTATAATTCTGATGCCTAAGCAATGGAGAATGGATTTTCTTTCAATTGGATGTACATGATAAAAAATAATGTTGCTTACCAAATGTATCTGATCATTTGCTTACATTTCATAGATTATGCTCAGTGGTCTTTCAAGACATCTATAAAATTGTTAAAGTTAAAAAAAATTTTGCCTCATCATAAACTCTTTAAAGTTGTAAGAGTCAGAGATCCCATTCAGATGTTAGATCTATCTATTGTTCCTTGAGAGACTACCACCACCACTATCAGTTACCATCAAGTTGACACGAACTCATAGTGACCCCATTGTGTGTCAGAGTAGAACTGTGCTCTGTAGGGTCTTCAGTGGCTGATTTTTCGAAGTAGGTCACCAAGCCTTTTTTCTGAGGCACCTCTGGGTGGGCTCAAACTTCCAACCTTTTGGTTAGCAGCTGAGCATATTAAGTGTTTACATCACCCCCAAACCAAAAACCAAACCTGTTGCCATCAAGTTGATTCTGATTCATAGTGACCCTATAGGACAGGGTAGAACTGCCCCATAGGGTTTCCAAGACTGTAATCTTTTTGGAAGCAGAGTGGCACATCTTTCACCCATAGAGCGGCTGGTGGGTTTGAACTGCCGACCTTTTGGTTAACAGTAGAGCACTTTAACCAGTGTGCCACAGGGCTCCTTCGTCTAAATACTAGGCATTGAAAATGTAGCCTTGGGACCAAATATGCTGAATCTGGAATTGAGCTCACCTGAGACTTTTAGCAAAACTGAAACCAAAAAACCCCTTTGTATCTAGTTGATCCTGATTCATAGAAACCCTACAGGACAGAGTAGAACTGCCCCGTAGGGTTTCCAAGGAGTGGCTGGTGGATTCTGGGTAATTTGCCCTTGATTCTAGTGATTGCATACGACCATAGAGGTTGTTCCTGGGTTACGAACGAGATCTGTTGCTAATTGTGTCTTTAAGTTGAATTTGTAGGTAGGTCAGAACAGGTGCGTAAGCTTCTTATTTATCCTTACTTTAGTGCAAGAAGATGCTTCAAGCCTTTTCAGTGATTTAAAAGCTGCATGTGCAGCAAGTGAAGGTGATTGTGATGAAGAATTTATTGTGAGTAGGGCTGGTTCAGTCATTTGAAAATGAGGGCAAATTTACATAACATTGAAGGGTAAGTATGAGTAAGTCCAACATCATAACCCAGGGACTGCCTTGTATTCCATAGTAATGCAGTCAGGTTTACCTGCTGCTTTTGATACCATTAACCATTGATAAACCCTGACCACCTCTTTGAGATAGTGAGAGGGAAGTGAAAAGTTTAGAGTGATTACTTTTGCCATTGTGGTTTTGTTTATGTAGTACTGTAGGTTCAGTGCTTGGATTATGGCAGTATAGATTTGTACCTTGTCATCAGGGAGTATCTTGGAAAGCCTTGTCTCATCATTTTTTTTAGAAACATATTTAACTTAATCACTGTTGCTTTGGTTCTTTTTGTCATCTTCAGATGCTGGATGCCAGTCTATGAGATGGTTACTGGAGTTGCTTCTTTCTGCTTTTAAATTATTGCAATTACTAAACTTCAGGCTGAGGGACTCTCCCAGGGCTAGTGAGCTGTTTATCAACTATTGAAAAAGTTGGCTGAAACTATTGAAAAACATTCTGGTAGAGCAGCAATTTCATCTCCCCTGCCTGGTCTATATGATACCATTATCAGTAACTTATAAAGCAACTGTGCTATGACTGAACTCAGACCTGTTCCCCAAATGGTGAATGATACTTACGGCTGATGATGCTGATTGACTTTTGATGCCCTGCAAAAAGAGATTGCTGGAGATTGTATAACAAAAGCAAGAATTTCAAGTCAAATAAGATGAACAGTATCTGACTGGTTACAGGAGAAGATTGATCAGAATTGCTGGTCATAGCTCTTGTGGCCCAGTAGCTATGTTTTCTTTAAGAGGTAGACTCTGTTTGAGTGTCTAAGAATTGATATTTCCACTCTTGAAAAATTAAGTTTTTTAAACCTTCAGATCTTCTATTTATGTGTTTTAGTTTATACACACACACACACACAAACACACACAGGGAAGAAGGAATGAAGAAAGATCATACCTTTAGTTCTCTGAGATGTGATTTGATTGAGACCTACATTATATGGAGTATGGATACTCTTTCTCCAGTTTTAAATTTCTTTGGATAAAATGGTTTTGTATGATTGTCTCTGCTAAGGAATTCGGGCTTATTTTTAAGGGATACTAGAACATTCCTCCTAGTATCCATCGACAAAGAGACATTTTCATATGATGTTGTCCTTATTCTGCTAATCACTTAGTCTCTATTAGCCAGACCATAATTTTCCATCTTTTGTAAGGGAATTCCCCCCCACCCCATAATACAGTTGCATGGCAGGAGAATCTCCAGGTGAAAAAGGGTATCTCATCTGGTGGCTCTGATTCTGTTTTTCCTGCCCCCCACTCCACATTTTCTTGGTTGTGGTGTCCAAACTGAAGAATGATTTTGACATTAAAAATAATAATGTACTGAAGATTTTACACATGCCAGGTGCTGTGATAAAGGCTCACCATTATCTTATTTAATTAGTATAGAAATTTTATGATGTAAACATTATTATGCTACATCTTATAAAGTTACACTTAAAACCAGTTGCTGTTGAGTCATTTCCAACTCATAGCAACCCCATGTGTGTCAGAGTAGAACTGTGATCCATAGTTTCCAAAGACTAAATTTTCAGAAGTATATCTCCAGGCCCTTCTTCTGAGGCTCTTCTGGGTGTACTCAAACTTCCAGCCTTTTGGTTAGCAGCTAGCTAATGTGTTTACCATTTATACCACCAAGGGACTCAGATTAGGTAGCTTACCCAAGTAAGTGGCAGAGCTGTTTTATTCCAAAGTCCTTTCTCTTAATTGGCAAATACTTACCAAAGGTAAGGACCTAATTTGAGAAAACTCCTAGACCCAGTGGGGCAAACATAGATAAGGGGAGATTGTGACAATGTTAAATAGGAAGAATCTTAAGGCCTGGAACCTAAACATAGGTCTAGTGGACATGACTCACCAAATAGCATAATTATTGTTTTATATGATAGTATAAGCTACTTTTGTTGTTGCCTTTCTGGAGTCCTCCTCACCTATGTGGGCTATCAAAACCATGGTATCCTTGGACATTCCTTCTTTCAATAACAAGAGTTTTATAAATATTAAAATAGAAAAACAGGGAAATGAAGAGAAATACAAAGAACATAAATATGGTCAGCTTATGAGAAGTTTTTTCTGTTTTTTTTTTAAATTTATTTTATTTTTGGTAAAAATATATACAACAGATCATACACCCATTCAGTAATTTCAACATGTACAGTTCAGTATCATTGGTTACATTCTTCACGTTGTATCAACTGTTTTCACTATCTCTACTCATATTGCTTCACCATCATTGACTTAGACTCACTGCCCCATAAACTGCTCATCTATGTTTTAGTTACTGTTGTCATTTTGATCTGATATAGATAATTCTTTAAAAGAGTGCAGTGCTCAAGGTGGATATTCTTTACTAATTCAGCTAAACTACTGTTTATTTGGAAGATGATTTCAGGGGATAGTTTTGTTCAAGGTTCAAAAATTTTTCTCAGGACAACAGATTTGGGGGTTCCTCCAGTCTCAGTGAGTCTAGTAAAACTGGAGAAATAGATGTTTTGAAGCCTGTCGTAGCTGGCTTGCTCTTAGAGTCATACATATATTTCTGTTCTACTTATTGTCTTCAGGGGCATCTATACTCTAACTTCAAATGACTGTTTTGCTGGTACCTTGCCTGGGTTTGTTATTTCTCAGATCTTGGCCTCGCTTTACACCAGGCTTTTAGATTCACCATCTATCTCCCAGATTCTTGATATCTTCATAGTCTAAACCAAAACAACCAGATTCCCAGCTTTTGGGTTTCTTCTAGGAGATTTGGTTTCAAGGTAGTATGCTCAAGTGCCACTGTGTATTTTGAATGCCTTTCAACATAGAGGGCTCATCTTCCAGCACTATTATCAGACAATATTCTGTTGTGGTCCATAGGGTTTTCATTGGTTAATTTTTGCAAGTAGATCTTCAGGCCTCTCTTCTTGGTTTGAATCTTAGGCAAGAATAATAAGTATAAAAATAGGTAAAACATCACATATTAGACTCTTGGCCTGTTTAAAGAGGGTAAAAATGGAAATAGCCAAGCTATAAAGTGTCCTGTGAGTACATAATGTTGGCACATCAAACAAATGCCTGAAATGCTTCACAGGTAACCCTGTTGTTCCAGAGCACTGTACAAAGCTGTTCAACTATTAATTTAGGCTGAATATTCTAAACTGAGGCCACAATTTTTAATTTCTGTTTATATATTATTAATAATTTTGCTTAGTCAAAAGAGCTGTTATCTGGTTTATCTGTTAATCATGTGCAATTCTAATGGTTTTGTATGAGAATAAGACTTTAATGTTTCCTGTGGGCTCCTTTTTTGGGTTACTAAATGGTTTGGCATCTAGTTAATCATCAAGAATAAAAGAGAGCTGAGACTGTGCCATACACTCCTAGGTGTAAATCACAGTTGTTGAGTGTCGTTTTCATCATCTGTTAAATGTGTTCTCCTCACTGATCAATCCTCTTCTACAGGGTGCTAGAGCAAACTGGGTAATGGATCATTTTTCTGCTGGCCTTCAGGACCACATATTACTGTCACCCGCACTCAATGCATGCTTTCTTTTAGCTGTATAATTATTAGTAAATGCTCTTTAGGCACAAGGTAAAAGCCCTGAAACAACTGCCTGAGGCCCTCTAGCATAAAAATAGCAGCAACCACATGTTGCTACTTTGCATGTATTATCACTAATCGTTTTTTAAAACGTTATATGCAAGTTTTTATAATACACTGTAATATTTATTTTAAGGTAAAGTAGCTAAATCTCAGAGATGTCAATTAACTTCCCTAGGACACAAACCCTAGTAAGAAGTAGAGCCAAAACTGAGAAATAGGTCTGTCTGGTTCACAAAACTTCTTCCTCTGATTCACAGTTAATGATTTTGAATATTTACATCGAACAGACTTCACATTTTTGTACTCTAGGCCCCTTACTGTGATATTTGGTAATGCAGAAATTAGAAGCCTGGGCTTGAGAATCAGACTGCTTGGGTTTGAATTCCCATTCTGTTATTTCTTTGCTTTGTGACCTTGAGCAAATTATTTACCCTCTCAGTGTCTTATGTTCCTTATAAGGTATTTGTGAAGATTAAATGAAATGATGTAGAGCACATGGAATGGTAGTTGTCTGGCCCATAGTAAGAATTTAATACCTGTTAATTTTTGTTCTTATTATTTGATATTATAGGTCATTTTTCCCGAAGTGTTCTCTGAACTCCCAGCTAATGCCTTAATTTTTTTGGTTAATACTGGCATTGTAGGTGGTTTCTAGAAGTGTATGTATGAAATATTTTATTTATATATATACTTCTATGACGAATAGAAGTAATTTTCTACTTTATAATTTTCACGAGCAAATAACCCATACTCATAAGATTGCCTTGAACAGAAGAGGAGTGAGTACAAGTGTAGTGAAGGAGTAGGGCTGGGGCTCTAACTAGTTAAGAATTTTTCCCAAACCTCTGTGTACCACCAAATTGGATTTATGAGAGGTAAAAATAATCATCATCATCTCCTTATCTAAAACTCTTGAAGATTTTTCTTTTGCCACCCTTTCATTAACTTACCCATTGTAATACATTTATTGAACATTTTCTATGTGACCAGCACTGTTCTGAGTGTTGATAAAAAAGGCAGTTAAAAAAAAGATCTGCTCTTATGGAGCTTAAATTATAGCGAGGGAAACAGGCAATAAACAAAATAAAGAATTAAATGATATTGTATATCAGAAGATAATACTTGCTTGGAGAAAAATAAATCAGAGAAGGAGGAAGTGGAAAACCAGGGGATGGTGCTGCTGGTGGTGGATTTTTAAGTGGGATAGTCTGAGAAAGCCACATGGAGAAGATGATATTTGAGCAAAGATTTGAAGGATATTTGAGTGTGACGTGTGGATATCTGGGAAATGAGCATTCCAGGTGAGGGAAGTATAAATGTAAATGCCCCAAAACAGGAATATGCCTGACATGTTCAGAGGTTAGCAAGGAGACCGGTGTGGCTAAAGTGGAGAAGCAGGGAAGATAGTAGTAGGAGATGAGATCAAAGAGGTAATGGTGGGCCATATTTTGTGAAGCTTTTTAGGTCAAAGTAATAACTTTGGCTTTGAGTAAGATTAAAAAGTCAGTTCATCATTAAGAGCAGAGGTACAGCATAATTTGATGTTTTAACAGAATCTGGATACTATGTTGAGAACAGACCATAGAGGTAGGCAAGAGTAGAAGCAGGAACACCTATTTGGAGGCTATTTTAGTAATCCAAGTAAGAGAAGATGGTGGCTCAGTTGGTAGCAGCTGTGAAACGTAGTCAGGGATTAGTCATGTATTTGCTGACAGATTGTGCGTGGTGGGAGAGCAGTGTTAGAGAAAGAGAGGAGTCTTTTTACTCTCTATTGGTGAATGCAAGTCATAGCCTTTATTTAAAGCAGTATACATAAAGCCATCTGTGCCAGCTCTAAAAGTTCTCTTCCTGGTTTAGTGGGGATTTTAGTTTACTCTGCAGGAAATCCAGCAGGTTGTAATTGAAATTACTGATGCTATTCAAAGCGGGAAAGTACCTTAACAGTCAGTTTATTAGTTGAGACCAAAACCCAAAAACCAAATCCACTGTTGCCAAGTTGATTCAGACTCATAGCAACCCTATAGGACAGAGTAGAACTGCCCCATACGGTTTCTAAGGCTTCATATCTTTTACAGAAGCAGACTGCCACATATTTATCCTGTGGAGGATTGTGGGTTCTAACTGCTGACCTTTTTGATTAGTGACGGAGTGCTTTAACCACTGCACCACCAGGACTCTTTCTAGTTTAGACCAAAGATTCTTAAATTATGGCCCACAGGCTAAATCTCACTCTCTGCCTGTTTTTGTTAATAAAAACTTATTGGGAAACAGTCACACCCATTCATTTACATATTGTCTGTGGTAGCTTTCCTGCTATAACCAAAAACGAAACCCATTGCTGACAAGTCGATTCCACCCAACTCATAATGACCCTATAAGACAGAGTAGAACTGCCCCATATGGTTTCCAAGGAGCTGCTAGTGGATTCGAACTGCCCGCATATTATATTCTGATTAGCGGACTAGCTCTTAACCACTATGCAGCCGAGACTCCACAAAGGCAACAGAGACCCACAAAGCTTAAAATATTTACTGTCTGACTCTACAAAAAATGTTTGCTGACCCCTAGTTTAGACCATTGTTTAAGAGTTGCATCAATATTTTCCTCTGAACTTTTTCCAACCACTCAGAGTATTTAAGTGTGAAGAAAAAATTTTTAGAGGGGACATGAAATGGCATTAGAGAGAGTAAAGAGGGATTATGCAAAGGCATTCAACTGTGTGGATCATAACAAATTATGGATAACATTTCAAAGAATGGGAATTCCAAAACACTTAACTGTGCTCATGAGGAACCTGTACATAGATCAAGAGGCAATTGTTCGAACAGAACAAGGGGGTACTTCGTGGTTTCAGGTCAGAAAAGCTGTGCATCAGGGTTGTATCCTTTCACCATACTTATTCAATCTGTATGCTGAGCAAATAATCAGAGAAGCTGGACTATGTGAAGAATGGGGCATCAGGATTGGAAGAAGACTCATTAAGAACCTGCAATATGCAGATGACACAACCTTGGTTGCTGGAAGTGAAGAGGACTTGAAGCACTTACTGATGAAGATCAAAGACCACAGTCTTCAGTACAGGTTACACCTCAACATAAAGAAAACAAAAATCCTCACAACTGGACAAATAAGCAACATCACGATAAACAGAGAAAAGATTGACATTGTCAAGGATTTCATTCTTCTTGGATCCACAGTCAACACCCATGGAACTAGCAGTCAAGAAATCAAACAATGCATTGCACTGGGCATATCTGCTGCAAAATACCTCTTTGAAGTGTTGAAAAGCAAAGATGTCACTTTGAGGACTAAGGTGCACCTGACCCAAGCCATGGTGTTTTCAGTCGCCTCATATGTGTGCAAAAGGAGGACCGTGAATAAGGACGACCAAAGAAGAATTGATGCCTTTGAGTTGTAATGTTGGTGAAGAATACTGAATATATACCGACCACCAAAAGACCGAACAAATCTGTCTTGGAAGAAGTACAGCCAGAATGCTTCTGAGAAGCAAGGATGACAAGACTTCGTTTCACATGTCATCAGGAGGGACCCGTCCCTGGAGAAAGGCATCATGCTTGGTAAAGTAGAGAGTCAGCGAAAAAGAGGAAGATCCTCAACGAGATGTACTGACACAGTGGCTACAACAGCAGGCTCAAGTGTAACAATGATTTTGAGGATGGCACAGGACTAGACAGAGTTTCATTCTATTGTACATGGGTCACCATGAGTTGGAAGCGACTTGATAGCACCTAACAACAACAACAATAATGTACAAATACTGGAGCCCTGGTGGCACAGTGATTAAGAGCTTGCCTGCTAACCAAAATGTCGGCAGCTCGACTCCACCAGCTGCTGCTTGGAAACCCTGTGGAACAGTTGTACTCTGTCCTGTAGGATATCTATGAGTTGGAATTGACTCGACAGCAACCGGTTTATAAAAATACTAGGATCAACTTATTTCTCTCATTTATGTTAATCTACCTATTTCTTTTTATGGGTGTCTTCTTCCTTCTGATCTCTATTGTACTTTGTATTGAGAAATAAGTGCAGCTGACTAGCCTGAGGGGAAAATGTATGCTTTTCTCAGCAGTAAAAATTTATTATAAGAAAGAATCTTGGATGGTAGAGATCAATTGTTCAATTTTACAACTTTGACAGAAAATAAAAAATGAGTACTAACGTCAGTGTGAGCATCAATCTTTATAAAGAATTTGGCTGTCTTCTCATGACTTCGTGTAACCCTATGATGCAGTGCAAATAAGTTTTCCAATGTCGTTTGCTTTTACAGGTCTATCATGACGGATCTATACTACCTCAGTCAAACGGATGGAGCAGGTGATTGGCGGGAAAAAGAGGCCAAAGATCTGACAGAGCTGGTCCAGAGGAGAATAACATATCTTCAGGTAAGAAGGTTAGATTAAAAAAGAAACTTAAGTGAAAAAGAAGGAAAATTATGATAAAACTAAAAGTAAGCATTGCTGTTGTTTTTTAATCTTCCTAACCATTTCATTGAAAGTGTTTACTCACTCATTTCACAGAGGAGCCCTCGTGGTGCAGTGGTTAACAGCTATAGCTGCTAACCAAAAGGCTGACAGTTTGAATCCACCAGCCACTCCTTTGAAACCCTATGGGGCAGTTCTGCTCTGTCCTGTATGGTGGTGATGAGTCAGAATTGACTGGATGGCAGCGAGTTTTTTTTTTTTTTTGCATTTCATGTGTTTATTTGGAAAGACACTATGTTTTGCCTTGAGTTTAATACAAAGATGGCTAAAACAAGGTCCCTGCCCTAAAGGGGGCTACTTCTTATACACACACCAAAAAAACTACAATACAAAGTAGAAAGTGCTATATTTTATAAGAGAGATACAGATGAAATGCTTATTTGAGTTTTTAGGAAGGAAACAGCAGGGATGGTTTTGTGGAGGGGATATTGTTTGAGGTGAACTGTAAAAGATAGGTAGGATTTCAACAAAAATGGAGAAGAGCATTCCAGTTGGAGGATGTGATATGAGCAGTGGCCCATAGCTGGGAAAGAGCAGTAAAAAAAACCCCAAAAGTTGTTGCCATTGAGTCAATTCAATTCTGACTCATAGTGACACTATAGAACAGAGTAGAACTGCCCCATTGGGTTTCCAAGGCTGTAATCTTTATGGAAGCAGACTGCTGTACCTTTTGTTAACAGCTGAGTGCTTAACCACTGCACCACATGGGTTCCCTTGGGAAACAGCAGTGCAGGAACTCAAATGAAAAATAAAGTAGTTCAATTTGTCTTGAATTTTAGTTGTGTGGAAAGGAGGGAGGGAAAATAAACTGGAAAAGTAGGTTTGGGAGCCAAATGACAGCGATCTTTGGGTGCTAGGTTAAGCACTTTAAGCATCATGGTGCATAAGAAAGAAGTGGTCGCCGAAGATTTTATTTATTGTTGCATAAATATCTTTATAACAACGAATAGGAAATATAAATAAAGGGAAAACCACAAATCCAAGAGCCTTTTAAATTAATTCTCTTCATTTTTGTGTGTGTGTGTGTTTTCTTTTTGTTCTTGTTAATATGCACACACAGTCTTACAAAAAAATAAATAAATAAATAAATCCATTGCTACTGAGTTGATTTCAACTCATAGTGACCCAATACGACAGGGTAGAACTGCCCCATAGGTTTCCAAGGCTGTAAACTTTATGGAAGCAGACTGCCACATCCTTCTCCCACGGAACAGCTAGTGAGTTTGAACTGCTGACATTTCAGTTAGCAGTTGGGCGCTTAACCATTGCACCACCAAGGCTTTTTTTTTTTTTTTTTTTTTTCTGAACAGTGTACCGTAAGCATTTTTCTTATTTGGAGTCTTAATAATGAAATGAATGAAATGTTTTTACACATAAGAGTGGCATGATGAGAGTGCTTTAGTGGAAGAAACTAGAAACAGAGTGTAGTGAATTGGTTGGACTTGTTTAGTATTGGAAGAGACTAGAAACAGGGAGACAGGCCATTTAGGATATGAGGACCATAGTGCAGGTGAGAAGTACTGAAGAATGTAGCAGGTTGCATGAGGTAGAGAGACACATTTGAGAGACTGGGAAAATAGAATTGAAGGTCTTGCCAAGTAGGTGAATGAGCAGAGATGGCCAGGATAATGGGGACATCATTAACTGACAGACAAGGAACAGAGATAGAATAGTCTTCAGGGAAGAATAATGAATGAGTGAAATTCTTCAAGTCCAAAAAGTTGAAATGACCACAGAACACCCTCTTACCTCCTTTTTAATGCTGTTGATGGCACACTTTCTTTGTTCAACTACTCTGCTTTCCTTTTAAGGTCAAAGTGTCTTTATAAAAGACAAATGACAGCCAGTGACTTGCTTCTGTATATTTCAAGGTGCACATTTTCCTACACTTAAATTGGAAAAAATAGAAAAGTAAGTGTTTATAGAGATCATTAAAAACCAAGGTGATCTTGGCATGCTGTCTTGGTCTCATACTCCCATGGCTGTTCATTAGAGGTGTCTGCAGAATGAGAAACATTTCACCTCCTATAGGGAAGAGGTAATTATCTCCTATCAACTAGATCCTCATTCAGTGAACTATAAACAGCTGGTGGTGCAGAACCATCATCCTCATTTAAAATGGAAATAACTGTGGTCTCTGAGCTTCTTGCATTTCCACATATTTATTAAATTTTCCCCTACAAAAATTATATTTAAACAATGATCTGGTCATAGTTCAGCTCCCCACATTGTAATACGTGCTTGCCATCTGCTCTAGTTAATCTTTTCCCCCTCCTGGTTTTTAAGTGACCAGGTGCTTTCACCTGTAGTGCTAATTTGATCCTATATATGCTGATTTTTATGATTTTGTATTAGAGTATCTCAATTATTAATCATGCTAAGGTTTTAAAATTCAATGGACTTTATGCTATCGCAAAACTAAGCATTTCAGTTGGATCTTAACTTTAGCTTCAAATATTGCTGTTTAACAAATTCTTCAATATTTTTCTCTTTTTTTCCATTGGGGAGAAAAACTGGTTTTTAATATTCAAGGGCATAGGGAAAACCTCAGTAGGAAGAATATCTTCTGGAAAAATATTTTTCTTTAATTATTTAATGTATTCATAATCTCTTTTTCCATTAGACTTAAAGTTGTTTAAAGTCAGGAACTATATATCTAACATCTTATTTGAAGTTAAGGTTAAATATGCCAATCATTCACTCTTCCTCTTCTCTGGATAGAAATGAAAGGTCCCTTCCCCCCGATCCCAACAAAATTAAGCATATATATTTGGAAGAAATGTTTCCTCTGACTAGAATTTTTATTCCCAGTGCATTTTTAGGCATACAACAACTTAAAAAATAATGTCACTGGTTTAACTATATGGATTGGTCAATCTAATCAGAAAAGTAGACTTATTTATATAGGTAAAAAGTGACTAAATAGCTTTTTCTGTTATAACTTTGTTTAGTATTCAAATCTATTGGTATTTCCATACCATTATTTTAAGTGAAATATTACTGCGGAAGGCTATTTAAGCAACTTAAATTCTGAAAAACTCTTAACAGGGCATAAAAAATGAGTATAGGATACTAGGAAATAAAGCTAAAAAAGAGTATATATAAAAGAAGAAACCTTTGACTTTTGATACCTATACTCAAAATAAAAATAAACAGTTCTTAGAACTTTTTACTAGAGATTTTAGAAGGCTTTTCTTGTTTAGCCTATCAGCCAGTTTTATTCAGAGTTGTGGGTTCCTAGTGTTGTATATGTTTATAGATTTTTCTATAGCTTAGCCACGTGATTGTAATCAACCAAGGAATTCATTCAGAAACTATAGTGAACATTAAGTCAAGCTACTTATGGCTCTTTTCTCTAACTTTTCACCCAATCTCATAGCAAGAGATATTTTCAAAGTATAATTTTGACCTTAAAAATTATGGGTTGTAACTTTATAATGCATTTTTTATTCTTATGTCTTGGATTTATTTCTAAATACCTGAGTTAGTCGTATAAACACTGTGCTCTAGTGTTTTTCTATTAATTATGAAATTAATTTTAATATATGAGAGATTGTCTGATAAATGAGTTAATCATTTTTTTTGTGCTTTAAGTGAAAATTTACAGTTCAGGTTAGTTTCTCATACAAAAATTTATACACACATTGTTATGTGACCCTAGTTGCTATCCCTGTAATGTGAAAGCACACTCCTCATTTCCACTCCAGATCTCCTGTGTCCATTCAACCAGCTCCTGTAACTTTTTGCCTTCTCATCTTGCCTCCGGACAGGAGCTGCCCATTTAGTCTCATGTATCTACTTGAGCTAAGAAGCACCCTCTTCACAAGTATCATTTTATGTCTTATAGTCCAGTCTAATCTTTGTCTGAAGAGTTGGCTTCAGGAATGGTTTTAGTTCTGGACTAACAGAGAGTCCGGGGGCCATGTCTTCTGGGGTCCCTTGAGTCTCGGTCAGACCATTAGGTCTGATCTTTTTACTGCAATTAGAGTTCCACACCCCACTTTTCTCCTGCTCTGTCAGGGACTCTCTGTTGTGTTCCCTGTCAGGGCGGTCATTGTGGTAGCTGGGCACCATCTAGTTCTTCTGGTCTCAGGCTGAGACCAGAAGAGTCTCTGGTTTATGTGGGCCTTTCTGTCTCTTGGGCTAATACTTTCTTTGTGTCTTTGGTGTTCTTTATCCTCTTTGCTCCAGGTAGGTTGAGACCAGTTGATGTATCTTACATGGCCACTTGCTAGCTCTTAAGACCCCAGACACCACTCACCAAAATGGGATGCAGAACATTTTCTTAATAAACTTTGTTATGCCAGTTGACCTAGATGTCCTCTGAAACTATGGTCTCCAGACCCCAGCCCCTGCTACTCTGCCTGTCGAAGTGTTTAGTTGTATTCAGGAAACTTCTTAGCTTTTGGTTTAGTCCAGTTGTGCTGACTTCCCCTGTAGTGTGTGTTGTCTTTCCCTTAACCTAAGATAATTCTTGTCCACTATCTAGTTAGTGAATACCCCTCTTCCTCCCTTCCCATCATCGTAACCATCAAAGAATGTTTTCTTCTATGCTTAAACTTTTTCTTGAGTTCTTATAATAGTGGTCTCATACAATATTTGTCCTTTTGCAACTGACTAATTTCACTCAGCATAATACCTTCCAGATTCATCCATGTTCTGAGATGTTTTGCAGATTCATCATTGTTCTTTATCATTGCTAGTATTCCATTGTGTGAATATACCATAATTTATCCATTCGTCCGTTAATGGGCACCTAAGTTATTTCCATCTTTTTTGCTAGTATGAACAGTGCTGCAGTCAACATGGGTGTGCATATATCTATTCATGTGATGGCTCTTATTTCTTTACAGTATATTCCAAGGATTGGGATTGCTGGATCATGTGGTAGTTCTATTTCTACCTTTTTAAAGAAGCGCCAAATTGATTTCCAGAGTAGTTGTACCATTTTACATTCCCACCAGCAGTGTACAAGTGTTCCAGTCTCTCCAGAACCTCTCCCACATTTATTATTATTATGTTTTTTGGATTAATACTAGCCTTGCTGGGATGAGATGGTATCTCATTGTAGTTTTGACTTGTATTTCTCTGATGGTTATTGATCGTGATCATTTCCTTATGTGTCTGTCTGAAGGTCTTCTTTGGTGAAGTGCCTATTCATATCCTTTGCCCGTTTTTTAACTGGGTTTTTTGTCTTTTTGTTGTTAAGGTTTTGCAGTATCTTATAGATTTTAGAGATTAGATGCTGATTGGATTTGTCATAGCCAAAATTTTTTCCCAGTCTGTAGGTTGTCTTTTTACTCTTTTGGTGAAGTCTTTTGATGAGCATAAATGTTTGATTTTTAGGAGCTCCCAGTTATCTAGTTTCTCTTCTGGTGTTTGTGCATTGTTACTTATGGTTTGTATTCTGTTTATGCCATGTACTAGGGCTCCTAGTGTTGTCGCTTTGTTTTCTTCTACGATCTTTATTGTTTTTGATTTTGTATTTAGGTCTTTGATCCATTTTGAGTTAGTTTTTGTGCATGGTGTGAGGTATGGGCTTGTTTCACTTTTTGGAGATGGATATCCAGTTATGCCAGCACCATTTGTTAAAGAAACTGTATTTTCCCCAATTAATGGATTTGGGGCCTTTGTCAAATATCAGTTGCCCACAGGTGCATGAATTTACATCTGGATTCTCAATTTTGTTCCATTGGTCTATATATCTGTTGTTGTACCAGTACCAGGCTGTTCTGACTACCATGGCAGTATAATAGGTTCTAAAATCAGGTAGTGTGAGGCCTCCCACTTTTGTTCTTCTCGTTGAGTAATGCTTTACTTATCTGGGGCCTCTTCCTTTTCCATATAAAGTTGGTGATTTATTTCTCCATCTCATTAAAAAATGCCATTGGAATTTGGATCCGGATTGCATTGTATCTGTAGATCGATTTTAGTAGAATAGACATTTTCACAATGTTGAGTCTTCCTATCCATGAGCAAGGTATGTTTTTCCAGTTATATAGGTCTCTTGCAGTAGTATCTTGTAGTTTTCTTTGTATAGGTCTTTTACATCTCTGGCTAGATTTATTCCTAAGTATTTTACCTTCTTGAAGGCTATTGTAAATGATATTGATTTGGTGGTTTCCTGTTCGAAGATCTTTTTGTTTGTGTAGAGGAATCCAACTGACTTTTGTATGTTTATCTTGTATCCTGATACTTTGCTGAAATCTTCTATTAGTTCCAGTAGTATTCTTGTGGATTCTTTGGGGTTTTCTGTGTATAAGATCGTATCGTCTGCAAATAGAGTTACTTTGACTTCTTCCTTACCAATTTGGATCCTCTTTACTTATTTTTCTAGCCTAGTTACCCTGGCTGGGACCTCCAGCACAATGTTGAATAAGAGTGGTGATAAAGGACATCCTTGTCTGGTTCCCATTCTCAAGGGGAATGCTTTCAAACTGTCTCCATTTAGGGTGATGTTAGCTGTTGGCTTTGTATAAATGCCCTTTATTATGTTGAGGAATTTCCCTTCTATTCCTATTTTGCTGAGAGTTTTTATCATGAATTGGTGTTGGAGTTTGTCAGATACCTTTTCTGCATCGATTGATAAGATCATGTGGTTCTTGTCTTTTGTTTTATGTATGTGATGGATTACATGGATTGTTTTTCTAATGTTGAACCATCCCTGCATACCTCGTATAAATCCCACTTGATCGCGGTGAATTATTTTTTTGATATGTTGCTGAATTCTGTTGGCTAGAATTTTGTTGAAGATTTTTTTGTCAATGTTCATGAGGGATATTGGTCTGTAATTTTCTTTTTTTTTTGTCGTGTCTTTACCTGGTTTTGGTATCAGGGTTATGCTGATTCATAGAATGAGTTTGATAGTATTCCATCCTTTTATATACTCTGAAATACTTTTAGTAGTAGTGGTGTTAACTTTTCTCTGAAAGTTTGGTAGAGTTCTCCAGTGAAGCCATCCAGGCCAGGGCTTTTTTTTTGTTGTTGGGAGTTTTTTAATTACCTTTTCAATCTCTTCTTTTGTTATGGGTTTATTTAGTTGTTCTATCTCTGTTTGTATTAGTTTAGCTAGATAGTGAGTTTCTAGAAATTTGTCCATTTCCTCTAGGTTTTCAAGTTTGTTAGAGTACAGTTTTTCATAGTATTCTGTTATGATTCTTTTAATTTCAGTTGAGTCTGTTGTGATATCCCCCATCTCATTTCTTATATGGGTTATCTGCTTCCTCTCCTGATTTTCTTTTGTCAGTTTGGCCAATGGTTTATCAATTTCAAAGAACCAGCTTTTGAACTTGTTAACTCCTTCAACTGTTTTTCTATTCTCTATTTCATTTAGTTGTACTCTAATTCTTATTATTTCCTTTCTTCTGGCAGCTGAGGGCTTCTTTTGCTGCTCTCTTCCTGCTTGTTCCAGTTGTAGGGTTAATGTTTTGATTATAGCCCTTTCTTCTTTTTGGATGTGTGCATTTATTGCTATAAACTGATCTCTGAGCACTGCTTTTGCTGTGTCCCAAAGGTTCTGGTAGGATGTATTTTCAGTCTTGTTTGATTCTATGAATTTCTTTATTCCATCCTTAATTTCTTCTCTAACCCAGTAGTTTTTGAGCATGGTGTTGTTCAGTTTCCATGTGTTTGATTTTTTTTTCTTTGCTTTGCCTATTGTTGATTTCTACTTTTATGGCTTTTTGGTCAGAAAAGATGCTTTATAATATTTTGATGCTTTGGATTTTGTTAAGGCTTCCTTTATGGCCTAATATGTGGTCTATTCTGGAGTATGTTCCATGTGCATTGGAAAAGAAAGTATACTTTGCTGCCGTTGGTGGAGTGTTTGGTACATGTCTGTGAGTCAAGTTGGTTGACCATAATGTTTAGCTCTTCTGTATCTTTGTTGAGCTTCTTTCTGGATGTTCTGTCCTTCACCGAAAGTGGTGTGTTGAAGTCTCCTACTACTATTGTGGAGCTGTCTATCTCTCTTTTCAGTACTGTTAGAGTTTGTTTTATGTATTTTGGAGCCCTGTCGTTGGGAGCGTAAATATTTATTATAGTTATGTATTCCTGGTGTATTGACACTTTAATCATTATATAGTGTCCTTCCTTATCCTTTGTGGTGGATTTTACTTTAAAGTCTGTTTTGTCAGAGATTAGTATTGCCACTCCTGCTCTTTTTTGAGTGTTGTTTGCGTGATATATTTTTTCCCATCCTTTGAGTTTTATTCTAAGGTGTGTCTCTTACAGGCAGCATATAGACAGATTGTGTTTTTTATCCAATCTGCCACTCTCTGTCTCTTTATTGGTGCGTTAGTCCATTTATATTCAGCATAATTATTGATAGGTATGACTTTAGTGCTGTCATTTTGGTGTCTTTTTTTTTGTGTATTGTTCAGTTTCTTTGTTCCACTTAATTTTCTGTGCTGAGTCATTTTTCCTTATGTGTTTTCTTTTCATCTTTTTCATTGTTGTTGATTTTGTGTTTGCTGAGTCTTCATATTTTTCTAGTTTTTTATTTTGACTTGTAGGATTGTTAGTTTCCTTTGTGGTTACCTTAATATTTTCCCCTGTTTTTCTAACTTTATACTAGTCTTTTATTTCTTTATATCGGCTTGATTCCCTCTCCATTTGAAAAATCTGTGTCTACATTTTTTAAGTCCCTCTTTTTTGTTTTAATGTTGTCATCTTTTACATATTGACATCTGTTTCCCTATTTTCAGTGTTTTAGCTTTGATCCACTTTTGTGACTTCCATATCTGAGTTGATATCTGGTTTCTCTATCCTGTGCTCTAGTCTTGGGTTGTTATCTGAGGTTACTGATTTTCTAACCGGAGGACTCCCTTTAGTATTTCTTGTAATTTTGGTTTGGTTTTTGCAAATTCCCTAAACTTCTGTTTATCTGGAAATGCCCTAATTTCACCATCATATTTGAGAGACAGTTTTACTGGATATGTAATTCTTGATTGGCAGTTTTTTTCCTTCAGGGCTTTATATATGTCATCCCATTGCCTTCTTGTCTGCATGGTTTCTGCTGAGTAGTCCGAGCTTATTCTTACTGACTCTCCTTTTTAGATGACTTTTCGTTTATTCCTAGCCACTCTTAAAATTCTCTCTTCATCTTTGGTTTTGGAAAGTTTGATTATAATATGTCTTGGTGACTTTCTTTTGGGATCTACCTTATGTGGGTTTCAATGAGCATCTTGGATAAATATCTTGTCATCTTTCATGATATCAGGGAAGTTTTCTGCCAACAAATCTTTAACAATTCTCTCTGTATTTTCTGTTATCCCCCCGTTCTGGTACTCCAGTCGTTTATAGGTTATTCCTCTTGATAGAGTCCCACATAATTTTTAGGGTTTCTTCATTTTTTTTAATCCCTTTATCTGACTTTTCCTCAAATAAGTTGGTGTCAAGTGCTTTATCTTCAATGTCACTAATTCTGACTTCTGTTGCCTCAATTCTGCTCCTGTGAGTTTCCATTGAGTTGTCAAATTCTGAAATGTTATTTTTAATCTTCTGGATTTCTATTGTTGTCTCTCTATGGGTTCTTGCGGCCTGTTGAGTTTGTCATTATGCTGTTCTCTAATCTTTTTAATTTCTTCTATTGTGTGTTCTGTGTTTTGCTTAAAATTTCCTTCCTGATTTCTTGAAGAGTTCTGTGTATTAATCTTTTGTATTCTGCCTCTGGTAATTCCAAGAAATTTCCTCCTCTGGAAAATTTCTGCATTCTTTATTTTGGGAGCTTACTGAAGCCATCATGGATTGCCTCTGTATGTGATTTGATATTGACTGTTGTCTCCAAGCTATCAATAAGTTAGTATATTTATTTTTTTTATGTTTGCTTACTGTGTCCTAGCTTCTTGTTTTGTTTTGATATGCCCAAATAGGCTCGTGTGAGCTAGTTTGATTATTGGCACCTTTGAAGCTCTAATGTCCTGTCACCAGGTGGTTAGATCTGTTATTAGGTATGTGAGCTCAAGAGTCCATCCACTCCTCCTGTATGCATTCAGCTCAGGTGCCCAGATAGATAGCCACCAAATGTTTGGTATAGGCTCTCACTTACAGTCCTAGACAGGCATGGGTGATTGGTGTAGGCACACGCATCTGGCTGCAGCAGGGAGACACACTCTGAGCAAGGCAGGGGGCTGACTGCACCCCTGCGTGTCCAGGAGGAAGGCATGTCCCCGTTCCCTAGAGCGCATAGATGGGTGGATTTTGCAGCCAGACTATGAGCAGCTAATGCTGTTGCCTGTAAGGACTGGGGGGCATCACTTATTCATGGGCCCCTATTGCAGGTGGTTAGGTGGCATGGGTGGCACCACCAGTCCTCAGGCCCCTGATGTGAGTAGGTGAAGACCCTGCTCCATGGACAGAGCAGTGTCAAATGTCAAGGACCTGCCACTTCACAACTGAAATAGTTGAAGTTAGAGTTCCGGTATATTCCCTGTTGTACTGTGGTAATGAGGGCCTACACTGTTGAGATGGGCCCATACAAGTCTGTGCAGGGGGAAAGGCACTCAAAGTCCATGGATTCCTTTTGCCTGTGCCTAGGCAAAGGAACTGTGCCGACCCTGGGTTCCCGGCTTAGGGAAGCCGGTAGTTTATTTTTTCTCCTGTTTGTTGATTTGTTTACTCTCCAAGGCAGGGAGAATGGCTCTGGGTGTGTGACGGATCCTACTTCCATCCCAGGGGACTTGGCAATTGCTGAAGCTGCTCCAGGACCCAGTGCAGAGCAGGGAGTGGGGAGGACAATGGGAGAGAGGTTTTTTTTTCCTAAGGAGGGTGTTTTTAATCTGCATGGTAAGCCATATGCAAGTACTTAACTTTCATGGAAGGCTGCTTCTCACTGGTTCTGGGTGGTCATGTAGAGTCTTTGGTGCTGGATCTCTCCTGGTGCTGAAAACGTGCCTCTGGAGCACCGCTGCTCACCTGCCTCGCCACTCACCCATGAGCTGATCAGGCCTGAAGGGCTCAGGCTCTCACCATATCCAGTCTGGCAATTCCTTACTGCTTCCGAACTGTCTCTCTCTCCCCCTGCCACTCAGTCTGGTTCTTTAACTCTGCCTTTGATGTTCAGGAACCCCAGATTGTCATATATAATTGAATCACTTGTTTTTTGGGGTCTTTGTTGTAAGAGGGTCTACTGGAAGTGTCTGCCTACTCTGTCATCTTGGCCCCATGTCCTCCGATTTATTTTTGTGACTTCTCTATCTGGGTTGATATGTGGTTGCTCTGTCATGTGTTCTATTCTTGGGTTGTTATCTGATGTTATTGATTTTCTAACTGGAGGACTCCCTATAGTATTTCTTGTAATTTTTGTTTGGTTTTTGAAAATTCCCTGAACTTCTGTTTATCTGGAAACGCCCTAATTTTGCCATCATATTTGAGAGACAGTTTTGCTGGATGTATCATTCTTGGCTGGCAATTTTTCTCCTTCATGGTTTTATATGTAACATCCCATTGCTTTCTTGCCTGCATGGTTTCTGCTGAGTAGTCTGAGCTTATTCTTACTGACTCTCCTTTGTAGATGATTTTTTGTTTATGCCTAGCCCCTCCTAATATTGTCTCTTTATCTTTGGTTTTAACAAGTTTGATTATAATATGTCTTGGTGACTTTCTTTTGGGATCTACCTTGTGTGGGGTTCAATGAGCATCTTGGATGAATATCTTCTCATCTTTTACGATATCAGGGAAGTTTTCTGCCAACAAATCTTCCAATATTCTGTCTGGTGTTTCTGTTATCCCCCGTGTTCTGGTACTTGAATCACTCATAGGTTATTCCTCTTGATAGAGTTACACATAATTCTTAGTGTTTCTTCATTTTTCTAAATTGTTTTTATCTGATTTTTGCTCTGATAAGTTGGTGTCACGTGCTTTATCTTCAGTCTCACTAATTATAATTTCTTTTGCCTCCGTTCTGCTCCTGTGACTTTCGATTGAGTTGTCTAATTCTGAAATTTTATTGTTAATCTTCTGGATTTCTGTTTGGTGTCTCTCTATGGATTCTTGCAGCCTGCTGAATTTGTCATTATGCTCTTCTGTAATCTTCTTAAGTTGCTCTGTTTCTTTGTGTGTTCCTTGGCTTGTTCTGTGTTTTAACTGATCTCCTTCCTGATATCTTGAAGACTTCTGTATATTAATCTTTTATATTCTACCTCCAATAATTCCAGGAAGTTCTCTTCCTCCGGAAGATTTCTTGATTCTTCGTTTTGGGAGCTTACTGAAGCCATCGTAGTCAGCCTCTTTATGTGATTTAATATTGACTGTTGTCTCCGATCCATCATAAGTTATTATATTTATTTATTTTAGTTTGCTTACTGTGTCCTAGCTTATTGTTTTGTTTTGTTTTGATATGCCCAAATAGGCTACTCATGTGAGCTAGTTTGATTATTGCTGCTATTGAAGCTTAAGGTCCTGTCACCAGGTGGTTAGATCTGTTACTTGGTATGTAATCCCAGGAGTCCATTTACTTTTCTTGTATGGATTCAGCTCAGGTGTCAAAGTAGTCAGTTGCCAAATATGTGGTGCAGGCTCTCACCTATAGTCCTAGATGGGCGGGGATGATTGGAGTAGCACAGGTATCTGGCTGCAGTAGTGGGTCACATGCTGAGCGAGACATGGGACTGACGGCTGCCCCTGAGTATCTGGGAGGAAAGTATGTCCCTGTTCCCTAGAGTGGGTAGGTGGATAGGTTTTCCAGCTGGACCATGGGCACCCATTGCTGTTGACTGTAAAGAGTGGGAGGCCCCACTTGTTCTTGGACCCCTGTCTCAGGTGGCTAGGTGGTGTGCATGGAGCCCCTAGTCCCTAGGCCCATCATGTGGGTAGGTGAGGACCCTGCTTAATGAGCAGAGTGGTGTCAAATACTCCACCATATAGCTGATACAGTTGAAGTTAGGCTTCAGGTATATGCCCTGTTGTATTGTGCTAATGAGGGCTTATGCTGTAGAAATGAGGCCACACAGGTCTATGCAGGGGTGAAAAGCATTCCGGGTCCATAGACCCCTTATGCCTGTGGCTAGGTAAAGATGCTTTACCTGCCCTGAGTTCCTGGCTTTGGGGAGCTGACCGATTATTTTTTCCCTGTTTATTAATTTGCTCCCTCTGCAAGGCCAGGATTAGAATGGCCCAGGGGATGCAGCAATCACTGAAGCTGGCCCAGGACCCAGTGCAGAGCAGGAAGGAGGCATGTAAATTGGAGACAGATTCTTCCCAAACAGTGTGTGTTTTCATCAGCACGGTGGGTTAGATGCATGTACTTATCTTTTGCTGATTATGCGCTGCTTTTCACTGGTTTTGGAGGCTTGAGTAGACTGTCTGCCAATTGGTCTCTGCCGATGTGGAAAGTGTGTCCTGAGCGCCACTGGTTATTGCACCGTGCACTCCAGCCA
Source organism: Dugong dugon (assembly GCA_030035585.1). Taxonomy (NCBI): domain Eukaryota; kingdom Metazoa; phylum Chordata; class Mammalia; order Sirenia; family Dugongidae; genus Dugong; species Dugong dugon. The sequence goes on from CM057472.1 coordinate 73,221,262, forward strand.
GTCCGGTTTGCAGGGCACTGGTTCCTGCCGGGTCAGGTCTAGCAACTCCTTGCTGCTTCAGAACCTTCTCTCCCTACCCTGCCACTCAATCTGATTCCTTAACTTTGCTTTTGATGCTCAGGGCTCCTAGATTGTCATATATAATTGATCAACTTGTTGTTTTGACTCTTTGTTGTAAGAGGGACCACAGGAAGCATCTGACTACTCTGCCATCTTGGCCCTGCCTCAGATGAGTTAATTTTGGTAATGTTCTTAGGGATCTTTTGAAAGGTACTGTAGATCATAATAATTTATCTCTGAGTAGGAAATAATAGGGAACAGGAAAGTTTTTAAATATTTTAAGCTGATTTGGCAGATTTTATTCATTTAAAAACCTTATTGTATTCCTGATATATAATTTACATAATTTTTTAATTTACTTTCAGTGATTGATTTGGGTACCAGTGAGTAGGTAGTTTACAATATTTTCAGTTTCACTAGATTTTTACTAGTATTGGTGAAATTTATTATTTATTCTCATTTTTGTCTACAGTTTATTTTATCCTGATTTGTTCAATGTATAAAGCAAGATCCAGTACAAAGGATTGGATTAAGGTCCTGTCTTAATCTGTAACAGGTTTTATTTTTAATCTAAGTTTTTGTTTCTATAATTCTCCAATCCTTTGAATTGAGCAAATATTATATCTCATGAAAATTCTGCTTAACTTATAGTCATATAGAACAGTTATGACATAGAAGCTTGGCCTTAATTTTAGGTTTCTATTCATTTAAACTATACCTTGGTTTTATTTGTCAGGGACAATTCTACTGGATTCTTTTACAGGAAATGCTGGAAGATAAAGTGGTATTCTGATAACAGGAACTTAGTGGGGCAAAGCCCATGATTTTCTAAATTAAATTAATTTTCTCTGTAGAGTTGAAGCCCCTATGGCATGTTATTCAAAGACTAAATAGATTCAAAGATCATAATGATTTCATTGAGGATAACCCAGGTATGCTATTACGTTCAAGTAGAATGGACCAAGCAAATCTCCTATGGTGTTAGTCTTTTAAATGCTTATCTAAAAAGTTCTTCATCTGTAATACATAATATTGGGTTATTTTATATATCATTTTGTGCTGATCTTTACTGTTGTGCTACATAAATCATAACAGATTGAGAAAATGCTATTGTTTAAATTTCTGTAGTTCCTCATTGACCTCAGCCTCATTTTTAAAACTGTATATTGCTCAGATTTTCATTGAGTCGACATTTTACCATAATGTGAGTCATTCCCCTAGACTTTTGAGTGATTTTGCATGGAAGAGATTATCTTGTTATTATGGTTATTGGAATTTACATTATAGTTTCTAGTCAGCTTGTATTTAAGCAGACACAGTGAAAAAGATCTGTGTAATGCATTGCTTTAGTTTCTGAACTTGTTTGGACCAGTTGGAAGTATACAACTCTGGTGGAGAACTCTGTTAGTTAGGGCAAATAGCTTCTAGGGAAAGGCATTTACCAGTTACCTTGAAATTATCTGTCTTTTGATATAGGATCCTAAAAGCTGACATTTAAAGCATAACTGAGCTCATTTCAGATTGAATCTAAATAATGTTTATAAAAAGTAACAATAGTAAAAGATTTGTTGTTGTTTGCTGAGGGGACTTTCTTTTGTTTGTTTATGTTTTAAATGAGACCTTTACTGAAAATTGATAGGGTGCTATTTTTTTCTTTTTTCTTTTTTTTTGAGAAAGAAAACTGACAGGAGCAAAAACGGAGAAACAGCGATTTCACTTTTTAAATGAGGATAGAAATTTTTCTTTTCAGTAAAAAAATAACAATCTAGTTGGAGAAACAGAAAATGGTTCTCTTCCTATCCAGTGGGTGTAGATGGTCTCTTGGTATGAAAAGGGGCCAGGATAGCACTAAGAACACATATATTTCAGTTTGTGTGGAAACCCTCCACTCCAACACAGTCTGTATCTGACCCCATTTTTCTTTGACAAGGCTGATTCTTTAAAATAGATTTAAGGCTAGACTATAACTATAAACTTTATTTATCTGATAAGTCTGCTGACCTTGAGATCAAACAAATGGTCTGTTTTTCTCAGAGTTGTGAAGTGTATTTTACTAAGTGATTTCAAATAGCGGTTGTAATTTGCCCAACAAGAGTGGGAATCAGCATAAAGCCAGAGATGGTAATAATGGTAACTCATCAGCTTAACTGCATTAAGATACTTACTAAATATTTAAAACAGCTTATATTTTCATTGTATAAGTCGTTCACATCCCAGGTTAGATTTATTCATAGGTATTTTATTCTCTTAGATGCTGTTATAAATGGAGTTGTTTCCCTAATTTCCTTTTCAGATTTCTCATTGCTAGTGAATAGAAACCCGACTGATTTTTGTTTGTTGGCCTTCTGTCTTAGTCATCTAGTGCTGCTACAACAGAAATACCACAAGTGGATGGTTTTATCAAAGAGAAGTTTATTTCCTCACAGTAAAGTAGGCTAAAAGTCCAAATTCAGGGTGTCAGCTCCAGGGGAAGGCTTTTTCTCTCTGTTGGCCTTCTTCTCATCAGTGTTCCCCCGGCCTAGGAGCTTCTCAGCGCAGGGACCCCAGTCCAAAGGAAGCGCTCTGCTCCCAGCACTGCTTTCTTGATGGTATGAGGTCCCCCTGTCTCACTGCTCACTTCTGTCTTTTATATCTCAAGAGATTGCCTCAGGACACAATCCAGTCTTGTAGATCAGGTCCTGCCTTACTAACACAACTGCCACCCATCCTCCCTCATTAACATCATAGAGGCAGGTTTACAACATACAGGAAAATCACACAGTACCAGGAATCATGGCCTAGCCAAATTGATACACACATTTTTTGGGGGGACGTAATTCAAACCATGACACCTTCTACCTTACAACTTTGCTAAATTCCTCTATTAGTTCTAGAAGTTTTTCATGTAGTTTTTTGATGTCTGTATATCTTCTTTGGTGAGGTGTCTGTTCAGATATTTTACCCATTTTTTTTTTAATTGGGATCATTGTTACTATTGAGTTGTCAGAGTTCTTTATATATTCTAGATATGAGTCCTTTGTTGGGTATATGTTTTGGAAATCTTTTCTGCCAGTCTGTAGCTTGCCTTTTTTATTTTCTTAACAGTGTCTTTTAAAGAGAAAATGTTTTAAATTTTGATGAAGTCCAGCATTAATTGTTTTTCTTTTATAGTTTAGGTTTTATGTGTTATATTTAATTTTTCCCACCAATCTTAGGTAACTAGAATTTTTTCTAAAAGTTTTATAATTTTAGCTCTTACATTTAGATCTCTGGTCTGTTTCAAGTTATGATGTGAGGTAAGCATTGAGTTTTATTTTCCTGCATATAGCTATCCAATTGTTCTAGAGCCATTGTTCAAATACGATCTTTTTCCCATTGAATTGCCTTAGCACCCTTATTGAAAATCAATTGACCATACATATGTGTCTGTCCTTTCACCAGTACCACACTGTCTTCATTACTTTAAGTTTGTAGTAAGTGTTAAAATCTGGTAGTGTGATTTCTACAACCTTATTCTTCTTTTCCAGAATTGTTTTACTTATTATAGTTCCTCTGCCTTTTTGTATAAATTTTAGAATCAGATTGTCTGATTAATTGTTTCAAATATATAAAAAATACAATTAGTTTTTGTATATTTATCCTGTATCCTGCATCTTTAGTAAACTTACTTATTCTAGTAACTTTTTTGTAGATTCCATTGGATTTTCTACATAGACACTTATACTTAATCTGGATTCTATTTGGTAGTAGTTTCTTTATAGATATTCACCTTAATTAAATGGTGTAATTTGTTATTATAATTTATAATAAACCACAAATTTAGTTTCTTCTTTGCTTTAAATACTTGACAATGTCTGAGTTTGGAATTTTAGGCTTTCTTAGCAGGAGTTTAAAAATATTGTGTGATGCCTAGTGGTAACAAAGAACCTTTTTTTTTTTTTTAAATTCCTGGCAGTGCACTCACCACAACCCTGTGAGCATTAGGTTATTTTTCAGTTTTACATATTTTTATACATTTCTATCCTCTTAATTATCAATAATGAAGTCTCTTAAAACACCATTCCTTATTAAAGGTATATAAGGGAATGCATATAAGATACCTAATATCTATGACCCAGGAAAAAAAGAGCAACTGATGATAGTGCAAGTGCTATTCCCAAAACCATTTAGTCTTTGAGGGTGGCAACACCTAATTAAGATTTTACCCTTTCACTTTTTTTAATATGAGTTGAACATACATTTGAATCTCTTAAATTTAGGTGAATTAGCCATGCATCTACTTGATTTGAATGTTATTCAGTTTCCTCAGTAATTTTCCATTCCTAGAAATGCCTTTTTTTCCCAAGAAGTGGAAAGTTTCACTATAGTTAGGCTATGTCCTAGATTACGGTATAGTTCTAAAAACAATTTCCCAAATCTTAAAGCAGATCTGATTCCCATATGAGTAGTGTCACTATGACTCAATCAATTCAGTGGCAACGGGTAAACGGGTAGTGTGGTAATTAAGAATTTTGATCCTGACTACAAAGTACCAGGCTGGAGGTTCATATTCCAGAATCCCAGTCCCAATTCCAATGAGGCAGTATTTTTGGAGTAGCAAGACTCCCACGAAGAGAAAATGGAGGCTTGTGAGTAGTTGCAGAATCAGGTTTTCGGGACAGACCTGAAGACTATGCAATTTTCAATGCTGTCTTTTATGAAAAAGAATACAAAATATGAATATGTGATTAAATATTAAAGTAAATATTTATTTAGAATGGAAAAAGAAACCCCAACAAATTACAAATTTTTGTTGTGATTTTATGCTCTACATTTTTTAGGGTATTAATGACAAGAGAGCTTCTATTTTAACTAGGCATCATTGAGAACTGACTCTTCCACTTATTACTTTGTGCATCCTGTACTGGACATTATAGGACACTGTCTTAGGCTGGGTTCTCTAAAGAAGCAAAACCAGTAAAATATATAAATATATATAGAGAGATTTATATCAAGGAAATGGCTCATGCAGTTTTAGAGGCTAGAACATCCCAAGTCCGTGGTCAGCATAGAGGCTTCTCCTGATTCACGTAGCCACAGGGGCTGGCAAACCCAAGATCAGAAGGTTGGAGAGCAGGGCTGTTGTCACAGGCTGTGAAGACCAACTAATCCCAAGATCGGCAGGCAAGCCTGCAGGTAAGCTGCTAGCTCAAGTCCCAAGAACTGGTGGTCAGACAAACAGGAGCCAGCTACAGGATCCAGAATGAGCAAAAGCCCACGAGCCTTGCAAGAACGTCCAGTTATTTTCTATGTAGGTCACATGCCCAAGGAATCTCCCCTTCAACTTACTGGCTACTCACAGCAGATCCCATCATGGGGGTGATCACATATCAGATCTCAACAGGGAAGTGATCACAACATTATACGACTGCCAAAACACTAAGAATTGTGGCCTAGCTAAGTTGACACACAATCTTAACCGTCACAGACACATTCATAACACAGTGCAACCTCTTGCACCTATTTATGTCATGAAAATAACTGCACAAAAGCAAGTATGAACCTCATTGATACCTGCCTTTAAACCCAAACTAAATGAATCCCTGTAACAGGACCCCAGAAATGCTGATTCATTCCCACCCAACACTAACAACTAGGAAATGAGATGAGAGGGAATTCCTAGTGGAAGAAGACAGTTATCTTAACTCACTGTAGTCAAAGTATCAACTTTTGCAGATTTTACAGAAACATGAATACATTGCACAAGCTCCTCCCAGGGCCTTTGAAGGGACCTGCGTAAATGAGGGTTCCTAAAGCTTTAGTTTCAGTGAATCCACTCTGACCCTAAGAAAGCCATTCTCATTGAACTGAGAGGGAACCTAAAGTCCCTAAGGGTTTCTCGTCCTGCTCCAAAGGCATGGGATTACCTAAGGACACTAACAGAAACCTGAAAGAGAGAAAAACAGCCTCTGATAATGCAAAATTAGATAAAAAGTAATAGACTCTGACCCTATAAGATTGAGCAGGTTCTGTCTTAAGTACACTGATAAAACAAAAAAATCTAGGTGTCTCCAGTTAAAAATTTGCTTTAATTTGATATTAGAACAGCAGTTTTTCATTAAAATGTGCTGACCTCGGACTAGGACTTTCACCCTCCATTATTACTCTCTAGAGCCTGCAGTACTTTCTCAAGTTGACCAGCCAACAATTGTGTGTCAGCCTCTTGTTCACTGACTGCCCACAACTTTTGTGTAGGTCAGCCATGCTCTAGGTCTGAGTCCCGGTGACTGTAGACCATAACTGAGAGGCCTTTGCAATGACTTTTTTGTCTCTGTTCAGTAAGCCTCACTGTCCCCAGACCTCCCTAATTGCTTAGCTCAAGACAGAGTATTGACTAAAAATCCTTTTTTAAAAAATTTTTATTGTAAAAATATATAACATATTTTATATATATAAATATATGTGTGTGTGTGTGTGTGTGTGTGTGTATAACCAAACCTGTTGCTGTCAAGTCGATTCTGACTCATAGCAACCGTATAGGAGAGAGTAGAACTGCCCCATAGGGTATCCAAGGAGTGTCTGGTGGATTCGAACTGCCAACCTTTTGGTTAGCAGCCATAGCTCTTAACTGCTGCACCACCAAGGCTCCTTTATATACATTTGTTATATAAATACCATTGTCAATTTAATTTTTTTCATATGTACTGTAAAAATGATGTGGGGGCAGAGTCTGACATCTTAACTTCACAAAGGGGCAGGAGAATCAAGATCAACAGCCCAAGGCTGACTCCTATGAGGTAGAGGTTAGACATGCCTCCTCTCTCTGCCATCTTTACTAATTCTGACACCAACCATCCCTCCCATGGCACTCTCTACTTCTGTTCAGGGTTTAATAATTCATTGCAGTGGCCACACAGAACTCACAGATATTACTTATGATTATGGAGTTTATTAGGGAAGTAACAGGTTACAATTCAGGCTCAGGAACACTCAGGATACAGTTCTTCCACTAAGACAGCCTCTTCCTAGCTGTGCTCACAGGCGCCCCTCTCTCTGGTCCCTTGGCCTCTGCCCTGCTCAGGCAAGTGTTACAAAGCTCTTTTAGCTCTGCCGATAAGTATCCAGAGGCACCCCATTCCACCAGTAAGCCTCGACCCAAAGACACTCAGCTTTCTCGTTCCATGAACCGGGAATCCCACTGCCTGGTCTCTTGCTGGTCTCCCCTGCTCCCACTGCTTCTCACTGTCTTCAGTGCCACGGCTCGCTCTCAGTCTCCTGGTTCCAGGAGCTTCTCAGTGCAGGGATCTCAGGTCCAAAAGACATGCTCTGCTCTTGGCTCTCCTTCCTTGGTGGTGGTGGGATCCTCTCTCTCCTGCCTCTCGGATGGCTCACCGTAAGCCCAGCAGGATAGCAAAACTGACCAGTCCCTCTGGTGGGCTACAATTATCCTATCTGCACAGTCCCACCCAGTCACTTGACTAGGAGTTACAAGACCATGGTGAGAAAGGCCATACAAAAGCAATCCATCACACAACATGTACAATATAGTGAAATCAATTACATCAGTCATGTTGTGCAACCATCACCAATATCCATTGCCAAATTTCCATCACCATAAACAGAAATTCAGTGCTTGTTAACAATGACTCCCCTTTCTCACCCTCCCTCCTGCCCCTGCTAACGACTAATAAACTTTGGTCTCTGTACATTTGCCTATTCTATTTTATATGAGTGAGATCATATAGTATTTGTCTTTTTGTGATTGTCTTACTTTACTCAACATGTTTTCAAGGTTCATCCGTGTTCTAGCATGTATCAGGACTTCATTTGTCTTTATGGCTGAGTAATATTCCCTTATATGTACATAACCAGTTTTTTCTTTTCCAATCCATTCATCTTTCGATGGACATTTAGATTGTTGCCACCTTTTGGAAATTGTGAATAGTGCTGCAAGGAACATTGGTTTACATGTGTCTATGTCCCTGTCCCTGCTTTCAAGTCTCTTTAATATGTATCCAGGAGTGGCATTGCTGGGTCATATGGTAGTTCTGAAGTGTTTAGTGGTATTCCCACTTTCCATGCGGGAGACTCAGTTTTGATTCTCAGCCAATGCACCTCTTGCAGAGCTACCACCTGTCTATCACTGGAGGCTTGCATGTTGCTATGATATTGAACAAATTTCAACAGAGCTTTCAGACTATGATAGAACAGGAAGAAAGGCCTACTTCTTCAGTCTACTTCCAAAGATTAGCCAATGAATACCCTATGGAAAGAAAATCCTAACAACTGGGCCTATAAAAAACACCAAGGTAAACAGTGAAGAAATGGAAGTTGTCAAGGATTTCTTTCTACTTGGATCAACAGCCAACACCCATGGAAGCAGCAGTCAGGAAATCAGATGATGTATTGCATTGGGCAAATCTGCAAAAGACCTATTTAAAGTGCTAAAAAGCAAAGATGTCGCTTTGATGACTAAGGTGTACCTGCCCCAAGCCATGGTATTTTCAGTCTCCTCTTACGCATGAGAAAGCTGGACAGTGAAAAAGGAAGACTGAAGAATTGATACCATTGAGTTGTGCTGGCAAAGAATATTGAATATATGATGGACTGCCAGAAGAAGGAACAAATCTGTCTTGGAGGAAGTACAGTCAAAATGCTCCTTAGAAGTAAGGGTGGTAAAACTTCATCTGGCTTACTTTGGACATGTCATCAAGAGGGATCAATCATTGGAGAAGGACATCATGCTTGGTAAAGTAGAAGGTCAGCATAAAAGAGGGAGGCCCTCAATGAGATGGATTGACACAGTGGCTGCAACAATGGGCTTAAACACAGCAACAGTTATGAGGATGATGCAGGGCCAGGCCACATTTTTTTCTGTTATACATAAAGTCACTATGAGCTGGAACTGACTCAAGGACATCAGACTACAACAGCAACATGGTAGTTCTGTGTTTAACTTTTTGAGGAACTGCCAAACTCTTTTCCACAGAAACTATACTATTCTGTGGAGCCCTGGTAGTGCAGTGGTTTAAGAGCTCAGCTGTTAACCAAAAGGTCAGCAGTTTGAATCCACCAGCCACTCCTTGGAAACCCTATAGGGCAGTTCTACTCTGTCGTGTAGGGTCACTATGAGTCAGAATCGACTCGATGGCAATGAGTTTTTTTGGTATACTATTTTGCATTCCCACCAGCAATGGTTAAGGGTTTCAGTTTCTCCAGATTCTTGTCAACATTTATTGTTTTCTATCTTTTTTTATCTTAGCCATCCTAGTAAGGGTAAAGTGAAATCTCATTGTGATTTTGGTTTGCATCTCTCTAGTAGCTAATGATGTTGAACATCTTTTCATGTGTTTGTTGGCCATTTGTATTTCCTCCTTGGTGAAATGTCTGTTAAAATCCTTTGCCCATTTTTTTATTGGGTTATTTTGTCTTTTTCTTGTTAAGTTCTAGTTCTTTGTATATTCCAGATATTAAACCATTTTCAATATAGGTAGTCCTCGACTTATGATGTATTCCGGTTATGATGAATAACGCTTATGACCATCTTTTTTTTTTTTTTGGTACATCTTACGGTTAGTGATATGTACTACCTACAGTGTTGTAACACGTAATTTGCTGATGTTATCGGTCTCAGATGTTCACTCTCAGATGTTCAAAGACTGGATTTATAAAGATACTGATACTAAAAGGCAGTGATAATGAAAACTGAAAAATAAAAGAGATATTCAACCTATGTCAGAAGTAACTTACAACAGAGTCATTGGAACAGAACCCTGTCGTAAGTCGGGGCCTACCTGTATATAATTTCCAAAAATTTTCTCTCAGTCTGTAGAATGTCTCTTCACTTTGTTGTTGCTCAGGATCTTAAGATCAAAGAAGTCATAGATATGAATCAGTGATAAGTCATAAAAGCAAAGCTACAGCAATTGCTGCAAGTACAATGAAAATATATATACTCTGATCCTAGAAAATGGGTACAATGTTCTTACACATTGGTTATAGTACTGTGATTGTTGTTGTTGTTACGTGCCAACAAGTTGGCCCCTGACTCATGGCAACCCCATGCACAACAGAATAAAATGTTGCCCGCTCCTGTGTCATCTCCATGATCATCAGTTGGGGATTGAACTGTTGTGATCCATAGAGTTTTCTTTGGTGATTTTTGAAAATAGATCACTAGGCCTTTCTTTCTAGTCTATCTTAGTCTGGAAACTGTTGAAACCTGGTCAGCATCATTGCAACATGCAAGCCTCTACTGACAGATGGGTGGTGGCTGCCCATGAGGTGGATTGGCTGGGAATTGAACCCAGTCATCCACTTGGAAGGTGAGAATTCTATCACTGAACCACCCATGTTCTCAGTACTGTAGTAGCTCTTCTATAAAAAGTGCTGGGATGTATTGTGTGGATTGCAATAATAAAATTGATCTACTTAATCCTAAAGTAGAACCCTGGTGGTATAGTGGTTAAGAGCTCAGCTGCTAACCAAAAGATTGGCAGTTTGAATCCACTATCTGCTCCTTGGAAACCTTGTTGGGCAGTTCTACTCTGTCCTATAGGGTTACTATTACTCGGAATCGACTTGACGGCAGCGGGTTAATCCTAACATATCCGTTGTGATAAATATTTGTCAGGGGGTGGTGTATGTGACTTGGATAGCTCATATCAGCTCAGGAACACTCTTGTGAGAGGTTTGCACTAATTCCTCTTTCTCTATAAACAGTTGAGGCATTCAAAGTCATTACACTGATGTTATACTAGGTTAGGTCCAATTAATTATTTTGAAAACAGATGGTAAAACAGTCCAACGTCTCAACAAAACCACCAAATCCATTGATATCGAGTTGACTCCAACTCATAGTGACCATATAGGACAGAGTAGAACTGCCCCGTAGGGTTTCCAAGGAGTGACTGGTGGATTCAAACTGCTGACCTTTGGGTTAGCAGCCGAGCTCTTAACCAGTGTGCCACCAGGGCTCTCAAATGTCCCAAGGCCCCGTTAAGTCCTTTATTTGGGGTGGCAGAAGAAAGCAGATATTTCTTGTTCTTTTAGTACATTGAGAATGAAGAATGTAAGCTGCCATTTCTGAGCACTTTCTGTATGGCAGGTATTATACAAAGTAACTCCATGAGGCAGGTGTTGTTATATTTAATATGCAGAAGAGTAAATTGAGGCTTAGAAATATTTGCGTAAGGAGCCTAGTAAATAGCAGAGGGCAGAGAAAGAGCCTTAACTCCAAGCCTATATATTCACCATTAACAAGTAGTATGAGTGTTCAGTTTGTTTGTTTTTCTGGTGCTTCGATAAAGGTGATGGAGTGGATATAAGCTTCAGGGCTGCTTTTAATACTAGCTGGTAAAGCTACGTCTTCTTCTGCATCTGCCTATCATTAGTAACATGGGAACTTGCTGCAGAAACTATAAAGGAATAAATTTCTCATGTAACTAGTTAACATGGGAAATTGAAGCATAACTTTTATATAGCTAAATGAGTAGAACCATGAAATGTGAAGTCTGCCTGTGTTCATAGTTTCCACTTCTTAAGATGCTTTGTTCTTCACTGTCAGTGTTACGTAGATTATCAATTATAAAAAATACACAGAAATTTGCAGAAGTCAGTAGAGAATGTAAATTTTTTTTTTCCAGGAATGAACAAACTTAAAGAAAAAATATTGGTAATGAGGAAATCCTGTGGAAACAGTGTGTTCGAAAAGTCATTTGTCTTAAATCGTAGCAGTAGTCATGAGAGGTGGTTTTCTTTCTCTAGATTATGAATAGTTGAACTAGAAGGTCTTAGGAAAGAAACAAAAAGAAGATATAAGGAAAACCAAATGGAAATTTTAGAACTAAAAAATACAGTAACCTAAATTTAAAAAAACGCATTAGTTTAGTTCAATAGTAACAGAGATGATAGAGGAAAGAATCGGTGCACTTAAAGATAGATCAATACAAATTATCCAGTCTAAACAACAGAGAGAATATAGATTGAAAAAAATGAACAGAGCCCAAGGCCATTGGGAGCAATAACAAAAAAACCTAATGTTTTGTATCACTGGAGTCCTGTCAGGAGAGGAGAAAGAGTGAGGAACTTAAAAGATATTTGAAGAAATAATAGCTACAAACTGCTTAAATTTGGAAAAGATATAAACTAAACCTACATATTCAGGAAGCTGAGCAAACTCATAATTCCCAGAGAAATCCATTACCAGATAGTTTATAGTCAAATTTCAGAAAACTAAAGACAGAGAAGAAAAAAACAAAACAAAACCTTGAAAGCAGCCAGAAAGAAAGGATGCTTTACCTTCAAAGGTATAATTTGAATGACAGTGGATTTCTCATCAGAAACCATGGAGGCCAGAAGGAAGTAGTAAAATATTTTTTAAATGCTGAAAGAAAAGAGCTGTCAACCCAGAATTCTTCATTCAGTGAAAATATCCTTCAGTAATCAGGTGAAATAAAGACATTCTCAGATGAAAGAAAACTAAGAGAATTTGTTGCCAGCAGACTTGTTCTAAAAGACTGGCTAAAGGAAGTTCTTCAGACAGAAGGGAAATGATGTCAGAAAGAAAACTGGATCATCAGAAATGAAGAAAAGTGCGAAAGTGCCATCGAGTTGATTCCGGTTCATAAAAACCTGTTGCCATTGAGTTGGTTCCGACTTACAACAAGCCTGTAGGACAGAGTAGAACTGCCACATAGGGTTTCCAAGGAACAGCTGGGGGATTTGAACTGCTGACCTTTTAGTTAGCTGCCGAGCTCTTAACCACTGCACCACCAGCAACCCTGTAAGCACAGGGTGGAACTGCCCCCATTGGGTTTCCAAGGCTGTAAATCTTTATGGAAGCAGACTGCCACGTCTTTCTGCCGAGGAACGGCTGGTGGGTTCCAACTGCGGACCTTTTGGTTAGCAGCTGAATACCTTAACCACTGCACTACCAAGACTCCTAGAGTAAATATAGAGTAAATATAATTGACTAGTCTTCTTCTGTTGAGTTATGTTTGATGTTGAAAGCAAGAATTATAACATTGTCTGATGTGTTCTCAATGTACTTAAGGGCAATTTTTAAGACAACTATATTGTAAAGGAGGGAGAGTAAAGGGACCTAAAAGGTGTTAAACTTTCTGCATTCCACGTGAAATAGTAAAATGGTAATACTAGTAGATTGTGTATATATATATGTACATATATGTTGTTGTTGCTGGGTGCCATCAAGTTGCTTCAGACTCATAGCAACCCTATGTACAACAGAAGAAAACACTGCCTGGTCTTGCACCATCCTCACAATCACTGTTTTGCTTAAGCCCATTGTTGCAGCCGCTGTGTAAATCCATCTTGTTGAGGGTCTTCCTCTTCTTTGCTGACCCTCTAATTTTTGATGTCCTTCTCCAGGGACTGATCCCTCTTGGTAACATTTCCGAAGTATGTGAGACGAAGTCTCGTCATCCTTGCTTCTCAGGAACACGCTGGTCATACTTCTTCCAAGACAGATTTGTTTGTTATTTTGGCAGTCCATGGTATAGTCAATATTCTTTTCCAACACCACAATTCAAAGGCATCAGTTGTTCTTCAGTCTTCTTTATTCATTGTCCAACTTTCACACATGTATGACGTGATTGAAAACACCATGGCTGGGGTCAGGCGCACCTTAGTCTTCATGACGACATCATTGCTTTTCAACACTTTTTTAAAGAGGTCTTTTGTAGCAGATTTGCCCAGTGCAGTGGATCTTTTGATTTCTTGACAGCTGCTTCCATAGGTATTGATAGTGGATCCGAGTAAAATGAAATCCTTACAACTTCAATCTTTTCTCTGTTTATCATGATATTGTTTATTGGTCCAATTGTGAGGATTTTTGTTTTCTTTATGTTGTGGTGAAGTCTCAACATACTGAAGGCTGAGGTCTTTGATCTTCATCAGTAAGTGCTTCAAGTCCTCTTCACTTTAAGCAAGCAAGGTTGTGTAATCTGCATATCACAGGTTATTAATGAGTCTTCCTCCAATCCTGATGCCCCATTCTTCTTCATATAGTCCAGCTTCTCAGATTATTTGCTCAGCATACAGATTGAATAGGTATGGTGCAAGGATACAACCTTCACGCACGCCTTTCCTGACTTTAAACCATGCAGTATTCCCTTGTTTTGTTCCAACGACTGCCTCTTGATCTATGTACAGATTCCTCATGAGCACAATTAAGTGTTCTGGAATTCTCATTCTTTGCAGTGTTATCCATAATTTGTTATGATCCACACAGTCAAATGCCTTTGCATAGTCAACAAAACACAGGTAAGCATCTTTCTGGTATTCTCTGCTTTCAGCCAGGATCCATCTATCTGACATCAGCAATGATATCCCTGGCTCTACGTCCTCTTCTGAATCTAGCTTGAATTTCTGCCAGTTCCCTGTCGATATACTGCTGCAGCCACTTTTGAATAATCTTAAGCAAAATTTTACTTGTATGTAATATTAATGATATTGTTGGATAATTTCCGCATTCAATTGGATCAGCTTTCTTGGGAATAGGCATAAATATGGATCTCTTCCAGTCAATTGGCCAGGTAGCTGTCTTCCAAATTTCTTGACATAGATGAGTGAGCACTTCCAGCGCTGCATCGTTTGTTAAAACATCTCAGTTGGTATTCCGTCAGCTCCTGGGGCCTTATTTTTTACCAATGTCTTCAGTGCAGCTTGGATTTCTTCCTTCAGTACCATCGTTTCCTGATCATATGCTACCTCCTGAAATGGTTGAACATTGACCAATTCTTTTTAGTATAGTGACTCTTTGTATTACATCCATCTTCTTTTGATATTTCCTGTGTTGTTTAATATTTTCCCATAGAATCCTTCACTTTTGCAACTTGAGGCTTGAATTTTTTCTTCAGTTCTTTCAGCTTGAGAAATGTGGAGCGTAGTCTTCCCTTTTGGTTTTCTATCTCCAGTTCTTTGCACATGTCATTATAATACTTTACTTTGTCTTCTTCAGATGCCCTTTGAAATGTTCTGTTCAGCTCTTTTACTTCATCATTTCTTCCTTTTGCTTTAACTACTTGATGTTGAAGAGCAAGTTTCAGAGTCTCTTCTGACATCCGTTTTGGTCCTTTCTTTCTTTCCTGTCTTTTTAATGACCTTTTGCTTTCTCTTTCTTTATGTATGATATTCTTGATGTCATTTATAGCTCGTCTGATCTTTGGTCATTAGTGTTCAACGCGTCAACTCTATTCTTGAGATAGTCTCTGAATTTAGGTGGGATGTACTTAAGGTCATACTTTGGCTCTTGTGGACTTGTTCTAATTTTCTTCAGCCTCAACTTGAGCTTGCATATGAGCAATTGATAGTCTGTTCCGCAGTCAGCCCCTAGCCTTTTTCTGACTGATGACATTGAGCTTTTCCACTGTCTCTTTCCACAGATATAGTTGATTTGATTCCTGTGTATTCCATCTGGTGAGGTCCACATGTATAGTCGCCATTTATGTTGATGAAAAAAGGTATTTGCAACGAAGAAGTCATTGGTCTTGCAAAATTCTGTCATGCCATCTCCATCACCATTTCTATCACCAAGGCCGCATTTTCCAACTACCTTCTTCTTTGTTTCCAACTTTCACATTTCAATCACCAGTAATTATCAATACATCCTGATTGCATGTTCGGTCAATTTCAGGCTGCAGATGTTGGTAAAAATTTTCAATTTCTTCATCTTTGGCCTTAGTGGTTGGTATATAAATTTGAATAATAGTCATATTAACTGGTTTTCCTTGTAGGCATATGGATATTATCCTATCACTGACAGCGTTCTACTTCAGGATAGATCTTGAAATGTTCTTTTGACAATGAATGCAATGCCATTCCTCTTCAAGTTATCATTCCTGGCATAGTAGACCATATGATTGTCCAATTTAAAATGGCCAATACCAGTCCATTTCAGCTCACTAATGCCTAGGATATCTCTGTTTATGCATTCCATTCAATTTTTGACCATTTCCAATTTTCCTAGATTCTTACTTTGTACATCCCACGTTCTGATTAACGGATGTTTGCAGCTGTTTCTTCTCATTTTGAGTTGTGCCGCATCGGCAAATGAAGGTCCCAAAAGCTTGACTCCATCCATGTCATTAAGGTCGACTCTACTTTGAGGAGGCAATTCTTCCCCATTCATCTTTTGAGTGCCTTCCAACCTGAGGGGCTCATCTTCGGGCACTACATCAGACAGTGTTCTGCTGCTATTCATAATGTTTTCACTGGCTAATTCTTTTTAGAAGTAGACCTCTGGTTTCTTCTTCCTAGTCTGTCTTAGTCTGGAAGCTCAGCTGAAACCTGTCCGCCATGGGTGACTCTGTTGGTATTTGAATATTGATGGCATACCTTCCAGCATCACAGCAACACGCAAGCCCCCACAGTATGACAAACTGACAGATGCGTTGGGGGAGATATATATATATACACATATATAAAGTCCCTAGTTGTTAGGTGGTGTTAAGTTGGTTCTGACTCATAGTGACCCTATGTACAACAAAACAGAATGCTACCCAGTCTTGTGCCATCCTCACAATCATTGCTGTGTTAGAACCCATTTTTCCAGCCACTGTGTAAATCCATCTCCTCATTGAGGGTCTCCTTTTTCACTGACCCTCTGCTTTAGTAAGCAAAATGTCCTTCTCCAGGGAGTGGTCCCTCCTGATAACATGTCCAAAGTAAGTGAGATGAAGTCTTCTCATTCTAGCTTCTAAGGAGCATTATGCCTGTACTTCTTCCAAGACAGATTTGTTCGTTCTTATGGAAGCCCACTGTATATTCAGTATTCTTTACCAACACCATAATTCAAATGCATCAGTTCTTCTTTGGTTTTCCTTATTTATTGTTCAGCTTTCGCATGCATATGAGACAATTGAAAATACCGTAATAATTCCCACAGCAGCTATTAAAAGCACTCTTCTAAGAGATATACTCAAATGCTAAGAAAATGCCACTCTTGTCGAAAATCATTTCACCATAAATGTACAGGTTTATTTCTGTACTCTCAACTCTATTCAGTGGTCTATATGTCTATCATTATACCAGGCCCAGATTGTTTTGATCACTGTAGCTTTGTAGTACATTTTGAAATTGGGAATGTTATATATATTTTTAGGAGCCCTGGTGGTGCAGCGGTTAAGAGCTCGGCTGCTGACTGAAAGGTCAGCAGTTCTAATCCACCAGCCGCTCCTTGGAACCCTATGTGGCAGTTCTACTCTGTCCTATAGGGTATCTATGAATCAGAACCGACTCAAAGGCACATAACAACAACAACAACATATATATTTTTACCACAATAAAAAAAATATTAAAAATACTGAAGAGATAACTGCCCTAAGTACCAGTATTACCAAGAACACTGGCCCTTCATAGAATGGAAAAGCTATCAAAACAGTGTTACTCTGGCTTTTATTTAAAAAAAAAAAAAAATCATGAGCAACAGCGGTTGCTCATAAGCACAGGAACAAACTTTTAACCAGTGTTTCCCTTTTGTGTTTGTTATCCACTTCATCTTTTGATCTTATATGAGACAGGGATAACCATTCATGAACTTCCTTTTACTCTCCTTTTTTTAATGCCTTTTCCCGTTTCTCCCCCCTTCTCCTCTCCCTCCCTACTTACCCGATTTCTTTTTTTTTTTCCTCCTACTTTCTCCTCCCCTTTCTCTTCTCCCTTCTTCTTTTTAGTTTAGTTTTCTTTTTTTCACTTGTACTTCAGATGAAGGTTTACAGAACAAATAGTTTCTCATGAAACAGTAGCGCACATATTGTTTTATGATGTTGATTAACAACCCCACGACATGTCAACCCTCTGCCTTCTCGACCTTTTTTTTTTTTGGTGAAAATATACATAGCCAAATATACACCATTTCAAAAATTTCTGCATGCACAGTTCAGTGACATCGACTGCGCTCTTCCAGTTGTGCTGCTATTCTCACTTTAGATGAAGGTTTACAGAACAAAATAGTTTATCATTAAACAGTACACATGTTTGCTGTATGACAATGGTTAACAACCTTCTTTTTAGTTTTTTAAGAGAAGCTATCATATCCATGCGTGTATTTTGATTTTGAGGGAAGAGAGCCTAATGTGTCCTGTTAAGTCAAATGCTAATGGAGGACCCTTCTTAAACCAACCTTAATTTTGTTAGCATATGATTGTTAGCTGTTTCTGAGACCTGAGGACCAGGCTATAAACTTATGGAGAAAACATGAAGATACTTGAGGAAATGTGTCTCTACCCATTTATGTAGGATTGGCAGAATCTATACCCCTTTGTAGCTTAACTTTTCTTCCCCATATAGCCTTGGAGTGAGTTTTGATCACATCATATGCTTGAGTGAAACAATTAGTCTGAATGTATGTCAATTATCTAGTGCCTTTCTTTTGTGGCCTTTCTGGTAGCAGAAAATATTACCAAGGTTTCCACAGTGTACAGATTTCTTGCATCTGAGGTAGGAATTTTCTAGATACCACTTGGGATATTCAGGGATGACAGAATACTGTCTTAAAGACCCTCAATAGAAGAAATACCCGCATTCATTTGTTGATTTCTACTGGATTTGTAGAATTTCCATCTTTTTAAAAAATGACTGTAAAGCATTCAATAGAAGCTCCTAGGCAAAGAACAAAAGTTTGAATAATACATTTAAAATAAGTCAATTGTTGGCTTTACTTACCAAGATAAGCTTTCCTCTTGTGTAACTATAAAGTAACAATCTGCCTTTAGCAGGATAAGAGTGTGTAGACTATGTATCTTGATATCTTTTCTCCATTGAAGTTTTAACACTTAAATTTTACAAAATATCCACGGGGAAATTGATTCCTGAAGCCTTGGTAGCCTATGTGGGTCTGAGCTATTTTGTTGCCATTACTGCTTGCCACAGATTGTTCTTTGCTAGAGGAGTGGAGAGGACACCTTGATACTGTCTTAACCTTGCTATGAAAATATTCTAGTTTAATATGTTAAGAGACAATATAATTTCCTGTCCTGGCTTTTAAAAATAAGAATAATTTTTAACTTTCTCTTTCATGTTATTAAGTATGCCCAGAGTCTTCACTGTAATTACTACTTTGCAGTACTTCATTCTCTTATTTGCTTCATTGCCTTTTCTGCTTTGGTTTTGAAAGTAATTTTAGAGAAATAAAATCAGATTGTTTCCAATACAATGAAATGCTTTCAGGACACTATTAATGAGTCTTTTCTTCATTACTAACACAAAGCTAGATGTTACAAATCATTTTAAACAAATAAAAACTACCTAGTGTCATGGTTAGAGCAAAGAGCATACTAAAATTTATCTTACCTGGCCCATTCCTTTGGTTTTTAGTGACCTCTCTTCATAGCTGTCTGTTGCTTAACTCCTCCCGATAGAGGGGTTCTTAGAGAGGAGCTGGAAGGATCCCCTTGGGTTCTGATTCCTAATCCTTAGCCTACAGAAATGACCAGATAAGCGCTCTGAGCCTATACTTCTTGCTGTATCTTGTATTGAAGACATCTTGGTGGAATATACAAGGGGTTGGACAATGGATCCAGAATCCTGAATTCTAAATTCTTGCTTGCCATCAGTTAATTTAGTTTTGTGACTATGGATTTGACATCTTAGTGCTTTGGTTTTTAAATCTGTATAAAAACTTGTACTTGTTGGTTGTTATAAAGGTAAAATGAGGAAATGTATATGAAAACACTGTACAGATACAAGGCACTTGATACATCTGCTTCAATATTTTGCTAAGTAGCCTATGTTCTTTGATATTGATGTTGATTAACTAAGGAGTTAGGCTATGTATAATTGCTTTAATCTCTATTTGTGACACATAGGCATATGTTAGCATGCAGAGCCGTAACCATAAACTGGAATGGACACATATACACACTTTAAACAGGTATTAAACTTAGCTGTCACCACTCATTAAATACCCAAGTGGTGGTATAAAGCATCCTTAAGAGTGTAGAATCAGTTGTCTTGTGCTATAGGCATCTCTGTTTGCCTTCCCACCCATCTAAGTTGTCACCAATTTACAGAAGAATTGGGTATACAAAAGAAGTAAGCATTTGCTTCTCTAAGACTGTATTAAAGATGTATTTAATGTTTTTAGTGGTTATCTTAATACAAACAAATTCTGTCAGATACCTTACCGTACTGGTTACCACTGAGTTGATTCCAACTCACGGCAACCCAATGTGTGTTAGAGTAGAGCTGTGCTCCATAGACTTCTCAATGACTGATTTTACAGAAGTAGCTCCCCAGGACTTTTAATTCAGTGTACCTTTGGGTGTACTTGAACCACCAACCTTTCAGTTAGCAGCCAAGCACTTAACTGTTTATGCCATACAGGGACTCTCTCCTGCCAGATAGAGGTTAAAATAAATACTAAGAGGGAATCATTTTATTTTTACTATATCTCTGGTGTCAAGTTCTCGTTATCCAAATGGTAGACCACATGAGTGTACATGCAAAGTGAGTCTTGACTCACAATCCAAACCTACATAATGTTAGAATTGCTAGAGTTTGATATGACTATAGTCTTTTTTTTAAATATAATAATAATATCATTTATTGAGTGTTACTATGTGTTGGACATTATCTCATGCCATCCTTATGGCAACCCCATGAAATAAGTAGTATTATTGTTATTTTAAGGAGCCCTGGTGGTACAGTGGTTAAAGTGATGGACTGCTAACTGAAAGGTTGGTGGTTCAAAACCATCAACCACTCCATAGAAGAAAGATGTGGCAGTATGCTTCAATAGAAATTTACAGCCTTGGAAACTGTATGGGGTTGCTGTGAGTCAGAATTAACTTGATGGCAGTGGCTTTATTCTTATTTTACACATAGGAAATTGAAGCTTAGAGTAATTAAGTAACTTCTCAAGGTTACACAGCTAGTAAATGCCAGAGGCAGTATTTAAGCCTTGCTCAATCTGACTTCAACACCCAAGTTCTTAACCACCATGTTTTGGCTTCACCTTGCCATCCATGGCCTCTCATCATTATCTGAGCCAGGACTACAGTTCCATTCTTAGAAGCAAGAAGATTGAGCTGGATTATAAGTAAGCTTCTGACTTGTACACTAATGTTTATTTTGGCACTGTTCACAGTAGTCAAAAATGAAAACAATCTAAATGTCCATCATCAGATGAACGGGTAAACAAAATGTGGTACATACATGGAATGGAATATTAGTTAACCCTAAAGAGAAATAAAGTCCTGATACATGCCACAACATGGATGAACCTTGAAAACATTATGCTGAGTGAAATAAGTCAGCCACAAAAGGACAAATATTATATGATCCCACTTACGTGAAATAGGTGAATTATAGAGACCAAAGTTTATTAATGGTTACCAGGAGTGGGAAGGAGATAGAAAAGGAAAGTCTTAGCTTAGGGGAATTGAGTTTCTGTTAATGGTGGTGGAATAAATAATTTGGAAATGGATGGTGGTGATGGTTGCACACGATGAATGTCACCAATGTCACCAAATTGTACATGTAAAAAACGTTGAATTGGCAAATGTTTTGTTATATATATTTTTACCACAATAAAACAAACAAAAAAGGAAACCTCTGTTGAATGGATAAACATATATAATATATCCATATAATGGAATATTATTCAGCCATAAAGGGAAATGAAGTCCTAATACATGCTTCAAAATTGATGAACCTTGAAAACATGCTGAGTGAAATTAGTCAGACATAAAAAGACAAATACTGGGGAGGCGGGGCAAGATGGCGCTCTAGGCAGAAGCACCACGCTGTCCCTCCACAGCAAAGATCCGAAAAACTAAGCCTAACAGAGAATCAACAATCCTGAAACCCTAGAACACCAAATGAAGAGATAAAGAACTCAGCCAAACACCAAACGGAGTGAGAATACTAAAAGAGAACGGAGAGCGAGGAGAGACTCATGCAGAGATTCCTTACCAGCTAACGCAGCACGGATCCACCATCTTGGATTCCTATCGGAGACCAGCCAACGGGAGAGCAGCCTTGCAGAGCGTCCAGTGGGACACAGAATGACCAGCAATGTATGCCTCTGTACCTTCTGGCCAGTCTGTGCTGTGAAAACTGAGACCGACTCCCCCAGACCTCATAGCTACATCGGTGGGATCCCTGGGAACTTTGCAGTTCTTTAACTTTTCTGATTTTTATTTGGTCATTCTTTCCTTTTCTTTCTCTTCCCCCTTCTGGTTTCCTCCATCCCATAGTCTCTCATCTGTACATTCCAATGACAAGCTCCCCTAGCATTCTTTTATATTTGTATGCTTTTTGCTCCTGCTCCTCTCTCCTCTCTCCCATATCCAGCTTAGCTTCACACATAACCATCTTCCCGCTGCACCCTACCTACCTGCATCGTGCACTTGACATCAGACCACCAAGCTGTGCAGGCACGCCCTATTGGAACCTGCCCAGCACTGAATACCGACCGTCCTGGTGGCTGCGGTGAGTGCCACAAACAACCCGTCCCAGTGGCTCCTCTTCAGCTAGATCTGCCCAGCTGTACCACAAGGACGAAACAAAAAAAAAAAAAAAAAATCTACAATCAATAAACGAGAGAAATATCTACTGAATGCCCCGAAAACAGCAAACAATATCAAAACATTTACAAAAACAAGACAAGATGGCTCCAATAGGCGTCCAAATTAAAACACCAGATAATTCTCCTGTGGAAGAAAATGCACTAGAAGTACCTGATAGGGAACTCAAATCACTAATACTCGGAATTTTCCAAGAACTGAGGCAAAAAGCTGACAAACATGAGGAAAAAATAGACAAATTTATGGAAAATACAGACAAAAAATTGGAAGAATTCAGGAAGATGATGCAGGAACAAAATGCCAAAATAAATTCACAACTCGAAATTATACAAAAACAACAATTAGAAATCCAAAAGATAAACAACAAGATTTCAGAAATTGATGGTGTCATAGAAGGGCTGAGAAGTAGATTTGAAACCATGGAAGACAGGATCAGTGGAACTGAAGACAAACACTTGGATACAACTCTGTTTCAGGAAAAGTCAGAAAAAAGAACAAAGAAAAATGAAGAGACCCTGAGCGTTATGTGGGACACAATTAAAAGCAAAAACTTACGAGTGATTGGCATACCAGACAGGGGGAGAAAACAGAAAACACAAAGAGGATCATTGACGAACTGCTGACAGAAAACTTTCCCAATATCATGAAAAATGAAAAGCTGGCCATCCAAGAAGCTCAACGAACCCCATATAGAAGAGACCCCAAAAGAAAATCACCAAGACATATCATATTCACACTCGCTAAAACTAAAGACAAACAAAGAATCCTGAGAGCAGCTCAAGAAAAACAAAAAGTCACATACAGAGGAGAAACAATAAGACTAAGCTCAGATATTTTGGCAGAAACCATGCAGGCAAGAAGGCAATGGGATGACATATATAAAATCTTGAAAGAAAAAAATTGTCAGCCAAGAATAATATATCCTGCAAAACTCTCATTCAAATTTGATGGTGAAATTAGGTCGTTTCCAGATAAACAGAAACTAAAGGAATATGCAAAAGTCAAACCAAACTTACAAGAATTATTAAAGGGAGTTCTTCAATCTGAGGACAAACAGCTTCAGCCCTCAGGCAGGACCTAGGACCTAGGACGCAGGTTCATATGAACCAGATACCATTCTAGGAACTGAACTACAGAGGACTTTCCAAAAACAAAAGAAATACAACAGGGAATCAGAGAAATCAATCAAAGGATGACAACAACATCAAAACAATGAAAGAGGGAACAAACGGCATAGGTATAGAACCTTCTAAAGGAGAGGAAGGCAAGGCGATACCAAGTAACGGTAGACTGCTTCAAAATTATAAAGATAAGGGTAAAATTCATGGTAACCACAAAGAAAGTTAACAAACCAACTCATAAAAATAAGGCAAAAAACATAAAGTCTCAACAAAAACAAAACCTACAAAAACAAAAGAAATGAACACAAAATCCACAAACAAAAGTAACTCAGCACAAGAGAGTAAGAACAAAGAAAACTTCAGCACCACAAAAAAAAGCACTACAAAATGACAGCAACAAACTTCCATCTATCAATAATTACACTGAACGTAAATGGACTCAATGCACCCATAAAGAGACGGAGAGTGGCAGAATGGATAAGAAAACAGGATCCATCAATTTGCTGTCTACAAGAGACACACCTTAGAAACAAAGATGTGAATTTATTAAAAATCAAAGGTTGGAAAAAAATATATCAAGCTAACAACTATCAAAAAAGAGCAGGAGTGGCAATTCTAATCTCAGATAAAATAGACTTTAAAACAAAATCTACCATAAAAGACAAAGAAGGACACTATATAATGATTAAGGGGATGATCCATCATGAAGACATAACCATAATAAATATCTATGCACCCAATGACAGGGCTCCAAAATACATAAAAAAAAAAACTCTGACAACACTGAAAAGAGAAATTGACAGTTCCACAATAATAGTAGGAGACTTCAACACATCACTATCAGTAAAGGACAGAACAACTAAAAAGAAACTCAGCAAAGATACAGAAGACCTAAAGGACACAATCAGCCAACTGGACCTCATAGACGTATATAGAATAATCCATCCAACCACTGCAAAGTACACATTCTTTTCCAATGCACATGGAACGTTCTCCAGAATTGACCACATCTTAGGCCACAGAGCAATCCTCAGCAAGATCCAAAATGCTGAGATAATTCACAGTATCTTCTCTGACCACAATGCCATCAAGGTAGAAATTAACACTAGAAAGAGCAAGGAAAAAAAATCAAACACATGGAAACTGAATAATAATCTGCTTACACATCAATGGGTAATAGAAGAAATCAGAGATGGAATTAAAAAATTCCTAGAATCAAATGAAAATGAAAACACATCATGCCAAAACCTTTGGGACACAGCAAAGGCAGTCCTCAGAGGACAATTTATAGCAATAGATGCACATATCAAAAAAGAAGAAAGGGACAAAATCAAAACATTAACTACAGAACTCAAACAAATAGAAAGAGAACAACAAAAAAAGCCTACAACCACCGGAAGAAAGGAAATAGTAAAGATCAGAGCAGAAATAAATGAAACAGAGAACAGAAAAACAATAGAAAGAATCAACAAAACCAAAAGTTGGTTCTTTGAAAGAATCAACAAAATCAACAAACCACTGGCCAGACTGACAAAAGAAAAACAGCAGAGGGCAGAAATAACCCAAATAAGAAATGAAATGGGGGACATTACAACAGACCCAACTGAAATAAAAAGGATTATAACAGAATATTATGAAAAACTATATTCCAACAAATTTGAAAACCTAGAGGAAATGGATAAATTTCTAGAAATATACGGCCTACCCAAACTACAACAAAGTGATATTGAAAATCTGAACAGACCCATAACAGGAGAAGAGATTGAAAAGGTAATAAAAAAAACTCCCAACCAAAAAAAGCCCTGGCCCTGGAGAATTCTACAAAACATTTACAGAAGAGCTTGTACCAGTTCTACTCAAGCTATTTCAGAGCATAGAAGAGGAAGCAACACTTCCAAATTCATTCTATCAAGCCAGCATAACACTGATACCAAAACCAGGCAAAGACATCACAAAAAAAGAAAATTACAGACCAATATCTCTCATGAATATAGATGCAAAAATTCTGAACAAAATTCTAGCCAATAGAATTTAGTATCATATCAAAATAATAATACACCACGACCAAGTAGGATTCATACCAGGTATGCAAGGATGGTTTAACATTAGAAAATCCATCAACGTAATCCACCACATAAATAAAAGGAAAGAAAAAAATCACATGATCATCTTAATTGACGCAGAAAAGGCATTTGACAAGGTCCAACACCTATTCCTGATAAAAGCTCTCAATAAAATAGGTATAGAAGGGAAATTTCTCAACATAATAAAGGGCATCTATGCAAAACCAACAGCCAACATCATTTTTAATGGACAGAGGCTGAAAACATTCCCCTTGAAAACAGGAACAAGACAAGGATGCCCTTTATCACCACTCCTATTTAACATTGTGCTGGAAGTTCTAGCTAGAGCAATAAGGCAAGAGAAAAAAATAAAGGGCATCCAAATTGGTAATGAAGAAGTTAAACTCTCCTTGTTTGCAGATGATATGATACTATACATAGAAAACCCTAAAGACTCCACGAGAAATCTACTGGAACTAATAGAAAGATTCAGCAGAGTAGCAGGATACAAGATAAACATTCAAAAATCAGTTGGATTCCTATACAACAGTAAAGAGAACGATGAAAAGGAGATCAGGAAATTAATACCATTTTCAATAGTCCCTAAAAAGATAAAATACTTAGGAATAAATCTGACCAGGAATGTAAAAGACCTATACAAAGAAAACTACAAAACACTGCTGCATGAGACCCAAAGGGATCTACATAAATGGAAAAACATGCCATGCTCATGGATAGGCAGACTCAACATTGTGAAAATGGCAATTCTACCTAAAGCAATTTACAAATACAATGCAATCCCGATACAAATACCAACAACATTCTTCAAAGAGATGGAAAAACTAATTATTAACTTTATATGGAAAGGGAAGAAACCCCGAATAAGTAAAGCACTACTGAAGAAGAAGAATAAAGTTGGAGGACTCACACTACCCGACTTGAGAACCTACTATACAGCTACAGTACTCAAAACAGCCTGGTACTGGTACAACAACAGAGGCATTGACCAATGGAACAGAATTGAGAACCCAGATGTAAACCCATCCACCTACAGTCACCTGATCCTCGACAAGGGCCCAAAGTCCATCAAATGGGGAAAAGACAGTCTTTTTAACAAATGGTGCTGGCAAAACTGGATATCCATTTGTAGAAAAATGAAACAGGACCCATACCTCACACCATATACAAAAACTACTTCAAAATGGATCAAAGACCTGAATATAAAGCCTCAAACTATAAAATTCATAGAAGAAAAAATAGGACCAACACTTCAGGCCTTAATACATGGCATTAACAGGATACAAACCATAAACATCAACACAAAAAACCCAACAGATAAACTAGATAATTGGGATCTTCTAAAAATCAAACATCTATGCTCTTCAAAAGACTTCACCAAAAGAGTTAAAAGAGAACCTACAGACTGGGAAAAAATTTTTGGACAGTACAAGTCAGACAAAGGTCTAATCTCCATAATCTACAAGAAAATCCAACACCTCTACAACAAAAAGGCAACCAATCCTATCAGAAAATGGGCAAAGGAAATGAACACACACTTCACCAAGGAAGACATTCAAATGGCCAACAGACACATGAGGAAATGCTCGCGATCACTAGCCATTAGAGAAATGCAAATTAAAACCACAATGAGATACCATCTCACCCCGGCATTACTGGCATGAATCAAAAATACTGGAAATAACAAATGTTGGAGGGGCTGCGGGGAGACGGGAACTCTTATACACTGCTGGTGGGAATGCAAAATGATACAGCCATTTTGGAAAATTATATGGCGTCTTCTCAGAAAGCTAGAAATAGACATACCATTCGATCCAGCAATCCCACTCCTAGGAATATATCCTAGAGAAATAAGAGTCATCATATGCACACCTATGTTCATGGCAGCATTGTTCACAATAGCAAAACGATGGAAACAACCTCGATGTCCATCAACAGATGAATGGACACACAAACTATGGTACATACACACAATGGAGTACTATGCAACGAGGAAGAACAACAATGAATCTGTGAACCATCTCATAACATGGATGAAACTGGAGGACATTATGCTGAGTGAAATAAGTCAATCACAAAAGGACAAATATTGTATGAGACCTCTATTGTAAAAACCCATGAAAAAATTCACATGCAAAATGTAACAATCCTTGTGGGTTACCAGGGATGGGAGGGGAGGGGGGGAAATACTAAATAGGCAATAGATAAGTGGTACCTTGGGTGAGAGGTGAGATAGTACACAGTACAGGGGAAACTAACACAACCTGCACAAGGAAAGGTCATGGAGGCCCTACAGACACATCCAAAGCCCCCGAGGGACTGAGTTGTTGGACGGAGCGCTCTGGGGACCATGGTCTCGGGGAACATCTAGCTCAATTGGCATGACACTACTTATAAAGATAATGCTCTACATTCTACCTTGGTGAGTAGTGTCTGGGGTCTTAAAAGCCTATGAGCGGCCATCTAAGATACTGCACTGGTCTCATCCCTTCGAGAGCAAGGGAGAATGAAGAGAACAGGATACAACGAAAAGATTAGTCCAAAGGACTAATTGTCCACAGCTTCCAAGGCCTCCACCAGACTGAGTCAAGTACAGCTAGATGGTGCCCGGCTATCACCACTGACTGCTCTGACCAGGATCACAACAGAGGGTTCTGGACAGAGCTGGAGAAGGATGTAGAGCATAATTTTAACTCCCCCCCCCCCCCCCCCGCCAAAAAAAAGACCAGATTTACTGGCCTAAAGAATACTGGAGAAACCTCAAGAGTGTGGCCCCCAGACACCCTTTCAGCTCAGAGGTGAAGTTACCTTCGAGGTTCGATGTTAAGCCTGGGAGTGGACAGCCCAGTAAAACTAAATGGGACTAACGAGGTACAGGAGTCCGGTGACAAAGGCCAGAAGGCAGAGGGGGAGTAGGAAACTGATGATAAGGAACACAAGTTGAGTAAGGACACTGTAGATGTGTAGTGAGATTGTTGACCACTGTTATAGGGCAACATTTGTAGTAACTATTAAATGGGAGGCTGTTTTGTCCTGTAAGCCTTCATCTTGGGCGAGAATGGCGGCACAATTGGAAGAACATAGTCAATATCACTTAAATGTGTAAGTAAAAAGTTTTGAAATGGTGTTAAAAAAAAAAAAAAAACCAAATGAGACTAATGAGGTACAGTAGTCCAGCGACAAGGGCCAGAAGACAGAAGGGGACAAGGAAGTCCCCTGGTGATAGGGAACACAAGGTGGAATAAGGATATTCTTGATGTGTTGTGAGATTGTTAACCATTGTCATAGAGCAACATGTATAGTAACTGTTAAATGAGAAACTATTTTGTTCTGTAAGCCTTCATCTTAAGTGAGAATAACAGCACAGTTGGAAGAGCGTAGTCAATGTCACTGAACTGTGTATGTAGAAATTTTTGAAATGGTGTATCTTTGGCTATCTGTATTTTCATCAAAAAAAAAAAAGGTTGAGAATTTAGAGGCTTAATATGTTGTGGGGTTGTTAACCAATGTCATAAAACAACATGTGTACTACTGTTTCATGAGAAACTATTTGTTCTGTAAGCCTTCACCTGAAGTACAATAAAATAAAAAAAATTTAAAAAAAGACAAATACTGTATGATCTCACTTATATGAAATGTCTAGAATAGGCAAATGCATAAAGGCCAAAGTTATTAGTGGTTACCAGGGACTGAGGGATTGGGGGGGATGGGGAGTCATTGCTTAAGGGGTACTGAATTTTTATTTAGGATGATGAGAAACATTTGGAAATGGATACTGGAGATGGTTGCACAACATGGTGAATGTAATTAATGCCACTGAATTGTACACTTAAAAATGGTTAAAATGACAGAATATTTTACCACAATAAAAATTTTTAAATGTCATCTGTTCAGCATCAAATTAAAGAATTTAATTTTTATTATTTTTTATAAATTATAGCCTTCTTTGTCTCTATAGATTCAATAACTAATAGTTATTCAGCTCTTACTCTTTGCAAGAGATGCTTGGAGATAGTATATCCTGGTTATATTCACTAAATTTTTTTTGTTTTTGAGTTAACATTTTTATGAAATATTTTTTGCAATATTAACTCTGGCAGATATGTGAAGGAATTACACTATGACTGAAAATTTTGCACTCTGAAGAGGCTTTTATTTGTGTGTATGGAAAATTTTGCTGGTCATTGGAAAATGTGATTTAATTAAAAAGCCACAGAATCTGTAGTATTTTGTAATACTACCTCATTAATTTGCAAAATATTTACTAAATGGAGGCAGTGGAAACTCCTAAATCCTAGTAACCAAAACCAAACCTGTTGCCATCAAGTCAGTTCTGACTCATGACAACCCCATGTGTTACATAGTATATCTGCTCCATAGGCTGTAGTCTTTATAGCAGCAAATCACCAGCATTTCTTCCATGGTGCTACTGGGTGGGTTACAACCACCAGTCTTTATGTTAATAAAACCAAAAACCAAACTCGTTACTGTCAAGTTGATTCCAATTGATAGCAACCATATAGTCGAGCACGAACTCTTTGCACCACACAGGGATCTTAAATCCTAGTAGTGCCTAAGTAATATAATAAATAATAGCTATAGTTTACAATTAATTCAAAATTATTCTTTTTTATCAAAGTAGAAGTAAAGCTGGCTTCCTAAATCAAAGTATGTTCAACAGCACCTGTTTTCATATTTTAGCCAAAGTAAGAGATGAAAATAATTCAGCATTATGATGGTGCCTTTACTGAATTAGTAATCATTTATTTCTAAGAGATACTGCTTCCCTTAGTATAACATCTTGATTAGAAGCATATTGATTCAAGTGTAGTTCCCAGTTGATTTATAGGATAGTGAAATACAGCTTTCAGTTATGTTGAGACAGGGTCATTCTTCTACACAGTGTCAGAAGGAAAGCCTCAGATAGTGTAAAAACTAGTGGAAGACAGGAAAAGAGGGATGGAATACAGAAGGACCCTATTATATCTATAGGATTGTCATCTTCCAAAATCCCGTTGTCGTGGAATTGATTCTACTCATGGTGACCCCACACGTTGAAGAGTAGAACTGTGCTTCATAGGGTTTTCAGTGGCTACAATTTTACAGGAGTAAGTCACGAGGACTTTCTTCTGTGGCACTGCTGAGTAGGTTCAAACCACCAACCTTTTGGTTAGAAGCTGAGCACAAACCATTTGTGCCATCCAAGGACCTGTCGTCTCCAGGGTTTCTTGGATGTATTAAATGCTCGATAAGTATTTCTTGGATAAACAACGTTCACCTGTATTTGATCAGTGATTGATGCTCAAGGCAGGAAGAAGGAAAGATGAGTGTGACTTTCCCCCAGGGAACTTACTGGGGGCATGGTTCAGTGTATACTCCCCCATCTTTTGTTCCCAAGTAGTAAGTACTTCCTAGTGAGCCTTGTTCTGCTGGGAGTGTATCTTATCCTTCAAGTGTGTGTGGGGGGAGGACGAGGGGTGAGTGGGAGAGTATGTCAAAAAGGAGAGGAAAGGAGAGATTAATAAGAAACACAATATAAAAGAAAACAGTGTATCTGTATTCTTGCATAACTGGTAGAGAAATACAGAAAAGAGTACATTCGCCATCCTGGAGGCAAAACAGATTTTATCATCAGAAATATCTACCCTGTTAAATGTATTGGCATGATTAAAGTAAAGCTGCCTTTAGGAAGGAGGTCCTTCTGTTATCTTCTTGCTCATGAATGAGATACATCTTCAAGCCTTTTGCAGACATAAACAGGAGAGTGTAGAACCAATGGTAATTGACAAAGGCCATTTGGTAACAAAATTGAAGATCACATCTCTTTCTCTCTCTCTCTTTCTCTTGGTATTTGTCAATGACTATGGCTTTGTTTCCATTTTACAGACTCCTATAAATATCCTTATATTTATTGCTACTCTGTAACCCTTTGTTTATAAAATAATGGTGGATAACAAAGACTTAGCTCAGATTAAGTGTTTTCTCCGAAGTTCCTTTCCATCAAAATAAATCCCTGTCTGTCTCAAAGAGATGTTGATTTGTTTAAAAAAAAAAAAAAAATTCCATTTATCTTAGAAATACCGGCTTGTTTTGTCTAGACATTTATTCTGGTGAGCCTAATCTGTGTTAGGAACACACATACTTTTTCACTTTCTCACTGTCTCTGCCTTTTTCTGAATCTTTTATGAACAAGATCCTTTGAATCTTGCAGACTTTTTAGTGTTATTTTGTTACCAAATTGGGCTGTGGCTCTGAAGTGCTTCAGTGTTTTGTTTACTGTTATCATTCCAAACAGTCATTTATTTTCTTTTATTGCTCACTCTCTGCCTAGGAGCTCTCCATTGATTACCTTGTATATGTAGACTTTTCTCTTTCTGGAACCAAGCACATTTTTTTTCCCGCCCGTCTCTGTGTTACCTATGACATAACGGAAAGAATTAATGTATTCTCTCTTCAACTTGATTTGAAGCACACTGAGCTTCTTCAGTTAAGCCGCATTTCAGTAATTGCCCTGTCTTCTCTTAGGTCTTAATCTCTTGTGCTCAAAGCTCTGGATTCTAATTAAGCTTTTCTCTTAGAACACATGGTAAATGTGCTTTTCTTACATGTAGATGTGAGTTTTCTTTTAAGTCAAAAAATCTATAGCTTCCACACTGAAGGCTGATCATTTCAGCTATTATGTTCCCTCATTTTTTTCTTTAAAAAAAAAATAATGTAAAATGTTAATAATAGGAGAAACTGGGTGTGGGATATATGGGAACTCTCTTACTATCTTTGCAGTAATTCTGTATATTTAAACACTGTTCTAAAAGAAAAAGTTTATTAAAAGTACATAAAGGATGCTTTCTTTTTAATTCATAAAAATTTTATAGTCAAGTGCCGTATTTCTCACAAGTCATGAAAAATCTGACAAATGTCAGTGTTCTTTATATGCTTTATCAACTGCTGAGTCAGTAATAAAACTTTGGATCAGCTTAAGAACATTATTTATTCTCGGGATCTTTGTATGATCTTGAACAGAAAATCAGTGATATACCTGTCCCATTCCAACAGGAGCTTACATTCCTATGTTCCTCTCAAATCTGTGGATTTAGCAACTGATGTGGCTATAGCAACTGGAATGGGAATGCTTATTCCTTAGGAGTTTGTCATGAGTTTTTTAAATAATCGCCAACACTAGTACTTGATTGAGGAAACAATACTGACCAAATCTTACTGAATTTTTATCTGTGTTTTTTCCTTGGAATTCACAAGGGCTCTAACTTTTCATAAGATTCTTGATGTTGTCAGTTAGACTTTGATCTAAACTAACAAACAAACAGCCTGCTGTGACATATTTGAAGATGAAAAGTACCTTTTCTGAATGTAGCGGTGTTGCATTTTCCCTCAGAATCGTTTTATAGCCTCACTTAACTTTTGTTTCTAGGTTTCTACTTGACAGAACAGATGATATATCTGGAAAATAGTTGTAGATTTGGGGTTTGGTGACTGCTTTATTCAAGGCTTATATAAATTGAGAACTGGTTACCTTGACTCTTGCTATGTGGGAGTAAAGATTCTGTTCATAGAGGCATCCATCCTCTCTCTTCCTTGCAGATAAAACAGCTTGGAAAACTTCTAAGGCTAAAAAGTCCTTGCCAAAACAAATTTATATTTGAGGAACTAAGACGCCTTGGGATATTTAGCAAGACCCCCTGTGAATTTGAGCAAAACTGAAACTTTAAAATGGAAAAAAATACTACTTCTCACATTAGCTAACCCCACTGCACTCAGCATTAGACAGTACTAAGTGTTTTAACCATTTGCTATCTATCTTAATAACATCTTATACAATTAGAAAAATGAATCTCCTGATTAAATTTGGAATAGCATATTCCTGAGGTAGTCAGTATACAACATGTTCTACATACAATTGTGAAAATTGTCAGCAGCTATCATCAAGATTGGTTTAAAAAAAAGGTTCTGTGGCTGATATTTTGTAATTATTGAGTTCAGATATTCTTTTACTCAGTGGCTTTTACTTTCATAATGAAAAAGTTGATTTTGTTTGTGACATGTAGAACTCTAGAGACAGAAGGAATTAGGAGGTAAATTGTAGTTTTTCCTTTAAGATAATTTGAGTTTCGTCAGGAAAGGTAAGCTCAGAGTGCTGAAGTGCTGCTGAAGTAAGCTGTTTTACTTCTTCCATAGAGGTCTTAATGTATGCAACTTTGAATTCAGAGATGATTACACTTACATATTCTGAGTGCTAGAGAAGTGAAAGAGCAATTTAAAATGTAACTGCTTACTTTCACATTTATTTAGTGAAGTTTCCAAAGTAACTGTTCTTTTTCACTGCCATCTCCCTAAGTATGCACATAACAATTTCGCTGGATTCTTTGAGATTCAATCCTTAAAAGCAGATTATTTGTTTAATAAGAGATATACTGGATCAGTCCCAGTTATTTCATGATTTTTGACACTTGTCACCTGTAAAGAGAAGTTGACCTCTCTCTACAGCTTATCTTCACCTTAGTTTCTCTTCCTACCTACCAGAATCCAGTGGACTGCAGCAAAGCCAAGAAGCTAGTGTGTAATATCAATAAAGGCTGTGGCTATGGCTGTCAACTCCATCATGTGGTCTACTGCTTCATGATTGCATATGGCACCCAGCGAACACTCATCTTGGAATCTCAGAATTGGCGCTATGCTACTGGTGGATGGGAGACTGTGTTTAGACCTGTAAGTGAGACATGCACAGATAGATCTGGCATCTCCACTGGACACTGGTCAGGTAAGAAGCCTGTGCAATATGTCAGAATCACTACATGACCAAATTACCAAATTTGTAGTCACCTTTTCCTCTGCATTCACGAATGCTGTATCTTATACAGATAAAATCTAGAAGCCAGTATTGTATTTAAAGTGTATTTTATGACGTTTTATTTTTGATGTTCAATTTTATCTAGATCTAGCAAAATCACTTATTTTTTCAGGGCACATAATTTACTCCTTTAATAATGATGATGATAATACTACCTGTCAAGTTTTTTAGGATGCTTTCACATTGAACTCATTTGATTCTCACAATTATCCTATAAGGTAGAACAGTGGATCTGAAACTTTAGCACGCATAAGAATCACTCAGATGGCTTGTTAAAACGTCAGTTTTTGATTCAGTAGATTTGGGGTGAGATCTGAGAATTTGCATTTCTGAGAAAGTACCCAGATCCTGGGACCATTCTTTGACAACCACTGAGGTAGACTATGCAAGCCTAAAGGAGACTGGAGAAACCTCGAGAGTATGGCCCCCAGACACCCTTTCAGCTCAGTGGTGAAGTTACCTTTGAGGTTCACTGTTCATCCTGGGAGTGGACAGCCCCGTAAAACCAAATGAGACTAACGAGATACAGGAGTCCAGTGACAAGGGGCAGAAGGCAGAAGGGGTCAAGGAAGCTGGTGATAGGGAACCCAAGGTTGAGTAAGGATATTGTTGATGTGTTGTGAGACGGTTAACCATTGTCATAGGGCAACATTTGTAGTAACTGTTAAATGAGAAACTATTTTGTTCTGTAAGCCTTCACCTTAAGTGAGAATAACAGCACAATTGGAAGAGCATAGTCAATGTCACTGAACTGTGTATGTAGAAGTTTTTGAAACGGTGTATCTTTGGCTATGTGTATTTTCACCAAAAAAAAAAAAAAGGTTGAGAAGTTAGAGGGTTAATATGTAGTGGGGTTGTTAACCAATGTCATAAAACAACATGTGTACTACTGTTTCATGAGAAACTATTTGTTCTGTAAGCCTTCACCTGAAGTACAATAAAATATTAAAAAAAAAAAAAGATTACCGCCTTGGAAACCCTATGGGCAGTTCTACTCTGTCCTATAAGGTCACTATGAGTTAGATCAACTTGAAGGCAGCGTTTTTTTTTTTATCCGCCTTAATGTGAGTAAGGAACGTCTCTAGGTGGCGCAAATGATTTGCTCTTGAGTACTAACCTAAAGGTTGGTGGTTGGAACCCACCCAGCAGTACCGCCTAAGAAAAGGCCAATAAAACCTTATAGAGCAGTTCTACTCTGTAACACATGGGGTCGCAATGAGTTGGGATAGACTCCATGGGAACTAACAACAACAACAATATAAGTAAAGTACTATGCTAGGGATTATAAAGATATTTAAAGATCAGCAAGAAATTTTCATTCACTCTAAGGAAGTGGTGGAAGAGGGACTAGAATATAAAGTTTCTTACTGCTAGTTTATTACTCTTTCTACACTGATGATCTTTAAAAAAGATTTAAAGTTGGACTACCTGTGTTAAAATCTTGGCTTTCTCACTTTGTAATCTTGGGCGGTTTACTTAACTCAAGCCTCAATTTCCTCATCAGTAAAATAAGGAGTAATAATTTACTTACCTCATTGAATTGTTGGTAGGATTAAATTAAATAATATATGGAATACACTTAGCACAGCACCTGATATATGAGCTACAGTAATTGCTTGTTGTTGGGTGCCATTGAGTTGATTCCAACTCATAGCTACCCCACGTGACTGAGTAGAACTGCCCCATAGGATTTTTTTGGCTGTAATCTTTATGGAAGCAGATTGCCAGGTCTTCTTCCTTGGAGTTAATGTAATTGCTAGCTATTATTAATAGCTTTTATTAATTCAGCAAATATATAGTGGTGCCTGCAGTGTGCCAGATACTGAGTTAAGGAAGTTCAGTATCTGAGGACAATGTACTGTCTTTGCACTCACATCTTGTGAGAAGTCAAACATTTTTTCAAAAAACTGAGACATTTCAGTTAATATAATTTCTCATGTGATTGGGTCCCTTTTCTCACAAGTTAAGACACTACATTTGGAATAGGAAGCTGTGCCATTGGCAAAGTAAGTAACTTTAGTTCCTTTGTTTTTTTGCCTCCTTTAGAAAAAAATCAATACCTGACTCTTCACAGAATTGTCATGAAACTTAATTGGGTAATTTCTGTAAAATGCTTTGAATTGCTCTATAAGGGGAATATACAGATTAAACGTACTATCATGTAATGTGATTTTTGTCTTCCCTAGGGTGATTTAAAAGCCAGTTCTCTTTATCTACTTTTTTTTTTTTTTGTAACTCCCTTCAAATTGTAAAGTGAACCTCTTAATCTAGAACTGAGCTGAGCTTTAGTTTTGAGGTTGCCTCTTCAACTGATCCGGTCAGCAGTTTATAGCTGGTATTAACAGGAGCCCTGGTGGCATAGTGGTTAAGCGCTCAGTTGCTCACTGAAAGGTCTGTGGTTCAAACCCACTAGCCACTCCACGGGAGGCAGATGTGATAGTCTCCTTTGTAAAGATTACAGCCTTGGAAACACTATGAGGCAGTTCTGTCATGTCCTATAGGGCCGCTATGAGTTGGAATCGACTTGATGGCAATTGGGTTTTTATTAACAGATTAGATATCAGGGTTAAGAAGATGCTAAATTTGTCAGTTAGGAAAAGCAGCTCTGCCAGGTTCCCTGTCGCTAATTTTTTCATTTCATGGACTTAGTTCAGTTTTAAGTTTCTTTGATTATGGAATTATATAGCCAGAGAAGGACAGGGTTCCTGTGTTTCACTGTTTCTAGGGAGAGGCAACTTTTTGAGTGGTAGTCAGTTAGTAGGAAACTGAAAAGTTGGCCTCACTAGATTTATCAAATTTAGTATATAGTTTGACCCCCCCATAGGGTCAGTATGAGTCAGAATTGATTTGGCAGCAGTGGATTTGGGTTTTGTTGGTTTTTATATGCTGCAACTAGTTATTTAGTTTGATTTTAAATCCTTTTGTATACATTTTATAATCTAGAGTGGCAACCACAGAATATGAAGTTTAAAAATGGGTTGAATTTCAGACATTCAGAATTTCTTAACATTACAACTGAACAGGATCTAGAAATCATCCATCCTTTATTCATGCGGCATCTAAGACCTAGCTAGTAAAGGCTGTGATTTGTTTGGGGTCATACAGCCTATAAGTGACAGAACTCCACTTAGCACATTCACTTCTATCTACTCCCAGTCTAAGTCCTTCTTGATAAACTCATACCATACACCTTCCTAGCAGAATAATGGTTAGAGGCATAGAAGCTATTCTGAATTTTGTAGGAACTAAATAAAATAACTAATTTTAATAATTCTGTATCTCTTGCTTCCCCTACCCTGTAACTTGTTCCTCAAACCTTCCATATTGAAGGTATCTTCATTACTTCCAGTATTGAGGAGTTATCAATTGTTTTCTTCTTAGTCATTTACAGTCCCTAATTAAAGAAGTCATTTTATCATGGTGGCACAGAATTGCCATTTTAATTAAGTAGATATTTCCTTTATCACTGCAGATATTGTATAAAATCATATATTTTTCCTTATGCTAATGAATTGAACTGTGCCTTTTTGACACTTGTAATTAATTAGACTAATGATTATTTTCAGTATCCTTGCAGAACTCATCACAACTAAAATAATTTGGATACTAATCTTGTATCCAAAAGAGAAAAAAAATTTATGTTTGAGCACAGAGTATTTTTATCTTTATGAAAAGTATGGTTGCCATCCATACACTATACATTATCTATATTTGTACATTTTAGAGAAATAATTAACATATTCCCAGATTTAGAGGAATCAGAACGAGTTCGAATAATCTCTTTGACATTAATCTTTTAGTTAGCCATAAATCAACTACATCTGTTACTGTTCTGACATGTACAAAGAATCTTGGGATATTTCCCTTGGCACCACTGCCATGAAATTATTATTGTTCATACATACTTGGCATGATGTGCCTGCAGGTGGAATTTAGTGATTCTTGTTCAAATCTGTCACCAACTGATCATTTCTGTAGCTACATCATCCATTGTTGTAAGTTAAGTTCTATTTTTCTTCTATATTATTTTAAGTTTGCTATGAAACTATATCCTTTTTAATAAGTACTTTGGTTAAGTGAAGCAAAATATTAAAGATTATGCTTCCAATTAAAAATAATAAAAATCTTTTCCATCACCTGCACATGTCATGTCTGTTCCTAACAGGTGTGTGTTCTAAAGTTGCTGATAAAATGGTTGATTTCTTTTTCTATACCACAAGGTGTTTCTTAAACCTGAACTAAATACATATCATAGGCCTGATTCTTCCACTTAGATTCTTTATGATAATTACAGAATGGTAATCTTGCCTGGGTATTTAATGATTTGAAGTATCTTCCAAAATCACTGATTTGTTTTTTAAACATATATTGACTTTTTTAGACAATGTATGGCAGCGAGCTTCTCAAATGCTTTCCCAGTTGACATAAGCACTCCTGAATAGATGATTCAGTGACTGAGAACCCCAACAATTCAAACTCAATTCTCACTGTTTTTTCCTTTTAAAAATTGAAAATTTATTCATGTTTAGCAGTTAAAACACTTTAGCTGCTTTGTCTTTCCTTCTATTATCTTTTTTTACCCAGCATAATAAATATGTAATAAATTGCACTGAATTACTTAATTTGATAAATCTAATTGGCAAACTGTCTTTGTAAATGAAAATAATGAATAATAAAAAATTGTTGTTGTCAGGTGCCATCAAGCCAGTTCTGACTCATAGCAACCCTATGTACAACAGAATGAAACACTGCTCGGTCTGTGCCATCCTCACAATCGTTAAGCATGAGCCCATTGTGTCAGTCCATCTCATTGAGCGTCTTCCTCTTTTTCGCTGATCCTCTGCTTTACCAAGCATGATGCCCTTTCTTCGGGGACTGATCCCTCTTGATAACATGTCCAAAGTATGTGAGACGAAGTCTCGCCATCCTTGCTTCTAAGGAGCATTTCAGGCTGTACTTCTTCCAAGACAAATCTGTTCATTCTTCTGGTAGTCCATGGTATATTCAGTAGTCTTCACCAACACCATAATTCAAAGGCATCAGTTCTTCTTTGATCCTCCTCCAGTATTTTCTCCATTTATCATTGTGTTGCTTATTGGTCCAGTTGTGAGTATTTTTGTTTTCTTTATGTTGAGATGTACTCCATACTGAAGGCTGTAGTCTTTGATCTTCATCAGTAAGTGCTTCAAATCCTCTTTAGTGTAAGCAAGCAAGATTGTGTCATCTGCGTATCACAGGTTGTTAACGAGTCTTCCTCCAATCTTGATGCCCCATTCTTCTTCATATAGTCCAGCTTCTCAGATTATTTGCTCAGCATACAGATTGAGTAAGTATGGTGAAAGAATACAACCCTGACATATACCTTTCTTGATTTTAAACCACGCAGTATCCCCTTGTTCTATTTGAATGGATGCCTCTTGGTCTATGTACAGGTTTGTCATGAGCACAGTTAAGCGTTCTGAAAAACATGTATAAAAAACAAAAAATAGTGTTTGTAAATATGATGAAATTTGATGCACTAGAGGTTCCTGTTAAGAACATGCTTAGCAAGATGGCCATTTGCTATACTTGTCTAAACTGGATGGTTACCTTCTCTCTATGCCTCATTTTATAAAAAGGTTTTAGTCAAAGAGTTTTAGCATCCTTATACTGGGGCAGCCTTAAAAATAAAAATATTTCAGTAAAAGCACTTGCTATGCTGCAAGCACCCGTGCTGGACTACATGAAGACAAACACAGTCCCTGCCCTGGCCAAGGCATTCTAGGGAGAAAAGCAGACAACTAAATGAACAATTAAAATATGTTGCGATAATGCTTTGATATGTGTGAGTTGAGGATACTCTGAAGCATATATCGAAGACAATTCTGGGATTCTTTTGAAGGGAGTGGTTTTTAAGCTGTGACCGAAAGTATGAGTAGGAGTCAGCCAGGTAAAGATGTGGTAGAAGAATTTTATGTCATTTAGCACATTTGAAAAGAGAGGCAAGGGAGCTTAGAGTTACTGGCAGAACTAGAAGTAGTTCATTGTAGAATTTGAATATTGAGAGACTATCTAACGTTTCATTTTGAAGGTACGTGTCATTTACAATTTTTATGTGGATAGTTATATGGTTTTTTTCCTTTCTAAAACTGACTGGTTTTAATTCAAGAGTCAAAGCTTTTTTTGTTTTTGTTTTTTACATCAGAGTGGGCAGAGTTATAAGAAGTCAAAATGCTCTTGGTGTAATCTAGGGACCATTAAACTCTTTAAGCAAATATCTCACATCTGAGGGAAAATGTTTAGCAAGTAGAGCACAAATTAAATTATACTTTAAATTTTTCCTGTAAAACTAATATTAACATTTACAAAACTAGGACATCTACTGGAATCATCTAAATATTCTAAACAGTTTGTATTTTTAATCATGACCAACCTCAGGTAGACTGATCGATAAATATTAAGTAATAATGTGGTTGAAAATCCATAGATATAATAATATACCTATTAAGATAAGTATAGATGTGCTGCTATGTAGTGTTTTTATAGTAATGTTTTCAGCCTTTGATAATTAGATTAATAGAAACTGTAAATAAGTACATATAGTATTTTTAGATCCCTTATGCTACAAGAACATCCTGATTTCTCTGTTTAGGTACTGAGAGAAAGAGGAAAGATTACTGGACTGTGAGTTTGACTATGCCTGATCCCAGTTCTGCTGATTTTAGCTTCTGAGCTTCAGCAATTAATTATAACTTCTGAGCCTCAGTTTAGGTCTAAAAAAAGCTCATGATATGCAGTGCCTGCCGTCCTATCCACCTTTATAGGGCTGTAATCACAAGGGAAAAACTATTAAGAGCCATATCGGTATTAAGATGATTTTCACATACAGTTTATTTTCAAAATTTAAAACTTAATATCATATGTAATAATATACAATAATATTAGATTATAAGCTGCAACAACAGGATAGTTACCCTTTTACCCTAAAATGAAATTCAGGCCTTTATTCATATACATTTTTTCCTTTTTAAAATTATAAAGTTAAATGAATAAATTGAAAGAGTTCCAGAGAGGAGAGAATAACTTCTGGACACTAGACTATTTCTATGTTTAATAAACCCATCTTTTAGTCATAATAGAATTCTGGACCAGTCAAAAACTCTCTGCAAGTTGCTTTAAGCCCAACAAACAGTTCTCAATATTTTTTTCTATCCCAACACACCTGAGATAGAAGTTAGACTGTCACCTATAACAGTGACTCACTGTAGTTAATTGTTTTAAAACTAGCTGTGCTGGGGAGAAGGGACTGCAGTGCAGGGGGGTGATTTAGAGAGTGAGTTGATACTATCTATAGTTGAAAAGCTAGCTATCTTCACTCCAAGATTCTAACAGGTCTTTCTGCCTTACATCCCACTCCTTTGAGAATTACTGATCTAAATAAGCGTCATTGTAGATACATAAGGACTTTTGAGTCAACCTCTATAAAACTTGTTTTACTATTAATGGTCCATAAAAGAAAGAAATATTTTTTGTTTCAGGAATATAAAATAATAACTTAGAATATATGTGTGTCTCAGAAGACCTCAAAGTGCTTTTTACTGTGACAGCTCCTTTATTTTCAGCTTCCCACTTAGGAGATGTAGCTCATGTACAGTTAGGAAATATGCGAATAGGGACCTGAAGCTTTGTCCACAGTACAGCCTTGCCCATAGTGAGCCCACGTCCTTAAATACAATCATAGATGTTTATTTCTACATTTATCCTACAAATACTTCTTAAATTGAATTATGAGTAAACCTGGGAAAAGTGAGTCGGAAGTTTACAAGCAACCAGAATAAACATAGTAAATTTTCCTGGACTATCAGTTTTATTTGATGGTTGTTGTTAGGTGCCATCAAGTCAATTCCAACTCATAGCAACCCCGTGTGACAGAGTAAAACTGCCCGATAGGGTTTTCTAGACTATAATCTTTATGGGAGCAGATCACCAGGTCTTTTTCCTGCAGAGCCACTTCATGAGTTCGAACCACCAACCTTCTGGTTAGCAGCCTAGTGCTTAACTGTTGCACCACCAGTGCTCCTTATTTGATGGTAAGTAAGTTAAACCAGTTTCAAATAATAAAACAAACAGGATATATAATGGTGTAAAATGAAAATCTCGGTAAAACATCAAACTTTAGCCCACTGAGTTAGGCGTTATATCCTCAATAGTATGCGTTTACCCTCTTCTGCTATTGGAAGCATTTTGGTGGAAGGCTTTAACAAGCACCATTCTATGTTTACATTTTTAGCTGTTTATATTATCTTAAAGGAGACCCCAGAAAGGAGCAAGGCCCAGGTCTTCTGGATTGTTTACACATTGGCAAGACTTGGCCAGAACATGATAGATACAATGAAAGAAACAAACCTACCTCTCCTGATCCCTGCTTAAATCTGAAAGCATTATTCTGTGAGCTGTGTGAGACAATTTTATCAGATCGTAGATTTTGTTTTTGAAATATAGGCTATTGCTAAGAATGAATCTTTTTAATAATACATTCTACCCTTTTTTAGACAGGGCTCTAACAAAATGAGTTCAGAGATAAAAGAGATGTGACTTAGAAAGTAGCAATGCATAATTAGCATCAAAGTCACTGTGGGGTGGAAACAGTTTCATTGGAAAAGTTTTTGAAAAATTCCCTAAAGTCTATTTAGAACCTATCCAAGGTTGCTAGAGGCAGAAATAGAATCCAGGTGCTCTTATTCCCTGTGGGATGTCTGGGCCACATAGCCTTGATAACTCTCTCAGGAATTTATCAGTGTTTTTGTAAATACTGATATGCTTTTATGTTACAAGTGTGCCTTAGAGATTTGGTAGAAATTGAATTATTACAAATCAAGCCATATTTTAAGCATTCTAGTGGAACTATGTAAGGGATCCCCAAAGGAAATCCTTTCATAAAGCAATCTTTTTTCTAATATGAGCTAGTAGTCCCCTGATTCATCGCTTTGTTTTTCTTTCTTTAACGTTTGGATTTTTATGTTTTCTTCAGGCACACCTATGTGCTGTGCATCTTTGAGGCTGAGTCACATTTGGCTTTCAATTCAAAGATCAAAGTATATAAAAGGAAGAATGTAATCCTTCAGTAGCATTTTGATAACAGTCTTCTTTGTTTAAAGCATCTAGACCACATTAAAGTTTAGAGTGATTCTACAAATAAGGTAACCGTTGAAATGCTAAAGAAGGTTAAGAATGCCTCCTATTCCTTTTGATTAGTCTCATATCCAGAGCTCTGGGTATGATGTGAATCTAGAATTTCCTTATCTCTTTTCCTCAGGTTTATGTAAATTATAGGCTAATTCCATAGAATAGGAAATAATATAGTCCATGACCTTTAGTGAAGCTGTATGTATCTTTTTTCCACTGCAAAAGGATATCTATCAATAATAAAAAAAAAGCTCTATAGAGGCTTATACATTAGGTAACATTAGCATTATGTATATACATCTATATTTATTTTAAATAATAAACCTTTTTCCTTCCCATGCATTTTCATTGCTTTTAGCGGAAGTTCAAAAGCAGATTACAGAATTATAGATCCAAGTTTAATCGTTAATATTAAGTAGACTTTAAACTTAATGGAAGTTGTATTCAATGGAAGCAAGAAATTGCAAATAATAATACTATAAGTCAAATTGATTTTCCCAAAAGATATAATATTATAATTGTTACTGTTATTGTTAGGTGTTATAGAGTAAGTTCTTAGTAACCTTATGTATTATAGAACAAACCGTTGCTGGATCCTGCACCATCCTCACAGTGTTTGAGCCCATTGTTGCAGCCACTGTGTCAGTCCATCTCACTGAGGGTCTCCCTATTTTTTGCTGACCCTCTACTTTACCAAGCATAATGTCCTTTTCCAGGGACTGATCCCTCCTGATAACATATCTAAAGTGTGTAAGATGAAGTCTGGCCATCTTCGCTTCTAAGGAGCATTCTGGCTGTACTTCTTCCAAGACAGATTTGTTCATTCTTCTGTCAGTCTATGGTATATTCAGTATTCTTTGTCAGTACCACAATTCTAATGTGTCAGTTCTTTTTTGGTCTTCCTT
The DNA here is from genome assembly GCA_030035585.1 of Dugong dugon. Lineage (NCBI taxonomy): Eukaryota > Metazoa > Chordata > Mammalia > Sirenia > Dugongidae > Dugong > Dugong dugon. Next base: position 73,265,962 of record CM057472.1, read on the forward strand.
TCTCATTGTCCAGCTTTCACATGCATATGAGGCCATTGAAAATACCCTGGATTGGGTCAGGCACACCTCAGTTATCAAAGTGACATCTTTGCTTTTTAGTTTTAAAGAGCTCTTTTGCCACAGACTTGCCCAATGCAATACGTCATTTGATTTCTTGACAGCTGCTTCCATGGGCATTGATTGTTGGTTCAAGTAGAATGAAATCCTTAACACATTCAATTTCTTCACCGTTTATCATGATGATGTCTATGTGCCCAGTTATGAGCATTTTCTTTTTCTCCGTGTTTAGGTATAATCCATACTGAAGCCTATAATCTTCTACCTTCATCAGTAAGTTCTTCAAGTTGTCTTCATTTTCAACAAGCAAGGTTGTATCAGCTGCATAGTGCAGGTTGTTATTGAGTGTCTTCCTCCAATCCTGATGCCATATTCTTTCTTCATATAGTCCAGCTTCTCAGATTCTTTGCTCAGCACACAGATTGAATAAGTAAGGTGAAAGGATACAATCCTGCCACATGCCTTTTTCAATTTTAAACCATGTACTATTCTCTTATTCTTTTCAAATGATTGCCTCTTCATCTATGTACAGGTCCTGCATGAGCACAATTATAATTCTTGTTCAAAAGACTGATGTTCAGTCTTATTCTTAAAGATTTGCAACTGCCACACAAATAATTAATATTTATTTAAGAGTAAATAATGAGGACATAATGCTTGGTAAAGTAGAGGGTCAATGAAAAAGAAGAAGACCATCAAAGAGCTGGATTCACACAGTGACTGCAACAATGGGCTCAAGCATAACACTGATTGTGAGGATGGCGCAGGACCAGGCAGTTCTGTTGTACACAGGATTGCTATGAGTCAGAACCGACTCGATGGCACCTAACAACAAGTGCGTTTATAATATTTTTTTTTATTTTATTTTTAATAGTACTTTAGGTGAAGGTTTACAGAACAAATAGTTTCTCATTAAACAGTCAGTACACATATTGTTTTATGACATTGGTTAACAACCCCATGACATGTCAATGCTCTCCGTTCTTGACTTTGGAGGACCTTTTTTATTTTTGGTGAAAATATACATAGCAAAAGATACACCAATTCAAAAATTTCTGCATGTACAATTCAGTGACATTGATTACATTCTTCCAGTTGTGCTGCTATTCTCACTATGCTTTTCCAAATTATTCCATCACCATTGTCTTCAACTCACTGTCCCATAGGCTTCCCATCAAACCTTTTGAGTTGCTGTTGTCAATTGGATCTCACATAGATAATTCTTTTTGTTGTTGTTGTTCTTTAGATGAAGGTATACAGAACAAAATAGTTTTTCATTAAACAGTACACATATTGCCCTATGACAATGATTAACAACCCCACAACCTGTCAACCCTGTCCTTTCTCAACCTTGGGTTCCCTATCACCAGCTTTCCTGTCACCTCCTTGTCCCTGGACTGCTGTGCCTCATTGGTCCCATTTTGTTTTATGTGGCTGTCCAATCCCTGGCTGAACTGTGAACCTCGGGAGTGACTTCACCACTTAGCTAAAAGGGTGTCCAGGGGCCATATTCTTGGGGTTTCCACAGTCTCTGTCAGGCCAGTAAATCTGGTCTTTTTTTATGTGTTAGAATTTTGTTCTATATATTTCTCCAGCTCTGTCCAGTACCCTCTGTTTTTATCCTGGTCGGAGCAGACAGTGGTGGTAGCCAGGCACCATGTAGCTGTACTGGACTCAATCTGGTGGAGGCCTCCATTAGTCCTTTGGAGTAATCTTTTCCTTGTATCCTGTTCTCTTCATTCTCCCTTGTTCCCGAAGGGGTGAGGCTAGTGGAGTATCTTAGATGGCTGCTCACAGGCTTTTAAGACCCCAGATGCTGCTCACCAAGGTAGAATGTAGAACATTGTCTTTATAAACTGTTACACCAATTGAGCTAGATGTTCCCCGAGACCATGGTCCCTACAGCCCTCCACCTAGCAATTCAGTCCTTCAGGGAGTTTGGATGTGTTTATGGAGCTTCCATGACCTTGCCTTGTACAAGTTTTGCTGGCTTCCCCAGTATTGTGTACTGTCTTACCCACCACCAAAGTTACCACTTATCTATTGTCTATTTGGTATCCCCCCCCCACCCTCCCATCCCTCGTAACCAAAAAAGATCGTTACTTTTTGTGTATAAACTTTTTCATGAGTTTTTACAATAGAGGTCTCATACAATATTTGTCCTTTTGTGATTGACTTATTTCACTCAGCATAATGTCCTCCAGTTTCATCCATGTTATGAGATGCTTCACAGATTCATCATTGTTCTTTATCGTTGCATAATACTCCATTGTGTGTATGTACTATAGTTTGTTTATCCATTCATCTGTTGATGGGCATCTAGGTTGATTCCATCTTTTTGCTGTTGAGAACAATGCTACCGTGAACATGGGTGTGCATATGTCTATTCATGTGACAGCTCTTATTTCTCTAGGATATATTCCTAGGAGTGAGATTGCTGGATCGAATGGTATTTCTATTTTTAGCTTTCTAAGGAAGCGCCATATCATTTTCCAAAATGGTTGTGTCATTATGCATTCCCACCAGCAGTGCATAAGAGTTCCGATCTCCCCGTAGCCCCTCCAGCATTTGTTATTTCTAGTGTTTTTGATTCATGCCAGTAATGCCAGGGTGAGACGGTATGTCATTGTGGTTTTCATTTGCATTTCTCTAATGGCTAGTGATCGTGAGCATTTCATCATGTGTCTGTTGGCCACTTGAATGTCTTCTTTGGTGAAGTGTCTGTTCGTTTCCTTTGCCCATTTTTTAATAGGATTATTTGTCTTTTTGTTGCAGAGGTGTTGGATTTTCTTGTAGATTTTAGAGATTAGAGCTTTGTAATGTCCAATAATTTTTTCCCAGTCTGTAGGTTCTTTTTACTCTTTTGGTGAAGTCTTCTGAAGAGCATAGTTATTTGATTTTTAGAATTTCCCATTAATCTAGCTTATCTTCTGGAGTTGGTGTGTTGTTGGTTATGGTTTGTATCCTGTTAATGCCATGTGTTAGGGCCTCCAGCATTGATCCTATTTTTTCTTCTATGAACTTTATAGTTTTTGGCTCTATATTTAGGTCTTTGATCCATTTTGAATTAGTTTTCGTATATGGTGTGAGGTATGGGTCCTGTTTCATTTTTTTGCAGATAGATATCCAGTTTTGCCAGCACCGTTTGTTAAAAAGACTGTCTTTTCCCCATTTGATGGACTTTGGGCCCTTGTCAAAGATCAGGTGACCATGGTTGGGTGGATTTACATGTCGGTTCTCAATCCTGTTCCGTTGGTCAGTGTATCTGTCATTGTACCAGTACCAGGCTGTTTTGACTACTGTGGCTGTATAGTAGGTTCTGAGGTCAGGTAGTGTGAGTCCTCCTACTTTATTCTTCTTCAATAGTGCTTTGCTTATTCGGGGATTCTTCCCTTTCCATATAAAGTTAACGATTAGTTTTTCCATCCCTTTGAAGAATGTTGTTCATATTTTGATTGGGATTGCATTGTATTTGTAAATTGCTTTGGGTAGAATTGTCATTTTCACTATGTTGAATCTACCTATCCATGAGCATGGTATGTTTTTCCATTTATGTAGCTCTCTTTGGGTTTCATGCAGTAGTGTTTTGTAGTTTTCTTTGTTTAGGTGTTTTACATCCCTGGTCAGATTTATTCCTAAGTATTTTACCTTTTTAGGGGCTATTGAAAATGGTATTGTTTTCCTGATTTCCTTTGCATCATTCTCCTTATTGGTGTATAGGAATCCAACTGATTTTTGAATGTTTATCTTGTATCCTGCTACTCTGCTGAATCTTTCTATTAGTTCCAGTAGATTTCTCATGGAGTCTTTAGGGTTTTCTATGTACACTATCAAATCATCTGCAAACAGGGACAGTTTAACTTCTTCATTACCAATTTGGATGCCCTTTATTTCTTTCTCTTGCCTTATTGCTCTAGCTAGAACTTCCAGCACAATGTTAAATAGGAGTGGTGTTGAAAAGCATCCTTGTCTTGTTCCTGTTCTCAAGGGGAATGTTTTCAGCCTCTCTCCATTAAGAATGATGTTGGCTGTTGGTTTTGCATAGATACCCTTTATTATGTTGAGAAATTTCCCTTCTATACCTATTTTATTGAGAGTTTTTATCAGGAATGGGTGTTGGACTTTGTCGGATGTCTTTTCTGCGTCAGTTGAGATGATCATGTGATTGTTTTCTTTCCTTTTATTTATTAGGTGGATTATGTTGATTGATTTTCTAATGTTGAACCATCCTTGCATACCTGGTATGAAACCTACTTGGTGGTGGTATTATTTTTTTGATATGATGCTGGATTCTATTGGCTAGAATTTTGTTCAGAATTTTTGCATCTATATTCATGAGAGATATTGGTCTGTGATTTTCTTTTTTTGTGGAATCTTTGCCTGGTTTTGGCATCAGGGTTATGCTGGCTTCATAGAATGAATTCAGAAGTGTCGCTTCCTTTTCTGTTTTCTGAGATAGTTTATGTAGTACTGATACAAGCTCTTCTCCAAATGGTATAATTCTCCAGTGAAGCCATCTGAGCCAGGGCTTTTTTTTTGTTGGGAGTTTTTTTTTTAATTACCTTTTCAATTTCTTCTCTTGTTTTGGCTCTGTTCAGATTTTCAATATCACTTTGTGATAGTTTGGGTAGGTAGTGTGTTTCTAGAAATTTGTCCATTTCCTCTAGGTTTACAAATTTATTGGAGTATAGTTTTTCATAATACTCTGTATGATCCTTTTTATTTCAGTGGGGTCTGTTGTAATGTCCCCCATTTCATTTCTTATTTGGGTTGTTTGCATCCTCTCCTCTTTTTCTTTTGTCAGTCTGGCCAGTGGTTTCTCGATTTTGTTGATTCTTTCAAAGAACCAACTTTTGGTTTTGTTGATTCTTCCCATTGTTTTTCTATTCTCTATTTCATTTATTTCTGCTCTGATCTTTATTATTTCCTTTCTTCTAGTGGCTGTGGGCTTTTTTTGCTGTTCTCTTTGTATTTGTTTGAGTTGTGTAGTTAATGTTTTGATTTTTTTCCTTGCTCTTTCTGTTGTTAATTTCTCCCTTGATGGCATTGGGGTCAGAGAAGATACTTTGTATTATCTCAGTGTTTTGGATCTTATTGAAGATTGCTCTTTGGCCTAAGATGTGGTCTATTCTGGAGAACATTCCATGTGCATTGGAAAAGAATGTGTACTTTGCAGCTGTAGGGTGGAGTGCTCTATATATGTCTGTGAGGTCAAGTTGGCTGATTGTGCCCTTTAAGGTCTTCTGTATCTTTGCTGAGTTTTTTCTTAGTTGTTCCGTCCTTTACTGAGAGTGGTGTGTTGAAGTCTCCTACTATTATTGTGGAACTGTCAATTTTTCTTTTCAGTGATGTTAGAGTTTGTTTTATGTATTTTGAAGCCGTGTCATTGGATGCATAGATGTTTATTATGGTTATGTCTTCATGATGGATCGTCCCCTTAATCATTATATAGTGTCCTTCTTTTTTTGTTTTAAAGGCTATTTTATCTGAGATTAGTATTGCCACTCCTACTCTTTTTTGGTAGTTGTTTGCTTGATATATTTTTTCCCAACCATTGATTTTTAATAAATTTATATCTTTGTTTCTAAGGTCTGTCTTTTGTAGACAGCATATTGATGGATCCTGTTTTTTTATCCATTCAGTCACTCTCCGTCTCTTTATGGGCCATTTATGTTCAGTGTAATTATTGATAGGTGTGAGTTTATTGCTGTCATTTTGTAGTGCTTTTTTTGTGGTGCTGATGTTTTCTTTGCTCTTCTTACTCTCTTGTGCTGAGTTACTTTTGTTTGTGGATTTTTTTTTCATTTCTTTTGTTTTCGTAGGTTTTGTTTTTACTGAGATTTTGTTTTTCCTTTTTATGTTGCTGAGTAAGTTTGTTAACTTTCATTGTGTTTACCGTGACTTACCTTTATCTTTCTAAGTTTGAAGCAGTCTATTATTGCTTGGTATCGCCTTGCCTTCCTCTCCATCAGAAGGTTCTATACCTATACCGTTTATTCCCTCTTTTATTGTTCTGATGTTTTTGTCATTTACAGATTAATTGCTCTGATTCCCTGTTGTATTTCTTGTGGTTTTGGATAGTCCTTGAGAGTTCATTTCCTAGATTGATATCAGGCTGGTATGATCCTGCATCCTAGATGCAGCCTGTGAGCTGATGTTGTTTGTTCTCAGATCGAAGGACTTCCTTTAATAAGTCTTGTAAGTTTGGTTTGGTTTTTACATATTCCCTTAATTTCCATTTATCTGGAAATGTGCTAATTTCACCATCATATTTGAATGAGAGTTTTGCAGGATATATTCTTGGCTGGCAGCGTTTTTCTTTCAAAGTTTTATATATGTCATCCCATTGCCTTCTTGCCTGCATGGTTTCTGCCAGATAATCTGAGCTTAGTCTTATTGTTTTCCTTTTTATGTGACTTTTTGTTTTTCTTGAGCTGCTCTCGGGATTCTTTGTTTGTCTTTGGTTTTGGCAAGTCTTATGATATGCCTTGGTGATTTTCTTTTGGGGTCTATCCTATATGGAGTTCATTGAGCCTCTTGGGTGGCCAACTATTCATCTTTCATTATACTGGGTAAGTTTTCTGTCTGCAATTCTTAAGTGATCCTCTCTGTGTTTTTCTGTTTTCTCCCCCTGTTCTGGAACCCTGATCACTCGAAAATTTTTGTTTTTGATTGTATCACACATTTTTCTCGGGGTCTCTTCACTTTTCTTTGTTCTTTTTTGTGATTTTTTTCCTCAAACAGAGGTGTATCCAAGTGTTTGTCTTCAACTCCTGTCTTCCACCATTTCAAATCTGCTCCTCAGCCCTTCTATGACACTGTCCATTTCTGAAATCTTGTTGTTTGTCTTTTGGATTTCTAATTGTTTTTTTTGTATGATTTCTGGTTGTGAATTTATTTTTGCATTTTGTTCCTGCATTATTTTCCTGAATTCTTCCATTTTTTGTCTGTATTTTCCATGAATTTGCTTGCCTTTTCCATGACTTTGTCTATTTTTTCCTCCTTTTGTCTGCTTTTTGCTTCAAATCTTGGATAGCTCTGAATATTAGAGATTTGAATTCCCTATAAGGTAGTTCTAGTGCCTTTTCTTCTACTGGAAAGTCATTTGATATTTTATTTTGGACACCTACTGGAACTGTCCTGTCCTGTTTTTGTAAATGTTTTGATATTGTCTGCTGTCTTTGGGGAATTCTGTGGTTATTTTCCTTGTTTATTTATTGTAGATTTGTTTGTTTCATCCTGCTTTTTTGTTTTATTTGGCTATATCTGAGCAGGCAGGCTGTGTGTTCTTTGTTGTTTGCTCATCTTTAGGCATGATACTTTTCACCTCCTTTTCAAGTTGGCAGGGTCAGTTGCTCAGATATGGTGCAGCAGGGCAGGTCTAGCTGAAGTGGAGTTGCTGGGATAGGGTGTTTGTGGCACTTACAACAGCCAGTAGGGCAGGCCGGTAATCAGTGCAGGGCAGGTTCCAGTAAGCCATGCCTGTGCTGCTTGGTGGTGTGATGTTCAGCACAAGTGCAGGTAGGCAGGATGGAGGGGGGAGATTGTGATATGTGGAGCTAAGATGAGTATTGGAGAGAGGAGAGAGGAACAGGAGTCAAAAACATGCAAACAAACAAAAAAGAATGCTAGGGGAGCTTGCCATTGGAGTGGAGAGATGAGAGACTATGAAATGGAGAAAAACAAAAAGGAGAGGAAAAAGAAAAGAAGTAAAGAAAAGAAAAAACAATGAATAAATAAAAATTAGAAAGAAAAAAGAAATGAAAAGCTCCCAGGGATCCCACCAGTGACACTGCAAGGTCTGGGGAAGTTGCTTCCAGGCCGTGAAATACAGCCTGGTTAGAAGGGGTAGAGGTGTCACTCAGCACCAGGTATTCAGGGGACAGGAAGAGAAGGAAAGTATAGAGAGATGAGAAACTGAGTAATGAAGAAAGGGAAAAAGAGGGAAAAGAAAACAAACAAAAATGGAACAAGAAAAACCCCCCCAAAAAAACAGAAAAAAGAAAAAAGAAATGTTCTCAGTGATCGCTCTGCGCATCTGCGCAAACTGAGGGGGTAGTTCCCAAGCCGCACAGTACTGCCTGGGTAGAACGGGCTCCCAATTCGAGAAGAGAAAAAGAAAACAAACAAACAGTTCAAAACAAACAAATAAAGCCTGGGGATCCCACCAGCATGGCAGCACGGGCTGGAAAGCAGTTTCACTTCCGAGCGGCATTTCACAGCCTTTCAGGAAGAAGAAAAGATGGCACACAGAGCCAGGTATTTGAGAGAAAGGAGGTGGAGGTGGTGAGAGGTAAGGAAGAAATCTAAAGAAACAGAAAAAAGCAACACCAGCAGCCAACAAGTGGCACTTAGGGAGCCGGCCAGTTCGGGCCAGTGGAATCCAAGCAACACTGGGTAAAGCCGGTGCTTCCCGGCCAAGAGACTGTAGCTGCAGGAAGCAGAGGAGGCCGAGTAGGGGTGAAAAAGTGTAGGGGTGGGAAAGCCTATATCGGTGGTTACCAGTTGTTCTGTTTCCTACTGGAAGCTCTGTGAAGCTGCTTTCTTGTACCCCACCGTTTACTGATCTCTGATAGGAGTCCAAGATGGCAGATCCATGCTGCGTTAGCTGTTAGTTGACCTCTGCACATATCTCTCCTCACTCTCTGTTCTCTGACAGTTTCTTATTCCGTTCGGTGCTTGGCTGAGTTCTTTATCTCTTCATTTGATGCTTAGGGTTTCAGGATTGCCATTTTCTCTGTTTGGCTTAGTTTTTTGGATCTTTGCTGTGGAGGGACGGCGTGGTGCTTCTGCCTATAGCGCCATGTTGCTCGGAAGTGTATAATATTTTTATTATAAAGTATTAAAAAAATAGATCACTCACATAAAGAGGAATATGTAGTTACTAGTCATTTAATAAGAATCTGAGTCCTTCAAGATGTTATGGAGGATATAAAGATAAATAAGACCCAATCCTTGCCCTTCAGAAACTTTTCATTGAGTATGTTAAGACCCATAGATATGTAAATCTAACAAAGGTAGGATTGTTAAGTGTCATAAGAGACTTATAAAGTCCTGTGGGTCATCAAAGGATAGAGAAATGGTTTCTGTTTAAGGAATTAGAGGCTTCGCTGAAGGCATAAATTGGGCCTTTAAGAATGAGGGAGGGCATAATTTACAAAAAAAAAAGATCAATGTCATTGATTTGGAGTCAGAAGTTATTAGGTGCATGAATTTGGGTACTGTCTATTAACCTTTCTTAGAACTTATTGTATGTACCTGACAGGGTTGTTATGAGGATGCAAGTGATAATGTATTTGACAGTGCTTTATGTATTCTAAATCACTCTATATGCTATTATTATACTTTAGTTTTATGGAAACAAAGCAATATAACAATAAGAGCATGATTGGGTCATGAGATTTCAGAAGAACTTCTTTTGAGAAATGATAGCAACCAGCATTAATCACTGAACAAATGTAGTTTCAACCATTGTAAATTTGTGACTTTTAAAAAAAAACTTGCTTGACTTTTTTCATACATTTATTGAGATAAAATTTATATGGTGAAATTAACAGACTTAAGTGTGAAATACAATGGGCTTTGATAAATGCAAACAACACCTCTGTCCATGTCTTCTACCAATTTTAAAAATTGAGTTGTTTGTCTTTAATTTATAGGAATATATGTGTGTATACACACACATATGCTTTATCAGAGAGATGACTTGCAAATATTTTCTCTCAGTCTGTGACTTGCCTTTTCATTTTCTTAACAATGTCTTTTGAAGAGCAAAAATTTTTAATTTTTGTTGAACTCCAGTTTTATCAGTTGTGTGTGTGTGTGTGGTTAGTGTTTTTGGTGTCCTAGGAAATCTTTGCCTACCCTAAGGTCACAAAGATATTCTCTTATGTTTTCCTCTAGAAGCTCTATAGTTTTAGCTTTTTCATTTATAATTTTGATCTCCCTTGTGTTAGTTTTTGTGTGTGGTGTGAGGTAAGGGTTCAGGTTAGTTGTTTTCCATATGTTTATCCAATTTTTCCATTCTGATCTTCAGAAACTTGCCTTTCCCTTTGAACTGCCTTTGCGCCTTTGTCAAAAATCAGTTGACAATGTGTTGGTATATTTTCAGACTCTTCGTTCTCTTCAGCTGGTCTGTTTGTCTATCCTTATACCTTAAATGTTTATCAGCCATCAAATATTTTTCAGCATGTTGATTGGAAAGCTGTGCATATGCCTAGAAGTGGTATTGTTATGTCATAGTATAGTATACATATCTTTAACTTGTGTATATATGCCTAAACCCTCTATGGGAAAATTATGCAAATAGTTTCCTAGTTATTACCTCTGCTTTCAGTAATCTGTCTTATCTCCTTGTAATCCATTCTGTACACTGGCATCAGAATAATTTTTCCAAAATCAGATATGACCTTTTCTCTTTTCTTAAAATCTTCCATGGCTGCTCAGTGTGTGTGTTGTTGTTGTTATTAGGTGCCATCGAGTTGGTTCCGACTCATAGTGACCATACCTACAACAGAATGGAGCACGTCTGGTCCTGCGCCATCCTCATGTTCATTGTTATGCTTGAGCCCATTGTTGCAACCACTGTGTCAATCCATCTCATTGAGGGTCTTCCTGTTTTTCACTGACCCTCTACTTTACCAACCATGATGTCCTTCTCCAGGGACTGGTCCCTCCTGATAACATGTCCAATGTATGTGAGATGAAGTCTCACCATCCTTGCTTCTAAGGACCATTCTGACTTTACTTCTGGCAAAACAGATTTGTTAGTTCTTTTGGCAGTCCATGGTATATTCAGTATTCTTCGCTAACACCGTAATTCAAAGGCATCAATTCTTCAGTCGTCTTTATTCATTGCCCAGCTTTCATTTGTGTATGAGGTGATTGAAAACACCATAGCTTGGGTCAGGCTCACCTTAGTCCTTAAAGTGACATCTTTGCTTCTTTAACACTTTATAGAAGTTTTTGGCAGCAGATTTGCCCAGTGCAGTGTATTGTTTGATTTCTTGACTGCTGCTTCCATGGATGTTGATTGTTAAAAAAAAAAAAAAGTACTTATACATTTAAAAATGCCTTATGAACTAAATAAAGCATTTTCCTATACAAAAATCTCAGATGTGTGTGTGTATGTCTGTCTCTTGGATATCTTTGATTCAGTAAACATTTATTGAGTACCTCCTCAGTTTAGGCACTCTGAAAATAATATTATTAACTACAGCAATAGTTAGCATTTAGTGAATCTTACTATGTACCAGTGCTAAGGAGTTTGCGTATATTATCTCAGTTGATAGTCACAGTAAACCTGTATGGTAGGTATCTACTCTCATTACCCACATTTTGTATAGGTAACTGACTTACTGTAGGTAATATAGTGAGTAAAACATGGAAACCCAGTCTGACTTCATAACCCGACCTTTAAATATGCTCAGGTGTCAGCCAACTATAGCCCCTGCAGCCAGCATTTGTAAGGCCTGCTGCATATTTAAAGGGTTGTTTTAAAAAAGGAGAGAAGAATATTGGATGGAGATGTATGTGGACTGCAAAGTATGAAACATTTATCATCTGGCCCTTTACAGAAAAAAACTACTTACCTCAATATAGATGATTAACATAGAATCCCTGTTCTCAAGAAGCTTCCTATCTAAATAGGGAGATAAACACAAATACTTCTAAAAATCTATGTCATGAGGCAAAGTGTGATTAGTGATGTTATAAAGATGTAAGCAAGAAGCACGAGGGATTTACAAGGGTGCAGTCATTTGCAGTGAGAAAAATTCAAAAAATTGCATTTGAACTGGTCATGAAAACAATTTTAGAATGACCAGAAATCTTAGGTATAGAATTCTGCATAATCAGAGTGCTTGACAGATTATAAAAAATGTTTTATGCCTATCATATCTTGCTTGGAATAGGTGACACACTGTCAAGATCTCTTGGCATTTTTTTTTTCCCTTTTTTTTCTGACTTGCAGAATTATTTAGAACAGAGCATTAAGCTATATGCTTCTCAGTTTATCCTTTAGTAGAATGTGATTAAAAAATCAGTTCTGATAGCCAGTTATGCTGCATTTCTCAAAGGGATCGAAAGCAAATCTGCTAGAAGGTGCTTCTCCACCACTGCCCTCAAGCTGATTCCAACTCATAGCGGCCCTGTAGGACAGAGTAGAACTGCCTCATAGGGTTTCCCAGGAGCAGCTGATGGATTCGAACTGCCAGCCTTTTGATTAGCAGCCAAGCTCTTAACCACTGTGCCACCATAGCTCCAGAGGGTGCTTAGGTGCAAGTATTTTTTAAGCTATAAAAGTGTGAAAATGATAGTGCATTAGTTAAATAAACCTTGCTTTTTTATTAATTCTTAACTGTCACTGGGTAGATGAAACTGAAAACCAATGTTTACTTTCACAGTAATTGCAATTTTTGCAGTAGATTTCTTATTTATAAGAATTTAGTATGTAGTTTTATAACGCATTTGCAGTAATTTGGGAAAAGCAATAAATAAATGCAACCATGCATTTGAAAACTTTTGGCAAAAGTAGTCGAGGTAATATAGGATTGCTTATTAGGAGATTTTTTAATTAAATTGAAGAAATGACATAGGATTGGCATTATTATTATTACTCAACCTTTCATTGAAAACAGTGCAAGGATATAAAAAATGAATATCACCCTGAAAGATTTGTACTTTCTAAATTAAGCACACAAGGAAGTATTAAACCACATTGGGGGTATGTCTTTCCTGCTAACATAATTTAGAATATGAAAAATAATTAACAAAATGGTTGGATATTTGGGAATTTTTTTCAAAGAGAAAAAAGGATAAATTACTACATGTTGACAGAAAATTATTCCAAACACCAAAAATAAAAGAGAGAGGAGGCATAACAATTCCCTAATTTTGTAGTTTTTGTAGGCTGACATCTATTATAAGAGTCATAAATGTTATGTCTATATTAACATGACATTAAAAAAGAATCTGATAACAGCTTCAAGGTACTTCTTTTTCTGAGTATCATTAATATTAATATGTAATCATTTAATTAATGTGTATATGAGCAAATTATTATTCCCCGGTCTCTGTGGATATGTAATTTAAATGTTTCTCGTTTGATTTAATGAAATGTCTTCCTTGAACATTTTTCGTAGCCTGAAAAGAAATATACATTAGTGATAAATTGCAATTTTAGTTTCTTTATGTCAGTGCAGATATTTTGGTTGGCATTGATTTTATATTAAAATATGTGTTTTAACATATTTGATGGCATTTTCTGTAGTTTGACAAAAAGACTAATACATATTTAACTATAAGAACTGTAATGTGCTCTTACCTGTTTATCAACACATATTCTCTATTTTCGTGTTGGAATTAGTTATATAATTGGGTAAAAAATGACTGGCCACAGATGCATAGAGAAACACTTCTGTAAATTAATGCATTTGCTATACCATTTCTTAAGAAATGCAGTTCTGTCTGATTGAAATGAATTGTCAGTAGGTGTTTAGAGTATGTTGAGAAGATTAAATAAAAAGGGAGGAAGAGAATCATTCTGAGCAGGTTTGAATGCAGCCTTTGTACTGAGACTAGAAAATAGGCTGTGCCCTTTATCTAGTCATGTCATTCTTGAAAAATAATGGGGAAAAAATGGTTCCACACAGCTATATTTTGATGGAATTAATGTTGCCAATGCAAACTAGATTTTAAAGCTATTGCTTTTTTTAGTAAAACATAATATGTTGTTATCAAGTTTTATGTTTAATTAGTTTATTTTAAATTAATCAAAACTGTTTTGTATCAGGGACCACAGGTAAGAAAAACTTCCAGAAAAAGACTTCAATTTGTGAGTTTTTGAAGCCCATTCCTCTTTCTCCTTTCCTTCCTCCTAGTGGCTTCCAGAAGGTAGAAGCTCAGTGTCTTAGTTATCTAGTGCTGCTATAACAGAAATGCCATAAATAGGTGGCTTTAATAAACAGAAATTTATTTTCTCACAGTTTAGGAGGGTAGAAGCCTGAATTCAGGGTGCTGGGTCTAGGGGAAGGCTTTCTCCCTCTGTCAGGCTCTGGATGAAGGTCCTAGTCTCTCTGGATGAAGGTCCTAGTCTCTTTTTGCTTCTGCTCCTGGGCAGTCTTCATATGGCTTGGCATCTCTCTTCCCCCATCTGTGCTTCCTTTGCTTGCTTGTTTACTCTTTCATATCTCAAAAGAGATTGATTTAAGACACACCCTACACTAATCCTGTATCATTAACATAACAAAGGCAGCCCATTCCCAAATGGGATTATAACCACAGGCATAGAGGTTAGGATTTACAACACATATTTTGGGGGGACACAATTCAGTCTATAACACTCAGGCTTTGTTGTTGTTGTTTTACTTGTTACTTTAAAATCTCTTTTGCCAGTGGAGTGTAAAACAACACATTTTTGCAATCTGCCACCCAATTTCCCAATTTAAAACAGACTTGAACACAGTTTTCCCTAGCAGCACTAAATGGAAGAATTCACTTTCTCTTAGTGGCCATTACATAGGAGAGTAAGAGCAATACAGTCAACTCTTTCCTAAATTAATTAGAAGAGATATAATTATAGATATTTAAAGTGGTAAATATTCCAAAAGTCACTTTTCCTGCACTTTGAATAAGTCTATGCTATGGTTATAGTAGCTTAACCCCAGTGTACAGAAATGATGGGCAGAAGCCATAGTCCACCATGTGAATAAGACACATCTCTATAAATAAGAGAGCTTTTGTATTTTTGTTACATGATGGTAAACAGCTGTAACCACCAGCCAGCGTGCCCTTTTTGGCTGCTGGCTTTATTTCAGCATTTTAAGTAATTGCATCCTGTTTGCCTCTGGTGCCTGGCATTCTTAGATTAAAATTTTAAATACATTCTTATCAGCCACTAACACAGAGCTCACTTACACAACCCTGAATCTATCCTGCTACACCTTCTCTTGAATCCATTTGTTTTTTTAGTAAGTTCAGTATGAAATAAATCTCTGTGCCCTGTCATGCTGGTGTGAAAGAAAGCACATACTATTATAATGGAACTTTATCAGTCTACTTAGGTGGGCTTAAGTGATCGGTTGAGGCCTGTTAATGGATATGAGATGTTATTACATCAAAGTCATTCTCAATAAAAATTTTTGATATTGTTGATAATTTTAAGAGTTGTTTTTGTTTTTTTGTTAACAAAGTCTGGAGACAATGAGTAGGAAGAAGGGCTTGATTGTATATCACTTTGATTTCTTTTAAGTGTTAAAATTCCATCAGCTAGCAAAGAAAAATATATACTATATATTATGAGGGCTTATATAAGAAAGTTATATATAAGGGCAAATTCTGTGTATGTGTTTGCCATAAAAGAAAGAGAACTTTGAAAAAGCTACATTTCCCCTTATACCAAATTGTAGCCATTCGTATCAGTATTGACTAGACAGTTCTTAATGTTATAAACTTGAAAACATATACACTCAAGTAGAAATTAAATATATTCAGACAGAACAAGTTTCTTCCCAAGTTTAGAAGTTTCAGGTAATCTGTGACTCATACTTTATTTAATTTAAGCTATTTCCTCATACAGCCTTACAATTGGACTGAAAAAGCCTTAACTTAATAGAATGCTGTCTTTGTGTTTCTAACTTGTGACAAGCTTAGCCATTGTTAATTAGTTAGAGGCTTCATTGAAACCCTTCAAGGTCTAGCCCTCTTATCAAGAGAAAAACCTCTGCTTTCCCCATTCTTCATAATCTTTTCACCACCTGTTTGTCGGTTTGTCTTACTGTGGTGGCTTGCACGTTGCTACGATGCTGGAATTATGCCACCAGTATTTCACATACCGTCAGGGTCACCCATAGTAGACAGGTTGCAGCAGAACTTCCAGATTAAGGCAGACCAAGAAGAAACTCCTGGCACTCTATTTTCAAAAATTAGCTAGTGAAAACTTTATAGATCATGACTGAAGACTGTTAGGTTTAGTGCTAGAAGATGAGCCCGTTAGGTTGGAAAGCACTGAAAATACACAGTGGCCACAACAGTGGTCTCAAGCATGCCAGCAACCACAGGGATGGCACAGGGCTAGGCGATGTTTCATTCTGTTGGGGCTGGTATGGGTGGGAGCCAACTCAACAGCAGCTAACAACAACAATATTTAGTAGTTTCTAGAATATTATGCTTTTTTATTTTTAATCTTTAAAGAGCTTTTCTCATTTATTCTCTCCAGAAAATAACCCCAGTGGACAGTAGCATTATTTTTAATTAATATAAGACAAGAAAAGAAAGGGTTAGAGATTATGTTAACTTGATAACAACGTCAGAGATCCAAATTTTCTGGATTTAATTTCATCTAGATCATATTATCTTTCTGGTGATGCCAAATTTATTCCTTCTATTTGGCATAAATATTTTTAAAGTAAAATTTAAAAATGTAAAGCAATGAACACTATTATTGCTTTAAAACCTGGAAAGTAAAAAATGTAAAGAAAAAAATTACTGCTACGCATATATGTGTGTGTGTATGTTTATATGTATGCATATTCTTTTAGCTTTTTTTGAACATTTTATTGTACTTTAGGTGAAAATTTACACAGCAGATTAGTTTTCCATTCAATAATTCATATATAAATTGTTTCATGACAGTGGTGGCAGTCCCCGCAATGTGTCAGCACTCTCCCCATTTCCACCCTTGGATTCCCCCCGTTTCCATTTGTCGGGTTTCCTTGTCCCTCCCTGCCTTCTCATCTTTGCTTTTGGGCAAATGTTGCCCTTTTGGTCTCCTATAGTTTATTGTGCTAAGGAGCACATTCCTCACGGGTGTTGTCTTGGTCATCTAGTGCTGCTATAACAGAAATACCACAAGTGGATGGCTTTAACAAAGAGAAGTTTATTTCCTCACAGTAAAGTAAGCTAAAATTCCAAATTCAGGGTATCAGCTCTAGGGGAAGGCTTTCTGTCTCTGTCGGGCTTCTTATCAGTGTTCCCCTGGTCTAGGAGCTTCTCCATGCAGGGACCTCAGGTCAAAGGATGCGCTCTGCTCCTGGCACTGCTTTCCTTGGTGGTATGAGGTTCCCCTGTCTCTCTGCTCACTTCTCTCTTTTATATCTCAAGAGAGATTGCCTCAAGACACAATCCAATCTTGTAGATTGAGTCCTGCCTCACTAACACAACTGCCGCCCATCCTCCCTCATTAACTTCATAAAGGCAGGATTTACAACATACAGGATACCAGGAATCATGGCCCAGCCAAATTGATACACACATTTTTGGAGGGACATGATTCAACCCATGACAGGTGTTATTGTTTATTTTATAGGCCAGTCTATTATTTAGCTAAAAGGTGACCTCTGAGAGTGGCTTCAGTTCAAAGTTAGAAGGTTATCTTAGGGCTATAGTCTCTGGGGTTCCTCTAGTCTCTATTAGACCAGTAAGTCTGGTCTTTTTTATGAATTTGAATTTTGTTCTACATTTTTCTCCCATTCTAACCAGGACCTTCTATTGTGTCCCAGGTCAGAGTGGTTGGTAGTGGTAGCTAGGCACCATCTAGATCTTCTAGTCTCAGGCAATAGGAGGCTGTAGTTCATGTGGGCCATTAGTCCTTTAAACTAATCACTTCCTTGAGTCTTTGGTTTTCTTCATTCTCTTTGCTCCAGATGGGAAGAGACCAATAGTTGTATCTTAGATGGTTGCTCGAAAGCTTTTAAGACCTCAGGCACTATGCACCAAACTACGATGTAGAACATTATCCTTATGAACTATGTGATGCCAACTGACCTAGATGTCCCCCAAGACTATGGTCCTTAGCATTCAAGCCCAGTAACTCAGTCCCATGAGGTGTTGATTATTTCTAAGAAGTTTCTGTAACTGTGTCCCCTATAAAAATAAATAAATAAATAAACCCATTGCCGTTGAGTCAGTTCCAACTCGTAACTACCCAATGGAACAGAGTAGAACTGCCCCATAGGCTTTCAAAGAAGCAGCTGGTGGATTCAAACTGCCAACCTTTTAGTTAGCAGTTGTAGCTCGCCATAGCTCTTAACCACTGTGCCTCCTATGCACTTTGTTACATATATGAGTATACCTACAGCACATACAAATATGTATATAGAAATACCTACAACTATACCTATATATGGGGTCCTGGTGGTGCAGCAGTTAAGAGCTATGGCTGCTAACCAAAAGGTTGGCAGTTCAAACCCACCAACCGCTCCTTGGAAACTGTATGGCGCCCTTCTACCCTGTCCCATAGGGTTGCTATGAGTCGGAATCAACTCAATGGCAACGGGTTTTCTTTTTTTTTGTTATACCTATATATGCATGCGGGTATGCTCCTGTACAACCTCCCACACCTATAGCATACATATCTACCGATGTACCCGAGCACAAATTGTTGTTTGTTATCACTGTTGTTGCAGGATTATATATGTTGTAGTACTTACCATAATTACCCTTTGTTCTTGCATACCTCTCAGCGTTTTCCTTTGCCTTGATCACATTGTGCTGACTTCCCCCATATCGTGTATTCCCTTTCTCTTCACCAGAATTAACACTTGTGTACTATCTAATTAGTGATTCTCCCTCCCTCCCCTTACCATCCGTGGTAACCATCAAAGAATGTTTCTTTCTGTGTGTAAACCTATTCTTGACTTTTTATAATAGTGGTTTCATACAGTATTTGTCCTTTTGTGCTTGACTTATTTCACTCGGCATAGTGTCCTCCAGGTTCATCCATGTCGTGAGATGTTTCACAGATCCATCATTACTCTTTATCATTACATAGTATTCCACTGTGTGTATGTACCATAGTTGATCCATTCATCTGTTGATGGACGCTTAGGTTGTTTCCATCTTTTTGCTATTGTGAATAATGCTGCAATGAACATGGGTGTGCCTATGTCTATTCATGTCACAGCTCTTATTTCTCTAGGATATATACCTAGGAGTGGGATTGCTGAATCATATGGTATTTCTATTTCTAGCTTTTTTTCCCCCTCCTTTCTTTTATAGGCCTGCCTAATCTTTGTCTAAAAAGTGGGCTTTGGCAATGGTTTCAGTTCTGGGTTAGCAGAGTGTCCAGGGACCATAGTTTTGGGGGTTCCTCAGTCTCTGTCAGACCATTTTTTCATGAATTTGAATTCTGTTCTACATTTTTCTCCTGCTCTGTCCAGGACTCTCTGTTGTGATTCCTGTCAGAGCAGTCATTGGTGGTAGCCAGGCACCATCTAGTTCTAATGGTCTCAGGCTGGTGGAGTCTTTGGCTCATGTGGTCCTTTAGTCCATAGGGTTAATATTTTCCTTGTGTCTTTTGTTTTCTTCATTCTCCTTTGCTCCAGATGGGATGGGACCAATAGACGTATCTTAAATGGCCACTCCCAAGCTTTTAAGACCCCAGAATAACGTTGGCTGTTGGTTTTGTATATATGCCCTTAATTATGTTGAAGAATTTCCCTTCTATTCCTATTTTGTTGAGAGTTTTCTTCAGGAAAAAATGTTGGAATTTAAAATCAAATGCCTTTTCTGCATCGATTGAAATGATCATGTGATTCTTTTCATTTGTGTTATTTTTGTGGTGAATATGTTGATTGATTTTCTAATGTTGAATCATTCTTGCATACCTAGTACGAATCCAACTTGATCATGATGTATTATTATTTTTTTTTTGATATGTTGTTAAATTTTATTGGGTAGAATTTTGTTGAGAATTTTTGCATCTATATTGATGAGAGATATTGGCCTATAATTTTATTTTGTAGTGGTGATTTGCCTGGCTTTGGTATCAGAGTTATGCTGGCTTCATAGAATGAATGGGACCATTCCTTCCTTTTCTAGGTTCTGGAATAGTTTGAGTAGAATTGGTTTCACCTCTTCTCTGAATGTTTGATAGAATTCCCCAATGAAGCTGTCTGGGCCGGGTTTTTGTTTTCTGTTGGGAGTTTTTTTTATGACCTCTTCAATTTGTTCTTTTGTCATTAAGCATCTTCAAATTTTCTACCTCATTTTGTTTTAGTTTAGGTAGGTAGTGTGTTTCTAGAAATTTGTCCATTTCTTCTAGGTTTTCAAATTTCTTGGAGTACAGTTTTTCATAATATTCTGTTATGATCCTTTTTATCTCAGTTGGTTCTGTTGTAATGTCACACATCTCATTTTTTATTTTTTTTATTTGCATCTTCTCATTCTTTTCCTTTGTTAGTTGGGCCAGTGGTTTGTCAGTTTTACTGATACTTTCAAAGAACCAACTTCTAGTCTTTTTTATTCCTTCTATTGCTTTTCTGTTTCCTTTATTTCTGCTCTAATCTTTATTATTTCCTTCCTTCTGGTGACTATGGGCTTCTCTTGCTGCTCTTTTTCTATTTGTTTGAATCGTAAGGTTAAGGTATTGATTTTGGCCCTTCTTTTTTGCGGTGTGCATTTATTGCTATAAATTATCCTTTGAGCACTGCTTTGGCTGTGCCTCAAAGGTTTTGATATGTTGTGTTTTCATACGCATTTGATTCTAGGAATTTTTTTTATTTCCTTTTAAATTTCTTCTATTAGTGATTTCTAAGCAAGGTGTTATTCAGTTTCCATGTATTTGATTTTTTTCCCTTGTTCTTCCTGTTATTGATATCTAGTATTATAGCACTGTGATCAAAGAAGATGCTTTGTTTTATTTCATTGGTTTTGAATTTATTGAGGCTTGCTTTGTGGCCTAAAATGTGGTTTATGCTGGAGAATGATCCAGGTGTATTGGAGAAGAATGTATACTGTGCTGCTGTTGGGTGGTTGTTCTGTATAAGTTTATGAGGTCAAGTTGGTTGATTGTGTTATTTAGATCTTCTGTATCTTCGTTGAGTTTCTTTCGAGTTGTTCTGTCCTTCATCGAAAGTGGTGTGTTAAAGTCTCCTCTTATTATTGTGGAACTATTTCTCTTTTCAATACTGTTAAAGTTTATTTTATGTATTTTGGAGCACTGTCATTGAGTGCATAAATATTTATTATGGTTATGTCCTCTTGGTGGATTGCCCTTTAATCATTATAAAATGTTCTTTGTCTCTTTTGATGGATTTTGACTTAAAGTCCATTTTATCAGATATTAGTATTGCTACATATGCTCTATTTTGGTTATTGTTTGCATGATGTATTTTTTTACATCCTTTGATTTTTAACCTGTTTATGTTTTTGTGTCTAAGATGTGTCTCTTGTAGGTAACATATTGATGGGTCATCTTTTTTCCATCTGTTCTGCCAGTCTTTGTCTCTTGACTGGTATATTTAAATTTATGTACAGTGTGATTATCGATAGATATGAATTTACTGCTATCATTTTGTTATGCTTTTTTGTTTTGTTTTTTTGGTGGTATTTATGGTTTCTTTGTTCTGCTTAGTTTTCTGTGCTGAGTTCTTTTTGTTTATAGATTTTCTTTTCATTTCCTTCATTGTTGTTGATTTTGTGTTTACTGGGTCTTTATGGTTTTCTTCTTTATTTTGGTGAGTAGGTTTATTTATGTTCTTTGTAGTTACTCTGAGATTTATCCTCCTAAGTTTAAAACAGTTTGTTATTTCTTAATATCACCTTGAATTCCTCTCCATACAGAAGTTCTATAACTACCATTTATTCCCTCTTTTTGTTTTGATATTGTCATTTGCAGATTGACATGTCTGGTTCCCTGTTTTCAGTTTTGTAGCTTTATTTTGGAGTCCTGGTTGCATAGTGGTTAAGGGCTCAGCTGCTAACCAAAAGGCCAGCAGTTGAAATCTACCAGCTGCTCCTTGAAAACCCTATGGGGCAGTTCTACTCTGTCCTGTATGGTCACTATGAGTCAGAATCAATTCGACAGCACCTAACAACAACTATAGCAGCTATATTTTACTTTTGAGAATTATTTATCTGGGTTGGTATCTGGGTGATGTTATCATGTGTTTTTATCTCAGGTTGTTGTCTGATGTCGTTGGTTCTCTGTCCAAATGACTCCCTTTAATATTTTGTATAAGTTGGTCTGGTTTTTACAGATACCCTTAATTTCTGTTTATCTTGGAACATCCTAGTTTTGCCATCATGTTTGAGAGACAGGTTTGCTGGGTATATGATTCTTGGTTGGCAGTTCTTCTCTTTCACGGTTTTATGTGTGTCATCCCATTGCCTTATCACCTGCATGGTTCCTGCCAAGAAATCAAAGCTTAGTTATATTGGTGTCCCCTTGTAGGTGATATTTCATTTTTCCCAAGACACTCTCAGAATTCATTTTTTGTCTTTGGTTTTGAAAAGTTTAATTATAATATGTCTTGGTGACTTTCTTTTGGGGTCTATCCTGTATGGGGTTTGTTGAGCTTCTTGAATGGAAGCCTTCGTCCTTCATTGTATTAGGGAAGTTTTCTGCCAGCAAATCTTCAGAAATTGTCTCTGTGCTTTTTTTTTTTTTTTTTTGGTCTCCTCTTGTTCTGGAATTCCAATCATGCATAAATTATTCCTTTTGATAGTGTCCCACATAACTCTTAGACTTTCTTCATTCTTTTTTCTGATTGTTCCTCAGACAAATTATTATCAAGAAATTTGTCCTCTATTTCACACTTTCTTTCTTCCATTGATTCATTTCTACTTCTGTGTCTTTCCGTTATCTATTTCTGACATTTTCTTGTTAATCTTCTGAATTTCTAACTGCTGTTTTTGTATGGTTTCTAATTGTCTGTTTATTTTGTTCTTGTATTATTTTCCTGAATTTTTCTAGGGTTTTATCTGTTTTCCTTGATTTTGTTTGTTTTTCCTTGATCTCTTCGAGGCTTTTATACATAAGTCTTTTGAATTCCTTTTCAGATATTTCCATTATCATTTCTTCCTCAGGAAGGTTTTCTGCCCCTTTATTTTGGTCACTTGCTTGAGCCCTCTTGTCCTATTTCTTTATATGATTTGATGTAGTCTGCTGTCTCTGAGACATAAACTTGTTATTTATTTATGATTTTTTATTTTGTTTTGATATGTCAGTGTGGGCAGGCTGGTTGTACTTTACTGATTGCTTGACCCTGCGGCACAGGAGCATTCACCTCCTGTCTCCAGGTAGGCAGGGCAGCTTCAGTCAGGGCAAGCCCGTGTCGCTGTTCACTGTTTGTGTGAAACAGCTGAGGGCATGCTGGGCGGGCACTGGCCACCATCTGTTGTTGGTCCAGCAGTGCAGGAGTGCTCACAGTCTCTTTGCCAGCTCAGTGGGTTGGCGGACGAGGGGTAGGGCAGGCAGCCAGGAGGCTGACCAAATGCAAGGAGACAGAGTGGCTGTCTAGAGTCCACTTGGGTGGGGGACCTCCTGCTGACACCTATGGATCCATTACTCTGTGTGCGCCAGCCACTCCGATGATCTAGGACCCTACTGGTGAGTCACCTTGTGTCTGAATCCTGACTCCTTCCCTGCTCTGTGGATGTTGGGATCCCTGAAGCTCTCACCTCCCCTCTGCACTTTCCCTCCTTAGCTCCATTTCATGACCTGCTCACCTTACTTCACTACGGGTATGTCAACACAGTTTCTCTGTCTCCTGTTGGAGTTCCATGGAGTTACCTTCCTGTGTTCCTCAACCAGAATCACTGCTGATTTTGTCTCAAGCTGGCCATGCTGTGCTGAGCCGGCTGGCAGGGAACCTCCGCTTCGTACCTCTCCTCATTTACTGTTTTTGTTCAGTTTAGTGTTTAATAGAATTCTGTTTTCTTTAATTTGATGCTTAGGGTTCCAGGATTGTCATCTGTTTTTGTTTAACTTGGTTTCTCGGATCTTTGCTGTAGAGGGACACATGGTTTGTCTGACTAAGTTACCGTCTTGCTCCTCCCCATTTTTAGCTTTTTTTAATGCATTTATTTTTTAAGTAAAGGTGTTCACACTTTTCATATGGTTGCATATCCTTTATTTTCATTTACCGTAGTATTGTTGACATGCTTTCTTGTATATTTTTCAAAGACATCATTGTAATTGGTGTATATTATAGAAATACACAGTAATTTATTTATCTGTTCCCCTGTTGGAATCCCCGGATGGTACAAATGGTTAACACTCACAGCCACTAACCAAAAGGTTGAAGGTTCAAATCCACCCAGAGGTACCTTGGAAGAAAGGCCTGGTAATCTACTTCTGAAAAATCAGCTATTGAAAACTCTGGATCATCATTATACTCTGATAAATTGGGGTTGCCATGAGTTAGAGTTGAATTCACAGTGACTGCTTAGTTGGTTGGTTGTTCCCTTTTAAGGCCTTGTAGAGAATTTCTGCTCATATGTGACATCAAAGCAAATTTTAAATAGATTAGAGAATTAAAGAGAAGTGGAAAAAAACAAAATATAGGTGAATTTCAGGCCTATGTATATGAAAGGACTTTCAGGGATTAAAAACAATGGAAGAAGTCAAAGAAAAAGGATAAGATTTGACTACTCATCTAAAAAATTCCATGTGCCAGAAAATGCCACAAACAAAATGAAAAGTCCAGTGATAAGACTGACATAAAACATTGTCATAAATTGAATTGTGCCCCCCAAAAATGTGTGTCAACTTGACTTGTCCATGATTCCCAGTATTGTGTGATTGTCCACCATTTTGTCATCTGATGTGATTTTCCTTTGTGTTGTAAATCCTGCCTCTGTGATGTTAATGAGGTGGGGTTAGCAGCAGTTACATTAATGAGGCAGGACTCAATCTACAAAATGAGACTGTGTCTTAAGTCAATCTCTTCTGAGATATGAAAGAGAGAAGTGAGCAAAGAGACTTGGGGACCTCATACCGCCAAGAAAACAGTGCTGGGAGCAGAATGTATCCTTTGGACCTGGGGTACCTGTGCCTGAGAAGCTCCTAGACCAGGGGAAGATTGATGACAAGGACCTTCCTCCAGAGCCGACAGAGAGAGAAAACCTTCCCCTGGAGCTGGCGCCCTGAATTCGGACTTCTAGCTTACTAGAATATGAGAGGGATAAACTTCTGTTTGTTGAAGCCATCCACTTGTGGTATTTCTGTTATAGCAGCACCAGATAACCACGACAAATATTTTTAATAAATTTTAGAGACAACATTTAATATTCATTAAACTGCAAGTACTCTTAAAAACCATTAAGAAAAATACTAACACTGTAGGGAAAAAATTAGCAACAATTTTCTTCAGAGAATTTTCTAAAGTAGAAATAGCAAATAAATTAAATTCTTCAACAAAATGGTAAAATAACAACAAAAGAAATAATGCCTTTTTTTTTCTTTCTATCAAATTGGGAAATATTTTTTTAAAATAATATTCAGTGCTGGCTTGGGTATGGTTAGTCACGCCCTGTTATAGATTGGATTGTTGACAGGACTATGGAGAGTGACACACATTCAGAGTGGCATGGTCAGCCGCCATCTTTGAGTGGGACGCCACTTACTGTTTCCTACTTGGGGTCAAAATACCATGGGCAACAGATTTGGTTGCTATGCAGTGTGTATGCTGCCCTCATTTACATCAGCAATTACTGAACTGGTCCGAAGTGGTTCGAAGCCCTGAATTTTCCCAAAAGCTGCTAGCAAATCTCTCTTCTATTCTTGATGCCAAAAGTGAACCAGTCACATGCAATGTAAACTATATTTTTTTACTGTGGTTCACTGTCAAACAAGTGTGAAAATTATTGCCTTAGACCAATTAGGTCTCATTCACATGGTGGGGAGCTATTTCTGGTCAGTGTTCCTTAGGGCTCATGAGCTAAGCTACTTGGAGGAGGGTGAATTCCTGAACAAAAAGTGAAGTTCTGTTAGGAAGAAGTAGGGGATGGATGATGGGCACCCAGTTAACAGTGACCACCACAATAAAGAAAATGAAACATAAGTAGGGAAGAACAACATAGTCTTACATGTTTCTACTTAACACACAAGGGTAGCATGAACACGAAAGGATGCATGGGGCTGTCATATTAATTGTGCTGCTGGCTTCATGACCTCGGAGAAGTAACCTAATTTCTGAGCGCTTCAGCATCCTTGTAGGTAAAAGGAAGATGATAAATTGTTATAACTGTCTTGAACAGGACTATCAAAAATAAATTAAGCCAATATGTGAAAGTTCTCTGAAACTGAAAAAAAGTGCAATATATCTTATTATAGTGTCGGTAATGATCACAGATAGCAATAACAAGGAATATGAAAATAAAAGTTAGTTTTAAATAAAATGTTTAATTTATTTTTGTCTTTAGTTATTATAATGTGTAGAAACATTCCAAGCGAGTTACTTACAAATGAATTTTATTATCTATTTGAAGTTAATATACAATATGAAACCTACAAAATAGTGATTAGAGGGGTAGACTTAACCACTACTTTGTTCTAGCAAGTAAAGCGTGCCTAGCATAATTTCCAATTCCATCAGACTCTGTATTTCATGTAAAAATTAACCATAAATTCTAATGTTAGTTAGTAACTAAAATATAGATTCTGTAGTGTTTGTTACTCTCAAAGATAATGCAGGAAATTAGATTCAACTCCTTGGAAGAGTATACAGTGAAATTATAACACAATAACAAAAGCAAGGATAATATCTCCTTTCCTGCCATGAACTATTTAGGTGGTAAAGAAATGGCTGATGGATGGATCCAAAGCAGAATGCCTAGATATTTCTGAAGAAGCAACAAGAAGAATAGAGGTGTCCAGGCAGCTTACGAAGTATTTATATACTGTTTCCTAGGTGTTTGAGCTCTTAAACTATTATCTAAGAGACTGGTAAAGTTCTTAAATAAAGGCAGAACGCAAGTAGTATTGACTGTTTTGCATCTTAAAGCAGCACAATTGGTGGTATTCTCAATCTCAAAACTTACCCGTAGTACTGATTTTGTGATGCTGGATGGTAAGCTCACCAACTAACTTACTAGCTATTTCTTGTAGTATACTGTGGGATCCCTGTTAAGTTCAATACTTTACATATTAAATTCATTCATTCAAGTAAGCATTCATTGAGTTCAGGATGAGAATGATGGCAGGATGACTGCTGGGGCTGCTGGTACTTTGTATATTGGTCTAGCATACAGTACTAGGGAAATCTCTGCTCTGATCCCTGCTTCAGTAGGCCAAGATGTGTGTCTATTTTATTAACAATTTGTGTAGCACTTTAGCATGGTGCTACACTTGATTAAGTTGTCTTCTCTCTTGATAGTCCCATTTAACTGTTTTGTTATTGTTTCTTCAACATGGCTCTATTTTCATTTTTTTCCCTATGGCATAGCCAGGATTTCTAGTTATAGTTCTTCTATCTTATGGTATTAGGATTGATCGTGAGTCTAGCATCAGGAAACCCAAATTATGCCTTCCTGATTTAGCATAATTGGATGATAACAGAAAAAGTACAAGTAGCCTTCAATCCAACATGAAACATCTCATTCCTAACTCCCCAACTATGTGCTAATCACAGAAACAGCTATAAAATTCCCCCAAGGTAAAAGGGAATTTAGTATGCCAATGACAGCTCTGTCCTATGAGATCCTTACTAGTGGCATACCTGCTCCCTCAACCACCTCTTCCTTTCAGGGATTCTTAAGGAATAAAAGCCTATTCCCTTGAGGTCCTTCCCTCTCACTATTTCTTTTAAGGATATGTGACATGTGGTGAAGAATAAGAGAAATATAAGAGCAGAATTGCCATTTTTATAAGGAATCGAGTAAAATGGGGTTTGGGTTTGTCTCTTTGGTAAATTTGATTAAGGTAATCCTTGTCATCCTCTGCTTTCCATTCTCCTATTCTCTTGTTTTTTGCCAGTAAGATAAGCTGTTTGTTCTAAGATCCTTTGGGATTTGGGCTGGAAGAAGTTTCTAAGTTAAGAGAAAGTACTAAATTATTAAAAACAAAACACACAAAAAAAAAACTTCCCCAAATCTCCATTGTTGTTGTTGTTGTTAGGCACTGTGGAGTCATTTCCAGCTCATAGCGACCCTGTGTACTACAGAATGAAACGCCACCTGGTGCTGCGCTATCCCCACAATCATCGCTGTGTTTGAGTTCGTTGTTGCAACCACTGTGTCAGTCCATCTCATTGAGGGTCTCCCTCTTTTTTGCTGACCCTTTTCTTTACCCAGCATGATGTCCTTCTCCAGGGACTGGTCCCTCCTAATAATGTGTCCAAAGTACCTGCTTCTAAGGAGCACTCTTGTACTTCTTCCAAGATAGATTTTTTTCATTCTTCTGGCAGTCCATGGTATATTCAGTATTCTTCGCCAACATCGTAATTCAAAGACGTCAATTCTTCTTTGGTCTTCCTTATTCGTTCTCCAGCTTTTGCGTGCATATGAGGTGATTGAAAATATCATGGCTTGAATCAGGCACACCTTAGTCCTCAACGTGACATCTTTATCAACACTTTAAAGAGGTCTTTTATAGCAGATTTGCCAAATGCAATGCGTCATTTGATTTCTTGACTGCTGTTTCCATGGGCATTGATTGTGGATCCAAGTAAAATGAAATCCTTGACAACTTCAGTGTTTTCTCTATCACGATGTTGCTTATTGGTTCAGTTGTGAGGATTTTTGTTTTCTTTATGTGGAGGTGTAATCCATACTTTAATCTCATCAGTAAGTGCTTCAAGTCCTCTTCACTTTCAACAAGCAAGGTTGTATCATCTGCATATCGCAGGTTATTAATGAGTCCTCCTATAATACTGGTGCTGCGTTCTTCTTCATATAGTCCAGCTTCTTGGATTATTTGCTCAGCATACAGATTGAATGAGTATGGTGAAAGGATACAACCGTGATGCACACCTTTCCTGATTTTAAACTGTGAAGTATTCCCTTGTTCTTTTTGAACAAGTGCCTTTTGGTCTATGTACAGGTTCCTCATGAACACAATTCAGTGTTCTGGAATTCCCATTCTTCGGAATGTTATCCATAATTTGTCATGACCCACACAGTCAAACGCCTTTGCATAGTCAATGAAACACATGTAAATATCTTTCTGATATTCTCTACTTTTAGCCAAGATCCATCTGACATCAGCAGTGATATCCCTTG
Source organism: Dugong dugon (assembly GCA_030035585.1). Lineage (NCBI taxonomy): Eukaryota > Metazoa > Chordata > Mammalia > Sirenia > Dugongidae > Dugong > Dugong dugon. The sequence goes on from CM057472.1 coordinate 73,294,960, forward strand.
TTCCATGTCCTCTTTGAATCTGGCTTGACTTTCTGGCAGTTCCCTGTCGATGTACTGCTGTAACTGCTTTTGAATTATCTTCAGCAAAATTTTACTCGCATGTGATATTGATGATAATGTTTCGATAATTTGTACATTCTCTTGCATCACCTTTCTTTGGAATGGGCACAAATACGAATTACTTCCAGTTGGTTTGCCAGGCAGCTGTCTTCCAAATTTCTTGACATAGGCGAGTGAGCACCTCTAGCGCTGCATCAGTTTGTTGAAACATCTTAATTCCGTCAATTCCTGGAGCCTTGTTTTCGCCGGTGCCTTCAGTGCAGCTTGGACTTCTTCCTTCAATACCATCAGTTCTGGATCATATGCGACCTCCTGAAATGGTTGAACTTATAGGACCCTATGCAATTTGATTAATCAAAAAAGACTTGGCAGTATCCCCTTTATGAGCAAGCTGTCGGTGGAACTGGAACCTCTTGGCAAAGTAACTTATGTATGTTTATAAAAAGCTAAGTGACTAAATTTGTTTCAGAAGCATTAAGAATGACTACAGGAAGCCTTCTGTTGAGTGGCATGAAGCAAAGCAAACCTTTTTTGTCTTTTTTCTTTTGACAGTTTTGCCTGCCTTAGCCTGAACTGCATAACTCACTAAGATATTACATATTTTCCACTAGTCGTTCTTTTAGTTCCCTATCCAGTTAAATCTGTCAGAATATCATTGAGGTCAGTGAAGCATGGGAGCCCAGTTGCCTTTGCAAGCCATTTCTGTTGCTAGTAAAAGCAGCAAGCACCTCATAAGAATGCTGCACATTCTTACAGTGTGATATGCTAATTCTTAAGAATGTTACTAACACTGCGCTGTGTTTCATATGATTGAATTTAGAATTTTTCACTCAGCGGGTTGAAGGCTTCAAACTGGCAGTGATAATAGTCTTTCAAGTTGTTGTTTAAGTAGAGTGGTGATGGAATTCATATGGCAGGCGACAGTTGCTCATTCAAGTCTAAGAAGAGATCTCTCATCAGCCGCAGTGATTGAAAACAAGTAGCCCAGATGTTCACTTTTTAATAGTATATCTTTCCTCCATATTTTAAATGAGAACAGAGCTCAGTCATTAAATGAGGATATAAATATTAATGTTGTCATTGTTGAAATCCCAAATAACAGACCCCACATATTTCTGTTTTTTTATTTTTTTAATGGCCATCTTTTGTGTTCAAGTAAAATCAAGAAAGCTCCCACATGCCTCTAGAAGTCTCAGCACAGCTAGTTAGCTTTCAACCTTTATCTTCTTTTACTCTTGCCTCCTCTAACAAGTCTCAGTGTACTAAGAATTTAATAAGAATCATATTTGGCCACACAGTGCTGAAGAAAATATAAGCAAATCCCTGAAGTCCAGATAGTCTTTGTGAATATGACTTAAATATACAAATCCCTTACTGTGATATGAGCAGGAAGTATTGCTTGTTTAGGACAGCTAGCTGCTATCTGTGTTTTCAGTACAGAATAGGATTTGGTCAAGGCAAGGTAATGACAACAGAATGTCAGAACATTCAAATGCTCTTCAGTTTGATCATTTGATGGATATGTTGAAAAAAAAACAAAAGCTGCTAATTGTTCTGTTGCCTGTGGTAAACAGTATGAATAAGATATACTTAGAGTGAAGTGCTCACTTGATATATTTTTCAGAGAATATGATATTTTGGCAAATAATCTCTTTATGCATCAAACTGGAGCCTCCTTCTTGAGAATTGTTTAGCAGAATTGACCCCTAGATAAAGAGCTAAGTTTTTTTTATTTTTCTTCTTTACAGGTGTATTTTTTTTTAATTTATTTTGTTGTTGTTGAGAATATACACAGCAAAACATACACCAATTCAACAGCCTCCACATGTACAATTGAGTGACACCAACCACATTCCTTGAGTCATGCAACCACTCTCCCCCTCCCCCTCCAAGCCACTCCTCCCCTGCCGACACAAACCCACTGTCCACCAAGGTTCCTATCCTGTCCCCCAAGTTGCTGCTGTCAGTTGGATCCCACATAGATGGTTCCTAAAAAATCACAATGCTCATAGTAAACCCCCTTCACCAGTCAAGCCCAACTATTATTAGGCCCAGTATGACTTCAGGGGATATTCTTGGCCTAAGGCCCAAAGATGACCTCAGGGCACTAGTCTCGGACTCAACCACCCTCCATGGCTCCAAAAAGTCCGGAGTCTGTGGGAGCCTGAAATCCCGTTTTACATTCTCTCCCCCTACATACATAGGTTCTTCCATGGAATCCTTGATCAAAATGCCCAGCAATGGTAGCCCGGGAACCATCCAGCTCCTCCCCCACCCGCCCCACCCCAGTTCCATGGCACAGGAGGCAGCCATTCATGGAGGCATTCAGCCACACATTACACATCCTCCTCCTTCACTGCTCCAGGCAACTAGAGACCAATTGCTGTGCCCTACATGGCCATTTGCAAGCGTTTAAGACCCCAGGTACTATGCGAGGAAACAGGAGATAGAACAGAAGCACTAAACGCATTACCGGGGCAGTCATCTGGGATGTCCCATGTAACTACAACCCTAAACCTCCAAACCAAGGAACCAAACCCCATGAGGTGCCCGGCTGCGCACAAGCAGCCCCAGGAGCTACTCTCTTTTACTGTCATACCTACAAATACATCCATCACACAACCTTTGCCAATTCAACCTTCCACAGATGTACAACCCATCTACAGCAATTACAGCAATCAGCTATGCAGCCATACCCTTAATCAGTGCTATTTTTCCATCACTTTCCCCGCTCCCTTCTGCACCTAGTAACCACTAATAAACTTTGGTCTCTGTACATTTGCCTTTTCTTATTTTTTTTTATCAAAGCCCTTGTGGTGCAGTGGTTAAGAGCTACGGCTGCTAACCAAAAGGTCAGCAATTTGAATCCACCAGCCACTCCTTGGAAACCCTGCGGGACAGTTCTTCTGTGTCTCCTGTAGGGTCACTATGAGTCAGAATCAACTCGACAGCAACGGGTTTTGTCTTTTTAGAAAAGTGAGGTCATATAATATTTGTCCTTTTGTGATTGGCTTATTTTGCTCAGCATAATGTCTTCAAGCTCCATCCATACTGTAGCATGTATCAAGACTTCATTTTTCCTAGGCTGAGTAGTATTCTACTTTATGTATGTACCACATTTTGTTTACTCATTCATCTGTTGATGGGCATTTAGGTTGTTTCCACCTTTTGGCTATTGTGAATAGTGCTGCAGTGAACAGTGATGTACGAGTCTCTTTTTGAGTGTCTGCTTTCAAATCTTTTGGGTATATACTGAGGAGTGGAATTGCTGGGTCATGTGATAGTTCCATTTTTAGTTTTTTGAGGAGCCACCACACTGTTTTCCACAATGGCTGTACCATTTTGCATTCCCACCAGCAGTGGATAAGGGTTCCAGTTTCCCCACATCCTTGCCAAAATTTATTATTTTCTGTTTATTTGTTTTTTATCTTAGCTATCCCAGTGGAAGTGAATTGGTATCTCCTTGTGGTTTTGATTTGCATCTCTCTGATGGCTAGTGACACTGAGCATATTTTCATGTGTCTGGTGCTCATTTGAATGTCCTCTCTGGTGAAATGTCTATTCAGGTCCTTTGCCAATTTTATGATTGGGTTATTTGTCTTTTTGTTGGTAAGTTGTTGAAGTTTTATATATATCTTGGTTATTAGATTCTTATCAGATATATGGTTTCTGAAGATATTCTCCCAGTCAGTAGCTTGTCTTTTCACTTTTTCTGTAAAGTCTTTTGATGAACCAAAGTTCTTAATTTTTATGAAGTCCCATTTATTTATTTTGTCTTTTGCTATTTATACTTTTGTTATTATGTTAGATAATCCATTGTTGAAAGCTAGGCCAGACAGTGTTGCCCCTGTATTTTCTTCTGAGAATTTTTAGGTTTTAGTATGCACATTTAAGTTATTGCTCCATTTTGATTTTTTTGTGTGTGTATTGTATGAGGCATGGGTCCTGTTTCATTTTTCTGCATGTGGAAATCTGATTTTTCCAAAACCATTTATTGAAGAGATTCTTCTTTCCCATTGAATGAATAGCACCCTTGTCAAAAAAATCAGTTGAGCATAGATGTGTGGGTTTATTTCTGGACTCTCAGTTCTATTCCATTGGTCCATGTGCCTATTGTTATGCCATTATCAAGCTGTTTTGATTACTGTAGCTGTATACAAAAAACCCATTTCTGCTGAGTTGATTACGACTCATAGTGACCCTATAAGACAGAGTAGAACTGTCCAATAGGGTTTTCGAGGGGAGCTGATGGATTTGAACTGCCAGCTTTTTGGTTAGCAGCCTGAGTTCTTAACCACTGAGCCACTAGGGCCCCATATATTATGTTTTAAAATCAGGAAGAGTGAGTCCTCCTACTTTGTTCTTCGCTTTCAACATTGTTTTAGCTGTTCGGGGCCTCTTACCATTCCATATAAAGTTGAGGATTGGGTTTTCTATTTCTGTGAAGAAGGCTGTTGGAATTTTGATTGGAATTACATTGAATCTATAGATCGCTTTGGGTAGTATTGACGTCCTAACATATTAAGTGTTCTAATCCATGAACATGGAACATCCTTCCATTTATTTAAGTTTTCTTTAATCTCTTTCAGCAGTGTTTTATATTTTCATTGTATAAGTCCTTCACATCCCAGGTTAGGTTATTCCTAGGTATTTTATTCTCTTAGATGCTATTGTAAATGGAATTGTTTCCCTAACTTCCTTTTCAGATTTCTCCTTGCTGGTATATAGAAATCCAACTGATTTTTGTTTGTTGACCCTGTAGCCAGCAACTTTGTTAATTTCTTCTATTCATTCTAGAAGTTTTCTTGTGGACCTTTGAAACATTTTCTATATATAGGATATATCATCTGCTAATAGAGATATTTTTAACTTCTTTTCCAATGTGGATTTCCAATCTTGTCTTATTGCTCTGGCTAGGAGAACTAATATTTTTTTAGAATTACTCCGTGTTGGGCATTGTGCTCAGCATTCCAGAAGGAATATCTCGTTTTATCCTTAAAATAACTCAGTGAGTTTTTGTTGTTGCTGTTGTTACATACTGTGGAGTCAGCTCAGACTCATAGCGACCACATGTACAACAGAATGAAATATTGCCTGGTCCTGTGCCATCCTCACAGTCGTTGCTGTGCTTGAGCCCATCGTTACAGCCACTGTGTCAGTCCATCTCATTGAGGGTCTTCTTTCTTTCGCTGACCCTCTACTTTACCGAGCATGATGTCCTTCTCCTGGGACTGGTCCCACTTTATAACATGTCCAAAGTACGTGTGATGAAGTCTTGCCATCCTTACTTCTGAAGAGCATTCTGGCTGTACTTCTTTCAAGACAGATTTGTTCATTTTTCTGATAGTCCATGGTATATTCAATATTCTTCGACAACACCGTAACTGAAAGGCATCAATTCTTCTTTGGTCTTCCTTATTCATTGTCCAGCTTTTTCATGCGTATGAGGCAATTCAAAATATCATGGCTTGGGTCAGCTGCACCTTAATCTTCAAAGTGACATCTTTGCTTTTCAACACTTTAAAGAGGTCTTTTGTAGCAGATTTGCCCAATACAATGCATCTTTTGATTTCTTGACTGCTGCTTCCATGGGCATTGATTGTGGATCCAAGTAAAATGAAATCCTTGACAACTTCAGTATTTTCTCTGTTTATCATGATATCACTTATTGGTCCAGTTGTGAAGATTTTTGTTTTCTTTATGTGGAGGTGTAATCCATACTGAAGGCTGTGGTCTTTAATCTTCATCAGTAAGTGCTTCAAGTCCTCTTCACTTTCAGCAAGCAATGTTGCGTCATCTGTATATCACAGGTTATTAATAAGTCTACTTCCAATCCTGATGCTGCATTCTTTTTCATATAGTCCAGCTTCTCAGATTATTACCTCAGCGTACAGATTGAATAAGTATGATGACAAGATACAGCTCTGACACACACCTTTTTGATTTTAAACCATGCAGTAACCCCTTGTTCTGTTCGAACGAGTGACTCTTGGTCTATGTACAGGTTCCTCATGAACACAAGTGTTCTGGAATTCCCATTCTTTACAATGTTGTCCATAATTTGTTATGATCCACACAGTCAGATGCCTTTGCATAGTCAATAAAACACAGGTAAACACCTTTCTGGTATTCTTTGTTTCAGCCAAGATCCATCTGACATCAGCAATGATATCCTTCATTCCACATCCTCTTCTGAATCTGTCTTGGATTTCTGGTGGTTCCCTGTCAATGTACTGCTGTAACCACTTCTGAATGATCTTCAGCAAAATTTTACCTGTCTGTGATATTGATGATTTTGTTCAATAATTTATACATTCTGTTGGATCACCTTTCTTGGGAATAGGCGTAAATATGGATCTCTTCCAGTTGGTTTGCCAGCCAGCTGTCTTCCAAATTTCTTGACATAGGCGAGTGAGCACCTCCAGCGCTGCATCAGATTGTTGAAACATCTCAATTGGTATTCCCTCAATTCCTGGAGCCTTGTTTTCACCAATGCCTTCAGTGGAGCTTAGACTTCTTCCTTCAATACCATCAGTTCTTGATCATATACTGCCTCCTGAAATGGTTGAATGACAACCAGTTCTTTTTGATAAATAGTCACTCTCTGTATTCCTTCCATTGTCTTTTGATGCCTCCTGCATCATTCAATATTTAGTCCATAGAATCCTTTAATATTGCAACTCGAGGCTTGAATATTTTCTTCAGTTCTTTTCGCTTGAGAAATGCCGAGCATCTGCTTTTTGGTTTTCTAACTCCAGGTCTTTGCACATTTCATTATAATACTTTACTTTGTCTTCTCGAGCTGCCCTTTGAAATCTTCTGTTCATCTCTTTTACTTCATCATTTCTTCCTTTCGCTTTAGCTACCCTACATTCAAGAGGAAGTTTCAGAGTCTCTTCTTACATCTATTTTGGTTTTCTCTTGCTTTCTTCATGTATGATGTCCTTGATGTCATCCCAGAACTCGTCTGGTCTTCAGTCATTGTGTTCAACACGTCAAATATATTCTTGATATGGTCTCTAAATTCAGGTGGGATATATTCAAGGTTGTATTTTGGTTCACGTGGACTTGTTTTAATTTTCTTCGGCTTCAACTTGAACTTGTATAGGAACAACTGATAGTCTGTTCTGGCCATGTTTTGATTGATGATATTGAACTTTTCCATCATCTCTTCCCACAGATGTAGTCGATTTGATTCCTATATATTCCATCCAGTGAGGTCTGTGTGTGTAGTTGCCATTCATGCTGTAAAAAGATATTTGCAATGAATAAGTCATTAGTCTTGCAAAATTCTATCATGCAGTCTCTGGAGTTGTTTCTGTCACCAAGGCCACATTTTCCAACTACCAATCCTTCTTTGTTTCCAACTTTTGCATTCTAATCACCAGTAATTATCAATGCATCTTGATTGCATGTTTGATCAGTTTCAGACTGCAGAAGTTGGTAAAAATCTTCAGTTTCTTCATATTTGGTTTAGTGGTTGGTGCGTAAATTTGAATAATAGCCATACTAACTGGTCTTTCTTGTAGGCATATGGATATTATCCTGTTACTGACAGCATTGTATTTTATGATAGGTCTTGAAATGTCCTTCTTACCATGAATGCGGCACCATTCCTCTTCAATGTGTCATTCCCAGCATGGTAGACCGTATGATTATCCGAATCAGAATGGCAAATACCAGTCCGTTTCAGCTCACAAATGTCTAGGATATTGATCTTTATGTGTTCCATTTCATTTTTGATGACTTCCAATTTTCCTAGATTCATACTTCATACATTCCACGTTCCAGTTATTTATGGATGCTTGTAGATGTTTCTTCTCATTTTGAGTCATACCACCTCAGCAAATGAATGTCCCGAAAGCTTTACTCCATCCACGTCATTAAGGTCAACTACTTTGAGGAGGCAGCTCTTCCCCAGTTGTATTTTGAGTGCCTTCCAACCTGAGGGGTTCACCTTCTGGCACTATATCAGACAGTGAATGTTTCGCTGCTATTCATAAGGTTTTCACTGGCCAATTTTTTTAGAAGTAGACTGCCATGTCTTTCTTCCTAGCCTGTGTTAATCTAGAAGCTCTGCTGAAACCTGTTCACCTAGGGGGACCCCGCTGGTATTTGAAATACCAGTGGCATAGCTTCTAGCATCACAGCAACATGCAAGCCACCACAGTATGACAAACTGACAGACAAGTGGTAAAACTCAATGAGTACGGAACTATTACTAATCACATTTTACAGATTAGTAAAGTGATATTATTAATCCCATTTTACAGATAATAAAAAATTGAGGTGAAGTTAAATGTAACTTATCAAAAGTCTCACAACTTAAGTTGTGATAAGTAAGTGATTGATAGAGGATTTGAACATTTGTTTTTGTGATTACAAAGCCTATGCTCTTGATCGTTGCATGCTACAGTCAAGGTACTATATGAATAGGCATTTGCCTTAGTATATTTTGCTTGATGTCTCTCCCTGCTCTGGAGTCAAATACATCCATGAGTCTCAGAAATTGGCACAGTCCTTGTCATGGCAGTTAGGTATGATGGCAGCCAGCAGCTGTGACCATTGAAGGCAACTCACAGGAAGGGGATACAAAACCTCACTCTACCTTTCTGAACCTCTTTGGGAGGCTGAAGTCCCAAAGACTCTAGATTTTTCTCAACTGGCAACCCTGTTCCAAACTTCTTTATATAGCTATTCTGGCTCTCTGAATTTTGTGTTCTGGATGGACAAAAGGAGTTCTGCCCCTTTCATAAGTCAGGGTGGTAGCAGTTGCTGAGTAGCAATTAAAGAAAGACAGTAAATGCAGAAGAATCTCATTTCATGGACTAGGACCCAAAATCCTTTCCATTCTTGAAACATTTTTCTTCACAGCAAAACCTTTCACTCATGGTAGATGTTAAAGTTCTCAAGCATTTTTTCTATTGAGTCTACTGAAGACTAATGTTTCTAATTGAGCAGCTCCAGGGCTAATGTCTCTTGTCTTTTGTCACATGGAATGATGGCAGGAGTAATTCTTTTAAATGGAGCTGTTATGAATTGACTAGCAGGGAAGAGAGCTTCTTTAGAGGTTCTTGCTTGCAGCTGTGCAGATAGTCTTTTTTCAAAGAGCTGTTCTTCTGGCAGAGAGCTGTAAGTCCACTAAGGAGCCTACGAGTCTCATCTACCCTTAGCAAAGAGAATGACTTATAAAACAGGATTATTAATAAAAGGAGGTAGTCTTAAATGGGTTCCCTGAAATAATCAATAATGGCCATATCCATTCAGGTTGAACTGGTTAGTAACTTACATAAACCCCAGACTGGTTTGCAGTGATTCTTTACAAATGAATAGTGCTGACTTATGTGTGACTTATACATGTAAAACATTCTCTTGATGAAAGGTTGGTGCAGTGTATATTTTTAGAGCACTAAAGCCTTAATAGAATGGCAAGGTTCTCAACTGATCAAAGGGGTTATACTTAAATACTTTATTTTAAAAAATAGGCATCAGAAAGCAGGATGTAACATAAGTAATGGAATAAACACTAGAGCCTGATCTTGGCCCTTTTATTAGCTGGCTGTGTTACCTTTGACAAGTTCACTTAACCTCTCTTAGTCTGTTTCCTCACCTGTAAAGTAAGAGCGTTTAAATAGATCTGTGTTTCTCAAACTCTGGAACCCACCACAGATTATTAGAGATGATTTTAGGAGGTATATGAGATAATTTTAGGCAGTCCCCTGATAGAAAATTAAAATACACATTAAATTACATAGTGAAAAAGTTACTCCTTTTTCAGTCTTCTGATTATATCAAGGAGTAAGTCTCAATTTGGTATCAAGATATCTTTAATAACTCTCTAATACTAGATAATTGTTGATAGGGGGCAGATACTGTGAATCCTCCATTTCTCAAGAGGATCAACAGAAGGGAAATTAATTCCACTCCTTAGAAAGGAAAAGTACTGACCATCTGCACCACAGCCTACACAACCCCAAGACCAGAAGAACTAGATGGTACCTGGCTACCACTACTGACCACTCTGACTGGGATCATAATAGAGGGTTCTGGACAGAGCTGGAGAAAAATGTAGAACAAAAAAATAAAATTCATAAGAAAAGACCAGACTTACTGGCCTGATGCAGACTGAAGGAATCCCTGAGACTACGGCCCTAAGATACCCCTCTGACTTGGAACTGCAGCCATTCTCAGAAACCACCTACCAGCCAAGCAATAGACAGGCCTGTAAAACAAACAATAATATACCCCCTTCCCCCCAAAAAAAATGCTTCATAGAACAAACAATTATATGAAACCAGAAAGGCAACATTTGCCCAAAAGTGAAGATGAGATGGCAAGAAGGAGTAGGAAAACCAGACAAAAGGGAACGGGGAACCCAGGGCGGAAATGGGAAGACTGCTGACACAGTGTAGGGATTGCAGCCAGTGTCATGGAACACTTTGTGTACAATTTGTTTAATGAGAAACTAATTTACTCCGTACACTTCCATCTAAAACACAATATTTAAAAAAGAAGAAGAAAGAAAGGAAAAATACAGAAGTGCTTTTTTGCTCTTCTGTCTACCTCATTTACCCTTCCATTTGACAGGAAAGTGGTGTGTTATCGAACTGGTGAGTTTGAGAGGATAAATCAAATATCTGAGGCCTAGCCCTTTCTGGTTTCTCTCATGGTATGGCCCATTCTCAGAAGGCATGCTTCTTTTCCTCCACCATGTAGTAGGCCTTGGTCAACAAACTCTGCCGAGGACTGGGTAGGAACTTTTAGGAAGCCCATGAGGCCATAAAAATGCAAACCATAAAACCATATTCTCCAATTCATCCTTTATTGGTAATCAGGCAGATATTTTCATTGCCATCTCATTTCTCTGTTTCTCAATCTATTTAAAATTCATAGGAGATTTAAGGGAGAAAGAAATTATCGCCCTTTAAAACTTCACTGATAATCTCCCTTTTTAACAGAAATATGGCTTTGGGCTCAGATCCCTCCGTAAGTAATAGTATCTATATAGAAGTTTAATAACATGATTTTATTTTTAATGAGTTTATGTTTTTGGTCACCTTCTATAAAATAAATTCATTTCCATTTTAAAAATTCAGTTAATTTTTAAAATATTAAATAGTACAGGTAATACACAGATATAGTAAAAATCATAAAGGTGGCAGATACATGAATAAAGTTTAGAAAGCACTGAATGAGATTATCTCTAGGATCTTTTCTAGATTTAAGTTCTTTTCAATATGTATTTTGATAGAATAAGAAATATTATATGGTCAACCAGTTAAAAGAAGGGACCTTCTAGCATAGGACATACTATGTTATTTTCTTTCACCTTGAAATATATCATTATTGAGGGAGTTAAACTTTTATTCTATGCCAACTTTTTTTGTTTGTAAATGTAAATACCCTTTTCTCAATATTTTACTATTTACAGTTGACTATTAATATCTTTTTGATAGCGTACCTGTTAGTGATAGTGTCTTAAAAATTTTTTAAATTTTTTTTCCACTGAAAACAGTCTAGTTCTAGGTGAGGTTTTTGAGCTAGAATTCTTGAGTGGGTATTGCTTGGAGGACAAGAAACTTACCTGTTCCTAGGCACTAAATCTTGTCAGTGACTAGTAGAGTGTTTGGCACATAGTTGTGTTCAGTAAATATTTGATAAACAAGTGAATGAATGAATAAACAAAGAATCAACGAACATGAACCAAGTTCTCTGTCTTGAAGGTGTGAGTATAGTTTTCATTTTTTTCTGAAAGCTGTTAATAGGACTAACTGTAATGAAGTTCAGTCATTGGGGCAAATCAGAGGGTAATGATTTTGTTTAAGTGGAATTTTGAGCCAGTTACACTGAACATTTATAATACTCTTGTCAAGAAGATGTCACAAAAAAGGAAGGCAGCCCTACTAAATTTACTTTTGTTTATAGAGGCAGAATTTATGATAATACATGAGAGGCATGTGTCTTTTTCTTCCTCTCTCCCTCCCTTCTTTTTTTTCTTTCTTTCTTAAATTATTTTCATAAAAATTAACTGCCTTTCCCTCTTCCTTTTTTTTTTTTTCCCCTCCTTCTTTTTCTCTGTCATACATGTACTACTTCACTGATCAACTCAACATCAGGGAAACAAACAAACAAAACCTAAACCCTTTGTCATCAAGTTGATTCTGGGTCATGGTGACCCCACGTGTTACAGAGTAGAACTGCTCCATAGGATTTTCTTGGCTGTAATCTTTATGAAAGCAGGTTGCCAGGCCTTTCTTCCACTGTGCCACTAGGTGGGTTTGAACGACCAACCTTTAGGTTAGCAACTCATTGCAAACTACTTGAGCCAGGGAACATCGGGAAAAGCACCCCAATCTTCTTTGTCTCGGGGACACTATTAGAGCTTAATTTAAAAAGCAGGTCACTTTTTCTTTACACTCTCTTAAATTATAGTTTCTCAAGGATGAAATACTTCCAAACTCATTCTGTGAAGCCAGCATAACCCTGATACCAAAACCAGGTAAAGATACCACAAAAAAAGAAAACTACAGACCAATATCCCTCATGAACATAGACGCAAAAATCCTCAACAAAATTCTAGCCAGTAGAATTCAACAACATACCAAAAAAATAATTCACCATGACCAAGTGGGATTCATAGCAGGTATGCAGGGATGGTTCAACATTAGAAAAACCATCAATGTAATCCATCACATAAATAAAGACAAGAACTACATGATCTTATTAGTTCATGCAGAAAAGGCATTTGACAAAGTCCAACACCCATTCATGATAAAAACTCTCAACAAAATAGGAATAGAAGGGACATTCCTCAACATAATTAAAGGCATTTATGCAAAGCCAACAGCCAATCATCCTAAATGGAGAGAGTCTTGAAAGCATTCCCACTGAGAACGGGAACCAGACAAGGATCCCCTTTATCACCACTCTTATTCAACATTGTGCTGGAGGTCAGAGCCAGGACAATTAGGCTAGAAAAAGAAATAAAGTGCATCCAGATTGGTAAGGAAGAAGTAAAAGTATCTCTATTTGTAGATGATATGATCTTTTACACAGAAAACCCCAAAGAATCCACAAGAAAACTACTGGAACTAATAGAAGATTTCAGCAAAGTAGCAGGATTCAAGATAAACATACAAAAATCAGTTGGATTCCTCCACACCAACAAAAAAAACTTCAAAGGAAATCACCAAATCAATACCATTTACAATAGCCCCCAAGAAGATAAAACACTTAGGAATAAATTTAACCAGAGATGTAAAAGACCTGTACAAAGAAAACTACAAGACACTACTGCAAGAAACCAAAAGAGACCTACATAAGTGGAAAAGCATACCTTGTTCACGGATAGGAAGACTCAACATTGTGAAAATGTCTATTCTACCCAAATCAATCTACAGATACAATGCAATCCCGATCCAAATTCCACCAGCATTTTTTAATGAGATGGAGAAACAAATCACCAACTTCATATGGAAAAGGAAGAGGCCCCAGATAAATAAAGCATTACGAAGAAGAAGAACAAAGTGGGAGGCCTCACACTACCTGATTTTGGAACCTGTTACGCCGCCACGGTAGTCAAAACAGCCTAGTACTGGTACAACAACAGATACATAGACCAATGGAACAGAATTGAGGATCCAGATGTAAATTCATCCACCTATGATCAGCTGATATTTGACAAAGGCCCAACGTCCGTTAATTGGGGAAAACACAGTCTCTTTAACAAATGGTACTGGCATAACTGGATATCCATCTGGAAGAAAATGAAACAAGACCATACCTCACACCATGCACAAAAACTAACTCACAATGAATCAAAGGTCTAAATATAAAATTGAAAACAATAAAGATCATGGAAGAAAAAAATAGGACAATGCTCGGAGCCTTAATACACAGCATAAACAGAATACAAACCATAAGTAACAATGCCAAACACCAGAATAAAAACTAGATAACTGGGAGCTCCTAAAAATCAAACACTTATGCTCATCAACAGACTTCACCAAAAGAATCAAAAGACAACCTACAGACTGGGAAAAAATTTTTGGCCACGACAAATCTGATCAGGTTCTAATCTCTAAAATCTACAAAATATTGCAAAACCTCAACAACAAAAAGACAAATAACCCAATTAAAAAATGGGCAAAGGATATGAACAGGCACTTCGCCAAAGAAGACATTCAGGCAGCTACCAGATACATGAGGAAATGCTCACAATCATTAGCTATTACAGAAATGCAAATCAAAACTACAATGAGATACCATCTCACCCCAACAAGGCTAGCATTAATCCAAAAAACAGAAAATAATAAATGTTGGAGAGGTTGTGGAGAGACTGGAACACTTATACACTGTTGGTGGGAATATAAAATGGTACAACCACTTTGGAAATCGATTTGGCGCTTCCTTAAAAAGCTGGAAATAGAAGTACCATACAATCCAGTAATCCCACTCCTAGAGAAATAAGAGCCGTGATACGAATAGATACATGCACACTCATGTTCATTGCAGTGCTGTTCACAATAGCAAAAAGATGGAAACAACCTAGGAACCCATCAACGGATGAATGGTTAAACAAATTCACACAATGGAATACTACATGATAAAGAACAACGATGAATCCTTGAAACATCTCATAACATGGTGAATGTGGAAGGCATTATGCTGAGTGAAATTAGTCAGTCACATAAGGACAAATATTGTATGAGACCACTATTATAAGAACTCAAGAAAAGGTTTAAACACAGAGGAAAATATTCTTTGATGGTTATGAGGGTGGGGAGGGAAAGAGAGGGGTATTCACTAACTAGATAGTAGGCAAGAATTATCTTAGGTGAAGGGAAGGACAACACAATACAGGGGAAGTCAGCACAACTGGACTAAACTAGAAGCTAAGAAGTTTCCTGAATACAACCAAACACTTCGAGGGACAGAGTAGCAGGGGTGGGGGTCTGATGACCATGTTTTCAGGGGACGTCTAGGTCAGTTGGCAAACAAAGTTTATTAACGAAAGTTTCCGCATCCCACTTTGGTGAATGGCGTCTGGGGTCTTAAAAGCTAGCAAGCAGCCATCTAAGATGCATCAATTGTTTGGGAACCCACCTGGAGCAAAGGAGAATGACACAAGCAAAGTATTAGCAAAAGAGACAGAAAGGGTCACATAAACCAGAGACTTCATCAGCCTGAGACCAGAAGAACTAGATGATGCCCAGCTACCACCAATGACTGCCCTAACAGGGAACACAATGGAGAGTCCCTGAGGGAGCAGGAGAAAAGTGGGGTGCAGAACTCAGATTCTAGTAAAAAGACCAGACTTAATGGTCTGACTGAGACTGGAGGGACCTCGAAAGACATGGCCCCTGGACTCTGTGTTAGCCCAAAACTAAAACCATTCCCAAAGCCGTTCTTTAGACAAAGATTAGACTGGACTGTAAGATATAAAATGATAATCATTAAGAGTATACTTCTTAGCTCAAGTGGATACATGAGGCTAAAAGGGCAGCTCCTGTCCGGAGGTGAGATGAGAAGGCAGAAAGGGACAGGAGCGGGTTAAATGGACACGGAAAATCCAGGGTGGAAATGAGTGTGATGTCACAATATAGGGAGAGCAACTAGGGTCACATGACAATGTGTGTATAAATTTTTCTATAAGAAACTAACTTGAACTGTAAACTTTCACTTAAAGCACAATAAAAATTAAAAAAATTATAGTTTCTTGTCTGATAAAGATGCCCAACCTTTTATTGGCACTGTAGATGAACTACAGTACTGGTGGTAAAAAATTTTATTGCCATTTATTCATGCAACAAATGTCTGTTTCAAGGGCTTTGTTCTAAGAATCCTGAAATGAGTTTTACGTATCAGAGAGAGAATACTAGCTAGCGGTTTTTATTTCTTAGTTATACCAGCCTACTTTCTAATAACCATACAGTTGATTAACTACATTCCCAGATCATTTAATTTACTTTTAAAACATTTTGCAAATATGCAGAAAAATGGAATTTGAGGACTATGTTTTATTCTGGTAAATACATTTTAAATGTATTCTAGGTTTATTCTCCGAGAGTGTATTCTTTCTTTAATGGTCCAGTGATTACTGTAATTCTAATTCATTATGCACAATGACAGCATCTTAACTGGGGTTATTTTGTATGTTCAGGTTAATATTTTCTGTTACTGAAAATTTAATTCAGTACATTTTATGTTAGTGAAATCTGCCTGGTATCTTTGTGTCTTCTGGTTATTACTGTGTGGTCTTTAATATGTAAAATAAACTCTTGGGATGCTGGCTACTGCATTCTGGTTTCTTATTGCTTATCACTGCATTATAAATTTGACAGAATAAGAGTGACATTAGTGATATATAGAAGTTGGATTCTGAAAGTAATTACCATCTGTAAAAATTAGCATCTGATCTCTGTTCTAATTTTAAATTAATAATGAGGTACTCAAGCGACATAGATTCTGTTATTGTCATAACTGAAAATATAATGGGTCTATTTTGGCCAAAGGAAAAAAAGACTTTAAAATTATCTAATTTTAAAATGATCTAATTTTTTTCCTAAAGGTATATATGGCTTAAAATTATAATCATTAAGTATCCCCAGAATCATTATACTCTGTCTTGAAAGTAATGCAAGAACCATTTGCTATAATGACAAGTTGGAATTTTTGAGAACACTTTATTCAAAAACAGCAATAACACCAGTACCTTACCCAGCCAGCTAGCTGTGTCTTCTGGCAACATAGCTATTCTCTGGTTAGATATTTTGAATGTCAGATACTATCCTTACCTGGGGTATAAGGTATTGATATGGCAACATGTTATGATAAAAAAGGCCATGGACTTGAGAGGTGTACCAACTTAATGTGAAACTCAGCTGTGTCACTTTTGCTCTAGTACCTTGGAGCTTGGACACACCATTTAACTTCACAGAACTTTTTTTTTTTTTTTCTCCTCTGTAAAGCAGAAATTATCATAATTCTTTAGAATAACTATGAGGATGAAAGTACCCAGAGTAAGTGCTCATTCAATGGTAGTTATATGAGAAATACAGTATGGTGATGATATGTTTTGATATTCTCTCAGGTGAAGTGAAGGACAAAAATGTTCAGGTGGTCGAGCTTCCCATTGTAGACAGTCTTCATCCCCGTCCTCCATATTTACCCCTGGCTATACCAGAAGACCTTGCAGATCGACTGATTAGAGTCCACGGTGATCCTGCAGTATGGTGGGTGTCCCAGTTTGTCAAATACTTGATCCGCCCACAACCTTGGCTGGAAAAGGAAATAGAAGAGGCCACCAAGAAGCTTGGCTTCCAACATCCAGTTATTGGGTAAGAATCTGATTTGCTCCTTATACAATGATATGCAGCAGCAGGTTACATGTTTTTACATTATGTTGTAAAAGGCTAGTTTAATTTTCATAGCCTTACCAAGGAACAAAGGATCCAGAGTTCACCTTAGGTCACAGAGAGACTATTCTTCCTTTGTTCACTTAGAACAGCTAAGTCATTGTACTTTGTCACCCTTATTCATTTATTCATTCATCAAATATATTAAACCCATATTTCTGAAATTAGCTGTCTCTCCTGGGGAAATCTGGCAAAATTTTACTTTATTGGATATAATACATGACTCCTGTCTTACTTTAACAGGGCCATGAGATGAAGATGTCACATTTACAGCTTTTCTGGTGCTGTTTTTTTTTGTTTTGTTTTTCTTACTTTTAGGCTTCATTAATTGCCACTGGTGATTATTTTGCATTTTTTATGTTCTGTTTTCCGTCCTAGAAGCTATCTTGAGAAGTAGGGTATTATTTTTAATATGAAATAATGTTAAAATTATTATTTAGAATTCTCTCTTGACCCACTAGGGAGTTATCATCTGTGTACATATTCAGTCTTATGCTTGGTTAAGGGAGATATATCAGGAAATCCTACGAGCAAGAAAAATTCCAAAAAAGCATCTTTGCTGACAAGCATGTGCTCCTGTACATATACATAAAACATTATGGAAAGAGGAGTTTTCCTGGGTGCTGATACCATATTTCACACCATGGAAAATGTTCTTTGTAATTAGAGCTAATGGAAAAAGTATTGGACTGAGAGTTAAGTGACCTGGGAAATATTCCTGGCGTATCCCTAGTTGAATGATTCTGGGGCAAGTTACTTAATAATAGCATTAAAACCCCTTGCCATCGAGTCGGTTCGGACTCATAGCAACCTTATAGGACAGAATAGAAGCGCCCCATAGGGTTTCCAAGGAGCAGCTGGTGGATTTGAACTGCCAACCTTTTTTGGTTAGCAGCCGTAGCTCTTAACCACTGTGCCACTAGGGCCCTATGAATAGTATTAGGCTTTGATTTTTCCATCTGTAAAATGGGGAAGGTAATACCTGCTCTAAAAATGATAATGTGGTGAAGTAAGGATGAAAAAAGGATTCTGGTTCTGTGAAAGAAATGCACTATAAAATATTATTACCATTCAGAAAGATTGATGCTTAAATATTCCTGAAAATAAAGTTATAGACTAGACTGTGGCATTCTGCAGCCTGTACTGGTTATAATAAAGTCAGCCATTGATTAATATTAATACATGTGTTGACTCGTTCACTTTATTTGCAGACCATTTATTGAATACCTGCTATTGTGAGGGACAGAGATTAATTATTTTTTAAATGACTCCTTTCCTGCTCATTACAGTATAATCTATAGTAGAAGAGACTCACACAGGTAAGCACTGTACAGGGTAGAATATGATTAATACCTTGAGAGAAGCATAGAAAATATTATAGGAGGTTAGGAAAGGGAAAAAAGTACTTCCATCTGGATCATAGCTACATTGTTTGAAAGTCATTATAGCTACAGTATTTGAACAGGATATTGAAAGTTGGACAAAAGTGGTAATAGTACAGTAGTTGAATTACCAGAATACCTACAATTACATTATCTCATTTGATCCTGTAACATAATCCTGTGAAGTGGGTAGAAATAACCATTTTACAGATGAGAAAACTAAGGTACAGAGAAATAAAATCTCTGCCAAAAGTTCTAGAATTAATAAAAGGAAAACTGGGACTTAAACCTGGTTCAGTTCTCCCTTACAATACCACATTGCGCTTCCTGCAACACCCATCTACCCACACAAAGATAAATAGTTCAATTAACAGTGTACAATCCAAATTTGTATGTTGTCTTTGAAATGCATTATGTGACTTTTCTTTCTATAGGAGAAGAACCTTCTCAACTTTGTTTGGATTTCCTGTAGTTTTATATATTAGAAAACTAGCCTTATTCATTTGCCATCAACAATCCACCAAGTTAAGAGTTTAACAAATATAGAAAATTGAAGTGTCACAGGCAGCTAAGTTATTTGTACATTGAGGTAGTCTGCTATAATAGAAAGAGGAGTGGACAAGAGTCAAGAATTTGAAAGTCCCATCTACCTTCCATTACTAACAAATCGTGTGGCTTTGGGTAACTTACTTGATCATTCTGAGCCTCCCTTTCCTCATTTTTTTTAAAATGAGGTTAGATTGTATCTAAGGTTTCCACTAACACAGTAAGTATTTTTGTGTTTGTCTGTCCGTCAGTCAGTCATTTATTCATTGTGTTTGGTGCAACTGGGAATGAATAAAATCATGTATCTCTTGCCCTGAAATAACTTGATATCTAATAGTGAAAGTCAGGCAAGTACACAAATAACTTTTACTTTTGTGAAGACTCAGTTGAAATGTATGTAGGATAAACCAGCTTCCCTTTGCCTTATGTTATCTATAGTTTTATTTGTGGTAAAATGTATATAACATGAAAGTTGCCATCTTAACCATTTTTACGTGTATAATTTAGTGGCCTTAATTATATTCACAATATTGTGCAACTGTTCCCACTATTTATTTCTAAAACATTTTCATTACCCCAAACAGAAATTCTCTGTACCCATTAAGTATAACTCCCCATTGTCCCGTTGTTCTAGCCCCTAATCGTTCTGTCTCTGTGTATTTGCCTGTTCTAGGTATTTCATATAATTGGTGTCATACAATATTTGTCCTTTTGTGTCTGGGTTATTTCACTTAGCATAATGTTTTCAAGATTCATCCATGTCATAATATGTATCAGTTTCATTTCTCTTTATGACTGGATAATATTCCATTGCATGTAGATACCACATTTTGTTCATTCATTCATTTATTCATTGTTGATAGACATTTGGCTTATTTCCACCTTTTGGTTATTGTGAATAATGCTGCAATGAACATTGATGTACAAGTATCTGTTTGAGTCTCTGCTTTCCGTTCTTTTTGGTATATATCCAGGAGTGGAATTACAGATTATATTATCTTTTTGTTCACTGAAATGTCTTCAGAAACATCATTTTCTTTAAAGTTGGATGAAGGGGTTATATTAAATGACTTCTCACATTTTTCACAGGCCTAACGATTCTTCTGTAAAAATTCTCTTATGGTCCTCTCTCAAATTATTGATCCAGGACAAATTTAAGGAGTTCTTGGAGGACTGAGAAAATTACTTAGTAGTGCTCTGCCACTCTCAAATGCTCTCTTCCCTTTGGCTGTCCTAGTATTACATGTCTCCTTTATTTTTATTTTCATATTTCCTGCCCCACATCTTCCGTTTTTGTGTCTTAGTCTTCATATGTAGAGAAATTACTGCTAAAGTTAGAGCTAAAGAAAGTACATAGTGAAGTCAGAGTATTAAATAGTGTTTTCTCTCATGAAACTTCCTGTTGAAACTGAGTGGAATTATTCTTTCTGCCCCACTTTGTCTCTGTGGAGCACACTGAATAATTCTAATTCACCAAGAAAAGCAGTGATTAAGCAGGATGTGGATAACAACAAAAAGACAAACAACCCAATCAAAAATTAGGCAAAGGACTTGAACAAACATTTCACCAAAGAAGATATTCAAATGGCCAACAAGCCTATGAAAAGATGCTCAATGTCATTAGCCATTAGGGAAATGTAAATCAGTTTTGAGATATCACCTCACCCCCATTACAGTGTCAGTGATCAAGAACACAAAAAACAACAGGTGTTGGTGAGGATGTGGAGAAATTGGAACCCTTATCCATTACTGGTCTGCATGTCAAATGGTGTAGCCACTGTGGAAAACCATTTGACAGTTCCTGAAAAAGCTGAACATAAAACGACCATATGACCCAGCAAGCCCAATCCTAGGTAAATACCCAAATGAATTAAAAGCAGGAACACAAACAGAAACCTGTACACCAGTGTTCATTGCAACACTTTTCACAATAGCCAATAGGTGGAAACAGCCTAAATGTCCATCAACAGATGAATGGATAAGCAAAATGTGGTATACACATACAATAAAAAATATTACTCAGCCATAAAGAAAAATGAAGTCCTGATACATGCGATAATATGGATGAACCTTGAAAACATTATGTTGAGTTAAATAAGTTAGTCGCAAAGGGACAAATACTGTATGATCTCACTTATATGAGATAAGCAAATATTTAGAAACCAAAAGTTATTAGTGGTTACCAAAGTGGAATGGAGAGGGAAGGGGGTAGTTTTTGCTTAGGGGACATTGAGTTTATGTTAATGATGGTGGAATAACTTGAAAAAGGAGAGTAATAATTGTTGCACGCTATGAAGAATGTAATCAGTGTCACTGAACTTTACATGTAGAAATTGTTGAATTGGAGAATATTTTGGTGTGTATATTTTCACCACAATAAAAAATGCAAAAGAAAGGATGTGGAAAGGAGAAGATGATAGAGTAGGTGCTCATATGATAGTATCCACATCTAGACTATAGTATGAAGTGCAAAGGAAAGGATAGCCACGAAGATGGTAGAGTAACTCTGGTAAAATCAAAGCCTAATTCTAAACTCATAATAGAAGGATAGTTTTAGGCTGGACCTACGCTTGTTGTTCCAGTCCTGCATTGAGGTTTCAGTAGAATCAAAGTAATAGGTGCCCATATAATGTGACCCAAAGGAAGATAAATATCTTTGTCCTTTTCCACATTTAAATAGTGGTTCAGAGCCCTGGTGGTGCAGTGGTTAAGAGCTCGGCTGCTAAGCAAAAGGTTGGCAGTTCAAATCCACAAGCCACTCCTTAGAAACCCTATGGGGCAGTTCTACTCTGTCCTGTAGGGTCACTACGAGTCGGAATCGACTTGATGGCAACGGGTATGGTTTTGGTTGGGTTTAGTAATGGGCACTAGAGGGAGGGGCAGATTTAAGGAGAGTCTTTCAATTTATGAAAACAAACTATAACTCTTGCTATTCTTATTCCCACTACAGTTACTTTGGAAGCACTAAAATGTGAGACGAATACTCTGGAAGTCAGTGTCTTTTTCATTGCAGGACAATGTAAATCTGTATCCTCAGTTTTATGATTTCAGGGCCTTTCTTAAATAGGACAGTATCTGCTTGCGATTAATAGAGTGAAAAACAGAAAAGGGAAATTCGTGCATACAACAAAAGGGGTGGATGACTCCATGAACTGAAAATAGTAAAATCCCTTAAGTGGTTTGCCTGCTTTGGCTTTGACTGTGCTATGGGAAGATAGAACCAGTATAAAATGTATCAAAATGAAGGGGAAAAAAACAAAACAAAACAAAAACTTGGTCTCAGAGGATTACAAACAATATCTTTAATGGTCTATAATAACATCTGTGAATCCTGGTATCACTTTGTCTCAAAAATCTTAAAAGTTATATCCATTTTTTTCGGGACGGCTGGTGGTATTTTGCCTCTTGGTATGAATTACAACCCTGGAATCTCCCCTTATTCCTCCTATGCCAATTACTTTCTCCATAAGAAAGCATTCTTCAAAGGCTTGATTTATTTTCTAATTCCTCTTGTATTGTTTAACATGCCTTGCAAATATATTTAGAATGTATGTGTTTGAGTTGTTTTTTAATATTTATTTTATTTTTCCGAACAGTGAAAGTGAACCAAAAACAGGTTTAAAAATACCCATAAGCCCACTATGAGTAGGGGTATAAAGTTGAGTACCCATGAAGCACCTAGTGGATCAAAACATTATCAGAAGAATCTGAATTTTTCTTCTGTCCCTCAGAGTCCATGTCAGACGTACAGACAAAGTGGGAACAGAAGCAGCCTTCCATCCCATCGAGGAGTACATGGTGCATGTCGAAGAACATTTTCAGCTTCTCGCACGCAGGATGCAAGTGGACAAAAAAAGAGTGTATTTGGCCACAGATGACCCCTCTTTATTAAAGGAGGCGAAAACAAAGTAAGTTAGACCAACTAGTGATTCTTGAATGAGATTTTCTCTTTCAGTTGGAAAGGATTCTTAATCCCCATGACTTGTGATTCTTGTTATAATATCATTACTAATATTGGCATTTTTTAATTCTTATGATTGTGTATTTGTGAACTTGTTAATCTAATCAAAACATATTTTATTAGCCATATCTGATAATGCCTTGTAACAAAAAAGTCTAAAATGAACCCAGCCACTGACGTATGAATCATCATTATCATCATTAAAAGCATTTGCTGATTAATTATACAGGATTGTTAGCAATAAAACACACCAGGTGCTTGCCCTTCTCATGTCACTATCTTCACTCTCAGTTACAGGCAATTGAACATATATATAAGATAATGAGTTTTCATCTTATAAATTTATACTAAAGAAAGGTAAAGAATCAAAAGATGAGTTTTATAAATGGAGGAATAGGGACTATTAATATGTATTGTACAATAACCATCATTTATGAAGACTACCTATATTTCAGGCACTCTGATAGGTGCTGGGGTTTTCATGATAACCAAGACTATCGCTGCTCTCAAGGGACTACCAGTCTAGTGGTGAAGAGACAATTACACAACAGTGTGAGTAATGCTACTATAAGGTTAAGCATAGGATGTTATGAAAACACATAGGCAAAGTGCTGATCTTAATTGGAATTTCTCATTATAGAATCTGGGTGAACCTGTAGTTGGCCTTTATTTACTACCAGTAAATACAGGATTTATGAAATGTATGTGAAAGTAGAGAATGAAGGAGGAGAAAATTACAGCCTTAGCTCTGAGTTCTTGAGAAATCATCCCTGAACCCTTCACTGGGTAAAGTGCCCCTCCTCTGTACCCCTGAAACACTTCGTGCATTCTTCTGTCATGGATGGCATTTAGTACTTGCTTACCTCTGTCTCCCTCACTAGATTATAAGCACTTTGCACAGTTCCCACCACTAGTAAGTGCCCGATAAATATTGTGTTTTTTTAATCCTTTCAGTTTGAAAACATTTTATTAGCAGTTAATCATTTTAAGCTATTTGGCTGTTTAATAAGGAGCCCTGGTGACACAGTAGTTAAGTGTTTGGCTAACCAAAAGGTCAGCGGTTCAAACCTACCAGCCGCTCCTCAGGAAGGTGTGGCAGTCTGCTTCCATAAAGATTTAGAACTTTGGAAGCCCTATGGGGCAGTTCTACTCTGTCCTGTAGGGTTGCTATGAGTTGGTATCGACTCGATGGCAATGGATTTGGGTTTTTTGTTTTGGTTTTGGCTGTTTCATTAATTAACATATTTCTTGGCTCTTCTTTTATGTCACAGAAGAGAAACAAATTTAGAATGAGTGCTATAATTCCAGTATTTATCCAAGTCAATGGATAATAAGTTAAATCCTATTTCTACCTCCTAAGAATCTAAATTAACATGCTACAAATTGCTATATATAAGTAAAAGCAAAGGGTCAAGAAATTTATTAGCCAAGTATAACCATGGATTAATGTAAGAGTTAGGGATTAAATGAACATTTGGGCACAAAACAGAAGAAAATTTCACAAACATTTTTCCATTTTGATGTTCAGACCTGTAAAAGAGAAAGTAGAAATAGTTCACCATGCTCCTTCATTTTAAAACAGCATACTGAATTTGTACAGTGTTTGAAGAAAAGATACTAGTTTTATCCCCTCTTTTACTTGTTCTTGAATGCATGACAAGCTTTATTCCTTGATTAACAAAATAATTCATGCTCATTAAAAAATATGGAAATTAGAAAATATACAAGCAAGGAAAAAATATTATCCACAATTCCATTACTCAGTGGCAACAACTGTTCAAATACTGACATATGCCTTCCAGTTGTTTATAAAGTCACATTTTTAGTAGTTGATCATATTCTATATAATTTGAATTATTTTTCATTTAACACAACAATAGATCCTTTTTTCCAAGTCACGAAAAAATCACTGTGAATATCTTTTTTGATGACTGCATGTTCACCGTATGGATTTGCCATTACTTATTTGACCATTTTTCTAATATTGAACAGTTACGTTGTCTCCAATTATTTACTTTTATAAACAATGCTGCAATAGGTGCCTAAGATTATCCACATTATTTCCTTACGTTAGATTTCTAGACTTGGAAGTATTTAGATCAAAGGGTATGAACACTTTTACAGCTTTTGATCCATAGTGTATGTAGCGTGACTTTTTTTACACCAAGCAACCCTTATAGTACAGTTGGCAGTATCTAGTTGGACCGTGGGAATAATACAACTTGAACTTCCTCTTTGTAGTCAACAGCTATAACTCCTGTCCCCATAATAATCCAGGCACCACTTTTCTCTATATTCTATAAATAAATGTAGTTACCACATTTTATGTATAATTTTTTCCTCTTTGGAAATTCTTTAATTTTAATTTTCTGCGTCATTTCAGAGATTTTCTCAGGAATTCAAATGCTATTTCTCTCCTTCATTCTTTTCTTTAAGTGTTTTTCCACTCTGAATTAACCCTGCTTTAGTCCTCTCAGGACTGGTTTTCATACATAAAACCTCTGTCATTGTTCTAGAAGACCAAAAGCATGAACTAATCTCTCAACATGGTATATAGTGCCCAAGGTCATTCTAAAACTTTTCTGCTTCAAGAGGGTGAAGAGATAAAAATTAAAATTAAATGATATATAGGGTTCACGTAGAGGAGACTCCATTTTTGGGGGTTAGCTTATCCTTTGAAAAAGTGGTCAAGATTAGCTTTATACATGTGGCTTCTCTGTGAAGCTGAGCAGCTAATCCTTTGCTGGTTCGTATTATACCTCAGGTTTCTCAGGGTTAAGATTAAGTTCACCCACGATATTTTAGCACCAGAGTCCCAGTGACTGTGGCAACCATTGCTAACGTGGCAATATCTCTCTTAGGTAATTCACTATTAGAGTGTTTAAATCACACAATCATTGGAAGTCAAGGAAATAAGGCAGACTAAGTCCTTTTAAAGTTGACTAGCCAATATTGACTTCCAAGATTGTGGAGACTGGTAATAGGAATGACATAGGAGGAAAAACAAACCTTTATAAATCTCCCAGATTAATTATTTACATGTTTAGGTTTGCTGTCTATCAAAACTCTTGGGTGAGTTCTTCCTACAATTAGGTTCTTTGACATAGAAGCAAAAAAAATTGTTAAAAAGTTTTTTGTAGTGATTGGTTGCCCTATGAGATGAAGAATCAGCAATAGGAGTACTAAATTTCTTCACTGTTTTTCTTTTTTAACTCCTATTATATGCTAGACACAGTACAGGGCACTAAAAATACAAAGGTAAGTAAAAGATAATATGTGGCTCCTAATTGCAGGAAATATCCAGCTGGTAGACAGTACACATGTAATGATTAATTACAGTGTAATTAGATAACGTGCCCTAAAGAATTTATATGCTAGGTATAGTGAAATCAAGAATGTCTACCTTAGTCTGTGGAAAGAATTCAGAAAAGAAAATTTGATGTTAGTTTATAACTTTAAGCTATTCCTTTGTGGGTGGTATAAAAATAAAGTTTATAAAGTAGAAGAAGAAAAAAAATATATTTTTAGCATTGCCAAACTCTGCAACCTCAAGGTACAAGAATTCTTCTGCTCATCCCTCTGGGAGCAAGGGAGAATGAAGAGAACAGGATACAAGGAAGAGATTAGTCCAAAGGACTAATTGTCCACAGCTACCACGGCCTCCACCAGACTGAGTCCAGTACAGCTAGATGGTGCCCGGCTACCACCACTGACTGCTCTAACCAGGATCATAACAGAGGGTTCTGGAAAGAGCTGGAGAAGGATGTAGCGCATAATTCTAACTCACAAAAAAAAGACCAGATTTACTGGCGTAAAGGAGACTGGAGAAACCTCGAGAATATGGCCCCCAGACATCCTTTTAGCTCAGTGGTGAAGTTACCTTTGAGGTTCACTGTTCATCCTGGGAGTGGACAGCCCCGTAAAACCAAATGAGACTAACGAGATACAGGAGTCCAGTGACAAGGGGCAGAAGGCAGAAGGGGTCAAGGAAGCTGGTGACAGGGAACCCAAGGTTGAGTAAGGATATTGTTGATGTGTTGTGAGACTGTTAACCATTGTCATAGGGCAACATTTGTAGTAACTGTTAAATGAGAAACTATTTTGTTCTGTAAGCCTTCATCTTAAGTGAGAATAACAGCACAATTGGAAGAGCATAGTCAATGTCACTGAACTGTGTATGTAGAAGTTTTTGAAACGGTGTATCTTTGGCTATGTGTATTTTCACCAAAAAAAAAAAGGTTGAGAAGTTAGAGGGTTAATATGTAGTGGGGTTGTTAACCAATGTCATAAACCAACATGTATACTACTGTTTCATGAGAAACTATTTGTTCTGTAAGCCTTCACCTGAAGTGCAATAAAATATATATATAAAAAAAAAAAGAGACTAATGAGGTACAGGAGTCCAGTGACAAGGGCCAGAAGGCAGAAGGGGACAAGGAAGCTGGTGATAGGGAACCCAAGGCTGAGTAAGGATATTGTTGATGTGTTGTGAGATTGTTAACCGTTGTCATAGGGCAACATTTGTAGTAACTGTTAAATGAGAAACTATTTTGTTCTGTAAGCCTTCATCTTAAGTGAGAATAACAGCACAGTTGGAAGAGCGTAGTCAATGTCACTGAACTGTGCATGTAGAAATTTTTGGAATGGTGTATCTCTGGCTATGTCTATTTTCACCAAAAAAAAAGGTTGAGAGGTAGAGGGTTGATATGTTGTGGGGTTGTTAACCAATGTCATAAAACAACGCGTGTGCTACTGTTTCATAAGAAACTATTTGTTCTGTAAGCCTTCACCTGAAGTACAATAAATAAATAAATAAATAAACCTGCATATTAAAAAAAAAAAAAGAATTCCTCTGCTGACATACCTGTGGGCAAAAGACAAGAAAGAAGCATGTTTGTTCAGTAAAATCCAGAAGAGTCTATGCTCATTATTTAGAAGCGGAAAATCTCCCTTTCCCATTATTCTTTGTTTTTCTGCTTTCCTTAACCTTCATTAAGCAGTCTTTTGCATAAAGAAGTAAGACCTGAAGAGCTTAGGTCCGCTTTTGGTTTGAAATGGGCCTTTAAGTCAGGAAGGGCATCAATGCTAGTGTCACCTCCCAATAAATGGATCACTCCTTTTCTTTGTTTCACTGAGCACCCAAACCATCCTGACAAAATTGGTCTTTATTCAAGGATAAAACCTGCTCTGGTGTGTTTTAGCAATTCCTCCTCTCCTCCACCCTGCAGCCTTTTCATATTTATTTGTTGCTGTTTCTGTCCCATGCCTGGATATGCAGCTTCACAACGATTACATTAAGTCTTTCTGGCTGTTTTCTTTTTAGAACAAATGTGACATTTCCTTCATCTCCCTGATTCTGAGCTGAGGAGGGCAAAATGTCAAAAATAATGAGGCCAAATGGATCTGAACACTGTATACCAGTCTGAAAACAGTGCTCAGAGACTTTGCCTTCACAGTCATCATTAGAAAGGCAATGAGGGAAAGCTCCTTGGTGGCCGTGAAATGAAGAAAAGTCTGAAGCAGCTGTTAGGGGATTAGGAAAAAGTCTCAAACATAGGTAGCAGTTATTTGTTCATTTTATTTATTCACACAGTAATGTGTGGAGTACTAGGGGATGTGATGCAAAGAAAAATGAGGCACAGTCCCAACCTTTAGGGCATACTATGTTGGAGACACATGTAAACTGAATCTTGCTGTTTGAGGGTTTCTAAATAGAGACTACTACTCTTTCAACAAATATTGATTGAACCTGTTATATTTCAGATATTCTTCTAGGTACTGAGAATAATACAGTGAGCAAAGCAGATGAAATGCCTCCCTTACATTCCAGTTAAGGATGACAGAGGTGTGGAATGGATGCAAACAATAAATAAATAGTAAATATATATGATGACAAGTGGTAGTAAGAGCCATGGAGAAAAATTAAACTGGTAAAAAGGATAGAGATTGCCAAAGATATCATTGATAAGGCAGCATTTGAGCAGAGACCTAAAGGAAGTAAGGAATCAAACTAGTGGATGTCTAGGGAGAAAATGTTTAGCAGTCATGGCTGATACTTATAGAGCATTTACTACACATCAGGTACTCTTCTAAGCATTTTACATGGCTTAATGTATTTAATTCTCATGAGATTATATAAAGTAGGTACAATTATTATCCCCTTTTCATATAACTTCCCAACATTTGCAACTTAAATATGAAGATCTACTTCATGAACTGAGAATATTTGATTCACTTTATATTGTTGTTGCTAGTTGCTAGCGAGTAGGCTCTGACTCATGGCAACCATATGTAAAACAGTGCCTGGTCCTACACCATCTTCATGATCGTTGGTATGTTTGAGTTCATTGTTGTGGTTACTGTGTCAGTCTGTCTCATTGAGGGCTTCCCTTTTTGTCTCTGACCCTCTGCTTTACCAAACACAATGTCCTTTTCTAGTAATTGGTCTTTCCTGATAATGTGTCTGAAGTAAGTGAGCTGGTTTGTTTGTTCTTCTGGCAGTCCATGATATATGCAATATTCTTCGTCAGCACCTCAATTCTAGTACATCAGTTCTTCTTCTGTCTTCTTTTTCCATTGTCCAGCTTTCTTATGCATATGAGGTGATGAATGAAAAGACCAATCAGGCACACTTTAGTCATCAAAGTGACATCTTTGCTTTTTAAAACTTTAAAGAGGTCTTTTGCAGCAGATTTGCCCAATGCAATAATATGTCATTTGATTTCTTTTTTTTTTTTTTTTTTTGAGGACTGCCCCCCCCCCCTTTTTTCTGGTGAAAATATACATAGCCAAAGATACACTGTTTCAAAAATTTTTACATGGACAACTCAGTTATGTCGATTATGTTCTTCCAGTTGTGCTGCTATTCTCACTTTAGACGAAGGTTTACAGAACAAAATAGTTTCTCATTAAACAGTTAGTACACATGTTGCCCTATGACAATGGTTAAGAACCCCACTACCTGTCAACACTGTCCTTACTCAACCTTGCGTTCCCTATCACCAGCTTTCCTGTCCCCTTCTGCCTTCTAGTCCTTGTCCCTTGACTGCTGTGCCTCATTAGTCCCGTTTTGTTTTATAGGGCTGTCTAATCTCCGGCTGAACAGTGAACCTCAGGAGTGACTTCACCACTGAGCTAAAAGGGTGTCTGGGGGCCATACTCTCAGGGTTTCTCCAGTTTCTGTCAGGCCAGTAAATCTGGTCTTTTTGTGTGTGTTAGAATTTTATTCTACATCCTTCTCCAGCTCTGTCCAGAACCCTCTGTTGTGATCCCAGTCAGAGCAGTCAGTGTCATTTGATTTCTTGATTGCTGCTCGTATGGACATTGATTTTCAATCTAAGTAGAATGAAATTGTTGACAACTTCTATACTACAGTAAAAGTAAACCTCTAATTCAGAGTGGAGTCATTTGAACAGTGATTTCCAAAAAAAAAAAAAGTCCTGTTTTAATATTTTGAGATACATGTCTCATCATAAGACTACCAAAATGTTACTTGGTGTACATCTACAAAAAATTTGCTTTCATTAATGTATTAGATTGGCATTCCAATATTATTATTGGTTGGAAATAGATAGTGATTTAAGAAAGGGGGGAGGTGAGGGGAGACTATTAGTTCACATAAATTTTTAAAAAAATATTCATCTCTTCTTAGCATTATTAACTTATAATATCAATAAAACATTTATAAAGTCTAACCTATGTTGAATTATCACAATTCTAAACTAAAAATGTAAATTAAATTTTGTCATGATATTTATACTCTAGAAGAAAAACTTAGTGAACCAAATAAGAAAAACAGCTTAAAAAACTCAGAGAGGTCACTTGTTACAAAAAGAATACAGATATTCCTGTTTTCAATTTTTGTGAATTGAGAAAAGACATTTTGATGTGTGTGTGTGCTTTTTTATATGACATGCCAATAACTTTTAATATACAGGGAATTCCAGAATGGTTTCCACCCCAATGATGGATTCAAAGATGCCTCACTGACTACTCTATTGAATGTCATAATTAAAGCTCTCCTTACTGTTAGAAACAGAAAAGCTCTTGGTCAAGGAGCAGGTCTGCTTCCTGAGAGGATATTGTGGTTTTAGTGACTGTGTGTAAATTTCTTTTTTCAGGTACCCCAATTATGAATTTATTAGTGATAACTCTATCTCTTGGTCAGCTGGACTGCACAATCGATACACAGAAAATTCACTTCGGGGTGTAATCCTGGATATACACTTTCTCTCCCAGGCAGACTTCCTCGTGTGTACTTTTTCATCCCAGGTAAGTGACAGTAGGGCATTTTAAAATTGCCAGTATTTTTTGGTCATATTGGGGTCAGGAAAATTGTTCTTTTGCTTTTATTTTACCTTTTTTTAATGTTAGTTATCAGGACTCAGGTCAATTTTCCTGATATTTAGTAATGATCCCTTTGGTGAGATAATGAAAAGGTTCTGTAAAATAGCTATTTCTGTGCACTGAATATTTAGTTGTTTGCAAGCAATGGTTGAATACCTCTCCACTGAAGCCAGTTACTGAAGTTGTTTAAAGTACTTGGCTTGTTCACAGCGTTTAACAGAAACAGCAAGTAATTAAGCTTACTTAATACTTTCTGATTTTGCACACACTCAATGTATAACCAGAATCTGCCCATTTTTACACATCGTTACACTGATACTGAGTGGCTCAAATGCACAGCATTTTGCTTCACTTGATTGCTTTATATAAAATAAGAAAGAGTAAGTGTAATTCTTCAAGTCTTATTACGTTTCTACCAAGTAGGAAACTGTACATTACATTTAACCAATACCTTCAGTCATTCTTCTGAGTTTAATTGTTGCAGATTAATTGTATGTTATGGGCTTGGTGTGTGTATATTTTTATGACTGGTCCTATCAGCCTTATATGCTCAGTGGAATAATTAAGATAGCAATATTTGTTGTGGATTTTATTCTGCTCTCTAATTTATGCACATATTATTGGCTAGTTCATTTAACATGCTGTTAAATGACTGTTTTGTGCTTAGCATTCTATTAGGTGCAGAGGAGAGTTCAAAGGAGATTGAAGACACAGATCTTTCCCTGGTCTAGAATCTAGTACGCAAAATACACATGAAAAAACTAGAGGAAAATTACCAAGAAGTATAAATTGGTATAAGATAAATGTATGCCCAAGTCCTGAGAAGAAGCAGAGAGTAGAAAACGTGAAAACGGAAAGCCACATCATTTTCATGGGAACATACTTCAGAAAATTAAAAAAAGACAGTTTTTTATTACATAGTAGTATCATTGTTGGAAAGATACCTACCCAGGCGAAGGCTATGCCTTCCTTCAATGTGGAATAAGAATATAACTGTACTACGCAGAGCAGGAGTCACACAACAATTCTCATCAGAAAGGAAAACTTCCTTGGCTTTCAAGTTCCCATGAAGGCATCCACTGCTGATATTTCTTCCCAAGTAGGGTGAGGATCCTGTCTTTGAGAAGCGCTCTTTTCCAGTCTCATGGTGGGGACATTATACCTACCTTGTCCCTCCCAGCTGTTTTTGGGAATCTGGCTATGTACCTACCTGATCAACAGGTGCAAGTAACTAGTAACAACTCGCACACCTTTCTGAATATTTCTTGTTAGAATGAGTGAATCAAGGGTCACTTTCCCAGCTGTACTGCCTCCCCTTTAGGCCTTAGTTTTAGGCCTCTAGTCCATGGTTTCTCAACCTCAGCACTGTTGGCATTTTGAGCCACGTAATTCCATGTTGCGAGGAGCCGTCCCATGCGTTGTAGGATGTTTAGCAGTATCCCTGACCTCTACCCATTATATGCCATTAACACTGTTACCTCAGGTTGTGACAACCAAAAATGTCTTCAGACATTGCCCGATGTCCCCTAAGGGGCAAAATCTACCGTTTGAGAACCACTGCTCTTGTCATAGGAGCTCTGGTGGCGCAACAGTTAAGCGATTGACTACTAAGCCAAAGGTTGGTGGTTCGAACCCACCCAGCTGCTCCATGGAAGAAAGACCTAGAGATCTGCTTCTGTAAAGGTTATAGCCTAGACAACCCTATGGGGCAATTCTTCTCTGTCACATAGGGTCTCTGTGAGTTGAAAATCGATTCAACAGCACCTAACAACAACAGCTTTAGTCATAAAACTCTAAAATTAAATAAATACATACATGACTGAACATTTACCTACCTTACATGTGGGTAGGTACTGAGATTTATACGGATGTGCTCGATTCTTTGCTTTCCTTCTTCTCAGCTTCCTTAATAATACCATTAGGCTCATTCTGGAAAGAAAGGCTGGCCTTGGCCGTATGTTATATCCTTCTGGTGTTACAATATGAACCTGGAGAACAGAACCTACAAGAGATAATATGCATAGCAGTTACAAGTATAGACAGACTGCCTGGGTTCAAAACGTAAATCTAACCACTTACTAGTAGTATAATCTTGGGCAAGTTCCTTAACTTTCCTGGGCTTTAATTTTGGCATCTGTAAAATGATCATAATGATAGAACCTTATTTGGATATTGAGGTGGTTAAATTAGATAATATCTAAAAACAGTGTCTGGCAGTTAGCAAAAGCTTGGTAAATATTAGCCTTTATTATTATTAGTGTAGTTTGCTATTATTGTAATTGCTTTGTTTTTATCATTTAGTTTCTTCATTTCCAGAGTCCCCATTGATTTTGCTTGCCCTGTATGAGCCTTTGGCTGAATTTGAAGTTTAAGTTCCAGATATTTTTAATCCCCATTTTGTTATAGTCTCAGTATTCTACCAGGGATCTCAGTTGACCCATGACATTCCCAGTACAAAATTAGCTTATTGGTAAAGTAGCACACTTGAAAGCAAAGTTCTCATGATCTTGGTTCTATGTCTAGTTGTAATTCTAGCACTAGAACTTGGACAAACCACTTAATCTCTTTGTATTTTAGTCCCTATCTGCAAAATTAAAAATAATGTCCAAACCCAGTTGCATTTTAAAATTAAATATAGCATTTGAGAATTGCCCTTCAAGTTCCTGGAATCCAGATTCTCTAAGAAATTGAGGTGATAGTTAACTCATTCAAGTTCCATTTGCTCATAAGAGTTAAGAATGAGCATCTCTGGTCAGTTTTTGGTGATCTTCCTGAATGCTGAGGTTTTAAAGAACTTTCAGGTAATCCTAAATTGCTTCACTGAACAGATTAACAATCCCTACTAGTAGTTTCATTTTAAATAAATGCAATAAATCTTCATTAACTGAGATAAACCACAACTGGAGATACGGGAAAATTTGACCTGAGTTCAGTATTCACAATGTATAAAGGAAGGATCTTCTAAACAAAGTGATAATATTCTCTCTTTTGTCTTCACCTATTCTTAGAAAAAGTTCTGAAACCCATTTTCTCTATAATGAAAATATTGATTACTCAAAATATTACCTCTCCATATAGTTAAACTTTGTCATTAAGTGTTAAGCTCAAGAAATGTAGCTCATGACACAATAGAAGGTCCCAGTTCGAATGGGAGAAAAATGTAGAACAAAACTCAGATTCATAAAAAATACCAGACTTATTGGACCAACAGAGACTAGAGGAACCCCTAGACTATCATCGTAAGATACCCTTTTAACCTGGAACTGAAACTACTCCCTGAGGTCACCTTTCAGCTAAATAATAGATTGGCCTATAAAATAAACAATAACACCTGTGAGGAATGTGCTCCTTTAAACAATCAACTATATGAGAGACCAGACAGTTGACATTTGCACAAAAGCAAAGATGAGAAGACAGGAGGGGCAGGGAACCTGAGTAAATGGAAACAGGGCAGGCTGGGTGGAAATGGTGAGAGTGCTGACACATTACGGGGATTGTAACCAATGTCACAGAACAGTTTGTGTAAGAATTATTGAATGGGAATCTAATTTGCTGTGTAAACTTTCACCTAAAACAATAAAATATTCAAAAACAAAAAAGAAATGCAACTCGGATTGTGGAATATTAGCTGCCATCCAGGGAGCAGAGAAGGTATTCTTTGGACATAGGTATCTTTTATGAAGCCCTAAAACTACACTAGTCAGGTAGATGCATACTGTATCTTCCCCAGAGATGAGTCTAGTCTATGTTGGTACAAGTATGCTGCTTATTTACCCAGCAGACTTAAAACTCTTCAGAACAGAAATGGCAGATATGTTTTATCTCACTTGGCAGTGCCAGGTGATTATCAGTAACCACCTTCTTCTCTGTTGAGAAGAGTTCTGAGACCAAGCCCTGTATCAGCAGAAAAGACCATGTGATTGAAGGAAAAGAGAGTGGCAGCATTTGTGTCAAGTATTTACAATCCTAATCCTAAACCTTAAATTCTTTAACGGCAGGAACTACTCTATGTCTTACTCATTTTTATACTACCATTGCCCAGCATGCAGTACTGTGGGGTTCTTAATAAAGGTCATACTGAAATTAACTGACCCATATTCTTAAAAGACCTTGCAACATATATATGTATTTCTTTTTCTCCCAGAGATCTTAATTGTAATAACCTTTTGTAAGTAAGTAAATAAAGCACAAAGTTGAAGAATGACTTGACTTGTACCATCATCTGAGAGCAAATGGACTGACAACTTATGACTAGAATTCACTGTTTCTCAGCCTCTCAGTCCTGGAGCCCCATCTCTTTGGCCAAGGGTTTTCAAATTGCTGTAAAGGAGAGCTTTTATATATTATATTAACAGATTTTTTTTTTTTTTCATTCTTTCCCAAGGTCTGTCGAGTTGCTTATGAAATCATGCAAACACTGCATCCCGATGCCTCTGCAAACTTCCATTCTTTGGATGACATCTACTATTTTGGAGGCCAGAATGCCCACAACCAGATTGCCATTTATCCTCACCAACCTCGAACTGCAGATGAAATCCCCATGGAGCCTGGAGATATTATTGGTGTGGCTGGAAATCATTGGAATGGCTATTCTAAAGGTGTCAACAGAAAACTGGGAAGGACGGGCCTATATCCCTCCTACAAAGTTCGAGAGAAGATAGAAACAGTCAAGTACCCCACATATCCTGAGGCTGAGAAATAAAGCTCAGATGGAAGAAATGAACAACCAAGCTCAGTTCAAACCATTTGAGCCAAACAGTAGACCGAGAAGGCCCTGACGAAACAATGTGTGGTTAAATGAGTGGACACCCTCAGCATTGATTGCAACTGAGAACAGACAGATGCTTCATTGGTGGAATTCCTCTTTAACAAGGGCTGCAATGCCCTCAAACCCATACACAGTCCAATAATGTACTCACATATAACATGCAAACAGAGGTTGTTTTCTACTTTGCCCCTTCTTTCAAGATTGTCCCCATGAAACAAACACTGCCACAATGTATAATTTAAATGACACAGACATATTTTGTGTGAGACTTCAAACATGGTGCCTATATCTGAGAGACCTGTGTGACCCAATGAGAAGACCCAAATAGCTCCCTACTGTTAGGAGAGTTAACTCTTAGCCAGTGGTGGTGGTGTGACCACTGAGTTCACTCTAGTCAACAGATTCAGAATGAGAACAGCTATTTTTTTCCTTTATAAGGTTATCTGGTTTTTGTTTTTGTTTTTGTTTTTTTAAATAATTGCATCAGTTCATCCACCTCATCATTAATAAGTGAAAATAAAATATTTACACTCCATTAGGAACTTTTGTAAAACAATGCCATGAACAGATACTTTAGTACTTAATGTTTCTGGACATTCTCTTTGATAACAAAAAATAAATTTTAAAAAGAGGAATTTTGTAAAGTTTCTATAATTTTGCATCATTGGATGATGTGGTGGTCAGCTTTATAGTGGAAGAACCATGATAAAAAAAAAAGGAGCTTTACAGTTTTTCTGCTTCTTTTTTCTTTTTTCTGCTTCTGATAGAGTGACTAATCACGGCTTAGCTCAGACAGTCATTGG
Organism: Dugong dugon; assembly: GCA_030035585.1. Classification (NCBI taxonomy): domain Eukaryota; kingdom Metazoa; phylum Chordata; class Mammalia; order Sirenia; family Dugongidae; genus Dugong; species Dugong dugon. Next base: position 73,332,243 of record CM057472.1, read on the forward strand.
CCTATTTTAATACTGAAAACTGAGTTTAGTTGGTGTACATTACAAATTTGCTAAGAATACTTTTTGGGAGTTTTCATTCTCTTATTTAGGATATTGTTTAATTATTTTTAATTGAATAAATTAATCATACTCCTTGTCCACAGAGGAACTGTTAGCACCATTTCTAAACCTAACCATTTCAAACTTGTTTAGTAACCTTTCTTATTGTGGCTGTTGTCACTTTTTGTGAGTTGGGTCCTTCACTTTATCTGTGTACTAACTTGTGCCCTTTTCTATCATGTCCTGCTTTTCAGAATACCAGAATCTTTGGGGCTAGGAAGCTGGCTCTGTTTCTGAAGTAGGTGTCTCACATATGTAGACTTTGGTGAACAAAAGAGAAAAGGATCATTGTGAGACCCAAAATGAACTTGGGGTTATCTCTTCCACATATTTCCTTGTAGTAATACCATGTCAGATCACTTCAGAAGATAGACTTTGATATTCCCGCTGAACATCACTTTTCTCCTCATAGAAAAACTCCCTATTGGTATATAGCCTGCCTCCTACAGATGCCTGGCAGGAACATTTCGTAGTACGTGTTTTACCTTCTAAAAGAAAAACTTGATCTATGTAGGAACCAGTAGCACACTCGTTCCAGACAGAAAAGCTTAGTTAGCCCCTGGCCTTCACATCCTTAAAATGAAAATACCTGTATGCAAAATCTCAACAAACTTCCCTAAATTTTTTCTACCTCTCGATTCAAGGTTCCCAAAGAGCAAAGACTGACTGTCTAGAGTATTAGTAAGCAATTTTCAATTTAGTTTTGGTACAAGTCATTTGAAATAAAAATCTCCAATGAGCCAAGATAATGAGTTACTTTCCAGCTTCCATCTCACTTGTCATCAGAACATCCATAACTATGGGTCTGACTTGTGCCCTTCTAGGAGAGCCAAAGGTAAATCAGTCTCTTTTTTCATTCTAAATTGACGCAGTTCCAGAAATAAAAGGAATGAAGAACAGAAAGATGGAGGAAATAAATTAAGGAGTGGTTTCCAAATGGTGGCAAAGAGTTAATTTTGGATAGTGTGTCTTTCAGTCCTATAATTCCTGTTTGATTCTTTTTTATAGTTTGTATTTCTCTACTGAAATTTCCTCTATTTACTACAAGCATGCTTCCCTTTACTTCATTTAACATAGTTGTAATAACTGCTTTAAAATCTTTTTTCTGCTAAGCCCACCATCTGAATCATCTCACAGTTGCTCTTTTCTCCAGAGATTGATCATATTTTCCTGGTTCTTTATATGTTGAGTAATTTTAGATTGTATCCTGAACATATGTATTATATTGTGGATTCTGTTGTATTTCTCCAACGTGTGATGATTTTTTGGTTTATGTTAGCATGCAGTTACTTTATTAGACTCAAACTGTAAACTCTCTTGGACAGTAGCCCAAATCTCACTTCAGTTCTTTTCTCTTTAGCTGGAGTCTGTCCTGCACATGTAAGGTTCAGGGGTCAAGCAGAGATTTGAGTAGAGTTTATATACAGAATTTGGGGGCTCTCCTTCTGTGGCTCTTTTTTTCCAAGATTTTCCCCCTAACTTTCCAGCAGCTACAGTTGCCTTGTACTCTGTCCTCTGGTTTCTTGACCAGAAAGACTGCAGTTTTCTATTAACCTAAAAGCCATAAAAAGAGGAAACTCACAGCAGACCATTTCTTTCAAGTTTCAACTTTCCTCCCGAATTTGCCTGCTTTTTTGTTTAGTCTCCAGTGCCTTCAGGTAAGGTTTTTGTTTTATTTAGTTTTTTAATTTTGTTGAGAGTTTATAGTTGTTACTTGTGGAAAGATCACTTCAGTAGACACTCCACCATACAGGAAGTAGAACTCCTAGACAGAAACTGAAAATGATAAAAAAGTGTGTGGAGGGGTGGCAGGGGTAAGCAGGCTTAGTTCTGTGATGGCCTGTGTTTAGACTCTGGCATCAATAGCTAAGCAGCCGGTTGCCTCAGGCAGCAAGTATGAGCTAGCCAAATTGCTACACCTGCAGGAATGAATGGCTAATTAACTGCTGACCACATCTTTCTGAAAACTTTTCTGATCCTCTTTCTTAGAAATCATCATGTACTTGGTGGTGATTCCTCCTATACACACTGCCATGCTGGGAGGGCTGACATCTCCTCACCGTTATATTTTCTCCACGAGGACCTTGTACTTAAAAACCCTGAATGGTTTTAAATTGGATGACCAGTGCTAGATTAGAGTGATTTTGAACTTTTCCTTGTTAGAAGACCCATTTCTGAAGAGATTTATCTGGAACCAAATTATTAGCTTGAGCTTATTGAATGTGAGTAACAGCATCCCGCATATTAATGATAAAGCTGTTATAAAAGAGCTTACCATGGCTTTTCCGGTCACTCAAGTCTGATTTAGTCCTGAGCTGGGCACTTAAAGCGTTTATGCCTGCTGTGAAAGGGCTGTCAGTCCAAGGTTTCTTTGTATCCCAAATAAATAAGAGACTAGTTGCTTCCTTTTCTGGGATTTGGTTTTTTCCTGTTACATAGAGCTAAGCCTGTTCTCTGGGTTCCCTCTTAGGAAAGTTGAGAAGGTGAACAGTCCCAGCTTCTAAAGAGTTGAGGGTTAAAAGAGAAAAAGCACATTTAAAACCTGTCTCATGGAGTGACCATTGTCATCATTATTCAGTTCCCAGAGAGTAAGTCAGTGTATTCAGTGAGCAGGAAAAAGTATTGGGGTCTAAATAGTACATCTAGTAAGAGTCTCCTTCTCTGCCCCATTCAGAGTCTCTCCTACTTGAGGGGAAATAGACAAGTCCCCTTTAGCCATACTTAACTGCCTGATGTTTCATGTGTGCTCCCTGTAGACTGTGCAATAGCTGGGATCGATAGACCTATGTAGAATAGATGTGTGGCTTGGGGATTGGTGAATCTGGTGACTTGGCTATAACACTCAATTTATGCCAGATACAGACTCTGGAGAATTTTTAAAATGCAGTGCCCAAAGGGGAGCACAAAGGAGAATTTGTCTCTGTTCTTACTGGTTCCTGACAGCAGACTCCCTCTTGGAAACATGGAGTAGCTATTCCAGAATCCATAGCAGGGCAAAGGCAGGCCTTGGCAAGTTCTTTGGTTTCAACTGTCATTGACATTATGCATGTTTGAGCACTAACCCTTCCGTTGTACATTCGCTTCTGGTTCTTTATATAAATCAGAATCTCTGACCTGCTCCACTGTTCAGACTTCCACTTCCAGTCCAGTTCAGTGGCCACAGTAGACCTGCTTTACTCTTCTCCTTATCCTTAAATAAGACAATTTTGTATTCCTGCCACCTTCAGACAGTGATCTCATGTGAATGGTTCTCTTGACCCTACCAGTCATGCAGTTCCTATCCTAGTAACTATAGTTTGGTCATTGGCATTTCCAACATATAAAGGGAAGTAAACATCCCATAGGAGAGTTTTAGGTAAGATATTTCTGGACCTGGGGCATAATGATACCGTGTATTCATGTCGACTTAAAAGATTCCAAAGATTTTTCACAAATCAGTATCACTACAGTTGAGGGTAGCATGGCTAGGCCATACTTGGCGTAAAACTATGTCAATCTGGACAGAACCTGTACTTTTTTAAAAACAATGTACTGAAGGCCATGGCCACTTGATGTTTTGGGAAGTGAGCCAGGAAGAGAGTTCAGAGATCGTACTGACCTCCTACTGTCTGTAACAGTTCTGTATAACCTCCTCCCCCACCAGTGTCCCATGAAGGCTATTGTTGCCTAACTAACTGCTTGTGTGGGTAAAGAAAAGGCCATTAACAAAAGAAAAAAGTGTGTTTGTTCCCAGCTGGGTATGAGAACATCTGTGGAGGCTGGGAATGTGCAGTACTCTGTATAGACTGCACAGATATTTTAGACTGTGGGTGTGATCAGTAGCCTGAGGAATGCTGGGGCTTTGATTCCAGGCCAGTCTTATCTCTAGTGAATTGAAGCACCTACGAATTTCTGGCCCAGCAAAAGAAATGGGAGGTAATGGGTACAGAAGCAGAAAACCTAGCTCTCAACTTTGTTTCCCCTTGTCATAGTGCCTCTAAGCAGATAATGTCCCTGGATCTCAGATTCTCTGCTATCAACAGTATTTCTCACCAAAGATCACTGAACTGGCATTCAGAATACCTGGCTTCTGATTTTGACTCTGGCATTAAATGTGGACAGATCAAATAGTTTGGGAGGGCTTCATTTTCTTCAACTGTGGAATGAATTGGTTGGATTTATCCAAGATTAGCAAATTTAATTGTCTAGTTGGGCTCCATATGTCTAAAGAGGGCAGCCACCACTCAGCTTCAGCTGATTATTGTCATAAGGACACAATGTCTTCCTGTTTTTCAAGATAAGCAAAGTAACTTTTTTATGCAAAATCTTCAGATTTTTAAATATTGGCAGCTAATTCAAAAAATGTATAAATCACTAATGGGGGCAAATAAAACACGTGTGGCTACTTTTGGTCCATTGTTCATGAGTTTACAGCCTCTGGTCTAGACCGAAAAGGCTCTTTTCTAATTCAAGATTCCATCTCTGGAAGGGATTGGTAAGGTGGGTAATAGCTGAACAATGCTTTCAGTGTCAGCTGATGTGCATGCTTCAATTCTTTGAAAATGTCTGCCTGGCTAGTTCTCAACCTGGGATTATAAGTAACTTAGTATGCAAAACAACAGTGTGCTTTGGCAGCTTAGACCTTGGACCCTCTCAGACTCTTCCTCGAGGACCCAAAGCTGGGATGTAGTGACCCGTTTCAACTGCCCTTAGCACCAATCTTGATTTCCTATGCTCAAGTTTGCTCAGAGGCAATGACTCAACATGCCACAAACGAGGTTCCAGCTTAGGGAGTTCCTGCTGTTTTTCTCCATTACACCCAAATACCAAGAGATCAGAGTATGCTTCCAGCCTCTGGTTCCCAAGGTAGCAAAAGATACTGGGATTCCTGGTAGATTTTAAAAAAGTGTGGTGAACTAGAGAGGTGCCGAGTGACTGAAGATGAGAAATTTTTCTGTTTTTAAAAAAGGGAAGAACATGAATTACTGAATATAGATTGATAAATTTGTCTTCGGTTATGATTAAAGTTTTTAGACTACATTATTAAAAAAATAACAGTGATAACTGCATAAGAACCAGACATACCGGACTAATTTCGTATTTTGATATGGCTGTTAGAATAATGAGAATTACAATAATAGCTTACGTTTATTGAATACTTTCTATGTACCTGGGGTGGTTCTACGCACTTTATCTGGGTTAATTTACTTAATCCTCACTATAAGCATAAGGTAGATACTATCATTACCCCCATTTTATTGACTAAGAAACTGAAACACAGTCTTAAGTAATTTGTCCAGGTCATAAAGCTAAAACATGGTAGAGCCAGGATTCAAATGCAGACTTTTAACCACTTCAAGGAATAGGATGTCAGCATGGCATTAACTATGTTATTGTGGACAAGACAGAGCAACTGAGGCTACATGGCCATAGGTAGTTATATTAAAAATTAGTTGTATTACTTTATTCAGAAGATTTGATTTTAACTCAAGTCTCTGCTGTTTTGTCATAGGGCTTTGTCCTGACTTGGTCTTGTATTTTATTAATGTTTTGAAAAAAGCAAATTGATAGGAGCAATATAATGTAGTGGTTCAAAGAATGGGCTTTATTGTCAACCTGCTTGAGTTCAAATCTCAGGTCCTCTACCTACTGGCATTGTAACCTTGAGCAAGTAACTTAACCTCTCTGGACTTTAGTTTACCTGTTAATAAAATGAAAACAATACTAGTAACTGCTTCATAAGGTTTTCATGAGGGTTAAATGAGTTAATATCTGTAAATCTCTTAACCCAGTGCCTGGTACAAAGCTCAACAAATGTGAGCTATTATTATCATTGCATTGTTATCAGATTTTCTAACGACTGAAAGCTGATACGATAGTAAATTATATTGTTTGAGGAAATCAGGATCTCTAAAAGTTGCTTAAAAATTGGAATGGAAGGATAAATCTAGTACCTAATCAGTGCTGAGAATTGCTGCATTAGCTAATGAATGCTAGAGCACTTCACATACTGTAGAACTTACAAATGTAATTTACTCTTAGATCCAAATAGCCAGTTATGCCTCAGTTCAGCATGTGGTAGATACAACTAGAGAATTCAGCTGCCCATAAACTTAATATAAGCCAATATTGTGTGGTGACACCCTCCCCCCACCCCCTCCACACCAGTCAAAAAGTTCTGCAGACAAGGAAAGTATCGGACTCCTGAATCCTATTGCTTGGTATTCCATGATAGCATCTCCTGATATTGCTGAGGCAGCCATGTGAAGAAGCATGCAGGCTTGTTTTATGTGACTGCAGTGTGCAGAAGCAGCAACAACGAGAATAAGTTTAACTCAACACATGAAAGAACTTTCTAATAAATAGTGTTTTTGAAAATAACACAAGCTGATTTAGGTGATAGCTTCCTGTCCTTGCAGGCATGTCCAAACAGAATTGGATGCCAAAGAGAACCTCAAGCATGTGACAGGAGTTAGATAAGCTCCAAATTCCCCTCCAGCCCTAAATTTCTAAAGAGGTCATGGTACAGACAGATTCCATCCAAGTCATAAGTGGTGTCATCCTTAAAGTGCCTGGGTTAGGAGCCTGGGCAGCTTGATCAGGTAGCAAAAGGAACAAAGGCCTATCTGTTCGCTAGATCAGGTGACTAGCCCTTTTTCTAAGCTTCAGTTATAATAGAGTAACTTAATTCCTTACCTAATATAATAGGATTTGTAAACCCACCTGCTTATATCTGGGGACTCCTTTTTTGTTGTTTGTCTTCTTTCCCTCCTTTGTTTCCTGCTGAAGCTTCTTTCACAGAATCACAGTTTGTTTCAGCTAAACTAAAGGAAGAGGGATATATAGACACAAAGGCCAACAGAGGAGTCAGAGTTTCCTTGGAGGCCAAGAGTCTGGGTCCTCTCTGGACTTGATCTGACTTTTAAGCATGAGTCGATGCCCATAAATGATGAGTCCCTTCTAGTTTATCTAATTATTTCTAAAGTAATATTGGTAATTGTTTGCAAACATACTTCACAACTGATCACCTCATACTGGTGGGTCACAACACCAAGGATGAGAACATCTGATGTGTGTTAGTGTAAAAGAACATAAGGGGTTTGAAATCTGATAGCTCTAGTTTCAAGTTTCAGCTTCATACTTGAGTATCAACAGGTTCAATCTAACCGAGGTAATGTTCTTTTAAGAAACCCTTATCGATAATTCAAATAGCCAGAATTCTTTAAGTTAGGGGTTGGCAAACTACACCCTCAGCCTGTTTTTGGAAGTTATTGGAACACAGCCATGCCCATTCATTTACATATTGTCTATGGCTATTCTCAGGCTACAACAGCAGAGTAGTTGTGACAAAGATTCTATGGACCGCAAAGCCTAAAATACTATCTGACCTTTCACATAAAAAGTTTTCTGACCCATGCTATAAGTAGTCCAGTCTTTTAGATTCAAATTGATAATTCAAAGGGGCTTAACATCCCAAAGTTCTGTCTGAATCATCAGAGAAAAATCTGAGCGTGGAAATAATATATCAGGGACTCCACTAACCTATATGGCCTTTTTTTTCAAATTGGATAAAGGTGCTCCTTAAGACAATTATTGTAATATACTGATTTTGTTATAATAAAACTTAGTGCCATTGTCCAGAAAAATCATCCTACTAAATCTACAGTGCAAATCTACAATGTCTACAATATGAATTGCACTACCCTGTACAACCATAAGGAGTCCTAGTGGCACAGTAGTTAAAGCACTTGGCTACTAACCAAAAGGTTGGCAGTTTGAACCCACCAGCCACTCCGTGGGTGAAAGATCTATGGCAGTCTGCTTCTGTAAAGATTTACAGCCTTGGAAACCCTATGGGGCAGTTCCCACTCTGTCCCACAGGGTCACTATGAGTCGGAATCGAATTGACGGCAATGGGTTTGTTAAAGATAATACTAATAATAACTAAACAAACATTTATTAAGTACTCACTGTATGCAGGCACTGTTCGAAGTGCTTTATATGTATTAACTTATATTCTGAGGCACTTCTGGGTGAACTTGAACCTCTAAGCTTTCAGTTAGCACCCGAGCACTTTAACTGTTTGCACCACCAAGCGACCACACAAAAATGTTAGATTATAATAAAGGGCTACTTAAGCTTCTACTTACCCAGCCCCTAAATGCAGGAGGCAAACTCTAGGTGTGATTCATTTGCTCTCTCTGCTTAACAAGATACACCTTTGAGCAGAAACAATTTCCCTGGGTGTGCTTCAGAGAACCCACCATCCTCATGTAGGTGAATAAGCTGTGACTGAAATTAATACTGGAATTGTATGTGTACTTTAATATGAAGCTTGGTATCGCATGTGTGTTTTGTTTTACCTAATGATGGTTTGCCTAATTTCCAAGCCCACTTGCATTTGAATGTCACACTTCAAGCTTCTGCAGGGTGGGGAAAGCTGAAGGAGGTGGAGAACACAGACTGTATTTTATTCCTGGCGTTGTCTGGCATGCTGAATGACTGGTGTGCAGGTGGTGATATGTGGCAGGACATCTGGGGCAAGGTTAGTGGCCCATTAAGGTGTCCTGAGCCCTGGTTAGAGAGAGCTTGGAGCCAGCAGAGCTGTCAACACTCAGTTTCTTTTTGATTAAGATTCTGCATCTTAACCCCTGGAGGCCACTTATCCTTTCCACTTCCAGAAAAAGACAGAGTTAAAGCCTTGAGGTCATTGCTTAGTGGAAGCCCCAGGAGCTGTCCAAGCTAAAAAGGGCCTCTAGTAGCCTCTGTCAGTAACTGTTACATTATCAGGCTCCTGTGCTGACAGGTGAGCTCATGTCCTTTGATCTACAGAACTCCCAAGCTAAAACGGCTCTCACAGGAGCAGCTTCTCAAGGAAGAGTGAAGATGCTTAAGGAAACCCGCTGGTGAGGTAGGGCGGTCAGGGGGAAATGGGATTGTTAATTATTGTGGTTACTTTGGCTGTTTCAAGGATGATTTTTTTTTTTTTTTTTTTGAGGCCATGCTGGGGGTCAAGATATTATTCCCCACCTCCAAATAGGAAAAGAGTTCCATTTTCTACTCTCATTGAGATTCAGTCTGGCTTAATCTCAATAAGTTCTAGTCTATAAGCTCCTCACTCAGCTGCAACTCCTTGAAAGTAAAGATTATATCTTATTCATCATTGTATTCCTAGTGTATGCATAATGACTGGTGCATAGTTAAGGCTTGCAAATGTTTTCAGGTGAAATAATTGCAGATTTAATGATGCAATGTCTGGAATTTGCTTTAAAGTAATATGGGAGGAAGGAGGAACTGAGTGGAAGTATAGATGAAACAAGATTGACCATGAGTGAAAATTATTTAAGCTGAGTGTTATACTGTTCTCAGTACTCTATAGTTTTGTATTTGTTTAAAACTTTCCACAATAAAAAGTTTTGTTTTGTTTTTTTTACTATCTGAAGAAAGTATAGCAAATGTTGAAAGATGTGGCAAATATTGCCCCGATGCTCTCCCAACAGTCTCATCTAGCAAAAACTAAGCACATGATTAGATGACATTTTCTAGTCAGGCTTTTTGACCTAAGTTCTGGCCAATGGAATGTGGACAGAGGGGATGTAAGCCTCTTCTAAGTGTGACCCTTAAAGTTTTCTGCATGATCCTCTCTATGCTTTCTCTCTTCCCTTGCCTCCAGGCTGGATGCAGAAAATTTAGTGAAAGACTCCAAGCTCCTAAGGAATAATGGGGCCTAGGTGAAAGAGCCTGGACCTCTGAATGACTTCATGGAGTAGAACCATCTCCCACCCTCTACTGATGAAACTGCAATAGACTGTGATGTGAGCAAGAAATAAGCCTTTACGGTATTAATAAAGAAAGATACAGTACTGAATGTCCAAAATCTGGCAAATCAGCTTTTGAGCCTGCCTGTTTTAGACATGGGAGGAAGTAGTTATTTGATTCTCCTTAATCCAGAGCAAGCCCTGGTGGTGCAGTGGTTAATCATTTGGCTGCTAACTGAAAGGCTGGCAGTTCAAACCCACTAGCTGTACCATCGGAGAAAGATGTGGCAGCCTGCTTTTGTAAAGATAATATGGATAAACCAAACTAACGTTTATTAAGTACCCACTATATGCAGGCACTGTTTTAAGTGCTTTATATGTATTAACTCATTTAATCCTCAAAACAATCCTATGAGGTAGAAGCTACTTTTGGCCCCATTTTATAGTACAGGAGACTGAGAGAATAAGTAACTTGCCTAAGTCAAACAGTATCTGGTCAGCATGATGTATTACCTACAGAGGCAGTGCTGGACCCCCATTCTGGGGAGGAGTGCACAGAACAGGAAAAGATCCAAAGTCTGCCCTTCCTCTGCCTGTGTAAAGGGTGTCCTAGTGAGCAGAACTTAATGATGGTGTTCTTGATCATTTGGGCTAAAAGTGAATGTGAGGGCTTCATTCATTCTGAATGCATCTTCTTTGATTCAATTCTGTTCATCTCTACTCAGCCCTGGCTGCTCCTGCATGTGCCACAAGGAGAAAGTATCTGTCATGTGCTCCACTCTCACTCCCCACTCCTCCGCATTTCCTGCCTGGCCCAGCTTTTAGGCCTGCCTCTCCCTGACTCCACCCCAGAGCCTACATTCTCTCCTCTCTTCCAGGCAACTCAGAGCACGTATCAGGGCAGGGAGTCATGTAAATGCTCATCCAATCTCTAAATGAAAATAGCAATTAATGACTCCCTTGCTTCCTGACCACACTTGCCTGCTTCAGATGCTCCCTATCCTCAACAGCCAGGAGAGCTGGAGACACCATCAAGCCTTTTGCCAAGGTTCCACCCAGGACAGGGGCTTTCAAACTGCATTCCATAGAGAGGCTTCAGGAGCCACCCGAGAAGGTGGGAAAATATACAGAGAAGGTTGAATGAGTGGGGCTATAAATGCCCCAACCCACTTCTATCAGAGCATTTCCAATTTATCTGCTCCATATAAGATTTGATTTTAAGAACTGCTCTCCTGAGAGAGAGAAATAGAAACACTTGGCTTTGGAAAATCCTTTCCAAACCTTAAATCCCTTCCTTACTTCTTGCACTTCTCAGGTCCCACCATTCCTGCCCATCAGGAGCAGAGGTGGGAAAAAAGCCCAGCTGACTCTCCCAACTCACAACATCCAATCCTATGGAGACTGGGAGTCACTGCTCCCTCCTACAAGTCCCACAGTTCTGAACCTGAACTTGACTAAATCTCTAATAGCCTCACATAGAGTAGATGCTAAATGAACATGGCATGAATGGATGGATGATCCAATCTCTGTTGGTCTGGGTATTGTTCCACTGTGGGGGAGGGAGCAGGGGGAACTGGCCACAATATTCGTTCTTCAAGATTCAGAGAGGCATGTTAGCATAGACACTAAGAATGTGGGATCTAGAAGCAGACTCTCTGTCTTCAAATCCTGGCCCGGTCACTTTCAAACTATGTGACCTTATTCTTACAACATGTGAATAAAACATTTCCCTCATAAGGTTATTGTAAGGATTGAATGAGTTAATACATGTAAAGCACTTGGTGCCTACACGTTAGTAAATGCTAGTGAACATTAGCTCTCATCATATCATTACCCTGTTCAAATGCCTCCTTCTGACTCTTCTAAGCAGAACTTATTATTCTCCTGTGTACTTTCACTGCACTTTGCTCAGACTACTGATGAAACTGTGAGGGCTTCCCCCTACCCCAAGCCCCTTATCAGATAAAGTGGTGGGGACAACGAAGCAGGTTTTTTGAAATCAGGATAGGTAGATATCATAAGTGAAGTCTTTATTCCCTACCTAGCTCAAAGTAACCTCCATGGTTACTTGTCTGTCTCTCCCTCTCAACTTCTGGCTCCTTGTGGGCAGCGTCTGCATTATTCTCATTTTTGTATCCCAAGGACCTGGTACATTATAAGTGGTCACTACAGTTTAGTTGGATGGGTGAAAAGCATTGGCTCTGTCTGGAGTTGGGAGTAATTCTGATCCTTCCTCTCAGCCTTCCCATTTGCCTGGCTTCCCAGATGGTCAGCTCCTTTCTTTCTTTGACCCAAGATGAGGATGAGGTGAAGAGTCTGGACTGGATGCAGGGCATCTCTGCTGGGCTTTGCTGTGAGGCAATGGGAACTCAGGGGCATGGGGAGGAAAATAACATTTACTGAGCACCTACCATGTTCCTAGCACTGTGCTGGGCTCTTTACATACACGCAATTCTCACATCAGTTTGGTGGAGGTATGTTCTCCACAAGTGAAGAAACTGAATTTAAGCAACTCTCTTAAGGTCAGATAGCTGATGTGTCAGAGACAGATTCAAACCTGGGTCTAACTCCTAAGCTTATGCTCTTTCTACTGTCCTTGCTGGTTCTCACTGCACCCTATCCCATCACCCTGTTCCACTCCTCTATCTCAGTGTTATTTTTGTTCTTCCATATTATCCTCCCTAATATTTTTCTTCCTGAGTTGGTTATTTATCACCTGACTGTGTCTCCTTATTAATATAACCATAGCTTAAACATTATGCATCCCCACTGTCTCATTTGCCAGCACAGTGCTGAGCACTTACAAGCTTGGCAATTAGACTGAGCTCAAAGGAGCCATAACATCTGCATCTTCAGCTGCTTTCACAGGGAAATGGAGTGTGGGGGAAATGTTGTGAGATAAGGCAGTGTGCCATGTATGCGTGGTAGTGGAGGGACCTAGGCGGACAAGAGGGAAATTATGCCACCAGGCACTTCTCCCTTGGTACTTAGCCTTAACTCAAAGCAAACTGCTTGTGGCTTGGTGCTATAAGCCTTCAGGAAGACCCTAAGGTCATTTCTGCTAAACTTTCCCCTTCTATCTTGTTCCCATGCTTGGAATCATCATTATCATTCTCATCTTTATCCTCCACTCACTTATTGGGCACCTACTGTGTGCTTTACACACATCTCATTTAATCTACCCAATCCCATGAGTTCTGTGTCTGGCCTTGTCATAAGTAAACAAAGGGGCATCCATAATCATACCTAAGTCATATGGGGAAAGGTAGATATTTGCAGTAAGCTGTTTTCCTGAACACCAAGAGTGAGGGAATTTCTTTAACCATTGCTGTTTTATCTTCCTGAACAAGAATGAAGTTAATGAAAATAATGGAATAGTAAAGTCATGTTAATGTAAGCAGAAGGCTGTGTGGGAGTAGATGGTTTGGGTTCTTCATACTTTTTATATTATACCTTACATATTATATATATCACATATTATCACGGCATTTACATTGTTTGCATCCATATTTGCAATATTTACTTAGATTAATTCTCCCAAGTCCTTTCTGTAATTTCAGTTCACCCACAGCATCTCTGCCCTTTGCTTCCAGGTGGGCTTTCAGAAGCTTCTAGAATAATCCCTAGAAGAAAGAAGGCCTGAAGAAGGCCTTGTGAGGAAGAAACCCAACATCAAGTGCATTCACAACCATTGCTAACTGCCAGGGAAGGGAAACTGGCTGTCTGAGGAGCCCAGGGATGCAGAGGTCTGATCCCAGAAACCATTAGATATAATCATTTTGAGGTCAATGACAATTTTATAATAAAACCTTTTCCACTAATGATCTCTCAAGACCAATGAACACAAATCAAACCCAGGATGCATATCCACACACTGCCCTCAGAGAGGCAAGAGACTATTTCAGATCTTTTAAGGGAAAGGAGTTCAGGTAAGCTTCTACAGAATTTTTATTTTATCTGTATTTATTTTAAGAAAACCATGAAGGTTTTTTATTTTAATTTTTGCTCCTTTGTACTCTTTTACCACTTTCTGAGTGTATTTTACTTTCATAACCAGGGGAAATGCCACGTGCTTTTAACTATTGGGGGTGAGGGGATCAGAAAAGGGAAAGATTACTTGGTGCCATATTTATATTAGGAAGCTTAAGTCCCAAACTCCAAAGTGTTGTGTGTGTTTGTGTGTGTGTGTGTGTGTAGATACAGAGAGGGAGTCAGAAAATGAACTGCTACTACAAAGGGATGAGAACTCAAATTGTCTACCCGTCACTCAGCCTGGACACTGAGAACTGAAACCACACGTTAAGGTCTACATTAACATGACTTTGCTATTCCACTCACTGTCTTCACTCTTCTGGGACCCTCCTGCCCAAGCAAATGATCTGATTGTTCATCACCGGAAGTTCCTGAAAGGCCCATTAACTCTTCGTTGGAAAGTACCAACAGTTTCTGCCCTAAGGTCCTTTGAATCCCTCCCGTCAAAATCCTCACCTTACTGTTTCCACCAATCCTGGACTGTTATATCAGTATTCCTACCCAATCCTGGGAAACCTTGGTGGCGTAGTGGTTAAGCGCTATGGCTGCTAACCATAAAGGTTGGCAGTTCCAATCCACCAGGTGCTCCTTAGAAACCCTATGGGGTAGTTCTACTCTGTCCTATAGGTTTGCTATGAGTTGGAATCGACTAGATGGCAACGGGGTTCCCCGACACACACCCAATCCTAATTAAGTCCCGCCTTCCACCCGCTACTTTGAAACACCTGCCTTAAATCAAACTTCCAATTCTCGTTAAACTCTTACTTTACCTTCTCTCTGAGACATTGCCAAATGTAGCAGTATCCCTTATGGTGGTAAGCAATAAACTGAAATTTGTCTTATCAAAAGATTGTGTTGGTGATATTTGGGTAACCAGGTTTTTACAGAGTCTACACATTTTGTATTGTGATATATCAACAAGCTGCCCTTTGGAAAGGCTCTACTAGTTAGTATTTCCACCAACACTGCATGAAAGGGCTGTTTTTCCCATCTCTTGTCAATAAAGTTTTGTTGTGTTTTTTTCGAAACTTTTGCATATTTACCAGTCTGACAGGCAAAAGAATCACATCCTCATTGTTATAAATTGCATTTCTTTCATTTTTAGTGAACTGGACCATACATGGACCCCTGGTGGTACAGTGGTTAAGAGTTTAGGCTGCTAACCAAAAGGTTGGCAGTCCAAATCTATCAGCTGCTCCTTGGAAACCCTATGGGGCAGTTCTACTCTGTCCTATAGGGTCACTGTGAGTCAGAATTGACTCAGTGGCAACAGGTTTGATTTTTTTGGTTTTGGACCATTGTGAGTTCTAGAGTCAGATCCTCTTACCATAGCTGTGTTCACCTTGGCTGTGAGCCTTAGGGCTTTAAATCAGTTCATTCCAGTTAGAACCCAGCTAATAATTTGCATTTCCACCCCAGATGTATACAAAAGAAACATCTGACAAGTTTGTTAAAATGATAAGAACCACCTGGGAGTCTTGTTAAAATGGTAAGAATCACGGGGGGGGGGGGGGGGGGGGGTGTGAATCTTGTTAACTATAGCTTCTGATTCAGTATAATGGGTGGAAATGCAAATTCTCAGCAGGGGTTTGAACTGGAATGAACCCATTGGAAGCCCTGGTGTTAGAGTCCACTCCTGCGAAATGAGGGTAATAATTGTAGCTACTTAAAAAAGGCTTGTTGTGAAAATTAACACAACAGTTAACAGTTGTTAACAGTTAACAATTAACAATTGTTTAGAACTGGCACATGGAAGGGATGCAATAAAATATTGAAGAAATAAAATTCATCTGGAAAAGTCTCATTTTATACCGTAAGATGACAGTTTTGCCTTGTAAAAATTGAGTTTAACTTATTTCACCATTTCTGAATTGCTTTAGTGGCGTTAGTGTTTCACAACAGCACCATCAATCAGCCAATTCTACACCTGCACTTAGAAGGCAAATTAGCTTAATCATATAGAAAGTCAGCGTCTGAACAGCTGAAGGTGCCCGCAGTTGGGGTTCTTCCCAATTGCTCATCTTGGGTGGGGATTCCCACACCACTGGGAAATAGAGAATCAGTGTGATGAGTTCCTGTAATGCAAATCATAAGCCCATTCACTAGATTAATACTGACAATACTGTATAGAAGAAAATGAGGACTCTGGTTTTCCATTACAGACTGGGCCTCTATTTCTTAAAAAGAAAGGAGGAAGGAAAGGAAAGGAGAGTGTCAAGCTAAGCAGAATTCCTAATGATGATACAGTGTCTCCCAGCTCTCAGAAATTCCAATAAAAGGACATAAAATTACAGTACCAATTTCTTCAAAATGGCCCTGTACTTCTTCAGTAATTGTTTGAGACATCTAAGTATTTATATAGTCTTTGAGCTAGGATAGTACTCAAGATCTCAGTCCTCTGATAAAAACTCTCGAGCAATTCCCAGTCCTACTGAACCTGAATTGAAATTCAAAGTTCTTACAAAGACCTCAATCATCTAAGGATCTGGGTCCTGCTCCTACCTTCCCAAATCTCGGGAACAACATCTGTCACATACCCAACCACTCCAAGAACCTAGTAAGTACAGTGCTCTGTCTGGGGACACTGCTGGGGGATGCTGGGATAAGAAGCCTAAGTCCTAGGGATGTTAAACTTGTCACATCAGTGATCCTGACTTCTGTGACTACCAAATGACACCCTCTTTCTGCTCTGTGAAACCCCTCCAGGTGAAACCAGAACTTCTGAATCCTATATCCACTTGCATTTTCAGAGAAGGATGCCATTTTAGATATTTTAAAGAAGAAAAGAATTTTAAATGAAGATCCTACAAGAATTTTATCATTTTGTTTATTAATGAATGGATTCATGAGTCCTTCATATTAATAAGCACTGTTCTCATTCTCCCGTATCAGAGTTCAATCCAAGCTGAATCACAAGCACTTATTTAAATAATCAGGCAACGAATCAATGAGAAGAAGTAGGGAACTAAGGACCGTGAAAGAGAAAGGGAAAATTCAGGACGGAGAAGTGTGGGGATTTGTGAAGTTGAGAGGATTTGCAGAGGAGGGGAAAGATCTAACCACCACCACGTCTGCTACTTCCACTTCTCTGATGTGTCAGGGGTCCCCAAGACCACCCCTAGTTTCGATCATTCACTAGCTGAACTGACAGGACTCAGCATATAGTGGTACTCATGGCTAAGATTTATTACAGTGAAAGGATACAAAGCAAAATCAGCAAAGGGAAAAGGTGCATGGGGCGAAATCCGGAGAAAACCAGGCGCAAGCTTTCAAGAGCCCTCTCCTTGCGGAGTCACACAGGACTCAATTCCTCTAGCATCAAACTGTGACAACATGTGTGAAATTTTGTCTACCAGGGAAGCTTGCTAGAAACTCAGTACCCAGGGTTTGTATCGGGGGCTGCTCATGTGGGCACCTCTGCCTAGCACACATCAAAATGTTAGACTCCCAGAAACACAGCAGTTGTTCAGCATAAACCACATTGTTTGCACAGTTTAGGCACAGTGACCAGCTTTTATCAGTTGGAGTGGTGGGAACTCTTCTGAAATTCAAGTTCCCAGATATCAGCCAAGGGCCAATCTTACAAGCAGGCCTTTCAAAGGACAGCAGTCAAGCCTTCCTCTGTTAACTCTTTTCTGCGTTCCTAGACCTTCTCAGCGTCCCCTGTGACCCCCTCCCCCACCAAGGGTCTTACGGGAGTGAGGCCACTGGGACCACTCAGAAAAGGGCAAACAAATCTCTTTGGCAAAAGCCCACATACATTTCAAGTGACCTCTTTGTGGAGTCTCAGAGCCCCTGACAAGATTTCTCTGCCACACTCCATCCAACCAGCTTTTCCCTGCCTCACTCCTGTCCACACTCTGTGGGGTCAGGCGCAGTGGCTAGGTGTGTAGGTTTACTTTCTGCCTGTTTTTTGGGAGGGAGTGTGGAAGCCCCTTGGCCACCCACCCCCTACAGAGGAGGGGGCAAGTATTCATTCACCGGGTATTTATTTACTAGGCATCTCAGGACACATCAAAGGGTCACAGAAATCACAGAAGTGGGGTTGGATACTGGAAATAGCTCTAGCAGGAAGGACCTTGATTTGGGAGTAAATCACTCTGTAAATCACAACCTAGAAGCACAGGGCAGGGAGCACAGGAGAGAGACTCTGAAGTCTGGGTTTAGGTTCTGATTCTGCTCCTTGTTAGTCATGGAGCCTCAAACTCCTCATTTGTAAAGTGGGGATGATAAGCTCTGCCTCTTGTTTGTTGGGAGGATTAAATGAGATATTCAACGTAAAATGCTAGTTCTCTTGCCTTTTCTTTTCCCTCTTCTAAAGGGCTCCAAACCGTAGCTCAATAGCTAAATTCCAGTCTTAAAGGTATTAGGCAACAGCTCTGTAGAGTAAATAATAACCCTGCCTCACTGTCCCAGCAAGGATTATTGAGCAAGGCACGGTGTGTTTGCTCAGCAGGAAAGGACTCTGAATATAAAGGTTCTCCACAGAAATCCCAGAGTCTCAGGAAGCTGGGCTTGAAAGAGGAAAAATTTTAAATAAATTGAAGTTGAGATTTGTTATAATCAGTGAATATTTATTATAAATCTAGCCCTAGGATGGGAACAGTGGGAACTTAAGAGAAGTGTGAGACAAGACCTAGTGGTCTTTGCTCTTCAGGGAGTCAGAGTGCCATAGAAAGAGAAGCCTCAGACATTTGGAGTAAAAGGCAACTGTACAGAATAGAATAAAACCAAATGCTCGCTTATGGGGAAACAGACTATAGTGTGCTAAAGGAATAGTTAGGACAGGGCTAATGTATTGCCTGGGCCTTTGTGGTAGGCAGCCTCTAAGATGGTCCCCAATGATCCCCACCTGCCGATTTTCACACCCTTGGTAATTCCCTTTGTGAGACGGACTTATGCACTTGCTTCTAACAAACAGAACACTGCAGAGGTAGTGGAGTGTCACTTCCTATATCAGGTTATGAAAAGACTACAGCTTCCATCTAGGACGTTAGCTCTGTCTTGCTCTCTCACTTGCTTACTTGCTCTGAGAGAAGCCAGCTGCCACATTGTGAGATGCCCTAAGGAGAGGTTCCTGCAGCAAGGAACTGAAGGAGGCCTCCTGCCAATAGCCAGCATGGAATTAAACACTGCTAGCAACCACGTGAGTGAGGTTGGAAGTGGTTCCTCCCTAGTTGAGCCTTCGCATGAGACTGTAGTCTTGGCTGGCAGTTTGCAGCCTTATGAGAGAACTTGAACCAGATGTACCCACCAGCTAAGCCAAATTTTGATTCCTGACCCACAGAATCTGTGACATAATGAACATTTGTTGTGTTAAGCCACTAAATTTTGGGGGTAATTTTGTTATGCAGCGGTAGATAACTAATGCAGCTTTGAATGACGAGTTGGATGGTAAGAGGGTAGTGGGGAGGAGGAGAAGAGAGAAGGAGGGAAGGAGAGGGAAGGAGTGAGAGAAAGAGAGGGAGAGAGAGAGAATGAATCAATATGAATGAATTTCAAGTGAACTCCTTGGTGAGGAAAGCTATCACAAAGGTATGGAGGGAGCAATGGAACAATATTCCTGGCCTATACTGGAGTAAATGAGTCAACTAGGGAATAATGAAAAATAGCATCTCCAGAAAAAGCTTAGTCTGTCACTGGAGAAGATGAACTCCAGATAAGGATACCAAAGCTCCTGGGTGGAAAGATCCAAAGTGTCTTCCTTGTTATCTAATTGTCATCCACTTGTTTTTTAGGGCTTCATCCACTTATGGAGAGGTGCAACTTCTGCCCTTTAGGACCCTGATGTCCTGATGCTTAGGACCTTGCTGCTCAAAATGTGCTCCTGGGACCAGCAGCATCAGCATCACCTGGAGCTTATTAGAATGTAGAATATCAAATTCTGCTCCAGAGAAAATGAATCATAATCTGCATGTTAACAAGATTCCCTGGTGATTTGTGTGCATATGAAAGTTTTGAGAAGCCCTGGTCTAAAACAGTTAGGCTGACAGACTCACACATTTAAAAACAGCACTCCCCTACCCCCTCAAAAAAAAAATCCTAAAAATTACTCAGTAAGGGAAGGCTGAAAATTGGGACCAATTAATTAATCACCATTAAATTATTTATTTACTCAACAAACATTTATTGAGCAGCTGTTCTGGACATATAAAACTTAAAAGAATATAGCCTTGCCATAAAAGAACTTACAGCCTGGAAAGAAGAGTCTAACATCTAAACAGTTAAGGGTAGAGAGAAGAGTCAGGCACATACACAGTCAAGGAAAAAAAGGTGGTACAAGAACTGCCATGGAAGTTTTTACAGGTACAGAGGGGAACAAAGGAGGGATATTCAATTCCACAAAAGGTATGAGGGGATCAAGAGAATCTTGAGTCTTGAAGTACGAGTAAGTATTAGCCAGGGCAGGAAAGGATAGGGAAGGACATTCCAGGCAGAGAGACTGAGGTTTATAACAGGTTGGCCCATTTGGTAAGTAGTTTGGTGTAGTTGAGAATGAGGATACAAGGAAGTTTAGCAAAATATGAAGCTTGAGCAGGAGGCAGGACAAGCTTGTAAAGTTCTTGTGTACCATGCTAAGGAATTTAAACTTTCTCTTGTAGAGATCTGTGGCCAATGTCTTAGGTTGCTTCTTGCTGCAAATAACAACAGAAGGCCCAAATAAAAGTGGCTTAAATGATAAGGACTTTTAATTATCTCACTGAATAAAAAGCCCAGCAGTAGAAAACTTTAGGACCTCATCAATGTAGGTCTCTGGGTCAGCTTTCCCTTATGGCGACACTGTGGGAGTACAGGTTGAAACATCATAGCTTCAACATACAAACTCCCAAAACAAGAAAAAAAGGAAGTTTCTCTCGTTTTTGCCTTTTCTATCAGAGAGAGGAACACATTTACCAGAAATGCTCATAAGTCTTCCTCTCAGGTTCAATTGGTCAGAACTGGGTCATATTCCCATGCCTTAGCTGCAAGGGAATCTGGGAAGATGAATATTTGGTGCTTTTACCATCTTTCATGAGAGGCCAGCTCTGCCACAAGGAACAATAAAGTTGAGAATGGCCAATAGGGTGTGTCACAGATGGGTTTTAAGCAGGAGACTCATGTGACAAAATTTGCACCTGGAAGACAGCTCTGGTGACATCATGGAGAGACTGGATGGGGAGATAAAAATGTGACAGATGGGTAGATTGAAAGCATAAGGACCAGTGGGGGATGGTGGAGTACCTGTGGGCCCTAGAGAAACAAATTTCTCCATGAGACCAAGTGAGACACCCAGGATCCACAAAAATAGTGGAGAGGCACTTTCAGGGACTGAGGTGCTGCATGAGCCAGTGACTTCTGTGTTATTGCAGTCCCTGCCAGCTGAAGAGGCCTGAGAAAATTAGGGTTACATAAGACACACTGGAATTCATTTCCCTTAAAATTACAATGACAGTTAATACTGAGTATCTTTATGTTGGAAAACTTCAAAAGACTTCCTTGGGGCCAATTAATGTAAATGTTTAAAGTGGTTTATAGAACTGAATTTACAGAAGGCCTTTCAGCCCAACCTTTCAACAGCTGTCATATATACAGGTTACCTGGAAAGATTTTTCAAAAGACTAAGACGTAAATCTCTGGCCTTTGAGAGCTTGTTCTTGGTTTGAGGAACAAGAGTTACACACATGGACAGTACAAGATAATATTCTCATTTGAGCTGTTGCAATTGTAAGGAACAAAAACCAATACAAATACAGGTCAGGGGATAGGAAAGTGTAAAAAATTCATGCTCAGCCAAGGGTAGGTAATGAAGTAAAGTAGAGCCTCACAATACCAGAAATCACCAAGAGCTGAGGCCAATCTTTCTATTTCACTGAAGAACATGATCACTTATAGCCATGCCTCTCTGTATTGGTTCCACACTCCTGCTTCTTTCAAAAAACCAGACTTTTCTGTTTACTGTTCTTTACAAGGCACAACATGGCTACCCTCATACCCAGATCTGTGTGGCTTGCCAGATCTAGCACCCATCACTGAAAGACCACAGTCTCTGTACTCCTTAGTTCAAATTTTGGAGCCAGGCCATGTCATTGGCAGATGATCGGCCTATGAAGGGGGCTCCCTAGGGTCATGTGTATCATGTGTATCTTTCTGCTCCATGGATCTCAGGAAGTGTGGGCAGAGAATCAATACTAGATATTCCCAATACAGCCAACCAGGTTCCAGTGCATGTTGAAATGCCTACCCAGAAAGCTTAAGGAACTAGAGGTAGAGGGCTTGTGGAGCCAGTAAGGGGGTGGAACTCTGAAATGAAAATATTACTCTCCTTTTTCCATTGCCTCTTTGTTTTGTATATGTTTTTCCAAGATGTCAGAATCAGAACCCCAGAAGTAGGAACATGAAGAACATCTGACTCTTCTCAAGCCACAGAGAAGTACCAGGGTCATAGGGAACCATGTTTCTGAGGCCATGTTTTCTGAGTGTCCTGAGTGTCCCAGTCACTTCACCTCTCTGAACCTCATCTGTTCATCTGGAACATGATGGGCTGCGCTAAATAATTTCTAAGGTCCCTTCTGGCTCTGTCGTTCTGTGACTGTGGGCTATTTTATAAAAGAGAGGGGATAAGAAAAATAAAAGAAGTTGGGAGCAAGTCTCATGATAAAGGGCAGACGTTATTATGGGTTTGCTATGGTACAATATTTTGTCAGGATTAATCACCTCTCATTTTTAGAAAATAATGTGACATGGGAGGAGCAAAAATCTTAACTTTAAGGTAGAATTTTTAAAAATAAATAACCCACAGAGGGAGACCTCTGTTCCCCACTGTAGTCTATTCTGATGGCTATGGAAAGGAAGATAGTGACAGGCCCTCTGTGACACCTGAAAAGATGACAGTCTATGCCAGCAGCCAGACACATTTGAGGTCAGCTCCAAGGACCTAGAGCCTGGAGAATTGCAGCTAATGAGTCTAGGTTGCTCCCAACTCACTCTTGAGGTTAATGGGAGAACTGAGGGCTGGGAAGGATGGGATTGCAGCAACCTGATCATCACGAGGGTTTGTGGAGATGCAGTTATTACCATAGGCCTCTGAACTTTCACTCAGACTCAGTCTCTCAGCCTGAAGCCACTGAGCCCCTGGCTGCTTACCTAGCAGAGACAGGTTCCTGCCTTGTAGCTCTCGCAACCAAACAATATCCATCAGAACCCAGCCATCACTTGTGACAAATACACTTGACTCCCTCATATGGGAGTAAATTAGCTTGACCTTTAGGAGAAAAGGGAAATATGTCACCTTCCTAACACAGGCAATAGGTAGATGGCACCTGTTATGAAGAAAAACCTCACTGCACAGATTTTTGAGGAGGGAGGGAAAGGCCCTAAAAAAGGACTGGGAGTCAAAAATTGAGGTCAGGAGGCAGGGCCAAGATGGTGGAGTAGTCAGATGCTTCCGGTGGACCCTCTTACAACAAATACCTGAAAAAACAAATGAATCAATTATATATGGCAATCTGGCAGAGTTGAGGAACTGGACTGAGTGGCAGGGGGAGGGAGAGATTGTTTGGAAGCAGCAAGGCGTTGCCAGACCTGACCCAGCAAGAGCCTGAGCCCTTCAGGCCTAATCAGCTCATGGGTGAGTGGTGAGGCAGGCAAGCAGTCGTGCTCAGGAGGCAGGTTTTCCACACTGGGAGAGACCCAGAGAGTCTACACGGCCACCCAGAACCAGAGAGAAGCAGCCCTCGATCAGCGAAAGATAAGTACTTGCATATGGCCTACTGTGCGAATCGAAAACACCCCCCTAGGGAAAAACTTCTCTCCCATTTACCTTCCTGCTCCCTGCTCTGCACTGGGTCCCAGACCAGCTTCAGCAATTGCTGAGTCCCCAGGGCCAGAAGTAGGATTGGTCACACCCCGGAGCCATTCTTCCTGTCTTGGAGAGTGAACAAATTAACAAACAGGGAAAAAATAAACTGCCGGCTCCCCTAAGCCAGGAAACCTGAGTAGGCACAGTTTCTTTGCCTAGGCACAGGCATAAGGGATCCATGAACTTTGAGTGCCTTTCCCCCTGCACAGACTTGTGTAGGCCTATTTCAACAGCGTAGGCCCTCATTACCGCAGTACAACAGGGTATATGCCAGAAGTCTAACTACAACTGTTTCAGCTATAGAGTGGCAGGTTCTTGACATTTGACATTGCTCTGCCCAACAAGCAGGGTCTTCACCTACCCACATCAGGGGCCTGAGGACTGCTGGCTCCACACACACCACCTAGCCACCTGCGATAGGGGCCCATGAATAAGAGGTGCCCCCCATTCTGTACAGCCAACAGCATTGGGTGCTCATAGTCCAGCTGCAAAACCTACCCACCTACGCTCTCTAGGGAACAGGGACACGCCTTACTCCTGGACTTGGGGGTGGCCGTCAGCCCCCTGCCTTGCTCAGAGTGTGTCCCCCTGCCACAGCCAGATGCCTGTGCCTACACCAATCACCCATGCCTGTCTAAGACTGTAAGTGAAAGCCTACACCACACACTTGGTGGCTATCTACCTGGGCACCTGAGCTGAATCCATACAGGAGGAGTGAGCGGATTCCTGAGCTCACATACCTAGTAACAGATCTAACCACCTGGTGACAGGACATTAGAGCTTCAAAGGTGCCAAAAATCAAACTAGCTCATACGAGCAGCCTATTTGGGCATATCACAACAAAACAAGAAGCTAAGACACAGTAAGCAAACATAAATAAATATAATAACTTACTGATGGCTCAGAGACAATAGTCAATATCAAATCACATAAAGAGGCAATTCATGATGGCTTCAGCAAGCTCCTAAAATAAAGTATCTAGAAATTTTCCAGAGGAGGAAAATTTCTTGGAATTACCAGGGGAAGAATACAAAGATTAATATACGGAACTCTTCAAGAAATTAGGAAGGAAATTAAGCAAAATGCAGAATATGAAATAGAGGAAATTAAAAAGATTAGAAAAGAGCATAATGACAAATTTAACAGGCTGCTGGGAATCCAGAGAGAGACAGCAATCAGGAATCCAGAAGATTAACAGTAAAATTTTAGAATTAGACAACTCAATAGAAAGTCATAGGAGCAGAGTTGAGGCAATGGAAGTCAAAATTAGTGAGATTGAAGATAAAGCACTTGACACCAACTTATTTGAGGAAAAATCAGATAAAAGGATTTAAAAAATGAAGAAACCCTAAGAATTATGTGGGACTCTATCAAGAGGAATAAACTACGGGTGATTGGAGTACCAGAACAGGGGAGGATAACAGAAAATACAAAGAGAATTATTGAAGATTTGTTGGCAGAAAACTTCCCTGATATTGTGAAACATGACAAGATATTTATTCAAGATGCTCACTGAACACCACATAAGGTAGATCCCAAAAGAAAGTCACCAAGACATATTATAATCAAACTTGCCAAAATGAAAGATTAAAGAGAGAATTTTAAGAGGAGCTAGGGATAAACAAAAAGTCATCTACAAAGGAGAGTCAATAAGAATAAGCTCGGACTACTCAGCAAAAACCACGCAGGCAAGAAGGCAATGAGATAACATATATAAAGCCTTGAAGGAAAAAAACAGCCAGCCAGGAATGAGGGTGGGGAGGGAGGGTGAGGGTTATTTACTAACTAGATAGAAGATAAGAATTATCTTCCATGAAGGGAAGGGCAGCACACACTACAGAGGAAGTCAGCACAACTGGACTAAACCAAAGCTAAGAAGTTTCCTGAATACAATCAAACACTTTGAGGGACAGAGTAGCAGGGGTAGGGGTCTGGGGGCCATGCTTTCAGGGGACATCTAGGTCAACTGGCATAACAAAGCTTATTAAGAAAATGTTCTGCGTCCTACTTTGGTGAGTGGTGTCTGGAGTCTTAAAAGCTTGCAAGTGGCCATCTAAGATGCATCAATTGGTCCCAACCACCTGGAGTAAAGGAGAATGAAGAACACCTATAACAGAAGGAAAGTAGTAGCCTAAGAGACAGAAAGGGCCACATAAACCAGAGACTTCATCAGCCTGAGACCAGAAGAACTAGATGGTGCCCAGCTACCACGAATGACCTCACTGATAGGGAACACAACAGAGGGTCACAGATGGAGCAGGAGAAAGGTGGGGTGCAGAACTCAAATTCTAGTAAGAAGACCAGAGTTAATGGTCTGACTGAGACTGGAGGAACCCCAGAAAGCATGGCCCCCGGATTCTCTATCAGCCCAGAACTAAAACAATTTCCGAGGCCAACATTTCAGACAGGGATTGGACTGGACTGTGGAACATAAAGTGATACTTGTGAGGAGTGTGCCTCCTAGCTCAAGTAGATACAAGAGACTAAACGGCCAGCTTCTGTCCGGAGGTGAGATGGGAAGGCAGAGAGGGTTAGGAGCTGGTTGAATGGACCTGAGGAATCAAGGGTGGAAAGGAGGAGTGTGCTGTCACAGTATGGGGAGAGCAATTAGGGTCACATATCAATGTATGTATAAATTTTTGTATGGGAGACTAACTTGAAATGTAAACTTCAACAATAAAAAAAAGAAAAATTGAGGTCAGAGCAAAGGCACTTGGCACAAACTTTAATTCCCATCAGTTCCCCACAATGCTCTCACAAGTCCCATTTTCTCAGGATCTGATTTCTTGCCTTTCCTTCTGACCTTTCTTGGACATCTAATTGGCTTAGAAAGACAGCCATGGCCTTTTGTGTCATTAAATTTGATTCAGCAGGGAGGCCATCAGTGCTTGACAGTTTGAGGGGTTGGGATGTAAAGGGATAGGTTCGTTTCTAAGCAGGTGACCAGGAAAAAGCAGGTGACCTAGCGGGCCCTTGTGGGGGTGAGGCTAAGCAGGGGAAATTGAGTCCAGAGAGTATCCTCCACTCACAACCCTACTCATGAATGGGCATTGTCTTCAAAGAGAAGTATGGGACTCAGCTCTGGTCAGGAGCTTGAGTCTTGTTTTCAGGACACTGTCTCTGGTCTGCTGGACATTTATTTCCACTGACCTGGGTAGTGCTCAGCTCATGAGGGACAAATAGAAAGAAATCCCATGACCAGACAGGAGACTGTCCCAGATGGCTGGGCCTTGAGGCAGGTAACATTTATACCGCTGCTTGAGGCCTTGCTGGCTGTCTTGGTGTGGCTGTACAGCATCTTAGAGTGAGCATGTAGGGTGGGATTCTGGAGGGAAGTTCTTCTGGCTGATAAACAGAACCAGAAAGCTCGCCAGCTCTCAGGATCGGGTTTAAAGGCTCTGGGAGTAAGAGGAGAATTGCTTTCTCCCTTCTGCTTCCACAAATCCTCCCCTGTTCACCACTTTCTTTTTTTTTTTTTTTAATTGTACTTCAGGTGAAGGTTTACAGAACAAATAGTTTCTCATTAAACAGTAGTACACATATTGTTTCACTACATTGGTTAACAACCCCACAACATGTCAACACTCTCCCTTCTCGACCTTGAGGACTTTTTTTTGGTGAAAATACACATAGCCAAAGTTACACCATTTTGAAAGTTTCTACATGTACAAATCAGTGACATCGATCACATCCTTCAAGTTGTGCTGCTATTCTCACTATCCTTTTCCAAATTATTCCATCACCATTATCTTCAACTCACTGTCCCCTAGGCTTCCCATCAAACCTTTTGAGTTGCTGCTGTCAATTTGATCTCACATAGAGAATTCTTTTTTTTTTGTACCTTAGATGAAGGTTTGCAGAAATAGTTTCTCATTAAACAATTAGTACACATATTGTCCTATGACAATGGTTAACAACACCCTGACATGTCAGCACTGTCCCTTCCCAACCTTGGGTTCCCGATTACCAGCTTTCCGGTCCCCTCTTGCCTTCTAGTCCTTGTCCCTGGACTGCTGTGCCTCATTAGTCCTGTTTTGTTTTATGAGGCTGTCCAATCCCCGGCTGAACGGTGAACTTTGGGAGGAGCTTCACCACTGAGCTAAAAGGATGTCCAGGGGTCATACTCTCTGGGTTTCTTCAGTCTGTCAGGGCAGTAAATCTGGTCTTTTTTTTGTGAGTTAGAATTCTGTTCTACAACCTTCTCCAGCTCTGTCCAGGACCCTCTATTGTGATCCCAGTCAGAGCAGTCAGTGGTGGTAGCCGGGCACCATCTAGCTGTACTGGACTCAGTCTGGTGGAGGCCTTGGTAGCATTAGTCCTTTGGACTAGTCTTTTCCTTGTATCTTGTTCTCTTCATTCTCCCTTGCTCCCAAAGGGGTGAGACCAGTGGAGTACCTTAGATGGCTGCTTACATGCTTTTAAGACCTCAGATGCTACTCACCAAGGTAGAATGTAGAACATGGTCTTTATAAACTATGTTATGCCAATTGAGCTAGACGTTCCCCGAGACCATGGTCCCCACAGCCCTCAGCCCAGCAATTCAGTCCCTCAGGGAGTTTGGATGTGTCTATGGAGCTTCCATGACCTTTCCTTGTACAAGTTGTGCTGGTTTCCCCTGTATTGTGTACTATCTCACCCTTCACCAAGGATACCACTTATCTATTGCCTATTTAGTATTTTCCCCTGCCCTCCCAACCCTGGTAACCAGCAAAGATTGTTACTTTTTGTGTGTAAACTTTTTCGTGGGTTTTTACAGTAGAGGTCTCATACAATATTTGTCCTTTTGTGATTGACTTATTTCATTCAGCATAATGTCCTCAAGTTTCATCCATGTTATGAGATGCTTCACAGATTCATCGTTGTTCTTTATTGTTGCATAGTACTCCACTGTGTTGTTCACCATTTTCATGAAATCTTTTCTGACCACCTCAACCCCCTTTGAGTTATATACCCCCTGGATCACAGAGCTGGGAGTATGTTACCTAGAGATCATCCAGTGCGTTGGAGGAGTGGGGATGAGGGTATTTCACAGATGAGGAGATTGACACTCGGGAAAATGAAGTGACTTACTTAAGGCTCGCCAGCTAGTTAATGGCAGAGGTGGGACTAGAACCCAGGTTTCCTGATCCTTCAGTCCCCTTTGTCATGTAGCGTATACTTCAGTTGTCTTTTCATGTGTGTGTCTTATATCCTGCTTTATGCCATGTCTGAGGGTCTTTGAAGGGGCAAAGGAAGCCCCTATTAACGTGAGGTTGAAAGGCTTATGGACTGGGACCTCCAGTCTCAGCTCAGAAGTGAAGGAAATGCCAGAGGCCCAAAGCCTCCTGGTATCTCCAAGGAAGGACTAGGTGTGGCAGCCTTACTCACAAAGGCCCTGAGAAGCCTCAGATAAAGGGTCACTTCGCTCTTTACCCTTACCTTCTAGGGTGCCCCCATATCAGTGTGGCTGCCAGGGGTCCAT
The DNA here is from genome assembly GCA_030035585.1 of Dugong dugon. Classification (NCBI taxonomy): domain Eukaryota; kingdom Metazoa; phylum Chordata; class Mammalia; order Sirenia; family Dugongidae; genus Dugong; species Dugong dugon. The sequence goes on from CM057472.1 coordinate 73,361,410, forward strand.
CCTAGTGTTGGTGCCAGGCTTATGTTTCAGGTCCATAGTCTTGGAAACCATGTCTTCCTTCCTGTCTATATGTCAGAGTTGTGCATGGGATGGGGGAATGAGGAGAAATCTACTCCTCACTAAACTCCTAAACTGTCTCATTTCCTGAATTTTGTGGATTATCTCTCCCCACTGAAGAAGAAAAAACTGTCCAGCCCTCTTTTCTAAAAGTAAAGGAATTCACTAGTTTAACCCAAAGAAATGCAACCATTATCATCATCATCATCATAGCAACTAACCCTTATTGAGTACCTGTGACATGCCACATACTAAGTTATGAAGACTTTGCATATATTAACTCAATCTTCCAACAAACCATGAGGAGGATAACATCACCAACATCTTATTTTATAGACAATGGAACTGAGGCTCAAGGATATAAAATTGCTCAAGGTCACACAGCTGGTAAATGGTAGAGCTGAGATTCAAAACCTGGCTGTCTGGTTCCAGAGCACACTTGTTTAACTATAACTCAATACTGCCTTGTAACACAATGTACAATACAATAATAATAACACTCATCCCTGTATGGCAGAGAACAAAGATGCAGGTTCCTCCATCTCAAAAGCCTGTTGAGATATTTTGGCTCTTTTCTTGAATAAGGCCCCATGGAGACACCCTGGGTGGCAGTACTTCTGAGCCTGGAAGCATGCATCAGGTGAAGGGTTTTATTCTTAGCTGGGTGAGATAACAGCTAAAATTTTCTGAACACTTTGCTGTATGCTGCATACTATGCTTAGGACTTTAGATGAATTGTCTCATTTATTCTTTACCACAATTCTACAAAGAAAATACTATTTAATACCCTCCATTTTATGGATGGGAAAACTGATACTTAGAGAAGTTAAATAACTTCTAAGCACTGCCATTATACTGCCTCTTACTAAGTGGTGTACCTAACAGCAGTAGTAACTTGGCAGCTCTGAAGAGAGTGTGGAAGACATTATAGTTTCAGGATCATCTTTCATAAGACCACTATCCTTCATCAATTCACTGACTTTGCACTCCCCCAGTTTCTTAGGTGGTTACCCCATGGAGAGGGACAGTGAAGTTCAGCATGGACTGCAACCATGGACAGCATCAGAAATCAGCGAGTATGGTTCTGGCTATCGCGGTGGCCTTGACGGCATTGCAAGCTAAAAAGAGAGAGCCAGTTCAGCAAGGATGGGTGAGATCCAACTGCTCTGTCCTACACAGTTGCTATGGGCTGGAAACAACTCGATGGCAACGAGTTTGGTTCTTTGGGTTTTTGGCTGAGATCCAAGAGTAATTCCCTTTTGGCTGGGATTTATTGTAGTGGTGAGAAGGGAAGACAGTGATGCAGGCAGTCAGTTTAATGTCATGGCTAAGTGCAAGGATTCTGGAGTCAGACTCTTTGGGCTCTAAGTTCCAGATCTACTATTTACTAGCTGTATGACCTTGGAAAAATTATTTAACCTGTCTGTGCCTCAGTTTCCTCATTAATAACATGAGAATGATTTTAGTATCTATGGATTGTGGATGAATGGAATGATCATAGGATTGCTATGAGGATAAAATGATTTAATATTTTAAAACTTTCAAAATAGTATATGTCATGTAGTAAATGCTATACAAATGTTAAGAAGCCCTGGTGGAGCGGTGGTTAGGCACTCGGCTGCTAGTCATTGACCATTTGAACTCACCAGCAGCTCCTTGGGAGAAAGATGTGGCAGTCCGCTTCAGTAAAGATTATAGCCTTGGAAACCCTATGGGGAAGTTCTACTCTGTCCTATAGGGTTGCTATGAATTGGAATCCACTCAATGGCAACTGGTTCAGGTAAACAGACGTTTGTTAAATAAGGATGGATAGCAGATCACATCATAACTTTAAACTTTTAACTCCTATCTTATCTTTGGTGTTTCTAGGGTAGGGGAGGGATAAGCCAGCTTATGCAATGCAGTCTTAAAGGTGAAAAGTTTAGAAAGGACAAACTTTTCTGACTGATTGATTCCTCAAGTCATATCCTAAGCACCTAAGGGGCAAGAGTTGTGTTGCTTATGGTTTTGCATCCCCCACAGTGACAGATGCAGCATGCAGCATGGGGAATATAGTAAATACACTATAAATACATGTTGAATGAGTCCCCCTGACCCCCGCAACATTTTCTACACTCTTACAGATGCTGCCCTAATTTAGTTGCACATTAAGACTTACCTAGGTGGTTGCAGGTCTTCTGACTGGCCTCCTCATCTCCATCGTCTGCTGCCTCCAAATTGTGCTGCACACAGCTTCCCAACTAACCTCCTAGAGCACATGCCACTCCAGTGCTGAGAAACCTTGATGACCTGTCTCTGCCCTCATCATAAGTTTTGGCCTGGAATCCAGGCTCTGTACAACTTATTCCCAGGAGACTTTGCCAATACTCTTTCCCCTCAATTACCCTTTTGGTAACTGTGCTCTAGCCAGACTCTTAGCCACTGTTTCCCCATGGGTATCTTCTATTTTCCCATGTTGGAGACTTCTCTCATTTCCATATGTTCAGATCCTGCCCACCTTTAAAATCCACTCAAATGCTCCCTGATCCCTCCAGCTAGAAGGAGTTTCCCTTCTTTTAGATTCTATAGCCTTTGTACTTTACCTTCCATGCTTACCACATGGTCTTGGTCTTACAGTTATTTTGTGAAGAATTTAAGCTCTTCAGAGCAGAAAGTGTCTAATTCATCTTTGTATCTCTTACAGGTCCTATGCCTATCCATTTACAGACGATCAAACTTAAAAGTAACTTGTCCAAGATGAGCTGACTAGAAGTGGTGTCATGGATTGAGTTGTGTCCCCCCAAAATATCTGTCAGCTTGGCTGGGTCATGATTCACAGTGTTGTGTGATTGTGTAATCTGATACAATTTCCTTATGTGTTGTAAACTCTATCACTATGATGAGATTACATGTGATCTCCTTAAATGTTGTAAATTCTATCACTGTGATGAGGTTATACTGATGAGGTTGACAAGATTAGATAGTATCTTAATGCAATCTCTTTTGAGATATAAAAGACAGAAGTGAGCAGAGACACATAGGAACCTCACACCACCAAGAAGGCTGTACTGGGAGCAGAGCATGTCCTTTGGACCAGAGGTTCCTGTGGTGAGATGTTCCCAGACCGAGGGAAGACTGATGCATCACAAGGACCTTACTCCAGAGCCAACAGAGAGAGAGAGAGCCTTCTCCTGGAGCTGACGCCCTGAATTTGGACTTGTAGCCTACTGGACTGTGAGAGAATAAACTTCTCTTTGTTAAAGCCATCCACTTGGGGTATTTCTGTTAGAGCAGCACTAGATGACTAAGACAGTGGTAAAACCTGGATTCATACTCAACTCTGACATCCAAACTCATGCCCTGGAAGCAATAATGTTAGCACTCATTGTAGTCTCATCCAAGTTAGAAGATTGTATACTTCCTTATATTCATACTTGGGACACTCCTTTGCTCTAGGTGGCCTCTTCATTTAACACCTCCACTGTATCAGTTAGGGTAATTAATACTAGATGCTGTAACAAACCACCCTCAAAATCTCATTTGCATAACAAGATAAAGGTTTATTTCTCACTCATATCATAGTCAAATGCAGCTGGGCGGTTCTCCAAGCTGTGACTCAGGGATCCAAGCTTCTTCCAGCTTGAGACACTGCTACCTTAAACATATAGATTCTAAGGTTACCACAGAATAGGAAGAGAGTGGGGACAATTGCATAGGGGGTTTTGTAACCAGGCTTGGCAGTGTCATATGCTATCCCACTGGCCAAAACCCAATCACACAGCTTCAACTTAACTGCAAGGGAGAATATAAAAAGTAGACTTCCTGTGTGCCCAGGAAAAGAAAACAGGACTGGTAAACATTAGTCAGTCCGTGATACACTCATTGTATCAATCAGGGTTCCTGCAGGTAACAGAAGACACTACCTACCTCGGATTTTGAAGAGAATAATGAAGCTACTATTTACAGAGGTGTGAGCAGGGTTAAGGAAACCAACGAAGGATGTTGAGGCATTCAGGGACTAGCAACATCAGGAAGCCTATATGGTTGCTAATCCTAGGGCAAGGAGGGGAAACCATGTTACCAGAGTCCAGTGAGAGCTGGAGCCATGGAGGAGGGCCCCTGACAGGAGCTATGGTTGTGGAGGGATGCTACCACTGCCGGAACTCCAACACTTAAGCAGGAAGGGAGGGAGGAAGAAAAGGCCCGACCTCTCTCTCCCCTATCCTCACATCTCCTGCCAATGCCTCCCTTTGGCCAAATCCGACTGGAAGCTAGCAGGGAGGGAGGCTGGGTGATGCAATCTACAGCGGTCAGTCTCCCTGGGCACAGAGAAATGGCAGGCAAGGAATCTTGGGGGTAGGGATTCAAAGGCATAAACAAGATGCTAGCCATTCCACCTGAACACCTCTCTTCTCTGGGAAGCATCATTCTCCCTCGGATCCCTCCATGTGCTCCCTCCCCATAACTCTGCCTATTCATGTCCATCTAGCCCAGCTGAGAAACCCTGAGTCACAAGACACACACCCTTCCCTCTCACTGCCAAACCATCACAAATGCGATGGGGTAGAACGCAGAGTGATGGAGAATCCCAAGTCTTTGCCAGTATGACTTGCAGAGCCCAGCACGGTTTTATAACAAGTCATGTTTCACTTTGCAAGTCTGGAATTCTGTGGGGAGATGGGGGAGGCCTGGGCTGAGAAGACCACTGTTCTGAGAGGTCCTGACACTCCAGGCCCTGACTGAGTCCCCCTTCTCTTTTGCCCACTGTCACCCCCTCCCCTGTGTCCTTCTCCACCTTCAGCAGCCACCCCCTGGAACCTGCCTCTGACTTGGCTCTGTGCTGACTGTGATTAACTGTGCAGATATGTTCACAGGAACTTACTGCTCTTGCAGGGCTTGGAGAAGCAGCTGCAGTAATTACAGTGGATTTCTGGAATGGAGACTAATGGTGCAGGTTCAAATCTAAAATGCTTTTGATCCTTTTCATCATTAAAAGGCCGTTAAAGGTACAACACATATATTACCAGGCATCAAATCTGCATTGATGTAAAAAGAAATTAGGCTGATAATTGTTCCTAAGGCCATAATCTCTGGTAAGTGAGGGCACGTGGTACCCCTGGTGGTTCTAGAGAAGGGCCTTCACTGACCCTGATCAGTTCAGTTTAGACAACATTGATTAAGCACTTTCTATGTGCCACCCTAATCAGATATCTACTTCTATTACTGCCCTGATTTAGACTGTGACTTTCAGGGACTTGACCTCTGGTTTACAGGCTGAGCACTGGGGAGGTGAGGGGTGGGGGGTGGGAATCTCAGACCTTGAGAGACCAAAGACTTTGTGGCAACAGCAATGAAAGGGTTTTCATGACTTCATGAGCTCAATAACAGAGGCAAAACCACAGCATGTAATACAATAAAATACAGACTGCAGAGCCATCTAACAGAGTGCTCTGCAGGTAATAGATATTCAGTCAATATCAATTTAGTTAGGAAAGTAACTAATGACCCAAAGGAGTCTTTATTTACAGATTTCACGTAAGGACAAGGAGCCCTGGTGGTGCAGTGGTTAAGCACTCGGCTGCTAACCAAAAGGTCAGTGATTCAAACCCACCATCCCTTCTGTGGGAGAAGGATGTGGCAATCTCCTTCTGTAAAGATTTATAGCCTAGGAAGCCCTATAGGACAGTTCTATTCTGTCCTATAGGGTCGCTATGAGGTGGAATCGACTCCATGGCAATGGGTTTGGTTTGGGTTTTGGAATCTTTACAGAAGCAGACTGCCATATCTTTCTCCTGAGGAGCAACTGGTGGGTTCCAACTGCTACTCTTTTGGTTAGCAGCTGAGTGCCTAACTACTGTGTCGCCAGGGCTCCCAGGTCCTAACTACCTACCCCTAATTACCACCTAGTATGTTCTCTATTCAGAAGACTTACCATAGCCTAAGCCCTCCTTGCCTAACCCTTCACATCCACGTTCCTCATCTGGCAGGGCCCAGCAGACCCAGCTGCCTCTCCTCCATGTCACTATCACACCCCTGGCCTGGCTCCTCATGACCACACTCCATTTGTCATCCAGGAAGTGAGGCTGTGTGACAACACCATAATCCTGTTTCCAGGGCCTAGGAGATGGTAAAGAGGATGAGGGGAATATCAAGGAGGGAGAAGGAGCTCTGGGATTCATGGGCTATTGACTTCCCTTGAGAAAAGTCTGGGGCTGGGGGACGATGCAGAAGAAACAGTCACCCAGAAAGAGAGCCTCACAGACCAGATTATCAAACACATGGCACATAACTTAGCAGCTCTTAGATCCCAAACAACAACATTTTCAGAACCATGCCAGACCCAGTCACTGCCCAAAACAGAAATAGGTAAAAAGACTGTAACCAGTACAGGTCATCAGTGCAGTTTTGGTCTCTTGGAACCCCTCAGCCTCAGAAGCTGAGGACAAGATATAGCGGAAGCCCAGGGAGGGTGATGACTGCAAGGGACAGGGAGGTCATTTCTGAAGTGCAGGCCATCCATCATAGATGTCTCTGAGTTTAAATGTCCATCAGTAGGGAACTGGTTAAATAAATATAATGGTACAGCTACAAATTATTCTAATATCTGTATATTCTGATATGGAAAGATCACCAAAGAAAAAAAAAGGAGAGTAAAAGAGAAATACAAAGGCACAGAAAAGGCAGTACAATATGCTACCATTTCTGTAAAAGAGGAGGAAAAAGAATGCATATCTTTGTATGTTTGCTTGCACAGACATACATTCTCTCTAAAGGATATATAAGGAATGAATAATACTGGTTGTCTCTGGGAAAAGGAAGTGGGTGGCTGATGGTCTGAGGTAGGAGGGAGAATTTTCACTTTCATATTTTAAAAATTTTGAATGTGATGATTATTTATTCAAAATATAAAATGAAGTAAAAGTATTTTTAAGTGAATGGGGAAGGGACCTACCATGTCTTGAAAGTTTGCAGTGTACTTTGCATATGTTTTCTAATTTACTTCTTTAAATAATCCTATAAGGTAATCTTTTTCTTTGTATATAATTTTTTAAACTTACAGAAGTAATACATACTCAATGCAGAAAATCTTTTTTTGGCACACATATATACCAAAATAAATGAATGAATGAATGAAAGAGAAAATCACCTGTAATCCCAACTACCATCAGGATTAACTACTGTTAAAATTTTGGTATAAAGCCTTTGAGTTACAGAGTTGTTTTTATGAAACCACAATCACAGTGCTCACATGCTTTAGTAACTTGCTTTCCTCACTTATCACCATGTCAGGAACATTTCCCATGTCAACAGTATTCTTCTACAAGATAATTTTAAGTAGATGGGTCATGGATTAAATCGTGTCCCCCAAAAATACCTGTCAACTTGGCTAGGCCATGTTTCCCAGTATTGTGTGATTGTCCACCATTTTGTCATCTGATGTGATTTTTCCTATGTGTTGTAAATCCCACCTCTATGATGTTAATGAAGTGGGATTATCAGCAGTTATATTAATTAGGCAGTACTCAATCTACAAGATTAGGTTGTGTTTTAAATTGATTTCTTTTGAGATATAAAAGAGAGAAGGGAGCAGAGAGACAGGGGGACCTCATGCCACCAAGAAACAAGAGCCAGGAGAATAGTGTGTCCTTTGGCCCCGGGGTATCTGTGCTAATCTCCTCAACCATGGAAGATTGATGACAAGGACCTTCCCCCAGAGCCGACAGAGAGAGAAAGCCTTACCCTGGAGCTGACACCCTGAATTCGGACTTCCAGCCTCCTAGACTGTGAGAGAATAAATTTCTTTTTGTTAAAGCCATCCACTTGTGGTATTTCTGTTAAAGCAGCACTAGAAAACTGAGACAAAATCCATGATATTGCTTCATACAGATGCACCACAATTTATTTAATGAATTCCCTATTCAAAAATACTGCTATGAACATTCTTTTATATGTATTTTTCTATATAGCTCTGATTATTTTATAATCCCCATTTTTTTCAGAAGCGTTAAGTAACTGCTTGAGTTCACGTGGCTAATAGGCAGGACAGCTGAGATTAGCACTCAGTTTGTCTCCAAAATTGGAGTTCTTTCCACCACTCCCCACGTTTCTGGGTCTGCTTACTGAACAGCAGACTTCCATGACTTGATTGTCTGGAAATGTTGTAAGTGCCGTAGTCCTGCTCCAACATGAAGATGTGTGGACCGAATATGCCAGCCTCCTAGAGGTGGAGATGTTACCAGAGCTGTGCAGGGCTCCCATCTCAAAGATGAGACTTGGGGAAGCCATCTGTGCTAGGCTGTCTGTTGTCAATCCAGCATCATCACTGCCCCACCTAAAATCTCCTCTGCATTTCAGGTAGGAGCTTGGAATGACATTTCTGAGCATATCGCTCTCTATGTGGTTCTGGGTTATATTCTGCCAATGAGAAGAACTTATGCAAGATTTTAAGGCAAAAGAGAAATCACTTTTCTCTAGTGGCAATTGTGGGCAAATAGGCAGATGGCAGAACAGAGGTTTGCACTGGTTTCTGGGCAAATGTCTTCAATCCTGTGGTTAGAAGTGGTGTCTCTAATATCCCAGCAAGTTTTGGTTTTGTAACCTCAAGCAGAGTCTTCCCCCACCTTCACTCTCTCAGCTCCTCCAATGATTGTCTAAGCCTCTAAGTCGCTGTATTAAAACCCTTCCTACTTGGTATACCAAGAGTAGCTTCTGTATCCTGACCACCCATTACCATGACTTTAGGTGAGAAACATGGTCCTTTGAAAATCAAGAAGAGTCTTCCTTTTTTCCCAGACCAAAAAAATAAAAAGACTTACAAAGCCATCGCGCTTGTATGAATTGTTCATCTACCGCTGTTCTAGTCACTTTTTAGGATAATGCTACATTTTTCCAACAAACATTAACTGAGAGCTTACCATTGTCTGACACCTGGGTAGAGCGGGGGATCCAAGACGCAGACCTTGTCTAGTGGGAGAGGCAGTCAGAACTATCAACAATCAAGACAGTGGTCAGTGTGGTAAGAGCCCATTGAGCTAAGTCCCTTTTGTGCCCTATCTAACATGTATGGAAGTAGGCTTCACCAGTCCAGGTGTTGCCTGTTTTGGAAGCCTCCCTGACTTCCACAAGCAGAGTTAAGTGTATCCTCCATGAGGCTTCCAAGATGACTTGTACACACATAACTCTAGTATAGCTCTTAATATTAAAAAAAAAAAAAAAAAGAAAGAAAGATTATAGCAGATCTGTCCCCACAAGACTGTGATCTTGAAATAAGGAGTGTGACCTACTTATCAATCTTATCTAAGTGCCTGTACATAGATAGGTAGGTAGGTAGATAGATGGATAGATAGGTGGGTAGGTAGGTAGCTAGGTAGCTGCCATCAACTCCAACTCATGGTGACCTAATGTACAACATAACAAAAGGTTGCCAGGTCCTGCATCATCCTGACAACCACTGGCATGTTTAAGTCCACCATTGTGGTTATTGTGCCAATCCATCTCACCGAGGGTCTTTCTCACCTTTGCTGGCCCTCTACTTCCTGACACATGGTGCCTTCTTCCAGTAATTGATTTCTCCTGATGACGTGTCCAAAGCAAGTGAGTTGGACAATGTTCTGTTGTGATTCATAAGGTTTTCATTGGCTAATTTTTGGAAGTACATCGCCAGGCCTTTCTTCCTAGTCTGTCCTAAGTGCTGAAACCTGTCCACCATGGGTGACCCTGCTGGTATTTGAAATACTGGTAGCATAGATTCCAGCATCACAGCAACACGCAAGCCACCAAGGTACAACAAACTGACAGACAAGTGGTGACTTGTAATAGGCTCACTTAATAACTGTTAGCTGAGTGAATAAATGGATGAATGACTCTGCTTCCCACAGCTCTGTTTTAATAGCTGAATGCAGGATTGTATGCTCTTTCATCTTAAAATGGAAATTCTGCAACCTGTATATATCCTGCATTATAAATAGTGTTGAGCACCTTAACTTCCTTAATGTTTGGCCAGTGAACCCTTGCTAGAGTCTTGAAGTGCCGCATTCTCCTCTTTTGTAGAATATAAAATTATGTTGAGACAATTATCACTATTATTTAAGAATCCTACAGGCTTAGATAAAAATTCAAGAGAATAGAAAAAAAAAGAAATAATTTATTGCATAGGGATTTTTATATGTTAGACCATGAGTGAACTTGTTTTTAAATTTTGATTTCTCTCATTATTGTTAAGCTGTTTAGCAACAAGTACTCTTTAAAATTTTCTTGTAACAATAGTTGCTTCAGCTGTGCTGGCTAGCACTCAGTTTCCTCATTTGCAACATGAAGGTGGTGGAGGAGACTCCTCGCCTTTCATTCCACACTTCCAATCTGTCAGCAAATCCTCTTGGCTCTACCTTCAAAATATTTCCCAAATACGATCACTATTCTTCCACTGTTACCACTTTGACCCAGCCCACCATCATCTCTCACCCAAAAGGTAATAATAATAATAACAATAATATCAAACACACAAATGGCATCTACTATGTGCTGTTCTAAGTGTTTTAACTCATTTAATCCCTACCTAAACCCTATAAGATAGGTACAGTTATTATCCCCATTCTACAGGTGAGGAAACTGAGTCACAGAAATATTATGTAGTTTTTCCGAGGTCACACAGCTAGTGGGTGGCATAGCTGGGACTAGAACCCTGGAAGTCTGGCTCCAAGAAGCTCTCGTGGTGCAATAGTTAAGTGCCTGGCTGCTAACTGAAAGGCTAGCAGTTGGAACCCACCCAGCATGCTCCTCAGGAGAAGGACCTGGCAATCTGCTCCTATAAAAATTATAGGCTAGGAAACCCTATGGGGGCAGTTCTACTCTGTCACATGGGGTCATTATGAGTCAGTATTGACTCAACGGCATCCAACAACGACAGTGTGGCTTCAGAGACTCTGCTTTTGTTACCTAAGTTCTGTCCCTATCCAGATGATTGCAATATCTCCTAACTGCTCTCCCTGCTTCTACCTCTGTGGCCGCAGGCTATTCTCAAGGCAGCAACCACAGTGTCTTAGGCTGGGTTCTCTAGAGAAGCAAAACCAGTAAAGCGTATAAATATATGTAAAGAGAGATACATATCAAAAAACAGCTCACACGATTGTAGAGGCTGGAAAGTCCCAAGTCCGTGGATTAGGATAGAGGCTTCTCCTGATCCGTGTAGCCGCAGGGGCTGGCAAACCCAAGATCAGCAGGTTGGAAAGCAGGGCTCCACTCACAGGCTGTGAAGATCAACAAATCTCAAGTTTAGTAGATAAGCTTCTAGCTCAAGTCCCAAGAACTGGAGGTCAGACGAACAGGAAGTAGCTGCAGTATCCAGAGTGAGCAAAAAGCCAGAACATCTGCTTGTATTCCAATGCAGGCCACACCCCCAAGGAAACTCCTATTCAACTGATTGGCTATTCACAGCAGATTCAATCACAGAGTGATTATATATAAACACTGAGAATCATGGCCCAGCCAAGTTGACACACAATTTTAACCATCACACAGAGTAATCACTTTTATTACATAAGTCACATGGTGTCAATTCACTGCTCAAAACCCCCCAGTGACATCCCATTTGATTTGGTGTAAAGTCATTATGATGGTTTGCAAGTCCCTATACTATCTACACTTCCATGACCTCTTTCACCTCTTTTCTTGCTCTTCTCCGTTCCAATTACTCTAGCTTCCCTGCTATTCTTTGAAAAGGCCAGGGATGCTTCTGCCTCAGATCCTTTGTATTTGCTATTCCCTCTGTGTGGAATGCTCTTCCCTTACTTAGCCACATTCTTCACTCCCTCTTCTCCTTCAGCTTTTTGCCCAAGTGTCACCTTCTAAGCAAGGGCTTCTCTGAGCACCCTACTTAAAATGCTGATCTTCTTCTGCCCCGTACTGTAGCACTCTTCATACCCCTTCTGTGCTTTAAATTAATGCCCTTCTCACCTGGGCACCCATACATAACTCCTTACACTATATTTAAGCTCCAAATAAAGACAAGACCAAAGTCATACTTCCACCAAACATGATGTAACTGTCTTGCATACAATCAAAAGTGCACTTACCCTTTCCCCAGAAGAGAATACATGGCTCCTAGGATCATCCTTTCTTTTTCTTGGAGGACAATGGATGTTTTTAGCTGAGCAGCTCCTTTGGCCAATTTCTTGCCTGTAAAATCCCCATAGGCCTATAGCATTACTTCATTTTGTCCCATCTCTATCCCCTTCAGTCCAAGCTGTCAGTACTTCTGCTGAGATGATTGAATGGATCTGTAAGTCACATGCCTAATGTCTTTAGCAAATTGTTGTCCAGTCATATCCTTGGTGTCCTCTCCAGAGCACACTTTCTCAATTTTTACAATATGAATAAGCTTAGGATTTTTCAAATCTTCAAGTTCTAGTTCTTTTTTAGAGTTTATTCCTCAACTGGTCTCTCTGCTCTCTAGATATATCCTCAGCTAAATGTCAAAGTTCATCAATTACAAGTTCTACTTTCCACAATATATTCAACATAATTCAACTAAGTTCTTTGCCACTTTATAACAAGGATTTCTTTTACTGTAGTGTCCAATAACATGCTTATAATTTCTTTTTAAGGTCTTAAATTGATTGGATGAGGCTTACTCACATTTGGAGGGTAATTTGCTTTACTTAAAGTCAACTTTACTTACATATGGTAATCATATGTAAATATCTTCATAGCAACATCTAGACTAGCATTCAACCAAATAATTGGGCACCATAGCCTCGCCAAGTTAACACAGAAAATTAACAATCATAGTCCACCCCTTCTCAGCTTGACACCCGTACATATCTCCTTACACCATACTCAATTTCCAAATAAAGACAATAACAAAGTCATACTTCCACCAAACATGATGTAACTATCTTGCATACAACCAAAAGTGCACTTACCCTTCCCCCAGAAGAGAATACAAACTCTTTGGGTGATATTCACTCTTCTCCTTGATATCTTGTATTCCAGAAATACTCTTCCTTACCACCATTGTATAACAACAATCCAATTTCCCTTTGGTAATCAGGATTGATCACAACCAGTACAGTAACTCCCTTCTTTGCCTGGTGATTCAGAGGCATGAGGAGGCCAAAGTGGTAGGGTGACAGTCTTAACCTCCAGTTCAATGGAATCGTTGTTGTGTCTCGTGGTGGAAGCATTCCTCCGCTTGGAAAGAACAGCATAAGGTGCAGTGTCACCTCATGTTAATGTAACTTCAAAGACCCTATTTCCAAACAAGGTCATGTTCATAGGTACTAGAGGTTAGAACTTCAACATATCTTTTTGTAGGAAACAATTCAATCCATAACACTACATGAAGAGGAAAACCCTTCTAACAGTAGGTCCCAGATGATTTCTTATGAAGAATTATCCTGATGGCCACAGGTCTCAGGCTTTACAGCTCTTGGATCCCAAGGTGGTAGCAGTCTCACTTCTTTAAAGTGCAATGATGGTGTCTGAAATAATGTATAAATATCTTTTTCTCCTGGTCTGAAATGAGGACAAAGAAGAAGATTCAGCCAGGTGTTTGTGTCCTCTCAGATTCCTCTCTGAGCCTTGGATCAGATATGGGGCTATTATATCTGCAAAAAAATTGGAGTCTCGTAAGGAACCTATACAAATTTAGAGTAAGTCCCTTCAAGAAAGTTAGAGCTTCTGGAGAAACAGCAAATTGATGGCAAACCTGGAGAATGGGAGTTTTATTTTCTTTATTCTTGTACGATCTGGGCATATGGTAGAGGGGTGATGCTAGGAAAGAAGTGGGTGCTTGTATCTCATGTTTTTGTTTTTGTTTTTCACTTTGGAGGACATGACCCCTCATTTCAAATGAACTATGGATACCGGGCCCAGGGGATGATGGAACAGAGAGATCAGAACATTTACCAACATCACTGGGGAACAGCAATGAAATGGAAGTGGTTTGGATAAATAAGTATTATAAATCTTCCATTGTCATATTTGGGGACTGGACTTACCCTTGTTCCCTCTTTAGTTTCCTTCCTTGGGGGAAATTTCTCAAAGGGATAGCAACTTGAGTTGGAGGCTTTTGTCGTATGAAAAGGAAAAAGGAAAGTGGAGTACCATTTCTCTCTGCATTATTGGGCTTTCATTGAGCCATTTAGGAATTTTGCTTATTGAAGAAGCCTTTCATCTGTGCCTGCAGGGAATTACAGGGCTGAGTTACTTAATCATTCTATTGTGCTGTTTTTCCCATCTTGTTAACTTTCAGACACAGCAGAAATGATGCATGGAACACCACTGGGAATGTCCAATTATCTAAATTAGATAACCATAAGTTTAAAATTTCCAAAAAGTGGCCCTTTATCGACTTAAGTATCTGCTTCTCCCTATAACTTTGCATTTTGAGGAAGAATGAGAATATTGAAATGAGAGAGCCTATATTAATTAGGAAAACATTCAGCTGCAAATAACAGAAAAATTTGACTACAGTGGCTTAAATAAATAGGGATTATTTTCCTCTCAAACAAGAAGTCTAGAAATAGGAACCTGCTGGTGTTTGTTCTGAGGTCAATGATGTCAGGGCTGAGGTTCCAAGGACCCTCTTGAATTTCTGTCATGGTTGCCAAATTACTGTTGTAGCTCAAGCCATCACGTCTGCATTCAAGTAAGGAAGGTGGCACTTTTTGTTGGGGGAAAAAAAACCTTCCAAGTGGCCCCAGCAGATATCCATTTATATCCCATTGACCAGAATGGTGTCACATGACCATTCCTACAAGCAAAGGAGGGTTAGAGAATAAGAATTCCTACCAAACTCTGCAGTAGAGCCAGTCAGGAGAATAGTGTTGGGAATGTGTCTTGGTTCCACCAATCTTTAGTCTTCCACGAGGCCCCACAGCCTTGGGTTTGAGACATCCTCTGCCTAATTTCTATTTGTGGAGCTTTGTTTTCTTTGGTAGTTTGTGTTAGTCGGCACAAACTAGTTGGTGTAGTCTTTAGACCCTGAGAGTTTTCTCTAATGGACTTAACATTTTGTAAAATGGAAAAAGCACAAGATTGTGTAGGGATAGCAGTGTGCAAGGAGGGCTGAGCTAGCACACGGAGGAAAAAGCTTTGGAGAACAATGTCCTCAGAGTGTGGTTGGACTTCGAACCATATCAGCCTCAAATACCCTATTGTCACTCCCAAACAGGTGAAAGCCAGTCCTGGTGTGAACCAGGCTCAGAAGCTTATAGCTTTGGGGGCACATAGGAAAGCAGTCCCCTAGGCATCCATCAGAGGGGAAATTGGGCTCCTTTTAGAATTAACTGTACTCAGAGCCCTTGGAGACAAATTGTTCACTGCTTCAGTGCATCCTTGGAGGGTCCATTAGAGCACAATGGAAAAAGGACTCCACCAGAGCCCCAGAGCATGCTGGGGGTTGTGAGAAGGGCCAGATAATGTTTAATCTGACTGTGGAGCGGCTGACTTTCCATCAGAAAGGCTTTGCTAGAGTGTGGAGAGTGGGCTGAACAAGCCAGTCATTCTCTCAAACCGGGAAGCACTCTGGTCCTCTCTCTACACTTGCACATCTGTAAGTCTGTAACTCAGTGATTTCCTAAGCACCAGTGGCTCCTGCACCCTGATGGTCTAAATGGTCCCTCACCATAGCAATCTCAAGAATGGCTTCAAATGAGACCTCTTTGATCCTCGAGTATGCAAGTGTGCTTTTCTTTCTTTCTTTTCCTCCATGAGGCAGGGCAGAGTAATGGTGGAAGGAAGATAAAAGGTAGGACTGAAATTAGCTGCTGAAGTTCTTGCCCACTCCCACAAGAAATGGCACTTGCCTCAGGCAGAGGATGAACAGATGGTGTGTAACTTGTACTATCAGCTGCTTGAAGCATCTGCCCTCACACAGACCCTTAGAGCCTCACACAAGGAAAAGGGAATTTGAATTATGGCTACAGGAAATAAGAGAAACAGGATTGCTCTCCTAGGCAGAATTTTGATACATAAACAGGAAAATAAGAACGTTTTTCTATTATTGCTCTCTCTTGTGCTTACTCGCTTTTCAGAGACAGTCAGGATTATATGGGAGGATCTGACAATTCAATAAATTCAGCAAACTTTTATGGGGTGTCTTTTCTTTATTTTTATTTTATTGTTTATATCCCACCTCTTCCAAAAGTAATTCCAGGCAGCTTACCAAAGACATAAAAGATAAGGCTAATAAAATAGAAAACCAGGACGGAGGAAAGAAAAAAGCAAATGTTCTAGCCACAAAGGTTAACATAGTAGAAACCAACAGTTAAAACTTAGCTTTAAGAATCCTGAATGCAAGGATGAAAAAAAATTATATTCTCATCAGTTTCTCTTGAAGAACACTAATTTTTTTCCTACTAAATTCTAAAAGATAATTCTCTCGGGGAATTTGGATTTTAGTTGACATTGAGTGACGTAGTCTTTCTTCTCCTCCTGTTCTTCTTCATCATCAACATCAGTGACATTTATTGAGCCTTACTATGTCCTAGACACTATTCTAAGAACTTTAGACATACTATCTCATTTAATCCTTGAAACAAGTATCTGCGGTATATACCATTATTACTTTCATAAGTTTTCCATCTGTGTCCTCCACCATGGCTGCAGCCTTCTGGTAGCTCTTCTCCACCCATGATTATAACCATCTGGTGCCTACAATACCATGATGGGTGCAATTGTCAGTTTTTGGAGCTCAAACAAGCTTCTCCTCCAAAATACCAAAATAAGGGAAGTTAGTTTTCCACTAGCAGTTGAATTTTGAAATCAATATGTAATGGAATAGCACAGAAAGGTGCAAATAGATTCATTAGATCTCAGATCTAGAAGACTCAATGGCAATGTGACTGAAAATACTAATAGGACTAAAGAAAGGGAGTTGGTAAATTCACGCAGCATAGAAAAAGAGATTCCCAGAGGCAAATGTTGGCAGTGTAAATATAAGCATCACCCCAGAGAAGAGTGTCTTAGTCAATGAACTAATATTCTGGTCCCACTGCCAAAGTTGTTTCTGTTGTGGAAGGGAATGCAGGAGGTTGGTTCTGGCCAAAGTCAGTTATATCCTTTTCAGAGTGAGAACTGAACAATCAAGGCACCTTTGAGACATATGGTCCCACCTCCTGGAGGCTGCGCACACCATGACCTACTCAAATCAGTGAGGTCCTGACTCCTTCAAGCACTTCATTTTCTCCATACTGCGTCACCCTGACTGACTTAGAGACTAGGAGACAATAGATGCTCTTCCATTCCAGAAAATTCTCTATGTGAGGACTTTGCAGACATCCAGCTCCAGCAACACCTGATGGTGATTTGGTGCAGATAGTAGGCTCCTGGATGAGCTCCAGAGGGCAGAGGCGCCTGTAGCTCCAAACATTTTGGTTTAACCAAGATGCCAGCCCAGCAGGCAACTGTGGCCCATTTAAAACACCACACATGGTTCCCAGGGCTCTTTTGTGACATCACAGTGGACACAGCATGTTTTAGAACACAAATACTCTTGGCACCAGTGATCAGGGCAATGATGTACTGGAGTCATCTGAGCAAATTCTTACATTTTCTTTCCTTCTCTCACTTTTATACAATTAGAGTCCTCTCCACAAGTCTTAAAGGATCCCTAGTGTTGCAACAGTTAAGTGTTCAGCTGCTAACCAAAAAGTTGGTAGGTTGAACCCAAACAGCTGCTCTGTGGGAAAAAGCTGGCCATCTGCTTCTGTAAAGATTATAGTCTAGAAAACCCTGTGAGGCAGTTCTACCACCACATGGGGTCGTTATGAGTTGGAATTGACTGGATGAATCCTAACAACCATAGGTCTTAAGGTTATGTTCTTCAAGGACTTCAGCAGCCTCTCTCTCTAACTCTACTAAATGGGTTCTTTCTTCTAAGTTAACATCTACCTTTCTCTTACTCTACCCACCTTTCCCAGGTGAAATATCCCCTCCTCCAATTGCAGTAGCCTAGTACAGGGAGTGATCCTTCACCCTTTCCTTCCAGACCACCGTCTTCCTCCCTCACCCCTACCCCCGCCATGATTTGCATGGGCATATTTGAGATTTGTTACATTCCTCTTCATAATAATCATTACTGTTTCTCAAGCGCTTATTATGTGGCAGGCATGGAACTAAGAGATTCATGTAAATTAACTTATTTATGCCGCCACTCTATAAAGTAGAGGTGACTGATTATTGCCATTTTAGATAGGACAAAACTGAGGCTTAGGGAGGTCACAGTACTACCCTAGGCCCCATAACTAATAAGTGGCAGAATTTGGGATTTGATCCCAAGAGACTGACTCCAAAGGCTGGATTTGCACCTCTGCACTGAATGAACCACCATCACCTTACACTATCCATTATAAAACTGTCGTGAAAAATTTCAACGAAATGGAGCACAGAAGCTATTTTACATACATCACCACATGGTGCTTACACACTACAAAGGCAATTTTAAAAATCAACATTGTCCTCAATTTTAGTTACGAATATGAGATTGTATTTACATAAGTTGTCTTTTAACTGTTCATGAATGGGTAGCTACTCCAGAAAATAAATCTCTTAAGACCTAACATGAAAAAAATCCTTGTTAAACATTTTGATAAAAATCATTTTGTTAAAAATCATTTTGTGTTGCTGCCAAAGCAACAGAAAATAATTAAATTCCTTTCCATTTTATGACACAATTTAGATAAGCAATCGTGCTATTCCTATCTGTAAATGTCAAAGTGTCCTAGTTTGGGCCCCCTATGGTAACCTGTGTTAGTGTAATTATGATTTCAGTGTTGTGAGCCAAGGTCAGATGGTGACTTGGCAGTTCTATAGACATAGAGTCTCTAATTCTTGAAAACTGATGGTGTAGACCTGGACCGGGGAAAGGTCCCTGGAAAAATGCAAAGCCAAGAAGATTCCCCAGCCATCTCCCATTGACCCTGCAGGGCTGCTCTGGAACACCATCATTGTAGCTAGTGCCATATACAACACAGGTTCTGGGGAATTCACATGGCTATTTCTTGTTCTATCCCTGACTGTCAAGTATGGCCTCGGGCCATCTTCTGTCTGTGCCCAGGTTTTTCCATTTTTAAAAAACTTTGTTGTTGTTATTAGCTGTTGTCTTTGTTATCTAGTGCTGCTATCACATAAATACTATAAATGGATGGCATTAACAAATAGAAGTTAATTTTCTCACAGTTTAGGAGGCTAGAAGTCCAATTTCAGGGCTCTGTCTCTAGAGGAAAGCTTTCTGTCTCTGTTGGTTCTGAGGAAAGGTCCTTGTTTCTTCAGCCTCTGTTTCCTGGTTCCTTGGAGATCTCCATATGGGTTGGCATCTATCTTTCACCATCTCTGCTTACTTGCTTGCTTGTTTAATCACTTTTATATCTCAAAAGAGATCAACTCAAGACACACCTTATACTAATCCTGCCTCATTAACAGAACAAAAACAACCCATTCCCAAATGGGATTATAACAACAGGCATAAAGGTTAGGATTTACAGCACATATTTTGGCAGGACATAATTCAATCCATAATATTCCACCCTTTGCCCCCCCCAAAAAATTTCATAACCTTGCTCCATGCAAAACACATTCACCCCACCACTGCTGATTCGATCACTGTGATCCACAGGGTTTTCACTGGCTGATTTTCAGAAGTAGATCACCAGACTTTTTCCACCTTAGTCTGGAAGCTCTGCTGAAAACTGTTCAGTATCATAATAGTACGGAATCCGACCAACATGTGGCTGCACATGAAGTTCATTCCCCAGGAACTGAATCCGGGTCTCCCGTATGCCGGGAAAGAATTCTACCACTAAACCACCACCGCCTCTCTCCTATATTAAAGATCGGCATTTTTGCAAAAGGCTTTGCATTCATTGGGGGAGAGCAATCTTCTAATAAAAAGCACTTCATCCATATCTGTATTTTTCTCTGGAGTTAGATACAGTGGAAAGTTTTGCAGCAAGGCATGCCATTCTCTGTGTCCTAATGCAGGGAGAGGGATGGAGGGAGTAGAGAAAAGGGAGTAGACTCCATATTGCACAAGGGCAGAGTCCTTTCACAGAGCAAGCACAATGGTCTGTCTTCTGGCTCAATAGAAACCCTGGTCAGTCACATGGACCTGCAGGACTTTTAGGGCCTTCATCCACCACAGTAAAGTTAGTCATAGTAATCAACACCTCATTGGTGTGTAGTGGGAGCTGAATTTTTTAAAAATGTCCTGAAATTTACACCCACCAGCTGGTGATGGCTTGGGGCTGTGGTCACAGGTCACCATCACATAGAATTTAATAGCGGACACACAGGGGCTTAGCTACTGTTGTCTGCTGGCAGATCCACACAGTGTCCAGTAGGTTCTTAAACCTCAGGGAAGAAAATTGTATGACTTGGAGAGGAGACAATGCAACCACTCTAAACCTGCTGCTTCCTATTAGGAAGGAAATGAGTGAGGAACGCGGGAGAGCCGCAGGGAAGCTTCAGTACCAAGGACCATAAACCGGGAAGGTTCAGCAGCAACAGAAAGGATTTCACCAGCTCCAGCGCCAGGAGGGATTGAGAGAACAATGAAGGGCAAGGGAACTGAAGAAAACCTTCAAACCAGAGGGAAGATTGGAAAACGGAAGTCTCTGCGAAGGTTCATTAAAGAAGGAAATTGATTTCGGGTGGGACCTAAGCTGCCTCAGGTCTTTTCTGTTGAAATGGGGCCTCTGCCGCTCAGTGTACCTATCCATTCCGCATATAATTCAGGGACAGGATTTCTCCCTTGATGAGGCCTCAGAGACCCCAGGCTCTCAGGGCTAAGACCCTCCACAGCCATGGCCTTCAGCTATCCAGAGGTGCAGGTGCCGAAGAAGAATTCATAGGGACGGGAAGCTTCTGATGACCCACTTAGAGACCCTGGCAGGGGTATGGGGACCGCCAAGACTCCGGTGGGTCTGCGTGCACTGCAACCTCACCTGCATTCTCCAGCTCTGCAGATGCATTCTCCAACTCAGCAACTTGTGGGTCACAGAAGAGAAACATTAAACAATCAAACACACAGACATCAAGGGCCAAAAAACAGATAAGGAATGCTAGCTGGAGTCAGACTGAGCAGGTGGCTGCTTAAACTGCTTTTCCCTTCTGTGTGTTGTAAGGACCAAACCCAAAACCAAACCAAACCAATTGCCACAGAGTCAAAGCTGACTCATGGTGACCTCATGTGTGTCAGAGTAGAACTGTGCTGCATAGGGTTTTCAGTGGCTGATTTTTTTTGGAAGTAGATCTCCAGGCCTTTCTTCTGAGGAGCTTCTGGGTGGACTGGAATCTCCAACATTTTGGTTAGCAGCCGAGCATGTTAACTGTTGGCACCAGACAGGGACTGCTGTGAGGACCACAGACCACTTAAGGTTTGTCATCAAAAGATTTGGTAAAACCCTTTCTGAGGTCTTTTTTGCCATCTGGACACTTCAGACCACAATGCTGCTCAGCATTTTGATGGTTGAGGATATTTCCATGTTCTCTCCTCTTTCCCTTGAAGGCTGCTGAGATCAACCTCGCATGGGAGATAAGTAGGACAAGGGCATTCCAAAGCCTGGGTACATTACATTTCATATTGTTAGATGGAAAAATAAAAAAAGAATTCATTTGTTTAGTTTCTCTTCCCGAGAGAGTAATCCATGATGCTTTCTGAACCCATAGACAAGTCACGATGAGTTTAAATGACTTACACTATATTAAAGTATGTGTGAGGATGTTTAAACACATCAGCATATCCTAAGGCCACATAGCATAAAACAAAACAATGATACCTAATAAGATACAATTAAGGTGATAAACAAAGAAATGGTTATTACAGAGCAGATAAAGGAATATTTGAATAATCCAAACCTATATAAACAAATAAATCATCCTGCATCCTTGGGTGATAATAAAATTAGATAATAAACTGCAGGAATGGGGAAATTCTGCAGTTGCACAGGACTTAAGTGGGGAAGGCTAGCTTGGTTTTGATCTTCCATACATGTTGTTAGTGATACTTAAAATTGAAAGTGAAGAACTCTACTAACAGTAATTGATGGGGTATAACAATTGAAACCAGAGCAATGGAAAAAAGCACAAATTTTCTGAAAGATAGCTCATAAGCCTTGCATAATATGGGGATCTGAGAAGCTGATGGTAGCAGCAGGGCAGGGAGACTTCTTGTTGGCATACTGGGGGGTTGGTGGTGGTGGTGCAAGATTAGTAAAGGATCACTAACGGCATTCCACCACCCATCTGTCAGTTTGTAGTACTGTGGAGGCTTGTATGATTCTATGATGCTGGAAGCTATGCCACTGGTATTTCAAATACCAGCTGGGTCACCCATGGTGGACAGGTTTTAGCAGAGGTGCCAGACTATGAAGAAAGGCCGGGCAATCTACTTGTGAAAATCAGATACTGAAAACCCTATGGATCACAACAGAATATTGTCCAATATAGTGCTGGAAGAGGACCCACCTAGGTTGGAAGGCACTCAAAACACACAGTAACCACAACAATGGACCCAGGTACACCAACAATCGTTAAGATGCTGCAGGGCTGGGCGACGTTTTGTTCTGTTGTCCACAGGGTCACCATGAGTGAGAGCTAACTCAAGTGCAACTGACAACAATAACAACAACGGCACTACCCAAAGCTAAGATAAACTTTTAACTCTACCACTCATGTAATAATTAGGTTTGGAATTTATTTATTCATGGATTTGTTCTTTCCACCAATATTTATCAGTATCAGTATCAGGCTTTTTTCTGGGCGTGGGGGATGCCAGGATGATCTGTACTATAATGTGGCTTATATTCTGGGGAAAAGGACTAGATTGAGAATAAGCAAGCCTATGAACAGACAAGATCAAATCAGATAGTGATAACTGCTGTGAGGAAATGAAAAGAGGGTGAGGTGACAGTGTGACTGGGGTTGGTGACAGGAGGTCAGGGGAGGTCTCTCTGGGGGAGGTGGGTGGTATTTGAGAAGCTATCTGAATTAGGAGAAAGACATAACCATGTGAAAATCTTGGGAAAATATATTCTAGGCAGCGGGAATAGCATGTGCAAAGGTCCTGAGAAGGCAAATGCTTGCTGTGTTTAAAAAACAGAAATAAGGCCAGCATGTATGGCAAGGGCAAGGGGACCTGGGTACAGTCTGAGAAGCAGGCAGGGGCTAGATCTGGGAGGGTCTTGTAGAGCAGGGTAACACATGATACGGATCTTACTCTAGGTGTTGTGAGAAACCAATAAAGGTGGGAGGGATGTTAATTCATTTTACCCTTCCTTACAACAACACCATGAGGTCATTACTATTTTCATCCCCATTTACAGATGAGGAATTGAGGCACAGAGAGGTTAAGTAAAATCATCCCTAAAATCATGCAGGTAATAAGGCTTTGTACGCAGATAGGCTAAAGAGCGAAGCAGGTGTGCAGAGAGAGAAGATGGAGGGCAAGGTTTCCTGGGGCCCTACAGCCATCTCGTCCTTGGCTGTGGAGCCTTCTTGGAATTCTCACTTTTGCTCCAGGAGACACTCCTCCTCCCTTTTACTGACTCTTCCCTTTTTGTCAACGCTGGCCTGAGTCTGTCACATGCAACCAAGGGTCCTAGCTACTGAATATTTAAACTTCTAGTCATGAGGAATGAGCTTGTTTCTCTATGAGAAGAAACTTATGCATGCAGTGGTTCAGAAGAAAGGGACAATTCCTTCCCTTCCACAGACAATTACAATGACAGTATTAACCCAAAATAACACTTGGGAGCACTTCCTATATACCAGGCACTGTTCGAAGCCTTTCCTACATGCTAACTTATCCATTCTTCACAAGCAACCTGTGAAGTAGGTGCTATCATCCTCTTCTCTTAGGGGAAACGGAGGCACAGAGCTGTTAAGCCATTGCCCATGGTCACACAGTTAGGTACGTGGTAGAGTCAGAGTGTAAGCCTGGGAAGAGTGTCTCTAGAGCCGATGTTTTTGGTTCTATGCTGTCGCAACACGTTCCATAGCGGTGCTGGATGCAGTGTTGGAACCAGCCCCATGTGTGTCAGAGTAGAGCTCTGCTCCACATGGTTTTCAATGGCTGATTTTTTTCAGAAGTAGATCACCAGGACTTTCTTCTGAGGTACCTCTGGGTGAACTCAAACCTCCAACCTTTTGGTTAGCAGCTGAGCACGTTAACCTTTTGCCACCCAAAGCCCTCCAATCAAGTGCTTTCAAGTGCCAGCAAGAGCAGCAAGGAGAATCAGAGCCTACCTTCTCCGCTTCTCTTCACTCCTCATCACTTTGGGGCTGAGGCAGAGAGGTTGAATAGTTAATGCATATGTAGGAAAGTCTGGATTGGGCAACTCTGCTGGAGACTCTCCTGTGAAGGAGAGTCTGCTACAGTATCTCCGACAGATGGTCACCCAGCGTCTGCCTAAATACCTCCTGGGAAATACTGCTGTGGGTGGAAGTGAGGGAGGGGAGGGAGCGCTGGACTTGGAGTCCTGACTCTGCCTCCTCTTGGCTGGGTGACCTTGGCCAAGGTGCTAAACTTTCCCAATCCCCAGTTTTCTCATCTATAAAAAGAGAACAACAAATCCCACTTTCCAGTGTTGTTAAAAGTGGCCACGAAAATGACTGAAGCAAGCCCTTAAAGAAAAGGGAAAATAGGAGGACAGCCTCCATTCTGTTACTCCCCTCAAGGGGGTGCCCAAGGTCAAAGCCATCCCTGTCCTTCTCTTCCTCGGGTGCATTAGCAGGGATTTGTCTAAACCTGGCCAACTGTGACATCTCAGGTTTGGCTCTTAGTACGCACAGCCCTTGCCTAAGCTTCCAAGTGGGATGATCTACATAAGAAATTAATTGTGTATTTTTGTCTCTTCTTTTTTTTTTCAAGTGGAGAAATTATTTTGGGCTTTGGGGAAGATGGGGCAGCTATTTACTATGCAGCAGCTCCTCCCCTTAGCCATCACCCCTGCCATGTTCAGCAAATGATTCTTCTATTCTCTTCCTGGCAGGTGGTCTCACAGCTACATGTGTTCCGTGCATCCAGCGGGGTGCTCCGGGGCATGCAACGCAGTGAGGACTGCTGTTTCTAATTACTGCCATATCGGGAGGCGAAGGAAAGAAACTCTGCCAGCCTGGTGGGCCACTTTGGAAACACTGACATTCTTGGTTATTGGGTTCCTGGGTCTGGTGGGGGCTGATCGTCTGACGAGTCACTTGGAAGCAGGACTTGAATTTCCCCCAGCAAGCTCAACATCTGAACGGTAGTCGGGAAACAACAATGAACAAACCCCTACTTACCCAGCACCTAAAGAAGCCCTGGTGGCACAGTGGTTAAAGAGCTCTGCTGTTAACCAAAAGGTCAGCAGTTTAAACCCACTAGATGCTCTGCAGGAAAAAGATGTGACAGTCTGCTTCAGTAAAGATTTATAGCCTTGAACACTCTACAGGGCAGTTCTACTCTGTCCTATAGGGTCACTATGAGTCAGAATCGACTCACTGGCAGTGGGTTTGGTTTTGTTTACTGAGTGCCTGGTTTTGTGCTAAGCACTGGGATGGGAGATATAAGCAGTAACAACACACAACTCCATCCTTTGGTAAATTTACAGTGTAGCTGGGGTAGAGGACACATGAAACAAAGAGGAAAATAGCTCTCTGCATCCAACCAATAGCATTTATTGATTGCCTGCTCTTGTGGAAGGAGTCCCTGGGTGGTGCAAATGGTTAAGTGCTTGACTACTGGCCGAAGTGTTGTCAGTCCCAACACACCCAGAGGCACCTTAGAAGAAAGACCTGGTGGTCTGCTTCGGAAAGGTCACAGCCTTGAAAACCCATAAAAAAACCAAACCAAACCCATTGCCGTGGAGTCTATTCCAACTCATAGCAACCCTATAGGACCGGGTAGAACTGCCCCATAGGGTTTCCAAGGGGTGACTGGTGGATTTGAACTGCCGACCTTTTGGTTAGCAGCCATAGCTCTTAACCACTATGCCACCAGGTCTTCCCTATGGAGCAGTTTTATTTTGCACACATAGGGTCACCATGAGTTGGAATCAGTTCAATGGCAGCCACCACCACCAACAACCCTGTGTAGTTTGTAGTCTAGTTGGGAAGAGAGACGTTAACCAAATACTATCACACAATGTTGTTACAAATCATGGTAGATGCTATGACAGAAAGTACTAGAGCACAACATGGAGGCTCTGGTTTGTTTTGGGGACTCAGAGGATTTCCGGATGAAGTGCTATGAGCTCTAATTGTGGAAACAGAAGGGAATGGTTGGTTGCAGAAAGTGTTTGGAAAATTAACAAGCTGTGGGGTGAAGGAAATGGGTGTTGAACAGACTTCTAAGTTTCTGTTAGAAACTTAGAATGACTGGAAATCAAAAGCATTGTTGTCAAAGGCAGGGCAGTGGGGAAGGCAGTCAGTTTTGCAGAGGAAGTAGCACAGAACTTGACAAGTTCCATGGACAGATGGAGTGGCTGGAAATGCTGTGTAGGCGGGAAGCAGGTGAGAAGAACACGGATGAGGAACATCTGCAGCTGTGAGAGAGGAAGACTGTCTTAGTTTCTTAGGGCTGCCCCAAGCAGGGGGGCTTTAAAGAACAGAAATATATTTTCTCACCATTCAGGAGGCTAGAATCTTAAATCAGGGCATCAGTTCTAGGCGAAGGGCCTTCTTTGTCTCTTCCAGCTTCTAGTAGCTGCCGAGAATCCTTGGCACTCCTGGGCTTGTAGCTGCACTTCCTCCTTCTTCACATGGAGTCTTCCCCCACTATGTGTGTGTCTCTGTGTGTCTGTGTTCCCTTTATAAGACACCATTCAGAAGAAATTAGGTATGAGTCAGAATTGACACGGCGGTAATGGGTTTGGTTTGGTTGGTTCTACTCTGGTATGATCTCATTAACATAACAGAAGCAAAACCCTATACTCAAACAGGATCACATTCCCAGTGTCATGGATTGACTTGTGTCCCCCCAAAATATCTGTCAACTTGGTTGGGTCGTAATTCCTGGTATTGTCTGATGGAGTACTATTTTGTAATCTGATGTGATTCCCCTATGTGTTGTAAACTCTATCACTATGATGTCATAAGATGAATTAGTGGCAGTTATATTGATGAGGTCTGCAAGATTAGGTAGTGTCTTAAGCCAACCTCTTTTTGAGATATAAAAGAGAGCAGAGAGACATGGGAACCTCATACCACCAAGGAAGCAGTACTGGGAGCAGAGTACGTCCTTTCGACTTGAAGTTCCTGCGCAGAGAAGCTCCCAGACCAAGGGAAGACTGATGACATGGACCTTCCTCCAGAGCCAACAGAGAAAGCTTTCCCCTGGAGCTGACACCCTGAATTTGGACTTGAAGCTTACCGGACTGTGAGAGAATAAACTTCTCTTTGTTAAAGTCATCCACTTGTGGTATTTCTGTTATAGCAGCACTAGATGACTAAGACACACAGATTCAGGGGTTAGGGTTTCAACATATTTTTGGGAGGACACAATTCAATCCTTAACAATGATTGCACAGGAAACAAAAAATATAGGGGCATGAAGATTGGGGAAGTTCTTAACCTTGGGCTTTAGATAGGAGAAAGGAATCTCACACCAATGAAAACATACTGCATGTCAGGTTCTGTGTTAGCTGTTTTTGTGTGGGGTCATCAGGTTGCAAGACTCAGAAACTGACTCAAGATGGTTTCAGTAAAGGGTATGTGTGTGTGTTGTATGACTATCAAGGCACAGAAGAAACCTCATGCACGTCACAGGACAAGAAACAGCCAGACCACCTCGGACTTGACCTTGGAGGTCAGGAAAGGCAGCTTCTCCCTCTGTCTTTCCTAGGACACATGCTCTCTCACCTCTGTCTTTCTCTGTGAGCCAGCCTCATCTTCCTTCCTCTCTGCTTCCTGTTGGGTGTCTTCCTTGCTTCCCCATGGCCTTACTGTGGCTTTTTTAAGAGTCCAATATCATCAATCCAATCATTCATTCAATAAAAATTTATTGAATACCTACTACGTGTCAGCAGGATTTTTAGGCCCTGGGGAAAACAGCAAAACAAAGTCCCTGCTCTCATGAGCTCATGTTCTAGCGGGGAGACAGACATTAAGCAAACAAATACATAACATTTCAGGTGACAATAATACTATGAAGAAAAATAAAGCTGAGTGAGGGTCTGGAAGGTGACTGTGGTGGAGGGAGGGGGGTGCTATACTAGAAACAGCTGTTAGGAAGGCCTCTCTCTGATCCAGGGACACTGAGCAGAGACCTGAAAGAAGTGAGTGTGATCTGTGCAGATATCTGAGGGAAGAGTGTCTCCTGCAGAGGGGAGGGTATAGGCAAAGGCTCTGAGATGGGACATTGCTTGAAGTGGTCCAAGAACAACAGGTAGACAAGTCAGGCTTTTGTGGGGTAAGTGAAGGGGGAGTCAGGGGAGATGAGCTCCAAGAGGGAACACAGGGGCCAGTTCATGCAGAGCCGACTGGCCATTGCAGGGCACAATACGAAGCCTTTGGAAGGCTGGGAGTGAGGAGGGTCATGGTCTGACTTCCATCGTAGGAGGTGGGCTCCAGGCACTGTGCAGAGGCAGGCCGTTGGAGTGAGAGTGGAAACAGGGAGAACAGTTACGAGGCTATTGCAGTGATGCAAGTGAGAGAGAATGGAGATTTGGCCTCGGGTGGAACCCAAGGAGGAGTCCCTGGGTGGTACAAATGCTTAAGTGCTTGACTACTAACTGAACTGTTGGCGGTTTGAACCCACCCAGAGACACACTGGAAGAAAAGTCTGGCGATCTAATTCTGAGAGGTCACAGCCATGAAAACCCTATGGAGTACAGTTCTACTCTGCAATACATGGGGTCAAGGGTCACCATGAGTAGCAACTGACTCGACAGCAACTGGCTTTTTTTTTTGGAAGCCAAGGTGGTGAAGAGAAGAGAGGCCAGATTCTGGATAGATTTGAAGGCTAAGCTGATATGATTGCTGATGGATCTAACTGGTTTGTTTCTGGATCTGTTAGTTGTTGAACTTAAATACGTAGTGAGAGAGAATCTGATGGCCCAGCCTAGCCTGTGGATTAACTGTGACCAGAGGAGGAGAGGGTGGAGTCAAGTGGTACAAAACAGCTCTTCAGGCAAGTGAGCAGGAAAGATTCTCAGATAAGGGGCTAGGTGGGGATTGCAAGGTTGGCATGATTCCTTTACTCATGTCAGCTCAGTTGTAATGATGCTCACAACAGCCTGTAAGGGAGGTGTTTGATTTCAGTTTTCTATTTAAGGAACTGGGGCTCAGAGAGGATGAGCAACTTGCCCAACACCACACAGCTGGTAAAAGGAAGAGCCTGGGTTTGACCTTTTGAGGTTTGTCTCAATCTAAAGCTTGCACTGCACCTGCACAGTCATGCTGCCTCCTGGAGAGAAAGAAGAGGTGCTGAAGGAGGAGGGGGAGAGAGAGGTGCAAGGTCATGGATATCTCCTGAAGGAGCAAGGAGCTTCTGAAGAATGAGAGAATGGTTTACAGGTGTCCACGCTACAGAGAAGTCAACAGAGGTGAGAACTGAAAGGTAGCTTTTATATTTGGCTAGAAGGACCTTCCTGATGTTAGGTGCTAATGGGGGCCCAAAGCCGTATAAGATGCCGACTTAAGGCAATTGGCTGAAAGAAGGCAGTAGAATGAAGAGCCTGGGCTCTGCAGTCAGAAGGACTCTGCCATCTGCTGGCAGATTGATCTTGGGCAATTAACCTCTTTGAGCCTCATTTCCTTTACAATGCCAGCTGAAGCTAAATTGCGCTGTGTTAAATAACAACCAGACACGTTTAGTTCTTACTCATGTTCCATGTTCACTGTGGGTTAGTTTCAGCCCTGTTAGTCCATGTTGTCTTCATTCTGGCTCAGGCTGACAGAGCACTCCCTGTCTGGGCCATTTCAGGGGCAGTGTTGAGAGAGAGACGGAGAGAGAGGGAGTGCAAATATGACACTTATAACATCTGCTTGAAAATCACACACATCACTTCCACCCACAACCAGTTGCTGACTCATGGAGACCCCATGTGTGTCAGAATAGAACTGTGTTCCATAGGGTTTTCAGTGGCTGATTTTTCAGAAGTGGATCATCAAGCCTTTCTTTCAAGGTGCCTCTGGGTGGACTTGAACCTACAACCTTTCAGTTGGCAGCAGAGTACCTTCACTGCACCACCCAGGGACTCAGTCTCCTGGGAACTCCTGAGTTCTACAGGCAGGGATGATCACTACACACCCCGTTGTGAAGCCTGAGTCAGTGCCTGAGAACATCATAACCCTCCCCCAGGGACAGGCAGCAGGTATTTGAACAATACTATCTATGCAGAACTTATGTCCAGTAGTTTAAAAGCGTTCAGCACAGCATCCTGGCACATAGTGAGAGCTCAGAGAAGATAGTTGTTACTATTATTAACAGGCTACAGAGTCCTGGAAGGCAATTTGCTGTTGACCCCTAGAAGCTCCCATTGCTCTCATTAAATAGTTTGTCACCATGAAGCAGGAAAAGCAGTTGAGCCCATGGCTTGCTCTGAACATAAGCCCCATGGTGACCACAGAATTCTGTTCCCATTTGCAAACTCCTTGCAGCCCGGCTTGTCCGTGACTCGGAGCGTCCTACCCTCCTCCTTTGTTGTCCACATTTTTTGTGTTTCTATCTCAGTTCCCCTTTCCTCCAGGTACACCTCTCCTCTTCTTGTCTGTCTGTGTGACTGTCCATCTGTACGTCTGTCTGTCCATCCGTCCATCTATCTATCTATCTTTCAACATAAACTTGAGTAGAAATAATTTATGATTACGTATTTTGGTCAAGATCTCTAATCAAGTTGCTCTAGAGTAATGATTCTTTACTTTCAAGAGTGCAGAAAGGGGAAAAATTTGCCTCCAGTTTGATTTCTAATGGGACTAAAGAAAAAGCCAAGAGCTGAGGCAATTTCACTTGTGATACACCCAGTGGAATGCACTCTAAGTTGGCCGATTTTAGAGTCATCGGCCTTCCTGGTGGCATTTAGTAAGTGCCCACAAGCTGTGGTCCTGGGTTAGGTACTCACACAAAGTTCATTAAAATAAAATCAGAAGGGCACAGTCTGATTAGGATTTCATGTGTTGAACTCCTCAGGGTAGTTAGACTCTGATAAGATCACTACTAGTAGGACACATTTACCGCAACTTCTCTGATGTTCAGAACTCAGTCTATTGTATTAGTATAAACAAAAGAATGAAAAAAGGTCCTTTGGTAGGTCAATCAATCAATTTTTGATTAATTAGCATCTTCTAATTAATTTAAAATCATAGTAAAATCAGGTATTTATTATGTGCTAAAGGAGCTCTAGTGGCTCAGTGGCTAAAGCACTCAGCTACTAACTGAAAGGTGGGTGGTTCGAACCCACCAGCCGCTTTGCAGGAGGAAGACGTGGCAGTCTGCTTCCATAAAGATTATAGCCTTGGAAATCCTATGCGGCAGTTCTACTCTGTCCTATTGCATTGCTATGAGTCGAAACACGACTCACGGCAATGAGTTTTGGTTTGGACTACGTGCTGGGTCCTGTGGACACAATAGTGCGCAAAAGGATAAGATCCCTACCTTCAAGGAATTTTGAGCCTACTGCAAATGCCAGATGATAATCAAATAATTACACAAAACAAACATACAATTACAAGTCCTGATAATGATAAGTTCTTTGAGGGCAAATTACAGTAGCAGTGACAGGGGAAAAGCAAACAGAGGAAGGAAGGGGCAACAATTGGATGTATCATAGACCAGCATCCATTGGGCAAATATTTATTGAGTGTCCTGTGTTTATACAACATTGTCTCAAGGGTATGATGAACAAGTCGTAGTCCTTGTTCTGCGCAGGAACTCCAGACACAGGCCCACAAATAATCGTCACCATGTGCCATAAAAACCTGAATGGAGATGAGATGATGGTGATGATGACTATAATAGCTAACATTTATTGGCACAATTTGAAGCACTCTATGTGAAATAACTCAATAATCCTTAAAACAATCTGATTAGGTAAATACAATTGTTATCTCTGAATGGATAGGGAGGGGATAGAGGGCAGCTGAGCAAGGATACATCTCAGGTTTGGGCTGGGAGCCAAAAGATGAGGAAATGGAGGTAGAGAGTTTAAGGAAGGACTAGGAAATGGCAGGGAGGGAGGACCAAGCTGTTACAGGAGTCCAGAGGATGGAGAGCACCCTTGTGGCTAGAGGAATCAAGAGAAACTTCCTGGAAGAGTAGGTCTTTGAAGTGGACCTTGAAGGATGGGGTGAATTTAATAGGCAGGGACTGAGCTGTGTGTAGAGACAGTGGCCTGCTCCACATAAGGAATGTGTGGTGAGAGTGGGCTCTGGGCAAAAGTCTCTTTGGCACCACTGATGGGCAGGGTTCCTAAACCTGGCTAGACTTCAGCTACCTGGAAAATTTTTTACAAATGCAGGTTCCTGGGATCCAGAGTCTCAGGAAGGAAGTTTGGGTCAGGCCTGGGAAACTTTATTTTTATAAAGCACCCCTGAGTCTGGTTCTGGGACAAGTGTTCGGGAACCAGTAGTGTGAGACCATGTAGGCCAGTAAGACCAGAGGGGATAGGTGTGGCCAGATCCTATATGGCCTAGGACTTAAGGCTAAGAAGTTGTTTTATTAGGTGGGAGATGGCTGAGAAGAGGCAACAGGGAAAAGCCTAAAGATAAGAAGACTAGTGAGTGACTAGTTAATTCTCTGGTTAATTGTCATGCAAGAGGAGCATAGACTGGAGTGGTAGCAGTGGGTGACAAGAGAGCCTGAATGTGTCATGGGGTAGTCAGCAGGACATGGCACCTGAATGGATGGCGAGGGGATGGAGAGCAGCTGGGCAGGGCCACAGTAGGTTTGGGTCTGGTGCCAGGAGGTTGGCAATGCCTATTTCAGGACCACATCTGGACCAGGTGGCCAATCTGACACAGTGGTCTCTAGTAAGTTTCTGCTCTTCTCTTCACAGCTGTGGCCCAATGGACTTGTGTACCTCAGAGAGTGTGTTCTAGTTCCTCTTGGTAATGAGTGGGGTGGGGGGAGCTGAGGGAGGGCCAGCTGGTCAGAGGCCCAGCCTCCTCATGGGACAGGCCTCTGGCCTGAATTCTTCTCTGCGTTCTGTCTCTAAGCCTTCTCCCTTGGATGAGGCTTTCTCCAGGCCTTCTAAGTATCTTAGAAGCTCAAGTAACATTCCAAAAATTCTTCTAGATAAAAGGTCAGGTTCTTCAGTTTGTCGAGTAAGAAAGGTAGGAGGATGCCAAAACCAAGGCTGAGGAAAGACTGTCTAGTTGAGTAGTTTCCCTTGGTTCAAAAACAGGACAGTTTCAACTAAGTAACAATAATATCAATAATTATAACAATAGGCTATTGGGTACTTATTATGGTGTAACCACTGTGTTGGGCGCTTCCCCTACATCATCTCATTTAACTTGTGAAACAGCCCTGAGGCACTCTTAGCCCCAGTTAACAGCTGAATAAACTGAGGCTTAGAAAGATAAAGTATGTAACTTGCTCGAGGTCACAGAGATCCTGAATGGCAGAGCTGTGATTCTCTTTCAGCCGTGGTGGGGTTACAGCTCACACTGCTTGCAGTGGAATGGGGCGTGAGAGGAATGCGGGGACACGGTAGAGGGAAAAGAGCACCGGGCCTGGAGCCGGCACACCCAGGGTCGAATCTCAGCTCTGTTACTACCAGTGTTATTAGAAAAGAAGCCAGTTCTCACCCTTGTAAAATGTCAATAACAGCACTTACTCTCTCAACTTCACAGGGGTATGGTAAAGCTCACACAGATAGTAGAGAAGGGGTTAGTAACACACAATGTCCTAGGATACCCCCTGCCTATCTCAATGGAGGGTGGCAGGGAAGTTGCATTTAGCTCAGTTCAGCTCAGCAAACCCTGAGCATCAACTGTGTTTCTGGAATTGTGCCTGGTAGGCATCAGAGGATTCTTGGTAATTGGTGCTCATTTGAAGGGGCAAGAGAAGTACTTAAAACGTGCAAGTCAGTCCTTCTACACTGCAGTGCAAGGAATGGCTGGGATGAACATTATGACAGACAAGTCCTTTTTCATGAACTTCAAAACCTGAGAGATGGCTGAATCAATAAGACTGTCACTTTGAAAACAGCTAAAGGACAGGAATATGATGATAATCAGCAGGGTGCATGGATTTACTGGATACTAATCATATAAAACTGAAAAATTTTCTTTCCCTCTGAAAATACTGGCTTTGGCATGGTCCCAACAAAAAGCAGATTTAGATGAATATCATAGCTCAATGAAGAAATAACTCTCTATTTTTCTCTGAATCCTAACTTGGGGAACCAGCAAATGCACTGTACCTGTCACCGTCGAGTCGGTTCTGACTCATAGCAACGGTATAGGACAGAGTAAAACCGCCCTGCAGGGTTTCCAAGGAGCAGTTGGTGGATTTGAACTACTGATCTTTTGGTTACCAGCCAAATTAGGGGAGGAGGAGAGAAGAAAAACTGCATCTCAGTTGGAATTTGCTTATCTTGAGAACATGGCCGAGTTTACCTCCTTTCCACCAAAGATGAAATGCTTCCATTGAGGTGAGGTTATCCTGAGGCTCCCAACCTGTGGAGGAAGATGTTTATTGATTGAGCTCATGCATTTTGCAAGGGGAGAAATGCCCTGGTTTACCCTGAACGTGTTTTATGGTGTAACTATTTCTCATAGCAAAGTATTTTGTTTTTGAGTGTCAGCTCCACATAGCCTAGTGGTCTTCAGTTGCCATAGGCGGGTGCTGTGTTTTTCTAAACGAGAAGCCAAAACCATTTAGGGCAAGTGTACAATCCTTCTCCAGTGGAGGCTCTCTCCTCCCAGCCAAGTCCCTATCTAGAGAGAGACCTTGAGGAACAGCTGGTACTGGTGTGGAAACTTTCTCGCTCAATCTCTTAACACCAGGTGTAGCATGATCCTGGGGTCGCTGGGGGTGTCTGCCAGGGTTGATGGGTTAATCTTGCACCATCTGTCTGACGTATGATTAGGAGGATCTGTCAGATGGGGTTTATCTTGCCTCACTAATAAATGTAATAAACCCTGTGCATGTCATATTTTCTAGCACTTGAGGTTGATAAGACATCTATAAGCCTACATGATCTGATTGGCTCATGTGGTATTGTCTAATTATTTATACTTTATTATGCCTTGCCACTCATTCATCCATCAAACTTTTTCCTTCTTTTTTTTTTTTTTTTGAGATTTACCACATGCCATACCAATGTGCTAGAAGCTGCTGATATAAAATTAATTAAAAAGGCATTCCCAGCTCTAAAAAGTCCAAAATCTGAAAGGGAAGACTGACACATAAACACAGAGTTGTAGTACAGTGTGATTAATGCAAACATGGAGGTGACTGATGTTGCAGGAAAAAGTGAGTAACTCTGCTTTCCAGGGTTGAGAAAGGCTTTCCAGAAGAGGAAGGAGATAGAACTCTGTAAACGTTCTGTAAGACTCAGGCAGTCTAGGTTATAAAGCCCTTAGAGATGTGACCTGAACCACATGGACTGAGAATGAGGGAGGGGGATCTTCAAAGGAAATCAGGGTGCTGTTACTAGAAGAAAGGGGAGTGGGTGCCAGGCAGACAAACAATAGCTGTCCATTACCGCGTTTAACCTCTTGAGTTCCCAATAAGATTTTAAGCTCTCTGAGTTCAAAACCTGGATCACATATCTGTCTTGACTCTCCCATAGCAAGTGGGGGCCACAGTAAACCTGCGAAGGAGAAGCAATATGTCCACTGGTGCAGTGTATGGCCACGGGGGTAGCAGCTGTCAACCTAACTTGCCTGAGAAGCGGCTGAGGAATTGTCCTCAGAGTCCATCTTCCTTTTCTCCTCTCACGGGCTCTCTCTTTGTGCCCCAATGACCGTGCCTTAGTTTCTTAGGGCTACGTTTGAATTATGGTGCTGATGAACAATATTGAATACACCATGGACTGCCAGAAGGATGAACAAATCTGTCTAGGAAGAAGTACAGCCAGAATGCTCCTTAGAAGCGAGATGGCGAGACTTTGCACATGTTATCAGGAGGGACCAGTCCCTGGAGAAGGACATAATGCTTGGTAAAGTACAGGGTCAACGGAAAAGAGGAAGACCCTCAATGAGATGGATTGACCCAGTGGCTGCAACAAGGGGTTCAAATATAACAATGATTGGGAGGGTGGCATAGAACCAGGCCATATTCCGTTCTGTTGGGTTAGAACTGACATGATGGCACCTAACAACAACAACAATCATAACAAAATACCACAAAGTGATATAAATAACACAGAAATTTATTGTCTGTTTTGGAGGTTAGAAGTCTGAATTCAGGGGGTTGGCTTGAGAGAAGGGTCCTTTCTTGTCGGTAGCCTTAGGCATTCCATGGCATTCCTCGGCTTGTAGTTTGTTCCTCACATGGACTCTGCCCTCTGTGTGTGTCTCCATATCTATTTTCTCTTTTTATAAGACACCACATAGAGGAGTTAGGTTTAAAACCCACCCTACTCTAGCATGACCTCAGTAACATAATAAAGGAAACACCTATTTCCAAACCGGGTCATATCTACAGGTGCAAGGGTTAGGACTTCCACAAGTATTTTGGGGGGATACAATTCAATCCATAACAGACAGTGAGCACTTTGTTGGACCTTCTCATCAAGGGCTCCCTCACTGTCTCACTGATTGCGGAGCTGTCACCGGAGGCCTGCCTGAGCCCACTTCCTGATTAATCCCTGCTCCTCAGCTGCTCCAGCCATACAGGGCTGCATAATGATTCTCATCACTTAGAGCTAAAAGGTCTTCCAATAAATGCAAACTGCTGCTGTAGGGAACTTCAGACAATGTACTTTTCGTTAATTAAGGTGACAGGGAGCTATTCAGCCCTCAGCTCAAAATTGTTCAGGGTTTCACATTTCATGACTCAGTGCAGGCTGGGAAGGAAAGGGAGCTGTGAGTGGAGCAGGGACGGTCACCTGGAGCAGGGAGGCCTGCAGAAGCTGCCTTCTGAGCCGGGATAGGCTAGGGTCAGAGCCAATGTCACCCATGACCCAGTTTCTTTGGTACCCCGCCTGGTGGTTCCTTGGCCAATGGACAAACTCTGTAGCCTTTAAGGGGAAAGAGCACTAGATCAGGGATTGAGAAACTGAAAGTCTGGTCCCAGCTCTGCTTCTGATTGGCTGAGTCACTTGGCACAAGTCACTGACTGTGTCTTAGTTTCCTTATCTGTGAAATGGGGGCTGACCTGACGACCATGAGGGGTATTGTGAGGGTCACACAGAATATCAAATAATCTGGGCCTCATCTGGTTCCTCACCTGTAAATGAGAGAATTGGGCTCAATCTCTAGGCCCCTTTCATCTCTTAAATCCAAGAGCTATTTTTAAAAATGGAAAATTATGATACAGCTTCTTGATATTATTATTATTGTTATTATTCTAAATGGTAAATGGAAGTTCTCACTAAAGTACCTAATAACAAACACATGGCAGTCTCTTTTCTTCCTGCCAGTCTCCACTGGCCAGGGCTTAGCAAAAGGGAGCAAGACAACTCATAATTTATGACTGGCCAGGATGCCTTCTCTATGGAGCAAAGTCATGAAGCCTGCTTAGAAAGGAGGCTTCCACAGTAAAGTGAATCATAAAGAAAATTGCCAGTGTCTCCCTCTGACAAGCTATTGAAACTCATTTAACAGCAAAATGGTATTTTTGCTAAGGAATGGGTATTGTAGTAAAAAAAAATTAATTCTGTTTTTCTCTGGATCAATAAAAATATCCTCTGAGCGGGGATGGATTACCCAATAAGTTAGGTGCTCGTGGGCTTACTTGTGCTTACTTACTAAGCTGTATCAAAGATGTGGCGAAATCCACGTGAAATTGTGCACTACAGGTTAGTCAATAAACACAATTAAGCCAGTGTGTGCCTTGCTTACTGTCAGCCCGTGTATGCTGTGCTTATACGTTAACCTACCTCTGTCTCTGAGAGTGGGCCCTTGGAGAGGTACAAAGAAGAGCAAGACAAGGGCCCTTGCACTCATGTTGGGGAGGCAGGACATGTAAGTATGAGGCATTTAATAAAGGTAAGTTAGATGAGGATATTCTATAATGCAAAACACAAGGGCTGCCCTTGTGAGGCATCCCATGGTTAGTTGGTGAACGAGTGGTAGAGCATGGTCTGTGAGGGTTGGAACAGGTGTGTTGCTGTAGGCCAAGGTCATGAATCTTGAGGTTTAAGAATACACAATGAACATCCAAGGTGGCAACCTTTCTGGTTCTCACAGAAGCGGAGGGCCAGGCTGGCAGATGAGGAAGGGAGGTGGCATGGGCTGTACTTCTCAGGCACCTCCAGAATGTGAAAGCCTGGGGCTTCGTTAAATGCGGACAGATCATCCCCCACCCCTACACCGAAGCCCTCTTGTAACTTCTACTTCACAAATTCACTCTTTCCAGAAAGAGACCTCTGGTTTAGGAATTACTTTTGTTAGTTATGGGAGAATAGCTTATTTGTATCTTCCAGGCTTTCTCCTGGAATGGGTAGGAAGCAGAAGGTGTCGTGAAAAGGATACTGAACTCAGAAGCCAGAAGGCCCAATCTTTGGATCCCGGATAAGTCACTTAAACTCTCAGGGCCTCAGCTTTCTTCCTTGTAAAATGGAGTTAATTCTCACAGAGTCAGCTTGAGTCTCCACATCAGAATGAAATATTGTACGTGGAAGAGCTTTGCAAACTCTAATGTTGTTATTGAAAACTGAAAAATATTGTCTGACGTAGCTTCTCCATTTGCTAGTTCTTTGAGTGTTGTTTCCTCCAGGGCTTCAGACTGGTTTGTTCTGGTTCAAACCCCTGCTGAGAATTTGCATTTCTAACAAGTTCCCTGCTGAGATTTCACATTTCCACCCCAGATATACTGAATCAGAACCTACATTTTAACAAGATCCCCAGGTGATTCTTATACATAACTTCCTGAGAACTTGTTAGAAATGCAAACTATCTGCAGGGAATGAACCATTCAAAGCCCTGGTTTCCGCTTCTGTAAAATGGAGGTGATAACAGCACTTATTTTACAGAGGGTCGTTTTGAAGCGTAAACAAGGTGATGTGTGTGGAATGTTTAATATGATGCTAGGCTCATGGTGCATACTAAACCCCTGTTTTTTACTCCTCTTTTTCGATCAGTTCAGCCAAATTACAAGGTTTGGTCATAAGGAAAACCTGAAGTTTTGGTAGCAAAATTCTCTGTTGTAAGCAGCCTGTGTTGTCACCTCCAGAGAGGATCTAAGAATTAAAAGAGACATAGATCACTTGTCCAGTCTATCAACTCACAAGTGGATAGATATCTTTAAAGAGACAGCTCAAACCCTGCAGCAGACAGTAGTTCTGAGAGCATCCTACTGTCTCTGGCTTCCCCTCCTCCTTTCTGGGCCTCTGATCAGGGCAAATAAGGAGCAGATGACAAACGGTGTGAGGCCAGCAGAGATCAACCACTCAGGAACCTGCCTCCCGTAAGTGCTCTGCCCGCCCATCCAAATGTCAACTAAGGTGGCCCCTCTGTGGCAAAGCAGCTGTGTCACTGAGGACTGGAGACAATTCCAAGCTGCCCTGCCGGCCTAGAACTCCACGATAGACAAGGTAATTGAGTACTGTGAATTCTGTGCCCAGCAGGCTGTAAATCCTTGTTTGTTAGATAAGCTTAAGCACTGGGTACACTCTCTGCACTGGCTCAGGAAACCTCACATTATCCAACACTGAAGCTTGATTTGCCTCTTTTGAGTACTTGCTTGGAGTCTTTGAGGCTTCCTCTGCCTTTTGGCAGCTTTTCCTGATTCTACCTTCTCAGTCCCATTTTCTTTATCCCTCAGCTGGAAACCCTGGCGGTGTGGTGGTTAAGAGTTCAACTGCTAACCAAAAGGTCGGGAGTTCAAATCCACCAGGCGCTCCTTTGAAACCCTATGGGGCAGCTCTACCCTGTCCTGTAGGGTCGCTATGAGTTGGAATAGACTTGATGGCAACGGGTTTTGGTTTGGTATCCCCCAACTGTACTGGATGCAATCAGAGTTCCACCTGCCCGTCTTTTCTCTTCTATCTTACACGGTCAATGAGCAATTCCACCCACTGCCTTGGCTTCCACCATTATGACATGCTGATGCCACCTGAGTTTCTATCGCCAATCTCCCGAGTATCCACTCATCCTGTTTCCATTAATAGATCTCAATTAATGTTTGAGATTTACCTTCCCTTATTGTAAGGCCATATGTTTTAGACATGACCTCACGTCCAACTCAGCAGTGGAGCAAGGGATGAAGCTAAGCTAATCCACACGCTTCATTCTTCTGACTACAGTGTGTGAATCTTAGGATTTTTGCAGACCTTCTAGAAAAGAGGCTGCGTCCTCACCTTGTTTAGGAGTTGTGAGTGTGAGGCTGGAGCTGCTGCAGCCACCCTGCCACCATGTGGAGAGAACTTGTTTGAGAATGGAGCCAACCAAGAGGAAGCAGGAACAAGAGATGTAAAAAGCTAATGTATCAAGTCATGCTTGAGGTCAGCTCTACTCTTGACTTTCTTAGTTATATGAACCAATAAGTCTTCTTTTTGCTTAAGCCAGTTTTGTTTGGGTTTTCTGTCACTTGCAACCATAAGAATTCTAATGGCCACTTGTACCGTAGGCCAACTAAGCCTAACGGCAATTTCACATTTTCTTCTCACTTTCTTTGATTTCAGTTTGTCATTACCAGGCTACCTTCTGATTACTGTTGAGTTTCAAAGTGGATCTTGCCATGGGGAGATAATGTACTGGTCACATATGTTTATAGACTTTTCCCATCCAAATTAAATGTTTTTTTTAATTATAAAGAAGTAAATGGGTTTTTTAATTTTGTAATTTGGTCTCCGTGAGCCTGATTCCTCAGAGAAGGTGGAAATTGGGCTTCTGACTTACAAGATTGAAGATTACATTCTGGATTGTGGAGAATTGACCAGAATGGTGAATGCGGCTTCTGGGTATTTTTCTCTCAAGAACAACAGCTGCTATCAATGTGTAGCTCTGTGACCATCAAAAACATTCTATTCTTCATCCTTCAAGAACCATCTGAAACATCTCCTCTTCCTCCTTTTCCATTTATTGAATCATTCACTCAATTATTTACCAAGCTCTGGTATATAGAGTGGGGGGAAAAAGAACCTGATGAAAAACCCTGCTCTGATTGAGCTTACATTCTACTGAGAGCAGACAGACAAAAGCAAGATAAATATGTAATAGACATAGTAACAAATGTGGGGGAGGGGGAACTGAGATTTTGAGATTGAGTGATCAGGGCAGTGACTCCTGAGCAAAGACCCAAGACAGTGGAGGAGGTAGCCCAATAGTCATCTGGAGAATAATGTCCAGGTAGAGGGAACAGCCAGTGTCAAGGCCCTGAGGCAGCAGCAGGCCTGGCAGGTTGAGGAAGCAGCAAGGAGGCCAGCATGGTTGGGGGAAGTAAGTGAAGGTGAGTGACAGAAGGTAAGGTCAGAGAGGAGAAGGAGGCCCAGGGGCACATGGAAACGTGTGGTCAGAGTGAGGCCGTCGGCTTGACTCTGTGT
This sequence comes from Dugong dugon, assembly GCA_030035585.1. Classification (NCBI taxonomy): domain Eukaryota; kingdom Metazoa; phylum Chordata; class Mammalia; order Sirenia; family Dugongidae; genus Dugong; species Dugong dugon. The sequence continues at coordinate 73,403,019 of CM057472.1, forward strand.
GAAATGGGAGCATTTGAGGGCTTTGAACAGAGGGGTGACATGATCTGATTCACATTTGGACAGGATCCCTCTGGCTGCTGTGTTGAGGATAGATTTCAGGGGCCACTGACAGAAGTAGGGAGACCAGCTGGGAAGCTCTGAGAGGTGATTGTGGCCTGGACTAGAATAGAAGCTGTGGACATGGTAAGAAGTTCTTGAAATTTGGAAATATTTTGAAGATAGAGCTGACAAGATACGAGCTGCTGATAGTTAGGAGAGAAAGAGAAGATTTTAAGATGGTAGAGGGAACAGAGGTTTGGTTGTGCTGTGGTTTTGTGCCTAAGTACGTATGTGACAGCTATGTTTATGCTTCAGTAGACACTGTCATGGTTTGAGTTATGTCCCCCAAAAAATGTGTGTATCAGTTTGGCTAGGCCATGATTCCTGGTACTGTGTGATTTTCCTGTATGTTGTAAACCTACCTCTATGACGCTAATGAGGGAGGATGGGTGGCAGTTGTGTTAGTAAGGCAGGACCTGATCTACAAGACTGGATTGTGTCTGAGGCAATCTCTTGAGATATAAAAGACAGAAGTGAGAAGAGAGACAGGAGGCCCTCATACCATCAAGAAAGCAGTGCCGGGAGCAGAGCGTGTCCTTTGGACCGGGGTCCCTGCCCCGAGAAGCTCCTAGTCTGGGGGAACACTGATGAGAAGGCCTAGAGAGAGAAAGCCTTCCCCTGGAGCTGACACCTTGAATTTGGACTTTTAGCCCACTTTGACTGTGAGGAAATAAACTTCTCTTCATTAAAGCCATCCACTTGTGGTATTTCTGTTATGACGGCACTAGGTGACTAAGACAGACACTGACATAGTCAGGTATGTGTCTGTTCCTTTCACTGACCCTTAGGGTGTGGTACTTTCATTTTTTCATTTTCCCCTCCCCCACCAAAAAATCTATGTAGTAGACACTCCTGCAAGGAGAGAACTCTGTGACAAAATTAAGAACCACACCACCAGAAGCCCAAACAACTCTCGTTTGGATACCCCTCTGAAAGTGCTGAGCAAGGAAAGGAGCTGGGGACCCAGGGAGGCAATGAAGCACGGGGGTAATACTCAGGTGGAAGTGTTAGTGGAGCATACCCTCAGGGGGTCTGGAGGTCAAGGGGGCTCAGGGCTCTGGTGTAGGTGGCTGGGCATGGTGTCAGCAACATCAGGGTCTTAAACCGTGACAGGTAATCTGCAGTAGCTCAGAGCGTAGCAGAGTTTAGCCATCTGGAGGCACCTGGCAGTGGCAATGGCCAAGAAGATCATCCATGTTGCCTGCTGGAATGCACCAGGGCATGCATCACTAATTAAGGCCAGCAGAGTGACAGCAGACAGTGGAGAAGAGGACAGGGCAGTGACTGGAGCAGGGACAGAGACTCTGATTATAAATGGAAACTACTATCCATCCCTTTCGAGATTCTTAAGGGGACACAACAAGACAAAGGGCTAAGGTCCTGCAACCTGGCAGATGGGGGCAGTTGATCTAGAGGACATAGTACAAACTATTAAAGTAACCTTGTCTAGGGTAGGACCTAGGAGGTATTTTGGTGTATAGGTGTTGTTCCTATAGGACAGTTCTGCTGATAACTACCAATCTCCCTGGCTGTCTAGGGTATTAGTAGTGCTACAGTGGTTTCGTTCTGGGTCCAAACCCCTTCTTTGTCTGCTTTTTAGCTCTGTTGTTTGTTAGTGTCTGTCATGGATTGACTTATGTCCCCCCAAAAATGTGTGTATCAATTTTGCTGGGCCATGATTGTTGGTATTATGTGATTGTCCAACATTTTGTCATCTGATGTGATTTTCCTGTATGTTGTAAATCCTGCCTCTATGATGTTAATGAGGAGGGACCGGTGGCAGGTGTGTTAGTGAGGCAGGACTCAATCTACCAGATTGGATTGTGTCTTGAGGCAATCTCTTTTGAGATATAAAAGAGAGAAGTGAGCAGAGAGATGGGGGGACCTCATAGCAACAAGAAAGCAGTGCTGGGAGCAGAGTGCATCCTTTGGACCCAGGGTCTCTGCACGAAGAAGCTCCTCGACCAGGGAGGATTGAGGGCAAGGACGTTCCTCCAGAGCTGACAGAGAGATAAAGCCTTCCCCCAGACCTGACACCCTGAATTTGGACTTTTAGCCTACTTTACTGTGAGGAAATAAATTTATCTCTGTTAAAGCCATCCACTTGTGGTATTTCTGTTACAGCAGCACCAGATAACTAAGGCAATGTCTCATATTGACCCATGTTCCTTGCTGGACCCTGCTGGTCAACACTATATTGATGGCTTTGCTACTTCAGAGCTTATGGAAGGATGGTCATATACTCTCAATCTGTGTCTGCAACTGTTTGTGAAGATTAGACTTCAATGTACAGAGACTTTCTGCCTCAATCATATACGCTTAATCAATTTGGCTTTCTTTATTTCTTTTTTATGAGATTTATTATCTTCTGATTACAAAAGAAATACATGCCCATTGTACATCACACTTGATTTTCAAGAGCTTTTTATTTTAAATTTGCATTCCCTATGAATGCCCATCTGGGCAATTCAGGAGCTGCTGGGAAGTGGGTGTAGGGGTGGGGGCAACTCTCTTTGAATGCAAAATGCCTTTACTAGTGAAAGGGCTTTTGTGGAAACAAGTATTTGCAGCTGAGCACTGCCGGGATCACTCTTTCTCATTGTGCAAACATCCTTCTCCAAAGTTGTTTTTTGTTCCTCCCCTTCAAACAGGATTTTAGCAACTACAGCTGGAATTAAAAGGTGTTCCCATACCAGAAAATATGGCATTGCCAGGGCTTTGCTGTTACTTGTTTCATGTTCTCTGCTATTGCATGCTACACATTTTGTCTTTTTCCTCCTGCTGAATCCATTAAGTACTATAGTAATATACATGGAAATTGCCTGAACTCATAAATGTCAGGGGAAAGGGAATAACATTTATGGAGCCCCCAATCTGCGTCACTCACTGGTCTCCCATGACTCATATTCCTCGCTACAACTCTAAGAGGAAAGTATTGTCCCAATTTTACAGATATCCCCCTTATATGGATCAAGAAGCTGGGACTCCAGGAGGTTAAGTGTTTACACAAGAATTTTGAGTTCAACCAACTGGAGTTGCCGTGACTTTAGATAAGTCCTTGAATACTACTTGAGGGCTGGGGCCAGAAAAAATGCAACTTGAGGAGAACAAATTGTTAAATTGCAAAGACCAAAGGTGTTGACTCTCTGTCCAGATTATAATTTTCACCTGTTTCTCAACTCCACTTTCACCTTTTAAATAGCCTGGCCAGTCAGTTGCCCAGGGATTGATATACTGCTGAGAGCAGATTTGTGTGAGTGTAGACAGGGGAACCAAAGAAAAACCTGCTGGCTTGGCTCAGGGGGGTGACAGCTTGGTAATGGGCCTCTGAGAGTGTATATATGAATTAAGCATCTTTCATTTGCTTTGCTGCAAAAAGATCAATTAAGCTTGAATAATCCATGGGTTTTTCCCATTTTCAGAGAGAAGAAAATCAGCACCAGTTGGCTGGAGTGTTTTTTTTTTTCCTATGCTTTGATCATTAATCGTTTTCAGCTCTTTCCTGTCCACACCTCCCACCCCCAAAACAAACAAACAAAAAACAGATACCCACGCACTGCCATTTCTGGCATCTGCTGCGAACATTTAGTAGACAATTTGTTCAGTCTAGAGTGTAATGAAGATATATGTGCAATGTTTTGAAGGCTGGTTCTATGGAGAAGGTGCCAGTCCGTTCAGCTTAAGGTTAGCGGAAGGCTTTTTCGGAGGCCTTTTTACAGGTTGGCCAGATTGATTGGCTTTGATATCACAGTATGGTGCCTGGCTGGTTCCAGCCTGCACTTCAGCCAAACAGATGTGTCTCTGCAGGCCTCTCCATCTGACACAAGCTAGAGAAAGCCTCATTTGTCTTTGAAAGGCATCCGTGGACCCATATTCTTTTTTGAAATGATGCTGGAAATGCTGTGCTGCAAAAAATGATACTGGCAAGTATCTTTCCATCATCTTGGAGCCCCGTATTCCAATTGCTTGGGCACCTCTGGGCCTACCCGGTAGGCTACCTGGAATGAAGAGACCTCAAGAAGTCATCTAGTTCCTCCTTGGCTTCTAGGCAGGGATACACCCAACCTTTCCACCAAAACATCTCTCTTTTTCATAAGGGTGGGGGTTTATTGAGTGCCAAATGAGTCGCCCTGTCTGCTTGCTTTTTCCTTTAGTCCTTACCTTTCCTTTAGTCCTCAACTCTGCAAGGTAAGTTAGGTTGATCCTTTGAAATTGCTCATATGTAACAGCGTTTGTCCTGATAAAGAAACAATTTCATACCATTCAACCTTACAGGTATTATTAGCTCCATTTTCCAGATGAAGAAAGTGAGACTCGGAGATGTTTAAAATTTTTTCCTAGTAAGTATAGGAGTCAGGGTTTTTACCCAAAGTTGCATGGTTACAAATCCCATTTTTTCTTTTTTTTTTTTCCAAGTTGTTAAACGTTTTCATCACACAAATAAGTATATATATTTCGTATGTACTTCAGCCTGCTGCACACACCGCCACAATTTCGTTTCCTTTCTTCTTTCCTCAGAGAAGACTATTGAGTTTCCCATGGATGACTTTTACTTCCACTTCATATAAACGTATCTACGAACTTGTGATGGTAGCATTTTGCATTCTTAAGTTTTATTTTATTGATATCAGACCGTGCTTTTCTTTTTTCCTTCTGTGACTTGTTTTTTACTGAAATTTTATGTCTTTGATACTTATCCATGTTGCTGTGTGTAGTTCTAGTTCATTTATTATAACTGCTGAATTGTATTTCATTATTTGAATAGGCCACAATTTATTTATCCCTTCTCTGGTTTATGTGAATTTTGGTAATTTCCAATTTTCCATTATTCTTACGGTGCCACAACGAACATTCTTGAATGTGTCTCTTTGTACATACATTTGAGAACTTCTCTAAGAGAGGAATTTCTGGGTCATAGAACGTGAGCATCTTCAATTTCATTGGTTATTTCTGAATTGCATGCCAAAATGGCCATATCAATCCACCTTCCTATTAGCCTCCTATAAGAATTTTCTTTTCTCCTCATGCTCATCAATGCATGGTATTGTTAGACTTTTACATTTTGCCAATATGATGGTATAGAATGTTGTCTTGTTGTTTTCCCCCTTTCTTTTCCCCCTTTCTTTAATAAATTCAGAAGAAGAGATGCCACAATTTGTACAGATGATCTCTGTGTGTGCTGATTTGTTTTCTTAGGAATGAGAAGGAGGAGTATTGGGTATGGGTTATAATGAACTGACTATGTGGTTTTTTGCTCTGTCTCAGGGACGCCTGAGAGGCACAGCACCCAGCAGTGCTCATCCCTCTTCCTATGCTTGGGTATTTTCCACAGTATGAGTCCTGATTCCCAGGTAGAAACCAGAAAGTCACTTTGCTAGCCTCTTCAGGAACCAGTGCTTCTGATTTGTCAATCAGATATACTCACAAGAGACAAATTTGGATGAGGAAGGAAGTGCGTGTAGGATCTTGTCTGATGAAGGGGTAGAAAGACATCCTGCTTTTGGAGGCCACAGTGGTAGAAGTCCCAATGTTAGCATCTTGCAGCCAAGCTCAGCCATGTGAACTCTGTGGCCTATGTGATAGCTACCATGATAGAGTTTCCACTACAGCTGTCTAGAGGTATAATTTGTACACTATTCCAGAATGCAAGTCTAATTCTCCATCCCTCTTATATAGTCTCTACGATACCTTTATTAAATTCATTTTCTGCTTAAATTAGCTGGAGTGAATTCTGTTGTTTGCAATCAAGAGCCCCATCACGACTCTCACTTTTTGAGTTCTTACTGTTTGCCGGTACTTCACATACTTTGTTTCTAATCCTTTCACAACCACCCTGCTAAGCAGGTATTATCAACCCTGTTTTAGAGATGAGAAAACCAAGGCATAGAAGAGTAACTTGCTGAAGGCCATGTTGCTAGTGAGTGGTGGAGCTGGGGTTTGAACCCAGAGTTGACTGGCAGTTTTGCAAAGAAGCTTGCCTTCTCCCACCTCTGGTTGCTCTCCTGCACATCACCCTGCTTTTCTTCCTTATAACATTTATCACACTCTGAAATTACTTGGTTTTTTTGTTTACTTATTTCCCATCTCTCCCAACTAACTATCAGCACCATCAGGAGCAGGGGCCAGTCTTCCTTGTTTACCATTTTATCTTCAACACCTAAAAATCACACTCAGCATAGCAGGCACTCAGTAAATATCTGTGGGATGAATAAATGAACTAAACCAATCTACCATGGATTTCTTTGGGGGAAATAGTCTTATTTTGCATTTTTGCTTTGCTCAACATCCTCTTCAATACCCTTTTGCATGTGTTCTTTCATTCAGTAGCAACAAATTACAATCTCATGCTTCTTAAAATCTAAAGCTATGTCTAATGTCTGCTTTTCCTACTGCCCTAGATATTTTAAGTCTTTCCAGTGTCTATTCAAACGTGCTACAATGCCTGTCTTCTGGGCCATTATCCTCACAGTCAAGGTAGTTCCAAGGTATCTGGGGCCAAATGACAGCCCTTGCGGTAGAGCTGGACACCAACAGATCTGGGGATTGCTGCAGCTGAGACATGCTCTTCCCCTTGCAAATTGCATGTCTTACAAAGCCCTATAATGAACAAATCTTGGTCCTTATGTTTGGAGGGAATTAATGGACCCAGAATATCCTTAGTTTTCTGTCTGTGAGAGACTTGAGGCCAAGTGGCCTCAGTGAATCCACCAAACTTCTGGTAGATATCTCTGGCTTAACAGCCATTCTGTCTCTAATCGCTTCATTTCATCTCATACTTGTTGACCTTGTTATCCTTTCCCATAAATTCTTCATTCCATGTTCTTTAGGGCTAGCATTTCCTGACCACTGGTTTACAAACCCTGGTGGGGTAGTAGTTAAGAGTTCGGCTGCTAACCAAAAGATCAGCAGTTTGAATCCACCAGGCACTCCTTTGAAACCCTAGGGGGCAGTTCTACTCTGTCCTAGAGGGTGGCTGTGAGTTAGAATCGACTTGACAGCAATGGATTTTTTGGCAGGTTTACAAACAAATGAGACCAAATGTAATCGCTTTGCGCCCACTTCCTCCTCCATCCAATTCCTTGAAGATGGTGGCTTTGAATTGTCTCTTCTGTTTCCCTTTTGTCGTCTCTCACTCATCCTTAAGGTCCAGAGCATAGGGTTAAGACTGTTTATTGGTTTCCAGAATAACCAGGATTGTAAGACCCAGCTCTGGTTCTTTCTTTGGAAGTCTGCTCTCACAGTTGTTCACACTGGAGCAAATTTAATTGGTAGAGGATTTTGGTAAAAGGGTATCATGAAAGGTAAAGAAATTATGACTGAATTCATCGATGTTCTAGTTTTCCCTAAACTGTTATATGTTATACTACATGATATAATGAAAAGAGTACATGCTTTTGGGATTATCCAGACCTATTTGAATCTGTTATTCTACTTACTGGTTATGTGACCTTGGAAAAGTTACCTAAGCTTAACTTTTCTAAGACTCCATTTTCTTATTTGTAAACTACCTTTGTGGAATTGTTATGCAGTTTAGAAGTATTGATTAGTGTCCCCCCAAAATATGTGTTGAAATCCTAACCCCTGTACCTGTAAATATGACTCTATTTGTAAATATGGGCTTTATTTCACGTTAATGAGGTCATACCAGAGTAGGATGGGTCCTAAACCTAATTACTTCTGAGCTATAGAAAGAGCAGAATAGACACAGAGACACATAAGGGGAAGACAGATGCAAGGAAGACCAAGCATTTCTGGTAGACACCAGAAACTAGGAGAGAGGCTCACAGAAGGAACTGACAGTACTGAGACCCTGATTTGGCCTTTAGCCTTGCAGAATTATGAGAAAATAAATTTCTGTTCTTAAGAGCCATCCACTTGTGGTACTTCTGTTATGGCAGCACTAGGTGACTAAGACAAGAGATAATGTAGTAAACCATTCAAAGAGAAGACCTGCTCTTACCAAACACCTGGTCAGGGCTTGACTTGTAGGACTCTCCTTCCGGCCCTCCCCTCTTCCAACACACACACACACACACACACACACACACACGCTTGAGGCGCGTTTCCCATCCACTCAGCTGACAAAGGTGAAAAAGGAGAATCTCTGCTATGATTTGAACATTTCAAAGGCCATTTTGGTTTCACTGGGAGAATGAACAGGGGGAATAAAGGATGCAACTTCACCACTCCACCTGAGAGGTTCAAGGAAGTAAATGAAGGGAAAGAACAAAGTCACAATTCAGGAAATAGATTAAAAAAGACTCATAAAACACCTATCAATTCTGCTATTTAGTTGTAATTCTGGCAAGAAGTTTTGGGGAACAGCAAGTCAAACCTATTGCCTGAACTGAAGTAAGGATTTGGGGTGATCATTGCCTGTTTTTTTTAACAGATAAGTTAAAGTTGGCTTCTTATTTTATGCAGATGAACTTGGCTGCAGGAGATAAGAACCATGATAGGAACATCACCTTAGAACTGTATAAAGCTTTATATTCCACGATGCCTTGGATGTACATTATATGATTATGCAGCAGCTCTTGGGATGTGTCAAAGTTGACAACCATCTGCAGTTGTTAAGCCATGTGAGCTTTGGCAAAATAGCAACTTGTTAGGATTCGTATTGAATTACCTTTTTTGGCCCTGTCGCTAACCAGGAGATGTGAATAACACACACACATTTATTTACAGATGTATCTGGTGTTGCAGTAAGTGCTTAGTGCTCACTGTAAGGTCGGCAGTTTGAACCCACCAGCCACTCTGAGGGAGAAAGATGTGACAGTCTACTTCCATAGAGATTTACAGCCTTGGAAACCCTCTGGGGCAGTTCTACTCTGTCCTAGGGGGTAGCTATAAGTCGCAATTGATTCGACAGCAGTGGGTTTGTGTGTGTGTGTGTGTGTTACATGTAAAAATTCTTTGAGGGGCAGGGTGAACAGAAATACCCTCTCCACTGAGGAGGAATTTAATTTCTTGAGTACTACCAGGCTAAGTACCTTACACACATTTTCTCACAATATCCACATGAGTTAGGTGCTATTATTCTCCCCCATTTTACAGATGACAAAACTGAGTTAAGTAACCTTCTCAGGGTAACACTGCTAATAAGTTGTAGAGTCAGGATTTAAATCCAGGCCATTCAACTACAGGGCTCTACCTACTGTGCTGTACAGGATCCCCCCTAGTGCCATGAAACCAAAACAGATTGCCGTCGTGTCAGTTCCAACTATGGGCAACCTCATGTGTGTCAGAGTAGACTTGAGCTCCATAGAGTTTTCAGTCATTGATTTTTCAGAAGTAGATAGCCAGACCTTTCTTTTGAGGGGACTATGGGTGGACTTGGACCTCCAACCTTTCAGTTAGCATCCAAAGTTTGTTTATTGTCATCAAGGGCAAGGTCAAAGCCATGCTGTCAGAAGGAGTAGCCTTCCTCATATGAGAGTATTCTGTTTTCTGTATGAAAAATAATGTTCATGTTGGAGATGCATACTCACTTCTTAGGCACACTGGTGAGAACATTAGCAGTGACTCTCATTGGATGGGAATAACCTGGCTTCGGAGCACCTGCCTTTGCTCTCACGCTCAGCCCTGAAGTGTTTCTTATTGGGCATTATTAGTATTTTGGATGGAGCAAGACTGTCCTTACCATTGCTGGATGTTTAGCATTCCTGCCCCTGAGGCAATAAATGCCAATAGTCTCCCCCAGTTATGGACCCATCTCCATATCCCTTCCTTGCTTGAGAACCAATGAGAGGACACCTTGCTGAAGGCTGAGGTACTAGAGTCTGAGGACGTGGGAAGGGTTAGAAGGGGCAACACTTTCTCCTTCTGTGGGGAGGGATGGAGTTTGCACTGCAAAGAGGAGGAGAAGGACTGGCCTGAAAAAGGGGGCTGCAAGGAACAGGCCGGGGCAGGGGGATTGAGGAAAGGAAGAGAGACAGTGGTCAGGGAAGAGGAACCTTCATTTTGAAAACTCAAGCTTGTGAAGCATTTCTCATAAATTAAAGTTACCACCTCTACTTTCCCATAGCTGCTCTCTGAAACTGTAGTCAGCTGTGAGTTTGGCCTGGCAAAGGTTGAGGAGGTGTAAAGTGCTTGGGGAAGGGACTGCAGGTGCTTCTGAATCATCTTGTAGGGGGTCTAACCAAGATGGAACTGGAGCACTACCCTCCACCATGATGGGATCATCTCTCAAGAGATCCAGAATTTTATAGTGGCACAGTAGACCCCTCCAAGAGAGAGGGATGTTGTGGGTACAGCTGTAACATTAGTATAAGAGATTTAAGAAGTTGCTCCATTTGGGAGTGTGTAGTGGATTAAATTGTGTCTCCTCAAAATATGTGTTGGAAACCCAACCTCTATACCTGCAGATGTAATTCTGTTTGGAAATAGGGATTTCTTTGTTATGTTAATTAGAGCATATCCTAGTAGTGTAGGTTATAAATCTAATCACTTCTGAGTTGTAGAAAGAGCAGATTAGACACAGAGGCATGCACACACAGGAAGACAGACATCATGTGAGGATCACCAAGGAACCAAGGAATGACTGGGGCTACTGACATGAAATGAATTGACATGGCTGAGACCCTGATTTGACTTTTAGCCTCCAGAATTGTGAGAAAATAATTTCTGTTTGTTAAAGCCACCCCCTTGTGGTATTTCTGTTACAGCAACACTAAGAAACTAAGACAGAAGGCTCCTGGGTCTACATCAATAAATTGGTTCAGGTGAGTGATCACGTTACACAGCTGGTAGTGGATGCCCCCAGATGTGAAGCTCAGGGAGGATGTGTGTGAATTGTGACAACAAACCTAAAGAGGTGCTGCAGGAAAGGAGAGCTCCAGGGACAAAGCAATAAAGGAAGGGAATGAAGGCTCTAGAGGAGCCAATAGTAAGGGCAATTTAGCTGAAAGCTGCAAATGCGTTGTCCCCAGTGGATGCCTGCTCAAAAGCTGTATGGATCAACAGTGCTGGCTAAGGCCTAGGCAGGGAGTACTTGGCTCACTTTTGTATATTAAGTGGTTGTATGCTTTGACTGGAAATGGTAAAAAAAACTGATCAAACCAAACCCGTTGCTATCGAGTCGATTTTGACTCATACCGACTCTCTAGGATAGAGTATAACTGCCCAGAAGGGTTTCCAAGGAGTGGCTGGTGGACTCGAACTGCCAACCTTTTGGTTAGCAGCCAAGCTCTTAACCACTGTGCCACCAGGGCCCCAAAAATGGTACAAGGCCCAATGAAAATAGAGTCTTAGGAATCAAGGCACTTTAGATTTTGTTACTTGCCTGAACTGCTTAAGCACATGGAAGACACTCAGATGCCCTAGGTCAAATTATCTATGGGGTGTAGACATAAGAAAACGAGGGAAGATAGTTGGGAAAGTAATTCCTCAGGGAAATGATGGGTGCACTTGCCAACCAATTACCTTCTGCAAGTTTGATTCCCTAAGCAATTTCTTAATCCAACCAAACTGATGTAAAGTCCCAAAGTATTCCAAACATTTTAACATTCAAGCGTCCTAGAGCTCAATTCCTATTTCTCTTTTCTTCTCCATCTCCATCCACGTCTCAGTGATCCTGGTGATCTCACCTAATCTCATGGCTTTAATTACCTTCTGTTTGCTGAGGACTCGAAAATTTATCTCTCAGGCTGGATGTACTTGAAACTTCACAGGATGTCCAATGGATTTCTCAGTCTTAACATATTCGAATCTAAAGCTCTGACCTTTCCACCCAAAACCTACTTTACCTCCAGTCTTCCTTATCTCAGTTGATAGCAACTCTATGGATTTGGAATCATCTTTAACTCCTCTTTCTCACATCCATATTGAACACATCGGCATATCCTGTTGATGCTTCCTTCAAAATTTTCCTTAAGCCTAAACATTTCTCACCATTTCTCCTGCTACCACCCTGGTCCTAGTCACCATCAACCATGGAATGAAAGTGGCAATGGCTTCCTAACTTGTGTTCTCTGCTTCTTCCTTGGGCCTCTTTCAGCCTAATCTCAACTCAGTTGCCAGAGTGATTCTATTAAAATATAAGTGAGATCATGTCATTCCTTTGCTCAAAACTCTCCAGTGGTTTCTCATTTCACTCAAAGTAAAAACCAAAATCCTCACAATGGCCTAAAATGCACTAACCTTACCTCCATGTATTACCCTTTCATTCACTCTGCCCCAGCTACATTGCTATCCCTTGACGTATGGCTGCTGCCTCAAGGCCTTTGCACTGGCTGCTCCTCTGCCTGAAATGCTCCTCCTGTAGATACCCGCATGGCTCTCTCCCTCATCTTTCCTAAGTCTTTGCTGAAATGTCTCACTCTTAGTAAGGCCCACTCTGACCACTCTTTAAAACTGCAAACAGTTCTTCCCTGATCCCCAGCAAAGCTTATCCTCTTTGCCTTACTTCATTTTTTCCATACTGGTTGTCACTATCTATCATACTATTTATTTAATGTATTTATTGTCTCTTTCCACTTCCAGGGGCATAAGCTCCATGAAAGCAGTGATTTTTGTGTAACTTGTTCTCTGATGCATCCCTCATGCCTGGAACAATGCCATTAGGAGCTTCATAAATATTATTGAATGAAATATTTCCCTTGAGTTGGAATCCCTTCAGGGAAAGAGGCTCTAGGGTGATCTAACTGAAATGCTTTCTGATGCTTCTCATATTTATAACTGATAGTCCTTTCTGTCATTGTGGATGCTTCCAATTTAATCCTTGTATAGCCACAGCCCCTGAGAATCTAGGTGCCCTCTGTGCCGCCTTGCCTTCTTTCTCTGCCTCTTGTTTGGGTTGCATTGACTTAGTGAGCTGCCCTTTGGAGCTCACCTTAGCCAGGCTACCCTGCTGCTTTGGGAAACCCTGGAATGGCGTCTCTCAGCCAGGCTCTCTGGGCTTCCTGAGTCTCTTGGTCAGGCCTTGATCTGGGAGTCCATGAAGCTGGATCACCACCACCCCATCCTCGAGTGGACCTCCTGGACACACATTCTCAGTATTCTGTGAAAGTCTGTCTCTGTTAATTTTGGTTTTTCCTTGAGTCAGAAGTTTAGAAACCGAGAGGTAGAGACACGGATGAGAAGCAGGCAGTGCATGTGAGATACTTAAACACAACCAAGCAAGAGAACGAAAGGATTTCTTCAAGGCTGAGGGTGAGAATTGCTTTGTGTTAATTTAATGAAAATGACACAGAGGAGTTAGTGTTAAGACAAAAAAAAAAAAAAAAAGTTCAGAGATTCTAAAAGTTAGAATTGATCAGTAGGTTAAAAATTCTTTAAAATTCTAATGAGCTTTCAGCATCTGTGCTGCTTGCTTGGCTTAAAAACACAACACAGCAAAAAAAAAAAAAACCAAAAAACAAAAAAAAGAATTGGCTTTTAGGTAGAACAGTGATGTCTAATGCACTTATTTCCTTTGCTATGTTCAGTTTCCGTTTTATTCTGAGATCCTACTAAACTCGAAAGGTTGCCTTTGGCTTTGCAACACTGCAGGGGAAGATTTAAATCTAAATAATAACAAAAAGCCACTGCTTTTATTGGACTTTTATTTTACTTGCACATTGATGGAAACATTTCATATACACATTAGGTTTTGTAACCCAATGTTGGTACTTGCTAAATCCCAGACGGGCTGTTTCCCTGCTTGGGAGTTCCCTGGTGTTTGCATTATTCCTCCAAGACAGAAGGAGAAAATGCTTTCAGTGAAGCTAGAATAGTGTTTTTATTTGAAAGAATTCACTCACAGGTACGTGCACACGCATACACAGACTCCCTTGCTTGCACAGGCTGTATCATAAAATCATAAATTCTAGAATTTCCGGGACCTTAGAGACCATCTGTTCCAACACTGGCATGTTACATATGAGGGAGCTTCTGCCCAGACAGTTTAAGTACCTCGTCCGAGGTCACTGGCATCTAGTGAAAGAGACCAGACTACAATTCAGGTTCTCTGACTCAAGTCTCATTTTCTTTCTGCTACACCACAGTGCCTTTCAAATAAGATAATGTATATGAAATCACTTTGAAAACCGGGATGCATTATGGCAAGTATCAGATGTGGAGAGAGGTAGGGGGAGGAAGAATGGTAATGAGCATTCTTCTTTTTAGAGGCAAGCATGATGTGCACAAGTCTCTTTCCAAATAAAGTAAGTTGAGTATTGCTTTATTTATTCGGGGCCTCTTCCCTTTCCATATGAAGTTGGTGATTTGTTTCTCCATCTCATTAAAAAATGCTGGTGGAATTTGGATCGGGATTGCGTTGTATCTGTAGATCGCTTTGGGTAGAATTGACATTTTCACAATGTTGAGTCTACCTATCCAAGAGCAAAGTATGTTTTTCCACTTATGCAGGTCTCTTTTGGTTTCTTGCAGTAGTGTCTTGTAGTTTTCATTGCATAGATCTTTTACGTCTCTGGTTAGATTTATTCCTAAGTATTTTCTCTTCTTGGGGGCTATTATAAATGGTATTGATTTGGTAATTTCCTCTGTGAGGTTATTTTTGTTGGTGTAAAGGATTCCAACTGATTTTTGTATGTTTATCTTGTATCCTGAAACTTTGCTGAAATCTTCTATTAGTTCCAGTACTTTTCTTGTGGATTCTTTGGGGTTTTCTGTATATAAGATCATATCATCTGCAAATAGACTTTGACTTCTTCTCTACCAATTTGGATGCCCTTTATTTCTTTTTCTAGCCTAATTGCTCTGGCTCGGACCTCCAGCACAATGCTGAAAAAGAGTGGTGATAGAGGGCATCCTTGTCTGGTTCCCGTTCTCAGGGGGAATGCTTCCAAAGTCTCTCCATTTAGGATGATGTTGGCTGTTGGCTTTGTATAAATGCCCTTAATTATATTGAGGAATTTCCCTTCTACTTCTATTTTGTTGAGAGTTTTATCATGAATGGGTTTTGGACTTTGTTGAATGTCTTTTCTGCATAGATTGATAAGATCATGTGGTTCTTGTCTTTTGTTTTCTTTATATGATGGATGATATTGATTGTTTTTCTAATGTTGAACCATCCTTGCATACCTCGTATAAATCCCACTTGATTGTGGTGAATTATTTTTTTGATATGTTGCTGAATTCTATGGGCTAGAATTTTGTTGAGGATTTTTGTGTCAATGTTCATGATGGATACTGGTCTGTAATTTTCTTTTTTTGTGGTGTCTTTACCTGGTTTTGGTATCAGGGTTATGTTGGCTTCATAGAATGAGTTTGGGAGTATTCCATCCTTTTCTATGCTCTGAAATATGTTTAGTAGTAGTGGTGTTAACTCTTCTCTGAAAGTTTGGTAGAATTCTCCAGTGACGCCATCTGGGCGAGGGCTTTTTTGGTTGGGAGTTTTTTAATTACCTTTCAATCTCTTTTTTTGTTATGGGTTGATTTAGTTGTTCTACCTCTGTTTGTGTTAGTTTAGGTAGGTAGTGAGCTTCTAGAAATTTGTCCATTTAGTCTAGGTTTTCAAATTTGTTAGAGTACAATTTTTCATAGTATTCTGTTATGATTCTTTAAATTTCATTGGGTCTGTTGTGATATCGCCCATCTCATTTCTTATACGAGTTATCAGCATCCTCTCCTGTTTTTCTCTTGTTAGTTTGGCCAATGGTTTATCAGTTTTGTTGATCTTTTCAAAGAACCAGCTTTTGGTCTTGTTAACTCTTTCAATTGTTTCTCTATTCTCTATTTCATTTAATTCTGCTCTAATTCTTATCCGAATAAAGTAAATTAATGTTAAGTGAATTACATGTCATATTTCTAAGTACATCCTGGGCATGGCCTCTAGAAAATAAGAATCAAAGGGGTCAAACCAAAATACGTTTTTCATTCAAGTTGTTGTTAGGTGCCATCAAATTGGTTCAGACTCATAGAGACTCTGTGTACAACAGAATGAAACACTGCCCGGTCCTGAGCCATCCTCACAATTGTTGTTATGCTTGAGTCCATTATCGCAGGCACTGATCAATCCATCTTGTTGAGGGTCTTCCTCTTTTTTGCTGACTCTCTACCAAGCATGACGTCCTTCTACACTATATACCATCTTTTTTCCTTCATCTCCCTGTATACCTCCCTCTAGTGTCCACGTTTAGTTATTACATGCATGCCAACAAAGCTTGAGCACATACCATACAAAATATTTACGTATTATTTATTAAAATCATCTGCCCCACTTCTTCAAATATATCAGGAGCTGTCACCAAGAGCAAATTAGTTTTTTTTTTATACTAACAGGAATAATTGACTAATATAAAGGCTTGGGTATTGTTTAGAAAAGTTCTTTGAAATAGTTTTGCAATTAGAATGATAACATATACAAAATGTGACTATTAAATTGTTTTTAATAGACTTGAATCAAATAAAAAATCCTTGTAATTAATTGAAACATTTTAATTACAAAAGATATAAAGTATTTTAAGGTAGAGGCCAATTAACTTAAGGAACACATGATTCATCAAAGGAATTACTATTTGATACTTGGAATACTGACACATTACTAAATAGTACTGCAAATTACTTGAGGGATTGAAAAGTTATTTTGGTTCTATTAATAGATTGATTTATTTTACTAAATCACATACCCATTGCTGTTGAGTTGATTCTGACTCATAGAGACCCTATAGGCAAGAGTAGAACTGCCCCATAGGGTTTCCAAGGAGCAGCTGGTGGATTCAAACTGCTGACCTTTTGGTTAGCAGCTAAGCTCTTAACCACTGCACCAGCAAGGCTCCATTAAATCTTATAGTGATTATAAATAATTTTAACTAGTCTTATGTTGCCCTTTCTGATATATATTCAGCCCTCATCCATTATAACCTATATGTTTCCTTGAAAAGAATGTGTCCAACATCTTAATATTCTAAGCAGGACCCTTGTTAATGTGTAAAATATTAGCAAGAATACCCACAACTCACTGGGAGGAGATTCTTGGGTAGTCTAATTGCTCTGGATTAAAAAAAAAAAAAAAAAAGAGTTGCTGTCCAGTCAATTACAACTCGTGGAGACCTGATGTATGTTAGAGTAGAACTGTGCTCCACAGGGTTTTCAATGACTGATTTTTTGGATGTTGATTGCCAGGCCTTTCTTCTGGGTGGACTCGAACCTCCAACCTCTTGGTTAGCAGCCAAGTGCTTAACCATTTGCGTTATCAAGGACTCCTACTGCTCTGGATATAGTAAGACAAATGTACAGGTTGCTAATGGTCTGTAAACTCTGGATTCCATTTCCTGACCTTAAAAAGTTCATCCAAAGTCTGAATGATAAAGGACAAATACTGTATAAGACCACTATTATAAGAACTTAAGAAAAGGTTTAAACACAGAAGAAAACAATCTTTCATGGTTATGAGGGTAGGTGGGGAGGGAGAGGGTTATTCATAACTAGACAGTAAACAAGAATTATCTTAGGCTAAGGGAAGGACGGCACACACTATGGGTAAGTCAGCACAACTGGACTAAACCAAAGCTAAAAAGTTTCCTGATTACAACCAAACACTTTGAGGGACACAGTAGCAGGGGCAGAGGTCTGAGGACCATGCTTTCAGGGGACATCTAGGTCAATTGGTATAACAAAGTTTATTAAGAAAATGTTCTGCATCACACTTTGGTGAGTGGCATCTGGGGTCTTAAAAGCTAGTGAGCAGCCATCTAAGATACATCAATTGGTCCCAATCCACCCAGAATAAAGGAGAATGAAGAACACCGAAGTCACAAGGAAAGCATTAGCCCAAGAGACAGAAAGGGCCACGTAAACCGGAGACTGCTACAGCCTGAGACCAGAAGAACTAGATGGTGCCCCGATACCATCAATGACCGCCCTGACGGGGAACACAACAGAGAGTCCCTGTTGGAACAGGAGAAAAGTGGGGTGCAGAACTCAAATTCTAGTGAAAAGACCAGGCTTAATGGTCTGACTGAGACTGGAGGAACCCCAGAGAGCATGACCCCCAGACTCTCTGTCAACCCAGCACTAAAACCATTCCCAAGGCCAACTCTTCAATCAAAAATTAGGCTGGACTATAGGACATAAAATGATACTCGTGAAGAGTTTGCTTCTTAGCTCAAGTAGATACATGAGACTAAATGGGCAGCTTCTGTTCAGAGGTGAGATGAGAAGGCAGAGAGGGTCAGGAGCTGTCTGCATGGACACGGGCAATCGGGTAGAAAGGAGGAATATGCTGTCACAGTATAGGGAGAGCAGTTAGGGTCACATAACAATGTATGTATAAATCTTTGTATAAGAGACTAACTTGAATTGTAAACTTTCACTTAAAGTACAATAAAATGAAATTTAAAAAAAAAGACAAAGTCTGAATGATATTTACAAGTAAGAACCTTCCATTATGTTCCCAGTTTTTTTCAGTCTGCTACAAATAGGTCAATGTGTACCTTGAAGAGAAATGGGACTGTGCATTCTCCTTCTGCCTTCTTTCTTGAGCTCTTCCTCCTGCCTTGATCTGTTATTCCTTCACCTGTTCTTCCACCTTCCTCCTCAGCTTCTAGAAATACATGCATGTGTACCACACACATGTGTACACACACATTCTGAAGGCTGACAGCAGGACATCATCAAGGTGCACAAACTCTTGGAAGAGAAAGTGGGTCCAGGCTGGGGATTGCTTGCTGTTTTTCTGTGCAGCTCAGCATCAGAGAGTGATCTGAGGACTCTCTTTAAGAGACACTGTCAAATAATAAAGTGATAAAAACTAAGCTGCAAATAAAAAAATTTTCTACAGTTTTATAATATAAAGTAAACCTACTTTAACACTTCGGGTGTGATCCAAAAAAATTCAGTCTTATAAATTACAGGGTTGCTTTATTGCCAAGTTAACGGAATGACCAGGGCAGGAGCTGATTGCCAGGGCATGATACCTGGATTAGCCTCATCAGGGGTGCTTTATCTAGGGGTTCCACTGTACTGAAGTAGGAAGTTGAGGGGCTATTTTTTTTATTGCCTACACCTTTTCCTGGTGACAGACCTTGCCTCCCTGCCTGTAGGGACCCAGGAGAGACCAGTCATAGTCCCTTGTCCCGTAGCCACAGGATGAGTCCCAGGACAGACACAGGCAGGACGATCAGGGTCCTTCCCTGAGCTTTGTCTCTCTTCACGAGGCTGTAAGGGCATAAGTGTCAAACTCTGGCAGCCAAGGAACTAGCTTTGTGAGGATACACTGCAGACTGAGACAGAATTAAGCCCACTCCAAGAGAGAAGCGGAGTCCCTGGGTAGTGCAAATGGTTAACGCTCTCAGCAGCTAACTGAAAGGTTGGAGTTCCAAGTCTACCCAGAGGCATGTCACAAGAAAGGCATGGCAATCTACTCCTGAAAAAGCCAGCCTTTGAAAACCCTATGGAGCACAGTTCTACTCTGACACACACGGGGTCACGATGAGTCAGAGTTGATTCCATGGCAACTGGTTTTTACTGGTAAGAGAGAAGCAGAGATGTCAATCTACAGAAGAATGTCTTGATGCTATTGTCCCCAAGGCCAATTGTATGCACATCCTTTTTTTGCAGTTTAGTATTTTCTCCCCCTTTTTGCATAGGCATGAGTTAACTTGGATAGAGTTTCTGTTACTTGCAACTGAAAGAACCCGAGTAATTCAGAAATGACGCCACGGTTTGGGTCTGAAGATGTATTAGTCAGGCTATGGTTGCCAAGTGAAGAAACTCCGTTCTCAATGAGCTTATGCATAAAAGAGCTGGACTGGCTCACAGAACAAGAATGCCCGGTAGAGGTGTTAACTCTAGGTTCCCCTGGATTCAGGTGCTCAGCTGATGTCTTTGGACCCACTCTTTTCCCATAATCCTTTGCTCCACCTTCCTCCATGCTGTTTTATTCTTAGGCTGGCTTTGTCTGTGTGATGGTAAATATCCCCACCTCGCACCCACCCCACCCTGCCCCAGCAGCTTCAGGCTTGCAATGTATTTGGTTCTCATAATACAGAAGGATAGTGACCCTCCATTTCCTGATACCCATATCACCACCAAAGGCAAGCAATCATCAATTCCAGAGGAATGGGCTTTGACTGGTGAGATCTTATCTGTGCTGGTCGGATCCGAAGGCCCTGGGGCATGGTGGGCTGAGCCTGAGCCGCTTCCTCACTACATCAGCAGGATTATTACCACAGACCCAGGGGAGGATGGGCCCTTTTGCTCTTTGGTAGACAAATGTGTCTACACCAAAGGTGTAGGGAGTAGGCTGTAACAGATTGAGCACAGAATACAAAGAACAGGAAATGCAGGTTAGAAACTAGGAAACAGCAATAGATGTGGCAGGAAGATGACAGTTCAGGCACCCAACCTGGCAGAGGAGAGACTCTCTGGCTTCACTCGAGAAGGCGAGGCTCAGAGCTGTGAGTCACATTCTCATGTCTGCTGTACACTCGTGAGAAACCAAAGCAATGTGCATCTTGGCTGATGAGCAAAATCCTGAAAGGGACTCAGTGCAGCAGGCAACCTGGTAAAGCAGTGCACACTAGGGCGGGGCTGTCAGATGCGGAATGGCAAACCAACCATCTCTCATGCACTAGGCTTGGGGTGGGGGCATCCATCTGTGCACAGAAGGCATGAGCGGTGCCTGTGGGGCTTCTGTTTCTCTCTCTCTCTTTATTTTGACAGGGTTTCTCACCATTAGGCTTGGGCAGCTGAGGGCGGGCGGGGGTTGCAAATTAGATGTATAAGGCAGACACTTCTGTTGGGAGCCTGGGGTCCTTCTAAAAAGGCACAGGTGTGTAGTGGCTACAAGGTGTCACCTGGGATTTACTGCCGTAAATGGGTCAGGTGTAAGACAACGGCTGTTAATTAATGCTGACGAGCTGAAAATGCATTGCTTACCCAGAGCTGCTCAGCATGGAACATGTTAGCTAATTCCAAAAAATCTAATTACTGAAATCCCTGGTCTGCATCTCTTTTCTCCAGAATGCTAGCATTTGAAGCACCCGGAAAACATAGGTGTCATTTTGGACTCGCCTTCCCCTCCCATCAGCACATGGTGTTCCGAGAAACGGGTTGGCAAGAAATCCCAGGCTAAGAATCGAGTTAAAGGGACAGGAGGTGCCTGACTTCAGAAGAGACCCAAAATTTTTTTGGCAAAGTAGACAGTGCCGTCTCCTTCACTTGAAGGACTTTCCTCTGGAGGGACCCAAAAGTAAAAGAGACTCAGAGGCTGGGCTAGTCTGCAGTGCAAGTCGTTGGCAGGGCTATAAATCCATCCCAGCTGAGAAAACTATTTGCCTCTTGCACCAAACCAAGCACGCTGGACTTAATAGAATAAAGCTTGTTGGCTGCTTCCATTCTTGAGTTTGGTTCTGTCCACAAAACACTGACTTAAGGCACTTTTGACTTCCCAAACTCCTCCTCTCAATCTGGGTGAAGAGGTGGTATAACCTTGGCTTTTAGCAGGAAAAGCAGAAGGAATGAGCACAGGGAGGTAGTAAAAGTTTAATTCCAGGCCCCAGATAACCACCTTCTTGCAGGGTAAGTGTTACGGTGCACACAGGTGGCCCTGGGACCTTAGAGATACAGACCTACATTTAAACTGCACGTAGCATCAACTGGCAATACTAGTGCAGTAGAAGACATGATTCTCACCCTTCACGAGCACACAGTCAACTTACAAATAAACAACTGCCCACATAAAAATCTCTAGCAATGTGCCTATTAACTGACTTAAGAAAAACTCTAAATTAATGCCTCCTAGGAAGCCCAGCTACCTCCTGAAATGGTTGAACGTTGACCAATTCTTTTTGGTGCAATAGCTCTGTGTATTCCTTCCATCTTCTTTTGATGCTTCTTGCATCGTTCAGTTTTTTACCCATAGAATCCTTCAATATTGCAACTGAAGGCTTGAATTTTTTCTTCAGTTCTTTCAGCTTGAGAAATGTCAAGCGTGTTTTTCCCTTTTGGTTTTCTAACTCCAGGTCTTTGAACATTTCGTTATAATACTTTACTTTGTCTTCTCAATCAAGGAAGAAGTCCAAGCTTCACTGAAGGCATTGGTGAAAAACACAGCTCTAGCAACTGGTGGAATATCAACTGAGATGTGTCAACAAGCTGATACAATGCTGGAAGTGCTCACTCATCCATACCAAGAAATTTGGAAAAGAGCAACCTGGCCGACTGACTGGAAGAGATTCATGTAGGTGCCTATTACAAAGAAAGATGATCCAATGGGATGTGGAAATTATTGAACAATGTCATTAATATCACATGCAAGTAAAATTATGCTGAAGATAATTTTAAAAAATGGTTTCAGCAGTGTATCAACAGGAAACTGCCAGAAATTCAAGCTGGATTCAGAAGGGGATGTGGAACAAGGGGTATCATTGCTGATGTCAGATGGATCTTGGCTAAAAGCAGAGAATACCAGAAAGATGTTTCCCTGTGTTTTATTGACAATGAGAAGACATTCGACTGTGTGGATAACAAATTATGGATAACATTGCAAAGAATGGAAATTCCAGAACACTTAATTATACTCGTGAGGAACCTGTAATAGACCAAGAGGTGCTTGTTCGAACAGGAAAATCAGGAAAGGAGAACGTCAGGGTTGTATCCCTTCACTATACTTTTCAATCTACATGCTGAGCAAATAATCCGAGAAGCTGGACTATATAGAGAAGAATGGAGCATCAGGATTGGAGGAAGACTCATTCACAACCTACGTTATGCAGATGACACAATCATGCTTGCTGAAAGTGAAGAGGACTTGAAGCACTTACTGATGAAGATCAAAGACCACAGCCTTCAGTATGGATTACACCTCAGTGTAAAGAAAACAAAAATCCTCACAACTGGACCAGTAAGCAACATCATGATAAATGGGGAAAAGATTGAAGTTGTTAAGGATTTCATTTTACTTGGATCCACAACCAACACCCATGGAAGCAGCAGTTAGAAAATCAGGTGATGTATTGCATAGGGCCGATCTGCTGCAAAAGACCTCTTTAAAGTGTTCAAAAGCAAAGACGTCACTTTGAGGGCTAAGGTACGCCTGACCCAAGCCATGATATTTTCAATCACCCCATATGCATGCGATAGCTGGTTGATGAATAAGGAAGACTGAAGAATAATTGATACCTTTGAATTATGGTGTTGGTGAAGGATATTGAACATACCATGGACTGCCAGAAGAATGAACAAACCTGTCTTTGAAGAAGTACAGCCAGAATGCTCCTTAGAGGCAAGGATGGTGAGACTTCATCTCCCATACTTGGGACGTGTTATCAGGAGGGACTAGTCCCTGGAAAAGGACATCATGCTTGGTAAAGTAGAGGGTCCATGAAAAAGAGGAGGACCCTCAATGAGAAGGATTGACATAGTGCCTGGAATGATGGGCTCAAACATAGCAATGATTGTGAGGATGGTGCAGGACCAGGCAGTGTTTTGTTCTGTTGTACATAGGGTCACTATGAGTCTGAACTGACTTGATGGCACCTAACAACAACAACAGGAAGCCCAGCAAAGGACTTGGGGTCAGAAGAGGAGACACAACAAAGAAAGATGGGGCTGAGCTGGCCCTGAGGGAGGAGCCTAACTTAGACTTTAAAGATGGAAAGAGAAACATTGGCTGATAAATCACTCACAATATCCACTGAGAGCCTACTCTGAGCAAGACTTGGCGGGGTGGATAACCCGTTGCCACTGAGTTGATTCCGACTCATAGCGACTCTATCGACTTGATGGTAACGGGTTATCCTTCCTGTCAAGTCTTGCCCAGAGTAGGCTGTCAATGGGTATTGTGAGTGATTTATCAGCCAATGTTTCTCTTTGGCAGGGAGAATGAGAGGTAGAATTTAAAGCTGGAATGCCTCCCTGTCTCTGTAAGACCTGCTCCTCTCCAGCTACCCTCCCTTCCAGGTCCAGAGGAGCCCCAACCAAGTAAGCAAGAAGAAGGATGGAAGGAGGAGAGGCAGCAACGCTCAAGAAGGTAGACTCTTGGCTTTTCATTTGCTCTAAAGGACTGGGCACTAAATAATTAGAACATAGGCGCTGACTCCGTGTCATTGTGTAATAGCACATGTTGGCTCTTTTCAGGTCTGGGACTCAGACTCTGTTGATGGGTGAAGTTAAATGTCATCTGTACCTTAATTTCTCCATCACATCTGGGTATAATGACTGTCACACTGCTTTATTTGTTCTAAAGAAAATTGTATCTGCCTCTGAGCTCCCACTTACCAGTGGTCTGAAGCTAAGATTGATTATGGGATGGGAGAGGGATAAATACCCTTCATTTTTGATTCCCATTGAAGCAAAACCAACACAAAGTAATCTCTCAGTAGATTATTCTGCACTCACCTGTTTGTATACGGGGTTTGGTGGAAGCGCCTCTGTCTGCATCTACCTAGTTATGTAGGGGCAGAGAAGCCTGAAAGGAAAGATAATCAGGGTCCTGAGGGCTCCCTTGTTGCTCTTACTCACTCCCTATCATGATCATCACCACTAACACACATGCACACTCATTCCCACACTGCAGTGCTAAGACACAGAGCCCGTTCTGACAGTTTGGGTTGACTTCAACCAGGAAATGACGACAGGGCCCCTGAGAAAAAATCCGTCAAGGAAGGGCATGGCTCCTCTCCTGGCGCCTCTCCTGGCTGGGCCTTGGGGATTGTGGCATGTTCTATGTTAGGTTTAGCAGGTGATCCAAAATATGTGCTAATCTAGCCCATGGAGAAAATCAACCAGATCCAAATAACAAAGAGGAAAGTTTTCCCAGTATGAAACTACTGATTATTAATTGCTCACTAATGACTGCCTTCTATCAAGTTGTTAAGCTGGTAGCAATCATTTATTTTAAAAATAAAATAAATAGAACTTCTCTCCTAATTTGTATTTGTTACTGCTGTCGTCACCACCATTATCACAGGCGTCCATCACTTCAGGAAGAAGAGGTGTAAGTCATTATTTAGGTCATTTCTAATCTCTCCCTAGAGGACAATTGTTCCTTCTAGCATGTTCTCCCGAGCTTTGTTGGGACTAGTTTTAAAAGAATCCTGAAATGAAGTTCTGCCACTGTCCCTGGGAAAGTCTATTCCATGGTTAGATCTTATCACAAGGACAAGTTTCCCCTTGTTATTCTCTCCCAACTCTCTTTTCTAAATGTCATCCTAGCAATCATTAATCACGATGAATAAGAAGTTATAATTAATAGAGGCCCAAATCGTTCAAGTGGAAGATTGCTCTTTTGAATTCTTGTATTTTTCTTGGAAAATATCCTTGAGTTAATTATTTAGTATTTGGGATTTTTTTTTTTTTTTTTTTTTAACCACAGTCTTGTTTCGGAAAAGAACAAATCGATCACAGTAACATGGAGGGTGAGGGGATTATGTATAATGTATGCAGGAGACAGACGTTAAAAATAAAAACAAGGCTGGGGGCTTAGCTGCTGCCCCTGCTGGCTTTTTAGAAAGGAAAAAGATAATGCTAAGACTCAGCTGTGCAGTTCTTAAGGCTGCTCCTAGGGTACAAGTGAAATACACACCCGGAGAGAGATGCTCATTGTCAGGTTCCGTTAGAAGTCAGTGGGAAGAGCTGCACTGGGCTGGACCACGGATAAAAGACCATGGGGAGTAAGGAGAGGAAGTAATTTTCAAGCATATGGAAGCATTTGTCTGGCTACGGCTTCCCTAAGGACTGGCATTTAGTGTACTAAGGAGTCCTATCTTTTAGATGGAGCCATCCTGCACCCCCAGGGTTAAAAACCTACGTCTACACTGGAACCAGATAAACTTCTGAAAACCAAACATTTAAAGTTCTAAACAGAGATGTGGAGGCAACCTATCAAAAATGAGACACTGAAGTGTGCTCCTTGGAAACATGCACTGTAGAGTCCCTGGCTCCATGGCTGAGGGGGAGAGGTAGAGCGTGGATACCTCTAAAGTCCGCATACCGGCCTCCCTGTTCCTTGGTTTGCTGGCATTGCCTTGGCAACTAGGACATCTGTCCCGGGGCTAGTGGTAAGATCGTGTTCGCAGGTACAATTCATATTTATATCCTACATTCCCTTGTTAGCCTCATTGATGCCACTTGTTTTTAAAAAGGACATCACTGTGTATTTATTCTCCAAGCTCAGCAACTTCTGGGACTGCAAGGCCCCAGGGAGGGGTCCTATTATGCTGCTGGGCTCTGTGCTGTTCATGACATCTTTCTGGCATTGGGTTACAATGCCTGGCCTGCATCCCTGCTGACCTGAGTTCACCCTGGTAGCCTTGGGAAAGCCTTGAGTCAAGG
This sequence comes from Dugong dugon, assembly GCA_030035585.1. NCBI lineage: Eukaryota > Metazoa > Chordata > Mammalia > Sirenia > Dugongidae > Dugong > Dugong dugon. Next base: position 73,429,338 of record CM057472.1, read on the forward strand.
GATCGTCGTTGCAGTGGGAATCGTGACGAAGAAGTAGAGTAGCTTGGGCATTGCAGTTGGAAGTTCTGAACTGTGCAAGGCTGGGGATGGAGCTGTAGTGCTCAAATCCAAGTATGAGGGGCTGAAATTCTTTCATTCATTCCCTCCTGAGGCATTAACATAATTAGAAATTAGTTTTAATAATGGCAATATACTGCAAAGTGAGTTCATTGGCTTTTAAAAAAAAAATTGTTTCACAGCCCCGAATCTTTTCACATTGTGGTAAATTGTTGGCAAAAATGGCTCTGATTCTTCCCCTTCCTATTCCACATCTTTTATTAATGTGACTTTGTAGCTTTCCAGTCCCTGGGTGGTGCAAATCATTCGTGCGTAACTACTAACCTAAAGATTGGTGGTTGGAACCTACCCAGTGGCACCGGGGAAGAAGAACTTGGCCTTCTGCTTCTGTAAAGATTATAGGCAAGACAACGCTATGGAACAGTTTTACTTTGTAACACATGGGGTCACCATGAGTTGGAATTGACTCGACGGCAATAGGTTTGGTTTGACTTTTTGCAGATTTCTCCATGAAGAGAAGGAATCTGTTTTCCCTGCCCTCAAATCTGGGCTGGTCTGTGACTTGCTTTGGCCAATAGAAAGTGGCAGAAGTGATGGTGTGCTAGTTTGGAGCCTAGGCCTTAAGAAGCCTTAAACACTTTCCTTCTCCCTCTCAGAACCTTGCCGCCTTGAAAACAAGCCTGGGACAGGTTTGTTCTCTGCTGGAAGAACGGAGGCCATGTGGAGGAGATGCCAATTGTCCCAGCTTGAGGCCATGATAGATCATCTTATGATCTGCCCACCCCAAACATGTGAGAGGGTCCAGCCAAGATAAGCAGAGCTGTCTACTCAACTTCCAGCTGTCTGCAAATGCCTGAGTGGGCCCATCTGAGACTAGAAGGCTCCCAGCTGACCCATAGACTTGTAACCAATAATCAGTGCTTATCATTTTAAGCTACTCAGTTTCAGGTTGGCTTGTTTTACAGCAATAGCTAAGAGACACACACACAGAGCAGGGAAGGTTTGTATATGCATCAACACTCCAGTTAGCAAATAGAGCCAAGTCCTCAGTTTGCCATCAGGCATGCCAAACGCATTCTTAGCAATGAATAGACAAGGTAGAATCTGTCAACCAAGCCTGGAAGAATTTATAGTTATTAGGAATTCCAGGGTTGTCCATCAGCCATGGCCATGGAGAGATAAGAAGGTTGTAGCATGACCCCTGAGGAACCAACTTACTAGGGAAAGCCAAAATGGGACCTGTTCCACCTGTGGCCAGAATTTTAGAAGCCAGGGGGAAGTTGCCATGACAACCAGCACACATTCATTATGCTGCCAATGCCGTCTTCTGGTCAGTGATTCATCAGATGCACCTTCAGTCCTGTTGGCAGCCTCTCTCTTACCCTACCCACCATGCTCACCTCTGTGGTCTGCAGATTTGTTCCCATAATCACAGAGGCTGGGGGCTGGTAGCCCCCTATGAGGAGGGTTTGCCAACCCTGGTGGAGAGGAGTTTGGGCCTCCAGTGCTCCTGAAACACTTAGCTACAGTGGGGTGGCTCTTACTTTTGCACACGAGCTTCCTCATAGTTCCTGATTGGTGAAAAACCCATTGCCGTTGAGTTGATTTCGATTCATGGAGATCCCACGTATTACAGAGTAGAACTGAACACCATAGGGTTTTCTTGGCTGTAATCTTTATGGAAGCAAATTGCCAGGTCTTTCTTCTGTGGCGCCACTGGGTGGGTTCGAACAAGCAACCTTTATGTTAATAGTCAAGTGCAAATCATCCGTACCACCAGGGACTTTCTGAATGGTGAAAAGAGAACAGCACCACAGGGACCAGGCTGGTCATGGCCCTCCTTTCAGAAGGGGTTACTCTTGCCCTCACTCTGTTCCTGAGGTCATGGCTCTCAAGACTGGGCTGAGCAGAAAGGGAGCAGGGCCCTTGAAGGTGGGGTATGAGGGGAGTTGCATGGTCCCTGAATTTCTAAAACCCTCCTGCATTGGCCTGCCCAGCCCTGCCCTCCACTCCCCTGGTCTGAAATTCCCACTGTCAGTCAAAAGTTGGCTTTTTAAAATGATTGTACTGAATATTTATTAAACACTTCTCATGTGTCAGCCACTAAGCTAAGTATTTTTATATATCATTTCATTTATTTTTCTCACCAATATGAGGCAGGTAATATTATTGCCACTTTTGAGGAGGAAACTGAGGTATGGGAGAGTTAAGTAAGTTGCTTGGGGTCAGCTGGTCATGAATAACAGAGCTGAGATTGAAACCCAGGTGCCTGGTTTGAAGGACACAACTATCCCTCACTATGCTGTGCCAGCTTAGGCAGTAAAGAGACAGATGCTACCTTCAAAAGGCCACTGTTAAACTGTGAGCCATAGCTAAATGGAGAGATTGAGAACCCAGAGTTCTATCAAATACTTTAAAGCAGTATCACCTCAAAAAATAGTGCAGAGGCTCCCAGGAGGTGGGGCCCAGGACCCCTCAGTTGTCCAGAGTACAGTAGGGTGGGGGCAAGTGTGGCTTTGACATCAGTCTTGTGCGGTCCCTCAGCTCTCCCACAACACTGTGCCTAGCTGCATTCTAGCAAGCATCCTGCTGCAACCTCTCAAGTGACTTTCTTGTCCCCTAGGAGGCAAGAAAGACATTTCTCTCCTTGCTTCCAGACCAGCCCATGTGGTGAGGACTCAGTGACCGTGGGTCAGGCATGGCAGAGGGGCTGCGCATAGTATCAGGTGAGAGAGGCCTATTTGCCGAAAGCACCACCTCAGACTGCCTGCCTGACTAAACACTCCCCGTTATTAAAGGTAATGTAAAGGCTCTAAATGAGGCATGGGTGGTTCAGTGGTAGAATTCTCACCTTCCATGTGGGAACTGAGGTTTGGCTCTCGGCCAATGCACCTCATGCACAGCTACCACCTATCTGTCAGTGAAGGCTTACACGTTACTGTGATGCTGAATAGGTTTCCACGGAGCTCCCAGACTAAGACAGACTAGGAAGAAAGGCCTGGCAATCTACTTCTGAAAAATCAGCCAGTGAAAACCCTATGAATCACAGCAGTCCCATCCACAACCAATCATGGGGGATGACACAGGACTAGGCAACATTTTGTTCTGTTGTGCGTGGAGTTCCCACAAGATGGGGGCTGACTTGAAGGCTGACAGCAAAGGCTCTAAGAAGAGGACAAATCATTCTAGAGGAGTTTGGAGTGCAGAGACTACTTTTGGTGGTGGTAAGACCAGATAGAGGAGAGGGCACTGATCTGAGTTTTGAAAAGGCGGGAAATGCTATTTATCTCTCACACCCTTATCATTACTACCTTCGTGGCGACAGTTGCTGCCTGTGCAGTGGATGACAGTATGAGAGTGACTGTTGTGGCTGGTCTAATTTTATTTCCCTTTCAGAATAGAAAGTTAGACTTGTGGCTACGGGTACTAAGAAACCAAAATGGCTTAGCCATCTACTATTGACCATAGTTGATCAGTTAGGGAGACTGCTCTGTGCGAGGAAGCAGTGGGAGGGGGCACTTGGGGCCATCCTTAAAGGCTCACAGAGTTGGTATGGGGCACACCCAAAGCTAGGCCTAGACTCAAGTCTATAAAGGTAGTGTTTCTTCCCAGGTGGTCCTTGGGCCACCTGCATCAGGTTCCCATAGAGGGCTAGTTAGAGAAGTAGGTTCCTGGGTCCCCTAAACCTACCCCAGGATGAAGGGGACTGGGCCTGGGAATCTACTTGTCCAGCAAACTCTTCTGATGATCCTTCTTAGCAAGCTAAATTGGAGAACCACCACCTGAAGGAATCTGCCCCAGCCCTGGCAGACCAGTGGAGGCCTCACATGCAGGCTCCAAGGTCAGGTGGGCAAGCGCAGTGCTCCCTCAGTCCTTAAGACAACCTCATTCTCCATACATTCCCTCCTGCTCCCAAACAGACCTGCACACCAGAATTGCCTGGAAATTTTTTTCCTAAAATAAGTATTTTAAGACCTCATCCTAGAACCTCATAGGATAGGGCCCAGGCATCTCACTGTATTTTTAGGTAAAAAATCTCCCCAGTGGACTTTGATGCCAGCCAGGTGAGGGAACCATTGGACTCTATTCACTCTGGGTCATACGCAGGTGACATCAACAGGTGACTCTCAAATCAATTCTCAAGATCAAAATCCACCACCACCCTTTTAGTGTATTTGCTTGGGCTATGTGTTTTTTCCCCTTTAATTTTTAATCTGGGGGTGCTCTGAGTCAACTAATTACTGACTCTTTGAAAACCAGAAGGAGAACAATGATTGTGAACTTGTAGGAGGCAAACTGAAAACAACATGCCATGTGCAACGAAATCAGCATAAATTCCCCAAATGGCATCACACACTGCCAAGACAACTTTCCAAGGCTTCACTGTCTGCCTCAGGAGAGTATAGACCTTTGAGGGGTTCAACTACCCTCCACACATGTGCTTCTAGGGAGCCTGGCATAAGAAAGGACCAGAATGTTTTGATAATAAAGTTCCCAGGGTTTTAGAATAAAGGGAAGGGCAGGTAAGTTGGAACCCCACTTGCAATTCTGTAATAGCTTTGATTGCTAATAGTTAGTCAATGATTCTATTGTGATATTTGCATTATTAACCTAATTGAAAAATAACTGATGGATGGTGTCCTTATTAGGGGTACATATCACATGTGAATATCCACTCATTCATTCAACAAATACCTATTTACCATGTGTAAAACACTGGACAAGCCATATGGCTTCTGCTTTCAAGTTGTTTGTGGAAAGGGAGGTGTGATGCAAGAAAGGGACTACAAATTAAGAAGTTTAAGGGAGATACTGTTCTGCTCAGGGGAAATAAAGATGCTTTCAAGGAGTAGATGAAATTTGAATAGGGCCTTGAGAAGCAGGTTGGATTTGCAGAAGTGGTGGAGACACGTGATGTAGGGGAGGAGGGATGGACAGCAGAAATGAATGAACAGAAATAGGTGGGTATAGGATAAATTTGGAGAACAGTGTGGCATTCTGTTTGATTAGCACGTAAAGGATTGGAGAGCTTTATAGTTGACAACAGTCTCCCTGGGTGGCTCAGATGGTTAAACACTTGGCTGCTAATCAAAAGGTTGGAGGTTCGAGTCAACCTGGTGATCTGTTTCTGAAAGGTCACAGCCTTGAAAAACCTATGGAGCAGTTCTACTCTGACACACATGGAGTTGTCATGAGTTGGAATTGACTCAATGGCTACTAACAACAGCAACAACAACACGGTTGACAATGGTTTTGGTTTGTGGTCGAAAAGATGATGATAGTGGATCAGATGATGTCAGACCTAAAAGCGGGGTGACTCATAGGCAGCTTGGATGTCCCATTGTTTTCTTCCACTGCTCATGAAAGACATGACCAACTGATCCTGTAATCTTTTCTACTAACTTTGGATACAGCCTTAGAATCCTTTTCCACACAGTACTCCACATGGCCATCACCAATCAATTGGAGTTGGCTCATGAGGAAAAACTTACTCCACACTCTTCCCTCCTCACTTTTGAAGGCTAAGGAAATAGCATTTTATTCTGGAGATGGTGACTGGAGGAAACAGTTTTGTTTTTTTTAATTGAAGGGGTGATATAATTAAGCACATCCTTTTGGATCTGGCAACAGAGTCTTTAAAGGACTGGGAATGGGTGCAGGGTGTAGTTGAGCCTGGGAGACCAGTAAAGAAGCTATTGCAATAGTTCTGCTAGAGGTAATGAAAGCCGTTATCAGGGAAGTGACAGTGATGATGGGAGCAGAAAGGGGAGGGCAGATGCAAGAGACCTTTTGAGGGTAGAATTGGCAGGGCTTGAAAGCTCATCAAATACTGGGAGGCAGGAGAGATTAGATGACTCAAATTTTATAGCTGGGAATATCATAATGCCCCCAGCAAAGGAAGGGAGCTCAGAAGGAGAAGCAGGCTTTAGAGAGGTAGGTGACAAATTTAATTCTGGAATATTGAGTTTGAGGCTGGCAACACATTCTGGAGGAGATGTTCAGGAGAAGTTTGGAAATGTGCGACCAAGATTAGAAAGAAGAGCTACCAATGTGAATTTGGGATGACGAACCTAGAGCTGATAGCTGAAGGTGTAGGAGTCGATAAGATCACCAAGGGAAAGAATGTAGAGGAAACATAAGGAGCGAAGTGGAGGGAAGAAGGCAGAGGACAATAACCACCTGTTTGTTAACCTATTACAGGACAAATTTTGATTATATTTACCCTTCCTAAGTCTAATTGTTTCTAGCCTATTTGAAAATATTCACTTTCATGTACTGAAAGCCTCCAATGAATACAGCACTTCCCAACCTCCCCATCCAATTAATCAGGTTCAGGAAAAAATATAACACTCAGACCCAGCTGATAAGCATCAGTGAATAGTTCCTGTGCACATTTGCAGTTTTGTTGATCTGCATGCACAGATATGTTAGCACAACTTGTGGCGATGTGCTAAGATGTGTTTTTTTCTTTAAAATGTCCCAAGCACATAGTTCATCTGCACTCTGAATGACAGATCAGGGAGGGTTTCCCAGGCCAGCCTTGGCCCTGCTTCAAGGCCATAGCCTCTGCCTCTCAGTTCTGGCCAGAGGACCGGGTGCTCTAGGGGATCAGAGGGGAGTTTTTGGGACAGAACTTTGACACAAGGGGCTTGCCGACCCCTTAAGAGAGCTTCCTCTTGGCTTGAAGACTGAAATGGAAGCACCCAACCGGGCCTGACTCATGAAATTTGAGGGGTCCCAGAGCCCGAATATACATCCTCAGAGACGCTATTAGACCCCACCCAGTGTTTAACCACTTTAAACCCCTCAGTGGATCCTAAAGCAGACTGCTAAAGCAAATATCAAGAGAAACATTCTGCAGAGATGTGTATTGGGGGAAAAAGAAAACACTTTAATAAGTTAAGTGTCGTTGTTAGGTACTGTCAAGTCAGTTCTGACTCATAGCGACCCTATGTGCAACAGAACGAAACACTGCCCAGTCCTGTGCCATCCTCAAAATTGTTGTTATGCTTGAGCCCATCATTGGCTTCCAACCTGAGGGGCTCATCTTCCAGCACTATATCTGCTGCTATTCATAAGATTTCACTGGCTAATTTTTTCAAAAGTAGACTTCCAGGTCCTTCTTCCTAGTCTGTCTTAGTCTGGAAGCTCAGCTGAAACCTGTCCACCACGGGTGACCCTACTGGTATTTGAAATACCGATGTCATAGCTTCCAGCATCACAGCAACAGGCAAGCCACCACAGCCCAACAAACTGACAGACGTGTAGGGAATAAATGAGGTAACACTATATGAATTCAAGGAGAAAAGTAAACTCCCGTATCAATTACCCGAATTTTCTATAAAAGCTCATCTTCTTTCAAAGCTCATCTTTCTTTAAAAGCTCCAGCTTTGTCATGCCTCTCCCCATCCAGATCCTTTTCATACTCCTCCTTGGGAGAGATGTATAACACAGGAACATTTAGCAAAGACACCTGCCTGTGGCGTGGTTTCCTAGTAGGAAATCTTGTCCCTCAGGCTTGTGGGACGTCCGGTAGCTTCCTCCTCACTGCTGGCTCCACTGAGTTGATATCATCTGACTCCTTGCTCTCCTCTTACAGGGGTCTGTCTTGGCCTTCCTCATGTCCATTGCCTCCTTGGCCAAAGTCTTGCTTTTGCCCAAATGGAGCTTCTGCTATGCCTGAGGCTGTGGGGGTGACCACTGCTTGGCTGGAGGCCCCCCTTGTTTCTTGGCAGGGGCCATTCCTGCCCTTCTGTGAGGGTTTACAACTGCTTTCTCGTCAGAGTTAACTACACTTACTTTGGCTGGTGAAACTATTGCGTTCGTTGATTTAGCCACAGGCTTTTCGCCCTTCTTCTGAGAGACAAAATTGTCTTTACTCCTCCCCAGTCCTGACCTAAGATTATAATGGTAATCATTTTTCTGATAATAGTAGTAGTTAGAACTCACATGGATTGGACTTACTGTGTGTCAGATGCTGTTTTAAGATCTTTACAATGAGAACTCATTTAATCCTGTCAATAACCTATAAGATTGAAATGGGCATTATTATTATCATCCCCATTTCACGCATGGGGAAACTGAGGGACAGAGAGTTTAAATAACTTGCTCAATGTCACAAAGCTAGTAATCTAAGTAAAGACTTAAACATGTGCCTGGAATATGGAAAGTTCTAGAAAAATGTTTTCTGCTATGTTATTTCTATTGTTAATTCACGTCTGCCTCTGACTGGCTGGGTGACCTTGGGCAATTTACTTCATTTTTCTAAGCTTCAGTTTCCTCATCTGTAAAATACAGATCATCTATAATTTCCCTTCCAGTAGTAACCTTCACCCTCTTTTCTCCTCTCTTTCCTGCTTTTCTGCAGAATAAATCCTATTTTTTTCCAGGGAATCTATCTATCTCTCTAGCATTCTCTGGGTTTTGCAAAGAAATAATTGCTGGACTGCTCCAGAAGCTTCAAGAAAGTAACTTGAAATAATGCCCAGGGGGTATTTTGTCAGGTTCCCTTTCCCTCAAAGGGCCATGGAGTTGCAGCTACCACAGCTATCTCCATGAGCCTTCATTAAATCAGTGTTTTGATACTAAATCAATGTTTTCCAACCTGAATTCCCACTGGGAGAGGAGAGGAAAGAGACATGAGAGTCTGGGTCAGTTCTCAATCACACTTCTTCTTTAGTTAGATCTTGTCTGCTCTGCATTAAGTCCACAAGGATCCCAACACACACGGATTTGGCCAGAACAGAGGTTAGAATCAAGGACTCTCCTTTGGCCATCAGAGGATTTCCTTCTCTTGGAATAAGCACAGTGACAGCGGAGGTGTTTGTTTTGCTTCCTGATCTGTTGCCATTTATAGGCTATCAAAGTTCTGGGCCTCCAGCCCCCTAGAGAGACTGGCAAGCCCACAGGCTAGTAGTGAGGGCTTCAGACCTTGGTGCTAGTGGGATTTCTCTGATCCCATCTTGTAAAGTCCAGTAAAACCACCAGCATGGAGGTCTCTGGTCAGGGTGCTGAAGGACAGAGTTAAGAGAGGAAGACTGTCTTCGTGTCCTGTAAAGCACAATGCGGTGCCCTTGGCAAGGCAACATGGAGGAAGCCTGCTGAGTATTAAAGCAATAGCTAACATTTATTGAGAGCTTACAATGTGTCAGCTGCTGTGCTAAGCACCATTTAATCCTCACAATGACCCTCTGAAGTAGGTATTATTATTACTATCATCATCAACACTTGGTCAATGATGAGATAATGGAGGCTGAGCAGCTTGCCAGAGTCACACAGCTAATGCCAGATTGACACCAAAGTTTGTTCCCTTACCCATTGCACCACCTACTGCCTTCCTCATGAGTCCTCGGTGCTAAAGACCACCCCCTCGTGCAGATAAGGGGACTTGAGGACCATGGCTGAGAGTCTGTCTTGGCCACACCCTTGAGTTGGGTTTGCTTCTAAGAGGACCTTTAGTCTCAAGTCTAGGTCTGTGTGCTGTGGATTCAGAAGCTCTGTTATTGGTTTAGCTGTGGGGTATTGGGCCCGGAGGAAATAATTCCTACTGATTTCATAATAGGATTCAGGATACCAGAATGCCGATGGAAGTTTACAGCGTGATCTGCACCAGCCATCTGTGTGATAATTCCTCCTGGCAGGTGGTCTGCTTAGGTGACCACACTGCAGGTATGAAAGTTGCTCAGGGGATATTCTGATGCAGTGAATAACTCTTCTCTAGGTCGAAATTATTGGTACCGGTCTTTGGAAGTTAGGATACCTTCCTTCTTGATCAGTTTTGGAGATGTTCCAATACATTCTTACTCTACAACTTTTATATTCTAATATTCCTCCTTAGGTCCCAAATGTTCTGTCATTACAACTCTGCCTTATGAAAATCATGATAGAATTTCTGACATTAGTTTTACAGTACACTGTTGTTGTTTTTGCTAACTGAAAGTTTGGTGGTTCAACTCCACCAGCAGCTCCTTGTGAGGGAGACCTGTCTACCTGCTCTCATAAAGATTACAACCTAGAAAACCCTAAGAGGAAGTTCTACTCAGTCATATGGGGTTGCTGTGAGTCAAAATTGACTTGACAGCAACCAGCAACATGGTAGACCAGATTCATCACTTACTTCTCTGGATGGCTGTGACCCTTTCTTTCCACTCCATTTAACAGGTGATTAGGCACTGTCTTGGTGTCTTAGGAACCCGAGTGGCAGAGTGGTTAAGAGCTCGGCTGCTAACCAGAAGGCTGGCAGTTCAAATCCACCAGTCACTCCTTGGAAACCCTATGAGGCATCCTGCTATGTCATATAAGGTTGCTATGAGTCAGAGTTGACTTGACGACAAAGAGTTTGGTGTCTTTGCTAAATATTCCTGTGTTATACTTCTCTCCCAAGGCCTAATCTTGGGCTTCTCTCAAATCTTTTAATAGAAGGTTTGATAAAGTGACATAAATACCTAGTCATTATATAACCTTTTGTTATTTAAAAAATGCTTTAGTGGTCATCACCATACCTAATCCCCACATCGGTCAGGTGAGTTAGTGGGAAAGTATTAATACCTTCATTCTACAAATAAAGAAATGGAGGCTCAATAAGGGTAAGTGACCTACCCAAAATCACCCAGGAGACGAGTGGTGGAGCTGGCCTTGAAACATGAACCACAGATGTCTCATTTTATTTCCACTGAACTATGCTGTCTTTCTAGGCATTTGATTCCAAGCGCAGTGACTTTTTAGTTATAATGCCTTGCTAGATAGGACTGCAACAAGTATTTCTCAGCGGATTCCAGTGAGTTATTATACTCATTGAGTGGGTATAGGGTTAACCCAAGCAGTAGTAAAAGCAATGCTGTAGATTTCTGTCCTTAGCAGACTTCTTTATTTTCACATCTGATATCTGAACCAGTCAAAGGCTAGGAAGACCTACAACCCTACATTCCTGTTCGGCCAAGAAAACTAAACAAACAAAAAAAAAAAAAACAAAAAACAAACCCATCCTGAATAAACAAAGCTGCCCAGTAGACAAGGAGAAATGAGAACCATCAAATAGAAAGCAGCCTGTTTTTTTGCCTTCACCTATCCTGACTGCTGTTGAGTTTTGCTGGCCAGTTGGTCCTTGTATTATTTACCTTCTGGTGTTCTTGTTCCTCCAGCTGTTAGACACTCATCACCTTAAGGCCCTCTTCTGGGTTTAGCAAGGTAATCAGTTCTACCCAAGTCATCGTTTCCCTTCTTGGTCAGGTCACAGGACTGAGCTGGAAGGTGGGGACTGGCTTGTGTCCTCCAAAGCCTGCAGGTTCGGGCTCCGTATCCTCATATAGAAACTCCTTCCAACAGCAGTGGAAGAGGGTTAGACCTGCTCCTTTAAGTTGACTGCCAAGCCTCAGTCCCAGATTCCTGACACACTAACACCCTCCTGGGAGGCTGAGAAAGGAATTGCTTCATTTAGAGGCAGTCAAGTGGATAGTTGGTGGGAGGCATCTGCTTTGGAAATGCATTTCTCACAGCCAGGGCTGGATTAAGGCATGTGAGAACCCTAAACATTGATAATCTGTGGTGCCCCCTCCTCTGCTTACTCATGCATTCAAATAGGATATGTGAGTTAGATACACACATGTATATATACATATGTGTGTGTCTCTTAGCTATCCACGATGTAACTTCTTTTTAAATGCAACTATAATATTAGTGATTGAGTGCAAAAGTGGCATTTGCCATTTTAGCGCAATGAGATGAACTGGATTATAAAATTTTTAGTGGATGCGAGGTACTAAGATTTTTACTATATACCACATTTTCTACAAAAAGAATATTCCACATATTCTACAACAAAGAAAATGAGTCAGTGAACTTAGTTGTTTCAACAATCAATGTAAAATTCTGTTGATCTCTCACAGTGAAAAATTGACTTTCACCAATATTACTTTAAATGGGTCATACTTCAGTTTTGATGCTTGTTTCATAATAAATGTTATAAATAAACAAATGAAAAGATATCATAAAACAAAATTTAGTGATCAGACAACAAATATTACAACAAATTACTGTATTTTTAGATAGATCCTTCATCTCCAACATGTTATAATTAAAAACATTTCTTTCTGTTCTTTGCTCTTACAAATTCTTCAGTGATTTCATCACAATTAAGCTGCCAAACAATATCTACCTCCATGCATAATAAGGATAATGAAGTGAGTCTTTCTTCAATCATTGTTGTGCTCTCGCTTTTTCTTGTGTCCTGTCTGCTTGGCATCTATGGATCTTTGCTTTGGACAACTGTGCCCCTGTTTTGTTGATGCCCTAAGCACTTGCACTTGCTTACCTTGCTTGTTGGGTAATCCATCCCTGCTCACAGCAAATAACATTTGCATGACTGTGTCTGCAAATATCACTGGGGCATTTGCTAAGTTAAATACAATGCCTCTGCTTGCCTGAACTTCCCCTTGCTCCAGCCCTAAAGTGCTCCTGGAGTCTGGGATATCCACCTTGGGCTGGAACTCTCCCCTTAACTCAGTCCCTTGAGTGTTATGTATTTCCTTTCTTGACTTGGGCAGATACATCTCTTGCACACAGAGAATCTAGATTTTAAGCTAATTCTGATTTGGATGGTCCATAACGTAGAGGCAATAACAGTAAGAATTTTCTTGATGACCGCTTATAATTTCTATTTTCTGCCTCAGATATACCAACAACACAATATGATAGCCCTTTTCTCTCTCTCTCTCTGTGTCTCTCTCTATATATATCTCATCACTATATAAATATAGTGCTATACCACTTGTATAACCTTACCCCACTGTCTTAGTTATCTAGTGCTACTATAACAGAAACACTACAAGTGGATGGCTTTAATGAACAGAAATTTATTCTCTTACAGTCTAGGAGGCTAGAAGTCTGAATTCAGGGTGCCAGCTCAAGGAGAAGGCTTTTCTATCAAGTCTGGGGGAAGGTTCTTCTCTTCAGTCTTCCCCAAGTCTAGGAGCTTCTCAGCGCAGGGACCCCAGGTCCAAAGGACACACTCCACTCCTGATTCTTTTTGCTTGGTGGTAAGCAGGTCCCTTTCCTCTCTGCTCACTTCTCTCTTTTATATCTCAGAAGAGATTAACTCAAGATACAACCTAATCCTGTAGATTGAGTCCTACCTTCTTAACACAATTGCCTCTAATCCTGCCTCATTAACATCATAGAGGTTAGGATTTACAAACTTAGAATAATCACATCAGATCACAAAATGGTGAGCAATCATACAATACTGGGAATCATGGCCTAGCCAAGTGGACACACATTTTTGGGAGACACAATTCAATCCATAACACCCACCTTGTCTTGATATTTTCACAAATATGCATTATCTTTCCTCAAATATTATAAGCCCTTGACAGAGGGAAACTATATCTTTTATTACACTGAATCATCTATATGCATACATATGTTGTATTTAGACATATGTGTATATATACCTGTATAAGATCATATGAGCATAATGAAATATATTGAAGGGTACATATTAGATTGTTAACATGGGTTATCTGGGTGATGGGTGGCTAATGTGGTCAGAGTGTGAGAGGAGATGGTTAAATAAAGAAAACAGAAGAAAAGAAAAGACTACGCTTGAAAAAATAGCTTGAAAAACAAATGACAACAACAACAACAACAAAAAAAGCATATTCCTGGCCCAATGCTGTGAATTTGGGAGAGAAAAAAAAAAAAGCCAAGACGAATCAGCCAACCACATTTGTGCATTTATGTAAAGTTTGACATGTTTGTATATGTGTGTAGAAGTTAACATAGAACACAATTATGAAAGAGAAGACAAATACTATACACATAACAGGCATTCAATAAATACCTGGGGAATGAATGAAGGCTGAATAGTGTGCTGTATGTGATAATTCTATAGATTTGAATTTTCAAAGAACTACTTATTTGCTAATAATATGACACCTACAAAGCTTTCAGTATGTTCTCAGAATCAGAATCACTAATGCTTCTCTGGTTCCTGAGCAGGGGGAGCTGCCTGGGAGAGTCCCAGTTTCCTCTATGGCCACACTGTACATGGGTCAGCTGTATCAGGATTAGCTGGGATGGTGGTTAAAAATGGAAATTACAGGGTCCCAACCTTGATATATTGAATTAGTATCTGTGGGGAGTGGGGCTTGGCAATCTTCAGTTTAACAAGCTTCCCAGGTGATTTTTATGCTCACTAAATCTTCAGAACCATTGCTCTAGGCATTATTAGCTGCCAAAGCGATGCACTGCTTTTATAATTATTCTTCAAACAAAGCAAACGATTATTTGCTGTATTAAAAAAAAATCATGCCTCATTGTCTGACTTTTTTTTGTTTTATTGCTAGTATTTAAAAGACCTAATTAATGTGAACTTTCTAATGTGTAGATAGAAATCAGTTGCCATTGAGTCAATTCAGAGAACGGCACTCCATAGGGTTTTCAATGGCTAATTTTTTCGGAAGTAGATAACTGTGTTTCTTCCAAGGCACCTCTGGGTGGATTTGAACTGCCAACCTTTTGGTTAGTAGCTGAGCATTTAACTGCTTACACCAGATAGAACTTCCCACCGACTCCATTTAACTTGGCAGAAACCGAATTCCCTAAACTGAAATGACTCAGTTTCTTCTACTATACCAGCTATGTGCAATGTTGACCTGCCCTAGCAAAACAATTTTAGCTCTTTTGTGACCCTAAAACAAATTTCTAAAACCAAAATGCAACATATCAAACATTCATAAAGCATAAAGAATAATATAATGATCATCTAAATTCTTAATACCCAGCTTTGTCAAATCTTAACATTTTGCTTTGCTTTCTTCAAATATATTTTTTTCATAAATAAAACATCATAGAAAGAAGCATGTAGCCCTCATTGACCCATTTTCCTTCCTCCCTCCCCAAAGGTAGCTGAATTTGGTGTTTTTTATTACAATACGTGTTTGTATATTTTTACTAAATAATGTATTCATACACAATATGGTTTGACATATTTTAAACTTTATATAAATGGTATCAGATTGCATGTATTTTTCCGCAAATAGGTTTGTTTTGCTCGATGATTTACCATGTTGACATATATTGCTCCAGCTCATTTTAACTACTGAACAGTGTGGCATTGTGTAATAATACAGTGTTTATAGAATGATATTAGCATAGTGTTAGTATAGTATGCTGTTATATGAAGGTAGCAACATTTTTTACCTGTTCTTTTTTTATTTCTTCAGTGGACATTTAAGTTGATTTCATTTTTTAACTATTATGAACAATGCTGAAATGTACTTTATTTGTAAATTTCTCCCAGTGTGTGAGAATTTTATATATCTAGCAATAGATTTGTGGGTCATAGTGCCTGTACATTTTGAACTTTAATAGATATTGCCAAATTGCCCTCTAAAGAAATTGCACCAATTCTCTTATCTACTTCTTAAATATTCCAGCACATTTTCTCTTCTGTGGCCTCCAATTCAAAAGCAGAAAACAGAAATAAAAGCCAAAGAAAGAAAATAGGTTTGAGAACCCCTGTAATTATCAGTGAATCTTACCTCTGACTGACCTTTTTCCAGTCAGGAGGTGTTTCTACCATGTGACCACCTCCTTTCAAGTGCAATCCATGCATATTGGTTAAGTCCTGTGACTAGGTACTTGGGAGTGGGGATTCAAAGGTGTATACACAGGAAGAGTGATCTGAGAGTTTAAAGACTAATTAGGGAGCTAAGACATAAAACGTAAATAAAAATTAATTATTTAAATAACACTTTAACAGTAAGAGAGAAAAGAAACCTCTGGATAGTACTGATTCATTACTGAATGAATTGTGCTCACATTAATTCTCTAGGAGTTCACAGGATGGAGAAGTCAGAGCTTCTGTGATTCTAATTTGCCATAGAATGGTTTCCTAGCAACCATCACTAGATGAGAATCAGCTAGCTCTGCTTTTTTAAACCAGACTTTGCTCTGTTAGAAAAATGAATTAGATGAATGCCCACTTAAAGCACAATTTCACCACATAAAACAATACTTGAAATGCACGTCTTTTGAACAAAGATCTGAAGTGATTTCCTTCACCAGAACTTAACAAAGGTGAATGTGTGGAGATGGGAGTGGCCCCAGATTTAGGGACTTGAACACCTAACTTTTCCCAGAAGCTGGAGTTGAAGTGTGATAAGAGGCCAAAGGCAGACCCAGGCAAAGTGGAAGGGGTAACAGAACCCCACATTTGAATTATGGAATTGAGTAATTCTTAGACACTCCTGGTCCAGTAAGTTTTAGAGTTCTTACAGCTAAAAGGTGAGAAAATTAGTCATTTGGGCATTATCTCTGGAGACGTGTTCCATGTCACCTGCTTCTACTTTGGTGTGGGAGTTTAGTTCCTGATATTTTAAAAAAAAAAAGAAAAAAAAAGCATTAGGTGGATAGTTTTTTTTTAATTTTTTTTTTTTTTTTTAATATTTCTCTCACCACTTCTTAGCACCTCTGACAGTGACTGTCTGACTGGAAGAGGGAAAACGTGTGGATATTACCAGGAAGATGGTTCTGTGGAGCTTGTTTATGTATTTTGACCTTCCCATGTGCCTGTCCCACAGAACCCATTAGAACTTGTCAGAGAAACACAATTTATAATTGAAGGAAAGGATTTCCAAAGCAAATATATTCAGCTAGCACCATAACAAAAAGACATTTCCTGGGCCTTCAGATAGAAATGTAGATTCACAGAGTTCTGGAGCTGGAGGAGACTTTTAGAGATCAAATACACAGAATGTAAAGAAACGGGCAATTCTGCCTCCTTGTTTAGTTATATTTGTACCTGACTTCTCCTGGAGAGGAAACTATCTCTTTCTTCCTCCTTCATACTAAAACAAACATTATCAGATACTTTCAAGAAGACGTCTATAAAAAAAAAGGCTGTGTTTTTCATTCTAGTCAATAAAATTGAGAATAAAATATAAATTAAGAAATTCTGAAAAATTCTTATTATTTTTAAAATCTGTTAAGGTTTAAAGTGAAATTTAGAATTAAGATTAGAGTTCTGCTAATGTTGGATCACAGTGCAATTTTTCAGCACTGTAATTTCTACTATATATCAAAAATCATCGAATGCCTTTGGAAATCAATGCTATGCCAATCTGAGAACGTTATTGACAAATACCGTGTTTCATATGGTGGAAGAAGCCAAGCAATTACCCTTTAGGTGTTCCTTGACATTGTTTATTGGTATACCAAGATTTGTTAAAAACAATTAACTCCTTTGAATGTAATCACAATACAAGATATAAAAAAAAGTAAGCTGTCCAGTCGCCATCCCAACTGGTGGGTCTTCTAGTTTCTGTCCCCCGCCTTCAGCCTCTGTTCTAGTGGATGCAGTGGTATGTTGGGGCTGGCTGGTACAGGCTTGTAGAAGGCTTGTTAAATCTTCAGGAATTTTGTGAGCCAGTTATTAAACAGAACCATTATTAAAATTTAAATGATATAAAATCACACTCAAATAAATTATATTTAAAGCCAGGGTAATACGGACTCAAAACTCATTATTTCCTAACAATTTGATTATTATATGTTACTATTATCTATGCTTTTTTGTTTTGTTTTGTTCTTATGTCTATTATACCTGTATGGCAAATTACATATGTGCATTTTTTTCTCAACTCTTCAGTGATATTATGTTGATAGCTTGAAATCAGTTGTGGTGGTAGTATTTACACCACTCAAAGTAGCAAACACTACATATCGGGGCTTTTATTGGAGACCCTGTTAGACATTGCCCAGCACACCCCTGGGCAGATGTTACCTGTGACATCCCAGTGATTTGTGAATCCTTGGCCAGCATTCCTCCCACTGCCTTTTGCTGCCCAGCTCATGTGTGCTATGTGACTTAGTTTTCCTATTGGACTAAGCAAAATACAATCAGGAAGGTACTTTACAACCACTTCTTAAAAAAACAAACAAAACAAAAAAACCTCATAACATCCATTCCAGAACTGACTACTGGGTATAATATTTTGTTTTTGAGGGGTTATCCACACTATTAGAAACCTCTGTTCTCGTGGATAATGGAGATATCTCTGTAGAGCCAATTCAATTTTCTCATATATTCCTGTGTATCTTTCATAATGGGCCCAGACAAATGACTACTCTGTTTGTTGGGAGCTCCCTTTGTAAAAGCTGTGCTGCAAACCCCATTCACTGACCCCAGAGGACCAGACTGTCAGAAGTACCTTTGGTTCATAGTGCTTATTAGCAGCTTAGCTCTCTGAGCGCTCAGCATATTCCCCACTGCTGGTTAAATCCCTTGTTTTTCCCTCTTGGCTGCACCGAGATAATCACCAAATATTCATCACACCTGGGTGGTGTGCTAGGCACTACTCTGTAGGGAAAACAGGATGTGGTTTTTCCACTAAGCTCAGAGGCATTCAAGCATGATATGGCTTTAATGAGAGAGTGGAAGGAGCCCAGAAGATAGGTATATGATGAGAGATCTGCTCCCACTCCCGTGGAAGGCCAAGAGTAGCTGATACGGAAAGGTGTGTATAAAGGCCAGTATTCTTGGCACATTTATGATGATGCTGATAGAGTATTTAGAAAACATTTAGAAAATGAAAAATGTACTGTCATTTGGACTTTGAGGTTAAGTCCCTTTAGGGAGAATGGATATCCATCCATCCAACCATACACTACATGAGAATTTATTAAACATTACACAAACCTGGGATCAGGTCCGCTCAGGCTCTATGGGAATGCTTTGCCTCTGGGTAGACAGGGCTAGGAGCAGCAGGGGTGGGAGGGAGGGTGCATAGCCACTTACTGTCAGCTTGCTTCCTTTAGGGGGCTGGTTGTTGTGGTGATACCAAAGAGCAAGAGGTCTTTTTACATGAGAAGTTTACTACAGCAGAGAAACTTCTAATTTAAACTTTAAGAAAGACAACTGTAGGCCAGCGTATCATCTGTGGTGACATGGGTGAAGATGTAGATTTCTTACCTCCTACACATTTCTTTCCTTCTAGTCTCTAAACAGGATAGCTTTAAAGAAAAAAAAAAAAATTTTTTTTTTTTTTCAAGAGGTATGAAAGGAACCACTGATACCAATTTATAAGCTGTTTTAGAGCCTGACCTCCTTTCCCAACTTCATACTGCTTGCCAGCAGGAAAAACGAACAGGAGCAGAGCCACAATCCCTTGCACAGCTCTAGGAGTGTGCTTGCCTCTCATACCTGCTGACTCACACATTTTGTGGGGGCACAGGGCTACCCCAGCCCCTCCATCCTTCCACTGATATGCCAGAAACTCTGTAATAAGCGTACTGACTCTCAGAAAAAACCAGGCAGAAGTAATAATTTAGTGGAAGAGCACGTTCCATGAGTTGAGTCACATGCTGTGTTGGTCCCATAGATAAAATTAGTTACCCAACAGCAGAAAGCTTGTTCTGTTGTTGGCAGGTAACTTGGCACATTACCCATGGAACAGATGGCTACTGGTTCCACGAATTAGATTTCCAGATGATTGCATAATAGTGTGTTAGCCAGCCAGTCCTGCCTTGCTCTCCCTGCCTCT
Source organism: Dugong dugon (assembly GCA_030035585.1). Lineage (NCBI taxonomy): Eukaryota > Metazoa > Chordata > Mammalia > Sirenia > Dugongidae > Dugong > Dugong dugon. The sequence continues at coordinate 73,448,936 of CM057472.1, forward strand.
TTGATAAATTGGAGTGAGTCTACGTGAACGCACTGACCTCTCGCCGATTAACCATTCCTCTGGGTGGCAAGAAAATTGAGACAGGGTCTGAGGGAGGGCGGATGAGTCTGCTCTTTGAAGATGTTTAATTAATCTGCAGTGGGCACGTCTTCTTGCCCTTTCCCTCTAATCCCCATCCCAGCTTTCCCAAACGTTCTGTGTATTGACCTGAAGGCCCCTGGTCTGCCTTCAGTCTGCATTGGTGACCAGGTTGAGATGGATTCCCTTCACTAGGTCTACCCTTCAGTTCATATGTATGTGATGCAAATAATACTCTTCCCCCATCACTAAGGGGTAAAAGAGGAGAGTTTTCTACAACAAAATTGTCTATCATTCTTCTCGTAGCCCCACGCTCCCTCCTAAAAGGATTTACACTACCCCAACCCAGCCAAGGGTAGTCCTTCTACCATACATCCTCCTCCCACCCTCATCATAGTTGACCAACAAGAAACAGATCCAATGACTGACCAGAAGCCAATCAGATTCCCTGTCTTGAAAACTGAAGAGGGAGGGATCAGGAAGCAGAGTGGTATCAATGGGCAGCACTAGCCTGAAGGTCTGGACATTCTTGCTGCCGAGGCTTTCAGAATGGTCCTAGTTCCAGAGCCTAGTTTGACACCTTCTTGGATCCCATATAATCTGAATGCTTAGGATAGATTTCCCTTTATTTAAAATTGCATGAGTGGCTTCTGTACTTTGTAGTCAAATGATTCCTCCCTGGTACATCCCCTTACTCCTTTCCCTTCCTAAAGGAAAGTCCGAAACCAGGTTACTGTCTTAATTATAACTATCCTCCAAATCCTGTAATGTCAGATGTCTACCACTGTGATAGACAAAACATTTCTGAGCCAGAACCACAATCAAGTCCAATTACAAAAAAAGTGGGACCTTATCTGAATGCTTTTCACCTTACTCTACCCACAAGTGTCACTCATACTGACCTGTCTTGAAACCATGACATCGATGTTCTTCCCCCAATTGCTAAAGTGGTTTCCTGCTGAAGGAGCTGCACTCTCTCCTGTGCTTGGCCAGTAAGTGGTGTTTGGATGGCTGTGCTAATTGGATTGAGTACTATTTGCACCTCTTGATTTTCTTGCTTTTATAAGAAGGTGGTTTGGAGTAGAGAGAAGCAATGCCTTTCATGACAGATGTAGCTTGGGACATGGAGAGTCTGCCAGCAGGGATCCAACTGGGCCTAGGCTCAGAGCCAGGCCCTGGTAGAAGAGAGTAGCTAGAGGCAGGCCTAGGAAATGCTTAGTCAGCTGGAGAAGAAGTTGGCCTTTTTGGTTTTGTTTATATGGTTTGATTGCTTTTGATTACTTGTTTTCTAACAATCTTAATAGACTTGTCTTCCAGGGTGTATGCCAGGAGCCCAATGGATGCAGTCTTTATAAAGGGGATAGTTGGCTCTGTGGGTCCAACAAAAATGACTGTCCAAATTCCCTGCATATGGTGCGGAGGAAAAGTAGAAGCATCACTTACCATCCTCATCCCAGGCTTTAGACCTGAGGTATTTGAGGTCAATCCCTGGTCCACTCAACCAGTGATCACTGTCTGTTCACCGCTTAAAGACAGTCCTGATAGGCACCATTGGGGGAGCTGCTAACCAGCTATAGAGGGACTCGGAATGAAGCAGTGTCTCTGCTGTCATACTGAATTTGACCAAGGGCATGCTAAGGGATAATGACTGGGGATGAACCTGTATCTTTCCCTTAAGCTTGTCCCTTCTGGAGGTTTGACACTTGTTTGTACATGTGGTGACCAGCTACCTGCAAGTGAAGCCATTGTCAGGGATATGCTAGGTCAGGTAAATCATCCCCTTTGGCCACAAATGTAAGTTTGTGGTTTATATAAGGCAAGGCAGTGAGGTATGGCCATGGGGAAGAGGCCAAGTGCACTGTGAAATGATCATTTCCAGATGTGTCCAATTTCAGTATAAAGTCAGCTGCCTCCTGCAAACAGGCTAGTGCCCTGTGACACAGGCTAGCTGAGTCTTCAGCAGGAAATGGCTCTTGTTCCCCTGGCCTATATTCATTTATCTTCTTTAACTTCAAGCTGACTCATTGTTTTCTTTCTTGAAATCCCTAGGAGTTTATAACCAGATGATTATGCAATTTAAATGAGTACAGTCTTGGAAAATAGAAAAAAATCAAGCGTCAGGCCTTGAATAATGGCAGGTTGCAGACAGCCACAGATCAAAAGCAGACTTCTCTCCACTTCACGTGGTGGGACCATCCCTGACTGGGGACAAGTGGCTTGCCCTGCTCTGCTTCTTGGGCGGCAACCAAAATTGACATTTTCTTGCATAGGAGTGTCTTTTGGCCTCAAATCCATGACTCTTTGGAATGCCAGCAATTTAGAAAGGCTTATCTCTTCATCTCACTACCTGAATGAATAACAAAACTCTAATGGCATGATAAAAAAAAAAAAAGAAAAAAACCAGCCAAGGCAAAAATACACCAAAGGACAAATAAATCACAGGGTATGCAGTAAGTGCAGGGAGAGATGGTTTTACAGGAGAGTTTCCAAGCCCCAGCTCCTCCCTCTTAACATTTTTTTTTTTTTTTTTTTTTGGTGCAGTGCCGTACAATTCAGCACTGACATGTCTAATACCTCCAAGTCCACATTAGGCCATTTGGTCAGAAAATGTTTATTGGGTGTTTGTTTATGAAAGGCATGGGATTAAGAGCTAGGTGAGGGAGAGAGAAAGGAATTTGACGACCTGGTTCTTGTATTCACAGAGTTTGCAGTTTCACTGGGAGATGTCCTGCAGGTCATACAATGTAAAGGTAGTTCTCTGAAATCATAAACTACAAAGCACAAGTGGCCTAAGGGTCATCAGGAAGAATAGGAACTAAAGACAGTGAAGATCCCATCCATCATGTCTAGGACATCTCGTAAACTCATTGTGTGTTAAGATATATCCAGCTGAGTCCCTGTTTCCCCACGTGGATGTAAATATCACAGGAGGGCCTTTGATTTGCTCAGGTACTCAAAATGCCAATGGTGGTTTGTAGATGGTCCATCAGTATAGCTTGGAAACTTACACCAGTGGAAGTATTAACCTGAGCTTTGTGTTAATTACTACCTTTTTTTCACTTGGAAGTCTTATGAGGTGAAATTCTATTCTTCCTCTTACTGGGATTGTATGGTATTATTACACACCAACAAATCGTTACCCTTTCATCAATGACATGTGTGAGGTTAGTATTCTTGTTGGATATGAGTATGTATATCTAGACATATGTGTATGGGAGAGAGTATATATGTGTATGAGAGAGAGAGTAGATATTTGTGTGGGAGAGAGTAGATACATGTATGGAAGAGAATATATATTTACATGGGAAAGAGTAGATTACATGGGAGGGAATATGTAAGTGTATGGGAGAAAGTATGTATTTGAAAACTTACGTGAATTCTCAGCATGTGACAGGATAAATGACCCCAATAAAATATGAATGTTTTGATTTTCACCGCTAGTCCTCATGAGGCTCTTTATTTTTTTCTCTGTTCTTGGCTGGCAATTCTAGGTAACAGACACCACACGGGCTTTGGCCTGTGCATTCTGGCCTCATGAGCCAAGCACAAGCCTGCAGGAGGTTCTGGTTATTTAACCAAAGTGAGTAACACGCTTTGCTGCTTATTTTTTAACACGTGCATTTTCTAAAACTTTATTGCCAACTTTTACAGATGGCTGATGTTTAGAGTAATAGTTAAAAAAATAATCAAGAACCTAGATGCCATGTGGTGGACCTGTTTAACAAATCTTAGTGTACTGGTAGCGGATACATCACAAAATGTGTAAGACATAAATCCAGGTTGAGTAAAAGGACATACTATACCCTACAGTGGGTACTGAACTGATGGAATTTTTTATCCAGAAGAGGTAGTATAGACCATCAATGAGAATAATGTCAAGAAAGTTTCAGATTGGTCCTTGGGTTGAAGACCCATAGAAAGATATTGAGGAACATGAGGATTGGATGTATATGACTATAATGTTTTTAAATGAGAAAGAATAATCTCTGTATTCTTCCCCCACCCCAGATAAAAAATGCCTTGAGTCCAAGTTAGGGAAAGGATGATGGACCAATCTAATTCAGTATAGGAGGCCCTTTTTATGGGGCTGACAGCAGCTCTCTTCAATAAGGTGATGTGTGATATTATGTATGACCTTGTCTAAGACAATTAAGAAATCTAAACAAAATGGAGTGGCTCTAGTTCAGCTGACTGCCAGTCAATAAGAACCAGCAGTTCAATAGGCCTGCCAGCAAGCTTGTACAATCTAAGGCACAGTAAGGGAAACCTGGAGACCAGAAGAAGGGAGAAAGTCTCTTCTCTAAACAGATCACTTCTGAAGTGTTGGCTGCCACTGGGGGTGTCACTGTATTACAACTTTGAGAAGTAATACCTAACAACGTATATTTTTACTGTGCTCTAGAGTTCTCAAAGAGTCTTAATTTATTATCTCACTGAGTCTCACAATAAGCCTATAATTTAACATTATTGCCAAATTGTAGGTGAGAAAACTGAGGCTCAGAGAGGGTAATAGCCTTACCTGGAAGTGGACGTTCTAGAACACAAACACAAGCCCTCTGGCTCCAGGCCTGGTATTTTTTCTACTATACCATGCTGCTTCTCTGAATTGGAACAAGCCTAGAGGCAGGTAGCCAGGACTGAGGATTCTGGAAGCCACATCCCAGACGGAGCTTTTGAAGAAACTGGGGGTGCTTGGCCTGGGGGGATGCTTTAGAGGGTCTTGATGGCTGTCGCCAAATATTTGAAACACCATTATTTGGAGGAGGAAGGAGACTTTTCAGCTCGAGAGGGCAGAACTAGGAATGTTGTTGTTAGTTGCCATTGAGTCGACTCCGACTCATGGCAACCCCGTGTATGCAGAATAGAACTGCTCCAGAGAGTTTTCAAGGCTGTAACCTTTTGGAAGCAGATTGCCAGGCCTGTCTTCTGAAGTGCCTTTGGGTAGGTTCAAACTGCCAACCTTTTGGTTAGTGAGCAAGCACTTAGCTGTAGGTGCCACGCAGGGACTCCCATTGATTGAAATCATGTGTAAAGTCACAGGATGAATGTAAAACTGTGTCTGAGAAAGAGTGACCAGGGTCAAAGCTGCAGAAATATGTCCCAGCAGGTCAACAAAGCAATGATGGAGATGGCTGAGGGCCACAGGAGAGCCTCTGAAGAAGAGAGCCAGCCAGGGGGTCTGTGCAGGTGGGACAGAAGGTCATCAGCACAAATATTGTCTGCAGCTGGATTTTCACCTGTTCTGCAGGCAGGCTAAACTAATCTAAAGCACCACCTCCTGCTCAGTTTTGATTTCACTCCAAGCGGTTTCTTCTCATTGTGGGCTCTGTCCTAGAGGGAGTCCTGGCTGGTTGTTTGGAAAATTCACAGAGGCTGAACTGTTCCAGCCCCTTCAGAGCTGACCACAGATCCCTCGCACTCACCCACTGGTGAGTGAGGAACAGCCAGGGATTTTCTCAAACAGGCCTGCAGTGCCTCCCACCTGCTGGCTGTTTTGGGTTCTCCTGTTCAAGCTCTGTAGATGCCCCAGGCTTCTTTCTGGTTTCTCTTTCATGCATGCTGAGTGCACTCAGGGCTTGTTGCTGTTGGTAGTTTGTCCTAACCTGCTCGTATTTTGGGGTACATGAGAATACCTCACAAGTTATATTTGTGGTAAGTGTTGCCCATGGCTGGGTTTTGTTTTTGTTTCCTAGCAACTTTGTCTGTTTTTATGTGAAGATTCAGGAAGACCCAAAAACAGTGTTGCCACCAGCGCTGCCGCCATCTTGCATTCTGGCAGGAATTCTCTGGTATGCTGCTATTACTCCATCCTCTTCTTTCTCTCAGCTCTCTGGCTAGCTGCTTGGAATCTGCTGATAGGAATTATATCCAGTTGTCTCAAACTATCGGCAGCATATAATAAAATGCAAAAATTATTTTCTGTGAAGGAATTGGAGTTACAAAACCAGTTAAACTCTGCTGGAACATAACTTAAAAAAGAAAATGCAAGAACATTTAAAAACAGACATAACGAGGTTTTTCTCACAGTGAGTTATGGTCCTGGGCAGGGTAAGATATGCCACTATCCACATTTCACATTCTTCACTCCCGTAGAGAACAATTTTCACAGATGGGTGTCCTGCTCAGTAATCTGTCGTCTTTGCCTGACTAAAGTCACATCATTGATTGATGCCAAATCTTGTTCAATTAAAGGTTCATTTTTCTTCTGGCCGTTGGCAAAAGCAAAATCGATTACAGGTTGTTAGCATCCAACCCCTCAGATTTTGAATGTGCTGGTTTGCCTGCATACCAACTACAACAGCAGCGACCAGGACCCCCAACCACCTTTCTATTCTGGGCCCAGGTACACCTGCCACTGTGTCTGACTGCAGGAAGAGGATTTGCTCAATCAGGCCTTTCCTAGGAAGATTAAAAGAAAGAAAAAAAAAAAAGGGATCTTTTCCTAATCTCCATCTCACTCTCAATCCCCCACCTACAAGTCAAGAGAAATAGTGATGACATTTAGGTTCTTTTTACTTGTCTATTCATCCGTCAATCCAATAAGTATTTTTGAATTCTATTTTGAATTCATTTCTGGGGGAAATGAAAAGAAGAACAGAGACAATAGAGGGATGAGATTGAGTCCCACAAGCTGGCATGAAAGCAGCTTCTTTACGTTATCTCAGCGGTTCCTAACTAGGTCGTGGAAACTCTGAGCCAACTGTTGCAGCCACACCTTCCTGTCATGCCCTGTCTCTGAGGTTTAATGAGGAGATAGAATCCAGTAGGCCTGGTCTACTAAAGAATTTTCAGGTCTCACTTACTATCTCCCACTTTGAGACATCTCTATGGTTGACCAGGTCCCCCTGGCCCCAACACATTCTGCCGTTCACCTTAAGCCCTGCTTCCACTGATACTAAGACTTTAGGGAATGTCCTGGGGCTGCCCCTGTAGCATTTCCTCTGAGTCCTTACCTCTTTATCCCAACAAAAGCAGGCTGGAATCCCTCAGCCCCTCAGCTCGGCTGTGACGAGCCTGGGATTTGTCAAAATGATAATACTGAGAGCTAACATTTAATGCACTCACGGGTCTGTCAGTTTGTTGTACTGTGGTGCCTTGCATGTTGCTATGATGCCACTCAGTATTTCAAATACCAGCAGGGTCAACCATGCTGGGGAGTTTTCAACAGCGGTTCCAGACTCAGAAGAAAGGCCTGGTGATCTACTGACAAAAATTAGCTAATAAAAACCTTATGGATCACAACAGAATACTGTTTGATATAGTGCTGGAAGGTGAGCCCCCTGGTTGAAAGGCACTCAAAATATCCAGTGGCTACAACAACAGACTTGAGCATACCAAAAATCGTGACGATAGTGCAGGACCTGGCAGCTTTTCACTCTGTTGTACATGGGGTCACCATGATTTGGGGCCGACTCGACAGCAACCAACAACATCATTTAATGAGTGCTTACCACAAAAATCCCAAGCCATCTAAGACTTCTAAATACATTTTCCCATTGAATTCCACCCCAACACCTTAGGTGGCTGAGGGAATTGAGGCATGTGAGGTTAAATAGCTTGCTCAGTACAATTAAACCAGGAAGCATCGGAGCAAGCAGCTTGGCTCCAGATCCATACTGCTTCCCTGGAAAGGAATGTGTAGTAGGAAACCAGAGGAGCCACAGACAGATAGAGCTGTTCACAAATGTTGCCTGCAGCAACAAAACTTGAAGTATCTCACATGAAAGGCAGGAGATAAAACTTCTCAAATGCCTTTGTGGCCAGTGTCAATTAAGCACCACCACTGTAGGAGGTTGTTAACCAGACACTTCTGTCTAAAACAGTAATGCTGCTGAAGTAAGCACGGCTTCACTACATGTTATGGAATAACTGTCAAGCTTGTTAGTGGAGATGCTCCCTGCACCTCCCTCAAGAGGTTTGCAGATGACTTTTCTGCAAAAATACCTCAGAGTGCTTTTTCTAACCACGATCTCTAGATGGGTCTCTCATCTCTTTGTTTATTACTAGCTGTGATGTTCCTGTGGGTCTTTAGTAGTCCAGTTTTCTTTTTTGGAGAAGAACTAGCAAATCCTCACAAGAACTCTCCAACCCTACAATCCAACCGACTGCTGTATGGAAGATGAGCCTGGAGATCAGAGTTTAGGGGAATGAGAAGGTCTCACAGCCACTCTCCCTAAAGAACATGAGCCAGCTCATGGAGAATGCAGGAAATAAACATAAAATGTCCAAGTGGGATACAAGGCCAATGAGACAAATCTTGTTTGGGGTTCTGTGTGAAATAATGTCCTTAATCCTCAGCTCTTGGGACCTGGTATCTCCTTTGAACATTGGTCAGCTTTGGATCAGGGTCTTCGTACTCCCTGGACTGATGTTCAGGGCTGTTTGCAGGCATGGTAAATATGTGTCCTGTCAAATGGCATTGGGCTGCTCACAAGTCTTGTTAAAGAGATAAATGTCAGAGATTTCTCTCTCTGTCTCTCTTTTTTTGGTGTGAACTACAAGGAGATATATACACATCAATATCATTCCTACTTCCCTAACAACTGTGAAGCCACAGATAAAGACTAATATCTTCTGAGTTCTCATATCCTGATTGGGTTTGGGTCACATCAAAGTGAAGCCACCTCCACCCCAGCAATATAGCTGCCAGTGGTAGCACAGCTCGTTCCAGAGGAGAAGCAATTTCTGTTCCGACATGTCTCTGTTATTAAAAAGTTAAGGAAAGTGGAGAAGGGGCTATCAAGATTAGATCTTTCAAAGATGAAATTACATAGTTAATGGCACTGAGCCATCTGTTTGGAGAGGCAAGGAAATTCGTAATGACTTTTCAGGAAGTGATATCAGAAATCCACAGGAAGCGTCAACAGTAGGGAGAAAAAAGAAAGAAAAAAAGAAAAAAACCCAAAAACTTCTGCCTTAAAGATATATCAAGACTACAGAAAAAAGAGTAATCAGTTGAAAGGGGAGCAGGAGTTGGGGTAACTGAAAGTCATCCCAATTACCTTTGCTGCAAGTTAAAGAAAACCTGTTGCTGTCGAGTTGATTCTGACTCATAGCAACCCTACAAGACAGAGTAGACCTGCCCCATAGGGTTTACAAGATTGTAAATCTTTACCAAAGCATACAGCCACATCTTTCTCCCATGGAGTGGTTGGTAGGTTCGAATTTCTAACCTTTTGTTTAACAGCTGAGTGCTTAACCGCTATGCCACCAGGGCTCCTTGCAAGTTAAAAGAGCATAATTGAAAATGATGACTTCACATTTTTATAACTGTTGTATTCATAAATAGCAACAGGATTGATGGGGGAACTGAGGCAAGTGGTCTTTCTTTTATGTGTGTGTGCTTAGAGAAAACTAGGGGCTATGATTCTGAATGGCCTTGTGAGCTTTTCTCAGGTTGAGAAAGGGGAAAGGGGCGTAGTGAGGAACAGCCAGGGATTTTCCTGATTTTGGAGGGTGGTGAGTTATATGCTTATAATTTGTTGTTGTTGTTAGTTGGCTCTGACTCATGATGACCTCATGTACAACAGAATGGAATGTTGCCCAGCCCTGTGCCATCTTTATGGTAATGCTCAAATCCATGGTTGCGGTCACTGTGTATTTTGAGTGTCTTCCAACCGAGGAGGCTCATCTTCTAGCACTATATTGTACAAGATGAGGCTGGAGAGATAGGCCAGGGCCCAGGGCCTAGTGTACAGCTGAGCAGGCTGTGCACTGCACAACTTCAAGGGGAAACTTCACTCAGATTATGAGGTGAACGGTGGCCCCTGGAATTGGGTAACATGGTGACCCCGCAGGGTCCAGACCCTGCTGTATCTTACAGGCCATGTTAAGAATTTGAGTCTGGATTTCAAGAGCAATGGAAAGCCAATGAAGGGTGAGTGTGTGTGTGTGTGTGTGTGTGTGAGAGAGAGAGAGAGAGAGAGAGAGTGAGAGAGAGAATCAGATTTGCATTAAAAAATATCACTCAGCTTGTATTTTTCAACCACCACTCACTATTCACTTCAGGCAATAGTATATGTGAGGAAGACTGGTTAAAAGATTATTGTTGACCAGATAAAAGAAGATGATGGCTTGGAGAGTGATAGCAGAAGCATGGAAAGAAATGGATGGACTCAAGAAATACTTAGAAGGTAAGATCAGTAGTACTTTTTGATAGATTAGATACAGAGAGTAGGAGACAGGGAAGTGTGGTAGATGACTCCTAGATGATTTTTGGAATGGGTGGAATTGGTTAGATGATGGTGCCACTCCTGAGGATGGATCAGGACTAAGTAAGGGGGCAAGGCTGTGAATTCAGTTGCCTTGAGACATCCAAGGGAGTCTTCACAGCATGAAATGTTACGGAGAGCTTAATGTAATGAGGAAAACTACCCACTGGATTTAGCAACTTGAAGATCATTGGTAGCCTGTGTGTAAGTTGTTTTGGTGTAGCAAAGAGCCAGATGGAGTGGGTTGAGGAGAGAGCGAGAAGGGAGCAAATATAGCCATTGGGCATAGACAAGTCTTCTGAGAAGTTTGGCTATGACAGGGAGGAGAGAGGTAGAATGATAGTTGGAGGAGGAGAGTGAATGAAATTATTATTATTTTTTAATCAGAGAGCATTCATCAGGAAAATTCACTTGAAATATAGAGATTGCATGCACAAAAGAGAGAAGGGATCACTGAAAGTAAAGATTCCTGAGAAGAAGGGAGGTGATGGCATCCAAAGAATAGGTGGAAGAATTGCCTTAGATTGCAGGATGCATGCAAATGTGGGTGGGCTGGAGGTTTGGATGTGTGGTGGAGTTTGCAGATGATGGTTCCTATTATTTATATGATGTAGGAGACTTCATATAGAAGTCATACGTGAGAGAGAGGGATGAATGCATGTGAGTGTGCGTGTAGGCTTACGTGCTCATCCAGCATTTTGAGGAAAGTCCAGAGGATTTGAAATAAATCTAGTGTCAAACAGAAAAGTTCTTAAATAACAGTTTTATCTTCTAAACCATAAGGAGGCAAGCACGTGGTCCAATGCCAGGCTTATGAGTGGGACATCAGATCTATTAAAGAAGGAGGAAGGCTGGACTCCTTGAGAGTCATTTCTATCCCTACCCCCTCCCCCACACCTGGTCCTTAGGGATGGCAGGTGAGGAGAGAAAACTTAAGGAAGTACTTTGAATATAGTAGCAATATTTATAGGATTGCAGTTGTAAGAGGTAGAGAAATTGATTGTATAGGAGTCCTTTGCCCTGAGCATTGTGCTTCTCTGGAAAGCTGATTTGTGAAGACTTTTCTTGTTAAGATGTTAACATATGGGTGAGTGATGTACATGTTTCAGGACCACAAGTTGAAGGGTTTGGAGCTTGGATTAGGAAGGCAAGTCCACACACCTGTGTAGCTGTGGGATGTTTTTAATACCATGTGTACGGTGGGAGGTATAGTTCCATATTACTGTTAGGAAGGATCCAACTTCCCTGTCCTAATGCTTCCATACAGAAATTTTAGCTCCACTTCCTAGAAGGAGATAGAATGAGAGTGAGACTTCCTGTCCCTGCAGATTCAAAGGCAAAGTATTAAGAAGCCCATTTGGCTATAGGTCAATTCCACTGTCTCTGATCTGTCCCTACTGGCTACAAGGCTAGTATTTTGGACTCCATTCTTTTGACAACTGTTTCTATTTCTCAGTTGGCTCAGATCATGGAGGAGGAAAGTAGGTGATTCATGGCCCCCCTCACACCAACCCAGCCACCACTTAGGGCCTGTTCTTGCCGGGCACCATGACTGGGTTTTCTTACATAATCTCCTTTAATTTCAAAACACCCTGCAAAGCAAATGTTCTTAATCTCCATTTACTTATCTCATTTAATTCTTAAAACAACTTTATGTGATATATAGTCTTACCCTCAATTTACAGATGAAGAAACTCAAGTTTAGGGAAGTTAAGTAAATAAGTCACTCTGCTGCTAGTAATTAACAGAGATGGATTTGAACCCACGGAGTCTTGTTGATAGGGTTTCCAAGGCTGGAGCCCTGGAGGCAGAGTGGTCAAGAGCTCGGCTGCTAACCAAAGTGTTGGCAGTTTGAATCCATCATCCACTTCTTGGAAACTCTACGGGGCGGTTCTACTCTGTCTTATAGGGTCATTATGAGTTGGTATCGACTCTGTGGCAGTGGGTTTGTTTCTGTGCCTGTATGGGTTATTCTTTTTTAATTTTCCCCTCCCAAGCCCTATCAGCACAGTATCAAACTCTTCAGAGGCAATTATTGAGTACAACAAGATTAGCTCTAGATAACCCTGATCACTATCTAAACCAACCAGTTGCCATCGAGTCAGCTCCAACTCATGGCGACCCCATGCATTAGAGTAGAACTATGCTCCATAGGGTTTTCAATGGCTGATTTTTTGGAAGTAGATCACCAGGCCTTATTTCCTAGGTGCCTCTGGGTTGACTGGAATCTTCAGCCTTTCACTTAGCAGTTGAAGGTGTTAATCATTTCCACCAGCCAGGGACTCAGTCATAATTTAACTCACTCAGAAATGAGTTAAGACCCCTGCCTTCTCTGCCTATCCCACTTCAGCCTGGTTGACTTCACTTAGGAAGTTAGCATTTACCTTGTTAGTTGATTCTGACTCATGGCCATCCCGTGTGTGCACAGTTGGACTTCTCCATAGAGTTTTTAAGGTTGTAACCTTTTGAAAGCAGATCACTGGGCCTGTCTTCTGAGGAGCCTCTGCAAGGGTTTGAACTGCCAACATTTTGGTTAGTAGTCCAGCGCTTAACCACCTAAACGCGTTGCTGTTGAGTTGATTCTGACTCATAGTGATCCTATAGGACAGAGCAGAACTTCCCCAAAGGCTTTCCAAGGCTGTAAGTATTTATGGAGGCAGATTGTCACATCTTTCTCCCTTGCAGTGGCTGGTGGGTTTGAACTGTAGAACTTTTTTGGTTAGAAATACAGTGCTTAACCACTACATCACCAGGGCTCCTATTTAACCACCTAAACCAAAACCAAACCTATTGCCACTGAGTCGATTCCATCTCATAGAGACCCTATAGGACAGAGTAGAACTATCCCACAGAGTTTTCAAGGAGCAGCTGGTGGATTTGAACTGCTAACCTTTCGGTTAGCAACTGAGCTCTTAACCACTGCACCACCAGGGCTCCTTTAACCACCTTAAAAAACCCATTGTTTCGACACAGTAGCTAAAGCCATGAAGGTTGACAAAAGCAACTGAAGACACAGTGGCTGCTTTTGCTGAGCTTTATTTCGGAATTTTTAAAACTACAGACAGGCTCATTTCTCCAGTAACACAAGCCTCTGACAGGTTTTACTCCATTTGCTGACGAATAACTTTCTCAAAAAACAGAGATTGGATCCCAGTTCCCCTGCTGCTATGATATCCATGCCTTCCTTTCCTCCACTTTCTAGGCAATGCTGAGCCCTGGCTAAGGATCATGCTCAGCAGTCAGTGGCTAAAGCAGATTTGGAGGCTGCTTGGTTCAGGGCCCCCGGGATTTGGGCCCATTAAGAAGGCAACGCCTCCTATTTCCCTCTTCAATCTCTCTTGTAACTTCCCAATTTGAATTTGTTTATATCGTCACTAGGTTGTACAGCCTTGCTTCAAAAGACTTGTTCCATTGTGAAATAAAAAGGGTTTTCTTAATATGTAAATGTTTATGCAAATCATGTCTTCCTGCTATCATTTCCTCCTTCCTAACCCAGTTGTTGCCACCCCCACTGCAGTTCAGAGGATTTATAATGGTTACAGAGGAGCAGGAATCAGGAGGCAAAACGGTACCATGACGACCACTTACTGAGCACTTACTCTGTGCCAGGAATTGTGCCAAGCCCATTATATTCATTATCTCATTTTCCTTCACAATGACCATTAGGGTTAGATATTATTAATATTCAATATTAATATTGAAAAGAGAGGGTAAGCAATTTGCTCAAGAATACACAGCTCTGGCAGAGCCAGAATTTTATCCTGGCTTGTGAAAACTTGAAATCCAACACCCTTAAGAAGTGTGCTTTCCAATAAGATATCTCCTTAGCCAAGTATGAGGATAATGGAGTAAGAGGGTGGAAGGACAGAAAGGGGAAGGTTTGGATCACCTTGGTGGGATTCCCTAACAAGAGAAGGCATAAGACCCAGTGCCATATCCTGGAGAGTGGAAAAGATATAGACCCTGCAGTCAGAGACCTGTGTTCAAATATTGCTTCTGACACTTAAAAAAAAACCCAACCCACTGCCATGGAGTCAATTCCGAATCACAGCGACCTTCTAGGGTTCCTGAGGCTGTATATCTCTATGGAAGCACACTGCCACATCTTTCTCTGACCTTTCAGTTAGCAGTCGATCACTTTAACCACTGCACCACCTGGAACTGTGCAATCCTAGGCAAGGTATTAACCTCATTTAGCCCATTCCTCATCTGTCAAGTGGTAATAATAATAATAATAACATCCAGCAAATCTTCCTGTCTAATTTGCTTCTTATAACCACAACAATGGGCTCAAATACATCAAAGATCATGAAGATGGCTCAGGACAGGGCAATGTTCTGCTATACATAAGGTCGCCGTGAGTTGGAGTCAACTCGAGAGCACTTAGCGACAACGATTTGCTTCTCATCTGTTTTCGTTATTTCTGGGGTATGTGTGAGTGTATAACACATGAGAAGTGCCGCCAAAATGGTAGGTATTATTTGCAATTCATTCAACAAATATTTATTTTGTGGCTATAGTTAATTTATTGATTTTGCCCCTTAGGCACCGTGCCTAGGGCTTAAAAGCTTTTCAAGTGCTTACAAGAATGTTTGAAAACTGAAATTAAATTTATTGGCTCCAAGATAGGAGGCAACTTCAAGTAGATTCAAATTAGTAAATGCTTACTTGAATGTCTACTAAACTTGCATTATGTCAGCCAGTCAACTGTTGACATATACATATTTACATAGTCACATATAAATAATAAATATAATAAAGCTTATACACAAGAATAAAGTGAAGAATTTAACATGTTAAAGGATAATTATTTTAAAAGATAAAACCATGACTGTTATATAATAATATAAAGTAAATATGTATCAAATATTTCATTTAACTTATTAATTAATGAAGGAATCAGTAAGTTGTTACAACTGGTCCAAAGGAGAATTTAAAGAGAGATATATAGGTCATGAATGAATTTACAAATAAATTCAAATACTTTTTCCACAGTGGAGGGGATGGGGGTGGGATGGAGTGGGTGATCAATTGTCTCTCCACCGGACAGAATTTGTATGTTTATAGAAAAGAATTATTTAAATTGCTATCAGTTTTCTTCAACTTAGAGGGTGTTAAAACAGCTCAAAGACAATGAAAGATGCAAACCCCATAGAATCAGATAAGCCAGAATGGTTTGTCCTAGACAACATACAGTTTTTCAATGAAAACATCTAGAAATGTCTGGGAACATTTCAACATCTTTCACAATTTTTTCTGACAGGCTCTCCCCGTCCCTTTGTTATTATAATAATCTCAAAGAAATATTATTATTGATCACAAAATAAGGCTGATATTAATTAGGTTTGGTCATACTGTTTACATAGGTGCAGTAGGAATATTAATTAACATATACCCATTGCCATCTTGCTGATTCTGACTCACAGCAACCCTACAGGACAAGGTAGAACTGCCCCATGGGGTTTCCAAGGAGCAGCTGGTGGATTTGAACGCCGACCTTTTGGTTAGCAGCCTGAGCTGTTAACCACTGCACCACCAGGGCTCTGATTAATATATTGACTTCCTTAAGTTTGCTTTACAAATCTAGAGTCATACCAAAACCAAAAAACCAAACTGGTTACCGCTGAGTCGATTCTGACTCATAGTAACCCTATAGCACAGAGTAGAACTGCCCCATAGCGTTTCTAAGGAAAGGCTAGTGGATTTGAACTGCTGACCTTCTGGTTAGCAGCCAAACTCTTAACCACGACACCACCAGGGCTCCAGAGTCATACAGTATAGGGTAATTACTGATGCCACAAAATTAACTTATATCTAGAATCATAAGAAATTTAAGATGAATTTAAAAGCCTTTATTATTTAATATCTTAAGACTAGGAAACCAAGCCCAAGAAACTCTAGCTACCAAATTTTACTTGCAGTAACTATGAATTTGGGCCTATAAATTTCGAGGTCCCTCAAATATCCTGAGGTTCATGGCACACTAGGAAGTGACCTTTCCAACTACCTTTAAAACTAGGAGCCTGCTAGCCAGGAACCAGGCCAGCTTTCCTGGCAGGGATTTGTGGGCACTGGCTTCATAAGTACAGCCAAACTTTGTTCTTTAAAAGTGCAGTCATATCTAATTATATGAGCTTCATTCTCACATATAATACTCTAGGTAAGGCTGTGGTTACATGATCAATTTTGTCCAATTACATCCTGATTAAAAGGAGGACCCCACCCATCTGTCAGTTTGTCATACTGTGGTAACCTGTGTGTTGCTATAATGCTGAAAGATATGCCACTGGTGTTTCAAATATCAACAGTCACTCATGTTAAAAAGGTTTCAGCAGAGCTTCCAGACTAAGACAGACTACAAAGAAAGGCCTTAGCCCTCTAATTTAAAAAATTACTCAGTGAAAACCGTATGGGTCACAACAGAATATTGTCTGATATAGTGCTGGCAGATGAAACTCCTAGGTTGTAGGGCACTCAAATACACAGTGGCCCACAGCAATAGACTCAAGTATACCAATGGTCGTGTGGATGGTGCAGGACTGGACAATATTTTGTTCTGTTGTACATGGAGCCCCTGTGAGCCAGAGCCAACTCGAGGGCAACTAACAACAAAAAAAAAGGGGACAGATTCTTATCAAAACTATGCAAATGATTATATTGCCATGAAAAGTGAGGGGACTGTATAAGAGTTTCCAAATTCTGGGAAGTCAGTAAAATCAGATAGTATTTTAAAATGCTTAATTTCAGTTTACAAAAGCAGAGTTTACCAAATTGTTGTGGATTTTAGACAGTTTAAGGAGAAATAGAAATGCCTTTCTTATATATCCAGAAAATAGAACATTAAAACAAAATCAACAATATTCCAGATTACCACAATAAAATTTTCCTTATCAGTGTATTCGGTCCTATAATTAATTCTTGCTCCACAGAATCGTGGAGTAGCAGTCTCAAGAGCTGTCTGCTTCTCCATTAAAAAGAGTTCTAAGAAGAGACCACCTGAAAATTGCCTATGTGATGCACCTCAGAAGCTTGTACCCAAGAGTCAATTCTTTGAAGTGTCAATATTTTGAAGTAACTGGTACAGTCCTCTTTCACGAGGCTCTAAGATTGTTCTTTCTTGAAGAACTAAACTGGCCTGTACCCTATAGCAGAGCCTTTGGGCAAGCATTAGAGTAAAACAAAAACCATCTGTAGATGACAAAGACTTGGAATGGCTGTGGTTAGTTTATTAGTGATATTTTAAAATGTAAAAGGTTTGATAACATGTAAAACAAAGAAAATAAAGTCATTCCCAAAAAAATTTAGACACATCTCTAAAGAGTTGATTAAGCCTATTTCCAAAGAAGTCAGTGAATACTACATCTGATTCATAAAATTATATGAATATAATTTTTATAAAAGAAAAGTTGAGATATAATATATAATAATCCTGAGACATAATATACAAAACATACCAAGAATATGCCAAGAATATCAAGTAAAGAGATTCAGTAAGTCTGGATCTTATTTTATATTGTTATATATATAACTCCATTGTGTACATACATCTCCCTTTGAGAACCAAAGACCTAGAAGAAGCTTGATTCAAATCGAAGAAGTGAGGTTTTCGGCCAAGTAAGCATTTTAAATTATAACTGAATTTATGACTGATAATATTAGACTGTTGTTGCCTGATATAATCAGGGAAAGCTTTGCCAGGACACTAATAAATATAGGAAAACTTGACAGGAACTATTTCTTTCTTTTTTTTTTCCCAACAAATATGTGTGTGTATATATATATATATATATATATATATATATATATATATATATATATATAGTACTTTAGATGAAAGTTTACAGAACAAACTAGCTTCTTATTAAACAGTTAATACAAATGTTGTTTTATGACATTGGTTTACAAGCCCATGACATGTCAATACTCTCCCTTCTCGACCTTGGGTTTCCTATTACCAGCTTTCCTGTCCGTTCCTGCCTTCTAGTTCTTGTCCCTGGACTGGTGTGCCCCTTTAGTCTCATTTTGTCCTATGAACCTGTCTAATCTTTGGCTAAAAGGTGAACCTCAGGAGTGACTTCATTACTGAGCTAAAAGGGTGTCCAGGGGCCATACTCGGGGTTTCTCCAGCCTCTGTCAGGCCAGTGAGTCTGGTCTTTTTTTGAGTTAGAATTTTGTTCTACATTTTCTCCAGCTCTATCTGGGACCCTTTATTGTGATCCTAGTCAGAGCAGTCAGTGGTGGTAGCTGGGCACCATCTAGTTGTCCTGGACTCTGTCTTGTAGAGGCCATGGTAGCTGTGGTCTATTAGTCTTTTGGACTAATCTTTCCCTTGTGTCTTTAGTTTTCTTCATTTTCCCTTGCTGACAGGAATTATTTCTTAAGAGTTTTGATCAGTGTTTCCCCTGAAGTGAAAACATGCTTACAGAAAGCAAGAATACTGACAAATCTCCAGGGACTTCCCACAAAGCATATATTTCTTTAATAGTTATATTAATTCCATTTTATACAAATGTAACCTAGGGCAGGCTGAGTGACTATTCTGACAACTCTCCCCATGAAACTCTAACCAGAGCCACATATCGAACAAACCTAATTATTTCTAGAACCTCTCTTTTTATTAGGCAAAAGAACACATAATTTGTGATTTTTTCTCAAGGGTTCTCTGGGAAATCTCAAAGACAGTTTTAGGAGCAAAAGATATCCTGAGAGTTTTATTTTACTTATTCTATATTTAGGACCCTATTTTGGGAAGGCAAGAATTAAAAAAAAAATTATCAGAGGAGAGGCTCATGGATATCTGAGAAACAGTATATGATTACCTATTTCATCAAAGTGACAATAAAATATTTAAAAATACACGTTGGTGGAAATACAATAGGAAAGAACCTTTTTTTTTCATAAATGAGAAACCTTTTTTCTTCTTCTTCCCAAGGACATAATAAAGTCAATGTAAAATACGGACAATCATTCTTTAAGATACAGAATCTTTTCTTTCTAGGCAGAGTACATAGAAAGTAAAGAATAACTATTCATATATATATATATTTTTATCTCTTATTGTGAAGGTGAAGGCTTACAGAACAAATAGTTTCTCATGAAACAGTAGTACATATGTTGTTTTATGACATTGGTTAACAACCCCACAACATGTCAACCCTCTCCGTTCTCCACCTTTTTTTTGGTGAAAATATACATAGCCAAAGATAAACCATTTCAAAAATTTCTACATACACAGTTCAGTGACATTGACTACGCTCTTCCAGTTGTGCTGTTATTCTCACTTAAGATGAAGGCTTACAGAACAAAATAGTTTCTCATTTAACTGTTACTACAAATGTTGCCCTGAGACAATGGTTAAGAATCTCACAACACATCAACAATATCCTTACTCAGCCTTGGGTTCCCTATCACCAGCTTCCTTGTCCCCTTCTGCTTTCTGGCCCTTGTCACTGGACTCCTGTACCTCTTTAGTCTCATTTGGTTTTATGGGGCTGTCCACTCCCAGGCTGAACAGTGAACCTCGACAGTAACTTCACCACTGAGCTAAAAGGGTGTCTGGGGGCCATACTCTCGAGGTTTCTCCAGTCTCCTTTAGGCCAGTAAATCTGGTCTTTTTTTTGTGAGTTAGAATTATGCTCTACATCCTTCTCCAGCTCTCTCCAGAACCCTCTGTTGTGATCCTAGTCAGAGCAGTCAGTGTTGGTAGCCGGGCACCATCTAGCTGTACTGGACTCAGTCCGGTGGAGGCCTTGGTAGCTGTGGATAATTAGCCCTTTGTACTCATCTTTTCCTTGTATCCTGTTCTCTTCATTCTCCCTTGCTCACAAAGGGATGAGACCAGTGGAGTATCTTAGATGATTGCTCACAGGCTTTTAAGACCCCAGACACTATTCACCAAGGTAGAATGTAGAACATTGTGTTTATAAGCTGTGTCATGCCAATTGAGCTAGATGTTCCCTGAGACCATGGTCACCAGAGCCCTCCGCCCAGCAATTCAGTCCCTCAGGGAGTTGGATGTGTCTGTGGGGGCTTCCATGACCTTTCCTTGTACAAGTTGTGCTAGTTTCCCCTGTATTGTGTACTGTCTCACCCTTCACCCAAGATACCACTTATCTATTGCTGATTTAGTATTTCCCCCCACCCCTCCCATCTCTGGTAACCAACAAAGATTGCTACATTTTGTGTGTGAACTTTTTCATGGGTTTTTACAATAGACGTCTCATACAATATTTGTCCTTTTGTGATTGACTTATTTCACTCAGCATAATGTCCTCCAGTTTCATCCATGTTATGAGATGTTTCACAGATTCATCATTGTTCTTTCTTGCTGCATAGTACTCCATTGTGTGTATGTACCATAGTTTGTTTATCCATTCATCTGTTGATGGGCATCTAGGTTGTTTCCATCATTTTGCTATTGTGAACAATGCTGCCATAAACATAGGTGTGCATATGTCTATTCGAGTGACGACTCTTATTTCTCTAGGATATATTCCTAGGAGTGGGATTACTGGATCGAATGGTATGTCTATTTCTAGCTTTCTAAGGAAACGCCATATCATTTTCCAAAATGGCTGTATCATTTTGCATTCCCACCAGCAGCGCGTAAGAGTTCTGTTCTCCCTGCAGCTCCTCCAACATTTGTTATTTCCAGTGTTTTTGATTCATGCCAGTAATGCCGGGGTGAGATGGTATCTCATTGTGGTTTTAACTTGCATTTCTCTAATGTCTAGTGATTGCGAGCATTTCCTCATGTGTCTGTTGGCCATTTGAATGTCTTCTTTGGTGAAGTGTCTGTTCATTTCCTTTGGCCATTTTTTAATAGGATGATTTGTCTTTTTGTTGTAGAGGTGTTGGATTTTCTTGTAGATTATGGAGATTAGACCTTTGTCTGCCTTGTACTGTCCAAAAATTTTTTCCCAGTCTGTAGGTTCTCTTTTTATTCTTTTGGTGAAGTCTTTTGAAGAACATAGGTGTTTGATTTTTAGAAGATCCCAGTTATCTAGCTTATCTTTTGGGGTTTGTGCATTGATGGTTATGGTTTGTATCCTGTTAATGCCGTGTATTAAGGCCTGAAGTGTTGGTCCTATTTTTTCCTCTATGAACTTTATAGTTTTAGGCTTTATATTCAGGTCTTTGATCCATTTTGAAGTAGTTTTTGTATACGGTGTGAGGTATGGGTCCTGTTTCATTTTTTTGCAGACGGATATCCAGTTCTGCCAGCACCATTTGTTAAAGACTGTCTTTTCCCCATTTGATGGACTTTGGGCCCTTGTCGAAGATCAGGTGACCGTAGGTGGATGGATTTCCATCTGGGTTCTCAATTCTGTTCCATTGGTCAATGTATCTGTCGTTGTACCAGTACCAGGCTGTTTTGACTACTGTAACTATACAGTAGGTGCTGAAGTCAGGTAGTGTGAGTCCTCCGACTTTATTCTTCTTCTTCAGTAGTGCTTTACTTATTCGGGGCTTCTTCCCTTTCCATATAAAGTGAATGATTAGTTTTTCCATCTCTTTGAAGAATGTTGTTGGTATTTGTATCGGGATTGCATTGTATTTGTAAATTGCTTTGGGTAGAATTGCCATTTTCACAATGTTGAGTCTGCCTATCCATGAGCATGGTATGTTTTTCCATTTATGTAGATCCCTTTGGGTTTCTTGGAGTAGTGTTTTGTAGTTTCCTTCGTATAAGTATTTTACATCCCTGGTTAGATTTATTCCTAAGTATTTTATCTTTTTAGGGGCTATTATAAATGGTATTGTTTTCCTGATTTCCTTTTCATCGTTCTCCTTACTCGATTTTTGAATGTTTATCTTGTATCCTGCTACTCTGCTGAATCTTTCTGTTAGTTCCAGTAGATTTCTCATGTAGACTTTAGGGTTTTCTATGTATACTACCATATCATCTGCAAACAGGGACAGTTTAACTTCTTCATTACCAATTTGGATGCCCTTTATTTCTTTTTCTTGCCTTATTGCTCTAACTAGAACTTCCAGCACACTGTTAAATAGAAGTGGTTATAAAGGGCATCCTTGCCTTGTTCCTGTTTTCAAGGGGAATGTTTTCAGCCTCTCTCCATTAAGCATGATGTTGGCCGTTTGTTTTGCATAGATGCCCTTTATTATGTTGAGAAATTTTCCTTCTATACCTATTTTATTGAGAGTTTTTATCAGGAATGGGTGTTGGACTTTTTATTTTATTTTTTACTGTACTTTAGGTGAAGGTTTACAAAACAAATAGTTTCTCATTAAACAGTCAGTACACATATTGTTTTATGGCATTGGTTAACAACCCCACGACATGTCAACTCTCTCCCTTCTCGACCCTTTTTTTTTTGTTTGGTGAAAATATACATAGCTAAAGATACACCATTTCAAAAATTTCTACATGCACAGTTCAGTGACATCTATTACTTTCTTCCAATTGTGCTGCTATTCTCACTTTAGATGAAGGTTTACAGAACAAAATAGTTTCTCGTTAAACAGTTAGTACACATGTTGCCCTATGACAATGGTTAACAACCCCACTACACGTCAACACTGCCCTTACTCAACCTTGGGTTCCCTGTTACAGTCATTGCAGTCATTTTCAAGTGAAACTTTATAACAGAGAAAAATACAATGATTACTAGCACTAGTACATTACTACCTTGAGTTTACCCACTTATTAGTCAGGTTCCAAGATGGCCCTCAATGAATCTCACCTCCTGATATTCACCCCCTTGTTTAGTCCCCGTCACAGTTTTCCACAGTTGATCTCTGAGTCCAATAGAATACGGCAGAAGTGATGGATGTCACTTCTGAAGTTAGAATATAAAAGACTTTGTGGCTTCTGTCTTGGTTGCTCTCTCTCTCTCTCAGGTCACTTGTTCTGGGAGATAGTTATCTGCCATGTTGTGAGCTGTTCTTTGGAGAGGCCCCCATGGTGAGAAACTAAAGCTTCTTGGCAACAGCCACGTGAGGGAGTTTGGAAGTGGATCCTCCAGCCTGTCAAGGTTTTGGGTGATTGCAGCCCTGGCCAATATCTTAACTGCATCCCCCTGAGATACTTGAACCAAAACCCAAACTATGCAGCTAAGTTGCTCCTGGAATTCTGATCCTCAGAAACTCTATGAGATAATACGTTTGTTTTTTTACAACTGTTATGTTTTGGGGCAATTTGTTATGCAGCAACAGATAACCAAAACACTCACCATTACTTTTGCACCACCAGTGTAAATGTTAGCATAGTGAAAAAGGCAAATAAAGTCTTAAGTATTATTAGAAAAATAGTTTAGAACCTGGGGTCTACAGACAACGTGTTGAAAACTGCTACTGTATGGAACATATCATAATTTATTTTTTCCTTCTGCTATGGACATTTGCATTGTTTCTAGTTTTGGGCTATTATGAAAAATGCTGTTAAGGACATTCCTATACAAGTAGCCTGGTTCACCTGACCATGAATTCCAGGACACGTAGATCTAGAATTGCTGCTCATAGGATATGTGTATCTTTAGCTTTACTATATAAGACCACATGTTTTTCAAAGTGGTTGTACCAATCTACAAAGTGGTTATACCTCCCCCTTTTCTGTATGTAAGACTTCTAGTTATTCCAAATTATCACCAACACTTAATATTATCAAACTTTTAAAATTTAGTTAAACTGGTGAGTATGTATTGGTATCTCATTGTGGTTTTATTTTGCTTTTCCCTGATTATTCAAGAGGCTGAACACCTTTTCCTAATCTATTTTGCAGCCACAGTAATGCTTCTAAATGCAAATCTGGCCATTGTTACTTTCTTGTATAATACCTGTCAGTTACTTCTTTCCATGGTCTATTAAGGCTTGCAAGATTTGAACCCTGCCTTCCTCCCCAGCGTCATATCTCATTTCTTCTCCCTCACAATGCCTCGCACTCAAAAACAAAATTACCAGGCACTGTTGTTCTTAGGTGCCCTCGAGTTGACTCTGATTTGTAGCAAACTCATATAACAGAACAAAATGTTGCCCAGTCCTACGCCATCCTTACAATCATTGCTCTGTTTGAGCCCATTGTTGCAGCCACTGTGTCAATCCATCTCATTGAGGGTCTTCCTATTTTTCACTGACCCTCTACCTTACCAAGCATGATGTATTTCTCTAGGGATTGGTCCCCCTGATAACATGTCTGAAGTAAATGAGACGAAGTCAAGCCATCCTCGCTTCTAAGGAGCATTCTGCCAAAGAAGAATTGACGCATTTGAATTATGATGTTGATGAAGAATATTGAATATACCATGGACTGCTAGAAGAATGAACAAATCTGTCTTGGAGGAAGTACAGCCAGAATGTTCCTTACCAGGGAGAACATGAGAATATACAAAACAACCAAAAATCAAGGGGGGAGGGGGAGGAAACCTGAAAACAGACCCACAGATAATCCAAATATTGAAATCATCAGACAATCAGACATGGACTTTAAAATAACTGTGACTAATATATTCAAGAAAATAAATGACGAGACAGAGAATTTGACCAGGAGGTACTGGGGATCTATAAAAAAGAATCAAATTAAAAAATACAATGTTGTTGTTGTTGTTAGGTACCATCAAGTTGGTTCCAACTCATAGTGACCCTATGCACAACAGAAGGAAACTCTACCCAGTCCTGCGCCATCCTCACAATCGTTGTTATGTTTGAGCCCACTGTTGCAGCCACTGTCAATCCATCTGGTTGAGGGTCTTCCTCTTTTTCACTGACCCTGTACAATGGAACTGGAAAATACTGATCAGATTAGGTATAGCTGAAGAGAGGATAAGTGATCTGCAAGACAGGTCAATAGAAATATCTAGACGAAATCACAGAGAGAATAAAGGATGGAAAATACAGAAAAGTGTATATGAGATATGTGGAGCACAGCAAAAACATGTAATTAGTATTAGGAAGGGAGGAGGAAGACAATGGGGGTGGAAGAAATATTTGAAGAAATAATGGCCAAGGCTTTTCCAAAACTTCAAGAAGTGCTACAAGTCCCAAGCAGGACAAATATGAAGCAAACTACACTCCACCACAGTATAGCAGAAGTGTTAAAAACCAGAGACGGAGAGGAAATCTTAAAACAGATGGTGAAACAAAGCAGACGTATTACTTCAAATGAGCAACAATTAGACAACTAACTTTTCAACAGAAATAAAGGAAGCTAAAAGCAATGAATTGATATCCTTAAGGTGCTGAAAGAAAACCACTGCCAACACAGGAGTCTACATCTGGTGATACCAACCATCAAAAACAAAGGTGATATACAGGTACTTTCAGACAAACAAACACTGAATGATCTGTTGCCAGTAGACCTGCACTAAAAGAAATACTTAATGGAGTTCTTCAGACAGAAGGAAAAGATCCTGTATGAAAGCCCAAAAATGCAGGAAGGATAAATAAAAATTGCCAGTTGCCATTGACTCCTACTCATGGTGACCCCATGTGTGTCAGAGTAGAACTGTGCTCCATAGGGTTTTCAATGACTGATTTTTCAAAAGTAGATAGCCAGGCCTTTCTTCCATGGTGCCTCTGAGTGGACTTGAACCTCCAGCTTTCAGTTAGCAAGCAGCCAACGCACCGCACCACCCAGGGACTCCAAATAAAAAAATTATATAAAATATATAAAACATAATAATATATAAAAGATAATAATATTATATACAAAATATAAAATAAGTTTTATATACTATATAAAAATATATAAAATATAATAATATAAAAATATATAAAAATATAATAATAATAACATGTGGTGTTCAAAGTGTATATAGAATTAAAATACATGACAAAAGTATCACAAAATATGGAAGGAGATAAAAGGAATTAAAGTATCTCTATGGCTCCTGAAGAGTCTGGGAAATGGTAAAAGTAAGAATTTATTTTAGACACTCGTCTATCGACTTTCTATCATGCTCCTCAAAATTCTTCCAGCTTCTGCCCAGTGCCTGATTCCAAAGTCACGTTCACATTTTTAGGTATTTGTTACAGCAGCACTCACTTCCAGATGGTTGTGGTGTGCATGGAGTCGATTACGACTCACAGAAACCCTATATGACAGTAGAACTGCCCCATAGGGTTTCCTAGGCTATAAATCTTTTACGGGAGCAGATCACCGGGTCTTTTCTCCCACAGAGCAGCTAGTGGGTTCGAACTGCCGACATTTTGGTTAGTAGCTGAGTGCTTAATCGTTGTGCTACCAGAATCTATTTGTTTTTATTGCTGCTGTAACAGATTATTACAAATTTAGGGGTTTAAAGTAACACAAATGCATTATCTTAAAGTTCTGCAGGTCAAAAGTCTCACGTGGGTCTCACTGGCCTAAAATCAAGATGTTAGCAGAGCTGTGTACCTTCCTAGAGGCTGTAGGGGAGAATCTGTTTCCTTCTCTTTTCCAGATTCTAGAAGCTACCCACATTCCTTAGCTTGCAGCAGTCCCTGCCTCCATCTTCAAAGCCAACAACCTTGCATCTCTCTGACCATTCCTCCATAGTCACATCTCCACCTGCCCAGAGCTGGGAAAGGTTTTCTGCTTTTAAGGACTCATTCAGTTAAACCGTGCCCACCTGGATAACCCCAGATACTCTTCCCATCTCAACCCAATGCACTGCCATAGAGTCGTCCAACTCAATCTGACTCATAGACACCCTGGAGGGTTTTCAAGGCTGTAAATCTCCACAGAAGCAGACTGTCACATCTTTCTCCCAAGGAGCGGCTGGTCGTTTGGAACCGCTGGACTTCGGGGTAGCAGCCAATTGCTTTAACCACTGTGCCACCAGGGCTCCTTCCCCATCTCAAAGTCCTTAATTTAATCACATTTGTAAAGTCCCTTTGCCGTGTAAGGTAACTTATTTACAGTTCTGGGGATTAGAATGAGGGCATCTTTGTGGGCAAATTTGCTGCAAAAGACCTTTTTAAAGTGTTTAAAAGCAAAGATGTCACTTTGATGACTAAGGTGCGTCTGACCCAGCCATGGTCTTTTCAAATGCCTCATGCATGTGACAACTGGACAATGAAAAAGGAAGAAAGAGGAAGAACTGATGCATTCAAATTGTAGTGTTGGTGAAGAATATTGAATATACCACGGACTGCCAGAAGAATGAACAAATCAGTCTTAAAAGAAATACAACCAGAATTCTCCTTAGAAGCGAGGATGGCGAGACTTTGGCTTGCTTACTTTGGACATATCAGGAAAGATTAATTGCTGGAAAAGGATATCATGTTAGTAAAGTAGAGGGCCAGCGAAAAGGAGGGAAACCCTCAATGAGATAGGTTGACGAAATAGCCGCAACAATGGACTCAAACATACCGATGATCATGAAGACGGCACAGGATCAGGGAGCATTTTTTTCTGTTATACATCAGGTCACCATGAATCAGAGCCGACTTGACAGCAACGAAAACAACAATCTTTGTGAAGTCATTATGCTGAATACCACATCTAACAACGCAAGGGTGTATGCTGTATCTATAGGGAAATTCCTAAAAAATAAAGAGCGAAAGATTACATAACTGACAAACTAATGGGGAGGAGGATTAAATGGTAAAAATAAAACAAAACAAAAAAACAAACCCAACAACACCAAACCTTGATTAATCCAGAAGAGGGCAACAAAGAAGAGAAAAAGCAACAAAGAACAGGTAGAACAAATTGAAAACAGAGAGTAAATTGGTAGATTTAAATCCAAAATACGAAAGGAAGTGAAAAAAGCGAGATGTTGAACTATGTGCATCTTTTAAGGATTTTTTTTTTTTTTTCTGTGCTTGTCAATTCTGAGAATATTTCTGGAAGAATGCATAGTGTTTCACTGAAGGTTCCAGCTGAGAGGAAGGCTTTCTTTTCATTATTTACCCCTATTTGAAATTTTTGACCATGTGCATGTATTACAGTTCCAATTTTTTAAAATATTAATTAAAATGAATATCTGTTGAATGAATAAACTGGATATGAAAATTCATAGGAACAGACTTTTCTTGATTTAAATTTAGATTTTCTCTTCCCTATATCCCTCCACTCCCATCATCTCTCTTCGTCTGCCTTTCTTCTTTTAATACCTTGTGCTGGAAAGGGGATTAAAGTGGCTTAATTCAATCAGTGCAATTTAAGAAAAACCTACTGTGCTCCACCCTTTGTCCAGGGCTGTATCTTGGCTCCCTGGCCCTGGAACAAAACCTGTTCAAGAGTTTTCCCAGGACCCCTGACCTCCTGAACTGGCCACCTTAGCCATAACCACCCAAATTGTTAGGAAGTGACCTCCCCCTCCCCTAGGAGCCTTCTCCACCAAGTTGAAACTCCTGAGAATCTAGTGTCACTTTAAGAAGTTAGCAGAGAAATTCATGCAGCAGCTACTGTCCTTTATCTAGGTCAAGGGTGTGTTTCTAGGATTTCAACTGCCTTTCTCCTGGTTGCTGGGGAGCAGCTGTCATTGGGAGCCCACTATGTGGGGGATATTTCCAGAAGCATTACCCAGCAACTGTGGATTGTCAGTAATAGATATGATGGTTGGGCACTGAGAAGGGAAGAGAAATGACGGCTTCATGAACAGATACTAGAAAACATTTTGTACAGACTAAGAAACGCTTTTCAGTAGCTAATCCCTAGTGGTTTAGTGCAGGAGGTTGCCTCAAGGAGCGGGGTGTTTCTTGGAGCATGCAGAAAACACGCGGGCAGCAAACTTCCTCCTTAGTATAAGCTTGACATTCTCCTGGTTTGAGGAGGTTGGTCTCTGTTGGGCTTTAAAGCCACATTTAAATGTTTGCATAGACTAGTTTTTTTTTTTTTTCCATTCAACAAGTTTTTATTGAATGTGTACTATGGGCCAAGCACCATGGACTTTGTTGTATCTGTGTTTGGAGGTGGACAAGAAGAGAAAGTATGCAGAAGAGAGAGTTTTATAACCTCAGTTTCTCACCAGTAGGCAAGTTAATTAATCGAGGCAAGTGATACGGCAGTAACTAGGATTCCCAGAATTAATCACTTCCATTTATCTTCCATGAGACCAGTTGTTATAAACCAGGTGTTGGCAAACTATGGCTCATGGCCAAATCCTGCTCTCTGCCTCTTTTTGTAAATAAAATTTTATTGAAATACATTCATGCTTATTTGTTTACATATTGTTTACGGCTGCTTTTGTGCTAAAACAGCAGAGTTAAATAGTTGCAACAGACACTGTATGGCTTTCAAAGCTCCTTACAGAAAAGATTTGCTGAGCCCTGTTAAAAACTCACACAGAGCAAGGAAGGGCCTGATGTGTCATCTGGCAACAGCTGGCGCTAAACTTTTCTTAGTAAGGATTGGTAGGCAGGAAGAATTTAGGGCCATGTAGTCTGGTGGTAAATCCCTGGCCATGTGGTGCAAATGGTTAATAAGCTTGGCTGCTAACCAAAAGGTTGGAGGCTCAAGTCTATCCAGAGGTACTTTGGAAGAAAGTCCTGGCAATCTACTTCTGAAAAATCAGTCATTGAAAACCCTACGGAACACAGTTCCACTGATAGACACGAGGTTGCTGTGAGTCGGCTCAACTTAACGGCAATCCGCAGTGGTAGTCTGGTGGCATTTTAAGAACAGAACTTTGGCATACTCGTGCAGTCTTTCTAGGAGAGCTCACGTTTTATAGCAGTACAGACAGAGCAGGTGCCACTTGCATCTGCTTCCCTTGGCAGGCAGTGGTCACTGTGAAAGAGAAAAATGTTATAGATCTACTCCATTGGATTTGATGAACACTTAGCTACATGAGTGGATTGTAAAAACACAATGTTGAGTGAAGAAAGTAGGAAACCGAACGAGATCTATAATGCCAAACTGATTATGCCAATTAAAAATATATGCACACAAAACAACAATTTGTATCTTATTTAACCACTTATAAATGAAAAGATAAGCATTAAACATGTGATAATTGCCTTCTGGGGAGGACAAAGGGAGTGGCTTTAGGACTAAAATGGGATCAATCAATAAATAAGACAATGGAGGGAACTTGCGTGGACAAAAGATGACAATGTGCCATGAGCTGAGTTGTTTAACTGATTCAACCTTCAGTACCTGAGGCCTAAGAACAACAAAATGACAACCAAGAAGGAAAAAAGGAAGAAAAGAAGGAAGGGAGAGAGGAAGAGAGGGAGGGAAGAAAAGGTGGAAAGATCTAAAGATATGTCTAGATTCTGTTTTAACTCTGACAGCTAAATGGATTTACGACCTTGTGACAACCTGTGGGGACTCAGCTTCCAAACAATCCAGAGTCTTAATGGCGCTGGCAGTGGCGGTGGTGATGGTGGTAGATATGGTGTGTGTATGTGTGTGTGAGGTAGATGGGATAGGGGTCAGAGCTGGGGCACTCCAGGCCAACTAAGGTGCAGTTCAGTTCTCAGGGAAAGGGAGAAGTCTAGCGTTAGGTAGGCTGTGAGAGTCCCAGGAATGTTGGGGTCCAGGCCTCAAGTGGGACCCACAGCACAATCAGGAGCCTGTTGTTCTGGTGACAGGAGGGGCATGCAGTTTTGGTCAGGGGATAAGGCTTCAGCTCTTTGGACACTTACATCAGGAATATTGGGTAATATGTTTAGTCTGGAGCCCTGGTAGCCTAGTGGATAAGAACTTGGCTGCTAACCAAAAGGTTAGCAGTTCGAATCTACTAGTCACTCCTTGGAAACCCTATAGGGCAGTTCTACTCTGTCCTATAGGGTCACTATGAGCCGGCATCGACTCCACAGCAACGAGTTTGGTTTTTTGTTTTTTTTTTTAACCCCTGGGAGTAGGCTTGAATATAACACTAGGTTCTGATTGGTCCAGGGACTGAGCAACAATGGGTTAAGTGTCTTCAGAGGCTATAATTCTGTGGGATTGGGGCAGAAAGAACTAGATTCTTTCAGCATATGACCTCATCCTTCTGTACTTAATTTCCACCTCATGGGGTTATTTTGACGATCAAATGAGATGATGTATATGAAAGAACTCTGGAAAAGTAAAGTACCCCATACCTAAGTTATAATATATTTAAGCAAATTCTCAGAAAATAATTCCTTCTTCCCATCCACTCCATCAGCCCACACTTGCTGGATAGAAAGAAAAAAGAGAGCTGATAAAAGCTCCAAATAGCCAATTTACTCTAGAAGACTTGAGAGAAAACATAGTAACTTTTATGTTACTTTAGTAATTCTCGTCAAAAGGAACATGTATTATTACACATAATTTGCTCCTTAAATTCCAAAAATTAAATCAATCCTTTGCCATAGTTTTCAAACATTTCTGAGGTATATCTCAGCACTGCCCAACTTACAGCAAACTCCCAGCAGACTGTCCTAGCTGCTGACACTGGAACTTTATCCCATCATAATCTATCAGCCTAGGAAAACAAAAAAATGGAGATGTTTTTAAAGTTCACAACGCAGCGTACTTTATGCATAAGGAAAGAAATGGAAAGCAGACTGTGAGAATTGTTCTTGCTAACCCAGCTAAGGTTGAACTCTTTAAGAACACGATACCTAAAATTTGCTATTATCAAATAATTTAGATAGGTTTCTAAAAGAAACAGCTTCTCATTTAAAAATAATTTGGCATTAGTGGTTACCAGGACCTGGGAGGAAGAGGGAATGGGAGTTACCGCTGAAGGGGTACTGAGTTTCTGTGTGGGGTGATGTAAAGCTTTCGGAAATGGGTAGTAGCGATGGTAGCACAACATGGTGAATGTAATTAATGTCACTGAATTCTACACTTAAATATGGTTAAAAATGACTAACTTTTTGCCATATATATTTTTACCACAATAAAACTTAAAAAAAAAAAAAAAAGGAAATTATAGTGGGGTCTAAGAAGAGAATAAGAGAGTAAAACCTACCTGCAACCTACCAAATATTTATATATATTTATTTCATATATGAAATGTATATTTCATTTCATTTTTACAATATCAGGTTCAAACTACATATACAGTTTTGTGTCTTGCTGCTTTTTATATATTATTACATCACTAGCTCCTTTTTATGTAACTAAATTTTCTCAGTAACATGATTTTTAAGTACCAAATAATATTTCTTCTCATGAATGGGCCATGGTTTATTTTACTTTTTCTATATTTAGGTTACTAGTTTTCACTAAGAAGCCCTGGGTGCACAATGGTTAAGAGGTCTGCTGCTAACTAATAGATTGACAGTTCAAACCCACCAGCTGCGCTGTGGGAGAAAAGACCAGGCGATCTGCTCCCATACAGATTACAGTCTAGAAAACCCTGTGGGACAGTTCTACTCCGTCATATAGGGTCACTATGAGTCGGAATTGACTCAATGGCAAACAACAACAGTTTTCAATATTATAAGTAACACTTCACGAACATTCTTTTACATAAACTTGAATAGCATTTCTGATTGTTTCCTAGGATAGATTCATGAAATTGGAATTACTAGGACAAAAAATGTTAATGCTTTAAAGTCTCTTGATATATAGTTCCAAATTATTTTTCAGAACCATCATAATGTACTTCAACTAGCAGTTCACGAGTGTATCTGTCTTACCACACCCTTACAAGCGGCAAGTTTCATCATCAAAAAGACCCTTGCCTATTTGATAGGTGGAATCCCTGGATACTGCAAACAGCTAATGTGCTCTGCTGCTAACCGAAAGGTTGGAGATTCAAGTCTACCCAGAGGTACCTTGGAAGAAAGATCTGGCTATCTACTTCTAAAAAATCAGCCACTGAAAACCCTTGTGGATCACACAGTTCTACTCTGACACACTTGGGGTAGCCATAAGTTGGAATCAACTCAACAGTATCTGTTTTCTTAGTTGGTAGGTACAGGGGACAAGATGTTTTGTTCTACCCAACAACCCTTTGGGGAACATTCCGTTCCCCATTCCGTCATCATTCAGATCAGACCATGGAAGCAGAGACAGTGCCCAATCATGACATGTATATTGTGTAACTCCATGTGACAACACCCCATATTTTATTGTTTAAATTGGCATTGCATTATAAAAAAGGAAATTTCCTACAATTCATTTTGATAATTTTAGAAAATGTCTCATATAAGCAGCATCTTGTACACACATTTCTGTTCTAGAGGAATCAAGGCTCATTGAGTTAGGGCTTCCCTTTCAGTGATAAAAAGCTATCCAAGGCAGATTTTCTTCTTGGACTTTTGCCTTTGTAGGGTGTCAGCGTCAATATATCCCATGCAAATGGTGGAATTTACAGCCCAATGTACAGTAATTTATGGAAGAAAAGCATGTAGAAAGCATAAGTTGGGCACCCAGTATGATGTTGGGAGTAGTGTGACAGAAAACATCTTGTGATCCTACCAAAAAATGCAAGAGACAGAAATAAAAAAAGAATGGATAGAATGAAGCAAAGAGCAAGCACTAGGAAGACTGTTTTTCAGGGCTTGAGTTGTTTAGTTTTAAGCAAGCCCTGACATAGAAGACTCATTGCTTTTTCGGTGCCTAGCTTTGATTGAGGAGAGAGGCAGGAATGAACTAGGGAAAACAAAAAACAAAACCCAGAAACCTTTTGAAGAACAAAGTGAAAAACCTACGTGCACAAAACCCTGCACTCAGAGATTAAAGTTCCAGGAGCCATTAGTGAAGACTTGTATCTTGTACTGGATGAGGGTGGCTCCAGGTAAGAGGTGTCTATAATTTACCTACTTGTATATTGCTCCTATTTAGACAGTCATCAATAGTCTATTTAAATAGTATTTTTGTTGTTGTTGTTAGTTTCTACATTACTTTAGTACCCAATACTTTTTTCTTTTTCTTTTTTTTTTTACCGAAGAGTTACGATGTTGTAAGGAAAAACACCCTTCAGCTCACTTTCAGCCATTCCTGAAAAAGAGCTTATTCATAACTCAAGTCTCCATGGTTTCCTCTGGCAGTTTCTAGAATTGTTTGCATCAAGTTTGGATGGCAACAGCCAGTCCCTAGGGTTTGCCTGGCAAACATTACAGAATAGTTGCTTCTGAGTCACCACTGGGAAGAGACACTGAAGGGGAAGGGAAAAAACATACGCTGACAATTATAGGATAATAGAAATACCCTAATTAACTCCTCGTTTTACCAAAACAAAAAGCGTTCATTCTCTAACCACCACCATAATGATCTGTTCCAGATATTAAGCTATTGTCTCTCTCTCCAAAACCACCCTTTTATATATCTTGTGATGCTGGAGCTGGGACTCTGCAAAGCACGATTTTGCTTTGCCAGATGGCTCCATGATCCGCTCTCCAATAGGGGACAGTAGAAGGAGGTTGCAATGCTGGAGGAGGGAGGAGGGACTTGTTCCTTAATGTTCTTGCTGGTTTCTTGTTCCTATCAAGGTCATCCCAGCCAGTGAGGCACCTAGGGGTGCTCCTTCCTTCAGGCTGTTACCTCTGTGATACCGTAGAGTTCATTTAATGTTCTTTCAGATGCCAAAATGCCAACTTTATATCTAGTTAACAATTCATATTAAACAAACTCTACACAGATGATTGGTGTGAATTCCCGCTGAACCTGACTGATCTGTGAGCCTGTATAGGTCTTTGTAGCACAATTAGACAAGTGGCCAGGAGAAGTAAGAGATTCTGTCTTTTTTATAGGGTGTTCTGTCTTGTCTGTCAGTCAGTCACTAAATATCTTCTTGCTTTCACTGTCTGCCCAACACAGAACCAGACCATGGGGACACAGTGGGGACAAGGCATAACTGCTGCCTTCATGGAATAACAGTTTAGTAGCTGATGAAAGATGATGCTCGTGACTGGAAGTGCATCAAGAGCCAGGAAGTGCAGAGCCAGGCTCTGCATGAGTTTCTTGCTGGACGTCAGCCACTTTGGTGGCATTTCTCACTCTCTTAGCACACAAAACCTTTAACTATAGAGTTTAAAGTCAGTCTGTCTATCATCTATCATCTCTCTGCCTACCCACCTATCTACCATCATCATACTTTTTCCCACTAGGGTGGTTGTCATGGATTGAATTGTGTCCCCCCAAAATATGTGTCAACTTGGTTAGGCCATGATTCCCAGTATTGTGTGGTTGTCCTCCATTTTGTGATTGTATTCTTCCTATGTGTCGTAAATCCTAATCTCTGCCTGTGGTTAATGAAGCAAGATTAGATTATGTTAATGAGTATTACGGTGGGACGTAACACCCTTGCTAAGGTCACATCCCTGATCCAATGTAAAGGGAGTTTCTCTGAGGTCTGACCTGCACCACCTTTGATCTTACAAGAGTTGGGAGACCTCATACCACCAAGAAAGCAATGCCTGGAGCAGAGCACGTCCTTTGGACCTGAGGTTCCTGTGCAGAGAAGCTCCTAGACCAAGGGAAGATTGACGACAAGGACTTTCCCCTAGAGCTGACAGAGAAAGCAAGCCTTCCCCTGGAGCTGGCACCCAGAATTTGGACTCCCAGCCGACTAGACTGTGAGAGAACAAATTTCTCTTTGACAAAGCCATCCACTTGTGGTATTTCTGTTATAGCAGCACTAGATGACTAAGACAGTGGTATAATGGCTCTGTAGCCATTATAGACTCTACAGTCAGACTGCCAGTGTCCTTGGCTCTGTTCCGCACTAGTTGTGTGTCTAAGGGTATATGGCTTACCCACACTGCACCTTGGTTTTCTCTTCTATAAAATAAAGATAACACTAGTATCTGCATGTGCCTTTTAGGGTTTAAAAAATAGATGAAATAATTCATATGAAGTGCTTAATAGGGTAACTATTATCCAGTAAGTACACAATCTTCTT
Organism: Dugong dugon; assembly: GCA_030035585.1. Classification (NCBI taxonomy): domain Eukaryota; kingdom Metazoa; phylum Chordata; class Mammalia; order Sirenia; family Dugongidae; genus Dugong; species Dugong dugon. The sequence goes on from CM057472.1 coordinate 73,484,937, forward strand.
TGACTGTTGAATCTGAGAATCTCTGAGATTCTCAAGTGGAGTTTGCAAACTTTTTATTTTGGGTTAAGACCAGCTTGGAGAAAAGCAGGGTTGTGGGTAAGACAGAAAGAAGGAAAATGAAGAGTTCCAGCGTGTGATTCTCAACAACAACAACAACAACTTGATAATTTCAGTAATGGCATTATTTACCAGCCAAGAAGCCAGCATAGAGAATAGAAAACTAGGCTGAGGCTTGCCTTTCTTAGGCATCTCTTGAACTGGAATAAAACTGAGAAACACCACAAGCAGAGACACTGGTGGTGGGAGGTCAGAGCCAAGCCAGGTGAAGAGTTAAGAGCTGGGATGTACCCTGTTGACCATGGTGAGCTCTAGACAAGTTGAAATGTAGGTGCCCGGGGGCGTGAACCCAGCCAGTAGCTTGGAAAAGCAGCCAGTTCCAAGTGAGAAGAAGCCAACTTCTTTTCAATCCGTTGTTGGAAAGTGTAAAGAAGTTTTATAAGGGTGTTTTTGAAATATATATTGTTAATGCCTCAGAGCAGAAGTATGTAATTTCTGTCCCCAAATAGCTGTAAATCTCAATTTTGTACCTTACATATTTGTCAGAAGGGATTTTATGAGTCTATTTCCTTATTCCACGCACACTTGTCAATCAAGGTTCTTTCACATTTCAACCCTCTGCCATTCTTGTTGCCATCTTTCATCCCATGCCCTCTAAAGCAGTTGGCAAACCCTCAATGATCAACGCTCATAGCATCATGTGTTGTTGAATTACCCTCATTTTCCAAACAGTAAACAAAGGGTAAGTGACTCCCCCGGGGTTATGTTGAAATTAAGCATCAAGAGGTGCTATAGCTCTAGGATTCTCTGCAGATTGCTTGGTCTGGGTGGACTTCAGGAAGAGTTCCAGGAGTCCCATATACATGAAAGGCTATGTTGGTGAGTGAGGATGTGACTAGACAGCAAAAGGCAGAGAGAGAGAAAATGTGACTCTCATGCTTAACAGGAGGATGGAGAAGAAGGAAGAGTCTTTCCACCATGTGGTCCCCAGACCAGCAACACCAGTGACACCTGAGGACTTGTTAGAAATACGTATTCCTGGGCCCAACCCCAGACCTACTGAGTCAGACACTAGGAGTGGGCTCCAGCAATCTGTGTTTCAGCAAGCCTCCCAGGTGATTCTGCCGTACACTTAATTTTGAGAACCATTGTGTCAACACATGCACAGCTTTTATGACGAAACCTATGCCACAGCTGAAGGGGACTTTTTGAGGCATACTGGCATTGAAAAGAAGATGAAAGGAAGAACGTCAAGCCTTCCTTTTGGGGCAGGATAAAAGGAAGAAGTAGGACACACTGTTACTGACTTTCCTTGAAATTAAAGTATAGAATCGTGGAAAGTAGAGGTGGAAGGGAGTCCCTGGGTGGTGCAAACAGTTAATGTGCTTGGCTGCTAACTGAAAGATTAGAGGTACAAGTCCATCCAAAGGTGCCTTGGAAGAAAGGCCTGGTGATCTACTTCCAAAAAATCAGCCATTGAAAGCCCTATGGAGTGCAATTCTACTCTGATACACATGGGGTCACCATGAGTGGAAATTGACTTGACAGCAACTGGCTTACTCTTTTTAGAGTGGAAGAGACCTTCATAGTTATAGACTTCAACTCCCTCCCTTTACTCTACCCAAAGTAGAAGCTGAGACAAGACTCAGAACCAGAGCTCTTGACTTCTCATCTAGTGTCCTTTCCCAGCACCACCTTGAAGGGCTCCTTGGAAAGCCTCCCCTTCCCTTTACAGTTCAGGCCTTCGTCAGCTCTTTTGGCCTTTTTCCCCACACTTTTGTGCGGCTACTCTTTTCTTTAAGCTTCCCCTTACCTTATATATTTCTGACATCACTGTCTTCAAGGCCACGGTCTTCTGAAAGTCCTGTGATGCTCATTTATTTCTCTCTTTTGTATTAGACTTTCTCAGCCTGCATAACCTGGTTCCACTTGAGAGATTTCCAGTATAAAGGCTGCTCTTTACTGATGCTCTTTCCCCAGCAGGTATTCCCTTTTCTTTTCTTCTAAACCAGCATTCACTAAAATTTTTTTCTATAAATGCTCAGCTAGTAAATATTTTCAACTTTGTAAGTCATACAGTCCCTGTTGCAACTACTCAACTCTGCTGTTACAGTGCAAACATAGTGTCTTAGTCATCTAGTGCTGCTATAACAGAAATACACAAGTAGATGGCTTTAACAAACAGAAATTGATTCTCTCACAGTCTAAGAGGATAGAAGTCCAAATTCAGGGTGCCAGCTGCAGGGGAAGACTCTCTGTCTTTGTCAGTTCTGGGAGAAAGCCCTTGTCATCAATCTTCCTTGATCTAGGAGCTTCTCAGCACAGGGACCCCAGGTCCAAACAGTGAGCTCCACTCCTGGCATTTCTTTCTTGGTGGTATGAGTTCCTTGTACTCTCTGCTTGATTCTCTCTTTTATATCTCAAAATAGATTGACTCAAGATACATGACTGCCTCTAATCCTGCCTCATTAACATGATAGACGTTAGGATTTACAACACACAGGATAATCACATCAGATCACAAAATGGAGAACAACTGCACAACACTGGGAATCATGGTTTCCAAGTTGACACACATTTTGGGGGGACACAATTCAATCCATAACATACAGTCACAGACAATATGTAAATAGATGAGCATTGCTGGTTTCAATAAAACTTTATTTACAAAAACGGGTGGTGCTGATAAAAATGCTCAACAAATTAGGATTAGAAGGAATCTTCCTTAACCTGATAAAGGACATCGATGAAAATACCATAGTTAACATCATAGTTAATGGTGAAAGACTGGATGTTTTCCCTCTAAGATCAGGAACAGAGTAGGATGTCCACTCTTACCACTTTTATTTAACATTGTACTAGAGGTTCCAGCTGGGCAATTAGGCAAGAAAAATAAATAAAGTCAACCAGATTTCAAAAATGAAATTAAGAAGACAATTTTATTTACAATAGCATCAAATAAAATTCTCAGGAATAAATAGAACAAAAGAAGTGCAAGACTTGTATGCTGAAAACTATAAAATATTGTTAAAAAAAACTAAACAAAATCTAACATGGAAAGACACCCATGTTCATGGATTGGAAGACAGTATTGTTAAGATGGCAATACTCCCCAAAGCAATCTGCAGATTCAACACACTTTCTATCAAAATATCAGCTGGCTCTTTTGCATAAGTAAATAAGATGATTTTAAAATTCATATGGAAAAGCAAGAGACCCACAATAGCCAAAACAATCTTGAAAAAGAACAAAGTTGGAGGACCACACTTCCTAATTTCAAAACTTACTACAAAGTTAGAGTAATCAAGACAATGTGGTAGTAGCATAAGGATAGACATATAGATCAATGGCATAGAATCGAGAGTCAGAAACAAATCCTTACATTTACGGTCAATGGATTTTTGACAAGAATGCCAAATAAATTCAACGTGAAAAGAATAGCATTTAAAAAAAAATTGTACTGGGACAACTGAATAATTGTGTGCAAAATAATGAAATTGACCTTACTTCACAATATACAAAAAATTAACTCAAAATAGATCACAGATCTAAGTGTAAGAATTAAACTATAAAACTCTTAGAAGAAAACATAGGCATAAATCTTTGTGACCTTAGGTTAGGCAATGGTTTCTTTGATACAACATCAAAAGCACAAGCAATAAAAGAAAAAAAAAAAGAATAAATTAAACGACATCAAAATTAAAAAAAAAAAAAACTTTGGTGCTACAAATAATACCAACAACAAAGTGAAAAGACAGTCACAGGACAGGAAAAATATTCACAAATCACATATTAGATAAGGGATTTATATCAAAAGTATATAAAGAACTCTTCAACTCAATAATAAAAAGACAAAGAATTCAATTAAATCATAGGAAAAGATTTTAAATAGACATTTCTCCAAAGAAGATATACAAATGGCCAATAAGCACATGAAAAGATGCTCAACATCATTAGTCATTAGGAAAAATATGAATCAATACCATAATGAGATACCACTTCACATCCACTAGGGTGCCTATAACACAAAAAGACAGATAATAGCAAGTGTTGATGAGGATGTGGAGAAATTGGAGCCCTCATACATTGTTGATGGGAATGGAAAACTGTGCAGCCACTTTGGAAAACAGTTTAGCAGTTGCTCAAAACGTTAAACACAGAGTTACCATATAACTCAGCAATTCCACTCCTAGGCATACACCCAAGAGAAATGAAAACTCATGTTCATACAAAAACGTATAGGTGAATGTGCACAGCAGTACTATTCATGATAGCCAAAGAGAGGAAAATAATCCAGATGTTCATTAACTTACAAATAGATTTTAAAAAATGTGGTTTTTGTGTCGTCTAAGAAGATATGTTCAAGTCCTGACTCTAGGTACCTGTGAATGTGACCTTATTTGGAAATCGGATTGTTGCGGGTATAATTAATTACGTTAACATGAGATCACAATGGAGTAAGGTGTGCTGTAATCCAGTATGAATGGTGTCATTTTAAAAAGAGGGTAAGAGATACAGAGGAAAGACAGCCATGTGAAAATGGAGGCAGAGATTGAAGTTATGCTGCCATAAGCCAAGGAACGCTTGGGTTATCAGAACTGAGAGAGACAGGAAAGGATCTTCCCCTAGAGCCTTTGGAGAGAGCATAGTCCTGCTAACACCCTGAATTTGGACTTCTAGACTCCAGAACTGTGATACAATTAATTTTAAGCCACATGGTTTGTGGAAGTTTGCTATGGCAGCCTTAGGAAACTAATACATGTGGTGTATACATACAATGGAACATTGTTTGGCCGTTAAAAGGAATGCAGTACTGATACATGCTATAATGTGGATTGAAAACATTATGCTAAGTAAAAACCAGTCACAATAGACTACACATTGTATGAATTCACTTGCGTGGAATATCCAGAATAGGCAAATTTATAATGACAGAAAATAGACTAGTGGTTGCTTAGGGCTGGGGTCTAGGGAAGGAGAGGCAAATGAGGATTGACTGCAAAAGGGATTTCTTTATGGAGGACAAAAATGTTCTAAAATCAGATTGTAGTCATGGCATGCAATCCTGTGAATATACTAAATACATTGAATTGTATTCTTTAAATGGATGAATTGTACATTATTTAAAGAACAAAAAAGAGAAAAAACCAAACAGGTAGTAGGCTGGATTTGGCCTGTAGGCCGTAGTTTGCTGACCCTTGGTCTAAAGTTATCTAAATTCTATCCACCAGTAAAGACTCATAAATCAATTAAAAACACCAATCTATTGGGTCTATGATTTCTAAAGCTCTGTTGTAGGTCTGCTGCTGTCTTAACTATTCTACAAATACTTATTAAGGCCTGCTGGGGGCCTACTCGACAGCAGCTAACAAAACAAAATCATGTGTTAGAAATAGTGCTAAGTATCTGGAATGCAAAGATAAGCTGGACACAGTTCTCATCCTAAAGAAGTATGTGATCTGGTAAGAAAACCAAGTGTAACCAAATAATGAGTACAAAGTGATACGGTATACACAAGGTGCATGTTCTTGGTACAAAAAAAGAATATATAAACTTTCATTGATAGCTGGGTGTTGAGGGAGAGCTGATGGGAGAAAGTAACAGAGTGAAGTGGCTATAAAGGCTGCGTAGAAGTTCACCAGGAGAACAGAGTTGCATTGCAGACAGAGAGAACTTGGTATGAATCAGCATGGTGCATGTGAGAACCAAAGTGGTTCCGAAGGCAGGAGAGCTGCGGGAGGATGCAATGGGAGGGCTGGGCTTGAGCATGGGATACTTCTTCTTCATCTCACCAGCCCTTCTACTCTTTCTCTCAATCTACTGCCTCTCCTTTGCCCTCAATTCCAGTATAAACTTCTTTTTGGCCTTCAGTGGTCTCCTTCACCAGCCAGCCAGCCACACTTCTTCCTTTTCTTCTTGGTATCTTCCACTTGTTTCTCCATCATGATGGTTTCAATAAAAATATTGTCTATTTGCTATTCTTCTGCAACTCATCCTACATTCTGTGATGCTTTCCCATTGTTATTATCAGTTTTGCAAAGAGGGTTGTGGCTCACTCCTTGACCTGACAGCCTTCTTAAACTTTTTGGTAGTTAAAAATCTAGACGTTGGCATTATGCTAAATTCTGCTCTCTGTACTTGACCAAGGACAAGCATTTATTAGTATTCAAAAATGGTTCATTCTTGTATTTTCTTCCTAATGTTTTAGTCTAATAAAGAGGTCAGAGCAAGGGGATCCTATGACTGGGGTATCCATTAGACATGACTATCATCTTGTGGTTCCTGGAAACTCCCAGGGTCAAGTGCCTTTTGCTTAGATACCAAATTTGTCAGATGAATAATGTGGTCCTGCTGCCCACAATACTTTTTAGATTTAACCCACAATGACAAGAGTGCTTCATCATTTTAGACATAGGAAACCACAGGCCTTGGCTTTGGAACTGTGAAACAAACACATCTAGCCATGATATCTGTCTTCCAAGTGACAATCTCATTCATATAATGACTAAAATAAGAATATTTTGTGGAGTTAGGAGAGGGTAAGAAGAGAGGTAATGAGGTGGCAGAGAAGGGAAAGAGACTGAAAGTCATGGCAATCTGATGCAAAAAGGAGTCTGGGGATCAAAAGTAAACCAGTTTATGCCAAGAATGAGATCTTCATAATGGGGGAAACATTTACATCTAACAAGTATCACTGCTGATGCTCCACTCATTCCCAAAGCCAGTGATAAAAATTCTTGTGATAATAATAAGAAAATGAGGTTGACGTTTGTTGGGAACTGTGTTGGAGTGGGATGTGGGCACCAGTGCCCACTGATGTGACAGATGAATAGATCCCAGGACTGGAAGTCCAGTTGAGCTTAGAATGGACATCCTTAATGCCCACATCAATGAGGGTGAAAGGGCCAAGCAGCTGGAGATGGATGCAAATCTGAGCGCTATACAATCAGGCTTTCTTGAAAGGTCCAACTTCAGGAACTTGCTTTTAATAGCTTACAAGTATTTCTTTTTAATTTTATTTTCTATAAAAATTCAAATCACCATCATTATTAACGATTAGTCATAGATATTACAGTTTCTTTTTGAGTTGAGTCCTCAATGTACTTCATCAGCATTATGAAAATGAATTTTTTATTTTTTTTGGAAAATGTATTTTGAGGCAAGAATGGTCTCCCAGTTTGGAGAAGAGGAGTTGGAGGAAGTGGTAGAAGCATATTCCCGGCATGTACGTGAGTGAGAACGGAAGGTTCTAACCTCGCCTTCCTCCAGCTCTCCAGTGGCACTCTATGGCCTACTCTGACATCTCTGCTTTTCTTCTTATTATTTTCCTCCCAAAAAGATAATTATGAAGAAATATATATCTCAAATATCACTTGGCCTGTCTATTTTATATTATATTCTACATACAAAAACTCTGAGTTAGAATGGACATCGTGCTTTTCCCGGTCCTTTTTTTTTCCTTTAATCTCTCCACACCACTTCCCTCCCCCCAACTCCTTTTTCCTTCAGGAATAACAACAACAACAACAAAGCCCTCAATTGCCAAACAAAAGCCTAAAAGCACTAGATGAATTCAAATAGCTCATGAGCTTGGGGGAGGGGGTAGTTATCAACATTAGATAGATAGATAGCTGCCTTGAATTCATTTAGACTCTGGTGACCTTATATACAACAGAGCCAAACAGTGCCTGGTCATGCATCATCCTCATGATCACAGGCATGTTCCTGTCCATTCTTGTAAATATTGTGCCAATCCATCTCACTGAGGGTGTTCCTTGCCCTCAATAACTCTCTACTTTACCAAACATGATGTCTTCCTCCAGTGATTGACCCCTCCTGATGATGTCTCCAAAGCAAATGAGTTGGACAGTGTTTTGTTGTGGTCCATAGGGTTTTCACTGGCTAATTTTTGGAAGCAGACAGCCAGGCCTTTCTTTCTAGTCAGTCTTAGTGTGGAAGCTCTGTTAAAACCTGCCCACCATGGATTCCCCTGCTGGTATTTGAAATCCTGGTGGCATGGCTTCCATCATCACAGCAACATGCAAGCCAACCAGGGGCGGATTAACTAGTAAGCAAGGTAAGCACGGGTTTACAATAAGCAGGGTACACACAGGCTTACTTGTGTTTACTTACTAATCTGTAGTGCACAATTTCACACGGGTTTCACCACATCTTTGATGAAATTTTGCACTACAGATTAGTAAGTAAGAAAAATTAAGCCTGTGCATTGGTCCCCACACTGGTACTATATCTGGGGCCACCAGGGTTAGTTGTAGAGTGGTTTTCTTCCTGGTTGAGGCTGATGCAAAGTAAAATCAGAGATAGATACTGTGGAACATTTGGCTGGCTGAACGTAGACATCCACCACTTGTTTGTTGTACTGTGGTGGCTAAGTCAGGGAGGAATTACCCAATAAGCAAGGTACACATGGGCTTACTTGTGCTTAAGCCCCAGCCCCAGAACCAAACCCATTGCTGTCGAATTGATTCCAACTCATAGCAACCCTATAGGACAGAGTAGAACTGCCCCATAGGGTTTCCAAGGAGCGGCTGGTGGGTTTGAACTGCTGACATTTTGGTTAGCAGCCAAGCCAGGGCCTTGGTGAGGCCGTGCCTCTTTTTCCAGTGACTTGTTAACACCACAAGATTTTTTTCAGTTACTCCGTGAGTGCCAAAAGCCAGTACGGCCTGCTGGGAAAGTGGAAATCTCATTCTCAGATTTCTGATTAATATTCCTTCTCATCTCCTAGGGGGCCTCCTCTAGGATGCCCCATCAAGTTCTGGTGAGAGTGTAGCTGGCCTCACTGTGTGAACACTGCCCTGAAATGTTGTGATCCCAGAACTGATTGTGGTTGAGTTTAGTGATGAACCATATAATGTGAAGCGCTGAATTATTCAGGATGCTTCCCTGCCAGCCTGCAAAAGTCACTGAGGGGGCCATCGGAAGCCATTAAAAGGAGACCAAGACACCTGGGGAAACCAAGCTGATTTTGCATAAGCCTCCCCACTTAAACTGAGGCTCTGGCAAGACCTGTAATTAGACTCCCCACCCTGCCTTTCTCCCGAATAGGAGTGATTCATTGGGAAGCTGCATTTTGTTAATCTTTCTTGCATAAACCTCATTAAACTTTGGATTCCTCAGGGTAAACAGCAAATGGGGAGTGTATGCTGCCTGTCTGGAAGATGCTGGGGTTAAACACTGAGCAATAAAGCCATTCACCAATTTCAAAATTGTCTTTGTTTTCTCTTCAGCTTTTATTCAAGACTTCCACATGCCTGGTGCTAGTGGTCGAATGTGGAAATGTGGGAGTCTGGGTGGGCAGGCGTGCTGGGTGGGAGAAGTTGGCAGGTCCTGGCTTGTCTTTTCCTACAGTCCCAGGACTGTTTAAAGGACTTCATGAGGCACTGTGGGCAGACAAAGGTGTTCCTAGATCCTTCAGCTTCATTCTGTAACAGGGCCTCAAGTTTATCAACAGGTAATAGGTCAAAAGGGACAGGCCAACACTATAAGCTGTGGTCTGGCTGTCAGGCTGACTCCTGCCAGCATCATCAGCTTTGCAAGATGACGGCTGGATGATTTTATCCTGGACCCTGAAGCTTCTTCCCAAAGTCTTGTTGTTATTTGCTGTTATCTGAGTCAGCTCCCAACTCATGGTGACCCCATGCACAATGGAACGAAATGCTGCCTGGTCCTACACCATACCTACATGGGTTGCAGATTAAACAATTATGATCCATAGGATTTTCACTGGTTAATTTTCAGAAGTAGATCACCAACCCTTTCTTCCAATGCCTGCCAAAAAACTCAAAATCAAACCTGCTACTGTCAAGTTGATTCCAACTCATAGCGATCCTATAGGACAGGGTAAAACCGCCCCTTAGGGTTTCCAGGGAATGGCTGATGGATTCAAACTGTCAACATTTTGGTTAGCAGCTGAGCTCTTAACCACTGTGCCACAAGGGCTCCTCCAATGCCTTAAGCAGTGCTTAATGGGGTATCAAGACCCACAGCTGCGAGGTGTGTGGCAAGTAATTCCTTACTTATTTATAATGAAAATTTCTGATCGTTCACTTAAAAAAAAATAAGATGCTTTACATTTTATCTCTAGAATATTGTCTTGGACATTTACTGCATTTGGATATGCTTTCCTGCATAGGAGGGAGCACAAAAAAACAAAACAAAACAAAACAAAACAAAAACTCACCCGTTGCCCTCAAGTGAATTCCAACTCATAGTGACCATATAGGACAGAGTAGAATTGCTCCATAGGCTTTCCAAGGCTATAAATCTTTATGGAAGCAGACTGCCACATCTTTTTTCCACGGAGCGATTGGTGGGTCCCAACCATCGACCTTTTGGTTAGCAGCTGAGTGCTTTAACCACTGTGCAACCAGGTCTCCTAAGGAGAGAGCGCAGTTGAGTTATAACCATCATGCTAGGTAGATGATGCATGTGAGCATCACTCCCTGGATAACGAGATGTGCTGATCCCAGGTAGGCATTTTACCGTTCACCAAGTAGGAGACTGAGAAGGAGAAACACACACACACACAGATGGACAAAGGCTGAAATGGGCGATGTGTAGGATTCTGTCTCTTATCATAATTCTGATTGGTAGAGGCCTCTTGAGGAGACAGATTCTGGGACAATGTCTGGGCTTAATGAGCAGCAACACCACAATCTATTAGTGATGTCTCACATTAACCGTTTGTACCACCCAGGGACTCTGAGGGCAGTGATAGCCAGTGAACTACGGAATGGAATTCTCCTGAGATGCTCTCTTGAGAGGGATTCTCAGGCTGTGTCTGGGTATAACAAGAAAGCCACAATCTATGGTTCATGTCTGCTATAGGTGAGGGTGGTGGTGACTCTCAAGTATTTGACATAGAGGAACTATTGGATGGAGTGTCATAACAACTCCATTTCCACTTGCCATAGTCCCTTGGTTTAAACCTCTTGCCCAGGAAGAAGAATGCAGCAATGAGACTCACAGTGGGACTGCAGTGTCCACTTCTGTTCCTATCCATCCAGGAGTAGAAATTTCCATGGACTTTCCCCTTTTGCTTAGGGCAAGTACAAAAGGCAATGGTTACCTCCCAGGCCCCTGGCTTTCCTCTCCTCCACCCATACTCCCCATCTCCCTTCCACCTCTTTTTGGTGTGTGGCATTAATTTTGTCATAATTAAAGCTTGGGAACAGGCATATCTTCTACTGAGTTCCAAAAAGTCCCTAATGTCCTAAGGAAATTTCAGTAATGACACTGGTGACAGTTGTATGCCATGCTTGGAAAAGACATTTTGGTTTTTGTTTCTATCACACACAAATTATATGTTCACATTTTAACTCCAGACTTTCTTTGCTAAATGCCCGGGGAGAGAAGTAAAGGGAAAGGGAGTGATAGATTGCTTCAAATACTCAAGAACACCCAAATCCCTCACTAGATGAAAAGCAAATTAAGGATCTTTGACAGGTTAAAATCAAGTATTTGGGGTTTCTCCACTGAAGCGAATGAATTTCCAGTTTAATAACTTTCTTAGAATTCTCCTTGCTACTCTATGCTGTGATCCTTTCAACTACCGAGCTTATTCCTGGTATGTGTCATGAGTTTAAAATCTGACAGTGTCTTTTAATTAAATTCTTGTTTATCATTCAGTTAATGGGCTAAGACTAATGATCAAAGGAAAAACAGGCTTTCAGTGATTTTCTCGTCCATCATATGATACTTGAGAAAAATAATAAAGTGATTTACTCAAGGGTGAGTTAGTGTAAATGCCATTTCCCTTATTTGTTCCCCTATATGATTTCTGGAATGATTTGGGACAGCCAGTCACTCTGCCTGCGTACATCAAGAAATTACTATAAACCTGTCCGGAGGAGCTTAGAGACATCCAACATCTCCCGTTAGCCAGAAGCTGCTGCTAGGTCTGGGCATGCCACCATCTGCAATGTGATTCTTGAAATTTGAGATGACAAATCTTCAGGGTCACCTTTCTCTCTTTTCTCAGTTTAATGATGGGAAAAGAAATTCAAGTGTTTACTCTGCGAACTCTGGGCACGTTCCTGCTAAATGCGCAGCTGCTGGGCTGATTTACTTGCCCTCACTTCCTGTGCTTGTCTGCCTTCTCCCCCAGCTCCATTTCTAAATAGTGAATCAGATTTTGAAGTTGGGAGCTCTGACTTCTCTTTTCTACAGTGTTACTATGTGACCTTGGGAAAGTCACTCCATCACTTTGTACCTCATTTTTTTCCATCTACATAACAGAGATAATCATACTATTTTTTGAAATATCAAAATGAGATGTTGTGAGAATCAGTTATGGAAGTGAAGGTTTAACATGAAAGCAAGAGAAGAAACTATGAGCGTCTGACAATCCAAGGATATAATTGGATGTATTCATCTGATTCCTGGGCAGGAAGGTGCCACATAGACACGAGGCAGATGGTTGGAAAGCTCATGGTCATTTCCATGTGGTAGACAGAAAACTCAAAGACTCTCAGCAGTGTAATGAGAACACACTAGAAGATGACCTCTTCAGGTTTACCACCACGGCCAACAAAACATTTCTAATTCTCCTTGCTCAACTCAAGCCAGCAATCTCAAATTTCCTCCTTGGTCTTGTAGGAGAGGAGGGAGGTTAGAGACAAGATCTGATGCATTCTACATTTGCCTGCATTGGAAAGGAGGATCTGGGTTTGAGGGTGAGAAGCCCTTGCTTGGACTGAGAAGTCCTAGGTGGATGGTTCTAGGGATTCCATGGATACATTCGGAGGTTCCATGAACTAAGATGGGAAAAAACTACATCTTTGTTTTCACCAACTTCTAACTGAAATTAAGTATTTTCTTCAATTATACATGTGGGCCAAAAACCACAGTAATATTAGCATTATTTGTGTCTTTGTCACTATCAGAAATTGAAGCTGTTTTCATAGGACATTACGATTGTTGCACTATTTGAAAATATCATTTACACTGATCACTACTTTGAAATTGCAAAAGTTATCAGACCAGCTGCTAGATCTCGTTAATAAAGAATCACATGTATAACACTATATCACACATTTGGTTAAAAATATTTTTCTAATTGTTTCAGAATAATTGGTTTCCTTCGTGACACTATGTATTTGATTTGGTGCATTTAAAAACATTCTGTGAAGGATTCATTTGAGCACATGGCACAGAAATGGTTAAGACCGCATGCCCCAGAGTCCATCTGATGCCTCTTAGGATCTGAGGCAGCAGCTTCTAGCAGGGGGCAGAGCACAGGCTTCCAGTCAGAAGGCCTGGGTCTGAGCCCTGGCTTCACCTCTGTCTAGCTGTGGGGTCTCTTAGCTTCTCTGAGCTTCTATTTCCTCCCTGTATATAGGAGAAGGTAATAATTTTCCATAGCATTGATGGGAGGATCAAATGAGATAATAAATGTCAAGATGCTTTGTAAACGGTAAAGTGCTATATGATTCCAGACACTTCTTCCAGTGGTTCCACACACTTCTTTTACTTAGCATTTCTAGTATCAAACCAATGATGAAGGGGAGTAATGAAAGAGCCAGATGTTTTGTGGGCAAGATACTAGAGAAGAAAAGTATAACAGTGGCTTGAATTATAGAACAATTATGCATATGGTTAAGAATATAATGGAACCAGACAGATCTGAGTAAAAATCTTTGCTTTGCCACATACTACCTGAGTGTTTCTGGCAAATTATTTAAACTCCCTGAGCCTCAGTTTTATCCTCTGGAAAACGGAAGTAGTAGCTACCTCGCAGAGTTGTTAGTAAAGATTAAATAATGCTTATCCCTATGCCAGCATGTTGGGTTCAAGACCTATGTTTGAAAACTTCTCCAGATTCATCATTTCTTTTTTTTATTCTCTTTATTATTTTTTAAAAATTTATTTTGGTAACAATATACATAACAAAATACACGTCATCTCAACAATTTCTACATGTACAATTCAGTGACATTGATTACATTCTTCAAGCTGTGCAACCATTCTTGCTATCCTTTTCCAAATTACTCCAATACAATTACATAAATTCAAGTCCCCCTAAGCAAAAAACTCCCCTTTCCCTCTCCCTCCCACTTCTGGTAACCACTAATAGTCCTTGGTTTCTATGTATTTGCTTATTTAATGTAAGTGAGATCATACAGTGCTTTCCTTTGGCAGCTGACTTCTTTTGCTCAGCATGATGTGATATTTCAAAGCTCAGTCTCCCCGTTTCTTAATAATTCAAGATGGAGTGAATGAGAGATGGAGGGGTGTAAACATTGTAGAATTTCACCTTGACTTGCAAGAAGCTTTAGTTTCTCCACAACGTGCTTCAAATGAGTTTTGCCAAGAATATTTGCAGTGTCCGTTGATGAGCTTGGCCGTCCTGCTGGTGAGCTGAAGAGGGCATGGAGCTCCTATGGAACCACTGACAGCCTCACAATACCCAGTCCACATTGCTGTAGACTCCTACCACAGTCCAGAGTCTCAGAGCTGTACTGTCCTGGATGGTAGCTCCTAGCTACCATTAAAATCTTAAATTAATTAAAGCTAAGTAAGATTAAAAATGCTACTCCTTAGTCACACTAGTCAGTTTTCAAATGTTTAGTAGCTGTGTGAATTGTAGAACAGTACCATTACTGCAGAAAGTGCTATTGGACAACACTGTGGTCTGGCTGTGAAGAGCTGAATCTTCCCTGGCAACAAAGACTCAACTACTAATCTCTAACAAAAATTAAATATTTTCTTCAATTATAAACATGGGCAACAAACCACAGTAGTATTAGCGGTACTTGCATCTTTGTCAGAGCTCCTGAGTGGTGCAAACGATTAACGTGCTTGACTGCAAACAGAAAGGTTAGAAGTTTAAGTCCACCCAGGGGTACCTCAGAAGAAAGGTCTGGTAATTCAATTCCAAAAAATCAGACAAGATGGAAAACCCTATTGAGCATAGTTCTACTCTGACACAAACGGGCTTGCCATGAAGCAGAATCAACTTGACAGAAACTGGTTGGCTTTGGTTTTGCTATCTTTCTCACCATCAGAAATTAATATTTTCTTATGACATTCCTCTAGCTGTGGAGAACTAAATCTTTCCTAATAACACGGCCTAAACAAAGTAGGGTAGTGTATGTGAAACATGGCAACAAATGTCCTGTTAATCATTTACCCTCCTCCTTGCCCCGCCCGCTCTCTGAATTTTAGCAGGCTTCGGATATGGGGATGAAGGTACCCACTAAAGACTTGCTTGCATGGAGCATTGGGCGAATCTCCAGTGCCAACCACACACACAGTTCCTCTGGGCCTCATGAAGATCCACGAGGGATGTCTGTGAAAGGGAAAAGGAGCATTCTCCCTGTTGACTCCTATTCTTCCTCCTCCACTCCTCCTACCCCATTTCTTCTTAACTTCTCTGATTATTCTTCCAGCATGGAGCTGAGGCTTCATGCTTCACTGTCTCACCTACCTCTGCATTTATCTAATTAGAATTTAAGCCGGGAAGTTTCACAGAAAAGTGGTGACTCCGGCGCGAGTCTTCTCTTCATGTGTTAGCACAGGAGAGGAGAGGCTTGCAGCTGTGTCCTTTGATATAGTAATGTCTCTGGTTTTATTTGCAAAATGTCATTAAATCAGTGGACTGGGAGTCACAAAAGCAGCAGCCCTGATTTGATGAGTTTCTTAGCAAAGTTAAGCATTTACTCTGCTTCAGTTTCTCCTTTACAGCATGGTGATGCTACTTCTCACCACTCACCACCTTCCAAGAATACTGGGAGCATCATAAAGAAGAGGTGGCTCATAAAATCACTCTTACTTAGCAACTAGGAAGCTTAAAATCTCTTTCAAGATGCTTTCCACCTGCCTTCCTTTGCTCTACATATTCTTCCAAGAAATAACTACTTTCTTTCTCCCTAAGTTGTCCATTTTTTCTAAGACCAATGAACTTATTTCCAGTTATTTTTATTTTCCCACTAGATCTTTCCCTTTCTTTTTTTATGATGGAACTCTCACTGCCTCTCCATTCTCCAGGGAATTCACGCCTCTATTCTACCTGTCTCCTTTATAGTCTCCTTGTGACTTGGAAATTGATTATTAATGGTATAATCGAAGAGAAATCTATTATTGGCAAAGAAGAAAAGTATTGTATAATTGCTAACTCTAGAATTGCCCTGTATGGAGAAACTGCTATGTGCTCGCCATATCCATTCTTCCTAGGCACCCCCCCCCCCGCTAGACTACACTTTCCAGGCTTACTTGCTGTTAAATGTAGCCGATGGAATGTAAGCAGAGATGCTGTGCCCTACTTCCAGCCTGGCTCGTAAAAACCTTCTATACTAGCCTCCATTCTCTCTTACCCAATCTGCTGGCCAGATTGCAGGGGATCTAGCAAGTAGAGATACTAAAGAAGATGTTTTTTGTCTGTGAATTTCAGCATGGAAGCTTCCTGTAAAATACCAGGCGGGACTTGATATCAGTGAGAAATAACATCCATTGTGTTAAATCACTAATATTTCAGGGTTTATCTGTAGTAGCAGCTAGCATTACTTTAAGTAATATGTCTTCATTTTTATGAACTGATGTTGTTGTTAGCTGTCTTCAAATCGGCCCTTGACTCATCGAGACCCCATGCACAATGGAATGAAATGCTGCCTGGTCCTGTGCCATCCCCATAATCTGCTGTGGATCGGACTGTTGTGATCCACAGGGTCTTCACTGGCTGATTTTCAGAAGGAGATCTCCAGGCCTTTCTTCCTAGTCTGTCTTAGTCTGGAAGCTCTGCTGAAACCTGTTCAGCGTCATAGCAATACGCAGGCCTCCATTGACAGATGGGTGGTAGCTGCACATGAGGTGGCTTGGTTGGGAAATGAACCTGGGTCGCCTGCATGGAAAGCAAGAATTCTACCACTGAACCACCAATACCTTATTATGAGCTGATAGAAGACAGATTTTCCTCGATTGTAGATTCCTTCTCTTCCAAATGACCCACAGCGTTAATCCACAAAGGTGTCTTGAGTTTACAAAATCCAAAATTCATTTTCTGATAATTTTTGGTTAAAAAACTTCATGACAAGATTTTCATTTTCTTTCATCAGAAATAAAATCCACGTCAACCTAGATTGCTATTATTGATCTATCTTCTCTAGAGGGTTCCTCGTTGAATGTACTCTCTGTAGTCTGCTTTACCACATGGAGACTTTTGAACTTGCTGTGGTGAAGTCTGATTTTCTTCTTTTGCTGGCACCATTTCTGTTTACCTTGGGGATGGGCAGTCTTCTGAAGTCACCGCCAGACTCTGGTATTTGTTGCTTATTTAGACCAGAACTTCAAATCTTAGCTGTGTGCAGTTGATAAGATCCGTAGTTGTTGAGGCAACAACTCAGCTTCACAAGGGAGTCCTGGCTAAGAAAGATGCACAGGAGTCCACTCTCCTTGGCCAAGCACAAGATACTACATCCCAGATTTCTATTTCTCTGGTGATAGATTGGGGGCATTGGTGGTTTAGTGGTAGAATTCTTGCCTTCCATGCAGAAGACTTGGCTTTGATTCTGAGCAATTCACCTCAAGCCACTGTCTGTCAGTGGAGACTTGCGTGTTGCTATGATGCTGAACAGGTTTCGGTGGACCTTCCAGTCTAAGACAGACTAGGAAGAAAGGCCTGGACACCTACTTCTGAAAAAAAAAATCAGTCAATGAAAATCCTTCTGGATCACAATGGTTCGATCTCATTGTGCATGGGGTTGCCATGAGTAGGAGGGTGACTCGATGACAGCTGACAACAATAAAATTGATAGATTAATGGGCAAGGGATATGAACAGGCACTTCACCAAAGAAGACATTCAAGCAGCTAACAGACACATGAAGAAATGCTCACGATCATTAGCCATTAGGGAAATGCAAATCAAAACTAAAATGAGATACCATCTCACCCCAACAAGGCTAGCATTAATCCAAAAAACACAAAATAATAAATGATGAAGAGGTAGTGGAGAGACTGGAACACTTATACACCGTTGGTGGGAATGTAAAATGGTACAACCA
Source organism: Dugong dugon (assembly GCA_030035585.1). Classification (NCBI taxonomy): domain Eukaryota; kingdom Metazoa; phylum Chordata; class Mammalia; order Sirenia; family Dugongidae; genus Dugong; species Dugong dugon. The sequence continues at coordinate 73,503,016 of CM057472.1, forward strand.
CTTTGGAAATCGATTTGGCGCTTCCTTAAAAAGCTAGAAATAGAAGTAGCATACAATCCAGCAATCCCACTCCTTGGAATATATCCTAGAGAAATAAGAGCCATCGCACAAATAGATATACGCACACCCATGTTCATTGCAGCACTGTTCATGATAGAAAAAGATGGAAGCAAGCTAGATGCCCATCAATGGGCAAATGGATAAACAAATTATGGTATATCCACACAGTGGAATACTACGCAATGATAAAAGAACAACGATGAAGCTGTGAAACATCTTATAACATGGAGGAATCTGGAGGGCATCATGCTGAGTGAATTTAGTCAGTCACAGAAGGACAAATATTATATAAGACCACTACTATAAGAACTCAAGAAAAGGTTCAAACGCAGAAGAAAACATTCTTTGATGGTTACGAGGGTTGGGGGGAGAGTGAGGGTTATTCACTAACTAGATAGTAGACAAGAATTATCTTAGGTGAAGGGAAGGAAAGCACATACTACAGGGGAAGTCAGCACAACAGGACTACACCAAAGCTAAGAAGTTTCCTGAATACAGTCAAACACTTTGAGGGACAGAGTAGCAGGGGCAGGGGTCTGGGGACCAGGCTTTCAGGGGACATCTAGGTCAATTGGCATAACAAAGCTTATTAAGAAAATGTTCTGCATCCTACTTTGGTGAGTGACGTCTGGAGTCTTAAAAACTAGCAAGGTCCCAACCACCTGGAGTAAAGGAGAATGAAGAACACCAAAGACACAAGGAAAGTATTAGCCCAAGAGACAGGAAGGGCCACATAGACCAGAGACTTCATCAGCTTGAGACCAGAAGAACTGGATGGTGCCCGGCTACCACCAATGACCGTCCTGACAGGGAACACAACAGAGAATCCCTGACGGAGTGAGGGAAAGGTGGGATACAGAACTCAAGGGCTAGTAAAAAGACCAGACTTAATGGTCTAACTGTAACTGGAGGAACCCCAGAAAGCTTGGCCCCTGGACTCTCTGTTAAGCCAGAACTAAAACAATTCCCGAGGCCAACTCTTCAGACAAAGATTGGACTGGACTGTGGGACATAAAATGGTATTCGTGAAGAGTGTGCTTCTTAGCTCAAGTAGATACATGAGACTAAATGGGCAGCTTCTGTCTGGAAGTGAGATGAGAAGGCAGAGAGGGTTAGGAGCTGGTTGAATGGACATGGGAAATCAGGGGTGGAAAGGAGGAGTGTGCCGTCACAGTATAAGGAGAGCAGTTAGGGTCACATAGCAATGTGTGCGTAAGTTTTTCTATGAGAGACTGGCTTGAATTGTAAACTTTCACTTAACCTACAACAATAAAAAAAAAAATTGATAGATTAATCATTAGAAAGTGTGAGTTTTGAGAGACAACTGTCCTCAATGAGTCACAATAATTCCCACTGAAAACTGATCAGTGGTGTCTTTGCCACCCTAGAAATGTATTTTTTAAGAGTGAGGGAGTAGGAACTTCAGGTAACTCAGCTCTCAAGTAGGTCCTCAAAGATCATCTCTGCACAGATTTCCAGCAGCTGATGTTTCCTATCAGGCAGCTCTTCCCTCCCCTCAGGATTCTTGCCAACCGTCTGCCTCCACTCAAGGCAGTGTCAGCTCAGGCTAGGCAAACTAATTCTAATCCTAGGGCAAGTAAAAACATAATTAAGAAGGTAAATCTGTTTCCCAAAAATCATACAGTGCTCTGTTGACTGTGCATTTTTGAATCTCTGCGAAGACAAAAGACATGCTTCGTCAATACAGATACAGCTGCTCATTTGTTTGTGGAATTTGCAATTAAATACAATAGCTTTTTTTAAAAAAAACAAAAAACAAAAAACTCAACTTCTGCTGCCCAGTGTGATCTATTTTGGAGGGCAAGAAAGAGAAGAAGAATTTTAACTGAAAGCACTGAGCAGAGGGAAACAAAATCCTATGCTTGTTGAATTCTCTTTGAATAGGGATGCTGGCAAGAAAGACCTGGGAACTAAATTGCTCCCTAGGGTGGGGGCAGAGGGCTACTTTTTATCTCAGCACCTTCGCATTCCCCTGAAGATGCCAACAGATCAAGACAGATGAGCTTTTCCAGTTGCCTTAATATTTAAAGTAACAAATGGGCCCCTGGCCTTTCCTGATGCCTGTGGTCTACCTCCTTGGTGCGCTGCTGCATAAACACACCAGGCCCAGCACGTTAGTAACAGTGGAGCGGCCACTTGTCACCAGAGCACAGAGCCTTTGCTGCCCACCTCCCCCTTCCAGAGCAGGAAGCTTGTTAGTATGCTCTACTTAGCTCTCAATTCAAAGAAGTCTCGCTCTGTTCCCAAGAAGCCATTCAGTTATAATAGATATGGTTAGAATGATGACCCAGAGGCTGTGGGTTAGGAAAACACATTTATTAGAGAAGGCCCAAGACTGCAATAATTAAGTGACACAAATCAACGCAAGTTAATGAAATCTCAATCTGATTGTATGTGTTCCACCACTTCCCCTGACTTCTCTATGCAGCAGCCCCAAGCAAGGACCTTCTGGAAAAAGCCTGTGAGGCCCAGTGGGGACTCAGTTCTCTGGTCAGAAAAGAAGAGTTCTGGGAGGTAAGGTCCCCCAAACTCTACTGAGAAGTTAGTCCTGAAGGGGACATAGCAAGGGTCAGAGTTTCTCGTGTTTCGTTCCCTGACTCAGCTGGAAGATTTTTGGGTAACTTTGCACAGGTTTTCCTATGTTTCAGTGTCAATGGTTTGTCATCCAGAATCCTTTTCCCTAGTATATTTTGAAGACCACAACGGTGATTTTTTTAAAATACATTTTAACAAAAATAAAACACCAAAGAAGACTGTAATGATATACTTACATTTACAAAGTTTTATCATTCTATTAACAAAAATTTATTGAATGTTCTATATGTCAGACACTGAGACTATTACAGTGAGTAATGACAACAACAAGCACAACAATAACTAACACTTACATTGCACTTACTATTTCCCAGGCACTGTTCTGAGTACATTAACCTGTACGATTCTCACAACAAGCCGGTACTACACAAAGCAGGTAAACACGGCACAGACCCTTCCCCAGTAGAGCACACAATCTAGTAGGTGATGCAAGATCCCTGATGGGGGAGGTCCAGGGACTAAGGGCACTGGGTGGGCATCTCGCATCCCAGGAGGCTAGGGAAGACCTCTAGAAGGAGGGTAGGCTGAGATGACCAATAGCCAGGGCTGAGGCAGGAGGAAGAAGATGGCTTGGAGCCAGCACACATGCTTGAGGAAACTGTAAGGACAATAATTACTCTGGCTGGAGTTTGGGGTTATATGGTAAGAGATGTTGGGGAGTGGGAGAGAGGGTGGCAGAGACTTCGGAAAGAAGGTGACAAATGATGTCCCTCCAGGCCTGAACCATGTGTGAGAGTTGGCTAGGCAAAGGAATAGGGCATGGCTAAGAGTCCTGGAGGGTCTGAAGAAAGGCTGGACCACAGGGTGCTCAGGTGAGGTCATGGGGGTAAGAGAAGAGGCTGGATGGGGTAGGCAAGGACAAGACCATCATGCCACTCAGAAGCCACATTCAGTAATTTGTATGTTATTCTGAGGGCATGATAGGATTTTTCATTTAGAAAGAGCACTCTGGCTGCAGTGTAGATTGTAGAACACAAGGGGGCAGCAGGGAGACCCATAGGAAGATGGTGGGTGAGGAAGGCCATGGCAGTAGGGATGGAAGCAAGATGGAGATGGATTTTAAAGATAACTAGGAAGTAGGGTGGGAGAAACGGCAGAATCCAGGGTGGTCTCAGGGAGGCCTACCTATCTGCAGAGCAGTAACAGTGGTAGGGCTGAGGAAGGACCCTTGGTGAGGTGAAACATAGCCCCCCCACCAATTCTGTTCCTGCCACAGCTCAGGTCTGATCTTCACCACCCCACGTCTCATGTCACAGGGAGAAGATTTCTCCACCAAAAGGGAGTGACTGCTGTGTCCTGCTCTTCCTTTCTCTGTTGTCACCCCACCCCGTCTATACCTGTTTTAGTTACCTAGTGCTGTGTAACAAAAAAAGTACCACAAGTGGGTAGCTTTAAAGAATAGGAATTTATTATCTCACAGTTTTGTATGCTAGAAGTCTGAATTCAGGCTAGGCTCTCTCTCTTTGTGTGGGTTCTAGGGAATGAGCCTCATCTCTTTCAGCTTCTGTAGCCTTGGGTTTTTCTTAGCACTCCTTGGCTGCTTGTAGATGTATCTTCACATGATATCTGTTTTCCCCTGTGTGTCTCTGTGTCTGTGCTGCCCTTTATATAACACCACTCAGAAGTGATAAGGTTTAGGACCCACCCTACTCTGGCAATGCTTCATTAACGTAACAAGAAAAAAAAACATATTCCCAAACAAGGTCACATTCATAGGTACAGGGGTTAGGATTTCAACATATCTTTTGGAGAGACACGATTCAATCCATAACAGTACTCCACTGCCCACCTCCATCCTTGATAGTCTGGCACACACCGAGGAGGCCACTCCCCTGACTTATCTCCTAGCTTGGTATCAATAGCTTACTAACTGGAGTCAGATTCCTACCCATTTCACTAAAGTCCCTTTTAGAAACAGTGGACAAGAGCTGTTCCACGGAGGAAATAGTAACTTTTATTTATTTACTTATTTTAATTGTTTTTTTTTATTGTACTTTAGATGAAGGTTTACAGAACAAATAGTTTCTCATTAAACAGTCAGTACACATACTGTTTTATGACATTGGTTAACAACCCCATGACATGTCAACTCTCTCCCTTCTTGATCTTGGAGGACCTTTTTTTTTTTTTTTTTAATGAAAATATACATAGCCAAAGTTACACCATTTCAAAAATTTCTACATGTACAATTCAGTGACATCGATTACATTCTTCCAGTTGTGCTGCTATTCTCACTATGCTTTTCCAAATTATTCCATCACCATTATCTTCAACTCACTGTCCCCTGGGCTTCCCATCAAACCTTTTGAGTTGCAGTTGTCAATTTGATCTCACATAGATAATTTTTTTTTTTTTGTACCTTAGATAAAGTTTTGCAGAACAAATAGTTTCTCATTAAACAGTTAGTACACGTTGCCCTATGACAATGGTTAACAACCCCATGACATGTCAACACTGTCCCTTCTCAACCTTGGGTTCCCTATCACCAGCTTTCCTGTCCCCTCCTGCCTTCTAGTCCTTGTTCCTGGACTGCTGTGCCTCATTAGTCCCATTTTGTTTTATGGGGCTGTCCAATCTCCAGCTGAACAGTGAACCTCAAGAGTAACTTCACCACTGAGCTAAAAGGGTGTCTGGGGGTCATACTCCTGGGGTTTCTCCAGTCTCTGTCAGACCAGTAAATCTAGTCTTTTTTGTGTGTGTGTGTGTTAGAATTTTGTTCTACATCCTTCTCCAGCTCTGTCCAGAACCCTCTGTTGTGATTCCAGTCAGAGCAGTCAGTGGTGGTAGCCAGGCAGCATGGAAATAGCAGCTTTTAAATGATAATAATAGCCAGAATCAGTATCTTTCATCAAGGGGTGATTTGAAATGTCAAGGAAGTTCTGCTATGCCCCTAAATAGCTCCCTAACTTAGAATTCCAGTGTCTGGAATTCCAACATTAGAGAGTTGATCCGAAGGTAGAGAATGTTCAAAAAGAGACAAGAATACATAAAAGGACACTCATCTAAAGTGTTGCCAAGGACCAGCCCTGCACATAGTCCCATCACCATGTTGGAAGGAATTTAGTGGACTAGACTTATCACTGGACCTCCAATATCAGACACACTAGTGTCTTTGTGCCCAGGAACAAAGATTGGTGAGGCCTACATCACAGGGAGCTGCTCGTGGCTGGTGCTTCCACAGCTGGGAGGAACTAGGGGGAGGACAGCCCAGCACTGCCAAAGGTTCTGTAAGGGTTCCCATGTACTTCCTCTTCGTGAAGTTGGGGAGCAACTGGGTAGTCAGCCAGTGGCCTAGCATAACCTGACATTAGAGGGATCAACCCTGGCTTCTGGGAAAAGTGGTCCTTCCTGTGGTTATCACACAAGCAAAATTACCCCCAAGGAGTTGGAATGCAAGTGGACAGCTAATGGACTAAGATAAAACCCCAAGAGTCCTGCTCTTACCTGTGGAGGCCATTGAACTTTCACCTGGGAGAGACTCTGTCATGGACTGAATTGTGTCCTCCAAAAAATATGTGTCAATTTGGCTGGGCCATGATTCCCAGTATTGTGTGGATGTCCTCCATTTGTGATTGTAATTTTATGTTAAAGAGGATTAGGGTGGGATTGTAACACCCTTACTAAGGTCACACCCCTGATCCAATGTAGTTTCCCTGGGTTATGGCCTGCACCACCTTTTATCTTAGAAGAGCTGAAAGGAAAGGCAAGCAAGCAGAGAATTGGGGACCTCATACCACCAAGAAAGCAGTGCCAGGAGCAGAGCATGTCCTTTGGACCTGAGGTTCCTGCACTGAGATGCTCCCAGATCAAGGGAAGATTGATGAGAAGGACCTTCCTCCAGAGCCGACAGAGAGAGAAAGCCTTCCCCTGGAGCTGACGCCCTGAATTTGGACTGTTAGCCTACTTTACTGTGAAGAAATAAATTTCTCTTTGTTAAAGCCATCTACTTGTGGTATTTCTGTTACAGCAGCACTAGATAACTAAGACAGACTCCATGTTGAGAATCAGAGCAGAGGTCTCTGTTTATTTCAATTTCTTGAGTATGCTTTAAAATGCATGTAATAGATAAGTATTGTTGTTGTTATTTTGTTACAGAGTAGAGCAGCTCCATAGGGTTTTTTTGGCTGTAGTACCTGCATATATTGTATCAACACATAACATACTGGGTTGTTGTTGTTAGGTGCCGTTGAGTTACTTCCGACTCATAGTGACCCTATGTACAACAGAACACAACACTGCCTGGTCCTGTGCCATCCTCAAAATTGTTATGTGTGAGCCATTGTTGCAGCCACTGTGTCAATCCATCTCACTGAGGGCCTTACTCTTTTTCACTGCCCCTCTACTTTACCCAGCATGATGTCCTTCTGCAGGGACCGATCCCTCCTGATAGCATGTCCAAAGTACATGAGAGAAAGTCTTTCTATCCTTGCTTCAAAGGACCATTCTGGCTGTACTTCTTTCAAGACAGACTTGTTCACACGTATTGGGTATGTGTGCTTAAAAATTTTTTACAGATGAGGTAAATCAGAAAAATTTGGAGACACTGAAACAAGGTTGTGGCTATCTATGTGACTCTAAATCCTAAAGATAAATAAGAATAATTTCTCCTCTCATAATTACAAGTGCCCTAAAGAGTTCATCTGTTCCTGGCTCTTTCCCTTAGCTTACTAAAAATGTCTGGGGAACTGCTCCGTGCCTGTATCAGGGAGATGTATGTTGTTGTTAATGTAATTGAGATCTGTGAGTGCTTGTGAGTAATGGTTCATAGAAATGTATTCTACTGAACTGACTAAAGGCAACAGAAAACCAATCCATTAAAAAACATGATTTTCTCAGTCTTCCCAGTTTGGTATCTCCCTACTCCCTTTCTTTCCTTCTGCTCTTGAAGAAGAGACCAGCATTTTAGGAACCTGAAGTTGCCAAAATTGCCAAGCACCGATACTATTAGGGAAAGGTGATTGGTAGGTCATGTTTGACCCCCAAATTCTGGTCTCAGACTAGACTTTGAAGAACCTGGAAGGCTGAGGGGGGTCTCATCAATCTCTATCTGCAACCCGGGGTCTCTGCTCACAACCCTTTGGAAATCTGTCATAAAGTAGCTTAACATCCACACCTCAAAATTTAAAAAAAAAAAAAAAATTGTGGCTCTGAGTCTCTGGAAACCAAGGGAAAAACCTGGTGGGCCTCATGATCCTCTGGGGTTCATGGCCCATCTCAGGCCTGACCATCTTTTGGCTAAGTTCACGCTTTGCTTTGTGGTTAGATAAAATCATCACCTCCATTTAAAAAGGAACACATGTTCTATCTACTGGCTTCCCAAAGGGGCCCAGTTTGGCCTGGGTCTCTGAGGCTCAGACTCCTCACTCAATGGTCTTGCAATTAAGCAGGACCTGGAAAGCTCTTGGGAGTGACTCCCCTGGCAGATACCACTGAGTGTAAGAAAGAATATTTCTAGTATACTTGGTGGTCCTGCCTTGAATTATGCCAGTAGAATGTTTAAGGTGCAAAAAGTCAATGCTATGGTGGTGACATTAAAAATGTCTCTTTGGCTGAGTGGTTAATCTCCTTTCATTGTTTAGACGTGGCTACAGGGCCCAGGAGAGTCACAAATCTGCATGAAAGGAATGCGGTCCTTGGAATCAGCCAGCAGATATACGGCTTTCCTGACTGCTGGCGAGGAGGCCACACAGCCCACGCATTACTTATGCCATCAGCACTTGAGAGTCATCATCATCTGTGTCCTAAGCAAGTGCCCTTTTGACAGGAGCGTAAGCAAAACTGACCCTCAAGGGCAAGGCCTTTTGAGACTGGTCAGGCCATCTCCAGCTTGGCATCTCCACGGTGTTATAATAAGACATAATGCATTTCAGGACAATGTCAATCACATTCAGAGCCATGTAAAAGACTTTATAGCCTTACTCAGACCACACATGGTTAGATTTGGTTCTCAACTTTTGGTAATAAATGGAATGTGACAGTGGGGTGCAAAAAGGAGGCACTTGCTAGCAGACAGATCTAGTGTGGGATACCAACTCTTCTGTGAGGTCTTCAATGAGTGATAAAATTTCTCTGGCTCTCAGCTTTCTCATCTCTAAAATGGGCATAGTAAGACTTACTCTATTGGTATTGTGGTGAGGGTTAAATGAAATAATGTATGCACACACAGTGCAGCCAATCATGTTAGCTGCCTTCCTTTCCTTCGTAGTGAGGCAAAGAGCTGACATGTTTTGGTCATTGTATTGTCTCCATTTTCAGTCATCAGTAATAATTGTGTGTTCCTTTGTGTATCAAAACATACACACACACATAAACCCATTGCCATCAAGTTAGTTCCGACCCCTGGTGACTCCGAGTGCTACAGAGCAGAACCGCTCCATAGGGTTTTCTTGGCTGTGATCTTTAGGAAGCAAATCTCCAGGCCTTTCTTCCACAGTGCCACTGGGTGAGCTCCAACCACCAACTTTTAGGTTAGTAGTGGGTACAAACTGTTTGTACCCCCTTTATGTATAGTCTAACATCAACAAAACTTGCTTTGGCTTCTTTCTGTTAGTAGTAGTAATTCATTTTTTTGTTTATTCATCCAGCAAATGTATTTTTCTGTCACTTGGCAGGTGATAGTGGGGCCAGAAAGTTGAGCGAATTAGACACCTTACCTGCCCTTGCAGAGCTTCTGGCAAATGGCCAAGGCAGACAAAGACACATCTACATTGTTTGGCAGAAAGTCAGGGGGGGCTTCCCTAAGGAAGTGATGTTTGAGATAGACCTGAAGGAAATGTGCTGATATGGCCACGTTCTCTCCTGTTGACTTTATGTTCAGTGATGGGCATTTATAAATTGGCTGGACTCAAGGCTTATCAAACAGAGGGCAAACTCACAGCCTCAGTCAGTCTGATCAACTGAGCTAGCCAGCCACGCTTTGAGGCTCAAATTTGAAATGGAATTAGAAAGTGGGACTTAATAGAGCACAGAGTTTGGCAACCGACGTTACATGAAACTGGCATTGGCAGTTTTATGCTCATCCAAAACCTCTTCTTACAAAGACACCAGTCATCAGGTTTAGGGCCCACTTGAATCCACTGTGACCTCATCTTAACTTGATTACATCTGCAAAGACTCTATTTTCAAATGAGGTTACATTCTGAAGTTCTGAATGGACTCGGATTTGGGGGGAACGCTATTTGAAAGAACAGATGCCTTTGAATTACTGTATTAGGGGAGAATATTAAATATACCATGGATGCCAGAAGAAGTAACAAAACTGTCTTGAAGAAGTACAGCCAGAATGCTCCTTAGAAGTGAGGATGGAGAAACTTTGTTTCATGTACTTTGGACATGTTATCAGGAGGGGCCAGTCCCTGGAGAAGGACATCATGCCTGGTAAAGTAGACAGTCAGTGAAAACGAGGAAGACCCTCAACAAGATGGATTGACACAATGGCTGAAATGATGGGTTCAAACACAGCAACAATTGTGACAATGGTGCAGGACTGGGCACTGCTTCGTTCTGTTGTACACAGAGTAGCTGTGAGTCGGAACGGACTCGACAGCACCTAATAACAACAACAAGCTATTCAGCTCGGTGTAAGGGGTAATAATGATAACTATTTCATAGAAATGTTGTGAATATTGACAGGATAGTGCATGTAAAAAACATAAATAATGAAGGGAGGAAATACAATGTCCCAAGCTCATGGAACCTTGTTAGAAAATTGTGGTTCTATTTTGTTTATAATCTTTTAAGGAAAAATAAAGAAGAAGGTACAATGTGTTTCAGAGGATTAGCCTAGTCACATCACTTTCCTTCTAAATAACATTTCTCCTTCTGGTTGCATTTTGGATCCGCTGCTAATGTGCATTAGTTTCCAATTTCCCTCCAGCCACTCTCCAGAAATACAATATTGGTTCTTTGTCTTCGGGATATTTCATTTCCTCATTTATGTGAAATCAAACAAACCTCCCATACCAGCAAACAGAAGGGAGCAGGTCTGGGCCTCTGAACTAATTTGCACTAGCAAACCTGATCAGGCCTTCCTCCAGCGTCTTAATTAGCAGTCTCAATCCCTTTGATTTAAAACCAGAAGAAATACAGGACATAGTAGGAAACTCTGCACATATTTATTTAATACTGACAAATAGGGTTTAGAAAGTTCACTTAATACACAGTGTCAACAGAAATATATATCCCTTTCTTTTTAATAACTCTTCCAGGGTAAAGTATGGCTCACTCTCAGATTGGAACCGTCAGTTTTCGTGTTCCCTTTCATTTAAAGAGGCAGTTATGTCCAACCCACTCTATGTTTCCAGAGGTTTTTGAGTGGTTTGCTTTAATTTCTTCTGTGACAGGAGGAGAGAGTGGCTCAGGGAATTTATGCAATACTGTTCACGAAGAATTTTTTAAAACGTGATGCATGGGTGGTAGTAATGGAGGTTGGATGTGAGAAAGTGAAAACAGAATAATAATGATTATGAGGATCGCTGCAGACTCAGAGTAAGTCTTCCTGCATAGATACTGGAATGCCTCTGCTGGGGTTTTGTATAAGGCAGGTTCTTCTTGAACCCTATCTAAGGTTGTTCTGCTACTGAGGGAGCAAAAGGATGATGTCAAGGTGCACAGACATGATGCCTCCAAGGATGAAGACCTGGTGAAGTGTGTGGTCAGCACTTGGCACAGGAGTGGCTTTGAGTCAGTGCTCAGTGACGTCACTCACGGGTACGATCAGCTTAGGCTTCTGGGCTGCCTGCTCTTTCCAAGTTCTAGGGCAGCACCATGTGCATGTGGGAATTTATTAAAAACTAGGTGAGGGTGTTGATGACTGAGGTGAACCCCACACACTTTCAAAAAGATTGTGTAAAGGAGATTCGTGGCTGTGTGGATCCAGCACCCAGACAGTCTGTCAGGATATTTTCTACTACAGAAAAATGTCTGGATCCTTAGAAACCTCATCCTCTTAAGGCTATAATTTTGGGTGCTTCTGAGTACTTAGAAGGACAACCTAATAGGCAGTCATTCATGTCATTGCTCATAGGATGCTCTAGAAGAGTCTCAGTACCTTTGTTCTAATGTAGTTTCTACAATACTTAATGGTCAATGCAATTGATGCAAGATACCTGTGCTCAAGTTCACATTGAACAGAGGTTTGATTTTCTCTTTCATGTAAAAAGATAGTCTTTTTGGATCTAATTACTTATGAATTTGAGTATAGTCAAACTTTGTGCTAATGAGTCTTAAAATAATTAGGTTGGTCTCTTTCAAGAACATGAAGTAACCCTAAATAGGTAAAACATAAAAAAATGAAAATAAAAACAAAAAGTAACCACAAGTGTTTAAAATACACTTCAATGTGTGAAATAATTAATGGATATAATATTTTTTACATTTAGAAATCACTGTCCTATCTTTTATTTCATTTATTCTTGCAGTACCCCTGTGAGGTTGACAGGCCATATTCCTATTTTACAGAAAAACAAAACAAAACAAAACTGAATGAGAAAGAAAGCTAAACAATCTATCTAGGGAACTAGTAACAGGAAGGTTGGAGTAAAGCTTCTCTTGACTCTCAGATTCTAGAATGATTTGGAATAAACATATTGGCTGTATGCATGTAACGGGCATTTCTAAATGACTGATAGGTGTTTGAAATCAGTCAGTCCTCTGAACTATCTTAAACACAGTTTTGTGAACAGCAACACAGTTTTGTTTACAACATGTATGTTCCGCCATCCTTTAGGAAAAGATCTGTTCAGAAAAGGCAAAGTTAAATAACCCATATTCCATCCAAATTATCATCAGTAATTTGGAAATCAGTAAAATATAAGCTAGTAAGATTTGATTGTTTATTGCTCCTTGACGTACAAACATCGTATGCAATCAAAAGTCTGATATTACACAATTATCCCATAAAGTGGGCTTTTTGTTGGTCCGCCAAAAGTGCTGCTAAGCTCTGCATCAGGTGGGTAAAAGCAGGAAAATAAAAAAGATACCCATCTAACCGTGGTTAATGTCTCCTCTGGAAAGACGGACAGGGCTGAGTTCAGAGGTCGAAAGTCCATCCCCTAGTTTCCCCAAAGACATCATTGATTAGCTTGCAGCAGACCCCAGTCCTGGGAAGAGACAAGCCGCAGGAGCATGTGAGACAATTACAGATCAGCACATCCAGCCGGCTGTCAGCACAGAAAACTGCAAGCACTGATGAACAATTATGGCTTGAGCTATTGATCGGGACTACAGAAGAGTTTCATCCAAATGCTTTTAATTTGCCAGAGGGAAAAGTGCTGCAGAGAGGTTGCCTACAATAACGGCATTTCTCCCTCTGCTAATTAAGGGGAGAGCTTAACAAGGTGGTGGGATTGTTTTTAAACCTTGCCAAGGAAAGTTCGTGGCTATTTGAAAAGTGGTGAAAGAGAGATGAAGGGCTGGTTGTAAGAAATGGTTTAAAACAAATGGTCTGGGGTGGACTTGGATTCTGTGGGAGACCCTGGTCTTGTCAAGGACCCAAGACTCTCACTGGTCAGAGGATTCATGCAGGCTCATCTGAGAAATGATGGAACTAAGTTTGAGATAAGAGCTGGAGGCTAGCAGGGCTAAGGTCTCTACCTTGGATTTATGTACATTTACTGCATAACCGTGACCTTAGTTTATGCCCTTGTCTCTTCAACCCTCAGGCCCCATCCTTGATGAAGAATAGTATTACCCAACCGGGACTGGTGAGTGATTTTTTTTTTTTTTTTTAAACATCATTATTAGCTAAAGTCCATAGTTTATTCAGATTTCTTTAGTTTTTACCTAATGTCCTTTTTCTGTTCCGAGATCCCATCCAGGATACCACACTATATTTAGTTGTCATGTATCCTTGGTTATGACAGTTTCTCAGACTTTCCTTGTTTTTGATATCTTGACAGTTTGAGGAGTTTTGGTCAGGTAAATTGTAGGTTGCTCCTGTACTGGAATTTGTTGATGTTTTTCTCATGAATTAGATTAATAAAAAGCACAGGATAAGGTTGGCCTAACCAAGGTGATGAGGTAAAATTTACCATGTATCACACACACACACACACACACACACACACACACACTTTGTGTCTTCCAAACTGCTTACCTAGCACAGGCCTTGAACATGCTTGGATGGATGAATGGACTGATAGATGGATATTTTTCTTTATTTCTTCTCCACTGCTACCAATCCTACAAGGCTCAGGTAACTACCTGTTAATAACATTTTAGGTCTTTCGAAGGACATTCAACCACTTTTTATCACAGACACAATAAAATCCATTTTGAAACTATGTGTCTTCACTCTTGTTTCAAATGCCTCACATGTGACCATACAGGCTTCAATTGACCACAATTGTTGTAAGATCCCAGTACTACTGGGGTCTTAAAATTTGCACAAACTCTTCTCATAATATACAATAAGCTAAGCTCCTAAGACAACTCAACCCATTTGTACCCACCAGGAGTAGCTCTTCGTTTTCAAAAAGTGTCAGATATTCTATAAGACAAAGTGCCCATCATTTAAGAGGAATAAAAAGTTATTTAGAATTGGAGCTTTTAACCTAGGGAAGAAAAGACTATGGATAACATAATTACAATCTTATATAGGCTTATGGAAGAGTAAAAAGAGACACACAAACTTGGGTTCTAGTCCTAGCTCTGTCACAAACTAGCTGTGTGACCATGTGCAAGTTACTTGACCTCTCTGTACTTCAGTTTCCCATCTATAAAATGAGTAAAATAATGCTTACCTTGAAGGCCTATGGTAGGTTTACAAGGAATTCATGTATATAAAGGAGTCCCTAGGTGGTACAAATGGTTAAACATTTGACTACAAGCAGAAAGGTTGGCTGTTGGAACCCACTGAGAGGTGCCCTGGAAGACAGGCCTGGCAATCTGCTTCCGAAAGGTCACAGCCATTGAAAACCCTATGAAGCAGTTCTACTCTGTACACATAGGGTTGCCATGAGTTGGAATTGACTCAATGGCAACTACAACAACAAGAATATATATTATGTGCTTAGCACAGTTCCTGGTATAGTTATTCAATACATGTTAGTTTTTACCCATTTGCTATATGATTATATACGATAAAAACTACCACTTCATATTTTTTTTTTTATTGCGTTTTAGGTGAAAGTTTACAATGCAAATTAGTTTCTCATTCAAAAATTTATACACAAATTTTTTTGTGGCATTGATTGCAATTCCCGTAATGTTTCAGCACTTTCCATTCTTCAGCATGTCCATTCGTCCAAATTTCCTGTCCCTTCCTGCCTTCTTGTCTTAGCTTTTTGGCAGGTGTTGCCCATTAGGTTTCCTGTACTTGATTGAACTAAGAAGCACGTTCCTCTTGTATGTTATTATTTGTTTTATATGCCTGTCTAATCTTTGGAGGAAAGGTGGACTTCAGGAGGGGTTTCAGTTCTGAGTTAGCAGAGTGTTCAGGGGCAATAGTCCTGGGGGTCCCTCCAGTCTCTGTCAGATCAGTAAGTCTGGTGTTTTTTTGTGAATTTGAATTTTGTTCTACATTCTTCTCCCACTCTGTCCGGAACCCTCTATTGTGATCCCTGTCAGAGCAGTTGTTGGTGGTGGCTGGGCATCATCGGTTTCTTCTGGTCTCAGGATGGTGGAGGCCGTGGTTCATGTGGTCCATTAGTCCTTTGGACTATTATTTTCCTTGTGTCTTTGGTTTTCTTCATTCTCCTTTGCTCTGAATGTGATGGGACTAATAGATGTATTTTAGATGGCTGCTCACAAGCTTTTAAGACCTCAGATGCTACTCACCAAAGTAGTATGTAAAATATTTTCTTTATGAACTATGTTATACCAGTTGACCTAGCTCTCACCCAAGACCATGGTCCCCAGCCATCAGCCCCAGTAACTTGGTTCCTCGAGGTGTTTGGATGTGTCTAGGAAGCTTCCATGGCTTTGCCTTGGTCAAGTTGTGCTGACTTTCCCTATATTGTATGTTGTCTTTCCTTTCACCAAAGTTAACACTTGTCTACTATCTAGTTATTGATTTCTCCTTCCCACCTCTCTTCTCCCTAGTAACCATCAAAGATTGTTTTTTTCTGCTGTGAACCTTTCCTTGAGTTTTTATAATAGTGTTCTCATACAATATTTGTCCTATTGTGACTGACTTATTTCACTTAGCATAATGCCCTCCAGATTCATCCACGTCCTGAGACGTTTTGCAGATTCATGATTGTTCTTTATCGTTGTATAGTATCCCATTGTGTGTATATACCATAATCTGTTTATCCATTCATCTGTTGATGGGCCCTTAGGTTGTTTCCATCTTTTTGCTGTTGTGAATAATGCTCAATGAACATGGGTGTGCATGTCTATTCATGTGATGGCTCTTGTTTCTCTAGGATATATTTCTAGGAGAGGGATTACTACTTCATATTTATATGATTCTTTACAGCTTAGAAACACATTTTCTCACTATTTAGGATGATGAACCTTTGTTGTCTTAGTCCTTGAAGGCCCGAGTAAGAGAAAGTGGTTTATAATTCAAGTAATACTTATTTTGGTTGGTCAAAGAATATTTTGGCCATCAAGATAATAAACCTCAGAACAAGTTATCTGGGAAGCTATGGACTTTGTCCTTGGGGAAACTTGAAAGTGGAGTAGGCGACTCGGTGCACAGCCTGACCTCACCACACACCCCATAGCCATCAAAATCTTGCCTGAGGGGTCATGGAAGGACAAATATTGTATAAGACCACTATTAGAAGACCTCAAGAAAAGGTTTCAACACAGAAGAAAACATTCTTTGACAGTTACGAGGGTGGGGAGGGAGGGCAAGTGTTATTTACTAACTATATAGCAGATAAAAATTTTCTTAGGTGAAGGGAAGGACAGCACACACTACAGGGGAAGTCAGCACAACTGGACTAAAACAAAGCTAAGAAGTTTCCTGAATACAATCAAACACTTTGAGGGACAGAGTAGCAGGGGTAGGGGTCTGGGGACCATGCTTTCAGGGGACATCTAGGTCAATTGGCATAACAAAGTTTATTAAGAAAATGTTCTGCATCCTATTTTGGTGAGTGGCGTCTGGAGTCTTAAAAGCTTGCAAGCAGCCATTTAAGATGCATCAATTTGTCCCAACCACCTGGAGTAAAGGAGAATGAAGAACACCAAAGACACAAGGAAAGTATTAGCCCAAGAGACAGAAAGGGCGACATAAACCAGAGACTTCATCAGTCTGAGACCAGAAGAACTAGATGGTGCCTGGCTACCACCAATGACCGTCCTGACAGCAACACAACAGAGAGTCCCTGATGGAGCAGGAGAAAGGTAGGATGCAGAACTCAAATTCTAGTAAGAAGACCAGACTTAATGGTCTGACTGAGACTGCCAGAACCTCGGAAAGCATGGCCCTGGATTCTCTATCAGCCCAGAACTAAAACAATTTCCGAGGCCAACTCTTCAGACAGGGATTGGACTGGACTGTGGGACATAAAGTGATACTCGTGAGGAGTGTGCCTCTTACCTCAAGTAGATACAAGAGACTAAACGGGCAGCTTCTGTCCGGGGGTGAGATGGGAAAGCAGAGAGGGTTAGGAGCTGGTTGAATGGACATGGTGAATCAGGGGTGGAAAGGAGGAGTGTGCTATCACAGCATGGTGAGAGCAATTAGGGTCACATAACAATGTATGTATAAATTTTTGTATGGGAGACTAACTTGAAGTGTAAAGTTCATTTAAACTACAATAGAAAAAAATCTTGGTTGAAGGGATAATATTTGTGATGTTCTGGGTAACAGATTTGCTGTTCATCTTCTGCATACTCTGAAACTCATCTCCAGCCTTTGGGAATCTTCCCAAGTTCTGTCTCTTAAACTCAGTTTCCTGTAGCTAAACCTTCTTAGTGAAGGTAAATCAGTCTACAACCCAGCACACAGGAAATATCTTGTCTCCATATTCTTTAAAAATTCAATTTAAATCCATCCAGCTGGGTTTGTGAGGAACTCAATCTCAGTTATTTGGGGGCTGACCCCTAGGGTTGTGCCAAAGTCCTGATGTCAAAGCATTGAGAAGGCTCTTTGGTCCTGCTAGGACCCCCCTGGCTGTGTTGGGGTCCCTGTGCTTATCACAATCACAGAACTGATCACCCCATATATAGCTACCTGTTTAGGTGACTATAATCCCTTCTGAACAGTCAGCAGCTTAAGGCAGATTCTGTGTCTTTTATCATAGTATCCCTAGAACCTGATGCATTTGCTAGTATGCAGCTGTTGCTGTTACTGTTGTTGCTCTTAGGTGCCGTTGAGTCAGTTCTGACTAAGTGATGCTACCTACAATAGAATGAAACACTGCCCAGTCCTGCACCATCCTCACAACCATTGTTATGTTTGAGCCCATTGTTGCATCCACTGTGTCAATCCATCTTATCGAAGGTCTTCCTCTTTTTCACTGACCTTCTATTTTACCAACCATGATGTCCTTCTCCAGGGGCTGGTCCCTCCTGATAACATGTCCAAAATACGTGAGACAGTCTTGCCATCCTCGCTTCTGAGGAGCACTCTGGCTGTATTTCTTCAAAGACAGACTTGTTCATTCCTCTGGCAGTCCATGGTATATTCAATATTCTTCACCAACACCATAATACAAAGACATCAGTTCTTCTTCAGTCTTCCTTATTTATTGTCCAGCTTTCACATGCATATGAGGTGATTGAAAATATCATGGCTTGGATCAGGCACACCTTAGTCCTGAGAGTGACATCTTTCCTTTTTAACACTTTAAAGAGGTCTTTTGCAGCAGATTTGCCCAATGCAATGCATCATTTGATTTCCTGACTGCTGCTTTCCTGGGCGTTAATTGTGGATCCAGGTAAAATGAAACCCTTCACAACTTCAACATTTTCTCCATTTATCACAATGCTGCTTATTGGTCCAGTTGTGAGGATTTTTGTTTTCTTTATGTTGAAGCTCAATCCATACTGAAGGCTGTAGTCTTTGATCCTCATTAGTAAGTGTGTCAAGTCCTCTTCACTTACAGCAAGCATGGTTGTGTCATCTGCATAGCGAAGGTTGTTAATGAGTCTCCCTCCGATCCTGATGCCACATTCTTCTTCATATAGTCCAGTTTGTTAGATTATTTGCTCAGTATACATATTGATTAAAAGTATGGTGAAAGGATGCAACCCTGATGCACACATTTCTTGGTTTTAAACCATGCAGTATCCCTTTGCTCTGTTCAAATGACTACCTCTTGATCTATGTACAGGTTCCACATGAACACAATTAAGTGTTCTGCAATTCCCATTCTTCTCAATGTTATCCATAATTTGTTATGATCCACTCAGTCGAATGCCTTTGTATAGTCAGTAAAACACAGGTAAACATCTTTCTGGTATTCTCTGCTTTCAGCCAGGATCCATCTGACATCGGCAATGATATCCCTTGTTCCATGTTCTCTTCTGAATCCAGCCTGAATTTCTGGCAGTTCCCTGTCAATATACTATTGCAAATGCTTTTGAACGATCTTCATCAAAATTTTACTTGTGTGTGATATTTAATGATATTGTTCAGTAATTTCTGCATTTGGTTGGATCACCTTCCTCGTGAACAGGCACCTGTATGGATCTCTTCCGGTCGGTTGGCCAGGTAAGTGTCTTCCGAATTTCTTGGCAGAGGTAAGTGAGCATCTCCAGTGCTGCATTCGTTTGCTGAAACATCTTAGTTGATATTCCCTCAATTCCTGGAGCACTGTTTTTCACCAATGTCTTCAGTGCAGCTTGGACTTCTTCCTTCAGTATCATTAGTTCTTGATCATATGCTACCTCCTGAAATAGATGAACGTTGACCAATTCTTTTTGGTACAGTGACTCAGTGTATTCCTTTCATCTTCCTTTGGTGTTTCCTGTGTCATTTAGTATTTTGCCCATAGAATCCTTCAAAATTGCAACTTGAGGCTTGAATTCTTTTTCTTCAGTTCTTTCCTCTTGAGAAATGCCAAGTATGTTCTTCCCTTTAGTTTTTCTAACTCCAGGTCTTTGCACATTTCATTATTGTCACGGACTGAATTGTGTCCCCCAAAAATGTGTGCATCAATTTGGCTGGGCCATGATTCCTGGTATTGTGTGATTGTCCACCATTTTGTCATCTGATGTGACTTTTCTACGTGTTGTAAATCCTGACTCTATGATGTTAATGAGGGGTGATGGGCGGCAGTCGTGTTGATGACGCAGGACTCAATCTACGGGATTGGATGGTGTCTTGACCTGGTTTCTTTTGGGATATAAAACAGAGAAGTGAGCAGAGAGACACGGGGACCTCATACCACTAAGAAATCAGTGCCAGGCACAGAGCATGTCCTTTGGACCCAGGGTTCCTGTGCGGAGAAGCTCCTACTCCGGGGGAAGATTGATGAGAAGGAACTTCCTCCAGAGCCAACAGAGAGAGAAAGACTTCCCGTGGAGCTGACACCCTACTTTTAGCCTACTTTACTGTGAGGAAATAAATTTTTCTTTGTTAAAGCCATCCACTTGTGGCACTTCTGTTATAGCAGCACTAGATTACCAAAATTATAATATTTTACTTGGTCTTCTAGAGCTTCTCTTTGTGATCTTCTGTTCAGCTCTT
This sequence comes from Dugong dugon, assembly GCA_030035585.1. Lineage (NCBI taxonomy): Eukaryota > Metazoa > Chordata > Mammalia > Sirenia > Dugongidae > Dugong > Dugong dugon. The sequence continues at coordinate 73,523,282 of CM057472.1, forward strand.
TTACTTCATCATTTCTTCCTTTTGCTTTAGCTACTCTAAGTTCAAGAGTAACTTTCAGAGTCTCTTCTGACATCCATTTTGGTCTTTTCTTTCTTTCCTGTCTTTTAAATGACTTCTTGCTTTCTTCATGTATGATATCCTCGATGTCTTCTCACAACTCATCTGGTTGTTGGTCATTAGTGTTCAAAGCGTCAAATCTATTCTTGAGATGGCCTCCAAATTCAGGTGGGATATACTGAAGGTTGTATTTTGGCTCTCATGGACTTGTTCTAATTTTCTTTGTCTTCAACTTGAACTTGCATAGGAGCAATTGATGGTCTGTCCCACAGTCGGCCCCTGGCCTTCTTCTGACTGATGATATTGAGCTTTTCCATCGTTTCTTTGCACGGATGTAGTTGATTTGATTCCTGTATTTTCCATCCAGTGAGATCCACATATGTAATCGCTATTTTTGTTGTTGAAAACGGTACGGTGGAGTATGCAGCAGAGGCATAATAAATACATATTAATGAATAAACAAATATTTCCATCATAGCACTTAGTACATAAGGTGATTATTATTATTATTATTTTTTTGTCTTTTCTCCTTCATGATTGAAACTACTGAGGGAAAAAATTATATTTATCTCTATTTCCTGAATGCCTGCAGACCCTCATTAATGTTCTCTGGATAAACAGTTGAATGGTGCCTCTTCTATTGTGCATTTGCGTTATAGTGGCTTGTCTTTGTACACGGTGCATTCCCTGTGGACAAGGTTCACTCTTGGTCGTTGTCATAGAAACTGTTATTTGTTTCCCAAATCTGTTTTCTCCTTCATGTTGTTGTTGTTAGCTGCGTTCAAATCGCCCAGACTCGTAGTAACCCCATTCTATGTGATCTATAGGGTTTTAATTGGCTGATTTTTGGAAGTAGATCACCAGAAATTTCTTCCTAGTCCTCCTTAGTCTGGAAGCTCTGCTAAAGTCTGTTCAGCATCATAGCAACATGCAAGCCTCCACTGTCAGATGCATGGTGGTTGTGCCTGAGGTGCATTGACCAGGAATCAAACCTGAGTGTCTCACATGGAAGGCGAGAACTCTACCACCGAATGATCAATATCCCTTTCTTCTTCATTGTTGTTAGGTGCCATTGAGTTGATTTCAACTCCTGCATAGAACCGTGAATTTTAGCTGGGCCCATGACTTTCTGGAAGGGTGACATAACTAAGTTCTGACATGGTGGACACAGCTTACAGGCGTGAGTGCTGCATTTCCCATTGCTTCTTCCCACTGGCTGGAGTGTAGACATGATAGGAAGCCCTGTCTGGCCACGAGGATGAGGGAACACTCGAGGAATAGTGGAGCAACAGGAGAGAAGGCCTCTACGCTCCCAGCACTTTGGGGCCCCCACATTGGCCCCAGACTGTTGTGTATGACAGAAATAACTTCTATCTTGTTTAAGTTGCTGTCTCTGTTAGAGCAGCTGAGCCTTTATCCCAACTAATACCTCTTCTGAGTACCCCTTGCTGCCCACAACCCAGTGCCTGGCTGGAGCAGGCCGCCATCCTTTCAAGACCTCTTCCTGTCCCATCCATTTCCATGTTTTCACCCCACCCCTTGGAGCTCCCAGGGGAGGTCGTGCAGAGGCCAGAAGGCAGCACTCCTTCTAAGCAACTCAAGCAGGAGTCAGCAGCAGTTTTCAGTTTAATGAGATGACACTAATGATTGTGCCTCACCGGGAAGAGTGGGCCTGTTCTCCCTGGAGACTTAGGGAAGGTCCTGGCGTTTCCATCATTGCTGATCTTGGAGAGTAAGCAGAAGTCAGGAGTCTCAGAAAGGCGTGGAAGACTGTGGGCCTACAGAACATGTATTTGCTGCCCCAGAACCAAGTCTGAAGTTCAATAAAATGAGAGACAATGGTAGCAGGGGCCCACTGTACCCTGGAAGATGCTGCTGAAAATGCTCCTTCGGCCTTCCCTAAAGTTGCCAGGACATGCTGCACAGGACACCTGAAAAAAATTCTATTTGCTTAGTAGCCTCTAATGATTCTTACCAGCTTTCTCAGGTTTGCAACAATGGTTCATCAGCTACTAGCCATCCTGCAACCCTTGCAGCTCTGGTGCATTTGGCATGAACTGTAGCCCATTCCACATTCTTTCCTGCTCTGGGTTCCTTTGAAAAGCCATGGACCTAGCCTCATAAACCCCAACCCCATGAACACCTGCCCCATGGACCCCTGACCCATAAACTCCTGCCCCATGCCCTCCTACCCCCTGAAATCCTGCCCTGTGGACCTCTGACCCATAAACTCCTGTCGCGTGGACCCCTACCTCATGAAATCCTGCCCCATGGACCCCTACCCCATGAACACCTGCCCCATGGACCCCTGGCCCATGAACTCCTACCCCATGGACTCCTATCCCATGAACCCCTGCCCCATGTACCCCTGCCTCATGAATTCTTGCCCCATGAGCCCCTACCCCATGAACTCATGCACAAATGGACCCCTGGCCCATGAACTCCTGCCCCATGGACCCCTGACCTATGCACTCCTGCTCCATGAACTCCTACCCCATGGACTCCTGCCCCATGGACCCCTACCCCATGACCTCCTACCCCATAGGCCCCTACTCCATGAGTTCCTGCCCCATGGACCTCTGGCCCATGAACTTCTGTCCCACGGACCCCTGGCCCATGAACTCCTGCCCCATAGACCCTTATCCTATGAACTCCTGCCCCACGGACCTCTACCACATGATTTCCTGCCCTGTGGACCCCTGACCCATGAATTCCTGCCCCATGGGTCCCTACCTGATGAAGTCATGCACAGATGAATCCCTGACCCATGAACTCCTGCCCCATGGACCCCTGACCCATGAACTCCTGCCCCCATGAACTCCTACCCCATGGACTCCTGCCCCAAGGACCCCTACCCCATGAACTATTGCCCCATGGACACCCGGCCCACAAACTCCTGCCCCATGGACCCGTACCCCATGAATTCCTACCCCATAGGCCCCTACTCCATGAGTTCCTGCCCCATGGACCCCTGGCCCATGAACTCTTGCCCCATGGACTTTTACCCTATGAACTCCTGCCCCATGGACCTCAACCTCATGATTTGCTGCCCTGTGACCCCTGACCCATGAATACCTACCCCATGAACCCCTACCTCATGAACTCCTGCCCCATGGACTCCTACCCTATGAAAACCAGTCCTATGGGCCCCTGACCCATGAACACCTGCCACATGGACCCCTACCACATGAACTCCTGCCCCACGGACCCTTGGTCATTTCTCAGCTGTGCTGTGTTAACTAGATCCACGGACTCTCCCTAGAGCTCTGGTTCCCTTTTCTGAACCCAGGCATGTCCAGAACAGAGAAAGTAGTCGTTATTCTAAACATCTTTTGGAGGTGGGCATGGTAGGAATCCATTTCTCACTCATGAAGATCAGTAGGGCCTTGGGGGCTGAATTTCTTATTTTATCTGATATTTATTTACTGAGTGTTTGCAAGGGGTTGGAGTTCCTAGGTGGTACAAACAATCAATGCATTTGGCTGCTAACTGAAGGATTGGTGGTTCGAGTACACCCAGAAGCGTCTCAGAAGAAAGACCTAGGTTTTTAGCCGTTTTTCATGGATTGAGTTGTGTCTCCCAGAAATATCCATCAGCTTGGCTGGGTCATGATTCCCAGTATTGTATGATTGTGTTATCTGATGTGATTTCCTTATGTGTTGTAAACTCTATCACTATGATAAGATTACATGTGATCTCCTTATGTGTTGTAAATTCTATCACTGTGATGAGGTTATATTGATGAGGTTGACAAGATTAGTGTCTTAATGCAATCTCTTTTGAGATATAAAAGAAAGAAGCGAGCAGAGACACATGGGAACCTCATACCACCAAGAAAGCAGTGCTGGAAGCAGAGCGCGTTTTTTGGACCTGAGGTTACTGCACAGAGGAGCTCCCAGACCAAGGGAAGATTGATGACACGGACCTTCCTGCAGAGCCGATGGAGAAAGCATTCCCCTGGAGCTGACACCCTGAATTTGGACTTGTAGCCTACTGGACTGTGAAGAAATAAACTTCTCTTTGTTAAAGCCATCCACTTATGGTATTTCTGTTGGAGCAGCACTAGATGACTAAGACACCATTAAAAACATTATGGAGCACAGTTCCACTCTGACACACATGTGGCTGCCATAAGCTAGAATCGACTCAATGGCAACTGGTTTAACTAGGGGTCAGGCACTTTGCTAAGCACCATCCCCATTCTGATTCACAAACAACTTGCTAATAACTCTTTGGGAGTGGTATAGGGAAAGAGATATTCCATTGGTAGAATTATTACCTGGTACAGTCTTCTTCTTAAGGAGCCCTGGTGGGGTAGTGGTTAAGTGCTCGGCTGCTAACTGAAGGTTGAACCCACCCAGCAGCTCCATAGGAGAAGGATGTGATAGTCTGCGTCCTTAAAGATTACAGCCTTGGAAACCCCACGGAGCAGTTCTACTCTGTCCTACAGGGTCGCTATGAGTTGGAATTGATGGCAATGGGTCAGGTATACCCATTTTTCCAAAGAAGAAGCCAAGGCAGGGAAAATTTGGAAACTCACATTGCAATCCAGCTCACAGAGAATAAACCTCAGAGCCAGGATTCATGCCCAGGGAGTCTGCCCCAGGCTCCTATTCTTCCCAGGATGCCTTAGGTTTATTCCTTCCATTCCAAAGAATATGGCCTGGGGCACAAATACAAGCGATCTTCAGTGAGGGGAGTAAAGGCCAGGACCAGGTGAGCAACATCAGGTGTCCAGTACACTGGGCAAGATAGAGTCAGACACGGAGCAGGAGGTCAGAGATTGGGTGCTAGGGTGACCAGGAACAGGTGAGACAAGTGGAGTGCCAGGCAGGTAGGGTAGAATGGTGCAAAGCAGAGTGTTGGCTGAGAATAAGGCAGAAGGCCAGGAGCTGTCTGCTATTAGGTGTTGGCCACCTGGGCCAAGGAGAGGCCACAGGTGAAGGAGAGGCCACCTGGCTTGCAGGTGCTGGTAGGGCCCTGGGATGGGGAGGGGCGGAGGAGTAGGTCAGGTGTTAGCATCTCTATCCTGTAGTGAAATTGGCTGCTTCCTCCTGCTCCTTGCCTGCAACCCCGTCCTTCTGGTTTGAGGAAGAAGTGGAGAAGGTCCCCAGAATGTGTGATGTGCGCTATCTCCTCCAGTGAGAAGGGAGAAAGCCTGAGGAGTGTGGTTGTGGCTTCCCTGACATAAAGCTTTTCTCTCCAGCCTTGTCGTTCTCCAGCTCACTCCAGCTACATCGCAGGCAGTGTGAATGCTCCCTCAGGAGAAGCAATCCTTGCCAAACCAGCCTTCCTCGCCACATCCTGAATCTATTTATTTTCAGATTTTATGTGCTTTAAAATAGCCTTGCTGATAGATGCCAAAACCCAGCAGACCTGAAAAATGCTTACTGAGATTTAAAAAAAAAAAAAAAATGAAGGACATTGGCTTCCCTGGCATAATTCATTCTCATTCCCTTCCCTCTGTCCGGTGAAATAGTCATACAAAGCTGATAGAAAGGCTGGATCCAAAGGGCTGCAAAATGGTCTGGCAATGAGGAAAGCTCCATTTCCATCACGCAGAGGCAGACAGGAACCAGACAATCTTGGGCTGGATTCACACTGCATTAGGATTCACACTGCATTAGGATTCACACTGCATTTGGAGGTGGAGGGGGGAGGGGGAAATGAGGATCAGGAGGGAGTCAGGACGGTGGCCAACCACTCATTTTCTGGCATCTTTGCTTCTCTCCTTTCCCCATTGGCTCCTCAGAAGCTTCAAATGCCTGGGAAGTACTGCCCAAGGGTGTTTATACCTGGGGATCTCTGACTGCATGTGATGTCACAGACAGGACTAGCTGCTTCAACTCTGCCTTGAATCTACCCAAGGTATGGAGGCCTCTTATGTGCCAGATGGAGCCCTTGTGGAGCGGTGGTTAAGAGCTATGGCTGCTAACCAAAAGGTCAGCAGTTCAAATCCACCAGCTGCTTCTTGGAAAGTATAGTGTTGCTATGAGTTGGAATCGACTCAACAGCAACAAGTTTTTTGTTTTGTTTTGTTTTTTGTTTTTTGCTATGCCTGGGGATACAGAAATATATATAATAAACAAAGCATGCTCTCTGCCTTCAAGGAGAGTCAAGAAAACACAGGGCGCTATAGGTGTACATAGTAGGGGCACCTAACACCTTTGTAGGTTAGAGAAGACTGTGGAAGAGGTGACCTTGAGGCTGAGACTGAGAGGATGAATAGCAGTTGAGTGGCAGGGATGAGGCGATGGGAAGGGATGTCCATGCAAAGGGAAGGGCACACGCAAAGGCCCAGAGGTGAGAAAGAGTGAGCTGTGTCTATGAGACTGTAAGTAGTGAAGAATGTGAGGGGGCTGTGGGCACAAACAGGCTGGAAAGGTAAGATGCTGGTGGGCCTGGTGAGCAGGATTAAAGAGTTTGGACTTTCCGAGGGCATACTTCATTTTGTTCAATGTTGTATCCCAGTGGCTCAATTGGTGACTGGAGCATAGTAGATGCTCATTAAATATTTATTGTTGAATGAATGGTGAGCATTGAAAGATTTTAAGTAGCGACAAGATCTGATGAGATCCACATTTCAGAGTCATCACTGGGCTACAACGCAGAGAATGGATTGCAGGGCAATGACCTGGAGGTGGGAGGCCAGGGAAATTAGAGGTCCTAACCCCAGACATGGCAGTAGAGAGAAGTGGACACAGAATCTACAGGCCAAGGTAATAGGTTATGAGGAGGTGTTGGGAGGGAGGAGTCAAGATCAAGGGTATCCAGGTCTAACTTCCTCTGAAAGTCCTGGGGAGATGCAGACCACGGTCCTGAGGTAGGGCAACCCTCCCGGACACATCCGTGTCCACTTAGCTCAGTATCTGGGCTTGGCAGATCTGAGAGGCTCCCAAGACACATGCTTACATGGCCCATGTAACATATGGCACCTCCTCCAGCCCAGAGTCCCCTTAGAGAGAAAACTATTGTCCTGAAACACTCTGCTTCTCTCCTTTCCCTGTTGCCCCCTCAATATTAGTTTTAATTTCACTTGAAAGTATATGGTGTGGAGCATTTGAGAGCTTTGTGAGAGTGGGGGAGCAAGGAAACTAAAACACAGGGGTTCTATTTTTTCACAGGTTTATTTAGATATCACAGCATTTTGTTCCTTCAGTGTTTAAAACATCTATTGAACAACTGTCATGTGCAAGGGAGAAAGGAGCAATAATTGAGCACCTACTCATTTGCTAAGCTTCATATTTGCTGTATTCCATTTAATTTCATTACAGTTCTGTAAGGAGGGACCCAAATTGGTGAAGGGACTTGCCTAAGCCACACAGTTATCAGGGCTGGAGCCAGAGTATGGAAGTAGCATTGTTCATAAAGGCAGAAGTCTTCCCATCATCCCACATCTCTTCCATTGCGCCCCAAATGTCACAGAAACCAATGGATGAGTAAAGCCTGCTCTCTTACTTTCAATAGTCCCAGAAAGGGAGAAAAAGCCCCCACACAAATACTGTACATCCAGATTATTGTTGTTAGCTGCTATCAAGTCAGCCCCCAACTCCTGGCGAGCCCATGTACAATGGAAAGAAACACTGTCCAGTCCTGTGCCATCCCTGTGATTGGCTGTGGATCAGTCTGTTGTGACCCATACGGTTTTTTTTTTTGTTGTTGATTTTCAGAAGTAGATTGCCAGACCTTTCCTTCTAGATCATCTTAGTCTGGAAGCTTCCCTGAAAACTGTTCAGCCCCATCACACACAAACCTCCACTGGTAGATGGTTGATGGCTGCTTGTGAGGTGCATTGACTGGGAATGGAACCTTGCTGTCCATCATGGAGGGAGAGAGTTCTACCACTGAACCGCCACTGCCCTGTATATCCAGATAAGTGCCATTATATATGGAGAAGATATAGGAGGAATTAAACTCATTTACAGGCTAGGTTATCAGAGAAAATCAGTTAAAAGAAGAGGCAGTATTAGGTTGTAGAAAGAATGTAGGTTTCAGCATCAGATAGATCACGATTCAAATTCTGGTTCTGTCCCAGGCAAGATAAGTGGCCTTGAGTTGGTTACTTTACCTTTTTGATGCTCAATTCCCTCATCTGCAAAATGGAGATACTACTACTCAGGTTGCAAGGGAAGGGATTAGAGATTATGCAAGGCACATAGCACAGTGCCTGGCACACAGCAGATGCCCAGCATAAGGCCTCCAGTGTGACTTGAGCCAGACCCTGAAGGACAGGCACCATTTCAACAGCAGGAGATGGGGTCAGGGGAGGACATTCCAGATGGAAGGAGTAGAATGAGCAAATATTGTATTCGTAGGGTAGCATGAGGAGTGGTGAGTCATTCAGCTTGATTGAAATGTAGGAAAATATGTGCTCGAGAAGGAGTCTGCAATGGCAATTTAGAGAATAAGGAGGACCTTAAATGCCATCTGCTTCTCTCCACCCCCACTGCCGCTTCCTTAGTCTTGCCCCTGACACCTCACCAGGGTCCTTGCGCATCTCCCTGCCTCCAGCCTTATTGCATTGCAATCCATTCTCATTGAAGCTGGGGTTTGCAGTTTCGACTTTATTCAGCAGCCACTGAGGAGCTGTAGGAGGTTTGGAGCAGGGAAAATATAGGTTGGCATTGTGCCTTAGTTATTTGTCCAGACAGCAAGGTTGTGTAGTGAGGGCCACAGGGCAGCATAAGCAGCATATTCGCTTTGGATACCACCACCTGTCTGTTTGTTGTACTGTGGTGGTTTGCATGTTGCTATGATGTTGGAAGCTCTTTCACTGGTGTTTCAAATACCAGCAGGGTTACTCATGATGGGCAGATTTCAGCAGAGCTTCCATACTAAAGCAGTCTAGGAAGAAAGGCCTGGAGATCTATTTCTGAAAATCAGGCAATGAAAATCTTATGAACCACAACAGAACATTGTCTGACTCGCTTGCTTTGGACACATCATCAGGAGGAATCAATTGCTGGAGGAGGACATTGTGCTTGGTGAAGTAGAGGGCCAGTGAGGGTGAGTGAGACCCTCGATGAGATGGACTCCGCAACAGCTGCAGTGAAGAACCCAGCCATCGTGAGGATGAGAGGACTGGGTAATGTTTCGTTCTGTTATACTCGGGGTGGCCGTGAGTCAGAGTTGACTCAATCGTATCTCTGTCTCTATCTGTCTGTCAGTCTGTCTATCTACCTACCTGTTTATCTATCTATGTCACCAGGGGCCTCCACTACCTATAAAAGCCAGCCCAAACTCACTCACATGTTCTGTGCAGCTTATTAAGATGTGGCCTCTGCTGCCTTCTCCCATTCATTCCCACCATACACCTCCCACTCATACCGCAACCCCCACACAGTTTACCAGACTTCTCTTCTTTTCCTTCAAAGCAGTCTGAATGGCAGGTGAGAGAGACCATGATCCCAGGATCTGAGCCTGTAGCAGAAGGCAGGTTACCAGTGCACAATATTTTTTGAGGGCTTATGCATCATCTTAAAAATTCATGCTAACTTTGCCTTCTATTGCATAATATTCATGCTTATTATTTTAATTTAAAAATGCCTTCAATTACTTATTTGTTATATAACTATTTTACCCAAATGTTTAAGCAAAATTAACATCCCCAGAAGATGCACGGTGCTTATTCTGTGACTTTAAGTATCCCCTGGCCCACAGCAGTGGGTTCCTGGTGTATAGGTACCCAATTTGGGAAGCACTGCCTTCCACATTATCCATGTGCTGATGCTCAAGCTGTCTTCCCTATTTGGGGTGTCATTTCTGTCTTGAGCTTGAGACCTCCTACTTAAACTTAAGATCCAGCTTAAATGTTACCCCTTAATTTAAAATTAACCAATCTAATAATTCAATAAGCACTTATTAATACCCACAGCATGCCAGATATGGTGATAGACACTAGGATGAGAGAACAGTTAGTGGGAAGCTCTTCCTGCTGGCCTGCCCAGCCCCACTCCTCCCAGCAGAATTAACTCAGGCTACATTTGCATTTCCATAGTACTGTGTAATGCCTCCATAATAGCATTTATCCAATTATTAGAACTTACACTGGATGCTTACCTGTTCTACTAGTTCTGTGAAAGCAGAAGCAAAAACAGGATCCTACTTGTGTCATAGAGTCTATTACAGTGCCTGGCACATAGTAGGAGCTCTACTCAACAGGCAAGGAGAAGCCATTGAAGGTGTTTGAGTGGTGTGTAAACTTGAATTCTCTTAGATCACTATTCTTCTCAAAGTGGAATCACCAGGAGGGCTTGAGTAAGGTCATCTACTCCTGCTTTCACTCACTTCGAGCTGAGTATGTTCACATACTCTCATCCTAACTAAACATGCCTTTGCTGCCAAATATATACCAAAAGCCAGAAGGCAGGAGGAAGTGGGATCTTTAAAATAAAGAGCAACATATGATTGAGGTTCCATCCGCATGCCAAAGGAGGACAGGGGCTCTCCTACCACTTTCCCTAGCCTCCACATGTGGGTCTACTCAGCCTCCAGACCACTACTGGTCTGGTGTTTCTGCAAGCCACTCAGTTTCCCCTCTACCAAGGGGCCAGGAGTCCTGCTTGGAGGAAGCAGAAACGTCAACTGTAGCCTCCAGAGTCAGCTTGAGGACTCCTTCTCGGTTCTGGCCTCCTTTCTCTCCTTGCTCATAGGAGTTTCCCGTGTCTGGGGTCTAAGACCTGGGAAAGGACACTCCTGGCCCCCACACTGAGGAGCTCTACCTTCAGCAGTTGCCAATAAAGGCCGTTTGATTCTGCCACACCTTCGAGGTCCAGGTTTTGACTTTGATGAGATTTATTGACTCAGGCTGTCCAAACATGGATTTCCAAAGGCTGTGTTGAGTGGTTTTTCTGAGCATCATGCCCCAGCTCATGCCTGTGTGGGGATATATGCCATTTAAACATGGCTGCACTATTGACAACTGCAGCCCCCACAGGCCTCTATGCTACGACATGTTGGAGACTTGTCAGCGATAAGAAAGAGATTAGGCACTACTTGTTTTCCCAAACCTATTGTCCTGTTACTGATTGGCTTGTTTACCTGAATTCCTTCTTCCTTGCCCGAAACTTATTGTTACTCACCCAAAGCCCATTGTTCTGTTATTTGCTTCACTGCTTGCTGTATTGACTATAAAATAAACTCCTGAGACTGAAGTTGGGGTTCGACTCCTCAGAGTGACCCTCCTGGCCCCACTTCTCTGTAAGAGTTGTGGCATTGGTTATTGTCTCCGCCACCCCGACAACCATCGCCACTGCGACATGCCTGTACTTTTAAAGTTTAAGCCCCAGCTTTTGATGGTTCCAAGCCTACGGAGGGGGTAGGGGTGGTTGGTCTCATCCTCATTTTCTGTTTGTCTGACTTTGCAGTTGCAGGAGACTAAAATATTCTCTTCCTGCAAGCAGGCTACTGAGACTCTGGAGCACAGAAAGAGTTGTTTTAGTCAGAACAGTTAAACTGGAGGAATCTTTGCCCAGAAAGGAGGAAATCAATCAATGTTTGTGTCAGGAATAAAGACTAAACTTCTCTGGAAAAACCAAACGTGATTTTTAAATTATGAACGTTGGCTTTAGTAATCATGGAGCTAAGTAAATCCTTGAAGCTCCTAACTCAGGGCCTGATGGTATCCTCACTACGTGAACTATCGGATTTATTTGGCCACAATTAATTACTAATGTTAACCAGCCTGTATTCCTATATTCCCCTTAGCTATATCTTCTTCCCACCTGTTCCTAGCCTCCACCATTATCCTCACCCCCTCCTTTCCTGACAGTTGAGTCTGCCACTTTATTTCCACTTGTACGTGGATAAGGTGGAGAGAACAGGAGGAAACAATGAAGGTCTGTTTTCAAGGCACATCGTTTCTTCCTTCAACCATTAAAATAGGCTCCTACCCAGCCTCCTTGGCTCTGATTCTATCCCTCTTAACTTCACCCTCCACACAGCTGCTGCTCCAGGGATCTGTCTAAAACACAAATTTGACACTGCCTGATGGCACAGTGGTTAAGTGCTCAGATGCTAACTGAAAGGTCAGCAGTTGGAACCCACCAGCCGCTCCATGGAAGAAAGATGTGTCAGTCTGCTTCCGTAAAGATTACAGCCTTAGAAATCCTATGGGGCAGTTCTACTCTGTCCTATAGGGTCACTATGAGTTGAAATCGACTCCATGGCAACGGGTTTGGTTTCTGGGGGGAATGCTTGAAACATTCCCAGTGGCACCAGTGCCCCATGCAAGCCACAATTTAACCCTGCTTCTCACTCCTGTCATCCAATCCACCAACAGACAGTGTCGGGTGACCAAGTTTCTTTCATGGAGCCAGGTTTCTGACATCACACCAGTCTCAAAGCTTCCTCTGATCAGGCCTTCCAGGGAGGTAAGATCTAAGTAAAAAAGTAAATAAAGAAGGAAAAACAAAATCCACCAAGAAAGGATATGCAATCAGAGGTAATGGAGGGAACGAGAAATTTCCTTTGCCTTCTGCACTTCCCAGCTGCACCTTGTTGGACAACAACAGCAGCAGAGGCAGCAGAATTGGAAGCTCGTGAAATGTGCCTTTTTTTTTCCTTGCTTATTTTAAGAAAGTATAAAATACAAACAGAAACATGCACAAATCATAAGTGTATAGCTCAAAGAATGTTCATAAACTGAACACACTCGTGACACCAGCACCTAAATAAGAAACAGAACATTACCAGGACCCCGAAGAGTCTCTTCATAGTCACTACCCTTGCAAGAGTAACCATATCCTGACTTCTAACATCCTAGATTACTATTGCCCAGTTTTGAACTTTATAAAAATATAATCCTGCTATACCCTGTTGTGTCAGGTTTCTTTTGCTCAACCTTGTATTGGTAAGATGTATCTATGTAGTTGTAGTTTGTTCATTTTCATTGCTGTATAATATTCAATTGTGCGAATATACTGTTATTATCTAGTCTACTGTTGATGGGCATCTGGGTGATTTCCAGTTTGGGGCTTGTTATGGATCTGGAAGTGCTTACTCATCTGTGCCAAGAAATTTGGAAGACAGCTACCTGGCCAACCGACTGGAAGAGATCCATATTTCTGCCCATTCCAAAGAAAGGTGATCCAACTGAATGTGGAAATTATCCAATAATATTATCAATATCATGCACAAGTAAAATTTTGCTGAAGATCATTCAAAAGCAGTTGCAGCAGTACATTGACAGGGAACTGCCAGAAATTCAAGCCAGATTCAAAGAGCACGTGAAACCAGGGATATCATTGCTGATGGCAGATGGATCTTGGCTGAAAGCAGAAAATACCAGAAAGATGTTTACCTGTGTTTTATTGACTATGCAAAGGTATTCAACTGTGTGGATTATAACAAATCATGGATAACATGCAAATAACGTTGCAAAGAATGGGAATTCGAGAGTACTTAATTGTACTCATGAGGAACCTGTACATAGACCAAGAGGTGGTTGTTCGAACAGACCAAAGAGATACCGCGTGGTTTAAAATCCAGGAAGGTGTGCATCGGGGTTGTATCCTTTCACCATACTTATTCAATCTGTATGCTGAGCAAATAATTTGAAAAGCTAGACTACATGAAGCAGAACGTGGCATCAGGATTGGAGGAAGACTCATTAACAACCTGTGATACACAGATGACACAACCTCCCTTGCTGAAAGCTAAGAGGACTTGAAGCACTTACTGATGAAGATCAAAGACTACAGCTTTCAGTATGGATTACACCTCAACATAAAGAAAACAAAAATCCTCACAACTGCACCAACCAGCCATGGTGTTTTCAGTCACCTCATATGCATGTGAAAGCTGGACAATGAATAAGGACAACTGAAGATGGATTGATGACTTTGAATTACGGTGCTGGCAAAGAATATCAAATATACCATGGACTGCCAGAAGAATGAACAGATCTGTTCTGGAAGAAGTACAACCAGAATGCTCCTTAGAAGCAAGGATGGCAAGACTTCATCTCACATGCTTTGGACATGTTATCAGGAGAGACCAGTCCCCGGAGAAGGACATCATGCTTGGTAAAGTAGAGGATCAGCGAAAAACAGGAAAACCCTCAACGAGATGGCTTAACACAGTGACTACAACAAAGGGCTCAAGCATAACAACAATTACGATAGTGCAGGACCAGGCAGCTTTTCGTTCTGTTGTAAATAGGGTTGCTATGAGTTGGATGGAGCCCTGGTAGTGCAGTGGTTAAGAGCTCTGCAACTAACCAGAAAGTCAGCAGTTCGAATCTACCAGCTGCTCCTTGGAAACCCTGTGGGGCAGTTCTACTCTGTCCTATAGGGTCAGTCTGAGTCAGAATTGACTCATCGGCAACAGGTTTTTGAGTCTGAAGCAAATTGATGGCACCTAACAACAACAACAACAACATGGATTGATTTGTGACCCCCAAAATATTTGTTGGAATCCTAACCCCTAAACCTGTGGATGTAACGTAATGTAACATAATGTAAAGTTAGTGCAATGCAACTCAACACAATGTAATGTAATGTAATCACCGACAGTGTCATCTAATGTAATATAATCACTCAGTTGAGGTCATATCAGTGTAGGATTGATCCTAAACCTGACTGCTTCTGAATTATATAAACAGCATCATAGACACAGAACAAGCAAGCACATACTGGGAAAGACAGATGCCATGTGAGGATCCTCTGCAAGCCAAGGACCCAAGGAATGTCCAAGGCTACTGACAAGGAAGGAATCAACATGTCTGAGACCCTGATTTGGACATTTTGCCTCCAGAACTATGAGAAAATAAATTTCTATTCCTTAAAGCCATGCACTTGAGATAGCACTCCAAGTCACGCTGTTAGGTTTACAGACCTGAATATACGTATTTCATAAAACAGTGGCACTTAATGTACTCAAGGAGTCCAGTGGCTTTGGAATATATGACTATTGGGCATGTGGAATAAAAATAATGTATAAATTTAAATCAACGGAAAGGGACCAATGAGAAAGACCTCTGAGAATGTTTGCATCAGGGAGAGAGGATTAAATGATTTGAGGCAGATGAGGTGTTATTGACTCACCAACTCCACAGATTCAGCCAGGGAGCCACACTGCAGAGCGGGCTGGCTGCAGCCCTCCTTCCTTGGGCATGGGCAGCAACAGAAGTAGCAACAAATTGATACTGATGCTGCCTTACTTCACAACTTCTGGTAATATCCTGTACTTTGTTGTGGTTTGGAAAAAGTGAGCTTTTCGTAGGACACCTATTTTGGAATTCTATTACTGTCCCTTAACTGCTGGTTTCTATTTACATAGACTCCTGATGTTGTCGGACACAGACATGTAACAGCCACAGGAGTCTGCAAACAGCTGGACAGAAAATTCTTTATGGAATCACTGAGGCCTTGTATTGATCTCATTTTGTGATCTGATATTGCTCTGAAAGCTACTGTGCTAGAACAATCAATGAACTGGTGGCCAGGAGACCTGAGTTCTGACTACCACCTTACCAGGCCACTGTGTGACCTTAGGTAAGTTGCTTAATTTCTCTGAGACTTTCTCCCTCTGCTCATCTGCCGAATGGGAATCCTGACCCTTGCCCCACCTACCTTACAGATTTCTGGAAACATAAAATAAGGTTATATATATGAAAAAGCATTTTGAAAAAATTAAAGTGCTGTATACAGTAAAACACTGCTGCATACCAGATTTTGTTCCAATAAAGCACTCAGAGCCCAGGTCTTTTCTGAATCATCAATCTCCATTTTACCCATATTAGTTGGTGCTCAGACCTGTTAGTGACCCTTGGCTTGGAGTTCTTTTATATGAAGGGTACTTCTTTGGTCTGGATAAACTCTTGTACTTTGGCATTTCACCATGCAGCTATTTTTTCCATGACCTTTTTCTGCCTTTGTTTATTCCCAGGGTCTAGCAGACCCTTTGTCACCCGAACAGGATCTGCTTAGGCAGCCTTCAAGCCACATCAAGGGATTTTAATTTCCTCACTGCTTTGTTAGCATTTCACATTGTTACAGGTCAAAACACAAGGTTATTTACTTGGAAAAAGAAATGCCACTAATATGAATTATGGCAGCTACGTGATTTCCCTTTAGGTAGTCAGAACAACATACAGCACCTGTCATCCTGGTGAGATTAGCACAGGTAAATGACCCCCCAGAGAGTTCTAAACCCCAGTCTCTTGACTAAAGTCCAATGGGAGGGCAACCATCCTATCGTGGGAAATGCCAGCAACAGCTGATAGATTTGTTCAACTAGCCTCTTCCTTTACTGGCTACCATTTTGTTAAGGAAAATGCTGGAAGATTCAAAATCTATTTCTTAATAAGGTTAAGTCACCCATTTACCCTTGGACTCGCTCCTTCCATGGTGAGGCCAACTGTGCCAAATACTAATGGGATTACTGCATACGGTCGTTTATGTATGTATCTTATCTTCCTCTCATCTGCTTCATTTTTCTATCATCATAAACGTATCGGGGAGATGGAGTAAGAGAGGCTGTCACGGGGCCCACAACTTATAGGAAAGTTATGTTTTCGCTAATCATCAGAAATAGAACTTTTGAAACACTCCTTTCTTTGGGCTTCTATAACACCATCCTCTCCTTGTTTTCCTCCTTGGCTGGGTCCTCTCTCTCCAAACATTGAAGTGCCTCAGAGATTCTCAGCCCCCTCGTATTTTCACCGAGAAGGTCTCAGCTATTCTCAAGGCTATCAATGCCTTCTGTATACCAACCACCCCCATCTTCATTTGTAGCCCTGATTTCTTTTCTGAGCTGCAGAAAAGCATCTCTAACTGTTCACTTGATATGTCTACAGTCTGCTCGACGGTACCCAAAGCATCTCCAACATTACAAGCCAACAGTTGAAATGTTCATCTTCCTCCCAAGCCTGTGTCTTCACTTTTCCTTGTCTCAGCAAAGCCAGAAACCCCGAAGACATGCTGACACACCCCTCTCTCTTCTCCCCCATTCCCACCAGCACCTCCATGTGTTTCTTGAAGCTGTGCACTTCTCACCAGCCTCTCCTTCCAGAGCTTTGGCAGTGGCCTCCAAACCAAGTCTCCCCTCTCTTCCTGTTGCCCCTGTCCTAGTCCACCCTGTGGGAAGCAGCAAGTGTGAGCTTTTAAAAATGAGAATCGGATCTTATTCCCTCCCTGTTGGAAACTCTGCCATGACTTCCCGCTGCACTTTAAATGAATCACAAGCTGCTCACAGGACTTGCAAAGCCAGTCCATCTGTCTCCTGCCCCTTCTCCTTTCTCAGCCAGCCACTGTCCCTGACTTTCTGCACATCAACCCCTGCTGTCTCTCTCAGGTCACACCTCAGGGTCTTCACCCAGGAGTTTCCTCTGCCTGGAAGCCTCTCCCTTCAGGCTTTCTGAGCCCAAACATAGCTTCTCAGACTTGCCTTCCCTTCCCTCCCCAGTTAGTCTCTTGATCTTCACAGCCCTTCCAGCTCATGGTAACATATCTATTTATTTGTGTGGATGTAATATCGCCTCCCCTGTCGTAATAGTTTCCTACACTGTTCCTACATTGTAGGCTGCTACAACAAAGTACCATAAACTGGGTGATTTATAAGAACAGAAATGTATTACCTCACAGTTCTGGAGGCTAGAACCCAAATCAAGTTGTCGGCCAGGCCATGCTTCCTCCAAAGGCTCTACGGGAAGATCCTTTCTTGTCTCTCCCAGCTTCTGGTAGCCCCAGGCCCTTCTTGGCTTGTAGATGCATCTTCTTATGCCATTCTTCTCCCTCTCTCTTTCTTTCTGTGTGTCTTTTTTTCTTTTTTATATAAAGCACTGGTCAGATCGGCCCCAGCTTTTAGATTGTTGTTGTTGTTCTGAGGTGCTCTTGAGTCTATTACGCCTCATAGAGACCCTGCAGGACAGAGGAGAGCTGCCCCATGGGGTTTCCTAGGCTGTAATCTTTTTTTTTTTTTAATTTTATTGTGCTTTGGATGAAAGTTTACAGCTCAAGTTAATTTCTCATTCAAAAATTTATACACATATTGTTTTGTGACAGTGGTTGCAATCCCAACAATGTGACAGTACAGTCCCCCTTTCCACCCTGGGTTCCCTGTGTCCATTTGTCCAGTTCCTGTCCCTTCCTGCTTTCTCGTCTTGCTTTTGGACAGGAGTTGCCCATTTGGTCTCATATATTTGATTGAGCTAAGAAGCACGTTCCTCATGTGCGTTATTTTTTGTTTTATAGGCTTGTCTAGTCTTTGTCTGAAAAGTGGGCTTCAGGAATGGTTTCAGTTCTGAGTTAGCAGAGTGTCTGGGGCCCATAGTCTCATGGGTTCCTCCAGTCTCTGTCAACCAGTAAGCCTGGTCTTTTTTAGTGATTTTGAATTCTGTTGTACATTTTTCTCCTGTTCTGTCTGGAAGTCTCTGTTGTGATCTCTGTCAGAGCGGTCATTGGTGGTAGCCGGGCACCATCTAGTTCTTCTGGTCTCAGGCTGGTGGATTCTCTGGTTTATGTGGTCCTTTAGTCCTTTGGGCTAATACTTTCCTTCTGTCTTTGGTTTTCTTTATCCTCCCTTGCTCTGGATAGGATGGGGCCAGTAGATGTATCTTAGATGGCTACTCGAAAGCTTTTAAGATCCCAGATGTTACTCACCAAAGTGAAATGTGAAACATTTTCTTTATGAACTATGTTATGCCAATTGACCACCAGGTCTTCTCTCTTACAGAGAGGCTGGTGAGTTCAAACCATTGACCTTTCTGTTAGCAGCCAACTGCTTAACCATTGCATTACTGGGTTAAACTGTAACCTATGGATCAAATCCGGCTTGCCACCTGTATTTGTAAATAAAGTTCATTGTAATACAGACATAACTATTCCTTGAAGTACTGGCTATGGCTGCTTTTACGACACAATGGCAGAGTTGAGTAGTTGTGACCCTTTACAGAAAAAGCCCACCCACCCCTGTTCTAGAACATGCTATGGGTACCCAGGACCTCAGAAGTCCCTGCCCAAATAACCCCTACACCTGATTCCAGAAAATATAGGGCCTCTTCCTCTCTTCTGGCCCTTGAAGGGGACTGCTACTGCTGGTATGTGTACCCCAAGGCTGAGGAGTGGGGTATGAATGGAGTTGGAAGCTCACCTGCGAGGTCCTCATGGTGCAGGATGGACCTGAGGGTCAGAGGCTGGTTGCTGACCCTCACCGAAACCTGCTTGGAACTCTAAGAAATCCTAGAATTCTACATTTGTACCCTACCCTTCTATTTCATTAGGAAGAAAAGTTTGTTAAGATCGGAAACATTTTCTTTAGTTTAGGCATTAGATTGGTTTAACCTTTAAATAGATATGTCATGTACAGACCTCCTTCTGTACTCTTGACCTACTACCACCACCACTATTTGCCTTCAAGTCGATTCCCATTTAGGGCAACCCCATGTGGGTCAGAGTAGAACTGTGCTCCATAGGGTTTTCAACGACTAATTTTTCAGAATTAGAT
The DNA here is from genome assembly GCA_030035585.1 of Dugong dugon. NCBI lineage: Eukaryota > Metazoa > Chordata > Mammalia > Sirenia > Dugongidae > Dugong > Dugong dugon. Next base: position 73,542,785 of record CM057472.1, read on the forward strand.
CACAAGGTCTTTCTTATTAGGCACCTCTGGGTGGACTCGAACCTTCATCCTTTTCAGTTAGCAGCCTAGCATGTTAATCGTTCCCACCACCCAGTAACTCTTGACCTGGGTCCCTTAAATGCCAGATCTGTTTTAAACGAATAATCAAGGCAAAGATATGCCGTTAACAGTGCCACCTTGTGGTGAGATCAATTATTACCATTTCCAAAGCAGTCGGGTGGTTTTTGGTGTATAGTCAAGGTGGATTCTGACTCATAGCGACCTGATAGGACAAAGTAGAACTTCCCTATAGGGTTTCCTAGGCTGTAATCTTTACAAAGCAGATCACCAGGTCTTTTCTCCTGTGGAGCAGCTGGTGAGTTCAAACCACCGACTTTCCAGTTAGCAGCTGAGTGCTTAACCATTGCACCACCAGGGCTCCCCTTAATACTTTAGTCATGCTTATCCTTACACCTGAAGGAGCTTGGGCTATGATTGTTAACAAAAAGTTCAAAATAATGCCACCGAAGCATTGTGAAGTTCCAAAATGCTTTCTGAGACATTAAGATATATTAAATGATATTCAGCATAATTTTCTTTAAAAATTAGTGATTTACTGGTAGCTCATAATAATAACTTCTCATATTTGTTCAATGCTTTACAGTTCCCAAGGCATCTTTGCACACAACTTCGTATCTGAATCTTACAACCATGCTGTGGCTCCATTAAATATGGAGATTCTTAGGGTCGACGACTTGGCCTAGCCTATCTAGCAAGTCAAGTGTTCTTACATTCATATTAGAGCCTAGTTAATCTCGCAACAATCAATGTCCACGGAAGCAGCAGTCAAGAAATCAAATGACATACTGCATTGGGCAAATCTGCTGCAAAAGATCTTTTTTAAGTTTTAAAAAGCAAAGATATCACTTTGATGGCTAAGATGTGCCTCACCCAAGCCATAGTCTTTTCAATTGCCTCATATGCATGCAAAAGTTGGAGGAAGACACAAGAATTGATGCATTTGAATTGCAGTGTTGGTGAAGGATATTGATTACACCATGGACTGCCAGAAGAATGAGTAAATCAGTCTCAGAAGTAATACAACCAGAATGCTCATTAGAAGTGAAGATGGCAAGGCTTCGGCTCACTTACTTTGGATACGTCCTCAGAAAAGACCAATCAGTAGAAAAGGATGTCATATTTGGTAAAGCAGAGGGTCAGCAAAAAGGAGGGAAACCCTCAGTGAAATAGATTGACACAATAGCCACAAACAGTGGACTCAAACATACCAACAATCATGAAGATGAAATGGGACTGGGCAAGGCTTAGCTCTGTAATACGTAAGGTCACCATGAATCAGAGCCAACTCATTGGCAAATAACAAAAACAACAACAACAGTCTTGCTATTTACCAGGATAGGGGTTAAGAAGAATATCAATTTCTCTGATCATGAAGAGAGCAGAGAAATTTTATTTAGCAAACTGGAACCTTGGTGATGGCCTTATCTTAATGTTTCCAGGCCAAGATAAGGAGGAAGAGGGTATTGTGATCCGTCAATACCAGAAATTTGTGAAGATTTCTTATTATCCATACAAAGAGCATTGTCTTAGTTATCTGTTGTTGTGGTTGTTAGGTGCCGTTGAGTCGGTTCCTACTCATAGTGACCCTGCGTACAACAGAACGTAACACTGCCCGGTCCTTCACCATCCTCACAATCATTGTTATGCTCGAGCCCATAGTTGCAGCCACTGTGTCAATCCACCTCGTTGAGTGTCTTCCGCTTGTTTGTTGACCCTCTACTTTACCAAGCATGATGTCCTTCTCCAGGGACTGATCCCTCCTGATAACATGCCCAACATATGAGATGTAGTCTTGCCATCCTTGCTTCTGAAGAGCATTCTAATAGTACTTCTTCCAGACAGATTTGTTCATTCTTTTAGCAGTCAGTAGTATATTCAATATTCTTTGCCAACACCGCAATTCAAAGGCATCAATGCTTCAGTCTTTCTTATTCATTGTCCAATTTTTGCATGCATATGAGCTGATTGAAAACACCACTGCTTGGGCCAAGTGCTTCTTAGTCTTCAAGGTGACGTCTTTGCTTTTCAACACTTTGAAGAGGTCTTTTGCAGCAGATTTGCCCAATGCAGTTCGTCTTTTGATTTCTTGACTGCTGCTTCCACGGGTGTTGATTGTGGATCCAAGTAAAATGAAATCCTTGACAACTTCAATATTTTCTCTGTTTGTCATGATGTTGCTTATTGGTCCAGTTGTGAGGATTTTTGTTTTCTTTACGTTGAGGTGTAATCCATGCTGAAGGCTGTGGTCTTTGATCTTCATCAGTAAGTGCTTCAGCAGCTTTACACTTTCAGCAAGCAAGACTGTGTCATCTGCATAACGCAGGTTGTTATTTAGTCTTCCTCCAATCTTGATGCCCTGTTCTTCATGGAGCGCAGCTTTTCAGATTATTTGCTCAGCATACAAATTGAATAGGTATGGTGAAAGGATACAACCCTGACACACCCCTTTCTTGACTTTAAACCACGCAATAGCCCCTTGTTCTGTTCAAACGGCTGCCTCTTGATCTATGTACAGGTTCCTCATGAGCACAATTAGGTGTTCTGGAATTCCCATTCTTCGAAATGTTATCCATAATTTATTATGATTCACACAGTTGAATGCCTTTGTGTAGTCAATAAAACACAGGTAAACATCTTTCTGGTATTCTTTGCTTTCAGCCAGGAACCATCTGACATCAGCAATGATATCCCTGGTTTTACATCTTCTTCTGAATCTGGCTTGAATTTATGGCAGTTTCCTGTTGATATACTGTTGCAGCCACTTTTGAATGATCTTCAGCAAAATTTTACTTACGTGTGATAATAATGATATTGCTCGATAATTTCCACATTTGGTTGGATCTCCTTTCTTGGGACTAGGCATAAATATGGATGTCTTCCAGTCGGTTGGCCAGGTAGCTGTCTTCCAAATTTCTTGGTATAGAATGAGCACTTCCAGAGCTGCATCTGTTTGTAGAAACATCTCAATTGATATTCCATCAACTCCTGGAGCCTTGTTTTTTGCCAATGCCTTCAGTGCAGTTTGGACTTCTTCTTTCAGTACCATAGGTTCCTGATCATATGCTACCTCCTGAAATGATTGAACGTCAACCAATTCTTTTTGGTATAGTGACCCTGTGTATTCCTTCCATCTTCTATTGATGCTTCTTGTGTCATTTAATAATTTCCCCAAAGAATCCTTCACTGTTGCAATGTGAGGCATGAATTTTTTCTTCGGTTCTTTCAGCTTGAGAAATGCTGAGTGTGTTCTTCCTTTTTGGTTTTCTATCTCCAGCTCTTTGCACATGTCATTATAATGCTTTACTTTGTCTTCTCAAGCTGCCCTTTAAATCTTCTGTTCAGCTCTTTTACTTCATCATTTCTTCCTTTTGCTTTAGCTACTCGATGTTCAAGAGCAAGTTTCAGAGTCTCTTCTGACATCAATTTTGGTCTTTTCTTTCTTTCCTGTCTTTTTAATGACCTCTTGCTTTCTTCATGTATGATGTCCTTGATGTCATTCCACAACTCGTCTGGTCTTCAGTCATTAGTGTTCAGTATGCCAAATCTATTCTTGAGATGGTCTTTAAATTCAGGTGGGGTATGTTCTAGGTTGGACTTTGGCTCTTGAGGACTTGTTCTAATTTTTCTTCAGTTTCAACGTGAACTTGCACATGAGCAATTGATGGTCTATTCTACAGTTGGCCCCTGGCCTTGTTCGGACTGATGATACTGAGCTTTTCCATCATCTCTTTCCACAGATGTAGTCAATTTGATTCCTGTGTATTCCATTTGGCGAGGTCCATGTGTATAGTCACCATCTGTGTTGGTGAAAAATGGTATTTGCAATGGAGAAGTCGTCGGTCTTGCAAAATTCTATCATGTGATCTCCAGTATCGTTTCTATCACCAAGGCAATATTTTCCAACTACTGATGCTTCTTCTTTGTTTCCAACTTTTGCATTCCTATTGCCAGTAATTATCAATACATTGCATTTTTGATAAATTTCAGACTGCAGAAGTTGGTAAAAATCTTCAATTTCTTCATCTTTGGCCTTAGTGGTTGGTGGGTAAATTTGAATAATAGTTGTATTAACTGGTCTTCCTTGTAGGCATAAGGGTATTATCCTATCACTGACAGCGTTGTACTTCAGGATAGATCTTGAAATGTTTTTTTTGACGATGAATGCGGCGCCATTCCTCTTCATGTTGTCATTCCTGGCATAGTAGACCATGTGATTGTTCAATTAAAAATGGCCAATACCAGTCCATTTCAGCTCACTAATGCCTAGGATATTGATGTTTATACGTTTCATTTCATTTTTGACGATTTCCAGTTTTCCTAGATTCATACTTCATACATTCCATGTTCAGATTATTAATGGATGTTTGCAGCTGTTCCTTCTCATTTTGAGTCGTGCCACATCAGAAAATGAAGGTCCTGAAAGCTTGACTCCATCCACATCATTAAGGTCGACCCTAGTTTGAGGAGGCAGCTCTTCTCCAGTCATCTTTTGAGTGCCTTCCAACCTGGGGGGCTCATCTTTTGGCACTATATCAGACAATGTTTTGCAGCTTAGTTATCTAGTGTTGCTATAACATAAATACCACAAGTGGATGGTTTCAACAAACAGAAATCTATTCTCTCACAGTCTAGTAGGCTAGAAGTCCGGATTCAGGGTGTAATCTTCAGGGGAAGGCTTTCTTTCTCTGTCTGCTCTGGAGAAAGGTTCTTGTCATCAATCTTCCCTTGGCCTAGGAGCTCTCCTCATAGGAACCCCAGGTTCCAGAGGACCCGCTCTGCTCCTGGTGCTGCTTTCTTGGTGGTACATGGTCCCCCCGTCTCTCTGCTCACTTCTTTCTTTTATATCTCAAAAGATATTGGCTCAAGACACAATCTAATCTTGTAGACTGAGTCCTGCCTCACTAACATAACTGCACTAATCCCATGTTGTCAACATCGTAGAGAAAATAATTTACAACACATAGGAAAATCACATCAGATGAAAAATGGTGGACAATCACACAATACTGGGAATCATGGCCTAGCTAAATTGATACATGTATTTTTGGGGGACACAACTGAATCCATGACAAACATTTAACAACAGAGTTGACTGTATGACATATCCATAATTTACCAAACAATTTTGAAGACCCCTTTCTCAGCTCCGAAGGTAGCGGCCCACAGGAGAACTCCACAAGGCCTTGAGGCAGGGCTTGTTGGGGTTAACTTTCACTGACTCCACCATGCCGACAAAGCCAGGGCAATCTAAGCTTTTTGGAGTTACTTTTAATTCCAATCTGTCAAAGTTTAACATCTTGTCCAGAGAGAGCTGTGAAAACAGCTTTCCCCCAACAGCCCATTGGTGAGCTAGGGATCTCATAATCCTTGGGGCTGACACACACAGCTGAATTTCACATTACACCTGGAAACACATGGAGGAAATTCAGGGAACAAGGCAAGAAGCTGGAAGCAGCACTTTTGTTAAATCATACTTTTCTTAAAGATCAATAGATGCTTCAAAGAAGTCCACTGAGGGGATGTTTGTGTGGCTTTGACTAAAACAGTTGCGCTTCTCACCTTTGGGAGAGTCAATCTGAACCACCCAAGGATGGCTTTTCGATTTTTTGATCGTTTATTATGTGATCTGTGGGAAAACAAGTCTACTTAGCCTTTTATCGTGAGCTTCTGGGTTAGGCAGCGAGCCGAGGGACCGAGTTATCAGATGCAGCCTGCCCTGCCGAGCTCCAGATTCATTCATTTATTTATTTGTGCATTCAATAAATGTTTATTGAGTCCCTTCTATGCCTCAGACACTTGATGCTTGGTACAAAGGGGCTGCAACGATGAGCTCAAGCATAGCAACAATTATAAGGATGGTGCAGGACCAGGCAGTGCTTCTCTCTGTTGTACATAGGGTTGCTGAGTTGGAGCGGATTTGGCACCTAACGACAAACAACATCCCCAAGTGGCATTTACAGGCTTATGCTGATGGGGACTCACATTGCAGGGGCTCAGGAAAGGCTTTCCAGAGGAGATGCTTGAGTGGAGTTTTGAAGGACCAGGGTGGCTGAAGCCAAAGTCCATGCTCATAACCACCAGGCTGCATAGCCTTTAGAAAAGATGTCTCCTGTTTGGACAGAGAATATCTCAGGAAGGGCTTTACCAAGAGAAGCTCAGTTCCTAAGGACAACTCCTCCCTTGAAAAGTATTAAGACAGTAGGTTAAGGGGAGGGAGTATGGAGGCAAAACAGACACAAACAACCACTTGTGGAGAAAGTGAAGCCACCCCAGGAGAGCTCAGCATGTTCTGCTGATCTTGGCCAGCAGGAGGCAATGCAGGGCTCTTTGAGGAGTCGGGAAGGACCATAAAGGTAAATTTCTTGGTGACCCAAGGCCCCTCCCCAGGAAGGTTATACTCCCCTTTTTATTGTCTTTACAGTGCTTAATAATTTCTAAAAATTTTTTTTCATTTGCTTATGTCCTTGTTTATTATCTTTTTCTCCATCTCCAGATCATAATCTCCATGAGCAAAGGCCTTGCCTGTTTTGTTCTCTGCTGTATTCCAAGCACCTACATTATTGCCTAGCATGTACTAGTTCTAAAAAATATTTTAAAAAATAAGTTAATGAATGTGTGAGTCTACACGACATTGAGAAATAGGCATTGTGTTACATTTTGCCTTTGAAAGAGCATTTTGATAGATGGTCTCCTCCACTTTTGCAAGATGGCAGTAAGCAGCATGGGAAACGTCAAGAGAGTTTCTCTGTTGGTGAAATAGATTCCCTCTGTGGGTTGAGTCCTGGTGAGGCCAAGGTCACCTGTCAATCCTTGCCAGGAAAGACAAAACAAAAGACCAGTGGGCAGGGATGAGGTGGGCGAGGCCCTAAAGTCTAGTCTCGTGGCCAGAAGAGAGGATGCAGGGCACAGTGGTAATGTGAGATGCCCAGTCCAATGAGGCCAATGCCAGAGGCCGACAGTAGGGCCGTCTGAGGTTCTGAACAGACATGAGAGCTGAATGAGCAGGTGCTGAAGCCAGACCTATGCTGTAGGAAGTACAGGGCGACTTCCTGAGGCAGTGGCGGTTTGTGCCTGAGAAATCTTTGAGGTTGAAGTTCTCCCCGGCAGGTATGCCTGTGTCTGATGCAAGGGGGCATGTTCCCATTCTGATTCCTACTGTTATGTTGTGACTTGCTTTTACCATTAGGCTTATGGCCTCACTCACTCAGGGGCATGCCTTTTCAACTGGGTTTTTATAAAATCTAAGTAAAGAATACAAAAGTTAGGTAGACATGCCGTAAAAAATACCGGTCCGGCCAAATGGTGATATGTATCATCCACCCTTTGGAGTGTGCTGGGGGCTTGATGTGTTAAGAAGGACATGCTGTTAGCCTTTTAATGGGACTTCAGAGAAATATGAAGAGCGACATACACCACAAGTGATACTCTTTAAGAGTTGAGTGGTCTGGGTCACACCTATGGCATGCTGTGGGATCTGCCTCCTGTGACCCAGGGCCACAGAGTCTACAGTGGCAGCTTTCACATTTTAAATGTATTTTGTCCCAAAATGATGCCAACGTGCTTTTCAGGCTTTTCCCCACTGTCCTACATAATTAAAGTCCACCTGTGTCTACTAGGGTGACTAGTGTCCTGGTTTTCCTGGGTCTGAGGGGGTTCCCAGGATATGGGACTTTGAATTTCAAAACTGGGAAGGTCTTGGGCAAACCAGGACAAGCTGGCCATTCTATTACCTGCACTGCAAGGGCAATTTGTCCTTCCTTCACTCCCTTGGCAATATTAATTATCTTTTTTTCTTCCCCTATCCCTCAGTCTTCCCATTCTCATGCTTTCAGTGCCTTTGTCTTCTGCTTCATGGACCTGCCTGGTTTCTCGCAGTGTCTCAGGCTCTACAGTTCGACACCATCTGGCGTGGGAACTGGTGGATGAAATGCTCCTACCGGGTGTTTGATTATGGCTGAAGATCTTGCCCCAACATCCATTTGGGAACTGTCAAAACCACTGCCAGCTCAGATGAGGCAAGAAAAGGCTGTTTCATAGCCCTCTCTCCTATTGCGTGAGGTGAGGCAAGGGCAGGGAATGGTGTCTCTAAGTGTTGGTGTTGTGCTTAGGTCCAAGCCATCAATCACGCTGTCAGGTTCCTGGAAACACAGGTTGTTAACTGATGCATGAGAAGGGCCAGGCAAACAGAGGCCCCACAGAGGCTGCTCAAGTTCTTCCAGAGCTAACTGATGAGCCAGCCTTACCCATTTGCTGACTAAGCATGTTAATGAAATGACAACCAGCAAGTCTGTCTAGATAAATCTTCTCACTAAGATAAGGAAGCATTTAGAAAAGCCATTCAGGATGCATGTTGCCAAAGAAGAGCATTGCTAGCCTCTGCCCCAAATATCACCAAGGGACCATCACCCAGGAAGGGATAAAATCTATATTACCTTCCTCACCCTAGATGACAATATCTCTTCTGTAAAGCCTTTGACCTTACCCTTCAGGTAAAGGGGAATAAACATTCCGTCTCCTGCTTACATGTCAGAAATAAGAGGATGGGTCTGTGTTGGGAAGATGTTGGGCAGATCCTATAATCTGTGTGACTGGCAAGTTGGTTCTGGCAAATCTGATTGAAGGTGGCACTTCCACTGACAAATGTGCTATGACACGTTCATAAAAAAGGAAAAGCTGCAAAAGGGAATTCAGCTAGAGTGGGGGTGGAGGGGGAATTTTGAAATCCATTTTGGGTCTTTCTTTAACAGATCGTTCACCCTCAGAATACCCCATAGTTCTAAAAGTACCTGAATGCCACATGTCTGTCACTTTCTTGTGTCACTAAGGGTCCCTTACCCCAAATTTCTGACTTAACTAAGTGAATGAAAAGGAGTTGGAGTTTTTGTAAATTACAGTCTTACTGTAAATTCTCTTGAAGCCAAATCAAAGCCAATGTGTACACATGATCAAGTTTCTATAGGTAGAGATAGTACTTTGACATGATATAGATCCTTTAATAACAGAAGCATAGTTATATTTAGAAATGATGTAGGGGACATCTATTCTTTGTGTCTGCCCTGCATTTCTCTCCTGCTCCATAAGATTCTGGAAAGTCTGTGTCAGTCACATAGCTCTGCCCTCCCTGCCTTAGGAGTGGCCTGAATTGCCCATTACCTCTGACAGGCTAATTGGTCCAGGAGTGAGCACCTGATCCAAGCAGAGCCAAACAAAGCCTAGTTATAGATGCTGAGGGTAAGGGGATTTCTCTCTTTCTGGAGTTACTGGGGCTTCCAGCAATTATATTGCTGCCTCTTAGATATAGGAAGCCTAACTGAAAAGAGAGCCAAACAATAGCAAACGGAGCTAAGAGATGTGGAGAGAGAAAGAGTCCTGATGATATTGTTCGAATCCCTGGATCCAGCCATACCTGAATTCCCTTGGACTCACTAACATGTGGCAATAAACATCATTCATTTGCTTCGACTATTTTTGTAGTGGATTTTTGTCATTTCAGTTAAAGGAATCCTGACTAATACAGACGGGGCAGATTGGTGGCAAAAGTTCTTATTACTGTTCCATAAATTAAGATGAACTGCCTCGTTTAGAATTATACCAGCCCTTTACTCCCCCATTTCCAGTGTTCCAATTCTCTTGCTATGTTAGTGCCCATGCCCAATGTAGCACCAGCAAATAATAAAATGTTTTGGAATATGAGCAAAGTCCAAAGACAGAAATTAAGGAACAGCTTGCAAAATTACAGCCTGATTAGAAGAAGCCTCATTAAGATGCTAGCTAGGGGGCTGCAGAAATGAGGTAAGTCCAGGGAGTAAGGGGAGAGAATGGGATGATGAGTCTCAGACAGCTACCCAGAAAGTTTCTCCATGAACACGGTTGCTCCAAGTCAGCTCCAGGTCTTACTTCTAGGGGATGAAATTTATGATGCATAGCAAACAATTATTTTCTGTTAAATACCAGCTAGTTAATGAAAACTATTTTCAAGTCCAGGACAATCCCAAGAAAGATGTAGTTATAAATAGCACTGATATTTAGCCAACCAAGTCCACTGCAACATTTGAATTTAATGGGACTGGTTGCTTTATATTAATTAACTGCAGATTGATTGCTACCTGTATTTGTTGGGATTTCATAGGTGATTATCCAATAACGGGAAAACTGTTAAAACTTGTGCCATGATTCCTCTAATAGCCAGGTAATATTATGCAGGAAGTGAACAGTTATGCCAAACAACGGCTGAATAGATTAAAGAAAAGGAGGCTTGGATAGGAGGAGGAAAGGTGAGGGTCACTATCCAAAGCAGGGTCACAGCAAAGGTGAATGGTGAGTGGCTAGAATGCATTATACCTTGTTTTCAGGGACACTGTGGGATCCCAGGTCTGGGTGGGACAGGTGAGATCAGAAATAGAGTAACTGCTAATTATTAGGCCACCAGCCAGCAAGAGTGTGATTCAGCCTATGAACCAAGAGTAATGAATCATTCCTACTTTCCATGAACCTGGTGTGAACACATCCTGAATGATACATGGTGTGAATACAACCATGGTCACAGATTCAAGATGGGGTATGGAGGAAGGAGTTGATCCAAGACTAGGCTCCGTAACTTAAGAGCTGAATGATCTTGGGAAAATCTCTCATCTTCATTATCTCCAAGCTATAAAATGGGGACAATAATGGGTTTTTGTAAGGCTCAGGTATTATAATCAATAACCAACAAGTTTTTGTCAAGTTGACTCAGACTCCCAGTGACCCTGTGTGTGTCAGAGTAGAACTGTGCTCCACAGGGTTTCACATGGATGATTTTTTGGAAGTAGATCACCAGGCTTTTTATCTGAGACACCTTTCAGTTAGCAGCCGAACATGTTAGCCATTCGCACCACCCAGAGACAACCTGGATATCTCAGTGGATGTGAAAAGTTTTGTGAAGTCTAAAGCCTGAAGCACTAGAAGACTGTTTTGCTTGTTCCTAAGGGCCAGTTAGGATTACTCTGTGCCATAGCCACAGATGGCCCACTGAACCCTGGCCTGCCTCTTCCAGACATGTCGGAAGCTGGTCAGTGCCTTTAAGATGCCACTGGAGCGAAAGCCCTTGCAGCTGGGTCAACAGTAATTCCGTGAGATTTGTTGAAGCTGTTCTAGTCTGATGTCTCCCGCGTGACTTGGCTCCCTTCTCGTTACCAACTTGGCTTTGCCCTCGTGGTTTGGTTCTGTCCTCCCTTGGCTCCAGGCCGATTGCATTTGGTTTCTAATCCACTCTGCCCCAGACTTTGGGTTTCTGGTTCTCTCCTCAGAATGGTTGACCCACGGCCTGACTTAACTCTGTCTCTTGGAAGAGGACCAAGTCTAATGCCCAGTCTCATGCTCCCACTGATAACCAAGAAGGGCCCTGGGCCTGTTTCTGCCAAGTCCTGTCACATGGAGGGAACAAACAAGAACATGTGGAAAGCTCGGCTTGAATTCTGCCCTGCTGCTAGAGATGTAGCTCACGTCTACATCTTGCTGTGAAGAATTAGAAGCTTCTGATTCTTCTGACATAAACTACAAAGCCTACCATACATACAATAATGACCCCAAGAGACACCAGAGGTGAGGAGAGGGAAGCAGGTGGTGGTGGAGGAGGTGATGAAGGGTACCGGAATATGGAGGGGTCCGGGATGTGTGGGAGGCACCCCGAATCCTGAGGAGCCACATGACCACCTGCATCTCCACATCTGAGTTATCCTGCAGCACTGCAGAAGCACTGGGAGGATAACCCACATTTTCTGACCCAGATTCTGTAACCAAGAGTATCTGTTCATTTGGCTGAAAAAAGACCTAAAAAATGACAGCCATCTTCATACAGTGGAACACAAAGGAAGGTGCACGTCTGAGCCCCTTGCCCAAGACACCTTCCCAAATCAGGTCACACTGCCTGTTGTTCTCGTCTCCTCCCCAATTCCTGGGACTCGCTCCTCCACCCCGGGGAAAATGTGAATTTTCATCAGACAGGAAAGCTTGAGTGCGTCAGCTGTGAAATTGCTCCCTAAACACCTTCAATGCATAGTCATATGCAGTGTTTAATTTACTTCTAATATTACAGATTTTTTTAAGCACCACAAAGCTAAAGTTTAGCTAACGATGAGTTTGTGCCAATACTCGTTTAGAACGGATTTTTGAAAAATTACCTTGAATATCTGAACAGTTCCTTTCCAGACAGCTGCAAGCTCCCTTGTTTGATGTTGAGCAGTTTGCTGTAAATTAATGCAACATTATACTTTGCTTTCAGATGGTTCTCTAGTTAGTTGACATTTGTGTATGCTTGTGGATTTTAATATACATAAGAGGAAGGGGAAGGGAACTAATTTTAAAGGAACTACTGTGAGCCAGGCACTGTGTGGCCCATTTACGCAGAGTGCTTCATTTAATCCTAATTACAACACACAGAGAGGGGTTTATTGTACCTATTTTACAGATACGTAACTGAGGTTCAAAAAGTTAAGCAGTTTACCCCAGGTTACAAAGGGGAGCCCAGAGTCATCCCAGGTCTGTTTGAGTCAAAGATAGCTTTCTTTGAAGTATTTCTTTTGTTTGCAGCTTTGTGCTTAAAACCATTGGCGCTCAGTAAGTGTCGGTTAAATGAATAAATGAACAATTGACTTTCTTCCTCAGTCTGTGCAACACCCCATAAGCTCCCCCTCCTGACAGAGCTTTCCACTGCAGGATTCTGTAAGGGATGCAGGTTTGCCACACTCACTGCAGAACAGTGACAACTGGACTCTTATTGAGGCCCCTGGGGCTCAGCAGGATCCCAAAGCACTTCCTAAATCCTCAAAGAAAGAGTCAATAATTTTCAATTCAACACGCCATCTTTGAAATCTCTGGTGATTATGAAGCTGTACAATATGTTGGGAAATCCTCCCCGAATTTAAAAAGAATAAGGAAAAAAAAAAAACCCGAGACACTCTATGACTGTCAGCCATATTTGATAAGTAAGCTTGACTCTTGCTTATTTCTTACTCTGCGCGCTTCCCATGGTTCACTAGAGCCATTATGTAGATGGAGAGGAGCCAGAGGCCTCATCTGAATCTTGAAGAAATTAACTAAAGCCACAGCTGGGCAGTGGCATTGAACTGGTGCCAAGGTGAGGATCAGGCTGCACTCCATGCCACGCTTTCATGCCTTGCTGTCAGTTAGACTAGACTTGTTAATATTGTGCGGTTTTAGTTAATGCTTGTGTTTATACAGCATGCCAGCAGTGAGCAAGATGTTCATGTAACACTGACCTGAAGAGGATATGTTTTAAACAAAATGTTTGGATTAATCCACACATCTGGATTCATACATGTTCACTTGTTTAGCCATACGCAGAGCCCTGTGCTCGAGGCTGAGTGGGATGGAGGTAGAGAGATGTATAAGCCATGGTGTTTACCCTCAAGTGGCTTCGAGTATTGTTGGAAGATAACATACTCAAGTGGTCTCTGCTAATTAACTCTAAACTTGTAAATAGTCTAAGTCTACACACTAACACAAACTAGTCATCCTATTTCAACCCTCACCGCCTTCATCATTGCCTGCTGTCTTAGCATTCTCTAGAGAGACAGAACCAGTGAGATATATAGAGACAGAGAAAGAGAAAGAGATTTACTTCAAGGAATTAGTTCACACAATCTGGGGGGCTAGCAAGGTCAAAATGCGTAGGTTAGGCGACAGTTCGGAGGCTCCTACAGACTTGCGTCCCAAAATCCATAGGTCATGTGATGGAAAGAGTGAAGAGTATGAGTATTTTGGCAAAATGTCTATAATCTGGAGGCAGAACACACACTAGGAAAACTCCCTTTATTTGCTCTTAAGACCTTCAACTGACTGGTTGAGGCCCACTCACGTTATGGAACACTAAGACTAGTATTTTACCAAATAACTGTGCACCACAGCCTAGCAAAGTTGACACATAAAGTTAATCATCACACCCGTTGTCCATTATTTTTGAGAAACTGAAACTCAGAAGTGGAGGAAAAGCTGTTGGGACAGACAGGAAAGGCTTAGGGAAGCTCAGACTGCTTTGGTTCTGACCCTCACTATTTTTTACCTGGGCTATGCAGTGGCTTCTGCCTGGCCCCTGCCTCTGGCTGCTGCACCCCAATCCATGCTCCGGTCTGCAGCTGGACTAGAGTCTCCTCAGCACTTCTCTGCCCAAAGCCCCATTACCTACAGAGTAAAGCACAAGTCCGTTAATGTGGCTTAAAGCCTCTCTGTGATTCGTCCCCTCTCACCTGCTGCTGATCTCAGCTCCTCCAGTCCTTCCCCCACACCCCTATGCAGACATTATGGTATCTCAGGCCTCTGTTTTTCATGCTTGTGCCTCTGCTGGAATTGTCCAGAATTTTCTCTCCAGTCTTACTACCTGGGTGAACTCTAATTCACCTTTCAAAACCTTGCTCAGATAACACTTTCCCTGTGAAGTCTTTCTTGATCACCAGCAGAGTAAACACTCCCTCCTCTGTGCCACGTACTTGACACACTGTGCTGTCGTTATTTATCTCCTCTTCTGAATAGTAAGCTACTTGAAGGCAGAGCCTGTCATTGTTTTATGTCCAGTGCCTATTCCAGAACCCAACACATAGTAAGTGTTCAATAAATGTTTGCCAAGTTGTATTTAGTGAGTTCAAGAATATGATGATTTAAAAACTGGCTTTGTGTGTTAGCTTAGGAAATAACATTTATAACTTCCTCTTTTTTTCTGTGAACAAAGAATATTCCAGTGAACTTTTAGAAGTCATTTAAGAGTTGTAAGGCAATTCATAAAAAATACATGAGTAGGACAGATAAGTGCCCTGAAAGTGCAGAGGAAAGACAAACTATTATGGCCAAAGGTGCTTCACAATAGCTTTGCAAGGCAATGGGACAGAATTCTCCTATCATTATTGAGTGCCTATTGTGTACTTGGCAGTCTGCCAGGTGCTTTTTGTAAAAGATGAATAAAAGATGGTTCCTGAAGAAGATGCCACAGTCTGGTGGACCAGAGAGATAGTAAGGAGACATGTAATTAAAATGCAAAGTGATGAGTGCTCTCACAGCTGATGTTTAAAGTTTGTAGAGTTGACATAAAATGTGGAAAAGCCATTGGAATGGAGGAGCTATAATGTATTTCCTACTTAGGACAAATTCAACCTGCTTTGGGTAAAAGTTCTTTCCTCTGGTTCCTCAAGATTAGGCATCATTTCAGTCCCTGAATGACATTCATTAACCACCATTGTTGCTTGTAACTGATACACAAGATCTATGTAATTTTGATATTAGTCTGCTCTGTCAGTGCTGATATGAAGGAGGATCCAACCAACCTTAGTGCTCGGATATCTAGTAAAGCTCAGGTCCCTTCAGGCTCTCAGGGGCAGGTGCAGAAGCTTGGAAAATGCCAAGAGCTCGCCAGGAGAAGACAGAACGAGAAAGAAGGTCAATTCCACCTGTCTCATTTGGTAATTTCTTCTCCACCCACTCCCTGTTCCAACCTCTTAAAAGGAATTCACCTCCCCTCTCTTAAAACCAAAACCCAAACCTGTTGCTGTCTAGTCAATTTCGACTCATAGTGACCCTATAGGACAGAGAAGAACTTCCCACAGGGTTTCCAAGGAGTGGCTGGTGGATTCGAACTGCCAACCTTTTTGGTTAGCAGCCAAGCTCTTAACTACTGCATCACCAGGGCTCTCCTCCCTTAGCTACTTACAAATTTGTTCTCAAGTTTCAAGACCCAGGTTAACTAATTTAAACTTAACCTTGTTAGTGTGGGAAGTCCCAGAAGGCTTCTGAGAATGGCTCTGACATGTTAAAAGTGGTCTCTAGGGAAGAGGAATCAAGTCTGCTATTGGTGTACAGCGTATAGCTGGCCAGTTAGGAGACTGTTGTAAGAGTCTAGGCACAAAGTAGTGAGAAACTAGACTATGGCAGTGGCAGCAGGGGCATGAATGGTATCCACTCTTGGTTCCTTGTTAGTATCCTCAACTGCTGGGCTGCTTTTTGGATGTTATTAAGTAGACTGGGCTGTCTTGAGGTTATGTTACATCTTTTTCCTTTGTCATTGCCTATTATTTGTCTCTACCATTAGAATGTATGTTCTATAAGGCCAGGTACTGATCTGTCTCATTTATTACTGTCTCCCCATAACCTAGTACTATGTCTGGCATTATAGGTGGTCAATAAATGTTTGCTGGTGGATCATTGACTAAGTGGCAATCTTAGAAGTCCTAGAAAATGTCTTATTTGGAAATCACATATAAACCGAAAATGGGGCCTAATTTTAGAGATGCTCTCATCCCATCATCGCCCCGATCTCCATCAGCGAGCTACAAGCCAGGCCCTCATTAAACAAGGACAAGACAGGCAAATTTGGCTTTTGCTGTTTTTAATTTTCTCTTCAGTGATTTTAGCCTCTCGGTCATTTGTAGATCACAAAGTTTGACAACTTGTCTCCCTGAGCATTTTGGATGTTAATTAATCTTTGTTCCTAACGACCTTACACTTCCCATGTGGGTGTTGGCAGGGCTCTGGCCAGGGAGTCCGAGGAGCAGGCTGGCAACAGTGTGATCATCATCATTTATTTCTTGCTCAAACGCTCAGAAAGTTCACCAGCTTCTCAGGTATAAAATATCTCCTCACTAGAAAAAATAAAAGAAAAAGACAAAAAGAAACCCCTTGGCCCAAGTCTCATGAGAGATCCAAGAAAGCAGTCATTTTTAATACCAGCTTCATCAATTAATATTTCTTAAGACTCTGCTTCAAGACTGACTATTCTCAGGCTGTGAAAACACGTCAGAGGAATAGTGTCCTGCGTAATCACAACAACTAACATTTATTTGTTGCCTGCTGACTTTCTAGAATCAACTCATTTAACCATCCAAACAACACTGGGAAGTAGGTATTATAACCCCCATTTTACAGTTGAGAAAACTGAGGCTTGAAAAGGTTAAGTAATTTGCCTATGGCAACCCAACTTGTCAGAGGTGACTATGGGACTTGAGTTTAGGTGGTTGACTCCATAGGACCCCTCTCCTCCCATATTTGGGAGCCTCCCTAGGTATACCTATTAGTCAGTCAAAATATATAAACTTTGCTGGCTGAGGCTCACTCTTAACCTAATTAACTGCTGGAAACACCTACCATAAGCAATACAAATGCTCTCTCATTTGTTATAAACATAGGCAGATAAGGGCTCTTTCACATGACAGGGTTGTTGGGAACCACTGAAATGACTCTGATGGCAGGCAGAAGCACAATCTGCTCTACAATAGTAAATGCCCCAAAGAGTAGGCTCATGGTGTGCTTCGATAAAACCACTGATGTTGTTGGCCTGTGGGTTTCAGAAACCAGAATTTTAGCTGCTAAGGCCCAGCTTTAGCCTGCAGGGTTCTCTGTACTCTGCTAGGCACTGCTTTAACCCATGGATGTGAGCTGTCACTGCCCAGCAGAAAGCCTTCAGTGGCTCTCTATTGCCTATAAAAACATCCCCCCCCCCACACACTTTTTTTAATGCTATGTAACCAACGTACTTGGAAGTTTCACGAGACATACATGTCCAGGTTATAATATAATTGCAACCCAACCACCTGCGTCACTGTTATCCAGATCAAGCAACAGAGCATTGCGTCTAGGTGATTATTCGCACCTGCTGACATCACAGAAAGAGTCAGGCATTATGAGCCTCCTGATGGAAGCGCCTAGCCCCACCTGTAAAGGAATCTTGCCAGAAACATTGAATCGAATCTGATTAAGCTCTCAGTTGAACTCCCAGTTTATACAAAATACAGGGGACAGAGGAACAAAGTCCAGACTCAGGGAAACTCTACTGTCCAAGTGTCATAGTTTCTTCAACAGCAACAAATTGCAAGAAAACACAGAGAGAGAGAGAGAGGAGGAAACTACTTAAGAGACTTATCAAGCTACTTTGTATCCTAATTTGAACAATCCAACTGTAAAATATATTTATGAGACGATTGGGGACTGATTGAATATTTGATAATATTAAAGAAATTGTTCTAGGTGTTATAATTGTATGGTGGTTATATTAAAATAAAGAGTCTTTATCTTTTAGAGACACATATTAAAGTATATTCTGAATGAAATGACACACTCTCTGGGATTAGAATCAAAATGATCCACTGGGGTTTTATGTAAAACGAGAGAGGCCATGTGCTGAAATTTGAGGCTTTGTGATATGCACTTGGGAGTTCATTGTACTATTCTCTCTTCTTTTGAATATGTTTGAAAATCTCCATAATAAAAGGGAAAAAAATAAAATAAAAGAGGAAGTTCTCCTTTAGGGTACAATTCAAATGCCACCTCACTCAAATCTCTTTTTTTCTTCTGTTAACTCACATCACTCTCTTTGTTCCTGGGTCACAGCATGGATCTCCTCCTGGTGTCCCAGTTATTTGTGTTCTCTGCCCTCTTACCCTGCACTCCTTTCTTCGCTACAGTTTGTCAGTGCCTTGGGGTGAGAACTTTGTCCTTGTGTCCCCCCTGGTGTCTAACAAAGGGCTGGTAGACATTTACTGAATTAAATGGAAAGAGATTCCAGAATAAATCAGAAACTTTTTAAAAAATTTTTCCCATACAAAAATTTGTACATACATTGTTATGTGACTCTAATTGCTCTCCCCTTACTGGGACAGCACATTCCTCCTTTCCACCCCTGATTCCCCATGTCCATTCAACCAGCTCCTAACCCTCTCTGCCTTCCCATCTCACCTCTGGACACAAGCTGCCTATTTAGTCTCTTGTATCTACTTGAGCTAAGAGGCACACTCCTCACGAGTATCACTTTATGTCCCACAGTCCAGTCAAATGCCTGTCTGAAGAGTTGGCTTCGAAAATTGTTTTAGTTCTGGGCTGGTAAAGAATCCAGGGGCCACGCTTTCTGAGGTTCCTCCAGTCTCAGTCAGACCATTAAGTCTGGTCTTTTTACTAGAATCAGAGTTCTGCACCCCACCTTTCTACTGCTCCATCCGGGACTTTCTGTTGTGTTCCCTGTCAGGACGGTCATTGGTGGTAGCCAGGCACCATCTAGTTCTTCTGGTCTCAGGCTGATGAAGTCTCTGGTTTATCTGGCTCTTTCTGTCTCTTGGGCTAATATTTTCCTTGTGTCTTTGGTGTTCTTCATTCTCTTTTACTCCAGATGGTTGGGACAAATTGATGCATCTTAGAGGGCTGCTTGCAAGCTTTTAAGACTCCAGCTGCCACTCACCAAAGTAGAATGCAGAACAGTTTCTTAATAAGCTTTGTTATGCCAACTGACCTAGATGTGCCCTGAAAGCCTGGTCCCCAGACCCCTACCCCTGCTACTCTGTCCCTCAAAGTATTTGATTGTATTCAGGAAACTTCTTAGCTTTGGTTTAGTCCAGTTGTGCTGACTTCCCCTGTAGTGTGTGCTGTCCTTCCCTTTGCCTAAGATAATTCTTATCTACTATCTAGTTAGCAAATAATCCTCACCCTCCTTCCTCACCCTCCTTCCCCACCCTCGTAACCATCAAAGAATGTTTTCTTCTGTGTTTAAACCTTTTCTTGAGTTCTTATAATAGTGGTCTTATACAATATTTGTCCTTCTGTGATTGACTAAATTCACTCAGGATAATGACCTCCAGCTTCCTCCATGTTATGTTTCACGGGTTCATCGTTGTTCTTTATCGTTGGGTAGTATTCCATTGTGTGGATATACCATAATTTGTTTATCCATTCTTCCATTGATGGGCACCTAGGTTGTTTCCATCTTTTTGCTTTTGTGAACAGTGCTGCAATAAACATGGGTATGCATATATCTATTTGTGTGATGGCTCTTATTTCTCTAGGATATATTCCAAGGAATGGGATAGCTGGATCATATGCTACTTCTATTTCTATGTTTTTAAGGAAGCGCCAAATTGATTTCCAAAGTGGTTGTACCATTTTACATCCCCACCAACAGTGTATAAGTGTTCCAGTCTCTCCACAACCTCTCCAGCATTCATTATTTTGTGTTTTTTGGATTAGTGCTAGCCTTGTTGGGGCAAGATGATATCTCATTGTAATTTTGATCTGCATTTCTCTAATGGCTAATGATCGTGAGCAATTCTTCATGTGTCTGTTAGCCACTTGAATATCTTCTTTGGCGAAGTCCCTGTTCATATCCTTTGCCCATTTTTTAACCAGGTTTTTTGTGTTTTTGTTGTTGAGGTTTTGCAGTATCTTGTAGATTTTAGAAATTAGACGCTGATCAGATTTGTCATAGCCAAAAATCTTTTCCCAGTCTGTAGGTTGTCTTATTACTCTTTTGGTGAAGTCTTTAGAGGAGCATAAGTGTTTGACTTTTAGGAGCTCCCAGTTATCTAGTCTCTCTTCTGGTGCTTGTGCATTGTTACTTATGGCTCGTAATGTGTATATCCATGTATTAGGGCCCCTAGCATTGTCCCTATTTCTTCTTACATGATCTTTATCATTTTTGATTTTATATTTAAGTCTTTGATCCATTTTGAGTTAGTTTTTGTGCATGGTGTGAGGTATTGGTCTTGTTTCAGTTTTTTTGCAGATGGATATCCAGTTATGCCAGCACCATTTGTTAAAGAGACTGTCTTTTCCCCAATTAATGGACTTTGGGCCTTTGTCAAATATCAGCTGCTCATAGGTTGTTGAATTTATGTCTGGATTCTCAATTCTGTTCCATTGGTCTATGTATCAGTTGTTGTACCAGTACCAGGCTGTTTTGACTACTGTGGCAGTATAATAGGTTCTAAAATCAGGTAGTGTGAGGCCTCCCACTTTGTTCTTCTTCTTGAGTAAAGTTTTACTTATTCGGGGCCTCTTCCCTTTCCATATGAAGTTGGTGATTTCTTTCTCCATCTCATTAAAAAAATGCCAGTGGAATTTGGATCGGGATTGCACTGTATCTGCAGATCGCTTTGGGTAGAATTGACGTTTTCACAACGTTGAGTCTACCTATCCATGAGCAAGGTATGTTTTTCCACTTATGCAAGTCTCTTTTGGTTTCTTGCAGTAGTGTCTTGTAGTTTTCATTGTACAGGTCTTTTACGTCTCTGGTTAGATTTATTCCCAAGTATTTTATCTTCTCGGGGTCTATTGTAAATGGTATTGATTTGGTGATTTCCTCTTTGAGATTCTCTTTGTTGGTGTAAAGGAATCCAACTGATTTTTGAATGTTTATCTTGTATCCTGAAACTTTGCTAAAATCTTCTATTAGTTCCAGTAGTATTCTTGTGGATTCTTCGGGGTTTTCTGTGTATAAGATCATATCATCTGCAAATAGAGATACTTTGACTTCTTCCCTACCAATTTGGATACACTTTATTTCTTTTTCTAGCCTAATTGCTCTGGCTAAGACCTCCAGCACAATGTTGAATAAGAGTGGTGATAAAGGGCATCCTTGTCTGGTTCCCATTCTCAAAGGGAATGCTTTCAAAGTCTCTCCATTTAGGATGATGTTGGCTGTTGGCTTTGTATAAATGCCCTTGATTATACTGAAGAATTTCTCTTCTATTCCTATTTTGCTGAGAGTTTTTATCATGAATGGTGTTGGACTTTGTCAAATGCATTTTCTGCATCGATTGATAAGATCATGTGGTTCTTGTCTTTTTTTTTCTTTATGTGGTGGCCTACGCTGATTGTTTTTCTAATGTTGAACCATCCCTGCATACCTCGTACAAATCCCACTTGGTCATGGTGAATTATTTTTTTGATATGTTGCTGAATTCTATTAGCTAGAATTTTGTTGAGGATTTTTGTGTCAATGTTCATAAGGGATATTGGTCTGTAATTTTCTCTTTTTGTTTTTTCGTCGTGTCTTTACCTGGTTTTGGTATCAGGGTTCTGCTGGCTTCATAGAATGAGCTTGGGAGTATTCCATCCTTTTCTATGCTCTGAAATACCTTTAGTAGTAGTGGCGTTAACTCTTCTCTGAAAGTTTGGTAGAATTCTCCAGTGAAGCCATTGGGGCCAGGGCTTTTTTTATTGGGAGTTTTTAAATTAACTTTTCAATATCTTCTTTTGTTATGGGCTTATTTATTTTTTCTACCTCTGTTGTGTTAGTTTAGGTATGTAGTGAGTTTCTAAAAATTTGTGCATTTCCTCTAGGTTTTCAAAATTGTTAGAGTACAATTTTTCATAGTATTCTGTTATGATTCTTTTAATTTCATTTGGGTCTTTTGTGATATCCCCCATCTCATTTCTCATACAGGTTATCTGCTTCCTCTCCTGCTTTTCTTTTGTTAGTTTGGCCAATAGTTTATCAATTTTGTTAATCTTTTCAAAGAACCAGCTTTTGGTCTTGTTAATTCTTTCAATTGTTTTTCTATTCTCTATTTCATTTAATTCTGCTCTAATTCTTATTATTTCCTTTATTCTGGTATCTGAGGGCTTGTTTTGCTGCTCTCTTTCTTCCTGTTCCAGTTGTAGGGTTAATGTCTTGATTATGGCCCTTTCTTCTTTCTGATGTGTGCAGTTATTGCTATAAACTGACCTCTGAGCACCGCTTTTGCTGTGTCCCAAAGGTTCTGGTAGGGTGTGTTTTCATTCTCATTTGATTCTATGAATTTCTTTATTCCATCCTTAATTTCTTCTATAACCTAGTAGTTTTTGAGCAAGGTCAGTTTCCATGTGTTTGATTTTTTTCCTTGCTTTTTCTGTTGTTGATCTCTACTTTTATGGCTTTATGGTCAGAAAAGATGCTTTGCAATATTTCTATGTTTTGGATTTTGTTAAGGCCTTGCTTTATGGCCTAATATGTGGTCTATTCTGGAGAATGTTCCATGTGCTTTGGGAAAGACAGTATACTTGCCTGCTGTTGGGTGGAGTGTTTGATATATGTCTACGAGAACAAGTTGGTTGACTGTAGCATTTAGAAGTTCCGTGTCTTTGTTGAACTTCTTTCTGGATGTTCTGTCCTTTATCGAAAGTGGTGTGTTGAAGTCTCCTACTACTATTGTGGACCTGCTTATCTCTCTTTTCAATGCTGTTAGAGTTTGTTTTATGTATTTTGGAACCCTGTTGTTGGGTGCGTAAATATTTATTATAGTTATGTCCTCCTGGTGTACTGACCCTTTAATCATTGGTGTCCCTCCTTATCCTTTGTGGTGGATTTTACTTTAAAGTCTATTTTTTCAGAGATTAATATTGCCACTCCTGCTCTCTTTTGAGTGTTTTTTGGTTGATATATTTTTCTCCATCCTTTGAGTTTTAGTTTGTGTCTTTAAGTCTAAGGTGTGTCTCTTGTAGGCAACATATAGATGGATTGTGTTTTTTTAATCCAATCTGCCACTCTCTGTCTCTTTATTGGTGCATTTAGTCCATTTACATTCAGTGTAATTATTGATAGGTATGAGTTTAGTGCTGTCATTTTGATGGTTTTTTTTTTGTGTGTGTGTTGTTCACAGTTTCTTTGTTCCACTTAATTTCCTGTGCTGAGTCGTTTTTCTTGATGTATTTTCTTTTCATCTTTTTCATTGTTGTCAATTTTGTGTTTGCTGAATATTTATATTTTTCTAGTTTTTTATTTTGACTTGTAGGATTGTCAGTTTCCTTTGTGGTTACCTTAATATTTACTCATATTTTTCTAAGTTTATACCAGTCTTTCATTTCTTTATATCGACTGGACTTCCTCTCCATATGAAAAATCTATGTCTACATTTTTTAAGTCCCTCCTTTTTGTTTTAATGTTGTCATCTTTTACATATTGACATCTCTGTTTCCTAGTTTCAGCATTTTAGCTTTGATTTACTTTCATGACTTCCCTATCTGGGTTGATGTCTGATTGTTCTGTCCTGTGTTCTAGTCTTGAGTTGTTATCTGATGTTACTGATTTTCTAACCAGAGGATTCCCTTTAGTATTTCTTGTAATTTTGGTTTGGTTTTTGCAAATTCCCTAACCTGCTGTTTATCTGGAAATGCCCTAATTTCACCATCATATTTGAGAGACAGTTTTGCTGGATATATAATCCTTGGCTGGCAGTTTTTTTCCTTCAAGGCTTTATATATGTCATCCCATTGCCTTCTTGCCTGCATGGTTTCTGCTGAGTAGTCCAAGCTTATTCTTATTGACTCTCCTGTGTAGATGACTTTTTGTTTATCCCTAGTCACTCTTAAAATTCTCTCTTTGTCTTTGGTTTTGGCAAGTTTGATTATAATATGTCTTGGTGACTTTCTTTTGGGGTTCGATGAGCATCTTGGATAGATATCTTGTCATCTTTCCTGATATCAGGGGAGGTTTCTGCCAACAAATCTTCAACAATTTTCTCTGTATTTTCTGTTATCCCCCCTGTTCTGGTACTGCAATCACTTGTACATTATTCCTCTTGATAGTGTCCCACATAATTCTTAGGGCATCTTCATTTTTTTAAATCCTTTTATCTGATGTTTCCTCAGATAAGTTGGTGTCAGTTGCTTTCTCTTCAGTCTCACTTATTCTGACTTCTATTGCCTCAATTCTGCTCCTATGACTTTCTACTGAGTTGTCTAATTCTGAAATTTTATTGTTAATCTTCTAGATTTCTGATTGCTGTCTCTCTATGGATTCTTGCAGCCTGTTAAATTTGTCATTGTGTTCTTCTCTAATCTTTTTAATTTCCTCTATTGCATGTTCTGTGTTTTGCTTAAAATTTCCTTCCTAATTTCTTGATGAGTTCTGTATATTAATCTTTTGTATTCTACCCCAGTAATTCCAAGAAATTTTCCTCCTCTGGAAAATTTCTAGATTCTTTATTTTGGGAGCTTGCTGAAGAAGCCATCATGGATTGCCTCTTTATATGTTTTGATATTGACTATTGTCTCTGAGCCATCATTAAGTTATTACATTTATTTATTTTATGTTTATGTTCTGTGTTCTAGCTTCTTGTTTAGTTTTGATTTGCCCATATAGGCTGCTCATATGAGCTAGTTTGATAATTGGCACCTCTGGAGCTCTAACGTCCTGTCACCAGGTGGTTAGATCTGTTACTAGGTATGTGAGTTCAGGAGTCCGCCCATTCCTACTGTATGGATTCAGCTCATGTGCCGAAGTAGATAGCCACTAAGTGTGTGGTGTAGGCTCTCACCTACAGTCCTAGGCAAGCATGGGTGATTGATGTAGGCACAGCCATCTGGCTCCAGCATGGGCACACACTCTGAGAAAGGCAGGGGGCTGACGGCTGCCCCTGAGTGTCTAGGAAGAAGTCGTGTCCCTGTTCCCTAGAGCACATAGGTGGGTGGGTTTTGCAGCCAGCCTCTGAGCACCTAATGCTGTTGGCTGTAAGGACTGGGAGGCACCTCTTATTCATGAGCTCCTATCGCAGGTAGCTAGGTGGCGTGGGTGGAGCCACCTGTCCTCAGGCCCCTGATGTGGGTAGGTGAAGACCCTGCTTAATGGGCAAAGCAGTGTCAAATGTCAAGAACCTGCCACTTCAGGGCTGAAACAGTTGAAGTTAGACTTCTGGTATATACCCTGCTGTACTGCAGTAATGAGGGCCTACACTGTTGAGATGGGCCCACACAAGTCTATGCAGGGGGAAAGACACTCAAAGTCCGTGGATCCCTTATGCCTGTGCTAGGCAAAGGAGCTGTGCCTACCATGGGTTCCTGGCTTAGGGGAGTTGGCAGTTTATTTTTTCCCGTTTGTAAATTTGTTCACTCTCCAAGGCAGGGAGAATGGCTCTAGCTGTGTGATAGATCCTACTTCCAGCCCAGGGGACTTGGCAATTGCTGAAGCCAGTCTGGGACCTAGTGCAGAGCAGGGAGCGGGGAGGTAAATGAGAGATTTTACCCTAAGGGGGGTGTTTTTTATTTCCGCGGTAGGCCATATGCAATTACTTATCTTTTGCCAGATTGAGGGCTGCTTGTCACTGGTTCTGGGTGGCTGTGTAGACTCTCTAGTGCTGGGTCTCTGCCAGTGCAGAAAACATACCTCCTGAGCACGACTACTTGCCTGCCTCACCGCTCACCCATGAGCTGCTTAGGCCTGAAAGGCTCAGGCTCCCACTGGGTCAGGTCTGGCAATTCCTCGCTGCTTCCAAACCATCTCTCCCTCCCCCTGCCACTCCGTCCAGTTTCTCAACTCTGCCCTGGGTGTTCAGGGCTCTCAGATTTCTGTATATAATCGAATCACTTGTTTTTTTGGGTCTTTGTTGTAAGAGGGTCCACTGGAAGTGTCTGACTACTCCGCTATCTTGGCCCCACCTCAGAAACATTTTTTAACAAAACCTGACAGTTTCCCACACCCCCAACAACCCATAGAGGAGGGACTTCTGAGGCCGAGTTGATCTCCTTTTTACATGTGAGGAGACTGAGGCCTGGAGAGGAGCCAAGGCTGGCTGGAGTCTTGTGTGTGGGCCTCTTGCACTGCCACAGTAACACCCTTCTCCACCTATTTTAGTTTCCTAGGGCTGCAGAAACAAAATACCACAAAATGGGTGGCTTATAGGAATAGAAATTTATTGTCTCACAGTCTGAAGGCTAGTAGTCTGAACTCAGGGTGTTAGCAGCTCCAAGCTCTCTCTGAAGGCTCTAGGGAAGATCTTTCTTGTCTCTCAGCTCCTGGTAGCTCCAGGTATTCCTTGGCTTGCAGCTGCAGCATCACATTGTGTTCTTCCCTCTGTGTCTTTTCTTCACGTTTAAAGCAGGGAACGGTATTACTGTGGCAGTGTAAGAGGCCCACATTGGATTGAAGTCCCTGGGTGGTGCAAAAGGTTAAGGTACTCAGCTGCTAGCTGAAAGATAGGTAGTTTGAGTACACCCAGAGGCACCTCATAAGAAAATACTAGCCATCTACTTCCGAAAAATCAGACATTGAAAACCTTACAGAGCACAGTTCTACTTTGACACACATGGGGTCGTCATGAGTTGGAATTGACTCAATGGCAACTGTTTTTTGTTTTTTTTAATATTGGATCAGGACTTACTCTATTCCAGTATGGCCTCATGTTAACTTAGCTGATAACATCTTTCAAGACCCTGTTTCCAAACAAGGTCACCTTCACAGGTACTAGGGTTAGAACTTCAACGTAGCTTTTTTGGCAGGAGGGACCCAATTCAACTCATAATACCACCCACTAAACCCTCCTTCATTAAAACAAGCCACTAGCTTTTAAACTCCTTTCAGGGACAGGCTCCCTTCTGCAGAGATCTGGCTCTAATCAGACAGCAGAGCCTTCAGTGACGTTTCCACCCACCTTTATCCTCTCTGGCTTTTCTTTCTATGTGTCTGAGACCAGTGAGGTACTCAGAGTCTTTCTAAGTGTTTGAATAAGACCAGGATGTGTCCTGAGGAGCATATTAGCAAGGAGCATTAATGCCCCTAGGAGACTGCAGACAATTGTGATGAAACAAAGTGTCATAGAACAATAATAAATGCTGGCAATTGCTTAAGACCATCTCTAGCTTCCTGTGACTAGCGCATTCCACCAGAGGCTATGTCTCTGCAACCATTAGTGCCTCCCAGAACACCATTTACTCTCACAACACTAGGCCATTATCATTTTATTTTCATTACGATCATCACAGTCATCATTGTCTACTATTTCTCAGTGTCATTATATGAATGTAAATGAGCTGAGCACCATATAATGAAACAGATATTCCTGGGGCAAAAACAATCTGAGATTCACAGTGAAACAGCAGCTGGATATGAGTTAAAAGTTCGTGGTGTTATTTAAAAGTAAACATGCAGATTGGAGGCTGGGCAACAGAAAACATACCTATAGCAATTAGAGGGGGCTCTTACACTTAATCTTGGGTCACTGAATTTTAAAAAGGAGATGCAGAATTGCAAATGGTCCTAAGAAGAGATGTGGAAAATAAGGGAATGGCTTCTAACCTTAAGATAACAAGAATGTTTTCTTCTGGAGGAAGAGAAGACCCCATTAGGAAGGCTGGTAAATAAAAGCAGCAAAGTGAGGTAGAGAATCTGACCTCAGCTTCTAACCATGGCCAGTGACTCTCCATCAACTCAGAAGATTAAAGAAGAAGAAATGAGCCTTATCAAGAGAGATTTCAATTAGAAGAAAATTATTCCCATGATTACAAGCCGGCACAGGCTCTCAAAAGAGGAGATTGAGGATCCATTGGCCCATATCTTCGAAAATAGAATAATTCCCCATTTCTCCTACATGATGTAAGAACAAGTGTACTCAGAGACATCTGGCTCAACCAGGAGATTTCCAACTTTAACTCCCCCCACTCCTAAATGCTGTCTCTTACATATCACCCAAGGTAACACTTCTAGCCTCCCTTCTTCTCCCCCCATAGGTATGCATGTGGAGTTATTTTTATAAGAACAGTAGTGATTTAGCAGACACTTGCTGGGTTCGCAGATGATCAGTCCATATCTGAGGTTTATGGGTGCCAGCTTTGGCTGTAGGACAGAGCAATTGTCTCCCAGGGTCCAATGTCCAGCATTGTCCTTCCACCATCTAAGCCATCATGGACGGTTCCGCTCTTCACTCTCTGAGTGCCACTAAACTCAGGGTTACTCAAGGCAGGTGCCTCTGCCTCTCTACTCACCCTTTTTTCATAGAGAATTTTGGACCGAAAATGGACTTATAAATCTCTGAGTCTGACCCTTTCGTCTTGCAGATAAACAAACTGGGACTCCAGGAGATAGCCTGCCCAAGGCCACAACACTGGCAGGGTGTACTAGTCTCCTAGGGCTGTTATAACAAATGACCACCCACTTGGATGGCTTAAAACAACAGAAATGTATTGCCTCACAGTTCTGAAGGCCGGAAGTCCAAAATCAGGGTGTGGGCAGGGTCATGGTCTCTCCAAAGGCTCTAGGAGAAGATTCTTCTTGCCTCTTCCTAGCTTCTGTGGTTGCAATCCTTGGGGTTCCTTGGTTTGTAGACACAATCTCTATCTCTGCAGTTACATGGCATTCTCCCTATATTTGCGTCTGTGTAGAAATCTCCCTCTTCTTAAAAGGACAAAAGTCATTGCATTAGGGCCCACTCTAATGTAATATAGCCTCATCTTAATTTGGTTGCATCTACAAAGATCCTACTTTCTAATAAGGGTACTGAGGTTAGGTTATCTTTTGGGGGGGCACAATCAAACCCACAACACAGGGTCTGAAGGAGAACCCAGGTATTCTCCTGCCTAGGCCAGGTTCCTGCTGCTACCCAGTTTCTCCATCTCCTCCTGCTTCAATATCAAGCAATGGAAGATCAAATCTTAGGAAGAGTGCAGGTCAGCTCAACTCCAACCATAGGCAAAAGATGGAAGAGTTTTGCAGAGCTACAGGGTTATTAATTTATATTTTTTTACAGAAGGTTCCTGGGCTTAAAGGCACGAAAGGGATAGAACGGCCTGGTTGGAGTAAGGACAGAAATCTAATTCTGGGAAAGCCCCACCTAACAAAATTCTCCTTCCACATCATAGACATGGACTAAACTGGCAAACGAGTGGGAGTTTCATCCACCTCACTCCTGTCTCATTAATTCTTTAATATTTCATGCTGGGCACTGTGCTCAGTGATGCAGTAGATCCAAAGGTAGGTAAGTCTCTGACTTCAAGTAGCTTACAGTCAGGAGGGACATAGAGCTACACGATGCAAGGAAGAAGAGGCCAAGGGAATAGGACATCAACAAGTCTCCACTTTGTTCCTGGGACGAACTTATAGCCTAAAACCAACCACTCAAACACATCTCACTTCAGGGCTAGAGCCAAACGCAAGCATTTTTGGTTGTTGCCACTTTATTTTTATTTCTCCTCCTCCTCAGAATCTCAACACTGGAATGAACTTTAGCAATCATCTAGTCCAACTATCTTCATTACATGAATGAATAAACAAAAGAAAATCCTGAAAAAGGGTAGTGGAGGTGGTAACTAAATGCCCTATGTCAGGGAAGGTCTGGTCTGGAATACTTCCCATAGTCTGCAGCCCCCGCCTTCCTGGGCAGGAAACATGAGCTGAGCTACTTCTCTCCCAGTCCTTCCTGGATCAATGTCAAGAGCCAAGACCCAGTACAAAGCTGGTTTTTAAGCATAAACTTACTAAATGTAGACACATTGAATTATTCATCTCGGGGGTTATAAATAATGTATTGGGTATTAATAGCAGATTTATAAATGCATCCATAACCCTAGAGGTGATTAGTCACTGTTATGTGCTGCTCAGAAGTAACAGATCACCTGGCCTCAGTGTCCTTGACTAGCTTCTGTCCCTTGGGAGGTCTCCCCTGCTGCAGTCCTTCCATCTCTATTAATCTGATTCTAAGTAGTAGAGGTCTGGACTAGGAAATTGTGCTACAGAGCCCCAGTGTACATTCAGCCACTAACTGTTGACACTAGCTGCTTTATTAAGCACTCAGCGGGGTTGTGTGAGGCCTCCAATGTGCCTCTCTTGTGTCAAAACAGAAAGCAACTGCTTGACACCAAGACTAAAAGTCTTGTGATAGCACCCCCTGGATCCTGTTACCTCTCTCTAGCCCCACAGTTTTAGAGAATCTGCCTAGATGGCCTCATTTTTGGTTGACAGCTCATAGAAAAAGCGCTCTCTCCTGCCATCTTTTGTTGTTGTTAGACGCCATCACGTCGGTCTCAACTCATAGAGATCCTATGTATGACAGAATGAAACACTGCCTGGTCCTGCACCATCCTCACAATTGTTGTTATGCTTGAGCCCATTGTTGCAGTCACTGTGTCAATCCATCTGGTTGAGGGTCTTCTTCTTTGTCATTGGCCCTCTACTCTACTAAGCATGATGTCCTTCTCCAGGGACTGATCCTTCCTGACAACATGTCCAAAGTATGTGAGATGTAGTCTCACCGTTCTTGCTTCTAAGGAGCATTCTGGTTGTACTTCTTCCAAGACAGATTTGTTTGTCCTTTTGGCAGTCTGTGGTATGTTAAATATTCTTCTCCAACACCACAATTCAAAGATGTCAATTCTTCTTCGGTCTTCCTTTTAGTATCCATTTTACCACTGTATAAAGAAAATCAGGGCAAGTGTCAGTCATTATTTGAAGATCCGGCAAGGAATTTCGTAATAGGGTAATTTGGGGAGATGCTAGTCTTTAACAGACTGTCCCAGGACTAACCAAGTGAGAAGGAACTAGCCTGGAAGATACTGGTCCAAGAGATGGCATAAGTTATCTAGTTTTTCACTTGGTCCAAGTCAGGAGAAGGGATATGGGGCAAAAAAATGGGTTACTATCTCTAAGGTAAGGAGCTCTGGTGGCATAGTGGTTAAGTACTTGGTTGCCAAGCGAAAGGTCGGTGGATCGAACCCACCAGCAGCTCTGTGGGAGAAAGATGTGGCAGTGTGCTTCCATAAAGTTTGCAGCCTTGGGACAGTCTATTCTCTCCTATAGGTTCACTATGAGTCAGAATCAACTAGACAGTAATGGATCTCTCTAAGGTGGAAAGAGGCAGAGAAAGAGAGGAGGAGTAGGAGGAACAGAAAAAAAAAAAAAGGGATCAAAGATCTAGAATGTTGAGTTAAATCTGTGGCAACAACTGAGGCAGCAGGCACCCCTTTCAGGTTCCTAGGAGAGGTCGCTGCACAGAGGATAAGGCCAGGAGAAAGGCACGCCAAAGAACACTTGACTGGTAGCCAGGGCATTTTGCAGGTCTCTGCTGCCTGGATCAAACACAGTCCACGGATCCTTCCTTTACCTTTTTCTCTTGTCCAATCTTGATATTCAAAGTCTTATCCTTAGGGGCAAAAAGCACAGTGCCCTTCTCTTCTGGAAATGGAGTGAGGGAGCCCTTGACCTCCCCCTAGGGGCCAGAGTGAGCTTTAACACTGTGGAAGAGAATGCGGCTTGTTCCTAGGGCTGGCAAGTTTATTTTGACTCATAGCCACCAAGTACGACAGAGTAGAACTGCTCCATAGGGTTTCCTAGGCTGTAAATCTTTATGGAAGCAGATTGACAGGTCTTTCTCCTGAAGAGCGACTGGTTAGGTTCAAACCACCAACTTTTCGTTTAGCTGCCTAGATCTTAAACCTTTGCACAACTAGGGCTCCTTGTTACTAGCATCCTGCTCACCACTGGCACTTCGTGCATGACTGAAAGATGGGCAAGGAATGGGGTTTAAACTCCCAGTGCCTGGTTATGGGGACAAGAGGACTCACACTGGTTAGAAGGTTTTTTGCCAGCCACTGGGGAGAACCCTTAGAGTTAGAACAGCCTCCATCCAGGTGTACCACTAAGATGTCCCTGGGCTCCAGGCAGGGCTCAGTCAGTGAGCTAGTGTGCAAATGTGGCAGCCTCACAGCACCCACTTCTAACAGAGGTGTGAAAACAATAACATTATTGCATTATTACAAGGGGAAGCACTGACATGTTGATGCAAATGCTCATTTCCGACAAGACTGAGAAAATGAAACCGGCTCAGAAGGGAATGGGGATGTGTCCAGGGAGTAATAACTGTTATGCTGGCAAAGAGGTTTGACAATGGATAACTCAACTGTGATTTCATCAGCCAGCAACCAATTAACCCCTTCAGAGCCATCTACCATGCCGTGGCTGGGTAGTGGGAAATGCCTCCAGTGATCTCCTACACTCCGCTTTCACCAGCTAAGCACTAGCGCTGGGATGATTCCAAGGTGAGAAAAATCCACTAATGTGCATTTCATGGGACCCCAAAATTTGATAGTAGATGTTCCTGTAGTATTCCAATACCTGCCAGTACATCTCCTCACAAGGACAAAAGTGAGTCAGGAAGTCAGCCAGACAGTATGATATCACCCAGTGGGGGTAATAGGAAATGAAGCAAGAGTGTTTGGGGCTGGCTGAGCAAAGAATGCCTTCCAGTGAAACTCCCTATCCACAGTTATTTACAAATAAAATGAGTAAGCAGCCCCTGCAGCTTACAGGATCTGGATTTTACCAAGTGACTCTTAGGAGGAAACTGATGGACCCAGAAGAAGACATGTGGCCCAAGCATAGCCAGTCCATGAGCCTGCTCAGACTGAGTCTCCACAGGAAACAATAAGAGCTACTCAGATTCCTCTCATGTTACCTTAAACTAGAGAAAGTTAGAGCCTGGGCAGTTGATAGGTAGAGCTGAGGTCATGAGGTGGGAAAGGCCATAATGGGCCAATGGAGGGATAAGTGGGAAAAGAACAGAAACCATGAGCACACAGAGGAGACAGCAGGAGAGAGAACAGACCAGAAAGCAGCTGAGAGACGGGCAACCTTGGAGAGACGGGGAAGCAGCTGTTCCTAGATCCCAGCTTCTTCAGGTCCTGTCAGCTCTTGGAGATTTATATCAGCTTTTCTCCATATGAACCTTTGCAGCAGCCACCCCACCTTGCCTTTCCTTGAGGTGATATGAGTGAATCTGTTTCTTGCATCCAAAAATGCCTCAGTGGAAGAGTGGGACAGTCTAACCAAGTGGCCAGGAGAGGAAATAAACACGTGACAAACAAACCCAGAAAAAGCGTGTTCAAATACCAAGATGAAGTCTCTGGTCATAAGCAGGAAGAAGCTGGAGTTGAACAAATGTAGGGTCCAGAATAGGCAAGGAGGGACTAGGACCAAACTTCTATTTTTTTTAATTTTTTAAACTTTTTCCCATACAAAAATTTATACATACATTATGTGACTCTAATTGCTCTCCCCATACTGTGACGGCACACTCCTTTCCACCCCTGATTCCCCATGTCCATTCAACCAGCTCCTAACCATCTCTGCCTTCCCATCTCACCTCCGGACAGAAACTGCCTGTTTAGTCTCTTGTATCTACTTGAGATAAGAGGCACACTCCTCACGAGTATCACTTTATGTCCCACAGTCCAGTCAAATGCCTGTCTGAAGAGCTGCCCCCAGAAATTGTTTTAGCTCTGGGCTGATAGAGAATCCAGGGGTCATGCTTTCTGTGGTTCCTCCAGTCTCGGTCAGACCATTAAGTCTGGTCTCCTTACTATAACTTGAGTTCTGCACCCCACCTTTCTCCTGCTCCATCCGGGACTCTCTGTTGTGTTCCCTGTCAGGCACCATCTAGTTCTTCTGGTTCATGTGAAGTCTCTGGTTCATGTGCCCCCTTCTGTCTCTTGGGCTAATACTTCCCTTGTGTCTTTGGTGTTCTTCATTCTCCTTTACTCCAGGTGGTTGGGACAAATTGATGCATCTTAGATGGCCGCTTGCAAGCTTTTAAGACCCCAGATGCCACTCACCAAAGTAGGATGCAGAACAGTTTCTTAATAAGCTTTGTTATGCCAACTGACCTAGATGTGCCCTGAAAGCCTGGTCCCCAGACCCCTACCCCTGCTACTCTGTCCCTCAAAGTGTTTGATTGTATTCAGGAAACTTCTTAGCTTTGGTTTAGTCCAGTTGTGCTGACTTCCCCTGTAGTGTGTGCTGTCCTTCCCTTTGCCTAAGATAATTCTTATCTACTTCTAGTTAGTAAATAACCTTCACCCTCCTTCCCCACCCTTGTAACCATCAAAGAATGTTTTCTTCTGTGTTTAAACCGTTTCTTGAGTTCTTATAATAGTGGTCTTATACAATGTTTGTCCTTCTGTGACTGACTAAATTCACTCAGGATAATGACCTCCAGCTTCCTCCATGTTATAAGGTGTTTCATGGCTTCATCATTGTTCTTTATCATTGTGTAGTATTCCATTGTGTGGATATACCATAATTTGTTTATCCATTCTTCCACTGATGGGCACCTAGGTTGTTTCCATGTTTTTGCTACTGTGAACAGTGCTGCAATGAGCATGGGTGTGCATATATTTGTTCATGTGTTGGCTCTTATTTCTCTAGGATATAGTCCAAGAAGTGGGATAGCTTGACTGTATGGTACTTCTATTTATAGCTTTTTAAGGAAGCGCCAAATCGATTTAGGACCAAACTTATAAACATCTGTGTTGTTTGCAGTGATGACTCACTTTCTTTTTGAAAACAATTACAAACTGATTTCCTAATCTATAAATTCAGTAAGAATGTCATGGCAAAGTCAAATTGCTGTAAAAACTAACCACTTACTCGGGAATCTCATTATAGACTGGTAGCACACTTCATGGACCAAACTGGTCCACCATCCACACTTGGAGTCTCACTGCTCTCTGAGGTTGCTACACTGTAGCTGAGGGGTGTAAGGCTTGCTGTCATGGGCTACCAGATACATGTTGGTGGCTGACGGGAGTTGGCTCAAAGTGTCGGCTTTCAACCCGGGGAAGTATTCCCTCCCCCCCCCCCCCCCCCCCCGCTGATAGGGACACACAAAAAAGAATTGTCCAGCCACAATGCCAGCAGCACTCCTATTGAGAAACACTGGTTTGAAGTTTAAGGATCAGAGACAACCCAGTCCTCTGCAGGAGGCCCTTTAGCAGCCCCCCTGACAGACGGCCTATTTTAGCCAGCGTTTCTCCTCACGAACAAACAGGATCCTGAGCCCAGGATAGAGCAGACAAAAGGGTGTTGGAGGGGAAGCACTGGGCTCAGAGCCAAGCAGAGCCTGAAGTGTCTGGGGACAGAGAGATAATGTAACTTTTGACGAACTGCAGTGGTTTAAGAGTTGTCAGCTCAGACAGAACTGCCTACATCCATTTAATTAGGTTTTAATTTCTCTTTACACATTTGGTTTTCAAAGATTCTAAGAAGTAATTATTTCCAGTATCAATTGACTAGGAGGAACAATCCCCAACTTAGAATAAGCAGCTTAAGGAGGTTTGTCTCATACCTGTTCAAACACGGGTGCCTTCCAGAAGCTGTGTGGCTGCATCATGGTCCCACTGAGACAGGGAGTTGGCAGAGATATGCACACCTGGCAGGGAGAGGACTGGGGTGGTGGTGTGAGGGAGGAGGAACTCTCTTGTGCCCCCGACACTTCTCAGAGTCTGAAGATAATGAGACGGGGAAAGAAACTTGAAGCAGCTCAAGGTGCGTTGCTGCTTGGGTTATTGTGTGTAGAAATATAAGCCACAGTGCCTTACTCATCATTTGGTGTTCTATAACTACTGTCTGTGCTTGGATGGGGCCCTGATGACAAAATGGTTGAGAGCTTGGCTGCTAACCAAGAGGCTGACAGTTCAAATTCACCAGGTGCTCCTTAGAACCCCTATGAGGCAGTTCTGCTCTGTCCTATAGGATCGCTATGACTTGAAATCAACTCCAGAGCAATGGGTTTGGGGTTTTTTATGCTTGCATAAAAGATGAGAGTCCCCTCTCTATGAATTACCTTTTGTAAGAGACCCATTTTATAATGGAATTTTTACAAAGTGTTTCACATTATATAGGACGCACTCTTGGTTGCCAAATTTTGAACCCAAAACACTGTTTGGAGAAACCACCCCAACCAACATTGTAGAAGTTACCTCTGATGGAATCCATTAAAAAACAAAGAAAGAAACTAGAGGCAAAGAAATTTAATGCAACTAATACATGTCTGTCAATTTGTTGAACTGTGGGGGCTTGCGTGCTGCTGTGATGCTGGAAGCAATGCCACTGGTATTCAAATACCAGTAGGGAGGGAAGGACCAAGATGGCAGAGTAGTCAGATGCTTCCAGTGGTTCCTCTTACAACAAAAACCCAAAAAAACAGTGAATCGATTATATATGACAATCTAGAAACGCTGAACATCGAAAGCAAAGTTGAGGAATCAGACTGAGTGCCAAGGGGAGGGAGAGACAGTTCAGAAGCAGCAAGTAGTTGCCAGACCTGACCCAGCAGCAGCTGGCACTCTGCAGGACATGTTTTCTACATCAGGAGAGACCAAGTGGTGGAGAGTCTGCTCAAGCCTCCAGAGCCAGTGAAAAGCACCACCCAGTTGGCAAAAGATAAATACATGCATCTAACCTACCACGTGGATCAAAAAACACGTTGTTTGAGAAGAACTTCTCTCCCATATAGCTGCTCCCTCCCTACTCTGCACCAGGTCCCAGGCTGGTTTCAGCGATTGCCTAGTCCCCTCAGCTGGAAGTAGGACCCATCATGCACCCTGAGCCATTC
Source organism: Dugong dugon (assembly GCA_030035585.1). NCBI lineage: Eukaryota > Metazoa > Chordata > Mammalia > Sirenia > Dugongidae > Dugong > Dugong dugon. Next base: position 73,579,717 of record CM057472.1, read on the forward strand.
TCCCAGTCTTGGAGAGGGAACAAATTAACAAACAGGAAAAAATAATCTGTCAGCCTCCCTAAGCCGGGAACTCAGGGCAGGCACAACTCTTTTGCCTAGGCTCAAGCATAAGAAGTCTACGGACTTTGAATGCCTTTCACCCCTGCATAGACCTGTGTGGGCCCATTTCAACAGTGTAGGCCCGCATTAGCACAGTACAACAGAGTATATACCCGAAGCCTAATTTCACTATATCAGCTATATGGTTAGAGTTGCAGGTTTGTGACATTTGATACCACTCTGCCCATTAAGCAGGGGCCTCACCTACCCACATCAGGGGCCTGATGACTGGTGGCTCCACCCACACCACCTAACCACCTGCGACAGTGGTCCAAGAATAAGTGGCGTCTCCCAGTCATTACAGCCAACAGCTGTGGGTGCCCACAGTCCAGCTGAAAAACCCATCCACCTATGAGCTCTAGGCTACAGGGACACACTTTCCTCCCAGACACTCAGGGGCAGCTGTCAGCCCCCTGACTTGCTCAGCGCATGACCCCCTACTGCAGCCAGCTACCCGTGCCTGCTCCAATCACCCCTGCCCATCTAGGACTGTAGGTGACAGGCTGCACCACATACTTGGTAACTGACTATGTGGACACCTGAACTGAATCCATACAAGAAAAGTAAATGGACTCCTGAGCTCACAAACCTAGTAACAGATCCAACCACCTGGTGACAGGACATTAGAACTTCAAAGACTCCACTAATCAAACTAGCTCACACAATCAGCCTTTTTGGGAATATCAAAACAAGAAGCTAGGACACAGTAAGCAAAAATAAAACAAATACATACATTAACTTATTGATGGCTCAAAGACACAGTCAATATCAAATCACATAAACAGGCAGACCATGATGGCTTACACAAGCTCTCAAACAAAGATTCAAGATTTTCTGGAGGAAGAGAACTTCTTGGAATTACCAGAGGTAGAATACAAAAGATTAATATACAGAACTCTTCAAGAGATCACGAAGGAGATCATGCAAAACGCAGAACAAGCAAAGGAACACAGAAACAAAGCAATAGAGGAATTTAAGAAGATTAAAGAAGAACACAATGACAAATTTACCAGGCTGCAAGAATCCATAAAGAGACAGCAGTCAGAAATCTAGAAGATTAACAATAAAATTTCAGAATTAGACAACTCAGTAGAAAGTCATAGGAGCAGAACTGAGGCAACAGAAGTCAGAATTAGTGAGACTGAAGATAAAGCACCTGACACCAACTTATTTGAGGAAAAATCAGATAAAAGGATTTTAAAAAAATGAAGAAGCCCTAAGAATTATGTGGGGTACTATCAAGAGGAATAATGTACGAGTGATTGCAGTACCAGAACAGGGGGGATAACAGAAAATACAGAGAAAATTGTTGAAGATTTGTTAGCAGAAAACTCCCCTGATATCAGGAAAGATGACAAGATATCTATCCAAGATGCTCATCGAACCCCACTTAAGGTAGATCCCAAAAGAAAGTCACCAAGACATATTATAATCAAACCTGCCAAAACCAAAGATAAAGAGAGAATTTTAAGAGTGACTAGGGATAAACAAAAAGTCATCTACACAGGAGAGTCAATAAGAATAAGCTTGGACTACTCAGCAGAAACCATGCAGGCAAGAAGGCAATGGGATGACATATATAAAGCCTTGAAGGAAAAAAACTGCCAGCCAAGGATTATATATCCAGCAAAACTGTCTCTCAAATATGATGGTGAAATTAGGGCATTTCCAGATAAACAGCAGGTTAGGGAATTTGCAAAAACCAAACCAAAATTACAAGAAATACTAAAGGGAATCCTCCGGTTAGAAAATCAGTAACATCAGATAACAACTCAAGACTAGAACACAGGACAGAGCAACCAGATATCAACCCAGATAGGGAAGTCACGAAAGTAAATCAAAGCTAAAATGCTGAAACTAGGAAACAGAGATGTCAATATGTAAAATATGACTACATTAAAACAAAAAAGAGGGACTTAAAAAATGTAGACATAGCTTTTTCATACGGAGAGGAAGTCCAGTCAATATAAAGAAATGAATGACTGGTATAAACTTAGAAAAATATGAGTAAATATTAAGGTAACCACAAAGGAAACTGACAATCCTACAAGTCAAAATAAAAAACTAGAAAAATATAAATATTCAGCAAACACAAAATTGACAACAATGAAAAAGTTGAAAAGAAAATACATCAAGAAAAACGACTCAGCACAGGAAATTAAGTGGAACAAAGAAACTGCGAACAACACACACACACACAAAAAAAACCATCAAAATGACAGCACTAAACTCATACTTATCAATAATTACGCTGAATGTAAATGGACTAAATGCACCAATAAAGAGACAGAGAGTGGCAGATTGGATAAAAAAACACGATCCGTCTATATGTTGCCTACAAGAGACACACCTTAGACTTAAAGACACAAATAAACTAAAACTCAAAGAATGGAAAAACATATATCAAGCAAACAAAAATTAAAAGAGAGCAGGAGTGGCAATATTACTCTCTGACAAAATAGACTTTAAAGTAAAGTCCCCCACAAAGCATAAGGAAGGACACTACACAATACACAAGGAGGACATAACCATAATAAATATTTATGCACCCAAAGACAGGGCTACAAAATACATAAACAAACTCTAACAGCATTGAAAAGAGAGACAGACAGCTCCACAATAATAGTAGGAACTTCAACTCACCACTTACAGTGAAGGACAGAGTCTTTAGAAAAAAGGTCAATAAAGACACGAAGATTTAAATGTCACAATCAACCAACTTGACCTCATAGACATATACAGAACACTCCACCCAACAGCAGACAAGTATATTTTCTTTTCCAACGCACATGGTACATTCTCCAGAGTAGACCACATATTAGGCCATAAAGCAAGCCTTAACAGAATCCAAAGTATCGAAATATTACAAAGCATCGTTTCTGACCATAAAGCCATAGAAGTGGAAATCAATAACAGAAAAAGCAAGGAAAAAAATCAAACACATGGAAACTGAACAATACCTTGCTCAATAATTACTGGGTTACAGAAGACATTAAGGATGGAATAAAGAAATTCATAGAATCAAACGAGAATGAAAACACAACTTACCAGAACCTTTGGGACACAGTAAAAGCAGTGTTCAGCAGTCAATTTATAGCAATAAATGCACACATCCATAAAGAAGAAAGGGCCAAAATCAAAACATCAGTCCTACAACTGGAACAAATAGAAAGAGAGCAGCAAAAGTAGCCCTTGGGAGTTCCAGCAAAATGGTGCTCTAGGCAGAAGCATCAAGCCGTCCCTCCACAGCAAAGATCCGAAAAACTAAGCCGAACAGAGAATACAATAATCCTGAAACCCTAAAACATCAAATGAAGAGATAAATAACTCAGCCAAGCACCAAATGGAGTGAGAAAACTGACAGAGAACGGAGAGCAAGGAGAGAATCATGCAGAGGTCCCCTACCAGCTAACGCAGTGCGGATCCACCATCTTTGACTCCTATCGGAGACCAGCAAACGGGGTAAGAGAAAGCAGCCTCACAGAGCGTCCAGCGGGAGACAAAACAACCGGTAATTGGTGATATACGCTTTCCCACCCCCCACCCTTCTTCACCCTGACTCGGCCTCGTCTGCTTCCCGCGGCCACAGTCTCTTGACCAGGAAACAGTGGCTGCTTGGATTCCACACACCCGAACAGGTGGCTCTCTGAGTGCCATTTGTTGGCTGCTGGTGTTGCTTTTTTTCTGCTTCTTTTTATTTCTTCCTTGCCTCTCCCCACCTCCCCCTCCCTTCACTCAAGTACCTGGCTGCGTGCGCCATCTTTGCTTCATCCTGAGGGGCTGTGGAGTTCTGTTCGAGTGTGGGGCTGCTTCCCGATCTGGGCTGCTGTGCTGGTGGGATCCCGGGGCTTTTGTTCGTTTGTTTGTTTTCTTTTCCTTTTCTTCAGTTGGGAGCACTTTCTGGCCAGGCTGAGCTGCGTGACAGGGAGATTCCCCTTCGGCTTCCACAGATGTGCAGAAGGATCCCTGAGAACATTTTTTTTTACCTTGTTTTTTTTTTTCTGTTTCTTTGGGGGCCTTTCTTGTTTTTTTTTTGTTTGTTTGTTTCATTGTCTTTTTCCTCTTTTCCCCCTTTTGTCTTTCTTCATTGCTCAGTTTCTTGTCTCTCTATATCTTCCTTCTCTTGCTGTTCCCTGAATACCTGGCATTGTATACCTCTACGCCTTCTAGCCAAGCTGTACTGCAACACCTGAGAGCAACGTCCCCATACCTCATAGCTGCACCGGTGGGATCCCTGGGAACTTTGCAGTTCTTTAAATTTTCTGATTATTTATTCATTCTTTTCTTTTCTTCTGCCTCCCCTTTCTATTTTTCTCCAATTCATAGTCTCTAATATCTCCACTCCAACAGCAAGCTCCCCTAGCATTCTTTTTTGTTTGTTTGTGTGTTTTTGGCTCCTGTTCCTCTCTCCTCTCTCCCATATCCATCTTAGCTCCACACATAACAATCTTCTGGCTGCATCCTGCCTACCTGCACCGTGCACTTGACATCACACCACCAAGCAACATAGACACGGCCTACTGGAACTGCCCTGCACTGATTACTGACCTGCTCTGGTGGCTTTAGTAAGTGCCACAAACAACCCATCCCAGTAACTCCTCTTCAGCTAGACCTGCCCTGCAATACCATATCTGAGTGACTGACCCTGCCAGTTGAAGAAGGAGGCGAAAAGTATTGTGCCCAAAGATGAGCAAACAACAAAGAACACACAGTCTGCCTGCTCAGACCTAGTCAAATTTTTTTTTAAAAAAAGGGAAAGACAACAAATCTACAATCAATAAACGAGAAAAATAACTACTGAATGCCCCAAAGACAGCAGACAATAACAAAACATTTACAAAAACAGGACAGGATGGCTTCAGTAGACGTCCAAAATAAAACACCAGATGACTCTCCTCTGGAAGAAAATGCACTAGAACTACCTGATAGGGAATTCAAATCTCTAATACTCACAATTCTCCAAGAACTGAGGCAAAAAGCCGACAAACATGAGGGAAAAAATAGACAAATTCATGGAAAAATACAGACAAAAAATTGGAAGAATTCAGGAAAATAATGCAGGAACAAAATGCCAAAATAAATTCACAACTAGAAATTATACAAAGACAACAATTAGAAATCCAAAAGATAAACAACAAGATTTCCGAAATGGACGAAGTCATAGAAGGGCTGAGAAGCAGATTTGAAACAGTAGAAGATAGGATCAGTGGAACTGAAGACAAGCACGTGGATACAACTCTGTTTCAGGAAAACTCAGAAAAAGAACAAAGAAAATTGAAGAGACCCTGAGAGTTATGAGGGACACAATCAAAAGCAAAAATCCACGAGTGATTGGCATTCCAGAACAGGGGGAGAAAACAGAAAACACAGAGAGGATCATTGAGGAACTGCTGACAGAAAACTTCTCCAATATCATGAAAGATGAAAAGCTGGCCATCCAAGAAGCTCAACGAACCTCATATAGAAGACACCCCAAAAGAAAATCACCAAGGCATATCATATTCACACTCGCCAAAACCAAAGACAAACAAAGAATCCTGAGAGCAGCGCGTGAAAAACAAGAAGTCACATACAGAGGAGAAACAATAAGACTAAACTCAGATTATTCTGCAGAAACCATGCAGGCAAGAAGGCAATGGGATGACGCATATAAAATCTTATAAGAAAACAATTGCCAGCCAGGAATAATATATCCTGCAAAACTCTCGTTCAAATTTGATGGTGAAATTAGGTCATTTCCAGATAAACAGAAATTAAGGGACTATGTAAAAGACAAACCAAACTTACAAGCATTATTAAAGCGAGTTCTTCGATCTGAGGACAAACAGCTTCAGCTCACACGCAGAACCTAGGACGCAGGATCGTACGAGCCAGATACCAATCTAGGAAATGAACTCTCGAGGACTATTCAAAACCAAAAGAAATACAACAGGGGATCAGAGCAGTTAATCAGTAAATGACAACAACATCTAAACAATAAAAGAGGGAATAAATGGCATAGGTATAGAATCTTCTAATGGAGAGGAAGGCAAGGAGATACCAAGTAATGGTAGACTGCTTCAAACTTAGAAAGATAAGGGTAAAATTTATGGTAACCACAAAGAAAGTTAACAAACATACTCATAAAAAAGAGGAAAAACATGAAGTCTCAGCAAAAACAAAACCTACAAAAACAAAAGAAATGAAAAAAAAAAAAAATCCACAAACAAAAGTAACTCAGCAGAAGAGAGTAAGAAGAACAAAGAAAACGTAGGCACCACAAAAAAAAGCACTACAAAATAACAGCAACAAACCCACATCTATCAATAATTACACTGAATGTAAATGGACTCAATGCACCCATAAAGAGACGGAGAGTGACAGAATGGATAAGAAAACAGGATCCATCAATATGCTGTCTACATGAGACACACGAGCGAAACAAAGATGTGAATTTATTAAAAGTCAAAGGTGGGAAAAAAATATATCAAGCTAACAACTACAAAAAGAGCAGGAGTGGCAATTCAAATCTCAGATAAAATAGACTTTAAAATGAAATCTACCATAAAAGATAAAGAAGGACACTATAAATGATTAAGGGGATGATCCATCATGAAGACATAACCATCATAAACATCTACGCACCCAATGACAGGGCTCCAAAATACATAAAAGAAACTCTAACAACACTGAAAAGAGAAATTGACAGTTCCACAACAATAATAGGAGACTTCAACACACCACTCTCAGTAAAGGACAGAACAACTAAGAAGAAACTCAGCAAAGATACAGAAGACCTAAAGGGAACAATCAGCCAACTTGACCTGATAGACATATGTAGAACACTCCATTCAACTGCTGCAAAGTACATTCTTTTCCAATGCACATGGAACGTTCTCCAGAATAGACCACATCTTAGGCCACAGAGCAATCCTCAACAAGATCCACAACGTTGAGATAATTCAAAGTACCTTCTCTGACCACAATGCCATCAAGGTAGAAATTAACACTAGAAAGAGCAAGGAAAAAAAATCAACTACATGGAAACTGAATAATACCCTGCTAACACATCACTCGATAATAGAAGAAATCAGAGATGGAATAAAAAAATTCCTAGAATCAAATGAGAATGAAAACACATCATACCAAAACCTTTGGGACACAGCAAAGGCAGTCCTCAGAGGACAATTTATAGCAATAGATGCACGTATCAAAAAAGAAGAAAGGGACAAAATCAAAACATTAACTACAGAACTCAAACAAATAGAAAGAAAACAGCAAAAAAAAAAGCCCACAACCACCGGAAGAAAGGAAATAGTAAAGATCAGCAGAAATAAATGAAATAGAGAACAGAAAAACAATAGAAAGAATCCACAAAAACAAAAGTTGGTTCTTTGAAACAATCAACAAAATCGACAAACCACTGGCCAGACTGACAAAAGAAAAACACGAGAGGACACAAATAACCCAAATAAGAAATGAAATGGGGGACATTACAACAGACCCAACTGAAATAAAAAGGATTATAACAGAATATTATGAAAAACTATACTCCAACAAATTTGAAAACCTAGAGGAAATGGATAAATTTCTAGAAACACACTACCTACACAAACTACAACAAAGTGATGTTGAAAATCTGAACAGACCCATAACAAGAGAAGAGATTGAAAAGGTAATACAAAAACTCCCAAGCAAAAAAAGCCCTGGCCCAGATGGCTTCACTGGAGAATTCTACAAAACATTTACAGAAGAGCTGGTACCAGTACTACTCAAGCTATTTCAGTGCATAGAAGAGGAAGCAACACTTCCAAATTCATTCTATGAAGCCAGCATAACGCTGATACCAAAACCAGGAAAAGATGTCACCAAAAAAAAAAAAAAAAAAAAATTACAGACCAATATCTCTCATGAATATAGATGCAAAAATTCTCAACAAAATTCTAGCCAATAGAATTCAGCATCATATCAAGAAAATAATACACCATGACCAAGTAGGATTCATACCAGGTATGCAAGGATGGTTCAACATTAGAAAATCAATCAACATAATCCACCACATAAATAAAAGGAAACAAAAGAATCACATGATCATCTCAATTGATGCAGAAAAGGCATTTGACAAAGTCCAACACCCATTCCTGATCAAAACTCTCCATCAAATAGGTATAGAAGGGAAATTTCTCAACATAATAAAGGGCATCTATGCAAAACCAACAGCCAACATCATTCTTAATGGACAGAGGCTGAAAACATTCCCCTTGAAAACAGGAACAAGACAAGGATGCCCTTTATAACCACTCCTATTTAACATTGTGCTGGAAGTTCTAGCTAGAGCAATAAGGCAAGAAAAAGAAATAAAGGGCATCCAAATTGGTAATGAAGACGTTAAACTGTCCCTGTTAGTGGGGTATGATACTATACATAGAAAACCCTAAAGACTTCACGAGAAATCTACTGGAACTAATAGAAAGATTCAGCAGAGTAGCAGGATACACGATAAACATTCAAAAATCAGTTGGATTCCTATACATCAATAAGGAGAACAATGAAAAGGAAATCAGGAAAACAATACCATTTTCAATAGCCCCTAAAAAGGTAAAATACTTAGGCATAAATCTGACAAGGGATGTAAAAGTCCTATACAAAGAAAACTACAAAACACTACTGCAAGAAACCCAAAGGGATCTGCATAAATGGAAAAACATACCATGCTCATGGATAGGCAGACTCAGCATTGTGAAAATGACCATTCTACCCAAAGCAATTTACAAATACAACGCAATCCCGATCCAAATACCAACAACATTCTTCAGAGAGATGGAAAACCTAATCATTCACTTTATATGGAAAGGGAAGAAGTCCCGAATAAGTAAAGCACTACCTGAAGAAGAAGAATAAAGTTGGAGGACTCACACTACCTGACTTCAGAACCTACTATACAGCTACAGTAGTCAAAACAGCCTGGTACTGGTACAACAACAGATACACTGACCAATGGAACAGAATTGAGAACCCAGATGGAAATCCATCCACCTACGGTCACCTGATCTTCCACAAGGGCCCAACGTCCATCAAATGGGGAAAAGACAGTCTTTTTAACAAATGGTGCTGGAAAAACTGGATATCCATCTGCAAAACAATGAAACAGGACCCATACCTCACATCGTGTACAAAAACTACTTCAAAATGGATCAAAGACTTGAATATAAACCCTAAGTTCATAGAAGAAAAAATAGGACCAACACTTCAGTCCTTAATACATGGCATTAACAGGATACAAACGATAACCATCAATACACAAACCACAATAGATAAGCTAGATAACTGGGATCTTCTAAAAATCAAACACCTATGCTCTTCAAAAGACTTCATCAAAAGAGTAAAAAGAGAACCTACAGACTGGGAAAAAATTTTTGGACAGTACAAGGCAGACAAAGGTCTAATCTCCATAATCTACAAGAAAATCCAACACCTCTACAACAAAAAGACAAATCATCCTATTAAAAAATGGGCAAAGGAAATGAACAGACACTTCGCCAAAGAAGACATTCAAATGGCCAACAGACACATGAGGAAATGCTCGAGATCACTAGCCATTCGAGAAATGCAAATTAAAACCACAATGAGATACCATCTCACCCCGGCATTACTGGCAGGAATCAAAATCACTGGAAATAACAAATGTTGGAGGGGCTGTGGGGAGATGGGAACTCTTATGCACTGCTGGTGGGAATGCAAAATGATACAACCATTTTGGAAAATGATATGGTGCTTCCTCAGAAAGCTAGAAACAGACATACCATTCGATCCAGAAATCCCACTCCTAGGAATATATCCTAGAGAAATAAGAGTTGTCACTCTATGCACACCTATGTTCATGGCAGCATTGTTCACAATAGCAAAACGATGGAAACAACGTAGATGCCCATCAACAGATGAATGGATAAACAAACTATGGTACATACACACAATGGAGTACTATGCAAGGAGAAAGAACAACAATGAATCTGTGAAGCATCTCATAACATGGATGAAACTGGAGGACATTATGCTGAGTGAAATAAGTCAATCACAAAAGGACAAATATTGTATGAGACCTCTATTGTAAAAACCCATGAAAAAGTTCACACACAAAATGTAACAATCTCTGTTGGTTACCAGGGATGGGAGGGGTGTGGGGGGGAAATACTAAATAGATAATAGATAAGTGGTATCTTGGGTGAAGGGTGAGACAGTACACAATACAGGAGAAACTAGCACAACTTGTACAAGGTAAGGTCATGAAAGCCCCATAAACACATCCAAACTCCCTGAGGGACTGAATTGCTGGGCGGAGGGCTCTGGGGACCATGGTCTCAGGGAACATCTAGCTCAACTGGCATGACACAGCTTATAAAGACAATGCTCTACATTCTACCTTGGTGAGTAGTCTCTGGGGTCTTAAAAGCCTGTGAGCGGCCATCTAAGATACTCCACTGGTCTCATCCCTTCAGGAGCAAGGGAGAATGAAGAGAACAGGATACAAGGAAAAGATTAGTCGGAAGGACTAATGGACCATAACTACCAAGGCGTCCACCGGACTGAGTCCAGTACAGCTACATGGTGTCCGGCTACAACCCCTGACTGCTCTGACCAGGATCACAACAGGGGGTTGTGGACAGAGCTGGAGAAGGATGTAGAGCATAATTCTAACTCACACAAAAAAGACCAGATTTACTGGCCTAAAGGAGACTGGAGAAACCCTGAGAGTATGGCCCCCAGACACCCTTTTCGCTCAGTGGTGAAGTTACCTCTGAGGTTCACTTTTCAGCCTGGGAGTGGACAGCCCCGTAAAAGCAGATGAGGCTAACGAGGTACAGGAGTCCAGTGATAAGGGCCAGAAAGCAGAAGGGGACAAGGAAGCTGGTGATAGGGAACCCAAGTTTGAGTAAGGATCTTGTTGATGTGTTGTGAGATTATTAACCATTGTCATAGGGCAACATTTGTAGTAACTGTTAAATGAGGAACTATTTTGTTCTGTAAGCCTTCATCTTAAATGAGAATAACAACACAATTGGAAGAGCATAGTTCATGTCACTGAACTGTGCATGTAGATATTTTTGAAATGGTTTATCTTTGGCTATGTGTATTTTCACCAAAAAAAAGAAGAGGTTGAGAAGTTAGAAGGTTAATATGTTGTGGGGTTGTTAACCAATGTCATAAAATAGCATGTGTACTTCTGTTTCATGAGAAACAATTTGTTCTGTAAGCCTTCACCTGAAGTACAATAAGAAAAAAAAAAAAAAAAAAGTAGCCCTCGGGCACCAGAAGAAAGGAAATAATAAGAATTAGAGCAGAATTAAATGAAATAGAGAATAGAAAAACAATTGAAACAGTTAACAAGACCAAAAGCTTGTTCTTTGAAAAGATCAAAATCGATAAACCATCAGCCAAACTGACAAAAGAAAAACAGGAAAGCCAATAACCCAAATAAGAAATGAGATGGGCAATATCACAACAGACCCAACTGAAATTAAAAGAATCATAACAGAATACTATGAAAAATTGTACTCTAACAAATTTTAAAACCTAGAGGAAATGGACAAATTTCAAGAAACTCACTACCTACCTAAACTAGCACAATCTGGAGTAGAACAACTAAATAAACCTACAGCAAGAGAAGAGATTGAAAAGGTAATAAAAAAACTCCCATCAAAGAAAAGCCCCGGCCCTGATGATTTCACTGGAGAAACGTACCAAATTTTCAGAGAAGAGTTAACATCACCACTACTAAAGGTATTTCAGAGGATAGAAAAGGATGGAATACTCCCAAGCTCATTCTATGAAGCCAGCATAACCCTGATACTAAAACCAGGTAAAGGCATCACAAAAAAAAGAAAATTACTGACCAATATCCCTCATGAACAAAGACACAAAAATCCTCAACAAAATTCTAGCCAATAGAATTCAACAACATATCAAAAAAATAATTCACCGTGATCAAGTGGAATTCATACCAGGTATGCAGGGATGGTTCAACATTAGAAAAACAATCAATGTAATCAATCACGTTAATAAAACTAAAGATAAGAACCACATGATCTCATCAACGGATGCAGAAAAGGCATACGACAAAGTCCAAAACCATTCATGATAAAAACTCTCAGTAAAATAGGAATAGAAGGGACATTCCTCAGCATAATAAAGGGCATTCATACAAAGCCAACAGACAACTTCATCCTAAATGCAGATGGTCTGAAAGCATTCCCCTTGAGAACAGGAACCAGACAAGGATTCTGTTTATCACCACTCTTATTCAACATTGTGCTAGAGGTCCTAACCAGAGCCATTAGGCTAGAAAAAGAAATAAAGGGCATCCAAATTGGTAAGGAAGAAGTAAATGTACCCCTATTTGCAGATAATATGATCTTATGCACAGAAAACCCCAAAGAATCCACAAATACCAGCAGGGTCACCTATGGAGGACAGGTTTCAGCTGAGCTTCCAGACTAAGACAGACTAGAAAGAAGGACTGGGCAGTCTACTTCTGAAAAAAATTAGCCAGTAAAAACCTTATGAATAGTAGCAGAACATTGTCTGATACAGTGCTGGAAGATGAGCTCTTCAGGTTGGAAGGCACTCAAAAGACAACTGGGGAAGAGTTGCCGCCTCAAAGTAGAGTTGACCTTAATGATGTGGATGGAGTCAAGCTTTTGGGACCTTCATTTGCTGATGAAACACGACTTAAAATGAGAAGAAATAGCTGCAAACATCCATTAATAATCGGAGCATGAAATGTATGAAGTATGACCTAGGAAAATTGGAAATCATCAAAAAATGAAATGGAATGCATGAACACTGATATGCTAGGCATTAGTGAGCTGAAATGGACTGGTACTGGCCATTTTGAATAGGACAATCATATGATCTTCTATGCTGGGAATGACAAATTAAAGAGGAATGGTGCTGCATTCATTGTCAAAAAGAACATGTCAAGATCTATCCTGAAGTACAACACTGTCAGTGATAGGAAAATGTCCCTACGCCTACAAGGAAGACCAGCTAATATGACTATTATACAGATTTACCCACCAACCACTAAGGCCAAAGATGAAGAAATTAAAGAATTTTACCAACTTCTGCAGCCTGAAATTGATTGAACATGCAGTTAGGATGCATTGATAATTACTGGAGATTGGAAAGTGAAAGTTGGAAACAAAGAAGAAGGATTGGTAGTTGGAAAATATGGCCTTGGTGATAGAAACAATGCTGGAGATCACATGAAAGATTTTTGCAAGACCAACGACTTCTTCATTGCAAATACCTTTTTTTAACGACATAAACGGTGACGATACCCGTGGATCTCACCAGATGGAATACACAAGAATCAAATTGACTACATCTGTGGAAAGAGATGATGGAAAAGCTCAATATCATCAGTAAGAACAAGGCCAGGGCATGACTGTGGAACAGAGTATCAACTGCTCATAAGCAAGTTCAAATTGAAGCTGAAGTAAATTAGAACAAGTCCGTGAGAGTCAAAGTATGACCTTGAGTATATCCCCCCCTGAATTTAGAAACCAGCTCAAGAATAGATCTGACATGTTGAACACTAAAGATTGAAGACCAGATGAGTTGTGGAATGACATCAAGGACATCATACATGAAGAAAGCAAGCGGTCATTAAAAAGGCAGGAAAGAAAGAAAAGAGCAAAACGGATATCGGAAGAGACTCTGACACTTGTTCTTGAAATGTTGAGTAGCTAAAGCCAAAGGAAGAAATGATGAAGTAAAAAAGTTGAACAGAAGATTTCAAAGGGTGGCTTGAGAAGAAAAAGTAAAGTATTATAATGACGTGTGCAAAGACCTGGAGTTAGAAAACCAAACAGAAATAACACATTTGGCATTTCTCAAGCTGAAAGAACTGAAGAAAATATTCAAGCCTCAAGTTGCAATAGTTAAGGATTCTATGGGCAAAATACTGAGTGACACAGGAAGCATCAAAAGAAGATGGAAGGAATACACAGAGTCACTGTACCAAAAAGAATTGGTCGATGTTCAATCATTTCAGGAGGTAGCATATGATCAAGAACTGACAGAACTGAAGGAAGAAGTCCAAGCTGCACTGAAGACATTGGCAAAAAACAAAAATTGACAGAATACCGATTGAGATGTTTCAACAACGGATGCAGCACTGGAAGTGCTCATTTGTCTATGCCAAGACATTTGGAAGACAGCTACTTGGCCAACCAACTGGAAGAGACCCATATTTATGTCTATTCTAAAGAAAGATGATCCAATCAAATGTGGAGATTACCAAGCAATATCATTAATATCACATACAAGCAAAATTTTGCTGAAGATTATTCAAAAGTGGTTGCAGCAGTACATTGACAGGGAACTGCCAGAAATTCAAGCCAATTCAGAAGAGGACATGGAATGAAAGATATCATTGCTGGTGTCCAGATGGCTCCTGGCTGAAAGCAGAGAATACCAGAAAGATATTTACCTGTGTTTTATTGACTATGCAAAGGCATTCAACTGTAGGGATCATAACAAATTATGGATAACATTACGAAGAGTGGGAATTCTAGAACACTTAACTGAGCTCATGAGGAACCCGTACATAGGCCAAGAGGCAGTCATTTGAACAGAACAAGGAGATACTGTGTGGTTTAAAGTCAGGACAGGTGTATATCAGGGTTGTATCCTTTCACCATACTTATTCAATCTGTATGGTGAGCAAATAAATAATTTGAGAAGCTGGACTCTATGAAGAAGAATTTGGCATCAGGATTGGCAGAAGACTCACTAACATCCTGCATTACGCAGACAACACAATCTTGTTTGCTGAAAGTGAAAAGGACTTAAAGTATTTACTGATGAAGATCAAAGACTACAACCTTCAGTATGGCTTACACCTCAACATAAAGAAAACAAAAATCTTCACAACTGGACCAATAAGCAACATCATGATAAACAGAGAAAAGACTGAAGTTGTCAAGGATTTCATTTTACTTGGATCCATCATCAACACTGATGGAAGCAGCAGTCAAGAAATCAAATGACTTATTGCATTGGGCAAATCTGCTGCAAAAAATCTCTTTAAAGTGTTAAAAAGCAAAGATGTCACCTTGAAGACTAACGTGTGCCTGACCCAAGCCATGGTGTTTTCAATTGCCTCATATGCATGTGAAAACTGGGCAATGAATAAGGAACACCAAAGAAGAATTGACGTTTTTGAAATATGGAGTTGGTGAAGAATGTTGAATATACCATGGACGGCCAAAAGAACAAATAAATCTGTCCTTGGAGAAGTACAGCCAGAATGCTCTTTAGAAGTGAGGATGACGAGACTTCTTCTCACATACTTTGTACACTTTATCAGGAGGGATCAGTCTCTGGAGAAGGACATCATGCTTGGTAAAGTAGACGGTCACTGAAAAAGAGGAAGACCCTCAATAGGATGGATTGACACAGTTCTGCAACAATGAGCTCAAGCATAACAATGATCCTGAGGCTAGCACAATACCCAGCAGTGTTTCGTTCTGTTGTACGTGGGGTCACTATGAATAGGATCTGATTTGATGGCACCTAACAACAACAACAACAACAGCAATTATTGCTGCTGAGTGTGCAAGCTTCAAAATTGAGAGTGTGCCCACCATTGTAAATAAGCCTTTTTAAGATTCACTTTAAAGGACAATACAGCAAAGGATTGGTAGGCTGTAAAATTCAAGAATCTGCCCATAAGCAGGGGTAATATTAAAAATACTTAACTACTGATCTACACAAGGTGCAGATCCATCAGAACGCAGCTAGGAGTACACCACTCAGCTACAGTGTAGTAACCTCTAGTCTGTCAGTGGGCTACAAGTCCTGCCCACAATACACATCAACAATCAGCTGAGGTTCTGAGCTTATGCAAATGGATGTTTGTAGCTTGGGATAAAATTTCCAGTGACCATGTTATGCATGTATTGAAAAACTGGTGTATTTCAATAGATGAAGAGCAGTGCAAGTGATGTGTACTGGAAACCTGTGCAGATGACACCAAATGTGGCTTCAGTGATGGTGAAGACGTGAACGTGGCGGATGCATGTGAGAAGTCTGAATAAAATTCTTTTGTGGAATATGAGATGGAAAAAACAATGTATCTAAATTAACTCACTACTCTCTGTAATGCATAATTTAAATGCATATATGTAGCTAAATCAATAAATTAGCTATAAGCAAATGCTTTGACGATCTTATCTATATTCCTAAAAGGTCCTTTGTTCAAGTTGGCCAAAATTTGGTTGGGTTCTTTCAGCCATATATTTGGAGGTTTTCAGTCATATACTTGGGGGTTTTCTTGTATGTTGGCAATATGATATTTGATTACTGGATGGCTGAAAGAATGAATAAATGCAGTTTACATGGATGCCAAAAACATGTTAAATCTAAAGCATTAGAATCCATCTGAGAGCTGTAAAAAATATTGATGTACAGATACCACTCTGGACCAAATGAATCAGAATTTCGGGGGGTGGTGCCCAGGCGCTGCTATTTCAGGAAACTCTTCAGGTTATTCTAAAAAGTAGCCAGGGTTTAGAACCATTACTCCAAAGGGCTATTTTACGTATCTATAGTCAACCTTTTTTTGGGGGGGTGAGGAGAAGGAGGCATTCAATACAAGTTAGTGATTAAGAACAAGGGCTCTAAATGGGTTCAAATCCGGGTTCTTCGACTAACTAGCTGTATGACCTTGTAATAATTACCATTCCTTTCTCCATGCCAGTTTCCTCATATATAAAAAGAGAGAGAAAAGCACCAACTCAGTGAGTAGTTGTTGTGAAGATTAATAAGTTAATACAAAAAAAGTCCTTAGAACAGTGCCTAGCACAAAATGAGAGCTCAGTCCACACTAGCTATTAGGATCCATAGGGTTGAATGGAACAGGCATGCTTCCTACTGCCTAGCTGCCACTTCAATCCCTCATGGCACCTGTATACTCTGCCCCTACCGGGGTTCATCTTCTAACATGCAGAGGAAGTAGAGGAGATAAGGAACGGGAAACTGGAGTGGGTATGGAGCCAGAGAAGCAGGTACACCCCAGCACTAGTCATGGCCCTCTGAGCAGGAGGTGGGAAGGGAGGGCCAGGAGGTGCCTGGGAGAAAGAGAGCCAACTAAGGAGACACCATAACCTCAAAACATGGTGTGACGCATGTCTTCAGAGCATCTAAGCCCCACAACCTTTCCTGCTGCCATCCATCCTCTGGTCAGGGACTTCCATAACTGTTTCCATGTTTAGAGAGGTCCATGTAGCAGCTTCATGGTCCGTAACATTCTGGGGCTACTTGGTGTAAAACATGGCTCAGAAGAGACTCCGTGGACACTGTTTTACATGTGGGATGGCTTCCTAGACAGAGCCATGCGTATTGGAAGATGGATTTGTCCTAGGGGCTCAATACAGCTTTAAGGGAGGCTGGCTCCCTTCCAATCTATGCAGTGTAGTAAGAGGCTGGCAAAGTTGTGGTTGAGAGCATGGACTCTGAAGTCATTCTGCTTGGAGTCAGCTCCACTGCTTACTAGCTGTCATACTGGACAAGACGCTTAACCCTTCTGTGTTCAGTCTCCTTAACAGCAAAAAGGGTTTTGTAAAGATTAAATGAATTGGCATAAGTAAAACATTTAGAAAAATGTGTGGCACATAGTAAGTGATATAGAAATATTAGCTGTTATTTTTATATATTTTATTATAGATACTATTTTTATATATTTATATATTGGTGTTTAATTTTATGCTGTGCAGATGTCAGTCTCCTGTAAGACTTTTAAAAAAAAAAAATCAATTTTTCTTTCCTTTCAGATCCCACTAAATCTCAAAGGACAGGACACTGTGACATCTCATATCTGTGTCTGGCCCCTTTTCTGTATTTTAACAAAGATCTTTTAGAAATATCATTGTGCACCAGGCTATTGCCACTGCTAGAGTGTTTCTGACTATAAAGTTAGAACAGAATTCACATTTGTCCCATCCTGGTATGTTCTCCACACATCCAAGGGCTTTATCTGTCACGGTGGGTAGGACACAGTCTAGCTATGGAAATAAGAAAACCAAAACCAAACCAGTTGCTGTCAAGTCGACTCCAACTCAGGGTGACCCCATGTGTGTCAGAGTAGAATTATGCTCCACAGCATTTTCAATGGCTGATTTTTTGCAAGTCGATCACCAGGCTTTTCTTCTGAGGTGCTTCTGTGTGGACTAAAACCTTCAACTTCTGGTTAGGAGCCAAGTGCATTAGCCATTTGCACCACCCAGGGACTCTGTGGAAGTAAGACAAAGATGCAAATGGTACAAATGCAATCAAACTCAAGAGCAATACAGACCATAGATAATGCGATGTCAAAGAAGGTAGAGATCCCACTTTGTGGAAGGGCTATTTGAAGATGAGATATTCAAGGTGGTCGATGAATGATGATGGATAGAATTCTGTCAGGTGAGATTAAGGGAATGGAAAAAAAAAAGTTTCTAGACTTTTTAGGTAGAGAAATAACATGAGCAGAAATATGAAGATGGAGAAATGCCAGTAAGTCATCTAATTTGAGTGATGTATAAGATATAGTAGGGAAGATTTGGGGGATGAGATTGTCTTAGTTATCTAGTGCTGCTGTAATAGAAATACCACAAGTGGATGGCTTTAACAAACAGAAATTTATTCTCTCAGTTTAGGAGGCTAGAAGTCCGAATTCAGGGTGCCAGCTCCAGGGAAAGACTTTCTGTCTCTGTCAGCTCCGGGGGAAAGTCCTAGCCATCATTCTTCCACTGGTCTAGGAGTTTCTCAGCACAGGGACCCTGGGTCCAAAGGACGTGCTCCACTCTTGGCTCTTCTTTTTTTTTCTTGTACCTTAAATGAAGGTTTATGGAACAAACTAGCTTCTCATTAAACAGTTAGTACATATATTGTTTTATGACATTGGTTAACAACCCCATGACATATGAACACTCTTCCTTCTCCACCTTGTGTTCCCTATTACCAGCTTTCCTGTCCCCTCCTCCCTTCTAGTCCTTGTCCCTGGGCTATTTGTCCCATTAGTCTCATTTTGTTTTATGGGCCAGTCTCCCAGGCTCTTCTTGCTTGGTAGTAATGAGGTCTCCCTCCTCTCTGCTCGCTTCTTTCTTTCATATCTCAAAAGAGACTGACTCAACGTGCAACCTAATCCTGTAGACTATGTCCTGCCTCATTAGCATAACTGCCTCTAATCCTGCCTCATTAACATCATAGAGGTTAGGATTTACAACACATATGATACATACTTCAGATCACAAAATGGAGGACAACCACACGACACTGGGAATCATAGCCTAGACAAGCTGACACACATTTTGGGGGGACACAATTTAATCCATAATATTTCACTGTTTGGCCCCAAAAAATTAATATCCTTGCCATGTGTAAAACACATTCAACTCCATTATATCATCTCAAAAGTCTTAAATCAACTCCAAGTCCAAAATCTCATCTTCTGCAAAATTCATCTCCATCTGTGAAATCTAGAATACAAGTTATCTGCCTCCAAAGTACAATGGTGGAACAGACACAAGGTAGACATTTCCATTACAAACGGAATACACTGGAAAGAAAGAAGGAATAACAGGCACCAAGCCAGTCAGCAGAACACATTACATTAGCTCTCAAGGCTTGAAAATAACCCTCTGTTCTCTGAGACTATTTTGGCAATGGTCCTGCCTACCAGACTCTGGGTGTTGGCCACACTCTCTGGATCACAGGACCAGTGGGACAGCAACTCTGCCCCCTCAAAGTTGGGCGGCCCCATTCTCCTAGTCCATCTAAATAATGACCCTACACCCTCAGCCCAGGAAGCCCCATTCTTCTGCCTCTTTGGCATGGCAGCCCTGCCCCTACAGCTTTGGGCAGTGTATCTGGCCCCATCCCCTTGGAACTTGTGAATGCCAGGCCCACACTCAAGAATCAAGTTTGTGAAGGTCTGACTCTTTTAAATGTAGGAGGCTGTGGCCCTTTGAGACCCCAGAAGTTGTGTCCTTACCCTTTGAGACTGAGGCATCTCTGTTTCCGGTAATCCTTGTCTTTTCAGCTTCTGCTTCCTGGTTCCTTGGTCTCTCAGCCCCTCAACCCTTGGATCTCTTGGGCTGGCCTGGCCTCTGCCCTGTTCAAGAAAGTGCTGCAAAGCTCTTCAGCTCTACTGATAAGTGCCCAGAGACATCTCACTCTATCAGTAAACCTAGGCCCAAAGGCGCTCAGCTCTCTCAATCCATGGGTCAGCAAGCCTAGCTCCACCCATATGTGCCCGGAGGCACCTCACTCTGCCAGGAAGCCTCCTGCCTGAAGGCTCTCAGCTCTCTTGCTCTGTGGGTCAGCTGCCACACTGTCTCACGCTGGTCTCCTGGTTCTGCCTCTGCTGTTTCTCTGCGGCTACTTCTCGCCATCTGCACTGTCTCTGGTGTTACCGCTCTCCTCACTGCCTTCTGAGTCCTCACCAGAATTGCCTTTGATGTTCATAATTCCACCAACAGTCTCTTCAAGGCAATGTAGGCTTTTACCGTTAAGTACCTGAAAACTCTTCCAGTCTCTATCTATTCACAGTTTCAAAACTGCTTCCACATTTAAGGTATCTGTCAGAGCAGCACCTCAGTTTCTGGGTACCAGATTCTGTCTTAGTTATCTAGTGCTGCTATAACAGAAATACCACAAGTGGATGGCTTTTAAAAATAGCAACTTATTCTTTCAAGGCTTAGGAGGCTAGGAATCTGAATTCAGGGCACCAGCTCCAGGGGAAGGCTTGCTCTCTCTGTTGGCTCTGGGGGAAATTCCTTGTTATCGACCTGTGTCTAGGAGTGTCTCAGCACAGGGACTCTGGGTCCAAAGGATGCACTCCATTCCCAGCTCTTCTTTCTTGGTGGTAGAGGTCCCTCTCCTCTCTGCTACTTCTGTCTTTTATATCTCAAAAGAGATTAACTAAAGATAAAACCTAATCCTGCAGTCTGTGTCCTGCCTCATTAGCATGTTGTTGTTAGGTGCCATCAGGTTGGTTCTGACTCATAGCAACCCTTTGCAAAACAGAACAAACACTGCCTGGTCCTGAGTCATCCTAATAATTGTTGCCATGCTTGAGCCCATTATTGCAGCCACTGTCAATCCACCTTATTGAGGGTCTTCCTCTTTTTCACTGACCCTCTAGTTTACCAAGCATGATGTCCTTCTCCAGAGAGTGGTTCCTCCTGATAACATGTCCAAAGTATATGAGACGAAGTCTCGCCATCTTTGCTTCTAAGGAGCATTCTGGCTATGCTTCTTCCAAGACAGATTTGTTCATTCTTCTGGCTGTCTACAGCATATTCAATATTCTTCACCAACACCATAATTCAAAGACATCAATTCTTCTTCAAGCTTCCTTATTCATTGTCCAGCTTTTGCGTGTTTATGAGGTGATTGAAAATATGGCTTGGGTCAGGAACACCTTAGTCCTCAAAGGGACATCTTTGCTTTTTAACACTTTGAAGAGGTCTTTTGCAACAGATATGCCCAACGCAACACGTTGTTTGATTTCCTGACTTCTGCTCCCATGGGCGTTGATTGCGGATCCAGGTAAAATGAAATCCTTGACGACTTCAATCTTTTCTCCATTCATCATGATGTTGTTTATTGGTCTGGTTGTAAAAGTTTTTGTTTTCTTTATGTTGAGGTACAATCTATACTGAAGGCTGTAGTATTTGATCTTCATCGGTAAGTGCTTAAGTCCTCTTCCTTTCAGCAAGCAAGATTGTGTCATCTGTATAATGCAGGTTGTTAATAAGTCTTCTTCCAATTCTGATGCCACATTCTTATTCATATACCCCATCTTCTCGGATTATTTGATCAGCATACAGACTGAATAAGTATGGTGAAAGGAAACAACCCTGACACACACCTTTCCTGACTTTAAACCACAGAGTAGCCTCTTATTCTGTTCGAATGACTGCCTCTTGATCTATGTGCAGGTTCTGCATGAGAACATTTAAGTGTTTTGGAATTCCCATTCTTCACAATGTTACCTATAATTTGTTATGATCCACATAGTCGAATGCCTTTGCATAGTCAATAAAACATAAGTTAACATCTTTTTGATATTCTCTGCTTTCAGCCAAGATCCATCTGGCTTCGGCAATGATATACCTCTAAACCTGTCTCATTAACATCATAGAGATTAGGATTTACAACGTATAAGTAATTATATCAGATCACAAAATGGAGGACAACTGCACAATACTGGGAATCATGGCCTAGCCAAGTTGACACACATTTTTGAGGGACACAGTTCAATCCATAACAAAGATAAATCAGGGCTTTGTCATAAAAGATCTTCAATGCTAGGGCAAGCAATTTATACTTAATTTGTCAATCATTGGGAGCCATTGAGGGTTTAGTAAAGGAATGTCTGATCATAGCTGTGTTTGAGGAGGAGTAATTATTCTTTTAAGACAACTGAGAAGGGAGAGAGATGAGAGGGTAGGAAGACTGGAGAGGAGGTTTCAAAATATTCAAGATGAGGGTTAAAGTGGGTTTCAACAAGGGTGATTATAGAGGGACAAAGTAATGGTAGAATCTAGAGGACATGACCATTGATTGATCGTTAGGGGAAAAGGAAAAATTAAAAATGAATCCCCCTGGGGGATCAAATTACTGGGCTGAGGGCTGGGGACCATGGTCTTGGGAGACATCTAGCTTAACTGGCATAAAATAGTTTATAAAGAAAATGTTCTTCTTTGATGGTTACGAGGGTGGGGAGGGAGGGTGAGGGTTATTCACTAACTACATAGTAGACAAGAAATATCTTAGGTGAAAGGAAGGACAGGACACACTACAGAAGTCAGCACAACAGACTAGACCAAAGCTAAGAAGTTTCCTGAATATGATCAAACACTTCAAGGGACAGAGTAGTAGGGGCAGAGGTCTGGGGACCATGCTTTCAGGGGACATCTAGGCCAATCGGCAAAACAAAGCTTATTAAGAAAATGTTCCGCATCCTACTTTGGTGAGTGGCGTCTGGGTCTTAAAAGCTAGCGAACAGCCATCTAAGATGCATCAGTTCGTCCCAACCACCTGGAGTAAAGGAGAATGAAGAACACCAAAGACACAAGGAAAGTATTAGCCCAAGAGACAAAAAGGACCACATAGACCAGAGACTTCATTTGCCTGAGACCAGAAGAAATGGATGATGCTCGGCTACCACCAATGACCACCCTGACAGGGAACACAACAGAGAGTCCCTGATGGAGTGGGGGAAGTGTGGGAGGCATCACTCAAATTCTAGTAAAAAGACCAGACTTAATGGTCTGACTGAGACTGGAGGAACCCCAGAAAGCATAGCCCTCGAACTCTCTTGTCAACCTAGAACTAAAAACATTCCTGAGGCCAAATCCTCAGACAAAGATTGGACTGGACTGTGGGACATAAAATGATACTTGTAAAGAGTGTGCTTCTTAGCTCAAGTAGATATATGAGACTAAATGGGCAGCTTCTGTCTGGAGGTGAGACGAAGGCAGAAAGTGTTAGGAGCTGGTTGAATGGACACAGGAAATCAGGGGTGGAAAGGACAGGTGTGCTGTCACAGTATAGGGAGAGCAATTAGAGTCACATAATAATGTATGTATAAATTTTTGCATGAGAAACTAACTTGAATTGTAAACTTTTGCTTAAACTATAACAATAAAAAGAAAGAAAATCCCTGGGAAAAAAAAGAAAATGTTCTACATCCTAGTTTGGTGAGTAGTATCTGGGGTCTTAAAGGCTTGTGAATGGCCACCTAAGATACTCCACTGGCCCCACTCCTTCTGGAGGAAGGGAAAATGAAGAAAACCAAAGACACGAGTGAAAGATCAGTCCAAGGAATAACGGACCACAACTACCACAGCCTCCACCAGACTGAGTCCAGCAAAACTAGATGGTGCCCAGCTACCATCACCAACTGCTCTGACAGGGATCAAAATAAGGGTCCCAGACAGAGCTGGAGAAAACTGTGGAACAAAATTCAAACTCACAAAAAAATACCAGACCTACTGGTCTGACAGAGACTGGAGAAACCCCAAAAGTATAGCTCCCAGACACCCTTTTAACTCAGTGCTGAAGTCACTCCTGAAGTTCACCGTTCAGCCAAAGATTAGACAGGCCCATGAAACAAAATGAGACTAAATGGGCATACCAGCCCAGGGGCAAGCGTGAGAAGGCAGGAGGGGACAGGAAAGCTGGTAATAGGGAACCCAAGGTCAAGAAGGGGAGATTACTAACATGTCGTGGGGTTGGCAACCAATGTCACAAAACAATATGTGTATTAACTGTTTAATGAGAAACTAATTTGCTCGGTAAACCTTCATTTAAAGTACAAAAAACAAACAAACAAAAAAAAGATCAGCAGCTCAAATCCACCAGCAGCTCCTTGGAAACCCTGTGAAGCAGTTCTACTCTGTCCCATAGGGCTGTTGTGAGTCAGAATCGACTTGATAGCAACGGGTTCAACAGGTACAGGAGAAGATATCACATGATCTGGCCCTCAGTTCTCTGACATTTTCTCCTTCCTCTGTTCCCCTCCCTTACTCTATTCCAGTGGCTAGAACACACCAAATATGATCCTGCCTGAAACACTCGTGCTCAGATGTTCATGCCTCACTATTTTCAGGTGTTTCCTAACTATCAGAACATCAGCAAGCCCTTTTCTGACCACCCCAAATTAAAAAGCAACCCCACTCTAACTCGTTAAGTCTTTGTCTAGAGTACATTTTTCCATAGCATTTATCATCATCTGACATATTCTATGCCTGATTGTTGTTTCTTTTTTATTATTATTATCTCTCTTTCCACATTAGAATGAAACCTTCCTGAATACTGGAACCTTTTTGGTTTTGTACATTATTCTGTACTTGGCACAGAGAAAAGTGTCTGATTTTAATTGTACCAAGTGAATAAAAGTTTGTTGACTGAATGGAAAAAAAAAAGAGAGAATCGAAGGTCACTAGCCTGGGGGAAGAGAAGACTGATGGAACAATTAACCAAAAGAGTAAACTGATGGAAGAAGCAGTTTGGGGAGGATGGGGAATTAGATTTGAGGTGCCAGATAGAACTTTAGTAAATACAGGGCTGAAGGACAGAACGTTGAGACTAAGTATTTCACTACTCCTATACCTGTGTCATTTCCTACCATATCTGCAGTATCTAGTTCTATGCTTGATGCATAGTAGGTGTTCGATAAATGATTTCCATTTGAGAGTCATCTCCAGGGGAGTAGTAGTTGAAACCTATGGAGAAGCTTACTACAAAAACAGCAAAGTTTGAAAGGCAGAACTACAAGAAACATATCCATCTAACCCTTTCAAGACCCATGGGACATACTGTATCCCACCCACTTTTTATGCCTCTGGAGTTGTTTGGAAAGGGGGTAACCTGATTTTAAAGCATTTAGCATCAAGATAGGAGCCTTTTGAAATGTGTGAAACTCAAAAATACTGAGTGGGAGTCTCATTTTTGTGTAGATGGAGGATTATCTTATGTGATGCCTCATGGATGTGTGAATTTTCTTAACTTCTGACAGGTTTGCCTTTATTTCTGTGAGATAAGCCTGCTCACTGTGTTTCCTAGTTACTACTTTCTTGTGAGAACGTACTTACTATGAGAATAAGCTATTGCCCGTCTTTGTTCAGTCATAGTGGCCATTTTCTCCTTTATGCCATTCATTGTTTCTAGGCTTTACCTCCTCCCTTCTTTTCTAGCTTCTAAACAGTAAATAATGCCTTTCCAATAAGGAAAAATGAATATCAGTGGTATTTTTCAAGAGATTGAAACTCCTGTAAGTTATTCTTACCCTACATTCAATCTTAGGGCCCAATCATTGCTTTCATATGTAGCAGGTAGAATGCAACATTGTAAGCAGTTCCACAGTATTCCAGAGCAGCTGTTTCTGCTTCTTAGCTGTTAGTACTGCTTTTGTTATAATGAAGAATACGTAGTAGTGATAATTTTCCTGAGATTCAAATCCCTTTAGTTTTATTTATTTTACCTTTAAGTACTGCTTTTGCAGTAATGAAGAATGCATTGTGGTGGTAATTTTCCTGAGATAAAAAATCCTTTGGCTTTATTTATTTGGGTTATAAGTACTGCTTTTGCAGTAAGGAAGAATGCGATGTACAATGTTTTTAAGAGTTTCATGAAAAATAATAAAAAGGCTAAGAAGAAGGAGACTAGAATAAAATGTATTTGCAGTCATTGATTGCCGTGCCTTCATGTTTCACCTAATGTTTTGCAATTTTTCAAGTAATAAAATAAAAAAAATTTTTAATGATTTTATTGGTGACTCATATTGGCAGGATGTATATCGTCCGGGGCCCCTGGGATAGACTTGATCCCAGATAATGGGTATCCAAATCCATAAATCATAACAAAAATTCTGAATCAGTCCTTTAATCAGCCTGCCTTCATTAGTGAAAACACATAGTATCAACAAAAAATTCAACGGAGAAAATAATTGGATCTAGAAAGGGCCAGGGAGCCAGAGATGAGGAAAGAGCAGAGGAATAGAGAAGTAAGACAATGCTGGGTTGACGAGGTCAAGACAAAGCAGAGTTTAAGAGAGAGAGAGGTGAATAGGACAGGTTGAAAATGCGAGATGAGCACCAAGCACAGGCCCTTAGACTTGGCAGTTAAGAGGGAGATGGAAAGATTTGAGAGAATACCATCTGGGTTAAGAAGTAAATGGAAACCATATGGTGGTGGTGGTGGTGGTGGTGGTGAGGACATAATGAGTGAAGAGTTGTGGGAAAACAAAAATGGTAATGAAAGAAAGAGGGAGATGGCATCAGGGGCACCTGGGTCTGGATGTCTCTTCCTGTGTATGATTTCTCCTCTTCTGCAGGCATTGAGGATAGTGTGTGCTCTGTGGAAGGTTTTGGTTTGACACCACTGACATTCAGTAGATGACCACCATGCTCCTTCCCCCACAGTGTGTTCTGCCCAGCCTGGTGGGGCTATGATTCTTGATATCTGTTCCTCTTTGCTTGAGATTTCAGTGACCTGAAATGGTTTGTGTTTTGGTTCAAACCACTTTTCTTCTTGTCAAACCAGACCATGTGGTTGTTAACACAGGTATTTGAAGTTAGGGTTTCTTTGTCTGGAACCCAGCCCACCAAAATGGGGAAAGATCAACTGTCTGACTTGGTCCTACTTTCAAGAGGAAAAAGAATATGGTGAAACAAGGCATTGGAGAAAAAAAATATAGCAACCAAAACGCAATACTGCATGAATTAAACATAAAACGATTCATGAGTCTAGAGATATCTTAATTCAACAAACTCAGCAGTTAAAAATTACAACCAAGTCAATACAACAATGATGCCATGTTGATAACAGAGTCCTTCCCTAAAATTTTAGAGACACCAGCTCTCTGCATATCCACATGCACAGTAAGGACTTAGTCCACACTGCGAAGTGTGTGGGAGCCAGACTGCTTGGTGGAGTTAGAGTCCTTGGGAAACTCCAGAAGCTGTTCATTTTAGTTCATAACCCCACTTTAGATTTCTGACAGTCTTTAGTTGAATACTGGTATGTTATTAAGAACTAGCCTATACCAAAAAAAAAACCATTGCCATAGAGTCAATCCCAACTCATAAAACTGCCCAATAGGGTTTCCAAGGCTATGAATCTTTACAGAAGCAGCCTGCCACATCTTTCTCCTGTGGAGTGAGTGGCTGGTGGGTTTGAACTGCTGATCTTTTGGTCAGAAGCCGAGCGCTTTAACCCCTGTGCCTACAGGGCTAACTAGCCTAGAGTCATGCATAAAAATGATAGCCTATAGAACTGTGGTATTCTCTGCTTTTGACCAACATCCATGTGACAACAGCAGTAACATCCCCCATTCCACGTCCTCTTCTGAATCTGACTTGAACTCCTGGCAGTACCCTGTTGAATTACAGCTGCAGTCATTTTTTAATTATCTTCAGCAAAATGTTGCTAGCATGTGATATTAATGATATTGTTTAATAATTTCCAAATTCCATATGATCATTTTTCTTTGAAATGAGTACACATATGGATCTTTTCCAGTCAGTTGGCCAGGTAGCTGTCATCCAAATATCTTGACATAGATGACTAAGCACTTCCAGTGTTGCATCTGTTTATTGAAGCATCTCAACTGGTATTCCATCAATTCCTAGAGCATTGTTTTTCGCCATACCTTCAGTACAGCTTGAACTTCTTCCTTTAATACCACTGGTTCTTGATCATATGCCACCTCCTGAAGTGGTTGAACATCAACCAACTCTTTTTGATACAGTGACTCTCTGTATTCTTTCCATCATCTTTTGATGCTTCCTACATCATTTAATTTTTCGCCCATAGAAACCTTCAGTAATGCAAATCGAGGTTTGAAGGAGCAAAGGCAGGTGCAGCAAGCTTCTGTTTTCTTTCATTTAATATACTGAAGTTCCACATAAGATTTATTAGAAAAATAATGAAAAGGTTCTGCTGTTATTTTTTTAAAGTTAGAAAACTGGACTAAATCATTTATAAGTTTCATTCCAATTCTTTGGCTCTAGGTTTTGTGTTTGTTTCCTCATTTATTTTGGTGGTCACAGTTTCCCTGTCATCATTTGCCCATGAGAACCAATGGTGAACTAGTAATGACACTAAGTTGGGTTTCACTGCTCTTCCCCACCTGCTTATGCAGACCCTCAGCCCCTATAAGGGGTCCATATATGCTTCAGGGACCTGGGGATGTTTCTCACATGCTCCCTGATCAGTCTGCTCCCTGCAGGGTATTGCTGCCATTCCATCTTCTTATGATAGCCATTTTCTGGGCAATGCCCTAGTTTCCAGGCTCTGCCTTCCTCTGTCTCAACTGGAGTGCTTAAGAATCTGAGGCAAATGATGCCAGAGAAACTGTGGCCACCAAAACAAACAAGGAAACAAACACAAAATGCTCTATTGGGATGTTGAAAACAAGGCCTCATCTTCCTTTCATGTTTCACTCTGTAACACAGCTCTAGAAGGTTCCACAGCCAGTGGTGTCTTGTACCTCAATGCTGTGAGCATTTTGGTCAAAGGTCTTTCAGTTTTTACTATAGGCCCCTGTCTTAGTTATCTAGTGCTGTTATAACAGAAATACCACAAGTGGATGACTTTAATGAAGATAAATTTATTTTCCCACAGTCTAGTAGGTTAGAAGACCAAATTCAGGGCGTCAGCTCCAGGAGAAGGCTTTCTCTGTCGGCTCTGGAGGAAGGTCCTTGTCATCTATCTTCCTGTGATCTAGGAGCTTCTCTGTGCAGGAACCTTGGGTCCAAAGAACACACTCTGCTCCCAGTGCTGCTTTTTTGGTGGTATGAGGTCCCCTACTCTCTGCTTGCTTCCCTTTCCTTTTATCTCTTGTAAGACAAAAGGTGGTGCAGACTACACCCCAGGGAAACTCCCTTTACAATGGATAGGGAGGTGACCTGCACAAGGGTGTTACATCTCACCCTAATCCTCTTTAAAATAATCTAATCTTGCCTCCTCTCACGTGTCTGTCAGTTTGGCGTACTGTGGGGGCTTGTGTGTTGCTATGATGCTGGAAGCTATGCCACCAGTATTCAGATACCAGCAGGGCCGCCCACAGAGGACAGGTTTCAGGTGAGCTTCCAGACTAAGACAGACTAGGAAGAAGGACCCAGCAGTCTACTTCTGAAAAGAATTAGCCAGTGAAAAACTTACCAATAGAAGCAGAACATTGTCTGATACAGTGCCAGAAGATGAGCCTCCCAGGTTGGAAGGCACTCAAAAGATGACTGGGGAAGAGCTGCCTCCTCTGAGTAGAGTCGATCTTAACGATGTGGATGGAGTCAAGCTTTTGGGACCTTCACTTGCTGATGTGTCACGACTCAAAATGAGAAGAAACAGCTGGTAACATCCATTAATAATTGGAATGTGGAACGTACAAAATATGAATCCAGGAAAATTTAAAATCACCAAAAATGAAATAGAATGCATAAACATCCATATCCTAGGCGTTCGTGAGCTGAAATGGACTGGTATTGGCCATTTTGAATCAGACAGTGATATGGTCTACTATGCTGGGAACAACAACTTGAAGAGGAATGGCGTTGCATTCATTGTCAAAAAGAACATTTCAAGATCTATCCTGAAGTACAACACTGTCAGCAATAGGATAATATCCATATACCTACAAGGAAGACCAGTTAATACAACTATTATTCAAATTTACCCACCAACCACTAATGCCAAAGATGAAGAATTTTACCAGCTTTTGCAGTCTGAAATTGATTGAACATGCAATCAGGATGCATTGATAATTACTGGTGATTGGAATGCTAAAGTTGGAAACAAAAAAGAGGGAACGTTGGTTGGAAAATATGGCCTTGGTGATAGAAATGATACCAGAGATCACATGATAAAATTTTGCAAGAGCAACGACTTTTTCATAGCAAATACATTTTTTCACCAACCTAAATGGTGACTATACACATAGACCTCACCAGACGGAATACACAGGAATCAAAATGACTACATCTGTGGAAAGAGACGATGGAAAAGCTCAATATTATCAGCAAGAACAAGGCCAGGGGCTGACTATGGAACAGACCATCAATTGCTCATATGCAAGTTCAAGATGAAGCTGAAGAAAATCAGAACAAGTCCACGAGAGTCAAAGTACAATCTTGAGCATATCCCCCCTGAATTTAGAGACCGTCTGAAGAATAGATTTGACATGTTGAACACTAATGACTGAAGACCAGATGAGTTGTGGAATGACATCAAGGACATCATACATGAGGAAAGCAAGAGGCCACTAAAAAGACAGGAAAGAAAGAAAAAACCAAAATGGATATCAGAAGAGACTCTGACACTTGTTCTTGAACGTTGAGTAGCTAAAGCCAAAGGAAGAAATGATAAAGTAAAAAAGCTGAACAGAAGATTTCAAAGTGTGGCTTGAGAAAACAAAGTAAAGTATTATAACAACATGTGCAAAGACCTGGAGTCAGAAAATAAAAAAGAACACATTAGGCATTTCTCAAGCTGAAAGAACTGGAGAAAAAATTCAAGCCTCAAGCTGCAGTAGTGAAGGATTCTACAGGGAAAATATTAAACAACACAGGGGGCATCAAAAGAAGATGGAAGGAATACTCAGAGTAATTATACCAAAAACTGGTCAACATTCAACCATTTAAGAGGTAGCCTATGATCACAAACCAATGGTACTGAAGGAAGTAGTCCAAACTGCACATCAGGGATTGATGGACTATCAATTGAGATGTTTCCACAAATGGATGCAGTGCTGGAAGTGCTCACTCTTCTAAGTCAAGAAATTTGGAAGACAGCTACCTGGCCAGTAGACTGGAAGAGATCTATATTTATGCCTAGTCCCAAGAAAGGTAATCCAACCAAATGCAGAAATTATCAAATATCATTAATATCACATGCAAGTAAAATTTTGCTGAAGAGATCATTCAAAAGAGGCTGCAGCAGTATATCAACACAGAACTGCCAGAAATTCAGGCCGGATTCAGAAGAGGAAATGGAACCAGGCATGTTGTTGCTGATGTCAGAAGGATCTTGGCTGAAAGCAGAGAATACCAGAAAGATGTTTACCTGTGTTTTATTGACTATGCAAAGGCATTCCACTGTGTGAATCATAACAAATTATGGATAACATTGCAAAGAATGGGAATTCCAGAACACCTGATTGTGCTCATGAGGAACCTGTACTTGGATCAAGAGGCAGTTGTTCAGACAGAACAAGGGAATACTGTGTGGTTTAAAGTCAGGAAAGGTGTACATCAGGATTGTATCCTTTCACCATACTTATTCAGTCTGTATGCTGAGCAAATAATCTGAGAAGCTGGACTATATGAAGAAGAACATGGCATCAGGATTGGAGGAAGACTCATTAACAACCTGCGTTATGCAGATGACACAACCTTGCTTGCTGAAAGTGAAGAGGACTTGAAGCACTTACTTCCTTCAGTATGGATTACATCTCAACATAAAAAAAATAAAAAAAAAAAACACAAAAATCCTCACAACTGGACCAATAAGCAACATCATGATAATCAGAGAAAAGATTGAAGTGATCAGGGATTTCATTTTACTTGGATCCACAATCAACACCCATCGAAGCAGCAGTCAGGAAATCAAAAGACGCATTGCATTGGGCAAATCTGCTGCAAAAGACCTCTTTAAAATGTTGAAAAGCAAAGATGTCACCTTGAAAACTAAGGTGCGCCTGACCCAAGCCATGGTATTTTCAACTAGATTGTATGCATGCGAAAGCTGGACAATGAATAAGGAAGACAGAAGAACTGACGCCTTTGAATTGTGCTGTTGGCGAAGAATACTGAATATATCACGGACTTCCAAAACAACGAACAAATCTGTCTGGGAAGAAGTACAGTCAGAATGCTCCTTAGAAGCAAGGACGGTGAAACTACATCTTTCATACTTTGGACATGTTGTTAGGAGGGATCAACCCCTGGAGAATGACATCAAGCTTGGTAAAGTAGAGGGTCAGCAAAAAAGAGGAAGAACCTCAAGGAGATGGATTCACACAGTGGCTGTAACAATGGGCTCAAGTATAGCAATGACTGTGATGATGGTGTAGAACTGGGCAGTGCTTCGTTCGGTAGTACATAGGGTCTCTATGAGCCAGAACTGACGTGATGGCACTTAACAGTAACAACCGTATATGAATGTTAATTTTCTGATTTTGACGGTTGTGTTGTGGTTATGGAGCCCTGGTGGCACAGTGGTTAAGCGTTTCGCTGCTAACCAAAAGGTCTGCAGTTCAAATCCACCAGCAACTCCTTGGAAACCCTATGGGGCAGTTCTGCTCTGTCCTATAGGGCTGCTATGAGTCAGAATCGACTCGACAGGAATGGGTTTTAGTTTTTATTGTGGTTATCGGAGCAGTGGTGGTGCAGTGGTTAAGCGCTGGGCTGCTAACCAGAAAGTCAGCAGTTTGAACCCACTAGCTGCTCAGCAGAATGAAGATGTGGCAGTCTGCTCCCATAAAGATTACTGCCTTAGAAACTTATGTCCTATAGGGTCGCTATGAGTCATAAATGACTCGTCAGAAATGGGTATTATTGTGGTTATGTAGGACAATGTTCTTGTTTGTAGGAAATACACACTAGAGTACTTGAATATCATGGAGTATCATGTCCATAACTCACTCTCGAACGGTTTAGGAAAAAAAGCTTTTTCTACTGTACCTGTAGATTTTCTGTAGTTTAGATTTGTTTTAAAATATTAAAAAGTTAATTAAGATCAAGACAGAGAAATCAGGAGAGAAAATATTTTTTAAAAAATAGGGGATTAGTCCAGAAATTCCAACATCTAAATACTATGAGCATCAGAAACACAAAATGGAGTAAAGAGAGGGAGCCAGGTTATCAAAGAAATGTAATAGAAGAAAATGTCCCAGATCTTAGGACACAAGTTCTCCAATTAAAGGACCACCAATCGCTCAGCACAGTAGGTGGGAAAAACCCTCGCCAAGGTTTTTCTTTGAAATTTTACAACACTGGAGATAACAGCAGATACAAAAAGCCCTGGAAAGGAAAAACAACAGGTCACATACTCATTATGAGGCAATTTTTGGCTGAAGAGTACATCATTTCTCTTTGCCAAGCCTCAAATCAATAGATTCTTTTTATAAGACAGTGACTGAAATGTTCAGAACTAGAAGAGACACACATCAGTCAAAAGGGTTTTTCTCAGCAAAGTCCTGCCATTTTCTACTCAAGATAATGTCAAATTATAATCCAATAATATTCAAACTAGTTTCTCTGCTCCCTGACCACCTCCTTTTTAAATGAGATTTCTTCTTGAATGGTGTCAAAAGTCAGAACAGAGATTTGAGACCCACCAGCCACTTGCCTTGGGAAGAGATTTGTACAAGAAGACAAAAGAGATTTATCCAAGAAGGTACTCGCACACCACGTACTCATTGCTTCTCTCCCTGAAGGTCACCTACCTCTTTCATTTATACCCAAAGATATTTTACAGCAAAGCCACCCAATTACAATTTTTTCTTTCTAATGTGGGGTTCTGTGATGGTTGAGGCTGTGTGTCAACTTGGCCTGGCCGTGAATCTCAGTGGTTTGGCAGTTATGATGTAGTTTGGCAATTGTATAATAATGATCACCTCTATGGAGAAATCTGATATAATGTGATCACCTCTGTGATGGGATCCACTCTGAGTAGCCAATCAGTTGAGAGGGAGTTTCCTTGGGGGTATGGCCTGCATCCAATATAGGTGGACTTTCTGGCAAGGCTTTTTCTCGCTCTGGATCCTGCAGCTGGCTCCTGTTCATCTGATCTCTGGTTCTTAGAACTTGAGGTAGCAGCTTACCTGCCATCTTATCTGCTGATCTTGGGATTTGTTGGCCTCCACAGCCTGTGAGCCTGACCTTCTGATCTTGGATTTGCCAGCCCCTTTGGCTACTTGAGTCAGGAGAAGCCTCCAGCCTGACCTACGAAATTGGGACTTTCCAGTCTTTACAATTGTGTGAGCCATTTCCTTGACATAAATCTCTATATATACATATACATATAGACGCTTCACTGATCTGGCTTCTCTAGAGAACCCAGTCTAAGATAGATTCTAAGGGGTAGATGACTTCTATTTTCTAACAAAGATTCTACAATGTATTTATCACACAAAAATTCTCCTGGCATAAAACCAAAAACCAGTTGCCGTCAAGTCAACTCCTACTCACGGCAACCCCACGTGTCAGAGCAGATCTGTGCTCCATATGGTTTCCATTGGCTGCATTTTCAGAAGTAAATCACCAGTCCTTTCTTCTGAGGTGCCTCTGGGTGGACTAGAACTTCCAATCTCTTGTTTGGCAGCTGAGTGTGCTAACCTTTGCACCACCAGTTTTTTTTCTTTTTCTCTCTCCCCAATTTGATTCTATTCCCTTGATTACCTAGGTTTCCTCCTGAGGATGGAGCAATGTAAGCCTTGCTCTCCCATGACACCTTAGTGTCAGTTCTCCAGATCTATACAGTATCTTGTCAGATATGTTGTCGCCAAAGATTTTTTTTCCCTTCTGTAGGTTCTCTTTTTAATCTTTTGGAGAAGTCTTTTGATGAGCATTAAGTATTTTATTTTTAGGAGAACTCAGTTATCTAGTTCATCTGCTGTTTGTGCATTTTTAGTTATATTTGATAGTCAATATATATCATAAATTAGGACTTCTAGCTTTTTCCCTATGTTTTCTTCCACGAACTTTATAGTTTTAGGTTTTACATTTAGGTCTTAGATCCATTTTGAGTTAGTTTTTGTGTATGGTTTTATTTCATTTTTCTACAAATGGATATCAAGTTTTCCAGCACCATTTGTTAAAGAGATCATCTCTTCCCCATTTAATGGACTTTGATCCTTTGTTGAAAATCAGCTGTCCATAGGTGGATGGATTTACTTCTGGGTTCTCAATTCTGTTCTATTAGTTCTATTAGTCTATATGTCTGTTGTTGTACCAGTACCAGGCTGTTTTGGCTACCGTGGCTGTATAGTAGGCCTTTAGATTGGGAAGTATGAGGCCTCCTACTTTGTTCTTCTTCTTCTATAATGCTTTATTTATCTGGGACCTCTTTCCTTTCCAAATAGAGTTGAAGATTAGTTTTTCCATCTCGTTAAAGAATGTTGTTGGAATTTGGCTCAGGATCACATTTTGTCTAGAGATCACTTTGGATAATATTGACACTTTCACAATGTTAAGTCTTCCTATCCATGAGCATGGTATGTTTTTCCATTTATGAAGGTCTCTTTTGGTTTCTTGCAGTAGTGTTTTGTAGTTTTCTTTGTGTAAGGCTATTACATCCCTCGGTAGACTAATTCCTGAGTATTTTATCTTTTGGGGGATATTGTAAATGGTATTAATTTCCTGATTTCCTTTTCAAAGTTCTCTTTGTTAGTGTAGAGGAATCCAACTAATTTTTTTTTTAATTTAAATTTTTTTTATTGTACTTCAGGTGAAGGCTTACAGAACAAATAGTTTCTCATTAAACAGAAGTACACATGTTGTTTTATAACATTGGTTAACAACCCTACAACATATCAACCCTCTAACTTCTCAACCTCTCTTTTTTTTTTTTTTTGGTGAAAATACACATAGCCAAAGATACACCATTTCAAAAATTTCTACATGGAGTGTTCAGTGACATTGACTATCCTCTTCGAATTGTGCTGTTATTCTCACTTAAGATGAAGGCTTACAGAACAAAATAGTTTCTCATTTAACAGTTACTACAAATGTTGCCCTATGACAATGGTTAACAATCTCACAACACATCAACAATATCCTTACTCAACCTTGGGTTTCCTATCACCAACTTCCTTGTCCCCTTCTGCTTTCTGGCCCTTGTCACTGGACTCTCTACATCGTTAGTCTCATTTGGTTTCACGGGGCTGTCCACTCCCAGGCTGAACAGTGAACCTCAGAGATAACTTCACCACTGAGCTAAAAGGGTGTCTGGGGGCCATACTCTCAGGGTTTCTCCAGTCTCCTTTAGGCCAGTAAATCTGCTCTTTTTTTGGTGGGTTAGAATTATGCTCTACATCCTTCTCCAGCTCTGTCTAGAACCCTCTGTTGTGATCCTGGTCAGAGCAGTCAGTGGTGGTAGCCGGGCACCATCTAGCTGTACTGGACTCAGTCGGGTGGAGAGCTTGGTAGCTGTGGACAATTAGTCCTTCAGACTAATCTTTTCCTTGTATCCTGTTCTCTTCATTCTCCCTTGCTTCCGAAGGGATGAGACCAGTGGAGTATCTTAGATGGCCGCTCACAGGCTTTAAAGACCCCAGACACTACTCACCAAGGTAGAATGTAGAGCATTGTCTTTATAAGCTGTGTCATGCCAATTGAGCTAGATGTTCCCTGAGACCATAGTCCCCACAGTCCTCCGCCTGGCAATTCAGTCCCTCAGGGAGTTTGGATGTGTCTGTGGGGCTTCCATGACCTTTCTTTATACAAGTTGTGCTAGTTCCTTCTGTATTGTGTACTGTCTCACCCTGCACCCAAGATACCACTTATCTATTATCTATTTAGTATTCCCCCCCACCCCTCCCATCCCTGGTAACCAACAAAGATTGTTACATTTTGTGTGTGAACTTTTTCATGGGTTTTTACAATAGAGGTCTCATACAATATTTGTCCTTTTGTGATTGACTTATTTCACTCAGCATAATGTCCTCCAGTTTCATCCATGTTATGAGATGCTTCACAGATTCATTGTTGTTCTTTCTCGTTGCATAGTACTCCATTGTGTGTATGTACCATAGTTTGTTTATCCATTCATCTGTTGATGGGCACCTATGTTGTTTCCAACGTTTTGCTATTGTGAACAATGCTGCCATGAACATAGGTGTGCATATGTTTATTCGAGTGATGACTCTTATTTCTCTAGGATATATTCCTAGGAGTGGGATTGCTGGATCAAATGGTATGTCTATTTCTAGCTTTCTGAGGAAGCGCCATATCATTTTCCAAAATGGTTGAATCATTTTGCATTCCCACTAGCAGTGTATAAGTGTTCCCATCTCCCTGCAGCCCCTCCAACATTTGTTATTTCCAGTATTTTTGATTCATGCCAGTAATGCCGGGGTGAGATGGTATCTCATTGTGGTTTTAATTTGCATTTCTCGAATGGCTAGTGATCGCGAGCATTTCCTCATGTGTCTGTTGGCCATTTGAATGTCTTCTTCGGTGCAGTGTCTGTTCATTCCCTTTGCCCATTTTTTAATAGGATGATTTGTCTTTTTGTTGTAGAGGTGTTGGATTTTCTTGTAGATTATGGAGATTAGACCTTTGTCTGCCTTGTACTGTCCAAAAATTTTTTCCCAGTCTGTAGGTTCTCTTTTGACTCTTTTGGTGAAGTCTTTTGAAGAGCATAGCTGTTTGATTTTTAGAAGATCCCAGTTATCTAGCTTATCTATTGGGTTTTGTGCATTGATGGTTATCGTTTGTATCCTGTTAATGCCATGTATTAAGGCCTGAAGTGTTGGTCCTATTTTTTCAACTATGAACTTTATAGATTTAGGCTTTCTATTCAGGTCTTTGATCCATTTTGAAGTAGTTTTTGTATACAGTGTGAGGTATGGGTCCTGTTTCATTTTTTTGCAGATGAATATCCAGTTTTTCCAGCACCATTTGTTAAAAAGACTGTCTTTCCCCCATTTGATGGACTTTGGGCCCTTGTCGAAGATCAGGTGACCATAGGTGGATGGACTTCCATCTGGGTTCTCAATTCTGTTCCATTGGTCAATGTATCTGTCGTTGTACCAGTACCAGGCTGTTTTGACTACTATAGCTGTATAGTAGGTTCTCAAGTCAGGTAGTGTGAGTCCTCCAACTTTATTCTTCTTCTTCAGGTAGTGCTTTACTTATTCGAGGCTTCTTCCCTTTCCCTAGAAAGTGAATGATTAGTTTTTCCATTTCTTTGAAGAATGTTGTTGGTATTTGGATAGGGATTGCGTTGTATTTGTAAATTGCTTTGGGTAGAATATTCATTTTCATGATGTTGAGTGTGCCTATCCATGAGCATGGTATGTTTTTCCATTTATGTAGATCCCTTTGGGTTTCTTGCAGTAGTGTTTTGTAGTTTTCTTTGTATAGGTCTTTTACATCCCTAGTCAAATTTATTCCTAAGTATTTTATCTTTTTAGGGGCTATTGAAAATGGTATTGATTTCCTGATTTCCTTTTCATCGTTCTCCTTATTGGTGTATAGGAATCCAACTTATTTTTGAATGTTTATCGTGTATCCAGCTACTCTGCTGAATCTTTCTATTAGTTCCTGTAGATTTCTCGTGGAGTCTTTAGGGTTTTCTGTGTATAGTATCATATCATCTGCACACAGAGACAGTTTAACTTCTTCATTACCAATTTGGATGCCCTTTAT
Organism: Dugong dugon; assembly: GCA_030035585.1. Classification (NCBI taxonomy): domain Eukaryota; kingdom Metazoa; phylum Chordata; class Mammalia; order Sirenia; family Dugongidae; genus Dugong; species Dugong dugon. Next base: position 73,618,719 of record CM057472.1, read on the forward strand.
TATTTTTTCTTGCCTTATTGCTCTAGCTAGAACTTCCAGCACAATGTTAAATAAGAGTGGTGATAAAGTGTATCCTTGTATTGTTCCTGTTTTCAAGGGGAATGTTTTCAGCCTCTCTCCATTAAGAATGATGTTGGCGATTGGTTTTGCATAGATGTCCTTTATTATGTTGAGAAATTTCCCTTCTATACCTATTTGATTGAGAGCTTTTATCAGGAATGGGTGTTGGACTTTGTCAAATGCATTTTCAGCGTCAATTGAGATGATCATGTGATTCTTTTCTTTCCTTTTATTTATGTGGTGGATTACTTGATTGATTTTCTAATGTTGAACCATCCTTGCATACTTGGTATGAATCCTACTTGGTCGTGGTGTATTATTTTTTTGATATGATGCTGAATTCTATTGGCTAGAATTTTGTTGAGAATTTTTGCATCTATATTCATGAGAGATATTGGTCTGTAATTTTCTTTTTTTGTCACTTCATTTCCTGGTTTTGGTATCAGCATTATGCTGGCTTCATAGAATGAATTTGGAAGTGTTGCTTCCTCTTCTATGCTCTGAAATAGCTTGAGTAGTACTGGTACAAGCTTTTCTGTAAATATTTTTTAGATTTCTCCAGTGAAGCCATCTGGGCCAGGGCATTTTTTGTTGGGAGTTTTTTTTATTACCTTTTCAATCTCTTCTCTTGTTATGGGTCTATTCAGATTTTCAACATCACTTTGTTGTAGTTTGGGTAGGCCGTGTGTTTCTAGAAATTTATCCATTTCCTCTAGGTTTTCAAATCTGTTGGAGTATAGTTTTTCATAATATTCTGTTATAATCCTTTTTATTTCATTGGGTCTGCTGTAATGTCCCCCATTTCATTTCTTATTTGGGTTATTTGTGTCCTCTCCCGCTTTTCTTTTGTCAGTCTGCCCACTGGTTTGTCGATTTTGTTGATTCTTTCAAAGAACCAACTTTTGGTTTTGTGGATTCTTTCTATTGTTTTTCTGTTCTCTATTTCATTTATTTCTGCTCTGATCTTTACTATTTCCTTTCTTCTGGTGGTTGTGGGCTTTTTGTGGTGTTCTCTTTCTATTTGTTTGAGTTCTGTAGTTAATGTTTTGATTTTGTCCCTTTCTTCTTTTTTGATATGTGCGTCTATTGCTATAAATTGTCCTCTGAGGACTACCTTTGCTGTATCCCAAAGGTTTTGGTATGATGTGTTTTCATTCTCATTTGATTCTAGGAATTTTTTGATTCCATCTCTGATTTTCTTCTATTACCCAGTGATGTGTAAGCAGAGTATTATTCAGTTTCCATGTAGTTGATTTTTTTTCCTTGCTCTTTCTAGTGTTAATTTCTACCGTGATGGCATTGTGGTCAGAGAAGATACTTTGAATTATCTCAACGTTTTGGATCTTGTTGAGGATTGCTCTGTGGCCTAAGATGTGGTCTATTCTGGAGAACGTTCCATGTGTGTTGGAAAAAAATGTGTACTTTGCAGCGGTTGGATGGAGTGTTCTATATACGTCTATGAGGTCAAGTTGGCTGATTGTGCCCTTTAGGTCTTCTGTATCTTTGCTGAGTTTCTTCTTAGTTGTTCTGTCCTTTACTGAGAGTGGTGTGTTGAAGTCTCCTACTATTATTGTGGAACTGTCAATTTCTCTTTTCAGTGTTGTTAGAGTTTGTTTTATGTATTTTGGAGCCCTGTCATTGGGTGCGTAGATGTTTATTATGGTTATGTCTTCATGATGGATCATCCTCTTAATCATCATATAGTGTCCTTCTTTGTCTTTTATGGTAGATTTCGTTTTAAAGTCTATTTTATCAGAGATTATAATTGCCACTTTTTCTCTTTTTTGGTAATTTTTAGTTTTATATATTTTTTTCCAACCTTTGACTTTTAATAAATTCACATCTTTGTTTCTAACGTGTGTCTCCTGTAGACAGCATATTGATGGATCCTGTTTTCTTATCCATTCTGTCACTCTCCATCTCTTTATGGGTGCATTGAGTCCATTTACATTCAGTGTAATTATTGATAGATGCGGGTTTGTTGCTGTCATTTCGTAGTGCTTTTTTTTTGTGGTGCTGACGTTTTCTTTGTTCTTCTTACTGTCCTATGCTGAGTTACTTTGGTTTGTGGATTTTTTTTTCATTTCTTTTGTTTTTGTAGGTTTTGTTTTTGCTGAGACTTTATGTTTTTCCTCTTTTTTTTATGAGTATGTTTGTTAACTTTCTTTGTGGTTACCATAAATTTTACCCTTATGTTTCTAAGTTTGAAGCAGTCTACCATTACTTGGTATCAACTTGACTTCCTCTCCATTAGAAGGTTCTATACCTATGGCGTTTATTCCCTCTTTTATCATTTTCATGTTGTTGTCATTTACTGATTAACTGCTCTGATCCCCTGTTGTATTTCTTTTGGTTTTGGATAGTCTCAAGAGTTCATTTCCCAGATTCGTATCTGGCTGGTATGATCCTGCCTCCTAGGTTCTGTCTGTGAGCTGAAGCTGTTTGTCCTCAGATCAAAGAACTCACTTTAATAATTCTTGTAAGTTTGGTTTGACTTTTACATAGTCCCTTAATTTCTGTTTATCTGGAAATGACCTAATTTCACCATCAAATTTGAACAAGAGTTTTGCAGGATATATTATTCCTGGCTGACAATTGTTTTCTTTCAAGATTTTATATATGTCATCCCATTGCCTTCTTGCCTGCATGGTTTCTGCAGAATAATCTGAGCTTAGTCTTATTGTTTCTCCTCTGTATGTGACTTCTTGTTTTTCACGCGCTGCTCTCAGGATTCTTTGTTTGTCTTTGGTTTTGGCGAGTGTGAATATGATATGCCTTGGTGATTTTCTTTTGGGGTGTCTTCTATATGAGGTTCGTTGAGCTTCTTGGATGGCCAGCTTTTCATCTTTCATGATATTGGGGAAGTTTTCTGTCAGCAGTTCCTTAATGATCCTCTCTGTGTTTTCTGTTTTCTCCCCCTGGTCTGGAATTCCAATCACTCGCAGATTTTTGCTTTTGATTGTGTCCCACTTAACTCTCAGGGTCTCTTCATTTTGCTTTGTTCTTTTTTTTGAGTTTTCCTGAAACAGATTTGTATCCAAGTGTTTGTCTTCAATTCCACTGATCCTGTCTTCCACTGTTTCAAATCTGCTTCTCAGCCCTTCTATGACACCGTCCATTTCTGAAATCTTGTTGTTTATCTTTTGGATTTCTAATTGTTGTCTTTGTATAATTTCTAGTTGTGAATTTATTTTGGCATTTTGTTCCTGCATTATTTTCCTGAATTTTTCTAATTTTTTGTCCATATTTTCCATGAATTTGTCTATTTTTTCCTCATGTTTGTCAGCCTTTTGCCTCAGTTCTTGGAGAATTCTGAATATTAGAGATTTGAATTCCCTATCATGTAGTTCTAGTGCATTTTCTTCCAGAGTAGAGTTATCTGGTGTTTTATTTTGGAAGTCTACTGGAACCATCCTGTCCTGTTTCTGTAAATGTTTTGATATTGTCTGCTGTCTTCAGGGCATTCAGTAGTTATTTTTCTGGTTTATTGATTGTAGATTAGTTTGTTTCATCCCCCCCCCCTTGTTTTTAAATTTGACTATGTCTGAGCAGGTGGACTGTGTGTTCTTAGCTGTTTGCTCATCTGTGTGCACAATACTTTTCTCCTCCTTCTCCAATTGCAGGGTCAGTCACTCAGATATGGTACGGCAGGGCAGGTCTAACTGAAGAGGAGTTACTGGGACGGGTTGTTTGTGGCACTTACTACAGCCACCAGAGTGAGTCAGTAATCAGTGCAGGGCAGGTTCCAGTATGCCATGCCTGTGCTGCTTGGTGGTGTGATGTCAAGCGCACGGTGCACGTAGGCAGGATGCAGTGGGGAGATCGTTATGTGTGGAGCTAAGATGGATATGGGAGGGAGGAGAGAGGAACAGGAGCCAAAAACATACAAACAAACAAAAAATTATGGTATGGGAGCTTGCTATTGGAGTGGAGAGATGAGAGACTATGAAATGGAGAAAAACAGAAAGGGGAGGCGGAAGAAAAGAAAAGAATGAATAAATAAGAATCAGAAAGCTTAAAGAACCGCAAAGTTCCCAGGGATCCCACTGGTGCAGCTATGAGGTCTGGGGAAGTTGCTCTCAGGTGTTGCAGTACAGCCTGGCTAGAAGGTGAGAGGTATACAACGCCAGGTGTTCAGGGAACAGAAATTGAAGGAAGATATAGAGAGACGAGAAACTGAGCAATGAAGAAAGACAAGAAGGTGGAAAGAGGAAAAAGAAAACAAAACAAATTAAAAAAAAAAAAACCAACGTAAAAAGAAATGCTCTCAGGGATCCCTCTGCATGTCTGTGGAAGCTGAAGGGTCATCTCCCTGCCACAGATCTCAGCCTGGCCAGAAAAGGCTCCCAACTCAAGAAAAGGAAAAGAAAACAAAGAAATAATTCAAAACAAACAAACGAACAAAAGCCCTGGAATCCCACTAACGCGGCAGCCCAAATGGGGAAGTAGCTCCACACTCGAACGGAGCTCTGCAACCCCTCAGGAAGAAGTAAATGTGGCGCACGGAGGCAGGTACTTGAGTGAAAGGAGGGGGAGGTGACAAGAGGCAAGTAAGAAGTCAAAAGAAGCAGGAAAATAAAAAGCAACACTAGCAGCCAGCAAATGGCACTCAGAGAGCCAGCTAGTGCAGGCTGGTGTTTCTGGACAAGATACTGTGTCTGTGGGAAGCAGAGCCGGCCGTGTGTGGGTGGAGAAGGGTAGGGAGTGGGAAAGCGTATATCACAAATTACTAGAGCTCTGCAGCCCCTCAGGAAGAAGCAAAGATGGCGCACATAGCGAGGTACTTGAGCTAAAGGAGGCAGAGGTGGGGAGATGCAAGGAAGAAATAAATTTTTGTACCTCAGTTTGTGTTAGTTTAGGTAGATAGTTTGTTTCTAGAAATTTGTCCATTTCTTCTAGGTTGTTAAGTTCGTTGGAGTACAATTTTTCATAATATTGTGTTACAATCCTTTTTATGTCAGTTGGTTCTGTCATAATGTCACCCATCTCATTTCTTATTTTGGTTATTTATGTCTTGTCATTATTTTCCTTTGTCAATTTGTCCAGTGTTTTGTCAATTTTATTTATCCTTTAAAGAACCAACTTCTAGTTTTGTTGATTCTTTCTATTGTTTTTCTGTTTTCTGTTTCATTTATTTCTGCTCTAATCTTTATTATTTCCTTTCATCTGGTGACTATGGGCTTCTTTTACTGCTTTTTTTCTGTTTGAGTTGTAGCGTTAAGCTATTGATTTTGGCCCTTTCATCTTTTTTGATGTGTGCATTTATTGCTACAAATTCTCCTCTGAGCACTGTGCTTTGCTGCGTCCCAAAGATTTTGGTATATTGTGTTTTCATTCTTGTTTGATTCTAGGAATTTTTTAATTTTATTTTTAATTTCTTCTATTACCCAGTGTTTTTTAAGCAAGGTGTTGTTCAGTTTCCATGTATTTTTTTCCTTGATCTTTGTGTTATTGATTTCTAGTTTTATAGTGTTGCAATCAGAAAAGATGCTTTGTATTATTTCTATGTTTTTTAATTTATTGAGGCTTGCTTTGTGGTCTAAAATATAGTCTATTCTGGAGAATGATCCATGTGCGTTGGAGAAGAATGTGTACTGTGCTGCTGTTGGGCGGAGTTTTCTGTATATGTCTATGAGGTCAGGTTGGTTGATTGTGTCTTCGCTGAGTCTTTCTATTCTGTCCTTCATTGAGAGTGGTGTGTTAAAGTCTCCTACAATTATTGTGGAACTGTCTATATCTCTTTTAAATACTATAGAGTTTATTTTATGTATTTTGGAGCTCTGTCATTGGGTGTGTAAATATTTATTATGGTTATGTCATCTTGGTGGATTGACTCTTTAATTATTATATAATGCTCTTCCTTGTTTCCTGTGATGGATTTTGCCTTAAAGTCTAATTTTTCAGAGATTAATATTGTCACTCCTGCTTTTTTTGGTTACTGTTTCTTCATATATTTTTTCCATCCTTTGATTTTTAGCCTATTTATATCTTTGTGTCTAAGATGTGTCTCTTATAGGTAACATATTGATATATCTTTTTTTTTTTTTTTAAATCCTTTCTGCCATGCTCTGTCTCTTGACTGGTGCATTTGAACCATTTACATTCAGTGTGATTACTGATAGATATAAACTTACTGCTGTCATTTTGTTATGCTTTTCTTCGTGGTGTTGATGGTTTCTTTGTTCCGCTTAATTTTCTGTGCTGAGTTCTTTTTGTTTATGGGTTTTCTTTTCATCTCCTTTATTGTTGTTGATTTTATGTTTACTTAGTCCTTATGATTTTCTTCTTTTTTATTTTGGTGAGTATATTTATTAATTTTCTTTGTGGTCACCCTGAAATTTACCTATATCTTCCTAACTTTAAAACAGTCTGTTATTTCTTGATACAACCTTGACTTCCTCTCCCTATGGAAGTTCTATAACTACACTATTTATTCCCCCTTTTTGTTTTGAAGTTGTCATCATTTTCAAATTGATATCTCTAGTTCCCCATTTTAAGTTTTGTAGCTTTATTTTACTTTTGAGAATTCTTTATCTGGGTTAGTATCTGGGTGATGATCTTTATCTCAGATTGTCATCTGAAGTTGTTGGTTCTTTGTCCAAATATCTCCCTTTAATGTTTCTTGTAAGGTTGGTCTGATTTTTACAAATTCCCTTAATTTCTGTTTATTTGGGAATGTCCTAGTTTCACCATCATTTTTGAGAGACAATTTTGCTGAATATATGATTCTTGGTTGGCAAGTATTTTCTTTCATGGTTTTATATATGTCATCCCCTTGCCTTCTTACTGGTATGGTTTCTGCTGAGAAATCAGAACTTAGTCTTATGATTCCCCTTTGTTGGTAAGATTTCGTTTTGCCCAAGCAGCTTTCAGGATTTTCTCCTTGCCTCTGGTTTTAGAAAGTTTGATTATTATATGTCTTGGTGTCTTAGTTATCTAGTGCTGCTATAACAGAAATACCATAAGTGGATGATTTTAACAAAGAAAAATTTATTCTTTCACAGTCTAGGAGGCTAGAAATCTGAATTCAGGCTGCTGGCTCCAGTGGAAGAATTTTGCTCTCTGTCAGCTCTGGGGGAAGGTCCTTGTCATCAATATTCCCCTGGTCTGGGAGCTTCTCAGTGCAGGAAACCTGGGTTCAAAGACACACAATATTTGCAGTGTTTCTTTCTTGGTGGTATGAGGTCTCCATGTCCTCTATTTGCTTCTCTCTTTTGTATCTCAAAAGAGATTGACTTAAGATACAATCTAATCTTGTATATTGAGTCCTGCCTGGTTAACATAACTGCCTCTAATCCTTCCTCTAACATCATAGACGTAGAATTTACAACACATAGTAAAATCACACCAAATGACAAAATGGTGGACAATCACACAATACTGGGAATCATGACCTAGCCAAGTTGACACAAATTTTGGGGGGACACAATTCAATCCATGACATTCAACCCTTTGGCCCCCCAAAATCCGTGTCCTTGCCACATGTAAAACATATTAACCCCATCATATCATACCAAAACTCTTAATCAACTCCAAGTCCAAAATCTAAAAATTCTTCTACTGTGAAATCTAGAATACAAGTTATCTGCTTCAAAAGTACAATGGTGGCACAGGCACAAGCTAGACATTTCCACTACAAATGGGAGAAATTGGAAGGAAAGAAGGGATAACAGGCAGCAAGCAATTCAGCAGAACACATTACATTAGCTGTCAAGGCTTGAAAATAGTCCTCTGTTCTCTGAGACTATTTATACAATGGCCCCACCCTCCAGACTCTAGGTGACTCTTGGCCACACTCCCTGGATTCTGGGTGGAGGTCCCTAGGCCCTGGTCTTCAGCCCCACCTCCCAGGCCTACTAGAATGGCAACTCTTCTCCCTCAGCTTTGGGTGGCCCCATTCTCCTAGTCCATATGAGTGGTGACTCCACCCCTTGAGACCCCAGAGGTCATGGCTATACACTTTGAGACTGAGGCAGTTCTGCTTCCTGTGTTCCTTGTCTCTTCAGCTTCTGCTTCCTGGTTGCTTGGCCTCTCAGCCCCTTGGGCCTCACAGCCCAAGCCTTCCCTGCAGAGGCAAGTGTTCCAAAGCCCTTCAGCTCCACTGATAAGTGCCTGGAGGCACCCCACTCTCTCGGTACCAAATTCTGTCTTAGGCTGGGTTCACTAGAGAAGCAAAACCAGTAAAGCATATAAGTATCTGTATGGAGAGATTTATATAAAGGAAATGGCTCATGTGGCTGTAGAGGCTGGAATGTCTCAAATCCACAGGTCAGGCTGGAAGCTTCCTGAGTCACATACCCACAGGGGCTGGCAAAACCAGGATCTACAAGTCAGAGAGCAGGGCTCTTGCTCACAGGCTGCAAAGACTGATGAATCCCAAGATCAGCAGGCAAGACTGCAGGTAATCTGCTAGCTCAGGTCCCAAGAACTGGAGTCAGATGAACAGGAGCCAGCTGGAGGATCCAGAGTCCACTTATATATTCGATGCAGACCACACCCCCAAGGAAACTTCTTTTCAACTTATTGGCTATTCACTGCAGATCCCATCATGGAGGTGATCACATTATATCAAATCTCATCATGGAAGTGATCACATCATCATACGACTGCTGAACTACATCACAACTGCCAAACCACTGAGAATCACGGTCCAGCCAAGTTGACACATAACCTTAACGATCACGTTTGGCGACTTTTTTTGGCAGTCTATCTTGTATGGGGTTCATTGAGCTTCGAAGATAGAAACCTCATCTTTTATGATATTTGAGAAGTTTTCTGCCAGAAAATCTTCAAAAATTTTCTCTATGTTTTTTTTACCTCCTCCTGTTCTGGAATTCCAATCACTCTTAAATTATTCCTCTTGAGTATCCCACATAACTCTTAGGCTTTCTTCATATTCTTTCATTCCTTTTTCTGATTATTCCTCAAACAAATTAGTGTCAATGGATTTATCCTCTACTTTGTTGATTCTTTCTTCCATTGATTCAATTCTATTTCAATATCCTTTCATTGATTTGTCTTTCTGATATTTTATTGTTAATCTTCTGGATTTCTAGTTGCTGTTTTTGTGTGGTTTCTAATTATCTATTTCCTCATCTTGTTCTTGTATTATTTTCTTGACTTCTTCTAGAGGTTTGTCTGTGTTTTCCTTGGTTTTGTCTGTGGTTTTATTGATCTCTTTGAGGATCCTATAGATAAGTCTTTTGACTACCTTATCAGGTAATTCCATTATCCTTTGTTCTTCAGGAAGGTTTTCTTGCCCTTTATTTTGGTCACTTGCTTGAGCCAACTTGTCCTGTTTCTTTATATGGCTTGATATTGTCTTTTGTCTCCAAGGCATTAAGATATTATTTTATTTAGAGAACAATTGTATGTTTGTTTGCTTTGTCCTGATTTTTTGTTATGTTTTGTTTTCATATATCCAAGCAGGTGGGGTGGGCTTGCCCTGCTGTTCCCCAGTCTGGTGGCATGGGGACATTCACCACCTGTCTCTGGGTGGTTGGTACAGCAGCTGGCAGTGTAAGCATGGGTCTCTGTTTGCTGGTCATGAGGGGTGGCTGAGGGTGGGTTGTACAGGTGTTGGTTGCCACCTGTCATCTGTCCTTCGATGCAGGATCAGGCTATGGTACTCACTGAGTGGGCAAGCTGGTGGGTGCAGTGGGCAAGTGGAAGCATGAGAGGGCACTGTCCTCTGCTTGCTGGGTCAACGGGCAGGAGTGGGCAGCATTTGTGCAGATACGTGGGAGCGTGCTGTCCGTCATTTTCTGGGTCTATGGATGGAGGTTGGGTGGCAGAAGCACAGGAGTTCTCTCTCTGCTGCTGGCCAGGTTGGAGGGCAGGCATGGGTGGTGGGCTAGTGGGGGCTCAGAAGTATGCTGGCTATTGCTCGCCACGTCAGGGATTGGGTGACAGGTGTGTGTGTATGGGGGAGCGCACTCTCTACTTCTCACTGGGTAGGCTGCCTGGGGTGGGTAGTGGGCAAGGGGGGTGTGGGACCACACTCTCCTCCACTCACTGGGTTGGCAGGTGAGCAGGAGTGCGTGAGTGAGCTTACTGCCTTTTGTTGGGTGGGCAGGTGAGGATGGCAGATGGGGCTGTGTGGGGGGAAGGAAGTCTATTACAGTCCCCAGGCAGGGTGAGGTTTCAGAGATATGGAGTTTTCTGCCACTAATGATCAGAAGGGTGGAGGAGGGGGAGCATACTCCCCTGGCCATCAGATGTGGGTGCCTGGGTACTTCCCACTGGCTACAGCCAGCATTCAGGATCTGGCCCCAACCAAGGGCAAGGAGGGTGCTGCCTGGATTCCAGTCAGTTGGGGGACCTCCCTCTGACACTCTATGGATCTATTACTTCATGTGCACCACCTACCCTAATGGTCAGGGATTGCCGTTAGTAAGTGTACCTGTCTCTGGATCCTAGCTCTCTCCCTACTCTGTGGACACCAGGAACCCTGGTGCTCTCGCCCTCCTTCCTGTACTTTTCCTCCTTAGATACGTGCCCTGTTCTGCTCACCTTGATTCACTTTGGGTATGTCTACAGTTTCTCTCTTGTTGGGAATTCCGTGAAGTTGCCTTCCTATGCTCCTCATCCAGGGTCACTACTGTCTTTGTCTCAAGATGGCCACGCTGTGCTGGGGCAGCTGGCTGGACACCTCAGCTCCGTATCACCCCTTGTTTGTTGTGTTCATTCAATTTCTTCTTCCAGTCAGTGTTCAATTCAATTCTTTATCCTTCTTTTTGATGTTCAGGGTTCCAGGATTGTCATCTGCATCTGTTTCACTTGGTTTCTTGGGTCTTTGCTGTAGAGGTACTGCATGGCGTGTCTAACTAAGCTGCCATCTTGGGTCTCCTAACCACAGATTCTTGATTAACTGAAAAATAGACCGTACTGGGCTAAGTACTCTTCTCTTGTTTTTTTTGTTTAAATCACTATTTTACCAATTACCTTAGCTGTCTTACCCTAATTTCAGAGAAAACAAGACAGAACTGCTAGACTATAAAAATGTAATTTCTTCATAATGTAAAGCCTGACATAAGCCCTGGGAGTAGGGGCGATGAAGAGGGGTAAGATATCTGGAAAACTTGGATTCTGAATATATCTCAGTATGTCTGTGTTCTGACTTGCCAGCTACCCAACCCCTGGTGTGTGTGTGTATGTGATGTGTGTGAGTGTGTGTGTGTGTTTTGAGAGAGAGAGATTGCTTACCTACAGTCCTGATGCATGGTACAAAAATCAAACCCTGGAAGGAATGTGATGGGGACCACCAGTTCAAGTCAGGCTACTATATCCAAAGCAAGTCATCAAATAATGAGTATATAAAGTGAAAATTGGAAACAAAGAAAAAATCGGATGGGGAGAAAAACTCAGGGAGAATTAGAGTGGGTCAGAACAGATGAGAAAATCAGTGCTTTGGAGATGACCTAGTACTTTGTTCACCGTTCATAGCTCACATTTTACATGCATGTGATTTTGTAGACACCTTAAATTAATGAAGTGACCTAGGCAATAGATCCTGGCCAACAAGCTGAGATAAAAAATATGTATTCTAACCCACTCCATTGCCATTCCCCATCAACACCAACCTGTATCTTTGCCCATCTTCCTGTTAACTTGGCCCAGCCTTTCTGAAGTGGTTTTTGTGCCTGAATACACCATTATCAGATATCACTATGGCCGATGAGAGTACACCAATATTTCCTTCACCTATTCCTTTGCCAACAAAATGACCTCTCCATTGGTATGAGATGTAAACCCAGCTTTCTGTCTTTAAAGTGTGACTCATATGACTGTTTATTTTCTCACCCTAGTTTCCCACTGCTCCCCAGAAAGCCTTATCCTTGTGATCTTCGCCCCCAAGTTCAACTCTGGTCTCATCCTCCCTATTCTTTTAGCTAAAAGCACCACCAAGTCCTGTCCTGCCACAATCCTGATGCATCACTAACATGGTGTTCAATGGGCTGATCTTACTTTGGAAACAGTAGTTAAATTGGGGGAGAGCCCTCTCAATTAATCACAAGATGACAGTGATTAGAAGAAATTTGAGGATTTTAACTTTTTTTTTTTTTTTTTTTTTGGTAATTGAAAAATAAAAAGGAAAATAGAAAAGTAGAGAAAGAATGAGGAGCCTAAAGGTGGGAGTAAGTGGCTGTTTGAATCGAGACAGACTTAGGCTGTATTCTCTTATTCTAACTGATCTGGGTCATCAAATGTCTTTGTGGTACCATGAGAAATCTGTTTCCCTTAGGCCATTATATATAGCACCCCATGACTGAGGCCTTGAGGAAGATGGCAGATGACAAGATGGGGGATGTTAAATTCCACTGGGCTCTTCAGTTCTGTTATCCCTATGACTCTGATTTGGTTCCTTGTCTAAAGCAAGCTGGTCAATGGCCAAGCTTTTTTTTGTTCCTGACAGAAACAAGCTTACAAAACTCTCCCCTATTGAGGGCTTTTACTGGCCTTCTCTTTTGTGTATATGTGTGAAGACATTCTTCTGCATTCTTTATAAATACTTTCTTTTTCCCCAGAGTAGATAGGTGGCCTTAAGCTTTATAATGGATTTTACATACAGAGAAAGGAAAGAAAATGATTTTGCAAGACTCTTTTCTCTGTTAGCCTAAGACACAAAGGAACATTTTCCTCAGCCTGAACATCTTACCAAGCTAAAATTGGCTGCATCATCAAATGAAGGAGGGACGAGGTTAAAGAAGTAGAGGGAGAGTCTAGAGTCGTTATGTCCTTAACTGATTTTCTCATTTTAAACTTTCCTTTTCCTTCTTACTTGTCCTTTTCTTGTCACCTTTTTTACTTCTGTGGGATTTGCTCTTCCTTTTACGTTCCCTTTAGTTTCACTGACTATTTTTATGTCCAGAATAGCTGAGCTCACCTGTTTTCAGATTTTTATGTTCCCATTTGGATTCTGATAAACTGGTAAGGAGGGTTTAGGAAATAACCCTTCCACTATCATAATTAGAGCATGTCACGGTGCTCTTAAAAGACACACACACAGAGATACACAATTATTTAAGACTCGACTGGCTGAAAATATCTGTCTGGGTATCAGGTGGCAGCCACATGAACAGCAGGCATAAGTAAGACAGGAAGTCTTAGAAATCAGAGAACGATTTAGGTACTACAGAAATGGTATTAAAGGCAGAATTTTGTCTAGAGGACCCAGGAATACCTGAAGTCTTCTCTACATTAATTAATTCTCCCACCAGGTGAGTTCTCCAAGGGAGAAATAGGCACAGGAAAAGCCAAACCAATGCCCTAGAATCTAACCAATCTGACACTTGTGCTCCCTGCAGGGAGTAAAGAGGAGGAGGTGAAAATGGCCTTGGATGCCTTCTTTATGGAGACCAGAAAAGAAACATCTCGAAGACTTGGTGTTTCTAATGAGAAAAAACTTGTAGCTCTTTTCACCAAAGCCCTCAGCCACTTCTTGTCCCTTTTGTCCACTCTCTTAATTGAACTGTAGATTTGGGCTTCAAATATAACATCTTACTCAAGTCATCTCATCTCTTGAAATAATTCACTGTTAATTGCTTCCAGATCCACCTTTTTCCTTTCTTTTATTGCACTGCTGTGTCCTCTCTTCATCAAAAGGAGTATTTTCTATAAGAAACTTCTCCAAATCCACCAGGAGTTGTCTACATGTTGGTTATCCCCATATTTACATACAACCAGCCCCTTGAGATCTACACATGTTGAGCTGCTTTTACTACTAGTCATCATCATTCACATCTGTATCATACAATATCCCCCATGAGGTGGCACCTTGTCTGTGTTCTGTGGTCCTCTCTCCATTTGCTCATGTATTAGTTTCCACTAGGCTATACTGCAGTAATGAATATCATGAACACCAATGGCTTTGTCATGGATTGAATTGTGCCCTCCAAAAATATGTGTCAGCTTGGCTAGTCCATGATTCCCAGTATTGTGTGATTGTCCACCGTCTTGTCATCTGATGTGATTTTCCTGTGTGTTGTAAATCCTATCTCTATGATGTCAATGAGGCAGGACTCAATCTACAAGATTAGGTTTTGTCTTAAGACAATCTTTTTTGAGATATACAAAAGAGAAAGCAAGCAGAGAGACAGGGGGACCTCATACCACCATGAAACAAGAGCCAGGAGAATAGCGCATCCTTTGGACCTGGAGCCCCTGCACTGAGAAGTTCCTTGACCGGGGAAGATTGAAGACAAGGACCTTGCCCCAGAGTCCACAGAGAGAAAGCCTTTCCCTGGAGCTGACACCCTGAATTCGGAATTCTAACTTCCTAGGCTTTGAGAGAATAAATTTCTCTGTTAAAGCCATCCACTTGGGGTATTTCTGTTATAGCAGTACTAGATATCTAAGACAGCCTTATAACAACAAATGTTTATTTCTCACTTCTGTACATGTCAGCTGTAAACCCTGCTTACGTCTTCCTTCATTCCTAGGGTTGAACGGTGCTTTGTGAGCAACAATTGACTGGTAAGCCTAGTTAACTGGTACCACCAAGACATTGATTATTTCTTATAAGACTTGCCTAAAGTTTACCTCTTACAATTAAAATATGTTTTTCTTCTGAGGGGCTCCAAAATGCATGATACATTTCTTGGACCTCTTAAACAAATGCTATCACACACAATGTAACTTTTTAACAGAGACTCAGGATCATAATTATGAGCAGAAACTTGGGCTTTGCTATAATATAGCAATACTCCTAGGTGCTACTTGAAAGTATAGGGCTGTGTGCCTCTGTTTTAAAAGGTCCCAGGCCACTCTGCTTTTGGAGCCTGAGACTACATTTTATAGTTTTTTTATTTTTTCTCTTCCCCTATTTCTAGGCCCTCACCTGTTGTAGTTTGATAATGAGAGCAAGCCTTCCTCTAGCTCTTGCTACTCAGCAGCATCAGCATCACCTGGGAACTCATTAGAAATTCAGAATCTGTGCCCCACCCCACCCTAGACCCACTCAATCAGATCCTGCATTTTAACAAGATCCCCAGGTGGTATGTGTGCATGTTGATGTTGGATATTCAGCGCAGTGGTTTCCAGCCTTGACTGCATATTGGTATCACCTGAGGATCATTACAAACCAAGGCTGGGGCCCCGCCCCCAGAGCTTCTGATATAGTTGGTCTGGGGTATAGTGAGGGCAGGGCTTTCCACTCCAGGTGATTCTCTGGGAATCTTGTTAAAAATGTAGATTCTGATTCAGTAAATCTGGAGTGAAAATGCAAATTCTCAGCAGGGAGTTGAACTGAAAATAACCAATTTGAAGCCCTAGGTGGGGGTACTGGGAGTTTTAAGAGTTCCTCGGGTGATTCTAACATGCAGTCAGGGTTGAGAACCACTGCTGCCCGGCAGCTTTCTTGTAGTTGCAGGAACCTACTGGCTTAGTGACCAGAGAAGCAATTCAACTGTGTTAATGACTGTCTAGTGCTACTATAACAGAAATACCACAAGCTGACGGATTTAACAACGAGAAATTTATTCTCTCACAGTCTAGGAGGCTAAAAGCCTGAATTCAGGGTGCCAGCTCCAGGGGCTTTCTCTCTCGGTGGGCTCTGGGGGAAGGTCCTTGTCATCAATCTTCCGCGGTTGAGGAAATTCTCAGTGCAGAGGCTCCGGGTCCAAAGGACGCACTATTGTCCTAGCTCTTGTTTCTTGGTGGTGTGAGATTCCCCCACCTCTCTGCTCTCTTCTCTCTTTTATATAGCAAAAGAGATTGACTTAAGACACGATCTTGTAGATTGAGTCCTGCCTCATTAACATAACTACGTCTAATCTCACCTCATTAACATCATAGAGGTACGATTTATGACACATAGGAAAATCACATCAGACGACAAGATGGTGGACAATCACACAATATGGGGAATCATGACCTAGACAAGTTGATACATATTTTTGGGGGGCACAATTCAATCTATGACATTCCACCCTTTGTCTCCCCAAAATTCATGTCTTTGTCACATGTAAAACACTATTAACCCCAACATATCATAGCAAAAGTCTTAACTCTAAGTCCAAAATCCAAAAATTCCTCTTCATCTGTGAAATCTAGAATACAAATTATCTGCTTCCAAGTTACAATGGTGGACAAGGTAGACATTTCCATTACAAATGGGAGAAATTAGAGGGAAAGAAGGGCACCAAGCAAGTCAGCAGAACACACTACAATGACTATTTGCATCAAATATGCTCCCAGCAAAGGCTTGAGGAGTTTGACCTATACAGAAATAATAGTAGTCCCAGATATTAAGGAGTTTCCATGGACTGGAAATATTATCTCTAATACTCACCATGTCTTATTGCCCTAATTTAAATTTAAGAAATTGAGCTTCAAAGAAGGTGGGCAATTTTTCCAAGGTCACACAATACAGGAATTTAGGAAAGCTATACAAGGGGAAAATGACAAATTTAAAAGGCTGCTAGAATCCATAGAGAGATAGCAAATAGAAACCAAAAAATTAACAAACTTTCAGAATTAGACAACTCAATAGAAAGTCATAGGAGCAGAACTGAGGCAATGGTAGTCAGAATTAGTGAGATTGAAGATAAAGCACTTGACACCAATTTATCTGAGGAAAAATCAGATAAAAGAATTTAAAAAAATGAGGAAACACTAAGAATTTTGTGGGGCTCTATCAAGAGGAATAACCTACAAGTGATTGGAGTACCAGACTAGGTGGTGGGGGGGGGGACAGAAAATACAGAGAGAATTGTTGAAGATTTACTGGCAGACAACTTCCCTAATATCGTGAAAGATGAGAAGATAGCTATCCAAGAAACTCATCGAACACCACACAGGGTAGATCCCAAAAGAAAGACACCAAGACATATTATAATCAAACATGCCAAAACCAAAGATAAAGACATAATTTTAAGAGCAGCCAGGGATAAACGAAAAGTTACCCAAAAAGGAGAGTCAATAAGACTAAGCTCGGACTACTCAGAAGAAACCATGCAGGCAAGAAGGCAATGGGATGACGTATATAAAACCTTGAAGGAAAAAAATTGCCAGCCAAGAGTTACATATCCAGCAAAACTGTCTCTCAAATATGATGGAAAAATTAGGGCATTTCCAGATAAACAGAAGTTTAGGGAATATTTAAAAACCAAACCAAACCAAAATTACAAGAAATACTAAAGGGAGTCCTTCAGCTGGATAATCAGTAATATCAGATAACAACCCAAGACAAGAACACAGGACGTAACAACCAGATATCAACTTAGAGAGAGAAGTCGCAAAAATAAGTCAAAGCTAAAACACTGAAAATAGGGAAACAGAGACGTCAATATGTAAAAGATGACAACATTGAAACAAAAAAGAGGGACCAAATAGTGTAGTCATAGAACTTTCATATGGAGAGGAAGTTAAGGCAATATCAAGAAATAAAAGATTGATTTAAACTGAGAAAAATAAAGGTAAATATTAAGGTAACCACAAAGGAAACTAACAAACCTACACATCAAAATAAAAAAGAAGAAAAACATAAATACAAAATCAACAACGATGAAAAGAAAATACATAAAGAATAACAACTCAGCACAGAAAATTAAGTGGAACAAAGAAACTGTCCATACTACAAAAAAAAAAAAAATCAAAATGACAGCACTAAACTCATACATATCAATAATTATACTGAATGTAAATGGACTAAATGCACCAGTAGAGACAGAGAGTGACAGAATGGATAAAAAAAGCACAATCTGCCAATATGCTGCCTACAAGAGACACACCTTAGACTCAAAGATACAAACAAACTAAAACTCAAAGGATGGAAAAAAATATATCAAGCAAACAACACTCAAAAGAGAGCAGGAGTGGCAATATTAATCTTTGACAAAATAGACTAAAACAAAATCCACCACAAAGGATGAGGAGGGGCACTATATAATGATTAAGGAGTCAGTACACCAGGAGGACATAACTACAATAAATATTTACACACCCAATGACAGGGCTCCAAAATACATAAAACAAATTCTAACAGCATTGAAAAGAGAGATAGATAGCTCCACAATAATAGTAGGAGACTTTAACACTCTACTTTTGGTGAAGGACAGAACATCTAGAAAGAAACTCAATAAAGACAAGGAAGATCTACATGCCACAATCAACCAACTTGACTTCATACAGAACACTCCACCCATCAGGAGCCAAGTGTACTTTCTTTTCCAATGCACATGGAACATTCTCCAGAATAGACCACATACTAGGCCACAAAGCAAGCCTTAACAGAATCCAAAACATCAAAATATTACAAAGCATCTTTTCTGACCACAAAGCCATAAAACTAGAAATCAATAACAGAAAAAGCAAGGGGAAAAAATCAAATACATGGAAACAACAATACCTTGCTGAAAAAAATACTGGATTGTAGAAGAAATCAAGGAGAGAATAAAGAAATTCATAGAATCAAATGAGAATGAAAACACATCCTACCAGAACCTTTGGGACACAGCAAAAGTAGTGCTCACAGGTCAATTTATAGCAATACATGCACGCATCCAAAAAAAGGGAAGGGCCAAAATCAAAACATTAACCCTACAACTGAAGCAAATAGAAAGAGAGCAGCAAAACAAGCCCTCGGGCACCAGAAGAAATGAAATAATAAAAATTAGAGCAGAAATAAATGAAATAGAGAATAGAGAAACAATTGAAAGAGTCAACAAGACCAAAAGCTGGTTCTTTGAAAAGATCAACAAAATCAATAAACCATTGATCAAACTGACAAAAGAAAAACAGGAGAGGAAGAAAATAACCCAAATAAGAAATGAGATGGGTGATATCACAACAGACTCAACTGAAATTAAAAGAATCATAACAGAATACTTTGAAAAACTGTACTCCAACAAATTTGAAAACCTAGAGGAAATGGACAATTTTCTAGAAACACACTACCTACCTAAACTAACACAAACCGAGGTAGAAAAACTAAATAAACCTATAACAAAAGAAGAGATTGAAGAGGTAATAAAAAAAAAAAAATAAAAAAAAAAAAACTCCCAACAACAAAAAAAGCCCTGGCCTGATGGCTTCACTGGAGAATTTACACTACCTGATTTTAGAACCTATTATACTACCACGGTAGTCAAAACAGCCTGGTACAGCTTCACTAGAGAATTCTAACACCAGTACTACTAAAAGTATTTCAGAGCATAGAAAAGGATGGAATACTCCCAAACTCATTCTATGAAGCCAGCATAACCCTGATACCAAAACCAGGTAAAAACACCATAAAAAAGGAAAATTTCAAACCAATATCCCTCATGAATATAGACACTAAAATCCTCAACAAAATTCTAGCAAATAGAATTCAACAACATATCAAAGAAATAATTCACCATGACCAAGTGGAATTCATACCAGGTATGCAGGGATGGTTCAACATTAGAAAAACAACAATGTCATCCATCACATAAATAAAACAAAAGACAAGAACCACACGATCTTATCAATTGATGCAGAAAAGCCATCTGACAAAGACCAACATCCACTCGTGACAAAAACTCTCAGCAAAATAGGAATAGAAGGGAAATTCCTCAACATAATAAAAGGCATTTATACAAAGCCAACAACCAACATCATCCTAAATGGAGAGACTTTGAAAGCATTCTCCTTGAGAATGGGATCCAGACAAGGATGCTCTTTATCACCACTCTTATTCAACACTGTGCTGGAGGACCTAGCCGGAGCAATAAGGCAAGAAGAAGAAATAAAGGGCATCCAAACTGGTAAGGAAGAAGTAAAAGTATCCCTATTTGCAGATGATATGATCTTATACACAGAAAACGCCAAAGAATCCACAAGTAAACTACTGGAACTAATAGAAGATTTCAGCAAAGTATCAGGATACAAGATAAACATACGAAAATCAGTTGGATTCCTCTACACCAACAAAGAGAACTTCAAAAAAGAAATTATCAAATCAATACAATTTACAATAGCCCCCAAGAAGATAAAATACTTAGGAATAAATCTAACCAGAGACTAAAAGACCTATACAAAGAAAACTACAAGACACTACTGCAAGAAACCAATAGAGACCTACATAAGTGTAAAAACATACCTTGCTCATGAATAGAAAGACTCAACATTGTGAAAATGTCATTCTAACCAAGGTAATCTACAGATACAATGCAATCCGGATCCAAATACCAACAGCATTCTTTAAAGAGATGGAAAAACAAATCACCCACTTCACATGGAAAAGGAAAAGGCCCCAAATAAGTAAAGCATTACTGAAGAAGAACAAAGTGGGAAGCCTCACACTACTTGGTTTTAGAACCTATTATACCACCACGGTAGTCAAAACAGCCTGGTGCTGGGTACAACAACTGAAACATAGACCAATGGGACAGAATTGAGAATCCAGACATAAATTCATCCACCTAGGAGCAGCTGATATTTGACAAAGGCCCAAAGTCCTTTAATTGGGGAAAAGGCAGTCTCTTAACAAACAGTGTTGGCATAATGGATATCCATCTTAAAAAAATGAAACAAGACCCATATCGTACACCATGTACAAAAACTAATTCAAAATGATCAAAGACCTAAATATAAAATCTAAAACAATAAAGATCATGGAAGGAAAAATAGAGACAATGCTAGGAGCCTAATACATGGCCTAAACAGAATATAAACCATAACTAACAATGCACAAATACCAGAAAAGAAACTAGATAACTGGGAGCTCCTAAAAATCAAACACTTATGCTCATCAAAAGACTTCACCAAAAGAGTAAAAACACAACCTACAGACTGGGAAAAAATTTTTGGCTACAACATATCCGATAAGGGTCTAATCTCTAAAATCTACAAGATACTACAACACCTCAACAACAAAAAGACCAATAACCAACTTAAAAAATGAGCAAGGGATACGAACAGACACTTCAACAAAGAAGACATTCAGGCAGTTAACAGATATATGAGGAAATTCTCACGATCATTAGCCATTAGAGAAATGCAAATCAAAACTACAATGAGATACGCTTTCACCCCAGCAAGGCTAGCACTAATCCAAAACACACAAAATAATAAATGCTGGAGAGGTTGTGGAGAGACTGGGACACTTACGCACTGCTAGTGGGAATGTCAAATGGTACAACCACTTTGGAGATTGATTTGGTGCTTCCTTAAAAAGCTAGAAATAGAAGTACCATACAATTCAGCAATCCAACTCCTAGGAATATATCCTGGAGAAATAAGAGCCATCACACAAATAGATATATATACTCCCACGTTCATTGCAGCACTGTTCACAATAGCAAAAAGATGGAAACAAACTAGGTGCCCATCAACAGACAAATGGATAAAAAAATTATGTACATACACACAATGGAATACTACGCAAGGAGAAGAACAATGATGAATCTGCAAAACATCCCACAACATGGATGAACCTGAAAGGCATTATGCTGAGTGGAATTAGTCAGTCACAAAAGGACAAATATTGTATGAGATCACTATCATAAGAACTCAAGAAATGTTTAAACACAAAAGAAAACATTCCTTGATGGTTACGAGGGTAGGGAGGGAGTAAGACTGGAATTCACCAACTAGCTAGTAGACAAGAATCATCTTAGATGAAAGGAAGGACAACACACGATACAGGGGAAGTCAGCACAACTCGACTAAACTGAAAGCTAAAAAGTTTCCTGGACACAACCAAACACTTTGAGGGACAAAGTAGCAGGGGCAGGGGCCTAGGAACCATGGTTTCAGGGGACATCTGGGTCAATTGTCATAACAAAGTTTGTTAAGAAAATGTTCTGCATCCCACTTTGGTGAGTGTCATCTAGGGTCTCAAAAGCTAGCGAGCAGCCATCTAAGATGCATCAATTGGTCTCAACCCATATGGAGCAAAGGAGAATGGAGAACACCAAAGACACAAGGAAAATATTAGCCCAAGAGACAAAAGGGCCACATAAACTAGAGATTCCATCAACCTGAGACCAGAAGAACTAGATGGTGCCTGGCTACCACCAATGACGGCCCTAACAGGGAAAACAACAGAGAGTCCCTGGCGGAGCGGAAGAAAAGTGTGGAGCAGAACTCAAATTCATGTAAAAAGACCAGACTTAATGGTCTGACAGACTGGAGGAACCTCCGAAGCCACGGCTCCTGGACACTCTGTTAATCCAGAACTAAAATCATTCCCGAAGCCTACTCTTCAGACAAAGATTAGACTGGACTATAAAACATAAAATAATACTCGTGAAGAGTGTGCTTCTTAGTTCAAGCAGATACTCAAGACCAAATGGGCAGCTCCTGTCTGGAAGCAGGATGAGAAGTCAGGAAGGGACAGGAGCTGGTTGGAGGGACGCAGGAAACCTGGGGTGGAAAGAGGAAGTGTGCTTTCACATTATAGGGATTGCAACCAGTGTCACATAACAATATGTGTATAAAGTTTTGTATGAGAAATTAACTTGAGCCGTAAACTTTCATTTAAAGCACAATTCAAAAAAAAGTCAGGATATGTCCTTGTTTTTTCCTCTTGCTGCTTTATCTTATTACATATCTTCCCCAGGAAAATGAATGTTAAATAGCCTGGCTGCCTGAATGTGGGGTGGGTGAGAGTTCATAGGGTGAGAGGAGATGGGGGAGAGATCATCAGTTAATATTTCAAAATTCTCATAATTATAAAATTTATCAAACTACATCAGTTCTTTCCTCCATCCAAGGCACTATCCCAGGCTATTTGTTTGGTGTTCGTACTGGTGATGGGTCTTAATTATTAAGTGAGATCTTTCTCTTACAGATCAGCACAAATTGGCATGAAACATATTGAGTCCTTGATCTGGAAGAAAAGGCTATCAATTTATAAATCCCCCCTACGTGGATTCTCACTTCTGGGCCTTGGCCAAAGCCCTATGGGAGCCTAGTCAGGTCAAAGATCCCGTAAAGAGGAATGCCTTTCAGAGGGTAAGTGACTCCTCCCCAGCATCAGATTACAGTTGGGGAGAATGCTCCTTTGAAGCATAGTCCCCAAAACCCTGGAATAATTCCTTCCTGAGATGCGTGTCTTGAATTTAGAGTCTTTGCCTCATCCCAGGAGAAACAGACTCCAAATGGACTCTGCTCCCTGTTTTGAGGACAGGTTTCCTGACTGCTCCACATGAGGGCTTAGCAGTGTACTCTTCCCTTTTCCTTTTGTGATTCCTGCTGAGTTTAGTGGGAGTGGGGATGTAGTACAGGGAAGAAGAGGAAGAAGTAAAGGACTGTATTCAATTTGCCTTGAAAAGACTGTGAGACTTTGAACACACATTTCCCCTCAGCTACTAGGTGAATGACTTATTTAGATAAAAAGAGCACCCACATTTTCTTATTCTTCAGTTTGCTGTTCGGGTAGGGGTTAACAGAAAAATGGCACAGAAATGGAGGTGTGGTATGTAGCATGTTCGTCCATCAAAAATGGGATGCTTTGTAACTCTGGGACTCCTGAACTATTTCTTCATGGGCAAAAGCGAACTTGTAATATCCCCAACCACGTACTTCTTTTCTGTGTTTAATAAATGGTACAAACATACACCCAGCTCTCCAAAGCTGAAACCTTGGAATCATCCTTTTCTTCTCCCTCCTCTACAAGTCACACATCAATTGGACAGCAAATCCTGTTGATTTTAGCTCCTAAATTTCATCTCAAGAATCTATTCCCTCCACTCCAGACTCATTATCCCTGTCTTAGTTCAGAAAGATGTAATTTCCTCCATGGACTAAATAGCTCCCTGTCTTCAGTTTCTCTTGCTTTCCAAGTCACATTTTCATGGACTTATCTTTCTAAAACACATCTATTCAACACATCACTCCTTTGCTTACAAACTTTTGCTAGATCCCCATTATGTACAAGATAACATCTAAATCCCTTAATATGGTTGTCTTAGGCTGGGTTCTCTAGAGAAGCAAAACCAGTGAAGTGTATATATGTGTATATATATATATACATATACATATATAGAGAGAGAGACAGAGAGAGATTTCTCTCCAGGAAAATGTCTCCTGAGGTTGTAGAGGCTGGTAAGTTCCAAGTCCATGGGTCAGGCTGGAAGCTGGAGGCTTCTCCTGACTCTTGTAGCTGCAGGGACTGACTAATCCAAGATCGGCAAGTTACACGGCAGGCTGCTGGCTCACAGGCTACAGAGGCTGACGAATCCTAAGATCAGTAGCAGTTCAGCAGGCTGCTGGCTCAAGGCCTGAGAACCAGTGGTCAGACTATGACGGGATGGATGCAGGATCCAGAGCGAGCAAAATCCAGTAAGCTTTGCCAGAACTTCCATATATATCCTGGAGGCAGGCTACACCCCCAAGGAAACTCCCCTTTCTACTGATTGGCTGCTCATAGAAGATCTCATCATGGATATGATTACATTATTACATAACTGCCAAATTACATCATTACATAATTGCCGAACTACATCATAAATGCCAAATCACTGAGAATCATGGCCCAGCCAAGCTGACACACAACTTTAACCATCACAGTAGTACACATTGCTTTTCATGCGCTCACTGCCTGAACTGGTGCCCTTGTCTCTCACTTCCGCTTCCCAGTCCTCCATCATATCTGATATGCTTCAGCCACAACAATCTTTTCCTGATTGTATGCTTCCATGCTTTGCTCATGCCACGTCCTCTGCCTAAAACAAAACAGCTTTTTCACTCCTCTCAACTTGATAACATCCTTGCAAACCCAGTTCCAATGTCACTTCCTGTGACACATCCTTTTTACTCCTTCAGGCAGCCACTGGGCCCCCAGAGGAATTTAGACAAACCTCAATTCTTTCCTACATCGTACTTTTTATTTGAATGTGTTTCCTCTACTGGACATAAGCTCTTGAAGGGCAGGGACTGTACTTGATACGTAGTGGCTATTCTGTGACATTTTTAATGACTAACTGAGACTGTATCACAACCCAAGTTCCAAAGACACAGAAATCTTTTTCCTATTGCTTTTTTTTTGGAGATAAGCAGTCGGTGTTTCTGCAGTCCCTGATGCCGCTCTTCCTATTTTTCTTTTTATAGGGAACACACATTTCCTCTCAGCTACTAATCACTCCCCTCACCTCTCACCATGATTCTTTCCCTTCTTGGCCATTAAGACGGCACTTTCCCCTGGGAGAGTTCACCACCTGCCTCCTTCTTAGAGAAAATGTCAGGAAGACAAAGCGGGACCCACCCCAAGAGGAGAGGTGGTTCTGCATCATCAATCTGCCCATTTGCAGCTGAACCTAAATATAAATCACGCTGCCGAGGAGGAGGAGGCTGGAAATCGCTCAAGTGGAATCAGATCCAGAGACAACAGACAAACCTAGAGAGAAGGGAAAGAGACGTCAGCGTTAACTACAGAGGCCCCCAAACCCAGGTGTGGATGTGGAGGTCACTCCTAACATTTCCCACATAGGCGGAGGAGTGAAGGCTGTAATGGGGTCACTGAAAGACCTAGCTGGAAAGGGGTGGGGAAAGTGGTTGGCAGCAAGGTCAGAGAGACACACAGTGGACACATTCCAGCCCAAGTACAGACCATGTAGTTCAGAGGACTGGGTTGAATGCCCAGGGAGCTGCCTATAAACTATTAATGGTGTAACTACCAATGGTGCCAAAAAAAAAAAAAAGAAAAGAAAGAAAATTAAAAACCCACAACAAAACCATTTGCTGTGGAATGGATTCTGACTCTTGGTGACCCCATGTGTGTTCAGTGGAACTCTGCTCCATAGGGTTTTCAATGGTTGATTTTTCGGAAGTAGGTTGCCAGGCCATTCTTCTGAGGCATCTCTGGGTGGACTAGAATCTCCAATATTTTGGTAAGCAGCTGAGCTTGTTAACTGTTTACACCACCAGAGACTCCAAGGAATGGTGCAGGACTCTGCTTTTTTAGCTGTTGTGGCTCTTTGAATTGCTGAGGCAACTTAAAATGAGACTCAAGCTCCATTATCTTTGTGGAATCTCAGAAAGGATTTATGGAGAGAATGGTACCTGCCTCAGCAAGGGGTCTAAGATATAGGCATCTTTCATCTAGCTCCAAAAAGGACATCCTGTAAGCAAGGCTTACAGAAGGGAAAGTTTCTGCTTTCACAGTTCACAGGCAGTTCAGCTGCTCCTGATACATCCCCCATGTTGTGTGTCAGGGAAACCTTATCAGGTGAGATGGAATGTGTTAGCCTGCCACTAGGACCCTCATTCTGTTCTCAAAGATGCTCGCCAGGGAGAACCCCTGTGAGATCTTGGCATCTCCTAACTGTCTTCAAATGAGCTTGGAAGAATCTGGGCTTTATGGTTCATGAGTCCTTCTCCATTGTCTAACAACACTGAGTCAGCTCACAAGTACCTAGAATTCTATAGACTCTGAATACCAACCAGGGAAAAGGCAATGCTCTACCCCAAGCAGTGCAACATGTCGACGGGTGGCTCTGTTTAAGACAGAACATAATTCAAGGTATCAAAGGGCAATCTCAGACCTTAAAGCTTAAGTAAGGAGCCCTGGTGGCACAATGGTTAAGATCAGACGCTAACAGAAAGGTCAACAGTTCGAACCCACCAGTGGCTGACAGGAGAAAGACCTGGCTATCTGCTCCAGTAAAGATTACAGCCTAGGAAATCCTATGAGGCAGTTCTGCTCTGTCCTATAGGGTCGCTATGAGTCAGAATCTACTCAAAAGCACACAGCAACAAAAAAACTTAAGTGGGGAGCCCAGAACCCCTTCTCCTACTCAGTTCTGACTGAGGCTACCCTAAGTATAACTTGCATAAATTTTACTGATGAATAGATCTAAAAATGTATTCCATTCTGAATCCAACTCAACATTCCTTATTGGCCAGGCTCCCCAAAGCTGCTCTCTGGAATCTCCAAAGTACAGTCATGTTTCAGCCCAGTTCAGCACCCTGGGGCAGACTTTAACCTTTTTCATCAGGCTCACAAATAAGCCAGAGGCAGAGAAATCTTCTGAGGGCTTTCCTAAACCTAGTTCTCTTGCTGGAAATTGTTCTTACCAGGACCTACTTCTGTTCACAAGTATGGCCCTGTCCTACTTCCATGGCTGCATAAGCTTCCCTACAGAGTTTTCTGCAGAGCATAAAAAGTTTTCTGCAAATGATTTATTCCTTTAAATAATTCTAAGACTCTTTTTCCTCCCTCCTCCACTGCACAACAATTCTTCCTTCTTCAGCAACTGACAGGAAAATGTTCCCTTTGACCCTGCTATTGCTGGACCTCATGGAGCCAACTGGGACCAGCAATCGTGGTGCTTCTGATAGTTTTTCCATTGCCAGCTCTTCAATCTCAGCATATTTAGCCTTTTTCTATCCCCCGTGTAGTTTACTTCCCTGATATCTCTCCATGTTTGCAACAGCCCTGCTTTCCCTACTACTTCTGCTGTTGTTATCAATTTGGAGCTATTATGAATAAAGTTGCTATGAACATTTATTAAGAAAATGCTCTGCATCCCATTTTGGTGAGTGGTGTCTGGAGTCTTAAAAGCTTGCCAGCGGCCATCTAAGATGCATCAATTGGTCTCAACCCACCTGGAGCAAAAGAGAATGAAGAACACCAAAGACACAAGGAAAATAGTAGCCCAAGAGACAGAAAGGGCCACATAAACCAGAGACTCCATCAGCTTTAGACCAGAAGAACTAGATGGTGCCAGCTACCACCAATGACCACCCTGACCAGGAACCCAACAGAGAGCCCCCAACAGAGTGGGAGAAAAGTGGGGTGCAGAACTCAAATCCTAGTAAAAAGACCAGACTTAATGGTCTGACGGAGACTGGAGGGACCCCGGAAGACATGACCTACAGATTCTCTGTTCGCCCAGAACTGAAACCATTCCTGAAGCCAACTCTTCAGACATAGATTAGACTGCACTATAAGACATAAAATGATAACTCATGAAGAGAGTGCTTCTTAGCTCAAGTAGATACGTGAGACTAAATGGGCAGCTCCTGTCCAGAGGCGAGATGAGAAGGCAAAAAGGGACAGGAGCTGGTTGAATGGAGACAGGAAATCCGGGGTAGAAAGGAGGAGTGTGCTGTCACATTATAGGGAGAGCAACTAGGGTCACATAACAATGTGTGTGTAAATTTTTGTATGAGAAACTAACTTGAACTGTAAACTTTCACTTAAAGCACAATTTAACGAAAAAATTTTCCAATAACAACAACAAAAAAAGTTACT
This sequence comes from Dugong dugon, assembly GCA_030035585.1. NCBI lineage: Eukaryota > Metazoa > Chordata > Mammalia > Sirenia > Dugongidae > Dugong > Dugong dugon. The sequence goes on from CM057472.1 coordinate 73,646,944, forward strand.
ATTAACATTCTTAGACAAGACTTTGTGTGGCTATATATTGTCGATTATCTTGGGTAAATATCTAGAAGTGGAATTTCTGGGTCACAGGATTGGTGTATAACTAGATACTGTGAAACATTTTAAATTTTCATCAACAACGTTTGAGAGAGCCCTAATTACCCCATATCTTCACCATCATTTGCTGTTGTCAGTCTTTTTAAGTTTAAGTCATTCTGGTGCGTGTGAAGTGGTATTTCATTGGGGTTTTAATTTGCATTGCTCTGAAGACTAGTGAGAATTTTTTCATATTGTTGTTAAATATCTTCTTCTGTGAAGTGTTTATTCAAGCCTTTTGCCCATTTTTAAAAACTGGGTTGTCTTTTTATTGTTGAATTGCAAGAGTTACATATTTTAGGTACAAGTCCTTTATCTCAAACATATGTATTATAGGTACTTTATCCCAATCTTTGCCTTGCTTTTTCATTTTCTTAAGGGTATATTTATGAGTAAAAGTTTTAAATTTTGATGAATTCCAATATCTCAGTTTTATGGCTATTGTTTTCTGTGCCTAAGAAATCTTTGCTTATCCCAAGTCAAGAAGATATTCTCATGTTTTCTTTTAGAAGCTATATGATCCTAGCTTTTATATTCAGGTTTATGATCCACCTAGAATTAGTTTTTGTATATTAGTGATTCATTTTTCCACATGAAAATCCAGTTGTTGCAATTGAATTTGTTAGAAGAACTTTCTTTTCCCATTGAAATGCTTTGGTATCATTGTCAAAAATCAATTTACCATGTATGTGTGGGTCTATTTCTGAGCTCTCTACTGTGCTCTATTGATACATTTATATCTTCATGCCAATATTGCAAACAGTTAAGCACTCAGCTGCTAACCTTTCAGTTAGCTCGAGTCCACCCAGAGGTGCCTCAGAAGAAAGGCGTGGTGATCTACCTCTGAAAAATCAAACATTGAAACCCCTGTGGAGCACAGTTCTACTATTACACACATGTGGGCACCATGAGTTGGATGAACTTCAAGCAACTGGTTTGTTTTTGTTTTATACCAATATCATACTGACTTGGCAATTGTAGCTCTATACCCGAAGTCTTGAAATCACGTAATTCTCCAATGTTGTTCGTCTTTTTCAAGATTAGTTTGCTATTCTAGACCTTTGAATTTCCGTATACATTTTAGAACAAGCTTATCAATTTCTATAAAAAAATGCCTGGTGGAATTTTGATTGGGATTGCATTGAATCTAGAGATCAGTTTTGGGAAAATTGACATTTTAACAACATTGAGTTTTCCAATCTATAAACATTGTATATCTCTTTCCTTTATTTAAGTTTTTAATTTCTCTTGGCAATGTTTTGTTCAGTTTTATAGTTACTTATGGAGGGAGGGTAAGACCAACGCTCATTACTCCGTCATTACCAGAGCCAGAAACAAATTGCTGATTTTTGTTCTTTAGGTTTAAATGCTGCTCTTAGATTTACCTATCATAATGGCATAACCAGTTTCTACAGAAATGCAACCAGTCTGCAAAGGGAGTCTCATTCAGGGAGGTAGTTCTCTCAGAGCACTTAGAAACCTTGTTCTACTCAGAAGAAGGGTTAGATTCTATTAGTTCAGCCTTAATGTTGAGACAACATTTGCTGTGGGCCACATATCCTAGCTATAGTAAACCCCACAGTGGTCCTTTCTGAATGAGAATATTCTGGTCAGCACCTGGACAGTGTATTCCACCTGGACATGTATTTTATTTGGAGTCATTGTGTTTCTTCCTTGATATCTTCTATTCACTAGCATTTCTCCCTTTTTTTTTTTTTTTATTTTTTTATTTTTTATTTTTATTTTTTTTATATTTTTTATTGTACTTCAGGTGAAAGCTTACAGAGCAAATAGTTTCTCATGAAATAGTAGTACACATGTTGTTTTTTTTGACATTGGTTAACTACCCCACAACGTATTAAGCCTCTAAATTCTCAACCTTTTTTTTTTATGAAAATTACAGATGGCCAAAGATACACCGTTTCAAAATTTTCTACATTCACAGTTCAGTGACATTGACTACGCTCTTCCAACTGTGGCATTTCTCCCTTTTGATTGCCAATGTTTCCCTCTGAGTCTGACCAGCCAAAGCGACCTTTTAAAATGTAAATCAGATCATGTTACTCCTAGGATTAAAATTCTCCTATGGCTTCTGTTTCTTTTGCCTATTGCTATTTCACAAGCTACCTCAAAACTTTGTGACTTAAAATAACTATTTAGTATTTATCATAATTCAGTGGGTCAGCAATTTGGTCTGTGCTCAGCTAGGCAGTAGTGTTGGTCTTACCCGGGCTCACACATGTGGCTGCAGTCATTTGGCAGCTCCATGGAGGCTAAAGAGTCTAAATTAGCTTCCTTCACATATCAGGGACTTTGATGTTGGCTGTTGACCAGGACTTGTTCGTCATATAATCAGTTACTATTTAATAGTCCAGCCTGGGCTTTCTTACATGGTGGTAGAAGCATTTCAAGAAGGTGAAGGTGTAAGCTTCAGGGACCCTTGAGGCTGGAACTTTGGCACTAACAAGTTACTTCTGCAACATTCTGAGGCCAAAGCAAGTCATAAGGTCAGCCCAGATTCCAGAAATGCAGAAATAGATACCACCTCTTGAACAGAGATGCTGAAAAACATGGCACCCATGTATTTCAGTTTCTCACAGCTTCCCATTGCACTTAGAATACAATTCAAATTGCTTGCTGTGTATGCTGTGTATGGCCCTGCATAGTCTAGCCCCTGTCTTTCCCTGAGTTAGTCTATTGCCCATGTCTCCTTGGCTTACTACAAACGTACAGCTTACTCTCACTTCACAGGCTTAATATTTGCTGTTCTCTCTGCCTGGAATGTTCTTCTCTCAGATCTTTGCATGACTGAATTCCATCTTGTCTTTTAGTTCAAATGTCAGTTTCTCAAAGAAGTCTTCCTGGAAAACTTCTCCTCAGTCATTCTTTACCACATTACTCGGTTTTATCTTCATATGGCACTTAGTACTATCAGAAATTATCTTACCCTTTCATTCATTGTCCATCTTCTCACCTTAATTTAAGTACCATGAAAACACAGCCATTGATTCTTCGGTTCACCTTTATCCCCAGTGCCTAGCATAGTGCCTGACAGCAAGAAGATACTCCATAATAATTTGTTGAATCAATTTACCTTACAGTCTTCATCTTTATAGCTCTGAAAGTCCGTATCGCCTTAGAAAACAGTACAAAGGTGAGTAAAAAATGAAATCACCCACTAATTTAGGATTTAAAAAAAAATCTGTAGGCTCTTTTCCTGCAATTAGGAGACATTACCACAAATGGCAGTGAGTGCCTTAATCATTTTGTGCAACTTACTAGGCAAATGCTTTTCCTGAGATTCAAACGGCATTCTTTGCCCAAGTCCACACTAACAGATTTATAATCATTTCTTTTCTATCTTTTTAATGATAAATTATTTAATATACTTTTAAAAATTGCTGACATGAAACAATAGTAAACAGTAAAAGTGTTTATTCTTAGAGAATAAACTTTTTTCTTAGAGGAAACATTTTTTTCCCTGTGTATATATGTATTATTAATCATCATTAAATTTAATTTTTCTGCCATCACTGTATAGTGATTAAAAATGTTCTTTCTAATTTCACGTGAATTCCATCTTGGAGTCACTGTGCCTCCAGGCAGACATGTGAAGCTAGACCTTCAGGCTCGATTTGTATTACAGCCTGCCGATTCCTTGGGTATTTCTACTCCCTTTTCTTAATGCTAGCTCTTTTACTTTTCTCCCCTATATCACAATTAGAAGCAAGAGTAAAAACACCTATTCCTCTGTACTGAAAGTATGGCTCCACCTCAGATTCCACCTAATATAAAGGAAGTAATTTCTATTTCTCTTTACATCAGAGCCAAATATCTCTCTTCATTCAGTTTTCTCACTGGGAGTTCTTTCAACTACTGATTACGTATAATAGGACTTATCTTAGCGAGGCCGTAGCAATGATCCTACAAGAGGCAGTTTATTCTGTTTCCATGATAAGAGTTCCCAAAAACTTTTTCTAAACAGATACAGCTCTTAAACACAAAAAGAAAGCAACATTTATACAGGGCCTCTGATCGGACATTTAAGCCAGCTTCCAAGGGTGGACCTTGAGCCAGCAGAGGGGTCCAGCTGGGAGTCATGTTAAGATCCTTGGGGCCACATTCTCTCCTTGGTGCACATTCCTTCACCAGACACATTAGGTATGTAATAAATGTCTACTGAGTCCTCCACTGGGAGGATCTGGACTTGGGGCATTCCACAACACAGCCACCTATTCCAGCCTCAGGGATAACTTATTCCTTCTTTCTATGGGGATGGCCCATTCTTATTTTTTGCACATTGCTAACAAAACTCTTATCACCCTTCGATTAAATTGGAAGAAAGTCCTAGCTATCTATATCCGAAAAATCATCCATTGAAAACCCTATGGGGCACAGTTATACTCTGACACCCATGGGATTGCCACCAGTCGAGGTTGACTCTAGGGCAACCAGGTTTTGGTTTTAGGTTAAATATCTTTTAAATTATACATGCAATCAGCAGTCATTAAGGTAATATTTTGTATGTAATGAAAGCTCTTTGAATGAATAAATGAAAGAAAGAAAATGACTGTTCAGAGCTTGTAATCTATAAATGTGTTTGTTCGTTTACGTCAGTGTCCTCTGATGTTTTTGGATTGCACACCCCTATTTGGGGCAGTTCTACTCTGTCCTATAGGGTCACTATGAGCCGGAATCGACCTGACAGCAATGGGTTTGGTTTTGGTTCTTATTAGTTAAAAAAAGTGACTCATTAAAATGTACATGTAGTTATGTATAAGTTATTCAAATGTACTGCTGTATTAACGTTTTATGTACCTGAAAAATACATAAAATGTAAATTAAAAAGGATAAAAAACTGATTTATGTAATTATTTTATTCATTAATGGTAAATTTTTTATTGTCATTAAAATATTTTACACGTTATTAGTATAATTGCATAATGTATATTGTGATTAAATATACTTCTTTATATTGTAAAATTTTGGTTTAGCATTTTGTGATATAATCATTCAATGGTCTAGTTCTAAGTTTGGTTTACTTTCTTACTTGGTTTTAATTGTCAGAGGGATTAAAAAAAACAAAACAAACATACTCCATAGATCCAAATGGAAGGCATCCACAATTGTACATGATATTCATTGTTCAATTGTGTTGGCCGTTTAAACAAAGGTTCTTTGGAAATTCAGCTGATACCTTTCTACATTCTCTGCTATCAATATGATTTTCTTGAAAATAAATTGGAAAGTGCTTTTTAAAATATATTTTTAGCAAATAGGTTCAAAATTCATTATATGAGTGATGTCTAAATGTTAGAAGATTCAGTTTCTAGGTTTCTTAGTGTGAAGATACAGAAGTTTTTATGGTTGGTACACAGTGTCGTTCCAGCAAAATCACATAATGATGACAATCTGTTTTCACAATGCTGTCTCCATACCACAAGTTTCTTCTGAAGAGCAGTTACTTTCTCACTCATTGTTAAGTTGCCACTTCTACCTTAAAGAACAGATTAGGTGTATTTATTTATTTTTAATAACTCTACTAACAGTCATTAATAATGCTAGTGGCAGCCACTTGTCATCATTTAAAAGATACATTTAAAAAAATTATCATAAAAGCAAAATCAGCTGTGCATGCTCATGTATGACTACGCTTAAGGACTTTGACACGGATAACCAGTAAACCTCTCTGTGGTACTATTAAAGAAAATGCCTCCTTCCCCATCCCCACCATTGAAACTTAATTCTTAACCCTTCACAGAAACTAAAAATTCATGATAAAAGTTAAAATAATTAGACAAGCCATAACCAGCCTATACGATGCAGACATACAAACTTAGTAAACCAGTCCAAGCCACCTCCCACAGATTAAGTGAAAGACAATCATTTTAAATTTCCCTTTTGGAAAATCCCTTAGCAGTTCGTACTGTATATAAGCTCATCAACAAACTGTGCTCCCTGCTCTCAGATAGGTTTTTTTTTTTTTTCCACCCAATGAAACCTTTTAACTCTGACTTATTATCAGATTTTTCTTTTGACAGTTCAAATGATTTATATGCTGACTCCCCATGTCATTACCAAATAAAGATTTTACTATTTTTAAAATGCTCTTATTTTTTACAAATTAATATCAACCTTAACGTCCTATATTTCTTTATGTCTTTGCTGCTCAAAATGTTATGTGTGGACCACAACCAGCAGGATCACCTGGGAGCTAATTAGAAATGCAGAGTCTCAGGCCATGCCTCACCTACTGAATCAGAATCTGCATTTTATTTCTTATTTTTATTTTTTTAATATATATTTTATTGTACTTCAGGTGAAAGCTTACAGAGCAAATAGTTTCTCATGAAATAGTAGTACACATGTTGTTTTTTGACATTGGTTAACAACCCCACAACGTATTAAGCCTCTAAATTCCCAACCATTTTTTTTGATGAGAATTACAGATGGCCAAAGATACACCGTTTCAAAACTTTCTACATTCACAGTTCAGTGACATTGACTACGCTCTTCCAACTGTGCTGTTATTCTCACTTAAGATGAAGGCTTACAGAAAAAATAGTTTTTCATTTAACAGTTACTACACATGTTGCCCTATGACAATGGTTAACAATCTCACAGCACATCAAGAATATCCTTACTCCACCTTGTGTTCCCTATCACCAGGGGGCTTCCTTGTCCCCTTCTGTCTTCTGGACCTTGTCAGTGGACTATTGTACCTCTTTAGCCTCATTTGTTTATTTATTTATTTATTTATTTATTTATTTTTATTTTATTTAAACACCATTTCAAAACTTTTTACTTACACATTTAAGTGACATTGACTATGCTCTTCCAATTGTGCTGCCATTCTCGCCCAAGATGAAGGCTTACAGGACAAAACAGCCTCCCATTTAATAGTTACTACAAATGTTGCCCTATAGCAGTGGTCAACAATCTCACAATACATCGACAGTGTCCTTATTCAATTTGTGTTCCCTATCATCAGTTTCCTACTCTCCCTCTGCCTTCTGGCCCTTGTCACCGGACTCCTGTACATCGTTAGTCCCATTTAGTTTTACTGGGGTGTCCATTCCCAGGCTTAACATCGAACCTTGAAGGTAACTTAACCTCTGAGCTGAAAGGGTGTCTGGGGGGCCACACTCTCGAGGTTTCTCTAGTATTCTTTAGGCAAGTATATCTGGTCGTCTTCTTTTTTTTTTTTTTTTTTTGGGAGTTAAAATTATGCTCTACATCCTACTCCAGCTCTGCCCAGAACCCTCTGTTGTGATCCTGGTCAGAGGAGTCATTGGTGGTAGCCGGGCACCATCCAGCTGTACTGGGCTCAGTCCCGTGGAGGCCTTGGTAGCTGTGGACCATTAGTCCTTCGGACTAATCTTTTCCTTGTATCCTGTTCTCTTCGTTCTCCCTTGTTCCCGAAGGGATGAGATCAGTGGAGTATCTTAGATGGCCGCTCATAGGCTTTTAAGACCCCAGACACTACTCACCAAGGTAGAATGTAGAGCATTATCTTTATAAGTAGTGTCATGCCAATTGAGCTAGATGTTCCCCGAGATCATGGTCCCCAGAGCCCTCCGTCCAACAACTCAGTCCCTCAGGGGGTTTGGATGTGTCTATAGGGCCTCCATGACCTTTCCTTGTGCAGGTTGTGTTAGTTTCCCCTGTACTATGTACTATCTCATCTCTCACCCAAGTTACCACTTACCTATTACCTATTTAGTATCCCCCCCCCCCCATCCCTGGTAACCAACAAGGATTGTTACATTTTGCATGTGAATTTTTTCATGGGTTTTTACAATAGAGGTCTCATACAATATTTGTCCTTTTATGATTGACTTATTTCACTCAGCATGATGTCCTCCAGTTTCATCCATGTTATGAGATGGTTCACCGATTCATTGTTCTTTCTCATTGCATAGTACTCCATTGTGTGTATGTACCATAGTTTGTGTATCCATTCGTCTGTTGATGGACATCGAGGTTGTTTCCATCGTTTTGCTATTGTGAATAATGCTGCCATGAACATAGGTGTGCATATGTCTATTCGAGTGATGACTCTTATTTCTCTAGGATATATTCCTAGGAGTGGGATTGCTGGATCAAATGGTACGTCTATTTCTAGCTTTCTGAGGAAACGCCATATCATTTTCCAAAATGGCTGTATCATTTTGCATTCCCACCAGCAGTGTATAAGAGTTCCCGTCTCCCCGCAGCCCCCCCAACATTTGTTATTTCCAGTGTTTTTGATTCGTGCCAGTAATGCCGGGGTGAGATGGTATCTCATTGTGGTTTTAATTTGCATTTCTCTAATGGCTAGTGATCACGAGCATTTCCTCATGTGTCTGTTGGCCATTTGAATGTCTTCCTTGGTGAAGTGTCTGTTCATTTCCTTTGCCCATTTTTTGATAGGATTGGTTGTCCTTTTGTTGTAGAGGTGTTGGATTTTCTTGTAGATTATGGAGATTAGACCTTTGTCTGACTTGTACTGTCCAAAAATTTTTTCCCAGTCTGTAGGTTCTCTTTTAACTCTTTCGGTGAAATCTTTTGAAGAGCATAGATGTTTGATTTTTAGAAGATCCCAATTATCTAGTTTATCTGTTGGGTTTTTTGTGTTGATGTTTATGGTTTGTATCCTGTTAATGCCATGTATTAAGGTCTGAAGTGTTGGTCCTATTTTTTCTTCTATGAATTTTATAGTTTGCGGCTTTATATTCAGGTCTTTGATCCATTTTGAAGTAGTTTTTGTATATGGTGTGAGGTATGGGTCCTGTTTCATTTTTCTACAAATGGATATCCAGTTTTGCCAGCACCATTTGTTAAAAAGACTGTCTTTTCCCCATTTGATGTATTTTGGGCCCTTGTCAAAAATCAGGTGACCGTAGGTGGATGGATTTACATCTGAGTTCTCAATTCTGTTCCATTGGTCAATGTCTCTGTTGTTGTACCAGTACCAGGCTGTTTTGAGTACTGTAGCTGTATAGTAGGTTCTCAAGTCAGGTAGTGTGAGTCCTCCAACTGTATTCTTCTTCTTCAGTAGTGCTTTACTTATTCGGGGTTTCTTCCCTTTCCATATAAAGTTAATAATTAGTTTTTCCATCTCTTTGAAGAATGTTGTTGGTATTTGTATCGGAATTGCATTGTATTTGTAGATTGCTTTAGGTAGAATTGCCATTTTCACAATGTTGAGTCTGCCTATCCATGAGCATGGTATGTTTTTCCATTTATGTAGATCCCTTTGGGTTTCATGCAGCAGTGTTTTGTAGTTTTCTTTGTATAGGTCTTTTATATTCCTGGTCAGATTTATTCCTAGGTATTTTATCTTTTTAGGGGCTATTGAAAATGGTATTGATTTCCTGATCTCCTTTTCATCGTTCTCTTTACTGGTGTATAGGAATCCAACTGATTTTTGAATGTTTATCTTGTATCCTGCTACTCTGCTGAATCTTTCTATTAGTTCCAGTAAATTTCTCGTGGAGTCTTTAGGGTTTTCTATGTATAGTATCATATCATCTGCAAACAGGGAGAGTTTAACTTCTTCATTACCAATTTGGATGCCCTTTATTTCTTTCTCTTGCCTTACTGCTCTAGCTAGAACTTCCAGCACAATGTTAAATAGGAGTGGTGACAAAGGGCATCCTTGTCTTGTTCCTGTTTTCAGGGGGAATGTTTTCAGCCTTTCTCCATTAAGAATGATGTTGGCTGTTGGTTTTGCATAGATGCCCTTTACTATGTTGAGAACTTTCCCTTCTATACCTATTTTATTGAGAGCTTTTATCAGGAATGGGTGTTGGACTTTGTCAAATGCCTTTTCTGCATCAATTGAGATAATCATGTGATTTTTTTCTTTCCTTTTATTTATGTGGTGGATTACGTTGATGGATTTTCTAATGTTAAACCATCCTTGCATACCTGGTATGAATCCTACTTGGTCGTGGTGTATTATTTTTTTGATATGATACTGAATTCTATTGGCTAGAATTTTGTTCAGAATTTTTGCATCTATATTCATGAGAGATATTGGTCTGTAATTTTCTTTTTTTGTGATGTCTTTGCCTGGTTTTGGTATCAGCGTTATGCTGGCTTCATAGAATGAATTTGGAAGTGTTGCTTCCTCTTCTATGCTCTGAAATAACTTGAGTAGAACTGGTACGAGCTCTTCTGTAAATGTTTTGTAGAATTCTCCAGTGAAGCCATCTGGGCCAGGGCTTTTTTTGGTTGGGAGTTTTTTTATTACCTTTTCAATCTCTTCTCTTGTTATGGGTCTGTTCAGATTTTCAATATCACTTTGTTGTAGTTTGGGTAGGCCGTATGTTTCTAGAAATTTATCCATTTCCTCTAGGTTTTCAAATTTGTTGGAATATAGTTTTTCATAATATTCTGTTATAATCCTTTTTATTTCAGTTGGGTCTGTTGTAATGTCCCCCATTTCATTTCTTATTTGGGTTATTTGTGCCCTCTGCTGTTTTTCTTTTGTCAGTCTGGCCAGTGGTTTGTCGATTTTGTTGATTCTTTCTAAGAACCAACTTTTGGTTTTGTTGATTCTTTCTATTGTTTTTCTGTTCTCTATTTCATTGATTTCTGCTCTGATCTTTACTATTTCCTTTCTTCCGGTGGTTGTAGGCTTTTTTTGTTGTTCTCTTTCTATTGGTTTGAGTTCTGTAGTTAATGTTTTGATTTTGTCCCTTTCTTCTTTTTTGATATGTGCATCTATTGCTATAAATTGTCCTCTGAGGACTGCCTTTGCTGTGTCCCAAAGGTTTTGGTATGATGTGTTTTCATTTTCATTTGATTCTAGGAATTTTTTAATTCCATCTCTGATTTCTTCTATTACCCATTGATGTGTAAGCAGATTATTATTCAGTTTCCATGTAGTTGATTTTTTTTCCTTGCTCTTTCTAGTGTTAATTTCTACCTTGATGGCATTGTGGTCAGAGAAGATACTGTGAATTATCTCAGCATTTTGGATCTTGTTGAGGATTGCTCTGTGGCCTAAGATGTGGTCTATTCTGGAGAACGTTCCATGTGCATTGGAAAAGAATGTGTACTTTGCAGCGGTTGGATGGAGTGTTCTATATATGTCTATGAGGTCCAGTTGGCTGATTGTGTCCTTTAGGTCTTCTGTATCTTTGCTGAGTTTCTTTTTAGTTGTTCTGTCCTTTACTGAGAGTGGTGTGTTGAAGTCTCCTACTATTATTGTGGAACTGTCAATTTCTCTTTTCAGTGCTGTTAGAGTTTTTTTAATGTATTTTGGAGCCCTGTCATTGGGTGCATAGATATTTATTATGGTTATGTCTTCATGATGGATCATCCCCTTAATCATTATATAGTGTCCTTCTTTGTCTTTTATGGTAGATTTTGTTTTAAAGTCTATTTTATATGAGATTCGAATTGCCACTCCTGCTCTTTTTTATAGTTGTTAGCTTGATATATTTTTTTCCAACCTTTGATTTTTAATAAATTCACATCTTTGTTTCTAAGATGTGTCTCTTGTAGACAGCAAATAGATGGATCCTGTTTTCTTATCCATTCTGCCACTCTCCGTCGCTTTATGGGTGCATTGAGTCCATTTACGTTCAGTGTAATTATTGATAGATGTGAGTTTGTTGCTGTCATTTTGTAGTGCTTTTTTTTGTGATGCTGAAGTTTTCTTTGTTCTTCTTACTCTCTTGTGCTGAGTTCCTTTTGTTTGTGGATTTTGTGTTCATTTCTTTTGTTTTTGTAGGTTTTGTTTTTGTTGAGACTTTATGTTTTTCGTCTTTATTTTTATGAGTTGGTTTGTTAACTTTTTTTGTGGTTACCATGAATTTTACCCTTATCTTTATAATTTTGAAGCAGTCTACCGTTACTTGGTATCGCCTTGCCTTCTTCTCCTTTAGAAGGTTCTATACCTATGCAGTTTGTTCCCTCTTTCATTGTTTTGATGTTGTTGTCATCCTTTGATTGATTTCTCTGATTCCCTGTTGTATATCTTTTGTTTTTGGAAAGTCGTCTGTAGTTCAGTTCCTAGAATGGTATCTGGTTCATGTTAACCTGCATCCTAGGTCCTAGGTCCTGCCTGAGGGCTTAAGCTGTTTGTCCTCAGATCGAAGAACTCCCTTTAATAATTCTTGTAAGTTTGGTTTGACTTTTGCATATTCCTTTAGTTTCTGTTTATCTGGAAATGACCTAATTTCACCATCAAATCTGAATGAGAGTTTTGCAGGATATATTATTCTTGGCTGACAATTTTTTTCTTTCAAGATTTTATATATGTCATCCCATTGCCTTCTTGCCTGCATGGTTTCTGCTGAATAATCTGAGCTTAGTCTTATTGTTTCTCCTCTGTATGTGACTTCTTGTTTTTCACGAGCTGCTCTCAGGATTCTTTGTTTGTCTTTAGTTTTAGCGAGTGTGAATATGATATGTCTTGGTGATTTTCTTTTGGGGTCTCTTCTATATGGGGTTCGTTGAGCTTCTTGGATGACCAGCTTTTCATCTTTCATGATATTGGGAAAGTTTTCTGTCAGCAGTTCCTCAATGATCCTCTCTGTGTTTTCTGTTTTCTTCCCCTGTTCTGGTATGCCAATCACTTGTAAGTTTTTGCTTTTAATTGTGTCCCACATAACTCTCAGGGTCTCTTCATTCTTCTTTGTTCTTTTTTCTGAGTTTTCCTGAAACAGAGTTGTATCCAAGTGTTTGTCTTCAGTTCCACTGATCCTGTCTTCCATGGTTTCAAATCTACTTCTCAGCCCTTCTATGACACCGTCCATTTCTGAAATCTTGTTGTTTATCTTTTGGATTTCTAATTGTTGTTTTTGTATAATTTCGAGTTGTGAATTTATTTTGGCATTTTGTTCTTGCATCATCTTCCTGAATTCTTCCAATTTTTTGTCTGTATTTTCCATAAATTTGTCTATTTTTTCCTCATGTTTGTCAGCTTTTTGCCTCAGTTCTTGGAAAATTCCGAGTATTAGTGATTTGAGTTCCGTATCAGGTACTTCTAGTGAATTTTCTTCCACAGGAGAGTTATCTGGTGTTTTAATTTGGACGCCTATTGGAGCCATCTTGTCTTGTTTTTGTAAATGTTTTGATATTGTTTGCTGTTTTCGGGGCATTCAGTAGATATTTCTCTCGTTTATTGATTGTAGATTTTTTTTTTTTTTCGTTCTTGTGGTACAGCTGGGCAGATCTAGTTGAGGAGGAGCCACTGGGATGGGTTGCTTGTGGCACTCACCGCAGCCACCAGGACGGTCGGTAGTCAGTGCTGGGCAGGTTCCAATAGGGCGTGCCTGCACCGCTTGGTGATGTGATGTCTAGTGCACGGTGCAGGTAGGTAGGGTGCAGCGGGAAGATGGTTATGTGTGAAGCTAAGCTGGATATGGGAGAGAGGAGAGAGGAGGAGGAGCAAAAAGCGTACAAACATAAAAGAATGCTAGGGGAGCTTGTCGTTGGAATGTACAGATGAGAGACTATGGGATGGAGGAAACCAGAAGGGGGAAGAGAAAGAAAAGGAAAGAATGACCAAATAAAAATCAGAAAAGTTAAAAAACTGCAAAGTTCCCAGGGATCCCACCGATGCAGCTATGAGGTCTGGGGGAGTCGGTCTCAATTTTCACAGCTCAGCCTGGCCAGAAGGTACAGAGGCATACATCGCCTGGTATTCAGGGATCAGAAAGAGAAGGAAGAGATAGAGAGACAAGAAATTAAGCAATGAAGAAAGACAAAAGAGAAAAAGAGGTAAAATATGACAAAACTAATCAAAAAAGGAAGAAAAATAAAATTGAGAAAAAAAAAAGGGCAACACCAGCAGTCAGTGCCTACAAATGGGACCCAGAGAGCCCCCACTCAGGGGCGCGAATTCCAAGAAGCCGATAGTCTCGGGGTTAAGTGACCGTGGCCACGGGAAGCAGAGGGGTGAACGAACAAAGGTCCCCGGATCCCACCCACGCGGGAGCCCAGACCTAGAAACAGCCACACGCCCGCACGCAGCTCTACAGCCCCGCAGGAGAGAGCAGAGACAGCACTCGGAACCAGGCACCCAGGCAAAAGGAGGGGGAGGCGGCAGAAAAAGGTTCGCTAGGTGCCAGCAAACGGCTCCCAGAAAGCCTCCAGCCCGGGCGCGCGGAATCCAAGCACTGGCGCCCCCCAGCTCAGGGACTCCGGCCACGGAAAGCAGAGGGGCGAACGAACAAAGGCCCCAGGATCCTACCCACGCGGGAGCCCAGACCTAGAAACAGCCACACGCCCGCACGCAGTCCTACAGCCCCGCAGGAGAGAGCAGAGACGGCACTCGGAACCAGGCACCCAGGCAAAAGGAGGGGGAGGCGGCAGAGAAAGGTTCGCTAGCTGCCAGCAAACGGCTCCCAGAAAGCCGCCAGCCCAGGCGCGCGGAATCCAAGCACCAGCACCCCCCAGCCCAGGGACCCTGGCCACGGAAAGCAGGGGATCCCCAGCTGAGGCGGAGAGGGGTGGGTGGTGGGAGAGCGCGCACCGCAGTTTACCGGTCGTTATGTCTCCGACCAGATGCTCTGCAAGGCTGCTCTCCCGTTTGCTGGTCTCCGATAGGAATCCAAGATGGTGGATCCGCGCTGCGTTAGCTGGTAAGGAATCTCTGCCTGAGTCTCTCCTCGCTCTCCATTCTCTTTTAGTATTCTCACTCCGTTTGGTGTTTGGCTGAGTTCTTTATCTCTTCATTTGGTGTTCTAGGGTTTCAGGATTGTTGATTCTCTGTTAGGCTTAGTTTTTCGGATCTTTGCTGTGGAGGGACGGCGTGGTGTTTCTGCCTAGAGCGCCATCTTGCCTTGGATCGCCCAGAATCTGCATTTTAATAGGATCCCCAGTTGATTCATACACACATTCAGGCTTAAGAATACTGCCCCATGAAATTCTAGCTTCCACTTCTTTGCTACACTAGCTGGTTTAGGAAAAATGAAACAAATTAATTGTACAAATGGAGCAACTCTGTTACCTGACTTCAGAATCCTTTTTTTCTCTAATCAAACCACCTGCTCCAGCGGTGGTAACACTCACTTATTTTTCAAGAAGTTATTTTCTGTGGAAAACATATATTCTCTAGTACCTCTTTCTTTTACCAAAAAACAGAATCCATTGCCCTGGAGTCGATTCCAACTCAGAGGAACCCTATAGGACAGAGGAGAACTGCCCCATAGGGTTTCCAAGGAGCAGCTGGCAGATTTGAACTGCTGACCTTTTAGTGAGCAGCCCAACGTTTAACCACTGGACCACCAGGGCTCCCCTCTTTCCTTTAGTGACTCACAAAAAAAAAAAAAAAATGTTGTTTATGTAGTTCATTGTCAAAACAGAACCTAGCAATACCATTAACTTAGACATAATAGAAACCTCTGGACTTTCACCCCCAACGGATAACAAACCTTCCACTCTGTGGTACTTGTTCCATACTCACTTTTTCTAATCTTTAACAATGTTTTCTATGCATCTTTTAGTGCTATTTGCTGACAGAGGAATACATTTTAGTTTGCTGCCATATTCTTTTCCTCATCTGATTTCAGCAATTTTTACCACAGAAGGAAGAAAACAGAAGGCAAGTACATGGCTTTTACTTCGGCTTCCAAGTAAGAAATCCTTAAAGATGCTTCTAATCATTTATTGTTTGTTGTTGTTAGGTGCCATCGAGTTGTTTCCAACTCATAGTAACCCTATTTACAACAGAATGAAACACTACCCAGTCCTGTGCCATGCCCACAATCGTTATACTTAAGGCCATTGTTGCAGCCACTGTGTTAATCCATCTCATCTTGGGTCTTCTTCTTTTTCACTGACCTTGTAGTTTGCCAAGCATGATGTTCTTTTCCAGGGACTAGTTCCTCCTGATAACATGTCCAAAGTATGTGAGACAAAGACTTGCCATCCTTTCTTCTAAGGAGCATTCTGGCTGTACTTCTTCCAAGACAGATTTGTTCATTCTTCTGGCAGTCCATGGTATATTCAATATTCTTTGCCAACACCATAATGCAAAGGCATCAATTCTTCTTTGATCTTCCTCATTCATTGTACAGATTCAATGCATATGAGGCGATTGAAAACACCATGGCTTGGGGCAGGAGCACCTTAGTCCTTAAAGTGACATCTTTGCTCTTTAATGCTTGAAAGAGGTCTTTCACTGCAGATTTGCCCAATGCAATGCATCGTTTGATTTCTTGACTGCTGCTTCCGTGGGTGTTGATTGTGGAGCCAAGTAAAATGAAATCTTTGACAACTTCAATCTGACTCTGCGTATTCCTTCCATCTTTTGATGCTTCCTGCGTCATTCAATATTTCCCCGTAGAATCTTTCAACATTGCAACTTGAGTCTTGATTTTTTTCTTCAGTTCTTTCAGCTTGAGAAATGCCTGATACGTTCTTCCCTTTTGGTTTTGCAACTCCACGTCTTTGTACATTTCATCATAATACTTTGTCTTTTCAAGCTGCCCTGTGAAATCTTCTGTTCAGCAATTTTACTTCATCAATTCTTCTTTCACTTTAGCGATTCTACACTCAACAGCAAGCTTCAGAGTCTCTTCTGACATCCCTTTTGATCTTTTCTTTCTTTCCTGTCTTTTCAGTGACCTATTGCTTTCTTCACATATAATGTCTTTGATGTCATTCCACAATTCGTCTGGTCTTCAGTCATTATTGTTCAATGTATCAAATCTATTCTTGAGATGGTGCCTAAATTCAGGTAGGATACACTCAAGGTTGTACTTTGGTTCTCGTAGACTTATTCTAATTTTCTTTCAGCTTTAACTTGAACTTGCATATGAGCGATTGGTGGTCTATTCTGCAGTCGGCTCCTGGCCTTGTTCTGATTGATAATATTGAGCTTTTTCATCGTCTCTTACTGCAGGTATGGTTGATTTGATTCCTGTGTATTCCATCTGGTGAGGTCAATGTGTATAGTCGTCATTTATGTTTGTGAAAAAAGGGTATTTGCAATGAAGAAGTCGCTGATCCTGCAAAATTTTATCATGCGATCTCCAGCATCATTTCTGTCACCACGGCCATATTTTCCAACCACTGTTCCCTCTTTTTTGTTTCCAACTTTCGCATTCCAATGCATCTTGATTACATATTTTATCAATTTCAGACTGGAAAAGTTGGTAAAAATCTTCAATTACTTCATCTTTGGCCTTAGGGGTTGGTGTGTAAATTTGAATAATAGTCATATTAACTGGTCTTCCTTGTAGGCCTATGGGTATTATCCTATCACTGATAGCATTGTACTTCAGGATAGATCTGGAAATTTCTTTCTGATGATGAATGCAACAACATTCCTCTTCAATTTGTCATTCCTGGCATAGAAGACCATGTGATTTTCCAATTCAAATTGGCCAATACCAGTCCCTTTCAGCTCACTAATACCTAGGATATCGGTGTTTATGCTTTCCATTTAACTTTTGACAATTTCCAATTTTCCTAGACTCATACTTTGTACCTTCCATATTCCTATTATGAATGGATGTTCGCAGCTGTTTCTTCTCATTTTGAGTCGTGCCATATCAGCAAATGAAGGTCCTGAAAGCTTGACTCCATCCACGTAATTTAGGTCGACTCTTACTTTGAGGAGGCAGCTCTTCCACAGTCATTATTTTGAGTGCCTTTCCAACCTGAGGGGCTCATCTTCTTGCTTTGTATCAGACAATGTTCTGATGCTATTCATAAGGTTTTCAGTGGCTAATTTTTTCAGAAGTAGACTGCCAGGTCCTTCCTGCTAGTCTGTCTTAGTCTGGAAGCTCAGTTGAAACTTGTCTACCATGGGTGAACCTGCTGGTATTTGAAATACCAGTGGCATAACTTCCAGTATCAGAGCAACACACAAGACCCCACAGTACAACAACTACAGACGTGTAGGGATTCATTTTTTAGTGACATTTTAAACAATTCTGGATTGAGTATCACATTATTTAAAATGTTGCTGAGGTAATTATAGAAGTTTGAATTTGTGTTCTGAATGCTTAACTTTTGTATGTCCTGCTAATCATGATGCCTTCCTATTACTTTAGGCATAACTTCAGGCACAACACATATTGGGGCAAATTAATGACTGTAATGAGAATAGACCACCACCCACCTGACAGTTTGTTGTATTGTGGTGGCTTGTGTGTTGCTATGATGCTGGAAGCTATACCATCGTTTTTTTCAAATACCAGTGGGGTCACCCATGGTGGACAGGTTTCAACTGAGCTTCCAGACTAAGACAGACTAGCAGGAAGGACCTGGCAGTCTACTTCTGAAAAAATTAGCCACTGAAAACCTTATGAAACACCACAGAATATTGTCCTATATAGTAATGGAAAATAATCCTAGCTTGGAAGGCACTCAAAATACAGAGTCACTGCAACAATAGACTCAAGCATACCAATGATTGGGCAAATGGCACAGGACTGGGCAATGTTTCATTCTGTTGTACATGGGTTTGCCATGAGTGGAAGCCAAC
The DNA here is from genome assembly GCA_030035585.1 of Dugong dugon. Lineage (NCBI taxonomy): Eukaryota > Metazoa > Chordata > Mammalia > Sirenia > Dugongidae > Dugong > Dugong dugon. The sequence continues at coordinate 73,665,473 of CM057472.1, forward strand.
TTGACAGCAATTAACAACAAATGATAGTGAATGTATGTATTTGAAATAATCTTCTTCATTTCTTTTCTTTTGGTTGACTTCTCATCAGAAGTGTGATGGTTAAGATTGTGTGTCGACTTGGCTAGGCCATGATTCTCAGTGTTTTAGCAGTCACATAATCTGATCAGTTCCCTGTTGAGATTTGATATGTGTTCACCCCCATGATGGGATCTGCTGTGAGTAGCCAATCAGTTGAAAGGGAGCTTCCTTGGGCTTGTGGCAAGGCTCAGGGGCTTCTTGCTAGTGCTAGATCCTGCAGCTGGCTCCTGTTCATCTGACCTCTGGTTTTTGGGACTTGAGTTAGTAGCTTACCTGCGGTCTTGTCTGCTGATTTTGGGATTCATCAATCTTCGCAGCCTGTGAGCAAGAGCCCTGCTCTCTGACTTTCCAATCTTGGGTTCACCAGTCCCTTTGGCCACATGAATCAGAAGAATCCTCTGTCCTGACCCATGGACTTGGGGCGTTACGGCTTCTACAACCATGTAAGCTATTTCCTTGATATAAAGCTCTCTCTATGTAGGTATATATTTATACGCTTTAATGGTTTTGCTTTTCTAGAGAACCCAGTCTAAGACAAGAAGCAAACACTGTTTTTCCTCAAGGAAAAACACTGTTTTTCCTCTTGTGGTGGGTGAGTGGTCACCTTGATCGTTCCTGCTTGGTCCATTTGTGCAAATCTTTAAACCACAATTTGTTTGCAGAAAACTTTTAAAGCCATGTGACCATTTTCTGAGAGTTCGTTTAGTTAAAATTAGTAATATATTCCATAAATGCACTTGACAGGGAATACCTCACATTACATCAAAGTGAAAGGAAGGAGGCCTCACGTGGAGACCCTGATTTATGTATGTGTGACATCCACAGGTGATGGCCATGTACATCTCTGCCTGGTGTTTATAAAACTCTCAGTAGCGTGCTTTTGTCCTGCTCCAGAAGCAGAAGAGAGTTATTTATAGAATGATTCTGCCTAAAATTGAGAGGAGGGGGAAGGACAGGTGATAACTTTTTGGGATGTTCCAGGTAGGTAGGGAGCATGCTCCCTATCATGGAATCACTTTTCTGCTCCCTCAACCGGCCTTTCAGTTTTTGTTTATGTGCTGTTAGCCACTGGAAACCTGACTTCATTGACCCAGGAGCCCATCCCTTGCTCTTCTAGCTGTCTTGTCCTCATTTTCCCAGGCACTTCTCTCTTCCCCACCTCCCATGCTTTAATTAAACTCATTCACAGCCCAGTGCTCTTCTCTCATGAACATTCTTTGGAAACAATACCCATTCAAGTCGGTTCCAACTCATAGCAACCCTATAGGACAGAGTAGAACTACCCCATAGGGTTTTCAAGGACTGCTGGTAGATTAGAACTGCCGACCTATCCGTTAGCAGCTAAGCTTTTAACCACTGCACCACCAGGGCTCCTTGGAGAGAATGGTGCTTATTTTTGCCCACGATCAGATTCCACCTACTCTGCTGAGGTGATGGTGGAGAACTTTCTTTTCCCTTTTCTACAAAAGCAATAAAGCTGACTTTACTGTCGTTAAGTTTTATAAGGCATCGCTGACCCTATCATGAAGTGTTCTCATCTAGACTGCTTTATTCATTAACCACAGTCGAGTGTTAACCTTTTCAGACATAAATAATACAGCAGCACCTTGGCCTGCACACAAGTGGAGGGAATGCCCGGGCCGTTAATTTGTATTTTTCCCTTGGATGCTTGCAAACTGCCTTTTCTGCTTATGTTTGACAAAATGTCAAAACTGTCTTCCTTTTTGTGTGTGTTAAGAAAAAAAGAAGATCATATTCAAGCTTTATTAATGCAAGGTAACACCTCACCTATTATTGGTTTTGTCCTCTGGAGTTAGTTAGACTTGGCAACAATCTTCGTGTGTTTTTTTTTTTGTTTATATTTAGGGATTTTGTGATTGTTAAACAAGTCCATACAAAGAGGGAACATTTACCATGAATACACTCAAGCCAACTCCTCACCCAATATAAAGCTCCTGACTTGTCCCCTGGGGGTCAGAGTAGAGGAGGGGTCATTTGGCCCCAATCCTTCATCCTGCCCTGAATCCATGCCCTCTTCCAGTTAACATTGCATTATGGGTGGGATGACTTGACACTGGGCTCATCCATGTGATAGTCTTTGGTTACTAGGCTATTAGCAAGCATGACACAAGCAGTGTATGAAAATGGGCTTGGGCATTGGTGTATCTCTGCTATCACCATGAGAAGGACAAGTCCGGGCTAGCCCACCAGTCCCAGGATGAGGCTGAAAGATATGTGGAGCACAGCCCAGTCACGCCAGTCACCCCAGTGAGGCTCATCTAGTTTAGCTGAAAGTCATGGAATCCCAGACACTGAATGAGTCCAGCCAAGATTAGTGGCAAACTTAGAAGCCCCCCAGTTGATTCCAGAAGTGAGAACATAAACATTTATTGGTGTTTGCACCTGGAGTCTTGTGGTTGTTTGTTAACTGACACTATGTCTGTCCTATTGTCTAAGTCAGTCCCTCCCACTGCACTCTGGACCCCAGGCAACACCCCCCACCGGCCCCAGTGACCCTCTAACCACCACCTCTTCCACCTCCTAGCTCAACAACAGCTTTCCTCCCTATTGGCTATTTCTCACCAGCATTTAAATCGCCTCAAACCTCACCTGTCATTTAGTACCTAAATAATTGCCTTCTCTTTTATCATTCTCCTCTTTCACTTGTACCACATCCTCATCTCCCTCCTCTCTTCAAATGTAGAACCTTGAATGATTTGTTCCTACTCCCAGATTCCACTTTTCCACCTGCCATTCACTCTGCAACCCACTGCAATTTTTTGTCCTCCTTATCACGTCACTAAAGCTGCTCTTACCCAGGCCACAAATGACCTTCTTGTTATTGAACCTAATAAGTATTTTCAGTTCTTTTTCTTCCTTCTCTCCCTCCCTTTCCTTCCTTCCTTCCCTTCCTTTCTTCCTTCCTTCTCCCTCCCTCCCTCTTTCCTTTCCTTCCTTCCTTCCTTCCTCTTCTTCTTTTTTGGTATGACCTCTTTGAAGCATTCGACACTTTTGACAATCCACTAATTCCTAAAGCCTCTCCTCCATGGCCCCTCTAACATTGCAGAGTCTAGGTCTCCTACTTCCCTGCTGATCCTCAGGCTACCCATGGACTCCTCATCCTCATTCCATCCCTTCAGTATTGGTTGGTTCCCTAGGACTCTGTTCTAGAATCTCTGCTCTTATCCCTCTTCCTGGGATAATCTCATCCAAATCTCACTGCCTCCCTTACTAACAACAGGCAGATGATTCTCAATTCTCTAGGTCCAGCTAGTTTCTTGTCCTAAGATCCACACACATATATCTAAGAGTCTGTTGGATATCCTACAGGCAAACCTCAGCTGTCTAAAATTTAATTCATTATCATTTCTTTTAAGCCTCCTCTTCTCCTTGTGTGTTCACTATCTTAGTAAATGGCACCACCTCCTACCCAGTAGCACAGCCAGAATCCTCAGTATTATCCTTAGTTTCTCCCTTTCTTCCTCTTCCAAATTCAACCTATTGTCAAGTTCTGTTAATTCCACCTTCCTAACATATCCTCAAGGGGCGGTGGTGGTTGAGTGGTAGAATTCTTACCTTTCATGCATGAGACCCAGGTTTGACTTAGCCAATGCACTTCAAGCACAGTCACCACTCGTCTGTCAGTGGAGGCTTGTGATTTGCTCTGATGTCAAATAGGTTTCAGCAGAGCTTCCAGACTAAGACAGACTAGGAAGAAAGGCCTGGAAATCCACTCCCGAAATCAGCCAGTGACAATTCTATGGATCACAATGACCCTATCCTATTGTTCATGGGGTCACCGTGAGCCAGGGCTGATTCAATGGCAGCTAAAAACAAAACAACGTATTTTTAGTCTTTCCACTTCTCTCCCACATCAGCTACCTTAGTTCAGGCCACTTTTATCCTTTGACTTGATTACTACTTTACTAGGTTCCTAACTTGCCTCCCTATCTCCAATCTTTTCTTTCTCAATCCATTCCCCACACTGCTGTCAGAGTCTAAAATGGAAATATGATCACATCATTCCCCTGCTTGGAAACTTTTAATGTCTTCCAATTGCCAGGAATGACAGAGGCTCTTTGTGATCTGTATCCCTGTTTACCTTTACAGTTTTACCTACTGACATCCTCATCCTTGAGCTAGCTGAAGCCTTAAAGAGCTACTTGCAGTTGCTCAGTGACACCCTGCTTTCTCTCTCTTGCAGCTTTTGCACCCTTGTCTCCATCTGCCTGGAGCAAACCACAACCCAGCCTCACCCTGCTACATCAGGTAGGAAGCATTCCTGCATCCTCTACATGCATTGGCACAACACTCTCTGCTTACCTCATCACTTACCCCATCCCCTAGCACTCAATGACCTCTTCCCTAGTCTATCATATATGTGTAAATTCCTTGAGGCAGAGATTGTGTCTTGTTCATCATTCCACATTTGAGAGCATAGTAGGTGCTCAATAAACACTGGCTGAATGAATGACTGAGAAAATAAGCAAATAAATTAAAATGCACGTGAACTACAGACCTCTTACTGAAAGTTCCTTTGCCTTGTATACTGTAGAGCTCAGACCTTTTTGTTCCTCAATGATTTTTTCCTCTCCCCTATCATCTACAAATGGATTTTGTCCTTAATTTATTGGAACTCTCTTGAGAGCCTATAAAAATGTCTTCAATTCCTTTTACTAGCTATCTCAGAGCAATAAGCTTCTCAAGTTTCTTGTCTCTAATGGCTGCCATACGGGGACATGATATGCTAATGCTCGCTTCAATAAGCCGAAGTTACTGTTAAAGCAAACTGAACTACCTCCAGCTCACCTCCCATTTGGAAGTGCCCACTAAAATTGATTCTGTGAAATAGGCTTTTAAAAAATATCCTCCTTAAGGAGAAAATATAAACAGGGGAGGGCTGTTAGCTCAGAAAACACAGGCTGATTTGGAGACCCAATTTGTTTCCCTTGAGTGAACAGGAGGTAATGATGCCCATTGGCACAGTGCAGCCTCAACCTGCTCTGTCCACACTAATGGACTCGGAGTTCTCGAAGAACCTGAAGAAAAGATGACTGTAATCTCAGCTTTGAATGACTTGGGGAGTGACCCAGCTCTGACATGGGCACAATTCATGCGCTGTGTGATGGTGGTAACAGTGCATAGCAGCATGGTAGCATGAAATGTCTTGTGCACTTGTGCCATATTCTCAGTGATAATAAATCAGAGGATCACAGTTCTGCATCTGAAAAGTTTCTTATGACTACATTAAATCTGGTGTTGCTACTACAGGATTATATTAATTTATATATGTATGTGTATCCATATATCTTTATCTATACCTATACCCATATATAATTTCCACCACCCATCTGTCAGTTTGTCATATTGTGGTTTGCATGTTGCTATGATACTAGAAGCTGTGTCACCGGTATTTCAAATACCAGTAGGGTCACCTATGGTAGACAGGCTTCAGCAGAGCTTCCAGACTAAGAAAAACTAGGGAGAAAAGCCTAGCAATCTACTTCTGAGAGTTAGCCAGTGAAAACCCTATGGATCATAACAAAATATTGTCCAATATAGTGCTGGAAGATGAGCCCCCTAGGTTGGAAGGAACTCAAAATACATAGTGGCCAAAACGGTGGACTTAAGCATAAGATTGCCAAGATGTGCAGGACTCGGCAATGTTTAGTTCTGTTGTACATGGGGTCACCATGAGTTGAAGGTGTTTTGACGACAACTAACAATAATAATTTATCTTCTGAGCCTTCTGTTTAGTATCTTCTAAGACTGTAAACAGTACACAGCCCCAGACTGAGCATTTTCCTGCATTCCCATTTGGAGTCGTACTGGGAGTCAAGGGTCCTGGAATAACAGTCAGAAAAGTACTTCAAGGCTTGAACTCAGTTTCAAAATGGGGAGGAAAGCTCTGACTCTTTAAGTTCTGTCAGTAGACTTCTTTGTGGTCACCCAGCCAGGTAGCTTCCTTGAACCCCAATCACTCACATCTACCACTACGATGAAACATGTTCCCAGAGAACTTAAAACATAACCTTGATGATAATGCAGACAGATGGGCAGACAGCATGCAGCATCAGTGAGCACGTGAAGGCAGCAAGGCTCACCACAAACACAGCCCTAGGCAAGGTTCCTGGAGGAAATCCCAGGTGGGCTCTGGACTGGTGATTTGAGGCCGTGAGACATCAATTGCTCTTGCAGGTCTGATATTTTTTTGTGCCAGCTATGTTTTTCTTTTTCTTTTTTTAACAAAGAAAATAACTATTGCCATGTCAATAGGGTGAATCAAATACTGTGGAAAAACACATTAAGCAATTGAGAAAATTGTTTAGATGAGAAAGTATGGACTACAGCGGAGAAGCAGAGCTAAGTTATAAAGAATGGGTCCATTAGAGAGTCAGCGAACATCTCCCAGCCTCAGAACCAGCAAGCACGTATCATTCCCCGCCGCCCCACCTTCCCACACTTGGGGACAGAATCTGCTTTCATAATCCCTGCCAGACCTTTTGTTTTCAGTCTGAAGAAGTTGAATTCAGTATGTACAAAATACTAATGTTTTCTCTTCAGTCATAAAGATCATAAGAACATAGACAAGGGGCTTCTAACCACTTCATAAGGCAGTGGAGTCTCCAAATTGTTGATTACACACCCCTATCAGTTGAAAAATTTATATTTATTTATTTATACATTGTATGCATGTACTACTATAATAATATAGCATGCACGTGATAAAGTGTACACAAAAAGCAAAAGTTAAGAAACGTATGAGATAAAACATAAAAATAGACGTTCTAACTCAGTATTTTCTTCCCACATCCTAGTAGATTGCCTTCCACTCCTGTTGTTATGAGGATGAGTTCCAACCAAGGGAAGAGACTGCTTCAATTACTCACATTCGGGTTTACAGAGAACAAAAGTTCAATCAGGAGAGTGAGATGCTGATAAATTCTTCAGAGAAGGGATTTTATAATACAGAGATGTGGATTTCCATTTCTGAAAATATGGTGGAGTAGAAATTGTGAAAACTCTTCCACCCTAAAATAAACAAACAAGCCAATAACACAATAAACTTAAAATACTGAATAAACTCTTTAAAAAATTTAGAACCATTGAGAAAGTAGAGAAAGTTTCAGAGTGTAAAAATAAAGTGGTTGTGGAAGCCAGCAGCTGCTCTCAAAATGTTTGTTGGTTCCTATCATCCAGAACAGAGGTCAGCAAACTAGTCTGGCCCTCTGCCTTTTTTGTAAATAAAGTTTTACTGGAACACAGCATGTTCAATGTTTACATCTTGTTTATGACTGCTTTTGTGCCACCATGGCAGAGTTGAGTAGTTGTTACTGAGACTGTATGGCCCACAAAGCCTAAAATAATTACTATCCTGCCCTTTAAGGAAACATTTGCCAACTCCTGTTCTAGAGTTGCGCACATATCCAGGCACTGGATCCATGCAAGTGGAAAGTTGAATGGCAGAAATTTCCTACATGATATACCCTCAGCAACCAGATAGACCAAAAAAAAAAAAAAAAATCTGCCTAACAAAGGGAGCAAACAAGAAAACTTGTCTGTCTCTGCTTTGACTTGGAAAGGGTGACAAACCTCCCCCAACTATTTGTATCCACAGGCCTTGTTATTAGGTGCTATCAAGTCGGTTTCTACTCATAGTGATCCTGTGTACAACAGAACAAAACACTGCCTGGTCCTGTGTCACTCTCACAATCATTGTATGTTGGAACCCACTGTTACAGCTACTGTGTCAATCCATCTTGTTGAGGGTCTTCCTCTTTTTCTCTGACCCTTTACTTTACCAAGCCTGGTGTCCTTCTCCAGGGACTGATCCCTCCTGATAACATGTTCTAAATATGTGACCAAGTCTCACCATCCTTGCTTCTAAGGAGCATTCTGGCTGAATTTGTCCAAGAGAGATTTGCCCATTCTTCTGGCAGTCCATGGACCTGCTCCCATGCAAATTTAGGACTTGCATTCACACTTCCTGTATATACCAAAAACCACTAAGATTAATTAATGAGAAATTCATTGAAAACTGCCTAGTGTTGAAATTGCCCCTGACATTTGACAGGTGCAAATCCTCTCTGGTGGGACACACTTCAACACCATGGGTCTCCTGGGATTCCCACAGATAAAGTCCAGAGAAACAGAAGATATGGAGGACAGAGTAAGAAGGTCAAACAAAGATCTAACTGGTGTTCCAGAGAGGTAACATACAGAAAGGAAAGAGGCTACATTGGAAGGATAAAGGGTGAGAATTGTCCAGATTTGGAATCACAACAAATCCCAAGCAGGATAATAAAAAGAAATCCACACTTAGACATATTGTAGTAAAATTGACTTAATGCTAGAGAGGAAACAACAGTTAACTGACATCCCCCTCAACAACGTCCCCTCCCCTCCCTTCCCCTCCCTTCCCCTCCTTACCTCTCTTTGAGAGCTCCTTCCTCATTTTCAGTTCTCAATCACAATACTGCGTATGAGGAGTATCACAAGTAATTTCTACATGAAAAGATACTCCTCTTCATTCTCCACTGCTCATACACACTTCATGGCTTCCTTCCTACTGCTAGTCCCCATCTTCTAGAGATATCTGGAGGGGTTAGATATATTTCTTCTCTCTCTTCTTATGTCTTTGCAGATGTGGCATTAAGGAGCTACTGACAAGCTGTTCTTTGTCTTTTCCTCATGGGCTGCCTGCACTAGATGTTAAAAATTAGACCCCATCCAGATATAAAGGAATCTCAAATATAGGGCCATTTCCTGGGCTCCCAAGGAGGCAAGGACAGAAAGGTCTGCTACCTTGACATAATAAAGAAAAGTCCAATGCCCTTTGTTTTCCAACCAGCCTGACACTCATGCCCATTTACAGTACTTCAGTTTACTTATTACCACTTGGTATTTGGGTGACACTAATAGCACTGTCGGGTAAAGTGAAAGAAAAACAATGGGGAAAACACCAGGAGTTATAATTAAAATGAAGTGCTAATAACTCTGCCCATGAAATACCCCTTTCCTCATGGCTCTGTGTGCAGTTCATTAAGCAGGGGTTACCAGCCGGAAAGGAGCAGGCAGAGTGTTTGCCAGGGTGGACCTTTCTCTTCCTCAAAAAAAAAAGTATGGATGCTGTGTCCTTCCCCCCTCACAACCTGGTAGCTCACAGCACACCACACCCAATTTGTCAAGCGTTCATGAAGACAGAGCTCTGTTTTGGTCCTCTGCACCTCACTCCATGTGAATCCACTCTGGGATGGGTTCTTTCAGTGTCCCTGGCAGGCTGTGGCAGTTGGATTGGCTTTTCTCAGTGGTCCTGACCATCCCTGAAAGCAAACATTTACCTCAGGATAGAGGAAGAGTGCTGACAGAGGTTTAAGCATAAGCCAATGAGGCAGGCAAACATGAGGTGCCTGAGTAATTTTAAGATTTTCACATAATATAGCCATTCCATTGGCATTGTCATTCAGAAATTAGAAGTTCAGGTGCAACACCTGCCTCGTTTGTTTCTTAGAACAAACTTGGTGAGGAAGGTATTATCTACATCCTCACTTTATAGATGGAACATGGTGAGCAGAGCCAAGGTCCCATGGCTGGTAAGCTCCGAAGGGAAGACAGAACTTCACCTGACAGATATGGTCCCCCTAGTCCAAAATATTATGCAATTATATGTAAAATAGTATTACTCAATATTCACTGAGCTCTTCCTATGTGCCAGGACAGGCTCAAGTGGTTTTACATGTGCTAACTTGTTTAATCTTCACAACAACCCTAGGAAATGAGTACTATTTTTATCACCACTTACAATTGGAAAACTAAGGCCCAGAGAGGTTAAGTTTCTAGCCCAAAGTCATAGAGCTGGTAAAGTGGCCAGAATCAAACCCTCCAGAGCCTTTTCTCTTAATCCTGTTTGTAAGTGTATTTATTCTTTCACCCTTCTTCCTCCTCTCCTCTAATTTTCTTTCCTTTCTCTCTTCATCTCTCTAACAATGTGTATGGTAAGTTTTAAAATGCTATATAAATATATGGAGCCCTGGTGGCACAGTGGTTAAGAGCTCAGGCTACTAACCAAAAGGCCGGCAGTTCAAATCCACTATCTGCCCCTTAGAAACCCTATGAGGCAGTTCTAGTCTGTCCTATAGGGTTGCTATGAGTCAGAATCGACTCAACAGCAATACGTTTTTGGGTTTTTATATAAATATATAGAAATGTATAAATATAGTTTATAGTCCATAGAAACATACAGTGTTGTTGTTAGGCGCTATTGAGTCAGTTATGAGTAATAGTGATCCTGTGTACAAACAGAAAGAAACACTGCCCGGTCCTGTGCCATCCTCACAATTGTTGCCATGCTTGAGCCCATCATCCTTGTAGCCACTGTGTCAATCCATCTCCTTGAGAGTCCTCTGCTGACTGTCTATTTTACCAAGTGTGATGCCCTTCTCCAGAGACTAGTCCCTCCTGATAACATGTCCAAAGTATGTGAGATGAAGTCTTGCCATCCTCACTTCTTTCTAAGGAGAATTCTGGCTGTACTTACAAGAGACAGATTTGTTGATTCTTTTGGTAGTCTATGGTATATTCAATATTCTTCACCAATACCATAATTCAAAGGCATCCATTCTTATTTGGTCTTTCTTATTCATTGTTCAGCTTTCACATACATATGAGGTGATTGAAAACATGGCTTGGGTCAGGTGCACCTTAGTCCTCAAGGTGACATCTTTGCTTTTTAACACTTTAAAGAGGTCTTTTGCAGCAGATTTGCCCAAGGAATACATTGTTTAATTTCTTGACTGATGCATTCATGGGCATTGATTGTGGATCCAAGTAAAATGAAATCCTTGACAACTTCAATATTTTCTCAGTTTATCGTGATGTTGCTTATTGGTCCATGTGATGGTTAAGATTGTGTATCATCTTAGCTAGGCCATGATTCTCAGTGTTTTGAGAGTTGTATAATGTTGTGATCACTTCCTTGTTGAAATTTGATATGTGATCACCCTCATGATGTAATCTGCTGAGTGGTACCGGTGGGGGTGGGGCCTGTGGCAGCTCACCACACCCTCAGCCTTCATCTCTCAGCCGTCTGCCACCTACTTCCTTCCTGCTCACCTTGCCAAGGCTTTTGGCTTGTTCTGGATCCTGCAGCTGCCTCTTGTTCATCTGACCTCCAGTTCTTGGGACTTGAGCTAGCAGCTTACCTGCCGATCTTGAGATTCATCAGTCTTCACAGACTACGAGCAAGAGTCCTGCTCTCCAACCTGCTGATCTTGGGTTCACCAGCCCCTGCAGCTACATGAATCAGGAGAAGCCTCTATCCTGATCCATGGACTTGGGATGTTCTAGCCTCTACAATCGTGTGAGCTGTTTCCTTGATATATATCTCTCTTTCTCTCTCTCTCTCTTTCTCTCTCTCTCTCTCTCTCTCTCTCTATATATATATATATATATATATATATATTTATATGCTTTACTGGTTTTGCTTCTCTAGAGAACCCAGCCTAAGACAGTCCACTTGTGAGGATTTTTGTTTTCTTTATGTTAGGGGTGTAATCCATACTGAAAGCTGTGGTCTTTGATCTTCATCACTAAGTGCTTCAAGTCCTCTTTGCTTTCAGCAAGCAAGGTTGTGTCATCTGCATATTGCAGGTTGTTAATGAGTCTTCCTCCAATCCTGATGCTGTGTTCTTCTTCATATATTCCAGCTTCTTGGATTATTTGCTCAGCATACAGATTGAATAAGTATAGTGAAAGGATACAACCCTGGTGCCCACCTTTCCTGATTTTAAACCACACAGTATCCTCTTGTTCTTTTTGAACAACTGTCTCTTGGTCTATGTATAGGTTCCTCATGAGCATAATTAAGTGTTCTGAAACTCCAATTCTTTACAATGTTACCCATAATTTGCTATGATCCACACAGTTGAATGCCTTTGCATAGTCAATAAAACACAGGCAAACATCTTTCTGATATTCTCTGCTTTCAGCCAAGATCCATCTGATGTCAGAAATGACATCCTTGTTCCACTGTCCTCTTCTGAATTCAGCTTGGATTTCTGGCAGTTCCCTGTTAATGTACTGCTGCAACCATTTTTTAATTATCTCCAGCATAATTTTACTTGCATGTGATAGTAATGATATTGTTGAATAATTTCCACATTCTGTTGGACCACCTTTTTTTGGAATAGGCATGTATATGGATCTCTTCCAGTCAGTTGGCCAGGTAGATGTCTTCCACATTTCTTGGCATAGAGGAGTGAGTGCTTCCAGCATTGCATCCATTTGTTGAAACATCTTAATTGGTATTCCATCAATTCCTGGAGGCTTGTTTTTCACCAATGCTTTCAGTGCCGCTTGAACTTCTTTCTTCAGTACCATTGGTCCCTGATCATATATTACCTCCCAAAATGGTCGAATATTGATTAATTCTTTTTGGTACAATGATTCCGTGTATTCTTTTCATCTTCTTTTGATGTTTCCTGCATCGTTCAGTATTTTGCCCACAGAATCCTTCAGTATTGCAACACAAGGCTTGAATTTTTTCTTCAGTTCTTTCAGCTTGAGAAATGCTGAGTATTTTCTTCTCTTTTGGTTTTCTAACTCTAGGTCTTTGCACATTTCATTATAATACTTTACTCTGTCTTCTCGAGCCACCCTCTGAAATCTTCTGTTCAGCTCTTTTGCGTCATCATTTCTTCCATTCACTTTAGTTACTCTACATTCAAAAGCAAGTTTCAGAGTCTCTTCTGATATCCAATTTGGTGGGATTTTTTTTTTTTTCTTTTCTGTTTTTTGAATGACCCTTTTCTTTCTTCCTGTATGATATCCTTGATGTCATTCCACAACTTGCCTGGTCTTCAGTCATTTGTGTTCATTGCTGCAAATCTGTTCTTGAGATGGTGTCTAAATTTAGGTAGGATACACTCAAGATTATACCTTGGCTCTTGTGGAGTTGTTTTAATTTTCTTCAGCTTCAACTTGAACTTGCATATGAGCAATTGATGGATGGTCTGTTCCACAGTTGGTCCCTGGCCTTGTTCTGACTGATGATATTTAGCTTCTCCATTGCTTCTTTCCATAGATGTAGTCAATTTGATTCCTTTGTATTCCATATGGCGAGGTCCACGTGTATAGTCACTGTTTATGTCGTCAAAAAAAGGTATTTACAATGAAAAAGTCATTGGTCTTGCAAAATTCTATCACACAATCTCTGATGTTGTTTCCATCACCAAGGGCATATTTTTCAACTACTGATCCTTCTTCATTTCCAACTTTCACATCCCAATCACTGGTAATTATCAATGCATCTTGATTCCATGTTTTATCAATTTCAGACTGCAGAAGTTAGTAAGAATCTTCAATTACTTCATCTCTGGCATTAGTGGTTGGTGTGTAAATTTGAAATATATAGAAAATGTAAATCGTTTTGTTGTGTTTTGCCCTTAATCCCCAGTGCTGCCACATAATAGGTTCTCAGTCTAGATTGGGTCTTTGATTTGTTTTTCTGTGGAGGGAGGAAGAGCATTAAAGCATCAGCATTTTTAACCTAGTTACTCTTGCACTCAATGGCATGAAGCATTGTAGGCACTTAGTGACTATGGAGGAAAAGGAACCTCACTGGTGAAGGACTTAACCCAGAGCTTGGCAGTGTTAACCAATGCTGGAGCTAATGAGCCACAGCTTTATCTCTGTGACCCAACCAAGGGCACAGTGTCCTAGGGCTGGAACATTTCCAAATACAGCCACATGCAGAGCCTCTGCTAGCTTCCCCATGGCCTGGATTAGGTTCTGTTCCAGCACGGCCATCGGAGCAGGTCTGCCCAGTACTCTCACCATACCTCCAACAAGAGCAGGTATGGAAGTTGGCCAGACCAGCTGATGAGGTGACCATCCCACAGTGTCACATATAAGATTTATTAAACTGCAGAGCAACTGAGCGAGCTTCGTTTGTGACGAAAGAGACTTTGGCAGCCTGCCTTTACTACCCGTGTCATCGACTGTGTTTTACTGCTACAGCTTTATTAGGATGCAGTGGCACCTTACAATTGCTCCTTTGTTTGGGCCCATTGACTAGACCATATGTCTGAGGAGTTTCAGCCAATAGATCTATTGTATATTAATTACCTGTGCTTTGGATTGCTGCAAACACTGCCAGGGGAGTCATGGGCAGGAAAGGTGTCTTCAGGGACAAAGATGTACAGGAAGGGACATGTTCAGGTTTTGTGGGGCCTGAAGTTCATACAATTTTGAAGGCCCTCTTTAAGAAAAAGAATACAAGATTATGAATATGAAATTTCTAGACCCTTGCTAGGTAGGACTTTGGAAGGGGTCTATGTGAGTTGAAGGCACTGAAGATTAAGCTTTAGTTGCTTCATGGTAAGTGTCTCCTGTATCAGGTGATGGACATTTAGATGCGTGGAAACAGGTGTGTCACAACTCTGGTTGTCATTTGAGTAGACCTCTGCCTTGCTGTATTCTGGCTTGTTTAGGGGATCATACATGAAAAACTGATCTTCCTTTTTAGCACTCGGCAAATGAGAAGAGTGCAGGGGAAAGAACAATACACAATGCCCAACTCAACTCCACTAAAAAGAAAGTCAAGGCATCTGTAGGTTGCTCTGGTTCAAAGCACAAGGCAAAGGAATGGAGTATGTGAGGTCTTGCTTTTTCTGAAACTCATCAAGAAGTGAATTAATGATGTTTTGTTTTGGTGGGGTGGAGGACTGAACTAATGAACTAAAACAGCTTTCATTTGCCCCGTTAACCTGTCTCACTATTGTCAATATGTGGAATCACCCCTATGTTGGCTAGTCTTTATTCTTTCTCCATCCCCGATCCCCTGGCATTGCTTCCTTCCATTCTCTGCCCTTCTCTACCGTGTTTTGTGTCCCCAAAGGCTATCTCTACAGACTACATCATTCAGGCTCACTTGCTTTCTGGTCTCTAGTTGGTTTTGGCTAATAGAAAGCACCAGCAGGAGATCAGAAGGTGAGAGGAGAAAAAGAGAGAGAGCTGGGTATTTCTTCCCTGCTCCCTCCCTGCTCTGGTACCACAGTTCTGCAGGGACTCATGGCTATAGCTCTCACTGGGTTCTGGTAACAGGCGTAGCAGTGGTAATAGCTTCCTACTATTAGTAGTTTCTGGGTGCCTCAACATACCTTGTTGGTTCTCTTGACCCTGCCCACACGTTTGTAAGTAGGACCCTTCATTAGAGTCTCCTCATTGAATTGTTTCTTGCTGGGACTGATTGCTATAATCCGCAACATGTTGAAAAATGTATCAGATTGTAAAAGCTAAAATAATCTTTGTTCTTGGACAAAGTACCACCAATTTGTAAAAAGACCCAGCTGTGGTGTAGTGCTTTGCAGTTGTTCAGTGCAGTTTTTGCCAAATCTTTCATTCTCGTACTGTCCCTAGAGAGATAGTTAGTGTGAGCATTATCAATCCCATCACATAGGAAAAGAGTCACAGAGACTTTAGGAGCTTGTTCAAGGTTCATGACTAACTGGAGATAGGGTGGTCAAGATCTCAGCTCTCCAACTATCTGTTGCAGGACAGATTATTCTGACCCACCAGCAGTCAAAGGTAAGTGGACGCTTTCCATTCTTATTTACCCTACATCTGTTTCTAAAGACCTAAGTATGATGCTCCTGCTGAAGAGCCACCCTTAGCATAACTTCCAACTTCAGAATAGCATGTCTCCTTTCAGTGACCCATCCACCTTCTCTTTAAAGACCATTTGGTGATCTCCTTCCCCTTTATTTCACTCAGGAATCCCTGCTGCTTTTAACATCATCGGCCTCCCACATTAGGTTCTGTTTTCAGACATCCAAATATTTTCTCATGCAAAGCTTGTCAGTTTGTCCCACAAGGCCTTTTATGAAAGGAAGTCATTAGGAAAGTAAAACAGAGAAAAGGACACAGAAAGGGAAACAGAGGCAGTGAGAAAGAGAGAAATACCAGAATGTTCACATGAGAAATGATTACATGACAGTTCTTTTCCTTTGCTAAAATCCCGGCTGCTGTTCCCCCAGTCAGAACAATCTTGGCAGGCTAAATGGATCTCTGCCACTGGCTTCCATATGACCTCAGCCAGTTTCTGACCCACGTATCACTAGCATGGCAGATGATTTCTGAGGAGGGCTCTACTAAAGTTTATGAGGGGAAAGTGGAAACTTGAAAGTACCAAAATAATGGTTTTTATCCAGAAATATTTACAACTTCTATATTAGTTTCTTGTGTTGTTGTGGTTAGGTGCTGTCATGGATTAAAATGTGTCCCCCAAAAATATGTGTATCAATTTGGCGACAACATGATTCCCAGTATTGTGAGATTGTCCACCATTTTGTCATCTGATGTGATTTTCCTATGTGTTGTAAATCCTGTCACTATGATGTTAATGAGATGGATTAGTGGCAGTTATATTGATGAGATCTACAAGATTAGATTGTGTCTTAAGCCAATCTCTTCTGAGATATAGAAGAGAGAAGCAAGCAGAGAGACATGGGAACCTTATACCACCAAGAAAGCAGTGCTGGGAGCAAAGCATGTCCTTTGGACCTGAGGTTTCTGCATGGAGAAGCTCCTAGACGAGGGGAAGATTGATGACAAGGACCTTCCTCCACAGCTGACAGAGAGAGAAAGCCTTTCCTTAGAGCTGGTGCACTGAATTTGGACTTCTAGCCTCCCAGACTGTGAGAGAATAAATTTCTCTTTGTTAAAGCCATTTTCTTGCGGTATTTCTGTTATAGCAGCAGTAGATAACTAAGACAGGTGCCGTCGAGTTTGTTCTGTCTCATAGTGACCCTATGTACAACAGAATGAAACACTGCCCAGGCCTGCACCATCCTCACAATTGTTGTTTGCTTGAGCCCATTTGTTGCAGCCACTGTGTCAATCCATCTTGTTGAGGGTCTACCTCTTTTTCCCTGGCCCTCTACTTTACCAAGCATGATGTCCATCTCTAGGACTTCCTAATAAACTACCACAAACGGGGTGGCTTAAAACAACAGAAATTTATTGTCTCACAGCTCTGAAGGTTGGGAGTACGAGATCAGTGTGTCAGCCATGTTGATTCCTTCTGAGATTCTGAGGGAGAATCTATTCCATACCTCTCTTCCAGCTTCTGGTAGCTCCAGGCATTCCTTGGCTTGTAGTTGTAGCATCACGTTCATTTTCCCCTCTGTGTCTCTGTGTCTCTTCTCCTCTTTTGTAAAGAGTCGCTTAGATGGGATTAGGATGCTCCCTACTCCAGTATGACCTCATGTTAACTGATAACATTTCCCAAGACTCTATTTCCAAACAAGATCATATTCACAGGTACTGGGGGTAGTACTTCAACCTATCTGCTTGGGGACACAATTCAATCTGTAACAACTCCCTTGGTTTCTTTGTGTCTTTGAAGGTCTAGAGTAGCAGCAAAATTTATAAGAAAGGTGGGGATTCCTTCAGGGAAGGACCCACAAATAATACAGATGTATCTGACTTTAAATAAACACCAAGCTAAGCGCTGGTGGCGCAGTGGTTAAGAGTTCAGCTGTTAACCAAAAGGTCAGCAGTTCATATCCATCAGCCACTCCTTGGAAACCCTATGGGGCAGTTCTACTCTGTCCTATAGGGTTGCTATGAGTTGGAATCGACTCGATGGTAACAGGTTTGGTTTTGGGTTTGGAAGCAAAATATAAATTAGGCAGTAAATACAACATTTAAATTTGTTTAATAATTTTCTAAATTACAAAAAAAAAAAAAAAAGTATGTACATGCAAATCTCCAGTACTAGATTGGTTATGCCCTCAAAGTGTCACCTTTCTGGCAAGAACTAAAAACATTTGAGACAAAGCTTCCCAGTTTAGTGTCTTAATAAGACAGAAAGGGCCTATATAATCAATTTTACAGATTAAAAAAAAATCATATAGTGGACCCAGTTTTCTTTAAGATAAATGATTTCTTCAGAATGAGTAGCCACTCTGAGAACTTCCTGAACTGCTTTGGCTCATACAGGCATTCTGCTCTTCACTGAAGGAATATTTAGCATGTGACCCAGGAAGAATTCCTTTTTCCTGTGGAACCAAGTTTTTCTCCTGGAGTGGTGAGTTCCTTATCTAATCTGAAGCAACCGGGAAAAACAGAATTAAACCTCAATGGACACAGCCAGGAAATATAGCCTTAACACCCACAGTGCCCATCACTCTGAACAAGGAGCTTGGCCCTGTTTCTACAAGGAACTTGGCTTTTTTAAGTAACAATTTATTTTGATTTATTAAAAAATATAAACTCATTTAAGAAGTTTTTTCTAACTTAAACATGTCAATGACTAGATAAATATATAAACGTATCTGAAGAGAATCTTTGGCCTCCCTTTTGTGGTGGGACTATCTCCCACTTTGTTGCTAGGACCATCTCCCACCTGCCAACTACCCACTGTGTATTCCCCAACTGAGCTCTTAGCCACCTGTTAAGAAAGGCAGCCCGAATGATCCAACTGGAGTTTCAGGGTTGCTGACTGAGGTACGAGGTTGGGTAGAAGCTTGTGGCTTACCTATGTAGAAGCTTTCTATCTATTTCATGATCTTTCTATCAGTATACACACCCTTGCTACTGCCCAGAGAAAGACTCAGCAACTGTACTTTGCCCACAAACTTTTATGTATGACAAAGCCCTTCTCATTGGCCATGTGGTCCCTGGGACCTGTTAGTGTACAGAACTACTGAGTTTTTCCATAATGAGGACTTGATTCCTATGCACTGCACCTAAAAAATAACTTGCTATTGATTGTCTTCCTGCAATGGGAAAGAGCCAAAAGACAAAATCATACGATGAAGTAAAATGAGCAGGGGCTCTTTGTTCTGGGTCATTACTTTCTTCTATCCTGCTTAGGGACTCTGTGAATCACCAAAAAGCAATCAGAATAAAAACTAGGTAAGGGGAGGCAGATGCTAATCATAAAAGGACTACTCAATCCAGAACACATCTTCTCCTTGCCTTGAGGAAGGAAAATCTTTCTCCAAGTTAAATTTCTAAACATGCTGAGAAGCCAGACAATTAAAACAACAGGGAAAATAATCAGGCCAGAGCTACATTTGAAATATAAAATTTCAGAGAAGGGCTCCCTCTGTTTAACTCAATATAAAGAACATAATTTTATTATATAGCATCTTTCCTTTCGCTTTGTATCCAAAAATGCTATTAGAATAAATTTAAGAGTTTCAGACAGAGGGGAATAAAAGTTTTCAGTTGGAATTTGAAATGAATTAGAAATTCAGTGAGACAAAGACATGGTCCTTTTGAAGGGGGTCAAAATTTTTTCTGCTGCCTCAGCTCCAGGGCCTCTTACACTGGAACCCACCTTAGCTAACCAATTGGGTTTCTACCCTCTACTATGGCCAGACCCTCTACTCTTGCTCATGCTTCTCTTATCTTAACTGTCCTCTGGTCTCGTAGTTCAGGTCATTCAGGCCCCATGAGACTTTAGTATCCACTCCCCACTAATCTTCCTCTCAGGGAAGAGAAAGATCTGCTGCAAATGAAGGGATCAAAACGAGATATAGGGATAAGATAGGATTGAGGAGAATGGTAAAGGTTTAAAGCAGTCATTTTGAGAATCAGATCAAGAAGCTTCATATGCCAAGGGGCTGTCAACTGTAATTTGTAAGGATGACACCATGATATGTTTTCATAGGCACCACTAAGCAACATGACTTGAAGAAGTAGGTGGGATTGGCAGGGTGCTGATTATGAATAGAAGGACAGCTCAGGAGGTAGAGAAGGATTCTGGAAAGAGTGTTATTGAAGTGACAACCTATGAAGAATTAGTCTTTGAAAATTCTGTGGAGCACAGTGCTACTCTGACACACATGGGGTTACCGTGAGTTGGAATCAACTCAAGGGCTACTGGTGGTACCTATGAAGAACATAATGGTAGAAAAGGAGGAAAATCCAGAAAATGCTGAAGGACTGGAAAGCTCAGCAAAGTCAAGTAGCTGGAGATCTGAAGGATAGAAGAGCAGGTCTTGGGAGACTAGGATGTGTGGTAGAAATAGAGAAATGGCCAGGAGTGGAGATTCTAAGTTTAAGACAGTACAAAGGGAAAGAAGGGTGCTAGTATGGTTCAGGTGTGTCCATGGCAGTTGGCTGATGAGGCAGAGGGGAAGAAAGGAGTCTAGACCTGTCCTTGTGGATGCTGAGTTCAACCAGCCTAATGGCAGGAAATGGATCTTGCCAAGAACATGGAGCTAGTGAGCAGTAAGGCTATGATTGGAACCCACACCTCTGGGCTGCCATCTTTCATGTCACCTCCATTAGTACACAGTGCCCACCCTTCCTGTTAACCACTGTGCTAGAAGTAGCTCGCAAAGAAGAAAGCTTTATGGAGCTTCACTTTAGAACTCTAACCCTAGGTGTCAGAATAGCAGTCCCTTCTCTGCTTAGAAAAATTCTGAAATGCATCTCTCTCTGGTGTTGAGAATCTTTGATCCCAATAACCTCTCTATTTTGGAATAAGTCCCTAAAAGTACCTATCTAAAGGTTAGGGTATAAAAAATAATGAAATGGGCAAAAAGAAAAATAAGGGTAGGGTTCTTGGTTCATTTCTTCCAGTTTAGATCTTTACTCCTCCATAGTCTCTCTGAGCTGGAGATGTCATAAACACTAGCTCCTAGATAGTTCAACTCTTCTTTCCTTCCACCTTCTAGTCCTCTCTGCTAGGGAGGGTGCTGTTAAGGGAAGAGCTATTACTTGATGTACCAAAACTCATTTTCTTATATAAATTTTTCTGTTGTTTCCTGCCTGGCCTCCAAATGTTACTATGTGAAAATGTGTTTTTTGTGTCCTTGCCATGCTATCCCAAAGAAATATGGAATCAGAAAGTTAGTATTCAATTCAGTTCCAGATCAGAACCTCTGGCATCCAGTCATGGGGCTAGTTTTTAGACATCTTCAAAAGTCAATATCACCATCAAAAACAAAATTTAACAAGTTGAAACAAGTCTCCTTTTAAAAACAAGAATCTTCTAAATTAGCTACCAAGAAATACCTAAAAGCCAAAAGGAAGGCAAACTACGATCCTCGATAAATCACGTAACTTCTTTGGACTTAACTTTTCTCCTCTGTTGAAATAGCCGAGGTCTCTTCCGGCTTTAAATATCTACATGAATGTACTTAAATAGCTGAATAGCTTTTATGGAGCCCAAAGAAATTCATTCACAGAGAAAAAGCAGAAAGTCTGCTTTCGTTTGATTTTTTCTTAAGAGATACTAATAGAAACCCTGTGCCAGTACTGTTTCTTTTCACCTTGTTATTTTTTTCATTGCATCTCACGTCTCAGCAGAGAGCTTATCTTTACTCTATTTCCAAAATCTTCCATATTATCCTCAAAGTGTCTTTGTAATACTATTCACCATATTGAAGTTTGTAATACAGTTTTCTTGAAAGATAACACCCAAAGCCAAATTCTTATAAAAGACTGTCGCTTTGGTTTGAAGAGTAGAAATGAGTTGGCAGTAAAGATAAGGCCTCCCTTCACATTAAGACCAAAGAAATCTGAAGTCTTTAAGAAGCCCAATTATTAACTGCATACTTCACTGACAATGCCAAAATAGATACATTATACTTTACAATAAAGAAAAATCACCTCTAGCAAACAGCAGGGACAAAAATCCCATTTAATCATCATTTATACAAGAACTTGGAGTCCCAGCATGACTTATCCCTTATTGCTTCAAACATTACGTCATTTATTCCCAGCTGAGTTCAATTCCCTTGTGTTGAATGTCTTCCTCTACTAAAATTGATCTTTGTTAATACCAGGCATAATGTGTTCTTCATCTCTTAAAGGAAACCGATGGACTCTTGCCATGACAGGAGATAACTGGAAATCTGTATACTTAGGACACCAATTCCGCATCAATACACTGAAATGTCTTTTCCTTAAAAATAACAGCCCTGCATGAATCTGATCACTTTCCCAAATTAGTGTAATTGATGCACCCTGAAGCCTTAATGATTGAGAAAGTGCATACTCGGGATATTTAAATAATTATTTTGTAGGGAGATGAAATATTGGCCAATTCACTGAATACACGTTCCCTGAGTTTAGGTAACACTCAGAGCTTGGCTAAGGGCTGGCCATTATCAGGAAGGCTGCCCTTAAATAACGCAGAGGATCAAAGGGCTTCATCCAGGCATAATCTTGTCCTCTTTGGGACCATCAGCGAAAGATGAAGAAGACTGTGCATTTGAGGACATGACAGTTATTACAGTAAGTTATTCCATGAGCTGTGAGATGAAACTTCATTTTCTAGTCTGCAAAACTGGGATGATAATAATAACTTCTACTTCTTGGGGTTGTTTTCTGATGTTGAATCCAAATGAAGTGACAGAGCATTCTTGGGTATGGCAAATAGCTATGAGTGCCCCTGGGACTTCTTCCTCTAACACATCCTTAAATTCTGCACTGCATCAGTGGTGGAGGTTATTCTAAGACTGCTGAATAATAAATGAATACTTAAACGAATAAATTCCTCCACCAACACCTTGTAGGCATGCTCCAGCTGCATATCAGCTAGGAGGTATTGGCTGCCTTACTTCAAGCTGTTACAACCCAAGGATATCTAAAAGGTAGCAAGCATGCCTACACTCATCATTTCTACACCCCTCACAGACGTAAGTAATCAATCACAGCATTCTTTCCCAAATGTGGCCTTCAAAATACTTCTCAAGACAATGCTCCAGACAGCCACTACCAATTGTTAGGAGCTGATGCCAGAGATAAAACGCATTTGACACCCCCAAGGGTATCTAAATCATGGTCAGGGCATAAAGGCTCCCTCTGAACTGATGGTTGCATCATCAGTGCATGACAGCTACCATCCTGGCCTGTCAGGACTGCTCTCAGCACTATCCATTCACACTGTGGATGGAGAAGGCTGGGAAACCACCGTCTGTTTACAGGCCAACCGCACTTTATGTAGTAGGACTCTCTCTGTATTAGGATTTCCTTACTTGGTTTACCTTTGCCCGCAGTCCTCAGTCCCAGCCACCCCACTTTCTTCTCAAGTGAAGCAGCCCATTTTCTTCTACCTGCAATCTCTGGCCTTCCTGATCTTCAACAGGAAATACTCCAGAAGTTAACCAGACTAATAACAAGCCCCACTCTTGCTCTTCATTTGTGTGCCTCTACCCTTTCTCTGTGTTGCTTCTGACCTCATTTGGCCATGATTCTTGACTGGTTTCTTGCTCCTGGATCTCTTTCCTGAATCCCTGATCCCCTGATGCCTGCTTGTCTGCTCCCCGTCACCTGGCTACTTGCCTGCAGTTCTGGTGACCTCTGGCAAGCATCAGGCACATCATGTTGGCTGCTTCTCAAGGTTGTCAGCTTCTGCTGGGGAAAGAGCCAACATTTATTGCCTGCTTTTTTTGTGCCAGCTTCTTTAAATCCATTACCTAATTTAATTTTCAAAGCCAAGAAGTTGATACAATGTCATTATAATCTATATGGGTGGAGGTGGGGTCTGGAGATTCAGAGATGTTAAGCAACATGCCAAAGGTCACAGAGCTGGTAAAGGACAGAGCTGGGATATAATAACTGACTGCAGAATCTGAACCCTGCCCCTCCACCACACTGCCTCCCAAACGGGAGGGAGAAAACACCGATACATATATTGTGAACTTCTGGAGGCTTAAACAGTATAGGGAAGTTACCTCTTTCCCATTCTCCCCTCCCTACCACTTTTAGTCCCAGCCCTGCACTTTTCAATACAATTCTCAGATTCCTGAGAAGGAGAAACTGCAGCCTTCTCTGGAAACCCCATGCAGTGATTTGCAGCATGGGGGCTGATAATTAACTAAATAAGATCCCTTGCAATGACACAATCTCACTTGTTTTTATTGCCACATTAAAATGGGAATCTTAAGCAAAACAAGAACATAAATCTTACTGGAGGATGCTGGAGTTTAAAACAATGTATACCCAGCTCAGTTTTCAATAGAGAGAAGTCTTTATTGAAGCCATAAACATTTTTTGCATGCCAGGGGGAAAATATGACCATAAAACTCATTCTAGTTTAGTGATTTGGTAAATGAGTAGAATGTTTGTCCACATTCCAGCAGGATTTTTTCTGGGAGTCAGTAAGGTCCCATATCCAAGAGCAATGCTGTGTAGATCAATGTCATCTAAGTACAGTGTTTCTCCCTGGGGCTGCTCCTGGCCTTTGGGGCAGGATTGCCTTCACTGTTTGAGACTGTTCAGTGCATTGCAAAAGT
This sequence comes from Dugong dugon, assembly GCA_030035585.1. Lineage (NCBI taxonomy): Eukaryota > Metazoa > Chordata > Mammalia > Sirenia > Dugongidae > Dugong > Dugong dugon. Next base: position 73,689,808 of record CM057472.1, read on the forward strand.
CTGTTAATGGATTTGGGGTCTGAGGAAGCCTAATATTATACCAAGTGCTCTAACCACATCTTTGTTGAGGATGATGGAATAAGAGACCTAGGGAAGGCATGGTTTTAGTCCTTCAGGCATAGGGCCAACTTCTAGAAGTCCTCTTTGCATGAATGCATCAAGGTCTGCTGTGAAATACGGTGAAGGAGAGTTTGGGGGCAAGAATGATATCTGGAGCCTTTTAAACGAAGGGTTGCTCTAATCTCAGAAGTGTTTGTGGAGAAAGCAGTAAAGAAGACTTTACTAAAAAAGAAATGAGGCTTTTGCTAACAAGAAATGAGGCAGAGGACCCACCCTGAGGTAAAAGATAATCAACACATGTTGGCATGTTGACATGTGGCCTTTTTCAGCAGATGATTTAGGATATGTAAAGGATTTCAACTGGCCAGCATTGCTACTCAGTCTCAAATGCCCTCTAGACTAGGATCTGGGGGCTTTCTTTTAAATTATTTGACAAAAAGAAACAATGAAAAGAAAGAGCCATGCAGAAATTTGGGGGTTCCAGTGGGCTGTGGCCATACAGGGTCTGGGACGAATATTCAGGTCCATCATCTCCCTGGTAGAAGGCAGTAAGAGCAGTGGGACAGTGATAATGGCTGCTGAAAAGGACTGTGGGTTATAGGAGTGATGGTTGCTGGGAGAACCAGGACCAGATCAGAACTGAATTCCATTGCTTGTCCGCCAAGCTCTGGATTGTCCCGTGGCAGGTGAGATGAGAACTAAGGAAACTCGCCTGGGGTGAGGCTGTGTCAACACCGCGGTACAACCTTTTGATCAGACAGCTCCAGGAAGGAATTGAGCTATTCCCCCAAACTCCATCTTACAACGCGTTCTTCAGAGAACAGAGGGTATAATCAGCCAGAGGCAGATGCTCTGCCCAGTGGCTTCGCCTCATAGAAGTTGACCGGCCCTATTCAGAAGATTTTCTAACTCTTCCCAGCACCTAGAGGAAACCGGAGACGCTGAAGAATGTGGATTAAGCTCTTCCAGCTGCTGACATGCTGCTGACAGTGGCACGTAAGAAAGGATGAATGGCATGTGCTGAATGTAAGCTCCAATATTATTTGACTAGACTGCATTCAGATGGCTGGCGTCCCGGGTACTTGAAATTATTTATTCAGATCCATCATCCCTGTTTGAGAAGCCTAATTAATGTTTGCAGACATGTGTGAGGAGCTGAGGGAAAGGCAGAGCAAATGTGTAATAGTTCACACTTGCCTAGCCGACACATGGCACCCTAGCCCACAGGGACACAGTCCCTGGATGACTCCCTTCTCCTGCCTCCTAACTGGTAAAGAGTGAAAGGGGCCCAAGTCTTAGTGATCCAGGCTACTCTCCAACCACGTTTGTGTGTCATCAATTCCTATGTCTCCCAAGTGAGGGAAATACATAACTCTTTATGAGCACCTAAAACGGAGGTTACAGCAGAGGACTGCAGCAATTTGATGTAGTAGGGAGAGTATTCATCATACTGGGAGTCAGGTCCACTAGCCATATAACTTTGGGCAAGTAATGTCACCCCTCTGAGCTCCAATTTTCTCATTTGTAGAATAAGAGAATTAGATCAGATTAAATCAGTGTCTTTTCTTTCAAGTACAGAAACTTTTACAAATAAAGAAAAAACTTCACTAGCATTACACTTTTGTTTAGTTCGTGTTCCTAACTTTTTAGGGTGAAATTATCATTCATATAACAATTATGGATAATCTATGGTATAATCCAGGGATCTGCAAACTTTTTCTATAAAGAGTTAGATAGTAAATATTTTCAGCTTTGTGGGCCATTTGGTTACGGTCACCAACTAATCAACTCTGCCATTTTAGTGAGAAAGCAAAGATAGGTAATAGACAAACTAATGGGTATGATTGTATTCCAATAAAACTTTATTTACAAAAACAAGTGGAGGGCCAGATTTGATCCCATGGGCTGTAGTTTGCCAACCTCTGGTATAGTCCCATCGGCAATATCTTCCACTCTTGAAGTCTGTATGAGAACTCCAAGATTGAACTGAGGGAGGAGCTGAGATACATACTAAAGGAGATATATGTATATATATATAAGTATATGTGTATGTATATATACATATAATATATGCATATATATTATATACATATATATATGTATGCTGTTAACTGTTAGGTGTTGTCTAGTTGGTTCCGACTCTTAGCGACCCTATGTACAACAGAATGAAACACAGCCCAGTCCTGTGCCATCCTCACAACTGTTGCTATCCTTGAGCCCATTGTTGCAGCCACTGTGTCAATCCATCTTGTTCAGGATTTTCCTCTCCTTTGCTGACCCTCTACTTTACCGAGCATGATGTCTTTCTCCAGGGGTTGATCCCTCCTGATAACATGTCCAAAGTGTGTGAGACATAGTCTCACCATTCTTGCTTCTAAGGAGCATTCTGGCTGTACTTCTTCCACGACAGATTTGTTCGTTCTTTTGGCAGTCCATGGTATATTCAACATTCTTTGCCAACACCATAACTCAAAGACGTCGATTCTTCAGTGTTCCTTATTCATTGCCCAGGTTTTGTATGCATATGAGGCGACTGAAAATATCATGGCTTGGGTCAGGTGCACCTCAGTCCTCAAATTAACACCTTTGCTTTTTAACACTTTAAAGAGGTTTTTTGCAGCAGGTTTACCCAGTGCAATGCATCGTTTGATTTCTTGACTGCTACTTCCTTAGGTGTTGATTGTGGATCCAAGTAAAATGAAATCCTTGAAAACTTCAATCTTTTATCCATTTATCATTATCTACATATCCTTTAATGGGTGGTTTTTATTTAGAAATAAACTGCTCCATTTTCCTAAAGGGGAAAGACTAAAAACACAAATTGCTGTTGGCCCACATGATGAACAAATTGGCAATCACTCATCACTGTCCCACAGGGTCAGTGACAGAATCCAGAGCTGGAGCCTGGGCTTTATAGGACCCTGTGGCCTTCTCCCACTATAGCAGAGACCCCCAACAGCAGCCCAGGGAACGTCCCTCTCCTGTTTGCACAGTACTTGTTACATCAATTGCTTCCAAAAAGTACCATTAATCAGGCTAATTGTACGATTTAATCTGCCTGTGTGAGGATGTTGTTGTTAGGTGCTGTCGAGTTGCCTCCAACTCATAGCAATCCTACGTACAACAGAGCGAAACACTGTCTGTTCCTGCACCATCCTTACAGTCGTTGCTATGCTTGAGCCTTTTGTTGCAGCCACTGTGTCAATCCATCTCATTAAGGGTCTTCCTTTTTTTCACTGACCCTCTACTTTACTAAGCATGATGTCCTTCTCCAGGGATTGATCCCTCCTGAAAAAGTGTCCGAAGTATGTAAGATGTAGTCTCTCTGCTCTTGCTTCTAAGGAGCATTCTGGCTGTACTTCTTCCAAGACAGATTTGTTCTTCTGGCAGTCAATGGTATATTCAATATTCTTCACCAACACCATAATTCAAAGGCATCAATTCTTCTTTGGTCTTCCTTATTCATTGTCCAGCTTTCACATGCATGTGAGGCAATTGAAAATACCATGGCTTGGGTCAGGTGCACCTTTGTCCTTAAAGTGACAATAAAACTCTCATGCAAGCAATATTTTAGTTACAGAGAACACCTCTTGGGCTATTTATCCAGTCTCTTTTTCTGAGTACTATTCCTCCGTCCTCCACTAATCACATCCATATGATATGAGTCCAAAGCAGGGGTCCTGGAATTAGTGTTACTACCTTATGGTGACCCTACTGCTGTCCCCACTCTACCACCCCCCTATATACACCCAGTTACTTGGTTCATAGTCAACCTGTAGCTAGGTGAAGCCCTTTCCCTGAGAATGTCCAGTGGAAACTGAGAGAGATTCATCCTCCCCCACACATAAGTTGGGTGACCTCAATCCATGGATCAGAGAAGCCGGAGAGTTTTGTCTGTAGATAAGAAGAATCAAATAGATATGAAGGGAGAGCCAAGACAGGAGAGATGGAAAGAGAGCCTTGATGAGTTCTGATCCTCCATTATAGTCCCTTCCTTAAGTTCACCTGCAAACTGGTTGCTGAGTGCTTTGAGAAATTCACTTTTTTGATTAGGCAAGATAAAGCCCTGTTCTGTAACCTGCTGAAAAATGAATTCTGAGTAAAAATAATGATCTCACACAGATCATCCCATTTAAGCCTCACAACAACCCAGTGGGGGAGGTAGCACAGGTATTATTATTCCCATTTTACAGACACTTTTTGGTTAAATGGAAATTAGTCCTGGATTGGGTGTTAAAGAGACTTGAGGTCTAGTCTTAAGTCTGCAATGACTGTATCGTCTGAAGCAAATTAAATTTTTTTGCCTCAGTTTTTCTGAAGAAGTAATTTTAGACTGGTGGAAAGGTTTATGCAAATGATTAAACAAGAATTCTGTTTTGTAATTGATGAAATTGATGACCATGACCTAGAAGACTTTGGAAGGGCAAGAGGTGTCAGCAGCCTGACCTCAGTCTCTTTATCCCTAAATGCATAAATTGGATTATATAGCACCTAAAATTCAACAGATTATTTTCTGGCTGTAGTTACCAAGAGGTTCACTATCAGTTATGAAAATGCTGAAAATGGCTAATAAATTTGGTGGGACATTTGGGCAACATAGTTATAGACCCACTTGTATCTGCAATAACTCTTTTTGGCTCTGAAAACCTTTGAAACATTTCCCTTATGATGACAATCTGGATCATTACTTGGCAAAGAAATTTCCCCTAATACTGATCTGTGAACATAAAGAAATACATTCCAGGAGAAAATGATTTAAAAATAAAGTCTATTAGTTTATTGACAATAAAAGTAGGGGCTGAATTTTCATAAAAGGTACCAACAAAAGCTGCCATCAAAACTGGATGAGTCGAGAGAATACCAAGCTTAATTGACTTAACTTGAGTCAGTGGTTTTCAAGACAATGTTCCCCAGTTCTAGGGCTCCAAGATTTTCCTGAAATTGTTTAATGGAGAGAACTGATCACTGAATTCCCAGTTTAGTATCAGCTCACTGAGAGTGGAGACCTTGGTTGCCGTCTTCATCGTGGTGTTCGGGCACCTAGCACAGGGCTCAGGACATCCTCACTCTCATTAAGCATAACTCGAATGAATGAAATTCCAGAAAACCGAGATCCTGTTACTTCACAACATTAATGGGGAAACACATGAACAGAGCCTCTTAGCACTGGATCTCACTGCATACCCAAACTGAAAAATCTACTAAAATAGCCCCTGAGGGTGATGGTTTATCAATTATACTGACAAGCCCTTTCTAAAAGTGCCACCAAATTTGAAGCCAAGTTAAATTCAGCAATAACCTATGCTTTTCAAACATCCAAGACTGAGAAACATCAGGTCTATTCACAGAACAGTTCCTGGCACGTATCAGGTGCTCAATAAATGATTTTTAAATAAATAAAGTAGCTTTCACATTTGTACACGTTTCAAAGTTTTTAAGATATACACATAATATTTATATTTTATTATGCATAAAAGGACAAAAATTTTTTTTGTGTGTTATCTTCCTATTTTAATTCTTCACCTCAGCCTGAGTGTATACACTGTGCTAAGCCATTCCAGAGTACATTCTACCATATTGCCTTTAAAGGATCATCTTCTGACCCTTTAGTGGTTTCATCAACTGAAGTTGACTGAGAATGGAGAGAAACTCCATTGAATGGGCCAGACAAGAAGGGCCCTTTGCCTATCCAAAGCATTTAAATATTATTTTTTTCTCCTCCAACACACAGATATATATATTTAAATTTGACTTGCCTTGGTAGAGCACAGTATAACTCCCAAATTTAGCTCTCCCCTGCTCCAAGCCACTGTGCATGCGGTGCCATCCTCTTCCTGAAAGAGGGCTTCTCCCCTTCATTAAACCACCAGGTCACTGGGCTTCCTTAGCCTGCCGCAGCCTCTCACGTAATTTGTATTGCAGGTTCCCTGTATGTAAGGATTCCAATTTTTAAAATCTTCAAAGGCTACAGCAAAGAAGCCGCACCAGGAAAAAAGATATGGACAGAAATGACGTGAGTGGTTGTCTTAGTCACCTAGTGCTGCTGTAACAGAAGTACCACAAATGGGTGGCTTTAGCAAACAGAAATTTATTTTCTCACAATTTAGGAGGCTAGAAGTCTGAATCCAGGGTGCTGGCTCTAGGGGAAGGCTTTCTCTGTCTGTTCTGGGGGAAGGCCCTTGTCTCTTTAGCTTCTGTCCCCTAGTTCCTTGGAGACCTCCATGTAGCTCGGCATCTACCTTCTCCCATCTTTGCTTGCTTGTTTAATCTCTTGTATATTTCAAAAAAGATTGACTCAAAACGTACCCTACACTAATCCTGCCCCACTGACATAAAAAAAGACCACCCATTCCCAGTGAGATTATAACCACAGGCAGAGAGGCTAGGATTCACATCACATATTTTTGGGGGACACAGTTCAATCCATTCTAACTCCCTTCTCTCTTGACCCATTGAGCACCCTCTAGAGAGAACAGGCTACAAGTGGCTTGGGCTGTGGAGCCTGCGGATTTGAGCTTGGGGAGGTCTTCTTCTTCACTGGTTTTTCGTTATTAATGGGCGCCCATAATTAATGCCAGATGAAGAAAAGCCAGAACCTTAGACTGAAACCACTAAAGCTTTTTAAAGATACCCACACCTCTCATGGCCTGCTCTCGCTTATCCACTACACAGTTGCTACAACAACCTGCTGCCCCTTTCCTACCTCAGGGCCTTTGCACACACTGTTTCCCCAGACCTGGTTCTCTCTTCCCCCAGCTCTTCTAATTTCTACTTATCTTTCAGGTCTCAACTCACATATTATTTCCTAAGAAATACCTTACTTGGTCCTCCAGACTAAATTAGTCTCCTCTGTTATTCTTTGTCATAGATTGAATTGTGTCCTCCAAAATTATCTGTCAACTTGGCTGGGCCATGATTCCCAGTAGTGTGTGATTGTCCACCGTTTTGTCATCTGATGTGATTTTCCTTTGTGTTGTAAATCCTATGTCTATGATGTTGATGAGATGGGATTAGCAGCAGTTATGTTAATGAGGCAGGATTCAATCTACAAGACTGGGTTGTGTCTTGAGCCAATCTCTTTTGAGATATAAAAGACAGAAGTGAGAAGAGAGACAGGAAGACCTCATACCACCAAGAAAGAAGCACCAGGAGCATATGGCATCCTTTGGACCTGGGGTCCCTACACTGAGAAGCTCCTAGACCAGGGGGCAATTGATGACAAGGATCTTCCCCCAGAACCAGCACAGAGAGAAAGACTTCTCTGGAGCTGAATCTGGATTTCTAGCGTCCCAGCGTGTGAGAGCATAAACTTCTGTTTGTTGAAGTCATCCATTTGTTGTATTTCTGTTACAATTGCACTAGATGAGTAAGCCATTCTTAGTATTCTGTTATCCTCCGACATTGCACTTATGTACTGTTATACGTTTATTTGTTGTCTTTTGGTTCAATGTCTTCCCCACAAGAATTTAGGGGGAGAAGATGGGGACCATAACTTTTACCTTAGCATCTCGCACTGCGCAGTGAGTTGGCACTTAATTCTTTGTTGTTGAATGACCCATCATTTGCTCCTGTTGATGAAAGAAAAAACTGATGCCTTCCCAGTGGACTGGAGTCAGGGCACTGTATCCGCCTTCTAACCTGGACTGAAGTTCTTACTAACCTCACGTAGGAAAGCTCACAAAGATGTAAGTGATAACACTCTGGTTACTCACATGGGCATTATCAAGGGAAAAAAAAAAAAAAAAGAGGTGGGAGGTGGCAGGCAGGATGAAAAATCAACAGAGTACAATGTCCTGACTTCCAAAGTGTTAAAGGAAATCTTTGGAACTACCAAGCCAGCTTGGGTTTGTGCTGAATCTTTCATATCGCAGGCCTTTTAGTCTCCCTTGAGGAGAACTACCTACCTATTGACACTTTCCAAACTAATTCTAGCCCGGTACTGAGCTTGGTCCCTCAAGATTTGGCTCAAGTTTATGCTTTATGATTTGCTCCTTCAGGCAAGTGAGAACTGGAGTTGCTCAGTTTTGCAGTCAAGGAGGCCAGCTGGTTGTATTAATTTCCTATGGCTAACGTAACAAATTACCACAAATTTAGTGGCTTAAACAACTCACATTTATTTTCTTACAGTTCTGGAGGTCAGAAGTCCAAAATAGGTCTTACTGGGCTAAAATCAAGGTGTTGGCAGAGCTCCGCTCCTTTTTGGAGGCTCTAGAGGAGAACCTGTTTCCTTGCCTTTTCTAGCTCCTAGAGGCCACCCTCATTCCTTGGCTCATGACCACCTTCCTCCATCCTCAAAGCCAGCAACACTGCCTGTCTCTGTGCATTTCTTCTGTAATTATATCTGCCTCTCACACTCTTCTTTTGCCTCCCTCTTCCACTTCTAAGGACCCATCCCGATACTCCAGGATAATCTTCCCATGTCAAGGTCCTTAAATAAACCACATCTTCAAAGTCCCTTTTGTCATAAAAGAGAATTTATTCACAGGTTACCAGGATTAGAATACGGATGTTTTGGGGGAGCTATTATCCTGCTTACCACCTTGGTAAATGATTCCCAAAGACAAATCTCAAGAGGTCTTAGCTCCACCCTGCCAGTTCCTCTAAGGAGTAAGGAAAAATAAGAAAGAAGTAAGGATTAAACACTGACGAATAAACAAAAAGAGTGGCAGAATCCTCACGCCAGTGAGGTCTCTTCTCCAGTATATCAGACACTAGGATCAATGAAAGTCAGCTGTGTAAACATTTCAGGCCCTAAGAGAACTATGTTAAATAACAGTTTGGAGTGGTGTGAAGTCTCTGATAGTTATTAATACCAAATTCAGGGTATTCAGAGATAAATTTCAAAGCCATTGGTTTGAGTTAGGAATAATTCCACCTACAAAATAAATAAAAACACAGAATAGCCACATAACAATGTAGTGAATAAAGACATTTAATTATTTAATGTAACAGAAAACTCAGAGGTAGATGACTTCAGCATGGGGCCAGTAGATCAGCATCAGAAAAGACTTAGGCTCTCTCTACCTTTCTTAGCAGGTCAGTACTCTGTCCCCTCATGGCTGTAAGATTGCTGCCACAGTTCTAAGAATCATGTCCTCACAAACTATCATCCCAAGCACAAAGGAAGGGCAGGTGGGAGAGTACCCTTTCTCCTCATGCTACTCTTTTATGAGACAGGAAATCTTGCCCAGGAGTGGCCAGTTGGCTTCACCTCAGATCTCAGTGCTCAGTCAGGTCCCATGCCCACCCCTAGGCTATTACTTGGCACAAAAACCAAAAAACCTGTTGCCATTGAGTCAATTCCGACTCACAGTGACCTTATAGGACAGAAAAGAACTGCCCCATACACATAGTGTTTCCAAGGAGTGGCTGGTGGACTAGAACTGCTGACCTTTTGACTAGCAGCTGAGCTCTTAACCACTGTGCAACCAGGGCTCCAATGGCACAGGGGATGGTATTTCTTGATTGGCCTAGACCAATCAGGAGTCATCCTCTGAGGTGGGCACATTGCCACCCCAAGCAGAATTGGGGCCCTATTAAAAGAGAAGGGGTAATTGCTATTGGGTAGACAACCAACAGTGTCTGCCCCATGAACATTAAAACCAGTTGTCCTCAGGTTGATTCCAACTCATGGCGACCCCATGTGTGTCAGAGTAGAACTGTGCTCCATAGTTTTCCATGACTGGTTTTTCAGAAATGAATCGCCAGGCCTTTCTTCTGAAACATCTATAGGTGGACTCGAATCTCCAACCATTTGGTTAGTAGCCAGGCATGTTAACCATAAGAAACCACAAAGCTCTTAGCTAATTTACAAACAAAGAAATAAAGGCGATTTCTGTCCAAGAAATTTCGAGCAATCCCGCAGTAGATGAGCCAACAAAGCCTAGTCCACAAGATTAGTCACTGTGATTTACTGACATGTGCAGAAAGCAAGTAAAAGTAAGATCCAGGGAGCATTTTCCATCATTGTCTTGTCCTGGTGCCATTGGGTGAGACATGCCTTGGAGGAGAACTTCCTCATTCCTGTAGGAGGATGACATCATCCAGGCCAGTCTGTTCACAGGCTTGGCAATCCAGAAGAAGTCCACTAGAAGTAGCATCTGTAAGGAGCCTAGGCTGGCAGGGCCCCTCTGATTCATTTCCCATTGATCCCGGCGAACTTCCTGAATGCCCTGGTACCGTCTGGATCTGCGATGACTCTGCTTTCAACAGCACAGCAGGCTCTTTTCCTTCACATTCTGGAGTCCGAATTCTGCAGACTGGCTGTGGGTCACAATATCAACACCCATCAACAGAGGCTGTGAGGGGTGCTGGAGAAGAAGAGGCGAGAATGCAAGCATGCTGAGTGGAAGGTTTACACAGCAGCAAGCACACAAACACACAGGCTGCTGAGCCTGCCACAGGACTTGCTGGAACTCTCAGACAATTACCATATTTATTACCTCAGGTTGGGGAATGTCAGACACTTGAAGTTTGTTTGCGTCTTCAATTGGAACTGGCATTTCCCCATGATTGGATTACTTTGAAATCAAGGAACTGCAGCTCAGATAGTTCATAAATCCATTTCTGTTCCACCTTGCAGCATTTATTACAAAGACTGATCAGCCAAAGAATATGGGCTTTCTGCTTTTTATTTCCTGTTTTATTGCAGTCACCTTTCGAGGGCACTGGGGGAAGAAGGTGAGGAGTGGGTTGTGGGAGGGGTGAAGAGGCACCAGAAACCCCACACCACACCAGAGGCAAACCCCAAAGAAAAAGAGTAGGGCAGCCACTCTCTTGGAACTCGGTGCTGCCCTGCCCTCACCCCCGTAGCCATCTTTGGATGGAGGTGTGGAAAGGGCCCTTGGCAGAAGGGAAGAGATTTTAGAAACCCAGGACTTTGATAAAGGTATTGTGAGACTTTTCAGGCTGTTGGTCATCAGTCCTGGGATGTGTGTGCATGTGTGATATATTTGTTATGCAAACTTTTAACTACTAGCACCAGATCCTGGGTAAGGAACTGGGAACCCATTGAGTTGTCCCTGTCCTCCAGAAGCTCCCAACCTTGTGAGGTAATTGAGCTGAGAGCCAGGATAGGGTGAACCCAGGGTGCTGGGAGAGCATTGTGGAGGGCTTCCTGGAGGGGGTGGCACCTGAACTGGTTTCTGCTTGGAAGATCCCTTGGATGTGAGGCAATTGTCTTCTGGGTTGTTAGATCCAGATCACTGAAACAGAAAAGGAGGTAGAGGTTCCGGGCAGAAGCCTATTCCAAGAATGTCAATTGTACATTTGGCAGTTTAGCAGGGCGGTTAAGGGTGCAGACTCCTTAGACAGTCCCCCTGAGTATATATACTGAATCTGTCATTTGCTAGCTCTGTGACCTTAACCTTTATTGTGTCTCAGTTTATTTGTAAAATGGGAACAAATACTGCTTACTTCATAGGGTTGCTAAGAGGATTGAACAAGAAAATCCACTTAAAGTCTGAGAATGGTGCCTGCATATCAGAGCCCTCAGTAAATGTCAGCTCTGACAATTTGGTGGGCACTAACTTTGTATGTGTCTGTCAGAGAGGATGAGCAGGGTGAGGAACACACAGGACCTTCATGTTTGTTCCATGGGCCCTGCTCACACAGGAACGGAGGGCTGACCCAACTGTAATCAGCCTGAAGTTAATGAGAGATAGCTTATTTTAAAGGAGCAAAGGAAAGCAAAGGGTTTCCTTGTCTATCACACCTCCTAGGTCCCTGGGTGGTGCAAACAGTTTGTGATCAACTGCTAACGTAAGGTTAGTGGTTCAAACCCACCCAGTGGCACCACAGAAGAAAGGCCTGGCAATCTGCTTCCATAAAGATTACAGCCAAGAAAACCCTATGGAATAGTTCTACTCTAACACATGGGGTTACCATGAGTTGTAATCGACTCAATGGCAATGGGCTGGACTTATCTATCTCCTATTTGGGGTTTAAATACCATCTGTAAACTCCACTCTTTATGAAATCAATGGTTAGGAGTAGAGTCTGCCTTTCATAACTGGGAGAATGGCATTTCAAATTGGTTAAATAACTTGTCCCATATCCCACATCTATATTCCAAACTACAGGTCCAGGTAATACTATTTAAATAAATAGTATTACTTTTGGTCATCTACTACTAAGTAGGATCTGCCACCCACGGTGGCCAAGCTGGTTATTCAAGGTGGAATGATTTCATTAGCGCAAGCCACGTTCAGAAACAGAAAATTTTGCTTCGGGTGTTTTCTTGGATGCTTGATTTTAATATCAAAGGTAGTTTGGGCCATAATAAGCAAATACGAAGCCAATGATTCGCTTAGGTTTTTCTGACAGCTGAGAATGGAGGCTGAGAAGCAAGCTTGCTCTGAAGGATCAGCAGATCAGGAAAGGGGGCACCAGGAAACTTTATTGATGTGAATGGGAACTCAGCTTTGCATTGTAACCCTGCCAGGTTGTGCATCCAAGGAAAAATAGTAGTTTGCAATTACAGAAAATCAGTAGCTGGAATTATTAATAACAGCAAAAAAAAGAAAAAAGAAAAGAAAAAGAAAGTGTGCAGTAAGTAATTTATAGTGATATTGTGTAATTGATAGTTATATCTACTATTTAAATACTAATTAATTCATATGGCAAGCCATGTATTGACTTTACTCATGGTGTTATGGCAGCTGTTATAACTTAAAATTGTTCTTTGTCATTTTCTTTAAGTAATTAAAGCACACTGTTGATTAGTTCTGTTTATGGATATGTATAGGGCTCCACCTTCTGAAAGAGCCTTATGGGCAGTTTATACACAAACAACCGCATGCAAGCTCTGGCCCTTCTAAGGAGCAGCCTGATACTTTTCTTACTGGTAGAATTCCCAGCACATTCCCAGGTAACTCGTTCACGTGGTCTTCCCAGTGTTGGCTTCCATTGGACGCACCTGTAAAATGAGAAGCATATGAGATCTGTGAATGAAGCTGCCATTTATCAGCAGCGACCTGGCTGGTTCTGGCTTTTCTGCAGACAAGTTGTATGGGCAAGTCCCTTCACCTCTCCAGGCTGCCTGCAGACCCAGCTCTCTGGGGATATAAAGGGAGGGTGATGGGAGTGGTCGTTCTTGAGAGTTCTTAGAGCTCTAAATTTGAATGAGTTAACGGAATCTATGAATACACTTTCTAACAGGTGCATTGAGGGTTCTGACTGCTGAAAAGAGAAAAAAAAAAAAAAAAAGATTAATGGACCAGAGTCACTGGAGGATTCACTGCCAACAGACATGAACTGCCTATCCCTGTTTAGCATCTCTGAAGGCTGAGTTTTACTATGACTCCCTCTCCCCCTTTAAACAGCAGGCTGCACATAAAATAAAATCTATTGACTATCAGTTGTGGCTCTAGGCTGATGTTTTATATGAGATATTTCAGAGTATTTTTCCAAGTTTATTTACAAGATTGGAGTCTTTATATTCCATTTACTGGGTGTGTGAATTTTGGTTTTATTTTTCTCTTAGGAAGACAAGAGAAGGCATTTATAAGCTGTCAGCCCTCACCTCACAAGGTCAGGGCTAAAAGCCTTATGTAGAAAAAATCAGAATGCGAACGTGTTGTATTGCTACTGCTGGCTTGTGACTGTGCAATTCAGTCGGTTTCAGCAACCTTGAGAGATCAAGATCATGGATTAGAGGTGCTTGTAATTGCATTAGCTTTGCTCTGTTCCCTGGCTTCATATCACAGTTCTGGCCCCACTCAGCTATCTTGCAAAACATGTGTTATTTGTTATAAGAAGAATTTGTTGTGAACTGAAGTTTAGTGGTGGGTACTTGTTCTCTTTGAAGGCCCTTCCTCCCCCCACCTTGGATCTACTAAAGCTGACCATTTTCCTGAATCATAACTGGAGAGGCCAAACCTCTTGACACAACAATTCGTCTTGTCTGCCTGATTGAACCCTGGCTTTCGGATGATACCCCAAGCTCCATAGCTCTCCCATTATCCTACTAAGCAGGTCTAATGTCAGTCCCTAAACCTTCACCCGACCTTATTTGCACAGCTTTGAACGAACTGTCATGAGCCTTGCCAACTCATCCTGAAATACAACTGTGGGCAGCACCTCCTGGATGTTACATACCAATTGAATGAGGTCAAACAAGTAGACATGGCTAGATTTTAAACAAGTCTAAGAAAATTGTTAGGGAATCAAAAACCAAAAAAGCTAAACCTTTTGCCATCAGGTAGATTCTGGCTCATGGTGACCTCGTGTATTACAGAATAGAACTGAGCTTCATAGAGTTTTTGTGACTGTAATATTTATGGAAGCAGATTGCCAGGCCTTTCTTCTGTGGCACTGCTGGGTGGGTTTGAACCACCAACTTTTAGTAGTTGAGTGCAAACTGATTGCTCCACCCAGGGACCTTAAGGAAACAAATAGCTACCTAAAAATTTGACTTTGGACTTTCTCTTTGCTGAAATTTATTAACAAATAATGTGGGTGAGAACAACAATAAATTTTTTTTTATTATAAAATAAAAATAGTGAGGAGGGACACACACTGCTAGATATTAAGATATACTATTAAGCTGAAATAAATAAGCACTGTGGTGTTACTACAAGAATAGATAGACATATCAAGAAGAGATAGCCTAGATACAGACTTTGATATTTTAAGGAATTGATCTATAATAAAGAAAAAAAAATTGGTGAGAAAGGAAAGGATGGTTTATTAAATAAATGGAGTTGGGAAAATTTATTATTTGAGAAAAAAATATTTAACTTAGATTTCCTCCCACAGAGTTTTACAAAATAATTTTCTAATATGTGAGATGGATGAGAGAGGCATTTGTACAAAATTAAACCTAAAATATCACAAGAAATTGTAGAAGGATTTTAATCTGACATCTGGATTGCAACAAACTTTTTAAACATAAAAGCAATAGGGAAAGAAAAATAGATTTGAATAAATAAAAATTTAAAATATCTGTATATAAAACATAAATATTCATATTTGAAGACAAATAGACTATGAAAAAATTGCCAGGGAGGGATTCTGGGAACATAGTAGTGACAAGGGCATAGTCTTTTAATGCCCCAGAATTCCCCATGAAAACAGAGCAACTAGATAGTAAAAATTAAAGATCCATGAACAACAATTACAATAAAGTTAGATGACAAGGTATCCCTACAAACTCCAAAACACAAGCAGATGGGGCAAAACACCAACAGCTTGAAGATCTGCAGGGGATCAGCACCTGTGCCGGAGGAAACTATGGGAGGCAAGAGGCAATCTGAGCGATCTGAGACTGGGAAAAATCCCACAGCAGACAACTGGGGAGCACAGCAAGCCAACCTGAAAACAGCAGTTGAATCTAGGAGGGGTTTTGTCTAATCCAATAGTGTTAAGTACAAAGGGTCTGTGATGAAGTCTGAAGCGGCTGGACAGTCTATCCCCTGCCAACTCTTGAAACCGACCAGTCAGGGCTCCCCTCCAGGAGAGTTTGCAGAAATTATATAGGTTGTGGTAGTATTTTTACCCACCACTTGTTTGTCAGTTTGCCATACTGTGATGGCTTGTCATACCAGTAGTGTCACCCTTAGTGGACAGGTTTCAGCAGAGCTTCCAGACTAAGATAGATTAGGAAGAAGGGTCTGGTGATCTACTTCTGAAAATTAGCCAGTGAAAATCCTGTTGATCACAACAGAATATTGACCAATATAACACTGGAAGATGAGCCCCCTAGGTAGGAAAGCACTCAAAATACACAGTTGCCACAACAGTGGACTCAGGCATACCAATGCTCATGAAGATGGTGCAGGACTGGCAACATTTTGTTCTATTGAACATGGGGTCGCTACGAGTATGAGTCAACTCGATGGCAACTCCCAACAAAAACAACAGATATGGTCAATCTTCTGAGCCTTCTGTTCTTGAGAACCAGGAATTTTGGAATGAAAAAAAGGAAATGGAGAAAGCTGATGTTAAGTAATAATCTTATACTCCTGAAATTGAATTGGAAGTATCAGTATGAACTTGTGAAGTGTGTGTGTGCATGTGCATGTTCAGTTCTGTTACAGAACGACATACATGTTCCTAAAAATTTCTGCAATATGCAAAATCATACAATTATAACCACTGGGCTTATGGGGAAAATGGGGGTATGGGCACAGCACTCAAAATCTTCATTGTTGTTATTGTTAGGTGCCGTTGAGTTGGTTCCAACTCATAGCGACCCTACGCACAACAGAACAAAACACTGCCCGGTCCTGTGCCATCCTTACAATCGTTGCTATGTTTGAGCCTATTGTTGCAGCCATGAGGGTTTTCCTCTTTTTCACTGACCCTCTGCTTTACCAAACATGATGTCTTTCTCCAGGGGCTGGTCTCTTCTGATAACTCAGCCAAAGTATATGAGACAAAGTCTTGCCATCCTCACTTCTAAGGAGCATTCTGGCTGTACTGCAATACCATGGCTTGGGTCAGGGGCCCCTTAGTCCTCAAAGTGACATTTTTTGCTTTTTAACACTTTAAAGAGGTCTTTTGCAGAAGATTTGCCCAATGCAATACGTCGTTTGATTTCTTGACTGCTACTTCCATGGGTGTTGATTGTGAATCCAAGTAAAATGAAATACTTGACAACTTCTATCTTTTTTCCATTTATCATGATGTTGCTTATTGGTCCAGTTGTGAGAATTTTTGTTTTCTTTATGTTAAAGTGTAATATATATTGGAGGATGTAGTCTTTGATCTTCATCAGTAAGTGATTCAAGTCCTCTTTGCTTTCAGCAAGCAAGACTGTGTCATCTGCATTTTGTAGGTTGTTAATGAGTCTTCTTCCAATCCTGATACCCTTTTCTTCTTCATATGTGCAGCTTCTCAGATTATTTGTTCAGCATGCAGATTGAATAAGTATGGTGAAAAGATACAACCCTCACACACACCTTTCCTGATTTTAAACCATATTTTAAACCATAAGGTATACCCTTGTTCTGTTTGAACAACTGCCTCTTGGTGTATGTACAGGTTCTGCAGGAGCACAATTAAATGTTCTGGAATTTCCATTCTTCACAATGTTATCCATAATTTGTTATGATTCCCACAGTCGAATGCCTTTGCATAGTCAGGAAAACATCTTTCAAGTGTTCTTTGCTTTCAGCCAAGATCAACTTTGACATCAGCAATGATATCCCTCATTCCATGTCCTCTTCTGAATCCGGCTTGAATTTCTGGCAGTTCCTTGTTGATTTACTGCTACTACCATTTTTTAATTATCTTCAGCATAATTTTACTTGCATGTGATATTAATGATATCGTTCAATAATTTCTGCATTCCATTGGATCACCTTTCTTTGAAATAGGCACCTATATGGATCTCTTCCGGTCGGTTGGCCAGGTAGCTGTCTTCCAAATTTCTTGGCATAGGTAAGTGAGGGCCTCCAGTGTTGCATCAGTTTGTTGAAACATCTTAATTGGTATTCTGTCAATTCCTAGAGCCTTGTTTTTATCCAGTGCCTTCTATGCAGCTTAGACCTCTTTCTTAAGTACCATTGGTTCTTGATCATATAGGTTCGCCTGCTGTTTTCAGATTGGCCTGATCTAGTTGCATGTCAATCAGCTCTTTTTGATACAGTGACTGTGTATGTTCTTTTGATGCTTCCTGCATTGTTCAATATTTTGCCCATAGAATACTTCAATATTTCAGCCCAAGGCTTGAATTTTTTCTTTAGTTCTTTCAGCTTGAGAAATGCTGAGCATGTTCTTCCCTTTTGGTTTTCTAACTCCAAGTCTTTGCTCATTTCATTGCAATGCTTTACTTTGTCTTCCTGAGCCACCTTTTGAAATTTTCTGTTTAGCACTTTTCCATCATGATTTCTTCTGTTTGGTTTAGTTACTCGATGTTCAAGAGCAAGTTTCAGAGTCTCTTCTGACATCCATTTTGGTCTTTTTTTTCTGTCTTTTTAATGACCTTTTGCTTTCTTTATGTATGATGTTCTTGATGTCATCCCACAACTCATCTAATCTTCAGTCATTAGTGTTCAGTGTGTCAAATCTATTCTTGAGAAGGTCTCTAAATTCAGGTGGGATATACTCAAGGTTGTACTTTGGCTTTTGTAAACCTGTTACGATTTTCTTCAGCTTCAACTTTAACTTGAATATGAGCAACTGATGGTCTGTTCCGCAGTCAGCCGCTGGCTTTGTTCTGACTGATGATATTGAGCTTCTCCATCATCTCTTTCTACAGATGTAGTCGATTTGATTCCTGTGTAATCTGTTTGGCAAGGTCTATGTGTATAGTCATCTTATATGTTGCTGAAAAAAGGTATTTCCAATGAATAAGTCATTGGTCTTACAAAATTCTATCATGCAATCTCTGGCATCATTTCTATCACCAAGGCCATATTTTCCAACTACTGATCATTCTTTGTTTCTGTCTTTCATGTTCCAATCACCAGTAATCATCAATACATCTTTTTTTTCTTTTTCTTTTTTTATTGTACTTTAGATGAAGGTTTAGAGAACAAACCAGCTTCTCATTAAACAGTTAGTACGTATATTGTTTTATGACATTGGTTAACAACCTCATGACATATCAACACTCTCCCTTCTTGACCTTAGGTTCCCTATTACCACCTTTCCTGTCTGCTCCTGCCTTCTAGTCCTTGCTCCTGGGTTGGTGTGCCCCTTTAATCTAATTTTGTTTTATAGGCGTATCTAATGTTTGGCTGAAGGCTGAACCTCAGGAGTGAATTCATTACTGAGCTAAAAGGATATCCGAGGGCCATACTCTCTGGGTTTCTCCAGTCTCTGTCAGGCCAGTAAGTCTGGTCTTTTTTTGTGAGTTGGAATTTTGTTCTACATTTTTCTCCAGCTCTGTCCAGGACCCTCTATTGTGATCCCTGTCAGAGCAGTCAGTGGTGGTAGCTGGGCACCATCTAGTTGTAATGGACACAGTCTGGTGGAGGCCATGGTAGTTGTGGTCCCTTAGTCCTTTGGACTAATCTTTCCCTTGTATCTTGTTTTCTTCATTCTCCCTTGCTGCTGAAGGGGTGAAACCAGTGGAATATTTTAGATGGCCGCACACAAGCCTTTAAGACCCCAAATGCTACTCACCAAGGTAGAATGTAGAACATTTTCTTTATAAACTGTATTATAACAATTGAGCTAGATGCTCCCCGAGACCATGATCCCCAAGCCCTCAGCCCAGCAATTGGGTCCCTCAGGGAGTTTGGATGTGTCTATGGAGCTTCCATGACCTTGCCTTGTACAAGTTGTGCTGGCTTCCCCAGTATTGTGTACTGTCTTGGCCTTCACCAAACTTACCACTTATCTATTATCTATTTAGTGTTTTTCATCCTCACCCCTCCCCTCCTTTGTAACCATCAAAGATTGTTTCTTTTTGTGTGTGAACCTTTTCATGAATTTTTATAATAGTGATCTCATACAATATTTGTTCCTTTCTGACTGAATTATTACACTCAGCATAATTCCCTCCAGATTCATCCATGTTGTGAGATGCTTCACAGATTCATTGTTGTTCTTTTTCGTTGCATAGTACTCCATTGTGTGTATGTACCATAGTTCGTTTATCCATTCATCTGTTGATGGGCATCTAGGTTGTCTCCATCTTTTTGCTGTTGTGAGCATTGCTGCAATAAACATGGGTGTGCATATGTCTATTCATGTGATGGCTCTTATTTCTCTAGGATATATTCCTAGGAATGGGATTGCTGGAACATATGTTATTTCTATTTCTAGCTTTCTAAGGAAGTGCCATATTGTTTTCCAAAATGGTCGTACCATTTTGCATTCCCACCAGCAGTGCATAAGAGTTCCAATCTCCCCACAGCCTCTCCAAAATTTGTTATTTTCTGTTTTTTGATTCATGCCAGTAATGCCAGGTGAGATGGTATCTCATTGTGGTTTTGATTTGCATTTCTCTAATGGCTAGTGATTGTGAGCATTTCCTCACGTGTCTGTTAGCTGCTTGAATGTCTTCTTTGGTGAAGTGTCTGTTCATTTCCTCTGCCCATTTTTCAATTATATTATTTGGCTTTTTGTTGTAGAGGTGTTGGATTTTCGTGTCGATTTTAGAGATTAGAGCTTTGTCAGATTTGTTATAGCCAAAAAATTTTTCCCAGTCTGTAGGTTCCCTTTTTACTCTTTTGGTGAAGTCTGTTGATAAGCGTAAGTGTTTAATTTTTAGAAGATCCCGGTTGGAGGCAGGGTCAAGATGGCAGAGTACTCAGACACTTTCTGTGGTCCCTCTCACAACAAAAACCCCAAAAAACAAGTATATCAATTATATATGACAATCTAGGAGCCCTGAACATCAAAGACAAAGTTGAGGAGTCAGACTTAGTGGCAGACGGAGGGAGAGACAATTCAGAAGCACGAGGATTGGCCAGACCTGACCTGGCCAGCAGCCTGCAGGTTGAATCGGCTGGCACACATTGACTGAGGCAAGCAGTAGTGCTCAGGGCACGTTTTCCACATTGAGAGAAACCAAGCATCAGAGAGTCAGCTGAAGCCTCCAAAACTGGTGAGAAGCAGCGCTGAATTGGTGAACGTTAATTACAAGTACCTAACCTACCATGTTGATTAAAAAAAAACCTTCCCCATTCTGGGAAGTATCTCTCTCCCATTTACCTGCCCCCTCCCCACTCTGCTCTGGGTCTCAGTCCTGCTTCAGCAATTACTGCAACCCCCTGGGCTGGAAGTAGGACCCGTCTCACACCCTGAGTCATTCTCCCGGCGTTGGAGAGGGAACAAATTAACAAACAGGAAAATATAATCTGCCAGCTCCCCTAAGCTGGAAACTCAGGGCAGGAACAGCCTCTTTGCCTAGGCACAGGCATAAGGGGTCCATGGACTTTGAATGCCTTTAACCCCTGCCTAGATCTGTGTGGGCCCATTTCAACAGCATAGGCCCTCGTTAGCACAATAGGACAGGGTATATACCTAAGGCCTATTTTCAACTGCAACAGCTAAGGGAGAGTGGCAGATTCATGATATTTGACACCACCCTGCCCATTAAGCGGAGTCCTCACCTACCCACATCAGGGGCCTGAGGACTGTAGCTCCACGTACTCCACCTAGTCATCTATGACAGGGGTCCGAGAATAAGTGGTGGCTCCCAGTCCTTATAGCCAACAGCATTGGGTGCCCATAGTCCGGCTGCAAAACCAATTTGCCTTCTTGCTGTAGGGAGCAAGGACATGTCTTCCACCCAGGCATTCAGGGGCAGCTGTCATCCCCCTGCCTTGCTCAGTACATGACCCCCTACTGTAGCCAGATACCTGTGCCTACTCCGATCACCTCTGCCCATCTATGACTGTAGGCAAGAGCCTGTACCACACACTCGATGACCGACAACCTGGACACCTGAACTGAATCCATACAAGAAAAGTAAATAGACTCCTGGGCTCACATATCTAGTAACAGTTCTAACCACCTGGTAACAGGACGTAAGAGCTTCAAAGACACCAATAATCAATGTAGCTCACACAATCTGCCTATTTGTGTATATCAAAATATCAAAACAAAACAAGAAGCTAGGACACAGTAAGCAGACATAAAATCAATAAATATAATAACTTATTGATGGCTTGGAGACAACAGTCAATATCAAATCGCATGAAGAGGCAGACCATGATGGCTTCAGCAAGCAACCAAAACAGAATCAAGAAACCTCCCAGAGGAAGAGAACTTATTTGAATTACTGGAGGTAGAATTCAGAAGATTAATATACAGATCTCTTCAAGAGATCAGGAAGGAGATGATTCAAAATGCAGAACAAGCCAAGGAACACACAGACAAAGCAACAGAGGAACTTAAGAACGTTATACAAGAGCATAATGACATATTTAACAGGCTGCAAGAATCCATAGAGAGACAGCAAACAGAAATCCAAAAGATTAACAATAAAATTTCAGAATTAGACAACTCAGTAGAAAGTCACAGAAGCAAATTGAGGCAATGGAAGTCAAAATTACTAAGATTGAAGATAAAGCACCTGACACCAACTTATTTGAGGAAAAATCAGACAAAAGAATTTTTAAAAAATGAAGAAGCCCTAAGAATTATGTGGGGTACTATCAAGAGGAATAATGTACGAGTGATTGCAGTATCAGAACAGGGGGGATAACAGAAAATACAGAGAAAATTGTTGAAGATTTGTTGGCAGAAAACTCCCCTGATATCAGGAAAGATGACAAGATATCTATCCAAGATGCTCATCGAACCCCACTTAAGGTAGATCCCAAAAGAAAGTCACCAAGACATATTATAATCAAACCTGCCAAAACCAAAGATAAAGAGAGAATTTTAAGAGTGACTAGGGATAAACGAAAAGTCATCTACACAGGAGACTCAATAAGACTAAGCTTGGTCTACTCAGCAGAAACCATGCAGGCAAGAAGGCAATGGAATGACATATAGAAAGCCTTGAAGGAAAAAAAATCTCAGAATTCCACTGATTTTTGTATGTTTATCTTGTATCCTGCTACTCCACTGAATCTTTCTATCAGTTCCAGTGGTTTTTTTCATGGAGTCTTTTGGGTTTTCTATGTATAGTATCATATCATCTGCAAATAAGGACAGTTTTACTTCTTCCTTATCAATTTGGATGCTCCTTATTTGTTTTTCTTGCCTTACTGCTCTAGCTAGGACTTCCAGCACGATGTTAAATAGGAGTGGTGATAAACGACATCTTTGTCTTGTTCCTGTTCTCAAGGGGGATATTTTCAGCCTCTCTCCATTAAGAATGACGTTGCTTGTTGGTTTTATATAGGTGCCATTTATTAGGTTGAGGAATTTCCCTTCTATACCTATTTTATTGACAGTTTTCATCAGGAATGGGTGTTGTGCTTTGTCGAATGCCTTTTATGTTGACTGATATGATCACATGATTCTTTTCTTTTATTTATGTGGTGGATTATGTTGATTGATATTCTAATGTTGAACCATCCTTGCATACCTGGTATGAATCCTACTTTGTTGTGGTGTGTTCTTTTTTTGATATCATGCTGAATTCTGTTGGCTAGAATTTGGTTGAGAATTTTTGCATCTATACTCATGAGAGATATTGGTCTGTAATTTTCTTTTTTTGTGATGTCTCTGCCTAGTTTGGGTATCAGGGTTATGCTGGCTTCATAGAGCGAATTCAGAAGTGTCCCTTCCTTTTCTATATTCTGAAATAGTTTGAGTACTGCTGGTGTAAGCTCTTCTCTGAATGTTTGGTAGAATTTTCAAGTGAAGACATCTGGGCCAGGGATTTTTTGTTGTTGTTGTCAGTTTTTGTTTTTTGTTTTTTATTACCTATTCAATCTCTTCTCTTGTTATTCGTCTATTCAGATTTTCAACATCACTTTGTGTTAGTTTCGGTAGGTAGTGTGTTTCTAGAAATTAGTCCATTTCCTTTAGGTTTTCAAATTTGTTGGAGTATAGTTTTTCATAATACTGTTATGATCCTTTTTATTTCAGTTGGGTCTGTTGTAATGTCCCCCATTTCATTTCTTATTTGGGTTATTTGCATCCTCTCTTGTTTGTCATTTTGGCCAGTGATTTGTCGATTTTGTTGATCCTTTCAAAAAACCAACTTCTTGTTTTGTTGATTTTTTCTATTGTTTTTCTCTTCTCTATTTCATTAATTTCTGCCCTGATCTTTATTATTTTCTTTCTTCTGGTGGCTGTGGGCTTCTTTTGCTGTTCTCTTTCTATTTGTTTGAGTTGTGTAGCTAATGTTTTGATTTTGTCCCTTTCTTCTTTTTTGATGTGTGCATCTATTGCTATAAATTGACCTTTGAGCACTGACTTTGCTGTGTCCCAAAGGTTTTGGTATGATGTGTTTTCATTCTCATTTGATTCTAGGAATTTTTTGATTCCATCTTTGATTTCTTCTATTACCCAGTGGTTTTTAAGCAGGGTGTTGTTTAGTTTCTATGTAATTGATTTTGTTCTTTGCTCTTCCTGTTGTTAATTTCCACTTTCATGGAGTTGTGATCAGAGAAGATACTTTGTATTATCTCACTGTTTTGGATTTTGTTGAGGGTTTCTCTGTGGCCTAAATGTGGTCTATTCTGGAGAACATTCCATGTGTGTTGGAAAAGAATGTATACTTCGCAGCTGTTGGGTGGAGTGTTCTATATATGTTTATGAGTTCAAGTTGGCTGATTGTGGCCTTTAGACCTTCTGTATCTTTGTTGAGTTTCTTTCTAGATATTCCTCCTTTAAGGACAGTGATGCGTTGAAGTCTCCTACTATTATAGTGGAACTGTCAATTTCTCTTTTTAGTGATGTTAGAATT
This sequence comes from Dugong dugon, assembly GCA_030035585.1. Classification (NCBI taxonomy): domain Eukaryota; kingdom Metazoa; phylum Chordata; class Mammalia; order Sirenia; family Dugongidae; genus Dugong; species Dugong dugon. The sequence goes on from CM057472.1 coordinate 73,714,133, forward strand.
TGTTTTATGTATTTTTGAACCCTGTAACTGGGTGCGCAGATACTTATTATGGTTATGTCTTCATGACGGTTGGTCCCTTTAATCATTACGTGGTGTCCTTCTTTGTCTTTTATGGTGGATTTTGTTTTAAAGTCTATTTTATCAAAGATTAGTATTGCCACTCCTGCTCTTTTTTGGTAGCTGTTTGTTTGATATATTTTTTCCATCATTTGATTTTTAATAAATTTATATCTTTGTTTCTAAGATGTGTCTCTTGTAGACAGCATATTGATGGATCTTTTTATTTTTTTAATCCATTCTGTCACTCTCTGTCTCTTTATGTGTGTATTTAGGCCATTTACATGTAATTAGTGTAATTATTGACAGGTATGAGTTTATTGCTGTCATTTTGTAGGCTTTTTTCTGTGGTGCTGACATTTTCTTTGTTCTCTTACTCTCCTGTGCTGAAATTTTTCTGTTTGTGGTTTTTGTTCTCCCATTTCTTTTGTTTTTGTAGATTTTGTTTTTACTGAGACTTTATGCTTTCCTTCTTTATTTCAATGAGTAGGTTTGTTAACTTTCTTTGTGGTTACCTTGAAATTTACCATTATCTTCCTAGGTTTGAACCAGTCTATTATTACTTGGTATCACCTTGCCTTCCTCTCCATTAGAAAGTTCTATACCTACACCATTTATTCCCTCTTTTATTGTTCTGAAGATGTTGTCATTTATAAATTAAACTGTCTGGTTCCCTGTTGTAATTCTTTTGGTTTTGAATAGTCCTTGAGAGTTCATTTCCTAGGTTGTTATCTGGCTGGTGCGATCTTGTGTCCTAGATTCAGGCTGTTGTCTGATGTTGTTCTCAAACCGAAGGACTCCCTTTAATAATTCTTGTAAGTTTGATTTGGTTGCTACATAATCCCTTAATTTCTGTTTATCTGGAAATGTCCTAATTTCACCATCATATCTGAATGAGAGTTTTGCAGGATATATTATTCTTGGCTGGCAATTTTTTTCAAGGTTTTATATATGCTATCCCATTGCCTTCTTGCCTGCATGGTTTCTGCCAAGTAATCAGAGCTCAGTCTTATTGTTTCCCCTCTGTATGTGACTTTTTGCTTTTCTCAAGCTGCTCTCAGGATTCTTTCTTTGTCTTTGGTTTTAACGAGTGTGATTATGATATGCCTTGGTGATTTTCTTTTGGGGTGTATCGTATATGGGGCTCATTGAGCTTCTTGCATGGTCAGCTTTTCATCTTTCGTGATATTAGGGAATTTTTCTGTCAGCAATTCTTCAGTGATCCTCTCTGTGTTTTCTGTTTTCTCCCCGTTCTAGAACTCTGATCACTCACAAATTTTTGCTTTTGATTGTGTCCCACATAATTCTCAGAGTTTCTTCATTTTTCTTCATTCTTTTTTCTGATTTTTCCTCAAAGTGGTATCCAAGTATATGTCTTCAATTTCACTGATCCTGTCTTCCATTGTTTCAAACCTTCTCCTCTGATCTTCTATGACACTGTCCATTTCTGAAATCTTGTTGTTTATCTTTTGGATTTCCGGTTGTTATTTTTGCATGATTTCTAGTTGTGTATTCATTTTGAAATTTTGTTCCTGTATTATTTTCTTGAATTCTTCCATTTTTTTGTCTGTATTTTCTATGAATTTGTCTGCCTTTTCCATGAATTTGTCTATTCTTTTCCTCATTTTTGTCTGCTTTCTCCTTCAACTCTTGGATAGCTCTGAATATTAGAGATCTGAATTCCCTATTAGGTAGTTCCAGTGCCTTTTCTTCTACTGAAAAGTCATCTGGTGTTTTATTTTGGATGTTTACTGGAACCATCTTGTCCTTTTTTTTTCCGTATATTTTGATATTGTCTGCTGTCTTCAGGACTTTCAGTAGTCATTTTCTTTGTTTTTTGATTGTAGATTTGTTTGTTTCATCTTGCTTTTTTGTTTTATTTGGTTATGTCTGAGTAGGTGGGCTGTGCATTCTTTGTTGTTTGCTCATCTGTAGGCAAGATACTTTTCGCCCCCTTGTCCAATGAGCAGGGCCAGTTGCTCCACTATAGTGCAGCAGGGTGGGTCCAGCTGAACGGTAGGGGTTGGGATGGGTTGTTTATGTCATGTACTGGGGCTGACAAGGCAGGCCAGTGGTCAGTGCAGGGTAGGTTCTGGTAGTCCATGCCTGTGCTGCTCAGGGGTGTGATGTTCAGTGCACAGTGCAGATAGGCAGGAGGGAGGGGGAAGGTTGTGAAGTGTGGAGCTAAGTTGGGTATGGAAAGAAGAGAGGAGAGAGAAACAGGAGTCAAAAAAAAAAGTGCTGAAGGAGCCTGCCATTGGAGTGGGGAGATGAGAAACCAAGAAATGAAGAAAAACAAAAATAAAAAATTTAAAAAAAGAAAGAAAAGAAAAATGCCCCCAGTGATCCCATCAGCAACTGGGGAAGTGGCTCCTAGGCCTTGGGGCACAGGCCATCTAGAAGGGGTGGATATGGCACACATAACCAGGTATTCAGGAGACAGGAAAAGAAGGTAAATAGAGAGAGATGAGATATTGAGCAATGAAGAAAAACAAAAATGAAAAAACAAAAAGATAAAAAATAAATAAAAATTGAAAAAAGGAAAAGAAAAGAAAAATGCCCCCAGGGATCCCTCTGGAAACCAGGGAAGTGGCAACCAGGCCTCAGGGTACAGCCTGTCTAGAAGGGGCAGAGATGGCACACAGCACCAGGTATTCAGGAGACAGGAAAAGAAGGTAAATAGAGAGAGATGAGACACTGAGAAATGAAGAAAAACAAAAAGGAAAAAATAATAATGAAAAATAAAAAAAGAAATAAATGCCCCAAGGGATCCCACCGGCGTGTCTGCACAGACTAGGGAAGTGGTTCCCAAGCTACGCAGTACAGCCCAGCTAGAAGAGGTGGAGATGGCACACAGCATTATGTATTCAGGAGACATGAAAAAAAAGTAAGTAGAAAGAGATGAGAAACTGAGAAATATAGAAAAACAAAAAGGAAAAAAGAAAAAGAAAACAAAGGCCCCAGGGATCCCACCAGCGTGGCAGCGCAGACCAAGGAAGCAGTTCCCCAGCCAAATGGTGCTTCACATCCTGTCAAGAAGAAGCAAAGATGGCACACGAAGCCAGGTGTTCGAGAGAAAGGGGGAAGAGGAGGTGAGTGGCAGGGAAGAACCCAAAAGAAGCTGAAAAAAGCAACAAAGAAATGGCACTGAAGGAGCCGGCTGGTGTGGGTGGGGCGAATCCAAGCAACATGGAGCTGAGCAGGGGGAAGAAGGGTTGGTGATGGGAAAGCATGTATCGCTGGTCACTGGGTGCTCTGTCTCCTGCTGGGAGCTCTGTGAAGCTGCTTTCCCTTCCTTCCTGTCCACTGATCTCTGACAGGAGTCCAAGATGGCCTAGCCATGCTGCATTAACTAATAGGGGACCTCCACTCATATCTGTCCTCACTGTCTATTCTCTATCATTTCTTATTCCATTCAGTGCTTGGTTGAGTTCTTTGTCTCTTCATTTGATGCTTAGGGTTCCAAGATTGATGTTTTTCTCTGTTTTTCTTAGTTTTCAGGTCTTTGCTGTGGAGGGATGGTGTGGGGCTTCTGTCTATAGTGCCATGTTGGCTCTGCCTTTCAATTGTCAGTACATCTTGATTGCATGTTTGATCAATTTCAGACTGCAGAAGTTGGTAAAAATCTTCAATTTCTTCATCTTTGACCTTAGTGGTTGGTGTGTAAATTGAATAATAGGCCAATTAACTGGCCTTCCTTGTAGGTGTATGGATATTATCCTATGACTGACAGCATTGTATTTCAGGATAGATCTTGAAATGTTCTTTTTGATGATGAATGTGATGACATTCCTCTTCAATTTATCATTCCTGGCATAGTAGACCATATGATTGTCCAATTTAAAATGGCCAATACCAGTCCATTTCAGCTCACTAATGCCTAGGATATCTCTCTTCAAGCGTTCCATTTCATTTTTGACAAGTTCCAATTTTCCTAGATTCATACTTCATACATTCCAAGTTCTGATTATTAATGGATGTTTGCAGCTGTTTCTTCTCATTTTGAGTCATACCATATCAACAAAAGAAGGTCCCAAAAGCTTTATTCCATCCATGTCATTAAGGTCAACTCTATTTTGAGCAGGCAGCTCTTCCTTAGCTGTATTTTGAGTGCCTTCCAACCTGAGGGGCTCATCTTTCAGCACTATATCAGACAATTTTCAGCTGCTCTCCATAAAGTTTTCACTGGCCAGTTTTTTCAGAAGCAGATCGCCAGGTCCTTCTTCCCAATCTGTCTTAGCCAGGAAGCTCTGCTGAAACCTTGCCCCCATGGGTAACCCTGTTAAAAACTTCATTAGTGGCACATTAAAAAAAAGATAGGAATCTAATAAACATGGTAGCATAACTCTATACATGTTATATGGTTATGAAATATACAAGTAGTAAAATAAATATGTCACTTTGCCTTGAAAAGGACCTGATTGTGGAAGTGGGCATTGGAAGAGTTGTAGCCTGTGAGTTATTGTAAGGTGGTGGAAGGAAGATTATCTGAAATTGGATGGAAAGTTGTAATGTCAGATGTGGGTGGATGTGGGTCATTGTCCTCTGTTGGGCCTTAGCACTGAATACCACAGTTAAGTAATCTTTTGTGGTCTTAAATCCTGGATCATGTTTTTCTGTCTTTGAGATATAAGCCCTTTGAGGCATGCATTTATAATAGATACCTGTTTCTTCAAAACTGAAAATTTAATCCAGTGTATAGCTTTCTTCAGTTAACTTCTGTATCACTGCTAGGAATTTTTTTGCTGCTTTCTCATCTGCAATTGCAGCTTTGCCTGACAGCTGAAACCTCCGGAAATTGTAGCCATGTCTGAAACCACTAAATCAGCCACTATTAGCACTAGAAGGAGCCACTTCTGCAAGATTTGGTGGTTGCCATTTAAGGTCTTTGTATCTAGATTGTGAAAAAGGATAGCTTTGATTTTTGTTTTTTTTTTTTTTTTCTTCTTTCTTTCTGTTTTGTGTATTCCTACATAGTTTGGTTCAGGTGGGTGCAATTCACTTAGATGTATTCATCTAATATTTTTTCTGCATAAAGTTGCCCATGATGATACACAAAATTTGTGTTATGCTCAAATTGTTCCCTAATATACCAATAATGTTTGAACAGATTTTTGTTTTCAAAACAAGCATCATAGCAGATTGATCGTATATATGTTGTTGCTGTTATGTGCCATTAAGTCAGCCTCTGACTCATGGCAACCCCATGTACAATGGGTTCCAACCATTATGATCCATAGGGTTTTCATTCACTGATTTTTCTGAAGTAGATCACCAAGCCTTTCTTTCTAGTCTGTCTTTGTCTGGAAGTTCTGCTGAAACCTACTCGGCATCATAGCAACACTCAAGCCTCCACTGAGTATGCGTGAAGGACATTGGCCAGGAATCAAACCTGGGTCTCCCATATGGAAGTTGAGAATTCTACCACTGAACCATTACTACCCCTGTGTGTATAGATAGATTTTTTTCCCTAAGTCCTTAGCTCTGTCCACTGAAAACACTAAAAACAATGACTAAATCTGTAGTAAAGTAGCAATGATCATCCCAAGCACCAGACTGAGGTCTTAAAATACCATTTCGCACTAAGAAAATCAGGGTTTCTTGAAGAAATGGCTGGTTTCAGGTCTGGGGAAGGAAATGTAAAAGATGAACCTGAAGCATCTCGTCATTCCCAATAATAAGGAGTGCGAGGGTCACGTCAAAAGGACTCAGGAGCTAACGGAAGAAGCTTCCACTGCCAAAGACAGGACAATTTGAGTTTTAATAAGGATGATAATTGTAATGTACTTAAACCCATAAAAATGTTTAAATTCATGGGTTTATAATGACATTTGAAAAACACTGACTGGTCATTTTTGAAGGATGAAAGGAATCTATTTATTGTCTTGAAAACTGGGAAATGAAGACCAAAAAAAAAAAATCAAACATTTATCCCTCCTTTCTTTTGTGAAACACTGGGTAACAAATCATAGATGAGAGGAAACATCTCTTTATGAAAGCATTCCAGCTAATAAATGAAAAAGAAGCGATAGAATGAGGACATCACCATTTTGCAACCCCCAGTGAATTAATGGATCTAGGCATTGAACATCAACAGCTGCTAACATCAGAAAAAGAGAGATATGCAGACATTATGTGCCTCCTGATGAAAAACACTACACCGTTTATAATCTTTGCCAAAGGGATCAAACTTAAGTCTAATCAAGCCTTTGGATGCAACCACCAATTTGCAGGAAATACAGAGCTCAGAGGAGCATATTGAACTGTTCCTTGAATATGCAATCAATAAAATCCAGACTATGGGAAACTTTACAGTTAAAAAGCCCACATTCTTAAAAAGAAAATTTCTAAGAATCAGAGGAAGTTGAAGTAGAACTGTAGGTTAAAAAAAGACTTGAAAGACATATCAATTATTTTTTTAATGGGCAAGACTAAATTATAGTGTCTTAGGGATACATTTCCAGGTGATAAAACTGTAAACAAATCCAAGGAAGTGATTGCTATACATATCAGGATATTGGTTACTTTGGGAGGGAGAAAGGGACTATGATTGGGATACTGCACATGGAGAGCTTTTGGGGTAGCTGGCAAGGTTCTATTTCTTCACCTAGAAGGTGGATGGTTATAAGGGGTGTCCACCTTATGATAATTAATTAATTTTTGTCTTTACTTTATAATAAAAAGCTGAAATATGATTACCAAAAAATATATCAAAGGGTTAATAACTTTATTACATGAAAATTCATATTAATTGATAAGAAAATGGTCAGATCCCAATAAAAATATGAACAGAGTATATGCATGGACAATTCACAAAACAGGAGCTACTGAATGACTAACATACATACATTTTTTTTTTTTTTAAGTCCAACTTTCTAGTAATCAATCACAGAGATACCAACTGGTAAGTTTTCCTCTTACATTAACAAATTTTTAAAGAGAATAAAAAGTCTGCTTATCAGAAGGTTACTCCAGGCCCGAGCTGTTAGTTTCTTTGCATGTCTAATTCGAGAGACCAGCCTTCCCAGCATTTCCTCAGAATGGTCGCTGGCACAGCCAGACCGAGTAGGACGTACTTCAGCGTCACATTCTATCACTCACCAGGCCTGAGTAGTAACGACAGTACAACCATTGTCTCCGTTGCAGGTACGGAATGTTTCACAGCTTCAAGGGCTTCCACATAAATGATCTCCTTTGGTATACGTTAGAACCAGATTGTAGATTTAGGTATTCCAGTGCTCATTTCACTACCCTAGACTGCCTCAAGCAGGGTTTTGGTTCATTTGCCCAACCCTTATATCATTTGCCAGCATATCCAGAACACTCCAGTTTTTAGCAGAGATTTCAGTGTCTCATTTTGTTTTTCTTTCCACCTTCTATCTTGTTCTCCTCCAGCACTTCAAGATTCATGATGATGACTCTGTTAACCTCCTGGCCTCACAATTCTGGGACCTCTTTCCTTTACTCCAGTGACCCCTGAACCTTCTTCCTAGTCATCCTTTCTGTTTGAAATGCCCTTCATTCTACCTCTCCTCCCTCTTTAAGGCTCAGCTCAAATTCAGCCTACTCCACAAAGCTTTCCCAGCATCCCCAGTTGGTTGCAATCTCTCATGTACTTGCATTCCCTGTGGCTAGGACACATTTTTTTGTTTTTCCTCCTCCCTGAATTTTTCTTTCCCCTCCCTCATTCAAGCAGGTTGCTGTAAACCAAAACCAAACCAATTGCCATCAAGTTGATTTTGACTCGTGGTGAACCCCATGTGTTGCATATAGAAGTATGCTCCATAGGGTTTTCAGGGCTGTGATTTTTCACGAGCAGGTCACCAGGCCTTTCTTTCAAGGCACCTTTTGGTCAGTAGTACACTTAACCATTTGTACCACCCAGGGACTCCTCAGGTTAATATAGAAAATCTCATTGCATTATCAGGGAGGGCTTGTAGCACACAATACAAAATTAGGCCATGAGTCCACTTACCTTGTGTTTCTAAATTTCGATTTTCAGAGGAGAGAAAAAATTCATGTGTAAAGACAAAATGTCCTAGCTAGAATCAGTGGGGGAAAGTGGAATCCCCTCCTCCAACAGCTCCATGGAATGAAGACAGGGGAGAAGAGAATGAAGAGGTGGAGGTCTGTGGGTCTCAAGACCAAAGGGGAATGTAAGGAAAACTATTTAAAACTTGAAAATAAGACAAAAAGGTGGGTAATCAGCCTTTTCATTATCACACACGGTCATTATTTAGCAGGCCTACCCAAGGATAGTTTAATTATCTAGAGGAATGTACTTTCTTTGACCTACTGTTTCCTATTGATTAAAGGTCCCAGAGTTATTGACGTTACATGTTAACTTATAGATTTTTGTCCAGTAGAAATGCAAATAAAACCTAGTAGAAAAGAACACTGCAAAGAGTATGGTTTGTTGTCCTGCAGGACATCAGTCAGTTCTGTAACTAACCTAGCAATCTCATCCTACACTCCTTTATGTAATTGCCTATAAATACCCAGCTCCTTGAATGTTTTTAAAACTACCTGGTCTATCACTGAGGAGGGGTGGGGAGCCTCAGGAAGACCAAGATTAAGTTCTCCACAACCCCGGCCAAGTAGGGGCCTGGAATGAGTAATTACGTTAAACTAGAGAAAATAACAGAGTTCCTGGGTGTGCAAATGGTTAACACACTCAACTGCTGACTAGAAAGGTTGAAGGTTTGCGTGCGCTCAGAGACACCTCAGAAGAAAGGCTTGGGGATCAACTTGTGAAAAGTCAGCTACTGAAAACCCTATGGAGCACAGTTCTACTCTGACACACATGGAGGCGCCATGAATGGGAGCCGACTTGACGGCATTCTACACGCACACACACAGAAACTATAACAGAAGCTACATTTCCTGTAGACCCGTGTTGGTGAATTGAGAGTCCTGCTCACTGCATGCTTTACGGCAGTGCTTTTCCTAATCTGCCTTAACTCAGGGTTAGGCATTGGTTTGTCTTTCTACTTCCCACAGTGGCAACCACGGGGCCTCACACAGGGGTTCACCTGTGGTGAATGGTTCCCTCCAGGCTAACTCTTTGTCATCCTCCTGTGGGCTGAGGCAGCTCCTGGGAGAAGGAGCAGAGTAGACACTTTCTTCCTCGACCTCCCCTCTAAGGTGATAGGAGAATTTGCTGTTTGCTTGTTTCCTATCTAGGAAAACAAAAACAAATCCTGGACCTACCACGGTTGTTTTCCCCACCATCCCTGCAAGAGCCCAGGAGTCCTATTTGGCTGTTTCATGACAAGCCAATTAGACAAAGATTGTTAATCAGAGTAATGAAGGGAGAAGAGATCAGAGGAAACAGAAGGAGGGAAGGAAAGTGGCAGAGGAGGTAATGAAAGAGAGAGGGCCTTCCCTCCCCACACTGCTCTGATGTTTTATTCAGACAGTTTGCAAATGAGCCAGTGGAACTCGCATTAACAATAAATGAGATGCCTTAGACTGAGGAGAGGTTGGGGAGGGGGATTTGAGTACCATCCCCTTGACAGCCAGGCTCAGAGTCCCTACCTTGTCAACCAAGGTCGCCCTGCTTTCCCACCTATACGCAGGCCTTCTAAACAGGCTCATCTCCCAGTTAACAAATCGTATTAAGAAGCCCAGAGGTTTTGCTGGCAGACAAGAGCCAGTCTAAAAGATAAATCCAAGTATCAGAATCTGAACCCTGGAAACGTTCACTCTCAGCCTCATCACAGAAGTCGTCACAACCCCAAAGATCTGTTAGTTAGTTGATCCACTTTAGTAAGAACTAATACTTGATTTTTGCTTGAACCCAGCACTTTCACATGCGTTGTCAAATGCTTCTCACAATAACCCTATCAATAATGGTAGTGACTGATTCTATATATAAGCTGAGCAAGGTTGCCTGGGCCTGAAAGTCTTCATTTTCCTGAATTCAGGTGTTTCCATATTCTTTCCCTTCGAACAATTTCCACGCACTCAAATCCCTCCCACTTACTAATTTACCCATGTAATTCCTTCCTTCCATTCAACAAATATTTACTGAATATCTCTATGGGCCAAGTACTGAGCTCTGTGAAGAACCAGAAATTCTGGTGCCAAACAATCCTACTGTTCTATTCCATAGGCTCTTACTCTGCCCGTTTTCCTTTCGATATGGATTCTAATTCTACTATAATTAGTATCAGCAAACCAGTTGCCATTGAGTCCATTCCAATTCATGGCAATCCCACATGTGTCAGAGTAGAACTGTGCTCTATAGGGCTTTCAAAGGCTGATTTTTCTGAAGTAGATTGCCAGGCCTTTCTTCTGAGGTACACCTGGTTGGGTTCCAACTTCCAATCTTTTACTTAGCGGCCGAGTGCATTAACCATTTGCACCATCCAGGGACTCCTCTATAATTAGTTTTTCCTATTAAAAAAGAAAAATGGAGTCCCTGGGTAGTGCAAATGGCTACGGGCTTTGTTGCTAACCAAAAGGCTGGAGGTTGGAATCCAACCAGATGTGCCTTGGAAGAAAAGGGCAATCTACTTTCAAAAAATCAGCCATTGAAAACACTATGGAACAGAGTTCTACTCTGACACACATGGGACTGCCATGAGATAGAATCCAGTCAATGACAACTGGTTTTATTTAAAAAAAAAAAAAAAAAAAAAAAAAACAAGAGCTGTAATTCATCAAGCATTCACTAAGGGCCAAGTCGGAGGCCCTAGGTGGCACAAACAGTTAAGTGCTGGGCTGGTAACTGAAGGTTGGAGGTTCAAATCCATCTAGAAGTGCCTTGGAAGAATGGCACGGTAATCTGCTTCTAAAAAGTCACAATCTTGAAAACCCTATGGACCAGTTCTTCTCTGCAACACATGGGGTTACCATGAGTCAGAATTCACTCCACGGCAACTGGTTTGGTTAAGTGTCAAGCACTATGGTAAATGGTTTACGTATGTTGTTTCTTTTAGAGCTTCACAACAAGCTATTGAGATAGGTAATATCATCCCCATTTCCTTGATGTGGGAATGGAGGCTCTGTGAAGGTATGTGATTTCCCAAAGTGACACAGTCAGTAAGCAGCATAGCTGGGTTTTGAAGCCACATCGTTTGACTCCAGAGCTCCTGCTCTTAAACAATATGCTGTAACACAATATCTTTTATAAAGGGGGAAAGCTCTTCTTTTCCAGGTTGAATTCCCATCCTTTGACAGCTTCATTGTGATCCCACTCCCAGTGGAGAGACACTTTCCACTTGTCTGACCTGGTAGCCCAATATTGCCACTTTACCTCTTCCACTGTGTTTCTTCTTCACATCCTTCAGCATTCTGGGTTAGAGTTTCTTCAACAAAAAGGGCTAAAGTAAGATCATGATTCCTTCTGCAGCTGAGACAAAAGCTGCCTCCAGCATATAGACACTGGATTCCTGTTGGCCATGCCAGTGAGACCTGCGAAAACTTGAGTTACAGCAGTGTTTCCTGACACCAACCTCTTTCTCTACAGTCTTCCAAGATATCTCCTATTCAATACCCTAATAGCCCATGAAGGCAAAAAGGAAGAGATCTCTATCAGACAGAACCAGAGTTTAAGGAGGCAATGGTTTGCTTTAGCTTTTCTCCTCAATATGTGGTCCTTGCCTCAGCACCAGCACCAGCATCACCTGAGAGCTTGTCAATAATGCAGAAACTGAAGCTCCACCCCAACCTGCTGAATCAGAATTTGTAGTTTAACAAGATCCCCAGGTGACGGGAATATGCAGTAAATTTGGGAGACACTGAGCTAGACGACATGGGGAGGGACTACAGTAGTTCTCAAAGTGTAGTCTCCAAAGACCAGCAGCATCAATATCAGCTGGGAACTTGATAGAAATGCAAACTCTTAGACCTTATCCCAGACCAACTAAGTCAGAAGCTCTGGGGGTAGGGCCTAGCCATCCGCATTTAATAAGTCCTCCTGGAGAGCCTGATGCTGCTACAGCTTAAGAACCACTGGCATAGACAATTACTTCTCCAAGCCCTGACTCCCTTACTTGTTACATCATCACCATGGTGCAATCTTGGCCAACAGCTGACGGCGTGGAAGGAAGGCCTGTGTGCTCTGTTTTCCCCCTTTCCATTTTATTACCCTGGGGATGGTTCTTAAAACTCAAGCTTCTGAACAAAATCTCTCTTGCTTCTAATTTAATCCCTCATTTGCATTGCCAATAATTAGTAGGAGGAAAGAAGTTCAAGGAGATCAACTGGCTTTTAAGTGCCTTATTGTATCTGGTCAGAAGCATGCCTGGGAATTGAAGGCCCCGGGCTTTCCAACCCAAGGATAAACAAGGGCATAGAGCCATAGCAAGAGAGGCTGTAGTGAAATCAGCCAGGTCACAGGCTAATGGATACGTATGAGCACACACACAACAACACTCGCACAAGACAGAGCCAGACTGGGGAGGGAAGTATCTATACAGACAGAAGAGGCAAGAGGATATGAATATCATGAAATCAAAGACTCGATGGCTGTCAGCAAACAATCCAGCCCACTCACAACTCTGATCAGCACAACACCTATGACATCTCTCCAGATAGAGGACCTCCACTTTTTCAGTCTGTGGAGGTGCCAAAAAGCTTGTCACCATTCTCTGATATTAAAACAAAGAGCACAATAGTGTCCATTCATTCATCCAAGTCTTTTTTGAGATTGTCCCATATACCAGGCACAATGCCAGGTGCACAAAGACAGACACCATGCCCAAATTCCTGAGCTTCCATTCTAGTGGACAAGATAAGCATCAATCTCTCAATTAAGTGTATAACTACAACCTGTGACCACATTATGGGAGTGTTTAATGAGGAACTAGTCTCAGATAACAGAAGACTTCTCTAAAGAAAAAAAAAAAAAACAAACCTGTTGCCATATAGTTGATTCCAACTCATAGCAACCCTATAGGGCAGGGTAGAACTGCCCCATAGGGTTTCCAAGGAGCACCTGGTGGATTCAAACTGCCAACCTTTTAGGTTAGGAGCCATACCTCTTAACCACTATGCCACCAGCGTTTCTTCTCTAAAGAAGGGGGCTATCTAAGCTGGGGTCTGAGGATGCATAGGAGATAACTAGGCAAAGGCAAGTGTTGGTGATGGTGAGGAGAATATTACAGGCAAAGGAAAGGGTATGAGACAAGACAGAGCATGGCAGATTCAAACCGCAGAAGAACAAGGAAAGGACCGTGACCGTGGCACCAGGTGACATGGAAGTGGTGGGCAGGGACCAGCCTGTACAGGTTTATAAAGCTTTGGGTCTTTATCCTAAAAGCAATGGGGAGCCTTTGAAGGGTTTTAAGCAGAAGAGTATCAAGGACAGATAAACATTTTGCAAAGTTCACTCTGGCTGTGCCGTTGAAAGTGAAGTGAAGCCAGCAGGAGTACAAGCAAGTTCTGAAATGTTACAGTGGTCCAGGGACTCAGGACACAGTGGTGGTGATGGAGGTGGCAAGAAGAATGCAGAGTAGAGAGATTTAGATAAAGCCACAGGCCTTGAATATAGATTGGACATGGGGTAGAGAAAGGTGCCAAGGACGTCACTTGGATGAAGCCACTGGACAAGGGCTGAAAATGGGGCGTGAGCTGGGATTCGGAAAGACAGCAGAGTCGATTAGCTAAAAGTAGAGAAGAGGTACACCCAGAAAGGACAAGTGATGAAAACTAGGACAATCTGCAGTGAATAAGACTCACTTAGTGTTTAATTAAAGTAGGTGTCCAAACAGCTCTCAGTTATTCAGGTTTGTCTAATGTGTTGATCAGGGTCCCATTCCTCCTATTGTGCAGACTCTAAGCTTTGTTCATTAACACCTTCACCAGCAGGTGGAAGGAGCAGGGAGGGGTGTGATCAGTTCTTAGTCAGGTACTTCTGGTGGAGATGATGAAAAGTAAGTGGCCTCACCTGCTTGGAGGGCCAGTTTATTGAGACTATTTAGTTTACAGAACAGCAATCCTATTCTTGAAGGGGAGGGCTGCACATAGATGAAATTTACACCTCTGGCAACATTCTACATCTATCTTTTCATGAGTTAGTCAAACCATCAAGGCATCCAAATTGGTTCTTGTGATCCTTTCATCTTCCAGGTTGTTTGCCTTTAAATTTTAGAACTGGAGTGAAGAGCATTTATAACAGTGGGACATTTTTCTAAGCCTGGGGGAAGGGATCTTTGATAAGTCAGCACTAGAGAATTGCTGTTAGGCAGATTTGCAATGACTTTTTGTTCTGTCTCTTGGAAAGGTGCTTGGGCAGCAGCCACCACTAGCCTTGGAGATTGCATGGAAAAGGGAGTCCAAATTTACAATAAAATTTTCATTGTATACTCAGTCTATTTCAGTATGAAAAATCAAGACAGATTTAGGTTTCTGTATTAGTCAAGATCCAGGCAGGATCAAACAGCACACTCAAAGGAGATGACTGAAGATAAGTTAACAAAGGAACTATTTCCAAGTGTTTGGGCAGGGTTAAGGGTCCCTGTTGTTGTTGTTGTTTGATGCCTTGAGTCAGTTCCGACTCATAGGGGCCCTATTGGACAGAGTAGAACTACCCCACAGGGTTTCCAAGGAGCAGCTGGTGGATTCGAACTGCCGACCTTTCAGTTAGCAGCTGACCTCTTAACCACTGTGCCACCAGGGCTCCCTAAAGGTCCCTAGGTAGTGCAAACAGTTTGTAGTCAACTGCTAACCTAAGGGTTGGTGGTTTTAACCCACCCAGCAGTACCAAGGAAGAAACCAAGAAAGCCCCATGGAGCAGTTCTACTCTGTTTAACACATGAAGTCACCATGAGTCAGGGGCCAACTTGAAGGCAGCTAACAACAACAGCAGCAGGGGCAGATTAACCAGTAAGCAAGATATGCATGGGCTTACTCGTGTTTACGTTCTACTCTGTAATGCACAATTTCACATGGGTTTCGCCACATTGTTGAACTGTAGTGTACAATTTCATATGGGTTTCACCACATCGTTGATGTAGTGAAAAACAGGTGAAATTGTGCACTACAGATTAGTAAGTAAGCACAAGTAAGCCCATGCGTACCTTGCTTATTGGGTAATCCATCCCTGTCAGGTAGAGTTAAGAGAACCAACAAGGGACAGTGAAGCACCCACCCAAACTATCCAAAACCACTAACAGCCCTAAGCATGACGGAGAAAGAGCAAGGAGCACGCCTGGGGGATAAATACCCAGACCTCTCCTCTGGAAGTAGCCTCCCACTGGTAGGTCCAAACCGGAAACCAATGAGCAAAGGAGCCCATTGACTCAGTCCACACAGGCAGCCTCTGGGGGCACAGAGCAGGGTGGAGAAAGGCAGAGAGTGGATTTGGAGCAGAGAAAATCCAGCACAGGAGCCAAGAGACTGATTCAGATTTGCAAATTTATGTGGGTCAATACACTTATGTGGATCTATGGATTTTACTGCCAATGCTCTTCTGGTTTCACAGTGATACAGATAATCCCACATTGACAGTACTAAGTAAACAAACAACAGAAAGCAGATTTGCTAGCCTGGAATGTGTCTGAGAACTGTACTGAACAGCACTTTTTCTGCTTTTCCCTCTGAAGTCAGCTGTGCCTCTGGCCACAAGTCATTTTTTTTTCCAAAAGGAGGCAGGGCTTGAATTATTGATGCAATCAAAAGGATTAAGTTTGGGGATCACATTTTTCCATCATGCCTGTTGTTTTTCCAGTAAATAACATTTCCTCTGTAAAACTTGAGCTTTCATCTCAGGTGTGTGGACCAGACTTAAGCAGCCATTGAATCTTCTCTTGAAGAAAACCCTCTGTGCTCCTGGCTAACTTTGATCTGCTTTCTTCGCACACACAGTCATAACACACACAGGCCACCAAGACACTTTCCCGTTGGCCCCGTTTTATTTCTCACTGTGTACTATACTGGGAAACACCCTTTGCTCCTGGTCTCTTCTCTGACTAGACATATCCTCCCCTCACTGGGATTTGCTAATTTCAGAGCAGTTAAAATAGTCACTTTGGTAAGGAGGGAATCCCTTGGGGTCTCAACAAAGAGAGGCACTGCCCTCTGCTCGAACCCGTTGAGACCGCTCAAATGCTCACTGAGGGCTGTGTGCCAGTTTCAAGCAGTCACGACTTTTCATTTCCACACAGGTTGTAGATACGTGTGCAGAAAACCCCTCTCATTAACAACCTAGATAAAAAAAAATTAGAAGATAACACAGGAGAATTTGTTTAAGACTTGGTATACAGAAAGATTCTCTAAACAAGGCACGTAAGACAAAATATGTAAGAGTGATAAATTTGGCTATATTAAAAACAAGAACTTCTCTATGACAGAAGACATCATGAACAAAGTAAAAACACAAAGGGCGAAAATTTTGCAACAAAGGATCAGTATCTAGAATATATAAAGAGCCTCTACACATCAATCAGAAAATGAACAACTCAATAGAAAAACATTCTAAAGATATAAAATGGAAATTCACAGAAAAGGAAACGTAAATTGCCCATAAAAGCATGAGAAAATGTTTAGTTTTACTAGTAATCAGGAAAACAGAAATTCAAACAGATACCAGTTTTTTCACCTAATAAATTAGAAAATAATTAAAAAGGTATAAGAGAAAAGATAATTTTATACACTGTAGGTAGGACTCTGAACTGGTGTGGCCACTCTATTATTTGGCAGTATCCATTAAAATTTAAACTGTTCACTTTCTATGATCCAGTGATTTTCCTTCTCTGTATCTACTGCAGAGAAACACTTATCCATGTGCCCAGAAGGCAGGTCCAAGGATATTTGTGGCAGCTTTGTCTGCAATATCAAAAAGTAGGAAGCGATTTAAATGATCCTCAAAAGGGGATTGGCGAAATCAGCTATGGTTCATCCATACCACATATACATATAAAGCATTTGAAAAAAAAAAATGTATTACATGTACCGACAAGAAAATATCTCCAAAGTCTCTTTTTGAGTGAACAAAAATCAAGTTTCAGAACGACACACACTGCTATATATAAAAACACCCAAGCACACTAAACAATAATATATTTTTTCTATGGGTATACATGCATTCAGGTCTTTAAATGCGTAGTGAAATGTGTGGAAGATTACACATCGTACTGATAATGAAAGTTATGAGAAGGAGATGAGATTGGAAATGGTATTCAAAGGAGGCTTCAGCAATATGTGTAATGTGTAATTTTTTTTAGCAAAGAGAATGTATACATGCAGTTGTGTAATCAAAATAAAAACTATTCTTATATTTTTTTTTCTTTTTTTTTTTTTATATTTTATTGTACTTCAGGTGAAGGCTTACAGAACAAATAGTTTCTCATGAAACAGTAGTACACATGTTGTTTTATGACATTGGTTAACAACCCCACAACATATTAAGCCTCTAAATTCTCAACCTTTTTTTTTTTTTGGATGAAAATACAGATAGCCAAAGATAACACCGTTTCAAAAATTTCTACATACACAGTTCAGTGACATTGACTACACTCTTCCAACTGTGCTGTTATTCTCACTTAAGATGAAGGCTTACAGAACAAAATAGTTTCTCATTTAACAGTTACTACACATGTTGCCCTATGACAATGGTTAACAATCTCACAACACATCAAGAATATCCTTACTCCACCTTGTGTTCCCTATCACCAGGGGACGTCCTTGTCCCCTTCTGTCTTCTGGCCCTTGTCACTGGACTACTGTACCTCATTAGTCTCATTTGGTTTTTTTTTTTTTTTTTTTTTTTAACACCATTTCAAAACTTTTTACTTACACTTTTAAGTGATACTGACTATGCTCTTCCAATTGTGCTGCCATTCTTGCCCAAGATGAAGGCTTACAGGACAAAACAGCCTCCCATTTAATAGTTAGTACAAATGTTGCCCTATAACAGTGGTCAACAATCTCACAACACATCGACAGTGTCCTTACTCAACTTGTGTTCCTTATCATCAGTTTCCTACTCCCCCTCTGCCTTCTGGCCTTTGTCACTGGACTCCTGTACCTCGTTAGTCCCATTTAGTTTTACTGGGATGTCCACTCCCAGGCTTAACACCGAACCTCGAAGGTAACTTCACCTCTGAGCTGAAAGGGTGTCTGGGGGCCACACTCTTGAGGTTTCTCCGGTATTCTTTAGGCCAGTAAATCTGGTCTTTTTTTTTTTTTTTTGGGAGTTAAACTTATGCTCTACATCCTTCTCCAGCTCTGTCCAGAACCCTCTGTTGTGATCCTGGTCAGAGTAGTCAGTGGTGGTAGCCGGGCACCATCTAGCTGTACTGGACTCAGTCCGGTGGAGGCCTTGGTAGCTGTGGACAACTAGTCCTTTGGACTAATCTTTTCGTTGTATCCTGTTCTCTTCATTCTCCCTTGCTCCCGAACGGATGAGACCAGTGGAGTATCCTAGATGGCCACTCACAGGCTTTTAAGACCCCAGACACTACTCACCAAGGTAGAATGTAGAGCATTATCTTTATAAGTAGTGTCATGCCAAATGAGCTAGATGTTCCCCAAGACCATGGTCCCCAGAGCCCTCCGTCCAAGAACTCAGTCCCTCGGGGGGTTTGGATGTGTCTATAGGGCCTCCATGACCTTTCCTTGCGCAGGTTGTGTTAGTTTCCCCTGTACTGTGTACTATCTCACCTCTCACCCAAGGTACCACTTATCTATTGCCAATTTAGTATTCCCCCCCCCTCCCCTCCCCTTCTTCATCCTTATTCATGAAGCGCTAGGAATGGCCAGAGTCATTGAGCTATAAGTAAAATGGCACCTTGAGTGATTTGTCAGGGGACCTGCTAAGTAAAGTACTCTGTGGTTGTCATGGAGATGGCTGCCTTCACGTAACCTTGCCTGTGCATCTATTTACACATTGACAGATTTCTAACCATTTTCCATTCAGTGTCATACTTTTAAATCTTGGTTTACAAACTCATTAGTAATAATATAATTCCTAAGACTTACAGAGGTATTTGCTGTGCATATCCCTTAAAATGTTATACCTCATTTAAACCTCAGAACAAACCTACGAGGTAGATTCTTTTATTCTCTTTCTCTCTCATTCTGTCTCATTATCTTTACAGATGAGGTTACTTAGGTTTAGAGATATTAAATAATGTTTCCAAGGCCATTTAACGAATATGTGGTAGGGTTTTTCCTAAACCCAGAGGTCAAGCTTCCAACTATTTCAACTGTATTACGAAGTCATAAATGTTTTTGTAGACTTGTTAACTTCAAAATATCAACTTCCTGTCAGAAACTTCTCGGCTTCCCTGTCACACATGCTGTGCCCGTTTGCCACATTGGTTTGGATAAAGACAGCAGTTCATTCATCCTGGGACAAAAATCTATCATAGATTTTACTGAAGTATTATTCAAGCTCCAGTAAACTAAGAAGCCCAAAGACAAATACATGCTAAAGTAACATCTAAGAAGTTAGTTTAACCAGAAGGCTGCTTCAGATATTTTTTTACATGAACTTTAATAGCAAAGGTTAAAGTCTGGCAATAATGTAGACCCTGAAAGTTTCTCATAGGATTCAATTTGCACCATCTTCCAAATTCTGGAAATTTCTTACATCAACATGAAATGCATTCCAATGATGCAAGCCTGCCATCAGTGCTGAACCTTTCCTTCCAGGGAAAGAGAAAACAACTGAGCGACCTCAGGGATTACAGAAATGTGTTCCCAGGTAAAGGGTACCCCACAGGGCTCTGGAGTCCCCTTTGTAGAGGAGGCAGAAACCCCAAGGATCAAGGTTGGTTATATTGCTATAGAGAAGAGGGCTCTCAAGGGACATTTCAGGAATAACTTGTGAATGGAAGGGGCAGCAGGTTTACAAATCAGAGTGTAATTTTTTTTCTAATTTTTAAAAATGAATTAATCTCTGGTTTTCTTACTTGAAAATAGGTGTGTCTATGAATAATACATAGACAGGTAGGCAACACATGGATCTGAAGACCCAGAAGTCTGAAAGGAAATGAGACCTACAATACAAAGATTACACAGTAGATTTTAAGTAGCATCACCTAGGCAAGGAAAAACCTGGGAGAGCACAAAAAAACTGCAAATAGTAAGCACATCTGAGCCCCTGGCTATGTACACAAACACCTCTCCTCTAGCCCTAGTGGCACAGGTTAAGTGCTTAGCTGCTAACAGAAAGGTCAGCAGTTCGAATCCACCAGTCGTTCCTTGGAAACCTTATGTGGCAGTTCTACTCTGTCCTGTGGGGTTGCTTTGAGTTGGAATTGACTTGACAGCAAAGGGTTTGCTTTTTGGTTTTTTAAGCCCCTGGCTATATACACAAACACCTCTCCTCTAGCCCTGGTGGCACAGTGGTTAAGCGCTTGGCTGCTAACAGAAAGGTTGGCGGTTTGAACACACCAGCTGCTCCTCAGGAGAAAAATGTGGCAGTCTGCTTCCATAAAGATTACAGCCTTGGAAACCCTATGGGGCAGTACTACTCCGTCCTTACAGGGTCACTATGAGTCAGAATCAACTCAACAGCAGTGAGTTTGGGTTTAGGCACCTCCCCATTTGAGGGGGCGGGGGTTGGTAAATCAAGAAATGCAATATAAAGAAGGATTAAAACACTACGATTTTAATGAATGATGTTTCAGGGCAGAGAATTAAGGACATTTGAATTCTCCTTTCTGGGTTCCAAACCAAAAAAAACCCACTGTTGTCAAGATGATTCTGACTCAAGTTGATTCTGACTCATAGCGACCCTATTGGACAGAGTCAAACTGCTGTTGGGTTCAAACCACCAACCTTTCAGTTAGAGCGGAGGACTTTAACCACTGTGCCACCAGGGCTCCTCCCTTCTGGGTTAGAACTCCAAATTCTTAAGCTCAGCAGGGACTGGCACAAATGGAACAATTGTTAGGGGAGCAGATACGTGGGTGGGGCAGGTGCACTGCAGAACACCCAGGTCCATTTCAGGGTTTCACTCTCTGGCCTTCCAACAGCTGAACTCTGACTGGGTTCCCCACTGAGGCCAAGGAGATGTGTTTTTCCATTTGTTAAAAGTGAGATAATACCACAGTATCCTAAGGATTAGGGGATTCAAATCAGCAAAAGCCTTAGAGATGTAAGATTTCCCGCTGGCAGGGTTTCATCCTAGAGCTCTTTGGGGGAAACAGGAAAAACATGCTAGAAAATGTGCCCCTGGTCAGCCTCAAGAGCGTAGGGAAGGACATCCTACTGCTTGATTTGGCCCTTGGAAGTCCTGTGGTATCTCCAGATAAAAAGGAAGCCACCAGTGTCACAGTATCTCTCCATAAAGGAAGCATTGCTGTCCAGAGAAGGGATAGCTTGTGATCACAACAGCTTTATTGTACATGTGCACAAACACACACACACACACACACACACACACACATATTTCTTATCAGCTCTGCTAAGTAACAAATTTTCATGGATAAAGGATTTAGATTTTTACCTTGTCCTGAACCCTTCAGGTATTGTCTTGAGATAGGACAAGGCTTGATTCTTTTTACCTTGTCCCATTTGAAGATATACACAAACAAAATAATGCCTCTCTTCTAACTCACAAAAAAAAAAGACCAGATTTACTGGCCTAAAGGAGACTGGAGAAACCTCGAGAGTATGGCCCCCAGACAACCTTTCAGCTCAGTGGTGAAGTTACCTCCGAGGTTCACTGTTTAGTCTGGGAGTGGACAGCCCTGTAAAACCAAATGAGACTAACGAGGTACAGCAGTCCAGTGACAAGGGCCAGACGGCAGAAGGGGACAAGGAAGCTGGTGATAGGCAACCCAAGGTTGAGTAAGGATATTGTTGATGTGTTGTGAGATTGTTAACCATTGTCATAGTGCAACATTTGTAGTAACTGTTAAATGAGAAACTATTTTGTTCTGTAAGCCTTCATCTTAAGTGAGAATAACAGCACAATTCGAAGAGTGTAGTCAATGTCACTGAACTGTGTATGTAGAAATTTTTGAAATGGTGTATCTTTACTATTTGTATTTTTACCAAAAAAAAAAAAAAAGGTTGAGAATTTAGAGGGTTAATATGTTGTGGGGTTGTTAACCAATGTCATAAAACAACATGTGTACTTCTGTTTCATGAGAAGGTATTTGTTCTGTAAGCCTTCACCTGAAGTACAATAAAATACAAAAAATAAAATAAAATAAAAAAATAATGCCTGTCTTCCTCTCCTCTACACATAAAATAGCCCTCATTAGGAGCAGAAGCTACTGGGAGCTGTGGTAGGAGGCAGATTAATATGTGAACTGAAAACAGACCCCTTAAAAGTCTGCCTGCAAGGCAGAATTGGAAATAAATGAACTTGTTTCCCATTAAAGCAACAATATCTCAAGGCAGAATTTGTTTGCAAGATAATAAATTGATAAACAAGCTGGAACTAGAAAGTGGCTCCTGGCTCACTCTACAGCTTGAGCAGGACTGGAGAGGAAGAGAAAGCCTAGGCCCTGGTAGATGCCAAGGGAAGTCAGGACAAAGGGCTGCAGAGAGCACCCCCGACCCCAATGTCTCTGCCTGATGACTGGCTTACAGATGGAACTTCCCCCTCAAGTCACTTGTGGCAGGAACCTCGTAGGATCTGCAGGTCGGTTGCCCTTCATTCTCTCCTGACCAGGCCATTCCTCATGCTGCAGGTAGCGTAGTGGAGAGATGAAGACCCCAGATTCTGCCATCCGTGCCCCAACTCTGACTTCTGGCTCCACTCCTTATGAACTACGTGACCTTGGACAAGCTGATTGCAAGCCTTCAAAGCCCCTATCCATAAAATAGGTATTATAATAACAGTACTCACCTCATATGCCAATTCTAAAATTAAATGAGAAAATTCATGAAAAGTGCTTAGCATAATGCTAGCATATAGTTTAAGTCCTCAGTAAATGCTGTTGTTTTTGTTAGGTGCCGTCAAGTTGGTTCCTATTCATAGCGACCCTGTCTACAACAGAACAAAACACTACCTGGTCCTGTGCCATCCTCACAATCATTGCTATGTTTAGCCCATTGTTGCAGCCACCATGTCAATCCATTTCATTAAGGGTCTTCCTCTTTTTCTCTGACCCTCCACTTTACCAAGCATGATGTCCTTCTCCAGGGACTGATCCCTCCTGATAACGTGTCCAAAGTATGTGAGATTCATCCTTGCTTCTAAGGAGCATTCTGGCTGTACTTTTTCCAGGATAGATTTGTGGAGTTCTTTTTTTTTAAATTAATTAATTTATTTATTTTTATTGTACTTCAGGTGAAGGCTTACAGAACAAATAGTTTCTCATGAAACAGTAGTACACATGTTATTTTATGACATTGGTTAACAACCCCACAACATATCAACCCTCTAAATTCTCAACCTTTTTTTTTTTTGTTGAAAATACACATAGCCAAAGATACACCATTTCAAAAATTTCTACATGCACAGTTCAGTGACATTGACTACGCTCTTCGAATTGTGCTGTTATTCTCACTTAAGATGAAGGCTTACAGAACAAAATAGTTTCTCATTTAACAGTTACTACAAATGTTGCACTATGACAATGGTTAACAATCTCACAACACATCAACAATATCCTTACACAACCTTGGGTTCCCTATCACCAGCTTCCTTATCTCCTTCTGCTTTCTGGCCCTTGTCACTGGACTCTTGTACCTCGTTAGTCTCATCTGGTTTTACGGGGCTGTCCACTCCCAGGCTGAACAGTGAACCTCAGAGGTAACTTCACCACTGAGCTGAAAGGGTGTCTGGGGCCATACTCTCGGGGTTTCTCCAGTCTCCTTTAGGCCAGTAAATTTGGTCTTTTTTCTGTGAGTTACAATTATGCTCTACATCCTTCTCCAGCTCTGTCCAGAACCCTCTGTTGTGATCCCAGTCAGAGCAGTCAGTGGTGGTAGCCGGGCACCATCTAGCTGTACTGGACTCAGTCTGATGGAGGCCTTGGTAGCTGTGGACAATTAGTCTTTCAGACTACTCTTTTCCGTGTATCCTGTTCTCTTCATTCTCCCTTGCTCCCGAAGGGATGAGACCAGTGGAGTATCTTAGATGGCCGCTCACAGGCTATTAAGACCCCAGATACTACTCACCAAGGTAGAATGTAGAGCATTGTCTTTATAAGCTGTGTCATACCGATTGAGCTAGATGTTCCCCGAGACCATGGTCCCCACAGCCCTCCACCCAGCAATTCAGTCCCTCAGGGAGTTTGGATGTGTCTATGGGACTTCCATGACCTTTCCTTGTACAAGTTGTGCTAGTTTCTCCTGTTTTGTGTACTGTCTCACCCTTCACCCAAGATACCACTTATCTATTATCTATTTAATATCTCCCCACCCCCATCCCTGGTAACCAACAAAGATTGTTACATTTTGTGTGTGAACTTTTTCATGGGTTTTTACAATAGAGGTCTCATACAATATTTGTCCTTTTGTGATTGACTTATTTCACTCAGCATAATGTCCTCCAGTTTCATCCATGTTATGAGATGCTTCACAGATTCGTCATTGTTCTTTCTCGTTGCATAGTACTCCATTGTGTGTATGTACCATAGTTTGTTTATCCATTCATCTGTTGATGGGCATCTAGGTTGTTTCCATCGTTTTGCTATTGTGAACAATACTGCCATGAACATAGGTGTGCATATGTCTATTCGAGTGACGACTCTTATTTCTCTAGGATATATTCCTAGGAGTGGGATTGTTGGATCGAATGGTATGTCTATTTCTAGCTTTCTGAGGAAGCGCCATATTATTTTCCAAAATGGTTGTATCATTTGCATTCCCACCAGCAGTGCATAAGTGTTTCGATCTCCCCGAAGCCCCTCCAACATTTGTTATTTCCAGTGTTTTTGATTCGTGCCAGTAATGCCAGGGTGAGAAGATATCTCATTGTGGTTTTAATTTGCATTTCTCTAATGGCTAGTGATCTCGAGCATTTCCTCGTGTGTCTGTTGGCCATTTGAATGTCTTCTTTGGTGAATTGTCTGTTCATTTCCTTGCCCATTTTTTAATAGGATGATTTGTCTTTTTGTTGTAGAGGTGTTGGCTTTTCTAGTAGATTATGGAGATTAGACCTTTCTTTGACTTGTACTATCCAAAAATTTTTTCCCTGTCTGAAGGTTCTCTTTTTACTCTTTTGGTGAAGTCTTTTGAAGAGCATAGGTGTTTGATTTTTAGAAGATCCCAGTTATCTAGCTTATCTATTGGGGTTTGTGCATTAATGGTTATGGTTTGTATCCTGTTAATGCCATGTATTAAGGCCTGAAGTGTTGGTCCTATTTTTTCTCCTATGAACTTTATAGTTTTAGGCTTTATATTCAGGTCTTTGATCCGTTTTGAAGTAGTTTTTGTATATGGTGTGAGGCATGGGTCCTGTTTCATTTTTTTGCAGATGGATATCCAGTTTTGCCAGCACCATTTATTAAAAAGACTGTCCTTTCCCCATTTGATGGACTTTGGGCCCTTGTCGAAGATCAGGTGACTGTAGGTGGATGGATTTCCATCTGGGTTCTCAATTCTGTTCCATTGGTTAATGTATCTGTCGTTGTACCAATACCAGGCTGTTTTGACTACTGCAGCTGTATAGTAGGTTCTGAAGTCAGGTAGTGTGAGTCCTCCAACTTTATTCTTCTTCTTCAGTAGTGCTTTACTTATTAGGGGCTTCTTCCCTTTCTATATAAAGTGAATGATTAGTTTTTCCATCTCTTTGAAGAATGTTGTTGGTACTTGGATCGGGATTGCTTTGTATTTGTAAATTGCTTTGGGTAGAATTGTCATTTTCACAATGTTGAGTCTGCCTATCCATGAGCATGGTATGTTTTTCCATTCATGTAGATCCCTTTGGGTTTCTTGCGGTAGTGTTTTGGAGTTTTCTTTGTATAGGTCTTTTACATCCCTGGTTAGATTTATTCCTAAGTATTTTATCTTTTTAGGGGCTATTGAAAATGGTATTGTTTTCCTGATTTCCCTTTCATCATTCTCCTTATTGGTGTATAGGAATCCAACTGATTTTTGAATGTTTATCTTGTATTCTGCTACTCTGCTGAATCTTTCTATTATTCCCAGTAGATTTCTCGTGGAGTCTTTAGGGTTTTCTGTGTATAGTATCATATCATCTGCAAACAGGGACAGTTGAACTTCTTCATTACTAATTTGGATGCCCTTTATTTCTTTTTCTTGCCTTATTTGTCTAGCTAGAACTTCCAGCACAATGTTAAATAGGAGTGGTGATAAAGGGCATCCTTGTCTTGTTCCTGTTTTCAAGGGGAATGTTTTCAGCCTCTCTCCATTAAGAATGATGTTGGCCGTTGGTTTTGCATAGATGCCCTTTATTATGTTGAGAAATTTCCCTTCCAACCTATTTTATTGAGAGTTTTTTTCAGGAATGGGTGTTGGACTTTCTCAAATGCCTTTTCTGTGTCAATTGAGATGATCATGTCATTCTATTCTTTCCTTTTATTGTGTGGTGGATTACATTGATTGATTCTCTAATGTTGAACCATCCTTGCATACCTGGTATGAATCCTACTTAGTCGTGGTGTATTAATTTTTTGATATGATGCTGAATTCTATTGGCTAGAATTTTGTTCAGAATTTTTGCATCTATATTCATGAGAGATATTGGTCTGTAATTTTCTTTTTTTGTGACATCTTTGCCTGATTTTGGTATCAGCATTATGCTGGCTTCATAGAATGTATTTGGAAGTGTTGCTTCCTCTTCTATGCTCTGAAATAGCTTTAGTAGTACTGGTACAAGCTCTTCTGTAAATGTATTGTAGAATTCTCCAGTGAAGCCATCTGGGCCAGGGCTTTTTTTGTTTGGGAGTTTTTATATTACCTTTTCAATCTCTTCTCTTGTTATGGGTCTGTTCAGATTTTCAACATCACTTTGTTGTAGTTTGGGTAGGCCGTGTGTTTCTAGAAATTTATCCATTTCCTCTAGGTTTTCAAATTTGTTGGAGTATAGTTTTTCATAATATTCTGTTATAATCGTTTTTATTTCAGTTGGGTCTGTTGTAATGTCCCCCATTTCATTTCTTATTTGGGTTATTTGTGTCTTCTCCTGGTTTTCTTTTGTCAGTCTGGCCAGTGGTTTGTTGATTTTGTTGATTCTTTCAAAGAACCAACTTTTGCTTTTGTGGATTCTTTCTACTGTTTTTCTGTTCTCTATTTCATTTATTTCTGCTCAGATCTTTACTATTTCCTTTCTTCCCGTGGTTGTGGGCTTTTTTTGCTGTTCTCTTTCTATTTGTTTGAGTCCTGGAGTTAATGTTTTGATTTTGTCCCTTTCTTCTTTTTTGATATGTGCATCTATTGCTATAAATTGTCCTCTGAGGACTGCCTTTGCTGTGTCTCAAAGGTTTTGGTATGATGTGTTTTCATTCTCATTTGATTCTGGGAATTTTTTTATTCCATCTCTGATTTCTTCTATTACCCAGTGATGTGTAAGCAGGGTATTATTCAGTTTCCAAGTAGTTGATTTTTTTTCATTGCTCTTTCTAGTGTTAATTTCTACGTTGATGGCATTGTGGTCAGAGAAGATACTTTGAATTATCTCAGTGTTTTGGATCTTGTGAGGATTGCTCTGTGGCCTAAGATGTGGTCTATTCTGGAGAACATTCCATGTGCATTGGAAAAGAATGTGTACTTTGCAGTGGTTGGATGGAGTGTTCTATATATGTCTATGAGGTCAAGTTGGCTGATTGTGTCCTTTAGGTCTTCTGTATCTTTGCTGAGTTTCTTCTTAGTTGTTCTGTCCTTTACTGAGAGTGGTGTTTTGAAGTCTCCTACTATTATTGTGGAAATGTCAATTTCTCTTTTCAGTGTTGTTAGAGTTTGTTTTATGTATTTTGGAGCCCTGTCATTAGGTGCATAGATGTTTATTATGGTTATGTCTTCATGATGGATCGTCCCCTTAATCATTATATAGTGTCCTTCTTTGTCTTTTATGGTAGATTTTGTTTTAAAGTCTATTTTATCTGAGATTAGAATTGCCACTCCTGCTCCTTTTTGGTAGTTGTTGGCTTGATATATTTTTTTCCAACCTTTGACTTTTAATAAATTCACATCTTTGTTTCTAAGGTGTATCTCCTGTAGACAGCATATTGATGGATCCTGTTTTCTTATCCATTCTGTCACTTTCTGTCTCTTTATGGGTGCATTGAGTCCTTTTACATTCAATGTAATTATTGATAGATGTGGGTTTGTTGCTGTCATTTTGTAGTGCTTTTTTTTTGTGGTGCTGTTGTTTTCTTTGTTCTTCTTACTCTCTTGTGCTGAGTTACTTTTGTTTGTGGATTTTGTGTTCATTTCTTTTGTTTTTGTAGGTTTTGTTCTTGCTGACACTTGATGTTTTTCCTCTTTCTTTTATATTTGTTAACTTTCTTTGTGGTTACCATAAATTTTACCCTTATCTTTCTAAGTTTGAAGCAGTCTACCATTACTTGGTATCGCCTTGCCTTCCTCTCCATTAGAAGATTCTATACCTATGCCGTTTATTCCCTCTTTTATCGTTTTGATGTTGTTGTCATTTACTGATGAACTGCTCTGATTCCCTGTTGTATTTATTTTGGTTTTGGATAGTCCTCGAGAGGTCATTTCCTAGATTGGTATCTGGCTCGTACTATCTTGCCTCCTAGGTTCTGCCTCTGAGGTGAAGCTGTTTGTCCTCAGATCAAAGAACTCCCTTTAATAATTCTTGTAGCTTTGGTTTGACTTTTACATATTCCCTTAATTTCTGTTTATCTGGGAATGACCTAATTTCACCA
Source organism: Dugong dugon (assembly GCA_030035585.1). Classification (NCBI taxonomy): domain Eukaryota; kingdom Metazoa; phylum Chordata; class Mammalia; order Sirenia; family Dugongidae; genus Dugong; species Dugong dugon. The sequence continues at coordinate 73,742,899 of CM057472.1, forward strand.
TCAAATTTGAACCAGAGTTTTGCAGGATGTATTATTCTTGGCTGGCAATTTTTTTTTTTTTCTTTCTAGATTTTATGTATGTCATCCCATAGCCTTCTTGCCTGTATGGTTTCTGCCGAATAATCTGAGCTTAGTCTTATTGTTTCTCCTCTGTATGTGACTTCTTGTTTTTCACGAGCTGCTCTCAGGATTCTGTTTGTCTTTGGTTTTGGTGAGTGTGAATATGATATGCCTTGGTGATTTTCTTTTGGGGTCTCTTCTATACGGGGTTCGTTGAGCTTCTTGGATGGCCAGCTTTTCATCTTTCATGATATTGGGGAAGTTTTCTGTCAGGAATTCCTCAGTGATCCTCTCTGTGTTTTCTGTTTTCTCTCCCTGTTCTGGAATTCCAATCACTCACAAATTTTTGCTTTTGATTGTGTCCCACATAACTCTCAGGGTCTCTTCATTTTGCTTTGTTCTTTTTTCTGAGTTTTCCTCAAACAGAGTTGTATCCAAGTGTTTGTCTTCAATTCCACTGATCCTGTCTTCCACTGTTTCAAATCTGCTTCTCAGCCCTTCTATGACATTGTCCATTTCTGAAATCTTGTTGTTTACCTTTAGATTTCTAATTTTTGTCTTTGTATAATTTCTAGTTGTGAATTTATTTTGGCATTTTGTTCCTGCATTATTTTCCTGAATTCTTCCAATTTTTTGTCCGTATTTTCCATGAATTTGTCTTTTTTTTTCCTCATGTTTGTCATCCTTTTTCCTCAGTTCTTGGAGAATTCTGAGTATTAGAGATTTGAATTCCCTATCAGGTAGTTCTAGTGCATTTTCTTCCACTGGAAAGTCATCTGGTGTTTTATTTGGGATGCCTACTGGAGCCATCCTGTCCTGTTTTTGTAAATGTTTTGTTATTGTCTGCTGTCTTCGGGGCATTCAGTAGTTATTTTTCTCGTTTATTGATTGTAGTTTTTTTTTTTTTCATCCCTTTTTTAAAAAAATATTTGACTATGTCTTAGCAGGCGGACTGTGTGTTCTTTGTTGTTTGTTCGCTGTGGGCACAATACTTTTCACCTCCTTCTTCAACTGGCAGGGTCAGTCATTCAGATATGGTACGGCAGGGCAGGTCTAGCTGAAGAGGAGTTACTGGGATGGGTTGTTTGTGGCACTTACTACAGCCACCAGAGCAGCTCGGTAATCTGTGCAGGGCAGGTTCCAGTAGACTGTGCCTGTGCTGCTTGGTGGTGTGATGTCAAGCGCACGGTGCAGGTAGGCAGGAGGCAGCGGGGAGATTGTTATGTGTGGAGCTAAGATGGATATGGGAGAGAGGAGAGAGGAACAGGAGCCAAAAACATACAAACAAACAAAAAAGAATGCTAGGGGAGCTTGCCATTGGAGTGGAGAGATGAGAGACTATGAAATGGAGAAAAACAGAAAGGGGAGAAGGAAAAAAAGAAAAGAATGAATAAACAAGAACCAGAAAGGTTAAAGAACCACAAAGTTCCCAGGGATCCCACCAGTGTAGCTATGAGGTCTGGGGAAGTTGCTCTCAGGTGTTGCAGTACAGCCTGGCTAGAAGGCGTAGAGTTATACCTTGCCAAGTATTCAGGGAACAGAAAGAGAAGGAAGATATAGAGAGATGAGAAACTGAGCAATGAAGAAAGCCAAAAAGGGAAAAAGAGGGAAAAGAAAACAAATTAAAAAAAGAAAAGAAGAAAGTCCCCCAAAGAAACAGAAAAAAAAAAACCAACGTAAAAAGAAATGCTCTCAGGGATCCCTCTGCACATCTGTGGAAGCCGAAGGGGAGTCTCCTTGCCACGCAGCTCAGTCTGGCCAGAATGGGCCCCCAACTCAAGAAAAGGAAAAGAAAACAAACAAACAATTCAAAACAAACAAATGAACAAAAGCCCCGGGATCCCACCAGCATGGCAGCCCAAACCAGGAAGCAGCTCCACACTTGAATGGAGCTCCACAGCCCCTCAGGAAGAAGCAAAGATGGCACACGGAGCCAGGTACTTGAGCTAAGGGAGGGGGAGGTGGCGAGAGGCAAGGAAGAAATCAAAAGAAGCAGGAAAAAAAAAAAGCAACACTAGCAGCCAACAAATGGCACTCAGAGAGTCAGCTAGTGCGGGCTGTTGTTTCTGGACAAGAGACTGTGTCCTTGGGAAGAGGAGGGGGCTGAGTGTGGGTGAAGAAGGGTAGCGAGTGGGAAAGCATATATCACAAATTACCGGAGCTCTGCAGCCCCTCAGGAAGAAGCAAAGATGGCCCACGGAGCGAGGTACTCGAGCAAAAGGAGGGGGAGGTGGAGAGAGGCAAGGAAGAAATAAAAAGAAGTGGAAAAAAAGCAACACCAGCAGCCAACAAATGGCACTCAGAGAGCCACCTGTTCGGGTGTGTGGAATCCAAGCAGCCGCTGCTTCCTGGTCAAGAGACTGTGGCCGCGGGAAGCAGAGGAGGCAGAGTCAGGGTGAAGAAGGGTGGGGGGTGGGAATGCATATATCGCCAATTACCGGTTGTTTTGTCTCCCTCTGGAAGCTCCGTGAGGCTGCTTTCTCGTACCTCCTGTTTGCTGATCTCCGATAGGAGTCCAAGATGGTGGATCCACACTGCGTTAGCTGGTAGGGGTCCTCTGCATGAATCTCTCCTCGCTCTCTGATCTCTGTCAGTTTTCTCACTCCGTTTGGTGCTTGGCTGAGTTCTTTATCTCTTCATTTGATGTTTTAGCATTTCAGGATTGTTGTATTCTCTGTTCGGCTTAGTTTTTCAGATCTTTGCTGTGGAGGGACGGTGTGGTGCTTCTGCCTAGAGTGCCATTTTGCCAGACCTCTCTGGTTGTGGAGTTCTTTTTACAGTCCATGATATACTCAATATTCTTTTCCAACACCACAACTCAAAGGCATCAATCCTTCTTCGGTCTTCCTTATTCTTGTCCAGCTTTCGCATGCAAATAACGCGAGTGAAAACACCAAGACAGATTTGTTTATTCTTCTGGCAGTCCCTGGTATATTCAGTATTTCTCACCAATACCATAATTCGAGGGCATCAATTCTTTTGCAGTTGAATAAATGCTAGCTAGTATCATTATAATCAAGATTGCCTAACAAAAATCTCTTCACTCAAATATAAATCTTTCCTAAAAGATAACCTAATGCAGGCAGCCTCAAATGTTATCAGTTTATATGTTTCTACACCCAACTGTTTGATTTATCTCTATATTTCTCAGAGTATTACACAGCATCAGCCATTTGGTGAGTTTTACTAAATGAATGAATCAGAGAATTAATGAACTTTCCACAGACACAATACTAGTCACCTAATATTGCCTAAAACATGGAGATACCTCAGTTTATAGGTTTCATTCTAGTTCTTCTTTATTCAACCACTATTAGTCATAGACTCAACAATATCACAAAGTACCCAAAGTTCTAGCCCAATTTCTGATTCAGTGCCTAACTACCCTTTCAATTCTTTAACTTCGTCTGCAATCTTCCTATTAAGTTAACAATCCAGACTATGTTTGACTATGACTATTGACGGCAAACTCATTGCCTCCAGAAGCATCTAATTTCATCTTTATGAAAATGCTTCCTTAAGGTTTACCCGCTGACCACACAAAAACTATTTAGTAACAACTGTACATGACAGTCTTTTGAAGATTTGAAGATAGTTACCTTTCCCATGCCCTACACCACCTCCAACTCTTTTCCAAGCTAAACATTCCTGGTGTGGGAAGATTCCCCAGAACTTCTCCCCAGTTCTAAGCCAGCACTTTTTGCAGTGGTGGAAATGTTCTATAGCTGCATCATCCAATACGGTAGCCACTAGTCACATGTGACTACTAAGCACTTGAAATGTGGCTAGTGCTACTGGGGAAACAAATTTTCAATTTAATTTTAATTCATTTATATTTAAATATGAACAGCCACATGTGTTTAGTTGCTACTGTATCAGCTAATGCAATTCAAATCATTTTTGCATCCTAAGATGGTGTTTATTAATAATATATAGGTGTTTTACCATGTTTAAAGTTACATTTTAGAAAGATTCACTAGTTATTTTGGATTGACACATAATGCTTTATCATTTTTACTATTTAAAATAGTGGGAAACTAAGACAGGGACTTCAAAAAAAAGGGAGTCAGTCCCTGAGGGACTGAATTGCTGGGCGGAGGGCTGTGGGGACCGTGGTCTCGGGGAACATCTAGCTCAATTGGCATAACACAGTTTATAAAGACAATGTTCTGCATTCTACCTTGGTGAGTAGCATCTAGGGTCTTAAAATCCTGTGAGCAGCCATCTAAGATACTCCACTGCTCTCTCCCCTTTGGGAGCAAGGGAGAATGAAAAGAACAAGACACAAGGAAAAGATTACTCCAAAGGACTAATGGACCACAGCTATCACGGCCTGCGCCAGACTGAGTCCAGTACAGCCAGATGGTGCCCAGCTATCACCACTGACTGCTCCGACTGGGATCACAATAGAGGATCCTGGACAGAGCTGGAAAAGGATGTAGAACAGAATTCTAACTCACACACACACAAAAAAAGACCAGATTTACTGGCCTGACAGACTGGAGAAACCCTGAGAGTATGACCCCCAGACTCCCTTTTAGCTCAGTGGTGAAGCCCCTCCCGAAGTTCACCGTTCAGGTGGGGATTGGACAGCCTCATAAAACAAAACAGGACTAATGAGGCACAGAAGTCCAGGGACAAGGACTAGAAGGCAGGAAGGGACAGGAAAGCTGGTGATAGGGAACCCAAGGTTGAGAAGGGACAGTGTTGATGTGTCATGGCGTTGTTAACCATTGTCATAGGGCAATACATGTACTAACTGTTTAACAAGAAACTATTTGTTCTGCAAACCTTCATCTAAGGTACAAAAAAAAAAAGAATTATCTATGTGAGATCAAACTGACAACAACAACTCAACAGGTTTGATGAGAAGCCTAGGGGACAGTGAGTTGAAGACAATGGTGATGGAATAATTTGGAAAAGGTTAGTGAGAATAGCAGCACAACTGGAAGAATGTAATCGATGTCATTTAATTGTACATGTAGAAACTTTGGAAATGGTGTAACTTTGGCTATGTATATTTTCACCAAAAAAAAGGTTGAGAAGGGAGAGTGTTGACATGTTGTGGGGTTGTTAACCAGTGTCATAAAACAATATGTGTACAGACTGTTTAATAAGAAACTATTTGTTCTGTATACCTTCATCTAAAGTACAAAAAAAAAAAATGAAAAAAAAAAAAGGGAGTCAGAAGATTCTGGTCAGAGTATTACAATATGAGTAGGACTTAACTCCCAATTTCTGGCCTGAAGATGGAGGAAGGCCATGATCCAAGAACTACAGGCAGTCTCTAGAAGGTGGACAAGGCAAGAAACAGATTCTCTGCGAGAGTCTCCAGAAAGGAATGTAGCCCTTCTGACACCTTGATTTTAGCCCAGTGAGACCCATGTCAGACTTCTGACTTACAGAATTGTAAGCAAGACATTTGTGTTGTTTTAAGCTTGCAGTAATTTGTTACAGCAGCAATATGAAACTAATACAGGTAGGGATGACTTTTGCAGCAGATATAGGGGTAGCATTCCTGAAGGAAGGACCCAGCAAAGGTAGGTGGCATTACAGACTAAGACATGCCCAGAAGGATGGACTGTTGGTGAGTGGTAGGAAGGAGGCCTGGAAAGGGGGTAGGCGTCAGAGCTGCAGAGCCTTATATGCCTGAAATGGGGCAGCCACCTCTATTCTGAGGCACTGTGAAGACATTGGGGCACATACAGTTGGTCTTTACTTAGAAATTCTCACTCCAGTCCTCCCACCCATCTTGCAGGTCTTTGCTCCCCACTACTGTGAATCACCTTCTAACACCTCTCTCCTCACACTTCTCCAGGCCCTCCTGCACCCCCATTTAGCACTGCCCAAGGCAAGCCACCCAGGCACAGAGACCTTTAATAGCAAGCAAAACAGTAGCAGGTGTCAGAGCTGAGAGAGTAAAAAAATCCTCAATCCCCACTGGAAAGCAAAGATCATTTTCTGCATTTCCATTTAAAGGGAGAAGTGAAAAGCGTGAAATCATATGCCAGTTGGGAGATGGAGTTTAAATCAGAATAACCTTGACTGGAGCAGGCAACGCAGCCAGGCCACAGCCCAAAACCAAGCCCCTGGGGAGAAATGGGATGTGCACACAGGGACACCATCTCACCCAGACTCCTACTCTGAGCCCCAACCCCAATTCCTAACTTCTCCACTTGGACGTGCCTCAAGCTCTCATGCTCACCCTGCCCCTGAACTCAGCTTTTCATCTTTCTTCCAAATGTGCTCCTCTTTTAGGCCCCTTCTCACATAATGACTCCTATGCAACAGAGTTCCTGGGTGGTATAGACAGTTAACACACTCGGCCGCTGCTCGAAAAGTTGAAGGTTCAAATCTGCCCACAGGTACTTCAAAAGAAAGGTTTGTTGATCTACTTTTGAGAATGAACCATTGAAGACTCCGTGGAACACAGTTCTACTCTGACACACAAGGGGTCACCAGGAGTCAGAGGTGACTCAACAGAAGTGGTGGTATGCAAATAAGAAATCGAGGAGTCCCTGGGGCTGCTCTGTCTCCTTCACATCCCCACCCTACTACACCACCCACAACTACTCAGCATCTAAGCATAGTCAGTTCTGTCTCTGTTCCCTCAATCCTCACTACCAATGGCCTTTATCCAGCTCTCATCCTCTTTTGCATGGACTGTGGCAGTAAACTTCTGGCTGACCTCCAGTTCAATTCTCTCTGTAATCCAGCCTCCATTTTTTCTCTTAGAATGCTCTAAATGTTCTAAAATATAAATCTGATAAGGGAATTTCCCTTCTTAAATCCTTGAGTAGCTTCCCTCTGCTCAGAATAAATTACAAACTCAGGCTACTGATTAAGGTATTCCAAGCCTTGCTCCTACCTACCTATCCAACTTCATCTGCTGGTCTGTTTGCCCCACTCTTTTCTCAACTCTTTCCCTCAAGTTTCCAGCTATTGTATATACCCTTGTCTTTGAAAGTTCGGTCTCTTTGCCTTGTTTCCCTGATGAATGATTACTGGCCCCTACCCAGATCGTGCATCTCCCCTCAGCCCTTTCATCCTCAGCTTCATGCATTTCCTCTGTCACACTAGGATTACACTTGCTCACTCGCTTTTCTGCCTCACCTACTCATTCCTGGAGAGCAGGGACTGTGTCTTGTTCATCTTGGGATGCTCAGCGCCTAGGACAGACAGTTCCTGACACAAAAACCTGAACAAATGTTAGTGGAATGCATGAGCCCAGGAATGGTCCATCTCCTTGGCTGGGAGAGTCCATGGAGAGACTGCAGACAACTGGGGAGACTAGGCAGAGTAAAAGAGGAAAGATGCTTCTCCTCGGGGACCTAGAATCTCTGCCTAGGACAAGTTCTGCCTTTTGATCAAGGCAGCAAACCAAGCAGAGACACTGAACTCCATCAGAATAACAGATGAAATACAGAAATGTAAACATCTGTCCCAATGGTGTCATGGGAGAGAAAAGTACTGTCAGCTTCTGAGATAAGAGAGAGACTAATTCTGCATTTTACCCTCTTCTTGAAGAATGTCTTAAACTGGATTTAAGCCCAGCAAGCTTTAGGGCTTGTCAGAACCAGTACATAGGAGGCATCAGAAACATCACTGCTTCACCAAGGAGCTCTTTGTATCCAAGAAGCTTAAAGCTAATGTTATGGATTGAACTGTGTCACCCAAAAAAGATAAGCTGAAGTCAGTCCTAACTGCTATACCTATGGATGTGACCCTGAATGGAAATAGGGCTTTTCTTTTGTTATTTAATGATATTTACCTGACTTTTCTCACTTTTTAAAATTGAGGTAAAACTCATATATATGTTTTATATATATATACTATGTATATATATATATATATATTATTCCACCACTCCTCTGTCAGTTTAACATACTGTGGTGACTTGTGTGTTGCTGTGATGCTGGAAGCTATGCCACCAGTATTTCAAATACCAGCAGGGTCACTCATGGTGGACAGATTTTAGCAGAGCTTCCAGACTAAGACAGACTAAGAAGAAGGACCTAGCGGTCTACTTCTGAAAAATATGACAGTGAAAAGTAGCAGAGCATTGTCTGATACAGTGCCGGAAGATGAGCCCCTCAGGCACTCAAAATACAACTGGGGAAGAGCTGTCTCCTCAAAGTAGAGTTGACCTTAATGATGTGCATAGAGTCAAGCTTTCAGGACCTTCATTTGCTGATGTGGCACAACTGAAAATGAGAAGAAACAGCTGCAAACATCCATTAATAATCGAAACGTAGAATGTACGAAGTATGAATATAGGAATATTAGAACTTGTCAAAAATGAAATGGAATGCTTGAAGATAGATATCCTAGGCATTAATGAGCTGAAATATACTGGTATTTGGCCATTTTGAATTGGACAATCGTATGGTCTACTATGCTGGGAATGACAAATTGAAGAGGAGTGGCAGCACATTTGTCAAATAGAACAATTCAAGATCTATCCTGAAGTACAACGCTGACAGTGGTAGGATAATGTGCATATGAGTAAAAGGAAGACCAGTTAATACGACAAATTGACATAACCAATCACTAATGCCAAAGATCAAGAAGTTGAAGACCCTTACCAACATCTGCAGTCTGAAATTGATCAAACATGCAATCAAGATTCATTGATAATTACTGGTGATTGGAGTATGAAAGTTGGAAACAAAGAAGGATCAGTAGTTGGAAAATATGGCCTTGGTGATAGAAACCATGCTGGAGATCCCATAATAGAATTTTGCAAGACCAATGACTGATTTGCTGTACCTTTTTTCAAAAACATAAACAACAACTATACAGGTGGACTTCTCCAGATGGAATACACAGGAATCAAATTGACTACATTTGTGGAAAGAGACGATGGAGAAGCTCAATATCATCAGTCAGAACAAGGCCAGGGGCCAACAGCAGAACAGACCATCAATTCCTCAAATGCAAGTTCAAGCTGAAGATGAAGAAAATTAAAACAAGCCCACAAGAGCCAAAATATGACCTTGAGTATATCCCACTGGAATTTAGAGAACATCTCAAGAATAGAACATTAATGACCAAAGAACGTACAAGTTGTGAGATGACATCAAGGACATAGTACATGAAGAAAGGAAAAAGTCATTAAAAAGACAAGAAACAAAGAAAAGAACAAGTTGGATGTCAGAAGAGACTCTGAAACTGGATCTTGAACATAGAGTAGCTAAAGCAAATGGAAGAAATGATGAAGTAACAGAGCTGAACAAAAGCTTTAAGGGGGTGACTCAAGAAGACAAAGTAAAGTATTATAATGAAATGTGCAACGACCTGGAGTTAGAAAAGCAATAGGAAAGAACATTCTCAGCATTTCTCAAGCTGAAAGAACTGAAGAAAAAATTCAAGCCTTGAGTTGCAATATGGAAGGATTCTGTGGGCAAAATATTAAACAATGCAGGAAGCATCAAAAGAAGACAAAGCGTTACACAGAATCACTGTACCAAAGAGTTGTTCGACTTTCAACCATTTCAGGAGGTAGCATATGATCAAGAACCAACGGTACTGGAGGAAGAGGTCCAAGCTGCGCTGAAGGCATTGGTGAAAAACAAGGCTACAGGAATTGACGGAGTACCGATTGAGATGTTTCAACAAATGGATGCAGGGCTAGACGGGCTCACCCATGTATGCCAAGAAATTTGGAAAAACAGCTCCCTAGCCAACTGAGTGGAACAGATTCATATTTGTGCCCATTCCAAAGAAAATATCCAACAGAATATGGAAATTATCAAAAATATCATTAATATCACATGCAAGTAAAATGTTGCTGAAGATAATTCAAAAGCGGTTGCAGCAGTATATCGACAGGGAACTGCCAGAAATTCAAGCCAGATTCAGGAGAGGACATGGAACAAGTGATATCATTGCTGATGTCAGATGGATCTTGGCTGAAAACAGAATACCAGAAAGATGTTTACCTGTGTTTTATTGACTATGCAAAGACATTCGACCGTGTGGATCATAACACTGCTAAGAAAGGGGATTTCAGAACACTTAATTGTGCTCATGGGGAACCTGTACATAGACCAAGAGGCAGTCATTCCAACAGAACGAGGAGATCCTGCGAGGTTTAAAATCAAGAAAGGTGTGGGTTAGGGTGTATCCTTTCACCATATGTATTCAATCTGTATACTGAGGAAATAATCCAAGAAGCTGGACTATATGAAGAAGAAAGCAGCATCAGGATTGGAGGAAGACTCATTAACAACCTGTGATATGCAGATGACACAGCCTTGCTTGCTGAAATTAAAGAGGACTTGAAGCACTTACTGATGAAGATCAAAGACTACAGCCTTCAGTATGAATTATGCCTCAATGTAAAGAAAACAAAAATACTTACAACTGGACAAATAAGAAACATAAATGGAGAAAATATTGAAGCTGTTAAGTTTTACTTTGATCCACAATCAACACCCATGAAAGCAGCAGTCAAGAAATCAAACCACATATTGCACTGGGCAAATCTGCTGAAAAAGACCTCTTTAAAGTGTTACAAAGCAAAGATGTCACTTTAAGGACTAAGGTTCACCTGACCGAAGCCATTGGTATTTTCAATCATCTCGTATGCGTGCAAAAGTTGGTCAATGAATAAGCGAGACTGAAGAGGAATCGATTGTGGTGTTGGCCAAGAATACTGAACATACCATGGACTGCCAGAAGAACGAACAAATCTGTCTAGGAAGAAGTATGGCCAGAATGCTCCTTAGAAGCAAGGATGGCAAGACATCATCTCATATACTTTGGACATGCTATCAGTAGGGACTGGTCCCTGGAGAAGAACATCATGCTTGGTAAAGTAGAGGGTCACCAAAGGAGAGGAAGACCCTCAACAAGATGGATTGACACAGTGGCTGTAATGATGAGCTGAAGCATAACAATGATTGTTATGCTTCATTATGCTTCAATGGCAACTAGTACTGGTTTATGGTAACTCTACGTTTAACTGATTGAGGAACTACCAAACTATTTTTCAAAAGGCTACACCATTTTGCATCCCCACCAGCAATGTATGAGTGTTCCAATTCATTCACTTTTTAAAGATCTTAAGTGTTTAAGGGGCCTTTCCTGTAGACCCTCAGAAAATACAATCAAACAGGATAGCAATAGAGTCAAAATCTAAAATCTGGAATAGGAAAATAGCCTCTGGCTGAATCTGAGCTGAGCCCTGAGCCCTCCAGTCACTGCACTCACAAGTTGTGTGGTCTGCAGCTGTCACTTAAGACAGGGGTGTGTTAGAGCTCAGAACCATAAGGTTGTCCTATGCCCTGTCTCCTAGATCTATTAGTTAAGAGTGTCCACTTTGCAGCATCTCCACTTTTTCCCACTTGTAAACCAGATGAGGAAAAACGTGAGTCCAGATCTTACTGGCAAGTAGCAGCAGGGCACAGGAAGGCTGGCTGCCAGATAGGTGAAGAGCAGGTTTGGCCCTGTCTGGGATTAGGTGATATGCAAAAGTCTAGGCAGGTGGGAGGTCTGGAGGCACCAATGACAGCACAGTTTCCAGACATGAATCTGAGGAGCCTTCCTTTCTACCTCTTTCCTTCCTTCCTTTCTTCCCTCCCTCCCTCCCTCCCTCCCTGCTACCTCCCTTCCTCTTCCTTTCTTTCTTCCTTCTTCCTTTCTTCTTCACTGGTAATGGGCTGTATATCTGCCTTTCCAGATATTGTGAGGGTGTAACACAAGAAATAAGAAAACCGAGGCTCAGAGCTTATTGAGGTAAAGCACACACACATACACACGTACACACTAGAGACTTATTAGTAGAGCTGAGATTTTGTATCACTTACTATTGCTTTTGACTGCAGATAACAGAAACCAGAATTTAGATTGGCTGAACTAAACAGAGGACAATTTTTCTCCTTTACGGAAGGGTCAGAAGGAGGCATCTAGTACTGCTAGATGGCTTCACAATGCTGTCAACATCCCACACTCCCTCTACCTTTCTGCTCTGCCACCCTTAGCACGTGGCTTTCATCTGCTTGCTCAGAAGATGGCTCCTGTACTTCCAGGCATCACAACTGTGATCATGCAGAAAAAGGGGGGGGGGGGGGGGAGGAAAAGTCAAAAGGTGAGCCCCAGTTGAGTCTGTCCCTTTGGCTTGCATCTCATTGGCCAGAACTGTGTCACATGCCCACCCTAGCTGCAAGGGAGTCTGGGGAGGTATTTATTTTTAATCAGGCTATTGTTGTTAGCTGTTAGTTGCCATTGAGTTGGCTCCTACTCATGGCAGCATCATGTATAACAGAACAAAACATGGTCCTGCATCATTTTCATGATGGTCCATATGTTTGAGTCCATTGTTGTGGCTATTTTGGGCATATTAACAACAAAAAAAAAAAACTAAACAAGTTGCCATCAAATTGATTCCAACTCATGGTGACCCCATGTGTGTCAGTGTGAAATAGATCACCAGGCCTTTCTTCCAAGGTGCCTCTGGTGGATTTAAACCACCAAGCTTTTGGTTAGTAGCTGAGCACTTAACCGTTTACATCACCCAGGGATTCCTTTGGGCATATTACTACCCTTTAAAAAATATCTAGGTTCAATTAGTAAAGAAGGAAGAATGGATACTGCGGAGGCATCTAGCAATATCTGCCTTAGATTCAAAGGCAACTCTCATTCCACCTCAGGACCCTGCATCTCATGAGAGCAAGCAGAGTGTGATGGAGGATATAAGCTCTGGAGATAACGGCTGTGTTTAAATTCTGGCCCGTCCCCTTGCTAGTTGTGTGAGGCTTGGGAAGGTTGCTTTACCTTTCTGTGCCTCCGTTTCCTCATCTGTAAAATTAATAGCAGTATTGTGGTCAGGATAAAATGAGTTATTCCATGTAAAACACTCAGAACAGTATCTGGCACATAACAAGCCCTCAGTAAATATTAGATATTTTTAGCCATTTTTACTGAAGGCGCCCTGGTGGCACAGTGGTTAAAGTGCTTGGCTGCTAACCAAAAGGTCAGCAGTTCGAACCCACCAGCCACTCCATGGGTGAAAGATGTGACAGTCTGCTTCTGTACAGATTTACAGCCTTGGAAACCCTGTGGGGGCAGTTCTACTCTATCCTATAGGGTAGCTACAGGTTGGAATCAACGTGACAGCTGTGGGTTTGGTTTTTTGGGTATTATTTACTGAATAGCTACTAGATGACAAATATTATCCTTCTTTTGTTGTTAATCCTCACAGCAACTACCTGAGAGAAATAAATCTCCACCATACGGTGTGAGTTAAGGAGGGGCCCCAGGCCCCACTGCCTGTCATTTCACCGTTCGAGCATAACTTCACTTCCTTGAATCATGAAGACTTACAATCCTTAAGTGTTTCTTTGAAGAAAATACCTCTGAGACAGGTCTTTCTGCCCTTTTGAGCAAGCAGCTTAGCAGCCAACCTCAGGAGCAGAGATTAGTAGAATCAGCACACCAGGCTATCAAAGACAAAGCCTCTACCTCACAGTTTCTAGCAGGTCTTGCCCCGGGTTCAGTTCCAAGTTTTGAGTGAAGATTTAATCTAATTTCTGTTCTTTCTTGCTTGATCTACAAATTGGTTTGCCCATCCCAGATACTTAAAGAAATGTGTTAATGGAGCTCTGGGGGATAAAGCAGAGATGAGGGCACACAGAGCTTTGAGTGATTAACTGGGACAGGATTGCACTGACCTGGAAATGCTGGGTAGAGGAACATGGAGGTGGGGCAGAGCTGGTAGATTTGAGCACTTGGCCCCGGGAAAAGGCAGGAGTACACTACAGATAATCAAGTACAAAGGCTCAGACCCTGACTTTAGGGAGGCCCCAGGTGCTGACCATAGGGCAGTGATGTCCAAGGCAGCCAGCTGGAAAGGAGGCATCAGTTCCCCTGTTGAGGCCAAAACATGCTGGGGCCCCCGTACAACCACTACCGCACTGCACCAAGGCAAAGCTAATGGGGTGCATGCTCGCCAGGCCCCGCAAAAACCATCAGGCTGCTTGGAGAGATTTGTTTTGGCTCCTGAAAGTCCAGCCAAAATGAAATGATATATTCCTGCAAGAGCTTTGAAAAGTTTAAAGACTCCTATCTCTGTAGGATAAATTCCACATCTAGGAATATTTTCTACAGAGAAAATGCAGAAGGATTTGCATCACGGCATTGTTTGTAATAGTGAGAAATTTGGGAACAACCAAAACAGCCATTAAAAAGGGGCTAGTTAATTTATGGAATGCCACCAGTTGCCATCTAGTTATTTCCAACTCATAATGACCTCATGTGTGTCAGAGTAGAGCTGTGCTTAATAGGGTTTTTAATGGCTAATTTTCAGAAGTAGATTGCCAGGCCTTTCTTCCAGGGTATGTGTGGGTGGACTTGAACTGCCAACATATCAGTTAGCAGCCAAGTGTGTTAACTGTTTGCACCACTCAGGTATTCCAATTTATGGAATAGATTTGTTTGAAAAAGATATTTATAAAAATTTACTAACATGAAAGACTTTTCTGGCATGTAGTTAAGTGAGAGAAAAAGGTATGTTATGAAGTAGCATGTAAGAAAATGTACCTCCTTATGTGAAAATAAATATATACATATATATATAGTTTGTTTGTTTTAAATAAAAATAGAGATAGAAAGGCAAGAACATGAACAGAGACAAAGACAGAAATGTCTGGAAAATTTTCACCAAAACGTTAGCATTGGTTTACCTGCATTAAAATGTACCCACAGAGGAACATGGTCTTGAGGAATATCTAGCTCAATTGGCATAACACAGTTTATAAAGAAAATAATTTACATTCTACCTTGGTGAGTAGCTTCTGGGGTCTTACAAGCCTGTGAGCAGCCATCTAAGATACTCCACTGGTCTCACCCCTTCGGGAGCAATGGAGAATGAAGAAAACAAGATATAAGCAAAAGATTAGTCCAATGGACTAATGGACTACAACTACCACGGCCTCCACCAGACTGAGTCTAGTACAACCAGATGGTGCCCGGCTACCACCACTGACTGCCCTGACCAAGATCACAACAGAGGGTCCCAGACAGAGCTGGAGAAAAATACAGAACAAAATTCTAACTCACAAAAAAAGACCAGACTTACTGGCCTGACAGAGACTGGAGAAACCCAGAGAGTATGGCCCCAGACACCCTTTTAGCTCAGTAATGAAGTCACTGCCAAGGTTCGCCCTTCAGCCAAAGATTAGACAGCTCCATAAAACAAAACGAGACCAATGAGGCACAGCAGTCCAGGGACAAGGACTAGAAGGCAGGAGGGGACAGGAAAGCTGGTAGTAGGGAGCCCAAGGTCGAGAAGGGAGAGTGTTGACATGTCGTGGTATTTTTAACCATTGTCATAAAACAATATGTACACTAACTGTTTAAGGAGAAACTATTAGTTCTGTAAACCTTCTTCTAAAGTACAGTAAAAAATAAAATAAAGAAAAAAATGTACCCACAGAGCCAGGTTTCTCATAGTTGGAATGGAAATTTACAGATAAGCAAGGGGAGGAGGCTAGAATGGTCCATATGGTAATGGATTAGAGTTGGAGACATCAGTAAGAATTCATGTTTAGCTTAATACAGATACATATGATTACATATAGAAATATTTATAGATATGTGTATACAAATGAGTTAGTATACACACACTTTTTTTTTTCTCTCTCTCTCAGCTGAGAGGACCTCAAAGAAACTCCAGTAGCAAGGGGTGCACCTAGCATCCAGATCTTGATTTCTAATACTATTCTCCACTAAAAAGAACCGTCTCCTTGGGGAAATGGTGGGTTCTAGAGTGGGGCAGGAAATATACAAGCTGAGCTTGGATGATCTTGTAGTGTCGGAAAGTAAGAAAATGCTTAATTTTTTTTTTTAAACCCAACATTAATGGGTGCATATTAAAGGAACACAGGAACCGGCAGACAGAGCTCGCAGTGGCCAAAGACGGAACAACTTGAGCAACAAAATAAGTAAAGTAGTATTGGATTGTGCTCTGAATATAAAATTGTAAAATAAATATCCATGATTTTATACTGATATAAATAAATGATTGGATTAATTGATAAGGGAGGAGGAGATAAAACTCCCATGCAGAATTCCAAATAATTTCTGTAGCTTCTCTACCCTAGATGAGTTGGAGCATAGCTCCCCCCTCTTTAAGTATGGATTGTACACAGTGACTTCCTTCCAAAGAGTACAGTATGAAAAGAGGGGAAAAAGAGTAACCTTACAGTGCAGAAACCTGACAAACACTATCTCAGCCCAGTGATCAAGGTCAAAATCAACAGTCGTAAGTCATGTTGTTGGTATGTACCCTTGATATGATGTGATAAGAAGGAAACTTTACCTCTTGATCTGCCTCCCTCAAGCCCATAACCCCAGCCTAATCATGAGAAAAACATTAGACAAATTTTAATAGAAGGGCATGCTACAAAATGCCTGACCAGTACTCCTCAGAACTGTCAAGGTCACCTCAATCAAGAGGAATTTGGCAAACTGTTGCAGCCAAGAGGAGTCTAAGGAAACATGTAAACCTATGACTACTCCAAAAAAAATAAAGTCTACCAAAAAAAAAAAAAAAGTTCCCACAGAATAATTTTTCCCTAAACAAAAGAATCGAAGTGAGTGTTGGTCTCCGTCTTTAACAACACAGAAAAGTAGTAAACACTTTGAAAATAAAACTGTTCCTTAAAGATTTTCTAAGATTCTAGATCAAATTCTTACATAGAATTTAAGGTCAAAGCTCTTGGGCTTTGTCCAGGAAACAGAAAGATTTTCCCATATATATCAGAGGCAGGCACAACCCTGATGGAGGGAAGGGAATGAAGAAGTTTGGGGCTTCCTTTCCGGGGCTCTTCATGTTTTCCTAACTACGCATACACCGTAGGCCAAACATGTGCCTCTCAGCACATCCTTCGTGCAGTGGCAAAGCTCACTGTTTCCAGGTGCATTGGCAATAATTCATCAGGCCCTAGTTCATTTCAGTAGTTGACCACTGCTATGCACATAGAACAGACCCCAAAGGAGATTTCCAGAGAAGCTATCGAGTCTCCAGGCAGAAGGGCACAAGTACCTTCAGGCCCCGGTTGATTGGGGATGGTCAAACACTTTGCCAGGAGCGCATCTGGCTAATAGACTGTATGTTTTGAGTTGTTGTTGTTAGGTCCTGTCGAGTTGGTTCTGACTCATAGCAACCCTATGTACAACAGAACGGAACACTGCATGGTCCTGCATCATCCTCATGATTGTTGTGATACTTGAGCCCATTGTTGCAGCCACTGTGTCAATCCATTTCATTGAGGGTCTTCCTCTTTTTTGCTGACCCTGTACTTTACCAAGCATGATGTCCTTCTCCAGGGACTGGTCCCTCCTGATAACATCTCCAAAGTATGTTAGACATAGTCTCCCCATCCTCACTTCTAAGGAGCATTTTGGCTGTACTTCTTCCAAGACAGATTTGTTCATTCTTTTGGCAGCCTATGGTATATTCAGTATTCTTCGCCAACACCATAATTCAAAGGGGTCAATTCTTCAGTCTTCCTTATTCAATGTCCAGCTTTCACATGTGTATGAGGCGATTGATAACACCATGGCTTGGGTCAGGCACACCTTAGTCCTTAAAGTGACATCTTTATGTTTAGCTTTATGACACACTTTATGTCACTATTCAAATATTTAATATATGAATATTGTATGAGACAGCCCCAAAATTCCCCTAGTCCCTACGTAAGTCACAGAGAAGAATTTTGAGAGGTTGCACTTCTATGAAACAAGCTGAAAAGGGTAGGCCACGAAATTGTTGTATTTCTTATTAATTTTGTATGCATGCAACTCAAATTAGAACAAGCTGTTTCCCTGATGAGTCAGGAAATACTGTACAAAAATAATTCTTCTGCATAGCCCCTAAAGTTAGTGCTAGAATTTAGAAACAAGGTCAGAAAATGACATCTTTGAAAACTGAGAACAACAAAAATCAATATGCAATGAATGAGATTAGCCCCCCACGGTCATCCATCCTTGTAAGTCATCCACCCTCAGAGATGTTTTGCAAATATATTACAGGTAAGACTGGAGTGTGTCCCAAATCCCATCAAGAGTCCCAGGGTCTATGATATCTCAATGGGAAACTGTTAATCTCGAATGGGCTTTAGCTTATGGAGATGAGCTACAGTCTTGAAAATTGTAACATGCTAATGGCAAATGCAATGGAAAGTTCTATAAGGAATCTAGAGATAGGAGATGAATAGAAAAGTCCTGGTCAGGGTTTTAAAAAGAGTCTACCCAGTAGTCTGACCAGTTTGTGGTTTCTAGGTGGTAGAAATGTGCCTTTTCCAGTGGAATGGGGACAACTCTCCAGGTCTACCACAGCTCATCCTGTGAAACTATCAGTTAAACCAGTTGCTGTCCAGTCAGTTCTAATTTATGGTGACCTCACTGTGTCAGAGTGGAACTGTGCTCCATAGGGTTTTCAATGGCTGATTGTTTGGGAAGTAGATCACCAGGTCTTTCTTCCAAGGCACCTATGGGTGGACCCAAACCTCCAGCCTTTCTGTTAGTAGCCAAATGCGTAACCATTTACACTCTGACTATTAGTTCACAGGAACCTTAGGGTGTCCAGGGAAGACACTGGGAAGGAAGTGATTCAGATAAGAAGACATAAGTATCCAATTCCCAAAAAGCTGGGTCTCTCATTATAGAAATCCCATATGAAAGTGTTTATAAATCCATTTCTTATGAGTTTGGAAAATCTCTCTCCACACCGATGAGTTACAGCATGCCTGCCTGTACTGGTACAAGTGTATTCCCCACACTGCAAGGCTGAAGACACAGGTACACCACTCAGGTGTTCCCACTAGGGACTACTCCATGAAGCCGGCCTGGGCAGACAGCTGGCTTCTTCAATATTTCCTCACAATAATCCAGGTTCTTGGTTTTAAAAGTAATATCCTAAATCTGAAATTCTGAGACACTGTTTATTTACTTAAAATGATTCTTCTTAGGTTCATCTCTTTCTGGGATTGATTAATGTTTACGAATAGTGAAGATGGATTCATCCAACTTAGGCAAATCTTTCTCTAAATATATTTGATTTCTCAATTTCATTCAGGAGGAAGAAGGTTGCATTTCTTTATTTAATGCAGTGAAACACCTGGTGATCCCAACGTTTGGGTATCAAAGAAGGAACTGTGGCAAGACAGATTTGGGCTGCAAAGTCCAGAGCCTAGGCTCAAATCCTTTAGAAAGACTTTAACATCCTTTCCACACAAATCATCTTCTTTGGCCTGAAGACAGCACTATTTAATAGATTATAAACATTTTCAGCAATAATAAAAAAGCAACATTTACAAGAGGTGAATCTGTGTTAGTTACCCAAGGGCATAGAGCCGACTTAGTTTCCTTTAAGAAGTTTTATCCATAGGTCAGAGAGGAGAACATGTGTTTTAAAATATTTGTCTATATGTGAGGAAAAACTATATACTCTTAAAAAAATCTGGACTGTCTTCTGCCTTCTAAGACAACAACCATCACTTTTTCCCCCCTCTTTGCCCTCGCCTTCCTATCAACTGTTCTTCATCACAAAGAAATTGCAAGCCTTCTGGTCATACTCAGCATTCTCCTTGGTTTCTGCAGGGCTTCTTGGCGAATACACACCCCGTTATGAGTAAAAACATTTGCCAGCTGCAAAATGTCTTCTCCAGCCCTGCCTATAAAAGAATATCAAAATTGAGGCTCCTGCTGTTATGAGTTTCTGGAACTGCAGTCCTGGAGGCAACAGCTGCTCTTTCTTACTGTTGCAACAGAAACTCTCTTGACAGCTCTGGATGGGCTTTTATAACTTCCCTGGAGGGAGCCTACTGAAGTTCAGAGTCCCTGACCTCTGCGTGATCCAGCAGACCTCCTGCAGGGAACTAGCTAACCATGTGGGATGGAGCTTATGAGCCCTCCGTCCTATTAACTACAGGAGAGAGATTTAAAAAAGAGAGAGAGAACGCCAAGACCCTGGACAACATTCCTAAGTGTCTAATACCCTCACTCAAAGGCAGCTGCCCAAGCCAGACACATTGCTGCTTCCTGCAGGCATGCCTTCCATCTGGAGTATCAGGAGTCAGCACCTGGCACCAAGGATACTCGTGGACTTTAACCTCCAAAGCAATAAGGCGAGGATCCTCTTCGCTGAACAGACTCCAGAGGAGGATAAGAACGCAGCTTTTGGGGAAGAAGCCTGACCTTACACGTCGGGTTTGCTGATGAAGACAGCAGCATCGCTCCCGGGGAAGAACACAGAGTGGGGAAGGCAACTCCTGCATCCTGAATGGCTCAGACACCAAAACAAAATCAGAGCATTTGGGAGGGTACAGCATCAGGTCCATGTCTCCCAGCTCAGCTCTAAGTGGTGAGAGGTAATCATAGCTCACCTCTTGAATGAGCAAAAGATTATCTTTTTCTACTATTTGCTTCTATCATTTTTGGAAGTCCTGATAGATAAACCACTTTAATAGACTGCAATAATAACAATAGGTACTATTTATGTTATGCACACCTTATATTATTTAATCCTCACGAAGAACCAATGAGGTGAGTATGATTATATCCACTTTACATGTGAATAACTTGGAGATGTTAAGGGTTAAATAACTTATTCAAGAATATGCAGTAAACAAGTGGCTGAGGGCAAACTTGAACCCAGATCAATCTGGCTCCAAGGCGCATGTTCTTAGCATCTTATCTTCCCCCTCCACATTCTATTCCCTCTCTGCCCACAGTGGCTACATCTCCAACATCAGTCCAGTGACCCTGTGTATGCCAAACCCCCAGAAGAAACTGACTTCTACAACTCACCTGAAGTCTATCACCTGGATATTTTACAGCCTGAATATTTAAAAATATGTTATTTTATTTTACCACTGAAATGAAAACCTACATTGGTCTATATCACACAAACGTAGGGCCTCTTTATTGTATTTATTTATTTTTTTGGAGGGCTTCTTTAAATATCAGGGCCTCAGGGCTACAAGGATCTGAAGGAGGTACCTAATCTTCATATGCACCACAGGAATTCTGAATGTTACAGCACCAGCTCAGATTCATTTGGCACGTGGACCGGATGAACCTGTTCATAGAAATGGTACAAATACTTTTAGGACTTCTGTAAAGCCTGGAAATTGAGAGCATGCATTTATCTTTGCTTCCTCCTGAAATCTCTCTAAAATGACAATACAGGTACATAACGGAATAAACCGTATGGCCAAAGAGGATGGAAAGGGAGACAACAGAATGCAAGACAATGGAAAGTGAACAGATGAATGATAACTCCATGCCAGAGAAAATTGGAACCCAAATGCCTTCAGAGGGGTGGCCAATGAGATGCAAACTGGTTAGTACCATGGAGCCTCTGAGAGGCTTTGGATTTGGGGCACCAGCTGCCTCTCAAGTCAGGGATGAAGAAAGGGACTGAAAACACAGATTGGCAAAAGTCTTTATGAGACATGTTTACACTCTACCGCATCCTTTCCCCTACCCCATACCACCAGATGACCAGCCTTTACTACTTGCTACAGGAGACAAGAGGCTTATTTATTCCCTGAAGAAACTGAATCAAAAAAAGTTTTCAGGCCTAGAGATACAATGTTCAATAAAGCATGAAACAGTAGATGAAAATAGGAGGATTGCATGAACGTCTACATTCTGAGTAATGAGACCCCCAAGACCCTTCCTCCACCCCTTCTCAGAAGGCTCACGGACAGGTTCTTTGGAGAAAATGAACACCACCAGAAAACAAGGCAGAGACCAGGAGAAAACAAAATAAACAAAGAGTGACTTGCTCAGCCAGATAAGAAGATATATTATGCCTACAAATAAGATCAAGGTATTATTTAAAAAGAACATCATTCAGAGAATAAGAAAGATTTCTTGAAGATTAAAAATATGATTTCACAAATTTTAAAGCTCAATAGAAAGGCTGGACAGTAAAGGAATGGAGAGATCCCATAAAACAGAGTAAAAAGATCAAGAGAATTTCTTTTTTCCTCTCCTGAACAATTCATTCCCAAATACATTAGATGGGTCTGAGTCCTTACTGAGTGTGTGTGTGTGTGTGTGTGTGTGTGTGTGTGTGTGTGTGTGTATTTTAGGTGACAGGATGCAAGGAGAGATGCAATGGCTCAGAAGAGTGGTTGAAGCTTTGCCTGGTGGGTGGGGGGTTGTGCCTGGTACAGGGTGAGGTTATTGCTGCAGGAGGGTTGCTTGGGCTGAGGAGTTAAGCCTGAGACAGAATCTGTGCAGAGGTAGGAAGCCCTGTATGCGGTGTCATAGCATGATAATGGTGAGGAAGATATCCACAGAGTTGGGGAGCCCGTGGTGGCCTGTTTCAGGGTGTCAGAATCTGAGTGGGGTGAGGAGAAGGTGGCCTAGATGGGAGACTGGTTTCATACATGGCAATTGAGCAAATAAGTAAAGATTTTAAGCATCATAGGATCCAGATTTCTCACAATCAAAGAAAGAATGTACAAATATGGAAAAGGACAAAACTAGAATGAGTCTTGTGGTGTTGGAAGTACTGATGTGAACTCACAGCTTTATCTATCTATCTCTCCATCTATCTATATAAAGATTATAGATACAGACACAGAAATAAAAACTATCACCAGTAAACTAACTGCTGTTGAGTCAACTCAAACTCATGGCAACCCCATGTGTGTCAGAGTAGAACTGTGCTCCATAGGGTTTTCAATGGCTGATTTTTCAGAAGTAGATCACCAGGTCTTTCTTCTGAGGTGCTTCTGAGAGTACTCAAACCTCCAACCTTTCAGTTAACAGACAAACACGTTAACTATTTGTACCATCCAGGGACTCCAGAAATAGATAGATAGACAGGTAGATGATAGATAGATAAATGTGTGTGTGTGAGAAAGAGAGAGAGAGGAGAGACAGAGATGGAAACACTGTTTGTTGCCCTCTGAAGGGCTTGGAAACAGTAACACTCCAGTAGTAATGAGCACACCTGGAGCCCAGATTCTGACTTCTAAATATCATACTCCACTAAAATGATGTTCCAGGGTTCCCTAGTAAAATGGCTGATTCTAAGACAGAGACAGGGACAGTACAAAATAAGCCTGGAATATTTTGTCATGCCTGAAAGTAAGAAAGTTCACAAAGAATGATGGGGATATGTCAAAAGGACAAGAAGCCAGCTAGAAAGAGCTTCCACTGGTCTAATCAGGGACAATTTGAGCATCAGAATAAGTAATAGTAATGGGTTATAATTCACTAATAAAACAGGGAACCATGAAGGATGGTATAAATGATGTAAATAAATAAATGACTATTGAAAGTTTGATGAGCAACAGAATATTTACATCATTTCAACAGTTTTTCCTATAAAATATTTATTAATTACAAAGGGGAAAAGTGGAATTTTATAGAACAGAAGGCTGGCAGGCATCCCCTTAATCAAGTGATAAAAGAAAATATCATCAGTTATGGAACAAATCAAAATTGTGAACCATCTAATAGGCTGCAATGAGAAGTACACAGTGTCATTCTTCCCAAAGATTCATGACCTGAATTCAATCAAGAGGAAACATCAGACCAACCCAAACTGAGGATAAGTCTACAAAGTAACTAACCTATACTTATGAAAAGTGTCAAGGTCATGAGGGCAAGATTCTGAACTGGATCTTTTTGCTCTAAGGAGCTGAATTAGTGTCCTAAGGCTGTCATAACAAATTACCACAAACTAGGTGGCCTAAAAGGAGCCCTGGTAGCACAGTGGTTAAAGCAGTTAGCTGCTAACTAAAAGGTTAGCAGTTCAAACTCACCAGCCGCCCTATGGGAGAAAGGTGTGGAAATCTGCTTCTGTAAAGATTACAGCCCTTGGAAACCCTACGGGGCAGTTCTACTCTGTCCTATAGGGTTGCTATGAATCAGAATTGATTGGATGGCAGTGGGTTTGGTTGGGGTGGCTTAAAACAACAAAAATTTATTCTCTCACAGTTTTGGAAGCTAGAAATCTGAAATCAAGGTATCTGCAGGGCCATAATCCCTCTGAAAGCTCTAGGCGAGAATCTTTCCTTGCCTCTTCCAGCTCCTGGTGGCTCCTGGCATTCCTTAGTTCTTGGCGACATGACTCCAATCTCTGCCTCCATCTTCACCTGGCCCTCTTCCCTCCTGTGTCTCTGTGTCGTCTCCTCTTCTTATAAAGACAGTCACTCAATTTAGGGATCACCCTAAATCCAAAATTATTTTGTCATTGGATCTTTAACTAATTTCATCTACAAAAATCCAATAATCTACATAAACTCACATTCACAGATACTGGGGTTAAGACTTGAACATATCTTTTAGGGAGACACAATTTAACCCAACATAAGGGTCACCCATGGTGGACAAGTTTCAGCTGAGCTTCCAGACTAAGACAGACTAGGAAGAAGGACCCGGCAGTCTACTTCAGAAAAGAATTAGCCAGTGAAACCTTATGAAAAGCAGCAGAACATTGTCGGATATAGTGCCAGAACATGAGCCCCCAGGTTGGAAGTCACTTAAAAGACAACTGAGAAAGAGCTGCCTCCTCAAAGTAGAATCAACTTTAATGACATGAATGGAATCAAGCTTTTGGGACCTTCATTTGCTGATGTGGCATGACAAAATGAGAAGAAACAGCTACAAATATCCATTAATAATCGGAACGTAGAATGTACCAAGTATGAATCTAGGAAAATCGGAAATCGTCAAAAATGAAATGGAACGCATAAACGTCGATATCCTAGACATTAGTGAGCTAAAACGGACTGGTACTGGACATTTTGAACTGGACAGTTGTATGGTCTACTATGCTGGGAATAACAACTTGAAGATAAACGGCCTTGCATTCGTCAAAAAGAACATTTCAAGATCTATCCTGAGGTACAACGCTGTCAGTGATAGGATAATATCCATACGCCTACAAGGAAGACTAGTTAATACAACTATTATTCAAATTTAGGCACCAACCACTAATGCCACAGGTGAAGAAATTGAAGATTTTTACCAACTTCTTCAGTCTGAAATTGATGGAACATGCAATCAGGATGCATTAATAAGTATTGGTGATTGGAATGTGAAAGTTGGAAACAAAGAAGAAGGATCAGTAGTTGGAAAATATGGCCTTGGTGGTAGAAACAATGCCAGAGATCACATGATAGAATTTTGGAAGACCAACAACTTCTTCATTGCAAATACCTTTTCTCACCAACGTAAACGGTGACTATACACATGGACCTCACCAGATGGAATACACAGGAATCAAATCAACCACATCTGTGGAAACAGACAACACAAAAGCTCAATATCATCTGTCAGAACAAGGCCAGGGGACAACTGGAACAGACCATCAATCACTCACATGCAGGTTCAAGTTAAAACTGAAGAAAATTAGAATAAAGTCCACAAGAGCCAAAGTACGACCTTGAATATATCTCACCTGAATTTAGAGACCATCTCAAGAATAGATTTGATGTGTTGAACACTAACGACCAAAGACCAGACGAGCTGTGGAGTGACATCAAGGACATCATACATGAAGAAAGCAAGAAGTCATTAAAAAGACAAGAAAGAAAGAAAAGATCAAAATGGATATCAGAAGAAACTCTGAAACTTGTTCTTGAATGTTCAGTAGCTAAAGCCAAAGGAAGAAATGATGAAGTAAAAAAGCTGAACAGCAGATTTCAAAGGGTGGCTTGAGAAAACAAAGTAAAGTATTATAATGACATGTGCAAAGACCTGGAGTTAAAAAATCAAAAAGGAAGAATACACTCGGCATTTCTCAAGCTGAAAGAACTGAAGAAAAAATTCAAGGGTCTAGTTGCAATGGTGAAGAATTCTACAAGGAAAATATTATATGATGCAGGAAGCATCAAAAGAAGATGGAAAGAATACACAGAGTAAGTATACCAAAAAGAATTGGTAGACGTTCAACTGTTCCAGGAGGTAGCATATGATCAGGAACCAATGGTACTGAAGGAAGAAGTCCAAGATGCAGTGAAGGCATTGGCGAAAAACAAGCCTCCAGGAACTGACAGATTACCAGTTGAGATGTTTCAGCAAACGGATGCAGTGCTGGAAGTGCTCACTCATCTATGCCAAGAAATTTGGAAGACAGCAACCTGGCCAACAAAGTGGAAGAGATCCATATTTATGCCTATTACCAAGAAAGGTAATCCAACTGAACACAGAAATTATCGAACAATATCATTAATATCACATGCAAGCAAAATTTTGCTAAAGATCATTCAAAAGTGGCTGCAGCAGTATATTGACAGGGAACTTCCAGAAATTCAAGCCAGATTCAGAAGAGAACGTGAAACCAGGGATATCGTAGCTGATGTCAGATGGATTTTGGCTGAAAGCAGAGAATACCAGAAAGATGTTTACCGTGTTTTATTGACTATGGAAAGACGTTCGATTGTGTGGATCATAACAAATTATGGATAACATTGTGAAGAAAAGGAATTCCAGAATACTTAGCTGTGCTCATGAGGAACCGGTACGTAGATCAAGAGGCAGTCATTCAAACAGAACAAGGGGATACTGTGTGGTTTAAAGTCAGGAAAGATGTGCGTCAGGGTTACATCCTTTCATCATACCTCTTCAACCCATATGCTGATCAAATAATTCAGAAAGCTGGACTCTGTGAAGAAGAAAGGGGCATCAAGATTGGAGGAAGATGCATTAATAACCTGCGTTATGCAGATGACACAACCTTGCTTGCTGAAAGTGAAGAGGATTTGAAGCACTTACTGATGAAGTTCAAAGACCACAGCCTTCAGTATGGATTACACCTCAACATAAAGAAAACAAAAATCTTTACAACTGGGCCAATAAGCAAGATCATGATAAACAGAGAAAAGATTGAAGTTGTCAACGATTTCATTTTACTTGGATCCACAATCAACACCCATGGAAGCAGCAGTCAGGAAATCAAAAGACGCATTGCATTAGGCAACTAAACCAGCTGCAAAAGACCTCTTTAAAGTGTTGAAAAGCAAAGATGTCACCTTGAAGACTAAGGTGCACCTGATCCAGGCCATGGTGTTTTCAATCGCCTCATACGCAGGGAAAAGCTGGACAATGAATAAGGAAGACTGAAGAAGAATTGACTGCTTTGAATTGTGGTGTTGGCAAAGAATATTGAATATACCAAGGACTGCCGAAAGTATGAACAAATATGTCTTGGAAGAAGTACAACCAGAATGCTCCTTAGAAGCAAGGATGGCGAGACTAAGTCTCACTTACTTTGGACTTGTTATCAGGAGGGATCAGTCCCTGGAGAATGACATCAAGCTTGGTAAAGTAGAGGGTCAGCAAAAAAGAGGAAGACCCTCAAGGAGGTGGATTGACACAGTGGCTGTAACAAGGGGCTCAAGCATAGCAACGATTGTGAGGATAGTGTAGAACTGGGCAGTGTTTCGTTCGGTAGTACATAGGGTCTCTGTGAGTCAGAACTGATGTGATGGCACTTAACAACAGTAACAACAATATACGAATGTTAATTTTCTGATTTTGATGGTTGTATTGTGGTTATAGAGCCCTGGTGGCACAGTGGTTAAGCGTTTCGCTGCTAATCAAAAGTTCTGCAGTTCAAATCCACCAGCAACTCCTTGGAAACCCTATGGGGCAGTTCTGCTCTATCCTATAGGGCTGTTATGAGTCAGAATCGACTCAACAGGAATGGGTTTTAATTTTTATTGTGGTTATAGGAGCATTGGTGGTGCAGTGGTTAAGCGCTGGGCTGCTAACCAAAAAGTCAGCAGTTTGAACCCACCAGCCACTCAGCAGAATAAAGATGTGGCAGTCTGCTCCCATAAAGATTACTGCCTTAGAAACTTATGGGCAGTTCTACTCTGTCCTATAGGGTCGCTATAAGTCATAAATGACTTGTCAGAAATGGGTATTATTGTGGTTATGTAGGACAATGTTCTTGTTTGTAGGAGATACACACCAGAGTACTTGAATATCATGGAGTATCATGTCCATAACTCACTCTCGAACGGTTTAGGAAAAAAAGCTTTTTCTACTGTACCTGTAGATTTTCTGTAGTTTAGATTTGTTTTAAAATATAAAAAAGTTAATTAAGATCAAGACAGAGAAATCAGGAGAGAAAATATTTTTTAAAAAATAGGGGATTAGTCCAGAAATTCCAACATCTAAATACTATGAGCACCAGAAAAACAAAACAGAGTAAAGACAGGGAGCCAGGTTATCAAAGAAATGTAATAGAAGAAAATGTCCCAGATCTTAGGACACAAGTTCTCCTATTAAAGGACCACCAATCGCTCAGCACAGTAGGTGGGAAAAACCCTCGCCAAGGTTTTTCTTTGAAATTTTACAACATTGGAGATAACAGCAGATACAAAAAGCTCTGGAAAGGAAAAACAACAGGTCACATACTCATTATGAGGCAAATTTGGCTGAAGAGTACATCATTTCTCTTTGCCAAGCCTCAAATCAATAGATTCTTTTTATAAGACAGTGACTGAAATGTTCAGAACTAGAAGAGACACACATCAGTCAAAAGGGTTTTTCTCAGCAAAGTCCTGCCATTTTCTACTCAAGATAATGTCAAATGATAATCCAATAATATTCAAACTAGTTTCTCTGCTCCCTGACCACCTCCTTTTTAAATGAGATTTCTTCTTGAATGGTGTCAAAAGTCAGAACAGGGATTTGAGACCCACCAGCCACTTGCCTTGGGAAGATATTTGTACAAGAAGACAAAAGAGATTTATTCAAGGAGAAGGTACTCGCACACCACCTACTCATTGCTTCTCTCCCTGAAGGTCACCTACCTCTTTCATTTATACCCAAAGATATTTTACAGCAAAGCCACCCAATTACAATTTTTTCTTTCTAATGTGGGGTTCTGTGATGGTTGAGGCTGTGTGTCAACTTGGCCTGGCCGTGAATCTCAGTGGTTTGGCAGTTATGATGTAGTTTGGCAATTGTATAATAATGATCACCTCTATGGAGAAATCTGATATAATGTGATCACCTCTGTGATGGGATCCACTCTGAGTAGCCAATCAGTTGAGAGGGAGTTTCCTTGGGGGTATGGCCTGCATCCAATATAGGTGGACTTTCTGGCAAGGCTTTTTCTCGCTCTGGATCCTGCAGCTGGCTCCTGTTCATCTGATCTCTGGTTCTTAGAACTTGAGGTAGCAGCTTACCTGCCATCTTACCTGCTGATCTTGGGATTTGTTGGCCTCCACAGCCTGTGAGCCTGACCTTCTGATCTTGGATTTGCCAGCCCCTTTGGCTACATGAGTCAGGAGAAGGCTCCAGCTTGACCTACGAAATTGGGACTTTCCAGTCTTTACAATTGTGTGAGCCATTTCCTTGATATAAATCTCTATATATACATATATATATAGACGCTTCACTGGTTTGGCTTCTCTAGAGAAATCAGTCTAAGATAGATTCTAAGGGGTAGATGACTTCTATTTTCTAACAAAGATTCTACAGTGTATTTATGATGCAAAAATTCTCCTGGCATAAAACCAAAAACCTGTTGCCGTTGAGTCAACTCCTACTCACGGCAACCCCACGTGTGTCAGAGCAGATCTGTGCTCCATATGGTTTCCATTGGCTGCATTTTCAGAAGTAAATCACCAGTCCTTTCTTCTGAGGTACCTCTGGGTGGACTAGAACTTCCAACCTCTTGTTTGGCAGCTGAGTGTGCTAACCTTTGCACCACCAGGTTTTTTTCTTTTTCTCTCTCCCCAATTTGATTCTATTCCCTTGATTACCTAGGTTTCCTCCTGAGGATGGAGCAATGTAAGCCTTGCTCTCCCATGACACCTTAGTGTCAGTTCTCCAAATCCATACATTCTCAGATGAAGGAAGCTGCTGAGAGTCCCTATCACACACATGAAGAAAGAGAATCAGAAAGTGCCAAGCTTTCCGGGAAATCGATCATTCCCCTATGAGAAGGCCAAGATTGATCCACATGGCAAAAGCGGCAGTTGTATATTAAAACTAGAGTTTGATGGAAAGAAAGAGAAAGAGCTATGATTCTGACCCCTCAAATCCTTAACCCTAAGCTCCCCCCAAGGAGCCCTGGTGGCGCGGTGGTCAAGTGCTCACCTGCTAACCAAAAGGTCAGCAGTTGGAACCCACCAGCCATTCCATGGAAGAGATGTGGCACTCTGCTTCCATAAAGACTACAGCCTTGGAAACCCTATGAGGCAGTTCTACTCCCTCCTACAGGGTCGCTATGAGTCGGAATCAATTTGATGACAGTAGGTTTGGTTTGGTTTGGTTTGGTTTGGTTAAGCTCCCAGAACAACAACTGCTGCAGGACACTAAAGGGTATCAGTAACTGCACAATGGACAGCTCAGAAAGGTACACATACCTACCCCTAGGAAGGACTTTGCAGGGCAGCTACTGTAGCACCTTTGTGCAAATTTAAAAAAAAGAGGTCCCTCTGGGCAGACAGCCCCAGGCACACAGTTTTGGTGAGTGAAGGGAAAAAGGTATCCCTTCCTCTGGGTTAGAGTCAGCTTATTAAAGGAATACAAGCTGGATTCTAGTCCCCACTTTCGCTCACTCAGCCCAGTACCTTTAGACCCAAAATGTACAAAATACCCAACATACACGGTGGTCCTGGGCATTAAGTTTAACCTGGTCCTCAGCTGGTGAACTGGGCTGGAAGTAGGTCAAGTGGCCCTGCTGGCTTCTTCCCCAGGATTACTTCCAAATTTTAGGCCTCAGATTCTGATTGGCCTATTGATGACAAGAAACACAGAGAGAAACACACAAGAAGATAGGACATTTCTCCCTCAGTCTCGATCAGCCGGGCCTCCCTTGTCCTGTCAAACTAGGAAGAAGAGAGAGGAAGTGAGCAGTGCTTCAGGAAAGTTAATCTGCCCTTTATGTGCAAGGTGGACTAGGAAAGAGAGTGAATCTGGGGACAGAGACACCAGTCTTGAAAGGAGACAACTGGTGCCAAGCAGTGAAAATGAAAAGGAAAGCAGAGATGAAAGACACTCCAAAGGAAACACAATTTGAAATACTAGCTGGCTGACAGCATATGGGGCAGGGGAGAAGAAAGAGTCAAACTCTAATAACTGAAACCTGGTTAAAGAAATTCTGTGATGATGAGGAGGGTCCAATTCCACGGAAGTGAAACAGTAAGCTGCTAAATGTTAAGAGCTGTTCAGCAGCAAGTAGGTAGGGTCTGGAGTTGAAGAAAGCATCCAGGGCTGGAAACTCAGAATTTGTTCTCTGAGGAAAGGACATAGAGAGAAAAAAAGTAAGAAGTTGACATCCAAAACTTGAGGAAGCTGCAGGGGCAGGAGGAATGAGGAATAGGAGACATCCCAAGAAGGATGGTGAGGACATATCCTCAGGGATCCAAGGATAGGGTTTTAAGACAGATAATGATGATGGAACATGAGCACTGCTCTGAGAGACCAGGAGAACTAAGGAAAAAGTTCCCTGGATTCTGCAGCTGGGGATCACTGATAAACACGCTTCACCTCCTATTACATATAACATACTGGTTAAGAGCATGGGCTTTGGGTTAAAAAAAAAAAAAATTCTGGCAGTCCCTCCTGACTGTAATTATTCACTGTAACCCTGTACAAATCACTCATCCTCTCGGCCTCAGTTTTCCCATCTCTAAAATAGGGATAATTGTATCTATCTCTTAAGATTGTTGTGGACATTAAACTAAATAACGTTTCTGAATATCTAGTACACACTGTGTCTCACAACAGGTCGATACGCAACTGATTATGAGGGATGGTGCAGGATGGGGCAGTGTTTCATTCTGTCACTCACAGAGTCGCCATGAGTCGGGGGCTGACTCAATGGCAGCTAACAGCAGTACATACTAAGTGCTTGATAAAGAATAGTTCATATTAATATTATCATCATCTTGGTCATTATTATTTTCAGCTACCCCGTATTCTGAGGACACAATTTAGAGTTGAAGCCACCACAGAGGATTAAACAGGTAATGGAGAGTGAGGGAAAAATGTGTGCCTGCATTTGACTGCAGACCTGGCATTCTGAACTAGATCCCAGTCCTGATAGTAAGACAGTTTTGATTCTTCTCCTCCTCTTTGCAAGCAAGGAAACATTTTCAACACTAAGGCACTCACTTCTCCCAACATAGTTCAGTAACAGAGTCAGAACTAGAGAGCAGACCTGTTTGTTCTACTTGTGCCTACATTGCCAGATCAGCACATTCCTGACTTCCATTGGCTCATCTTTGGTTCTGATGCTGCTTTCTTAGAAAACGTCCAGTGAGAATTAGGGTCATAGTGGGCCACATCACTCCTTCTTCTACCAGTGCTGAGGCAGATGAAGGGGGAACACATGTGGATGCTCACACCATGCAAGGCAAGCATGGATTCTGGCTCTAATATTTTACTCAGGGTTCCTTGACAGTCAAAACTGCCTTCCGTTTCTTCTTTCAGCCCAGCGTAACAGGGGTTAATGACTTTGTCCAAAGAAACAAAACAAAAGACTCAAAAACCAATTAAGAAGATCTCAGAAACAAGCCAAGCATAAAGAGTGTTCCAGAAACTCTACAATTGAATTTTTTTTCATTGACAAATGATCTTGCCATCACAGTAGATAGTCTAATTCCTATAATTCTATATCTTTAAGTGAAGCCTGCAGGAGGTGCCATGATGGAAAGGAAGATCAATGGAACTGAAAGGAACATATTCCAGTTCATTCCCCCCTCTCTGAATTCAATTTCTCACCAGGTACTCTAATAGCTTTTCTCTTCCACCTCTGCCTAAAGCCAATTCTCGTTTATTCAGCCTTAATGAAGAGCATGAAGCCAATGGAGTCACCAAACACCTAACCTAGCAAAGGTCCCAGCCCTCTCCCCCAATTAAACCTCTTTCTCTATGGAATTTTGCCTTTATGTTCTCCACCCAAAAGAGAAAGAAATAAATAGGAACCAACCAGAAAGAGAAGAGGTGGAAAGAGGATTGAAAGGCCCAGAGAGTTCACAAACAAGAGAACCTGATTCAGTATTATAAAGGGTATTACAAAGTAAAATACTTGCTTTCCCTTAAATCAGACTTGATTTGGCTCTTTTGAGCAAGCACCAGCATCCAAACCACTCAGTAGTCTGTGGCCTGCTATGTGACAGACACAATGCTATACATTGGGGATTGCCATCATAAAGACAAGACATAGTCCTGGAATGTAACATTGCTCAATGTATTACTTTGGGCAAGTTGTTTAATCTCTGTGACTCAGTTTTCTTATCTGTAAAATGGGGGTAGTAATAGAACCTACCTCAAAGGTTGTGATGAGAATTAAATGAGTTATTGTGTATAACGCACTTAAGTGTTATTGCAGAGCTACCATCAAAGGGGCATAAGATCTCAGAAAACAAAGCCATTAATTCTTCTAGAGCCTTCACAAAGGAAATGATATTTGGGCTGAGCCCTGAAAAATTGAGTAAGTTTTTAAGGAAAAGGAGTAGAAAGGCATCCCAGGAAGAGAGGCCAGCATGAACAACAGCACAGAACTGTGAAAATGCATGGTTTATTGACTGCATGGTGATCAGCTGGAGTATGGAGAGAGCGGGGAGGGAGAAGCTACTAGAGCCTCAGGCCTCTTCTCCCAGTCACTGCTGTGCCAGTGCATCCAGAAGACAAGCATGGCTGAGTGATCTATGGAGCTCCTGCTGTAAGGAGGAGGCGGACCTTGGCTGGCACAAGGAAGAATGATTCTGGAAGAGGAGAGGGGAAACATCTCCCATCCCTTCCCTCAACATCTGTTCCCATCACTTCCCCACCAGTGGGGCAGAAAGGATTGAAGTGTTGTTTAGGCCTGGAATGGGACATTCTTCCAGGTAAATTCAGCTTTTTAGCAATGTGAATCCCTGGCAAAGTTTCTGAGCGGATCCTTCTGCTCTAGAATTTTCCCTCCTTCTTGGTACCCCCTTCACAAGGAGCCATAACCCACAGGCTTCCCTCTGTCCCCTCACTTTCCAGAGTCCCCAGCCCTCTGAGGTAGAAGCAGCTCAGGTGAGGCAGACCTGGGAGGCCATGGAAGTATGTACAGAGATGACCTCAGCAGCCACCGCATCTGCCCTCTGACAGACAGGCCAGACTGTCACGAGACAGAGAGGCAGGGAGACAGAAAGACAGAGACAGACACAGAGGCTGAGAGGTGGAGAGTCAGACACAGAAACACAGAGGGAGAGTCGAGAGTACTGGACATCTTTGTGCTCACAGCAGCCAGCTTTGCAACTGTGTAACCTGAGTGGAAGAAGGAGTGGCCCCCACCCCACCATCACTCCCAGAGGACCACTGTAGAATCTGTGTTTCCAGTTTCATGACCTTAGGCTCTGCTGGATCAGCCTCCTCCAAACCTAGTTCCCAAGAACATAGTTAGAGGAGTTTCACTAGAAGCCATAACTGCCACCTGGTCGTTTTAGGTTTCTTGTGCCAGTGAACTAGCAA
Source organism: Dugong dugon (assembly GCA_030035585.1). Taxonomy (NCBI): domain Eukaryota; kingdom Metazoa; phylum Chordata; class Mammalia; order Sirenia; family Dugongidae; genus Dugong; species Dugong dugon. The sequence goes on from CM057472.1 coordinate 73,777,402, forward strand.
GGCAAGGGAAGGAGTTACTCTGTTGTCAGGGGTAACTGGTCCTGATGACCATGAGGAGCTGGGTTGCTTTACAATGGGGGCAGGAATGAGTGTGTCCAACTCAGCAGATCCCCATGGGTTGTCTCACGCCCTGTGATAACTTAACGGGACCGTTGCTGCAGCCGTGGCCTGGAAAGGCTCAGACCCCTTAGGGAGAAGGTCCGTGTCATCCCACCAGGCAGGTAGTCTTGACCCACGGAAGTGCTCACTGTGGTGAGGGAAATATAGAAAGGGAAGAAGGAGATGATGGTGGTGGAGGAAGTAGATGATGAATCTGGATTGCAGCCTTGAGACCAGTGGCAAGATCATGACTGTGGCATGTTTCACTAACCCTCCTGTGCAGGCTTTCATAGAGATGGCGCCTGGCCAGAACCTTGAAATCTCTGTGTCAAATTGAACTTAATGGAGATATTACTAGATCTGAGCAGTGCAAGGGAGGACAGCATCTGTGTCCTGCCTCACTTCTTCCTGGCCCTCCTTTCCCTTTGCACAGGTGTAAATGGATAGCATCTTGCCTCAGCTGGACCATGCATTTGTGTTCTGCCTCAGTTTCTTTGACACAACACCCCAGAGCCCCAGGGGGAATCTGCCCAGTGCTCATGCCTATGCAGCATGGATCTGCAAGGGAGGTAAGAGCCCATGGGGTAATCCTTGACCATGGGGGACTGAAACCACCTTATAAACATCCCTTCTTCCATCACTCAGGCAAACAATTCTGGGGTGCATTCTGCATGGTTCTTCAAAGGGTCTCAGTGGAATTGACCCCAGTGGCCTACAGAGGTGACCCCTCAAGAATGCACCCTTGTGTTGACCTTCCCACCTTCCTTGTTGCACATGCTCTAGTTCCCCATGCCTGTTCCCCAGGAATCTCTTCCCCAAATCAGCTGCTCACACTTAAGCCCTTGTTTCAGCTCTGCTGTTTGGGGAAGCCCAGACTAAGATACACACACACACACACACACACACACCCGCACACACACACACACACACACACGCACACACGCACACGCACACACACACACACGCACGCACACACGCACGCACACACACACGCGCGCACACACACACACACACACGCACACACACACGCACACACGCGCACACGCACACGCACACACACACGCACACACGCACACATGCACACACGCACACACACACACGCGCGCGCACACACACACACGCACACACACACACACGCACACACGCACACACACACACACGCACACGGCAGGGGAAGGAAGAAATAGCATAGAGAGACACGAAGAAAGACACAGAGAGAGCCAGCAGAAGTCCCTGAAGAGGAGGGTTAGAAAAGAGAAAAGAGGAGAGATGCTCCGTGTTTCCAAGTAATCAAAAGGAGCCGCCAGACAAATAGTTCAGTTTCTGGGCCGGAGAGGTGGCATCTGGTTTTAAGTGGGAATGAGGCGCCAGTGAGGGGTGTGGGTGGGGAGGGAAAACTGCCCAGAGAACACTTTATAATCCAGACCTCTCACTACTCCTGTCTTCTCCCCACCCAAACTCGACACCGAAATCCTCTAGCATTTCTGTGCAGTCTCTTCTTCCTAGGGACCAGAAAGGTTCAGAAGGGGGAAGAGCTGGAGAATGGGGCCTGAGGACCCCTCCAGGGTAGGGCATAGATGTGAGACAGCAGACTACCTTCTTAAGAGAGAACCGAAAGCCATGCTTGGGAGACTAGAGCAGGCCAGCTCCTCGGGCAAGCAGAGCTGAGTCATACACAGGAGACCAAGCCAGGAGTTCAGAGCCAGGCAGAAGGAGGCATCGAAGGGGAACAGGAGAGAAATAACTGTGGAGAAGCAGGAAAAACTACCCTTATGTGTATGTAGCTCAAGAGTACAGAGAAAGGGTCCAGTGTCAGCGGCACAGGAAAAAAGGAGTCACCTCTGCTAGGGTGTTAGGGACCTACAGCTCAGCGCACTATTCCTCCAAGGGACACTTTACTCCTCCAGAGGTATTTACACTTTAATGCAGTGTCCCTTGAAGAACAATTTATTCAACAAATAGTTATAGGGCACTCACCATGTGCTGGGTGCTGTTCTAATATAGCGGTGAACAAAACAGATTCCCTGCTCTGATGGAACATGTGGGGGAGACACGATGTCTTAGTGAAAGTAAATGATCTGATAGGATTCCAGGCAAGTGCAGAAACAAAGGGAGCTTTCTCCCAGCACCCCTCAAATCACACAGCATAGGTCACTGTTTAGCTACAGGTAAAATTGGCCCAACTTTCAGCCCTGCAAATAGAACAAATTCCTACAGTCAAGTAAGCTTAAATGAATCATCACAGTGAAAACTCAAGAGTCTCAGAAACAGCATAAGGAGAGGGCTCAGTCCAGAGAAAGGATGGAGAGGGTGGGGTGAGACAGAAGTAAACCAAAGCTACCAAGGTTGGGAGTGGTCACCACACACGAGTTAACAAAGAGTAGATGCCATTTACAGGCCACAAACCCACCTGAGGAGCTTATACCTGCCCTTCTTTTGCTGTCTGAGAATCTTTGACTTGGATGGGCCAGGGTTTTACAGATAACAAGACTGTGGTGAGTCCAAGCCCTCTGGCTCAGCTCCTTTCCCTACACCATGAGTCTCTACCCACAGCATGCTTGGGGTGGGAAGGATGAGGAGGAGAAGCAGATGCAGGCTCAGAATCCCTATGATGTGCCAAGCCCAGTCCTTCTCTGGAAAGGATCAGTTCCTTCCTCACAAGGGTCTGCTCAGCTTTGGCATCAACCCCAGCCCTGCAAGTTTAGTCCCATTCTCACTGAGTTGCTCCTAAGTCACACAGGATGCAGGTTCATTGGGTGTTCCAGGCTCACCCTGCACTGAGAGCGGGATATGCTTGCAGCCCTGAGCTTTGGCCTCAGGTACCAGTCCAGGTGACTTCTGGGCTGCATGCAGCCTTTCCCTCAACCTCCTCCATCTTTACCTTCTCGGAGTCGGGCTTGTTCCTAGGTGCTTTACTGGAACTGGAGCCCCACCCTGAGCCCCAGCTCCCTTAGCTGGATCAGGAAACACTACCTGACCCCTGTTCTCGAGTTCTGCTCCAAAACAGAGGAATCGCTCAGTATCACAGTGCTGCCAGTGCATACCCCAAGCAGCATTCCAGGTGCCTGGCTACCCCGATGTCACACTGACCCTCCAGAGTTACTCCCCTTGAATGGTAAGCTGGTTCAGATGGTCTCGAAATCACTGTGCCCTTGGGACATTGTGATTTGGACAGCTGACTGTCCATTTCAGTGACCTTTTCCTAAATCCTCCCTCCATTTGCCCCGATTCACTCCCAACATGATCCAGGGTTGAGTGTGCATGAATTAGGTTACCAACAATACTTCTGACCAGGGTGTATATTACTAGAACACAACCTTTTTATTAATAAGGATGTATAAACACACAAAAAACACACACAGACAGGTGAAACCTTTTCATAATATAAAGATTCAAGGTTTTGTAATGGTTTTAAATTGCCCCATTTTCTATAGCAAAGTTATACGTACATACACACACAGCACCTTAAACATAAGTTGACAAGGTGTGAAACTGCATATCATTTACTATATAATGAAACATCTTAATGATACTTTTAGAAATAATGCCTTTCTCTGAACCACTTTTCTTTTTAGTACTTAATGTATGTTATTACCACAGTTTTTATCGGTTTTCTAGAAATACTCTGCAAAATCCATTTTCCTTGTTGTAAAACTAAACCCAAAGAGCCAGGATCCCTGTCTAGGTTGTTAACAAGTATTCTGAGATTTCCTTAGAGATGCATAACTTCACACATCTGAGCATACAGAGCTAAGAGATGTTGAAGGTGTGTTACACCTTTAAGGAGACCTCCTGGGCTAATCTTAAATTAACCTCATGGAAGGCCCCACTCTCAGAAGCCTTGGTTTTCTGGGACCAAGAAAGTTACAAAGATGAAGCCAATAATAAAGCAAATGACCAGAAAACAATTTTAATATTAGTTAGGACTCTTTTTCAGTTGAAGTGACCAAAACACAACTCAAACCAACACAAGGAAAAAAAAGTGGTGGGAGGGAGAAAGTGTGGGTGAGAAGGAGCACCTTCTAACACACACAGACCCAGGGACTCAAAGGAAAGTTATCAGGTTTCTCTCTCTCTCTCTCTCACCTCTGCTTCTTTCAGCATGGTGGCCTCAGTCTGTTTGACTGCAGAAAGATTTCTTCCAAGGATCAAGAAGAAAAAAAGTTCTTGGTTACAGGAAGTTCTAAGCTTATATCATCCCAGCAGATCTCAGCAACTCACAGAGAAGGACGCTGATTGGTCATGCTTTGGTCACACACCCACACCTTAGTCCAGTTACTGTGGCCGGGAGGCTGGGTCACCATGATTGGCCAGACTCTGGTCAAATAGCCACACTTTTGGCTTAGTGGAGCAGACACCATGAGTGACAGTCTCATCGGAACCACTGGAACAGAAAAATGGATATTTCCCTAGGAAGGGGAATGCTGGAACCAGAAGAAGGGTGGAAGGGAAACTAGGCAGATTCTTACCTCAAAATCCAATTTATTGGTTTTCCTCAACTTACACATAACTCTCTTTTGTAAGACTTTCTCCCAGTCCCATAAAAATGGAAAAGAGAATTTTTCTATGATGTTGTTTTTGTGTGCCATCGAGTAGATTCTGACTCATAGTGACCCCATAGGACAGAGTAGAACTGCCCCCATAGGGTTTCCTAGGCTGTAATTCTTACAGGAGTAGATCGACAGATCTTTTCTACTGTGGAGACACTGATGGGTTTGAACCACCAACCTTTCGGTTAGCAGCCATATACATATCCAGATAGAAGAGAGGTCAGTAAATGCTCTAAAATCTACCAGTCAATATTACCACATAGAGGAATGTCTACTTATAGGGAAGGAACCCAATGCAAGTCGGGGATAATTAACGCAAGCAGGAAAGCTCACTTCCTCCAGGGACATTCAGAGCAAGTGAAGAAGAGCTTGGCAAACACTGAGAAGCCATAACTGAGTTAGGCAGCATTCAAGGTGAAAGTTGCCGTCACCACCTCACCCCAACCAATACAACTCATACACCTGCCTCATGCAGCCCAGTGTAATTCTACCTACTCGGGCAGTACCACACCCTACAGTGAGCACCATCACTGACTGTAGCTCTTCTGTCCACCTTCTTCCCAACCCCTGAGAACCAGGGTTTAACTACCCTTTTGGATTCTACTTTGCACTTCTGCTTTATCAGGCTTTGGGAGCCTAGATTTCATAGTTGGGCTGAGTCTTGCAAGAATCATTTTAAGGAAACTCCCACCCTACTAAAGTAATTACATGATTCTGGCTCCCTAAACCCCCAAAACCCTAATCCTTGCTCTCAAAACTCTGATCCTAATCACCCTTTCTAGTTTTATCTCCCATTATTTTTCTTCATAAAGGATTCTTTCACAAACACTATGCTTTAAATTACTGTCTCTTAGCTAGTTTTTTACATTCCAGACTCCAGGCTTTTGCTTGTGCCATTTCCTTTACTTGGGTAGTTCTTTCACCTATTAAAATTCTAGTCATTCTTTGAATTTTAGCTCAAAAACAACCTTCTTCACTGAGACTCCTATGGCCACCTCAGTGGGAAGTGATTTACATCATTGATATTAGAATCATTGGTGTTGGAACCAAGCTAATTTAAATAGCTTCTAAGTAGGAGATTCCTCACTTGTCTCCTTGATATTCTGCCACCACTTTCAGAAAGTTATTTCACCTAACTCTAGCCAGAAAAATTAATACATGCCCTGGGTCTAAAGAATGTATTGCCTTTCAGATTTTTATAAGAATTTAGGATTGAGGGAGAACTTTGAATGTGCCATGAAAATATGAGTCCTAAGGAGTCTTACTCTCATGCGCTGAGGGAAGAAAATTTATGAATCTTGAAACTGTATATCAAAGCAGAAGATGAGGTGGGGACAAGTTCATAAATGTATAAGGATCTGATACTACAGGATTACTGGTTTGAAACTTGGGATTTTGATGCCAAGTTTCCATAAACTACAGTACCCAATGCCAAATACATCCGTTAGAACTTTTGCTTACAAAAAGACATGAACTATATTCTGAGGGAATACAATATACAAATAAGTTTCTAGAAATTGTAAAGAGAACACACTAGTGGTTAGAACTTATAAAGCACAGGTAAACAATTTCTGACATTCTTTTCCTTTATAAAATTGTCCTAAGTTAATACAGAATCGTTTTTTTGAAATATCTACCCAAGAGTTTTCAACTTGTTAGGATTCTGTTCTCCATCACAGCAAGCTGTTCCACAGAATTCCCCTTTGGGCACCTTGGATTTACAGATTTTTTTTTTTTTTTAATGCATTTCAAACACCAGTAATTTCTCCCTGCAATCAGACTTCTAAAAAAGCATCATTGTCCTGTCTTCACCTTGTCACCCATTGCATTCTGGCCCCTAGTCTAACCACCTTAATTTCTCTCATCAAGGTTTAAACACTGCCTGCTGACAAACTTAACGAGAACCTTTTGTTATTCATACTACCTGACTTCTCTGTGGTATTAACGTTGAGAACCACTTTCTTGCTTTTGAAATGTGTCGTCTGGTTTCACTGACCAGCCTTTCCTCTCATTCTCCTCCTCATCCACTAGCTATTTTTAATCCATCTCTTCCACAGGCTTCTCTTCTTTGGCCTTTCCATGAAATATGGGGCTCCTTGGGGCTCAGTCTTCGATCTTCTTCCTCCATATTCTTCTGAGCAATCTCATCTTTGCTAATGATTCAACTCCCACCTGTCCAATTGGGCCTCTCCACCTTAATGTCCAACTCACTCATCTTCACGCCCTCAAAACCTGTTTCATCTCCAATATCCCCATCTCAGGAAGGGCACCACCTCTATCTATCCTGTTGTTGAGGGTTATCCAAAATTTCTCTTCTCTCAGCCCACATATCTAATCGGATACTAGTTCTAGTTGGTTCTGTCGTCTAAAATCTCTCATGTATGTTGCCTCTCTCATAGGCTTTGCCACTGCCTTAGTGCACTCATCATTTCTTGCCGATGCCTTGTAGCTTCCTGACAAGTATATCTGCTTCCATTTCTATTCCTCCCATCTACCTTCCCACTGCTACCGTGGTGATCTGAAAATGTCACCATGTCACACCCCTGATCAGAATCATTCAATGACTTATATCCCCTACAGCATATACAGGTAGCCCCCAACTTATGAGGTATTCGAATTACAACAAACCACACTTGCAACCATCCTTTTTTTTTTGTACGTCTTATCACTAGTAATATGTATACATACAGCGTTGCAGCCCATAATTTGCTGATGTTATCATTCTCATGTCAACTCCTAAAGACAAATAAAGACTGGATTTATAAAGATAATGATAATAAAAGGCAATAATAATTAAAACTAAAAAAAAAAAAAAGGTGGTATTCAATTTACATCAGAACCGACTTAAACAACAGAGTCGTTGGAATGGAAGCCAGTCATAACTGGAGGACTACCTGCATCCTAAAGACCTTATCATGGCATAAGAATTAGTCCCTACTTTCCTACCATGACTCCTTTTCTGCCTCTCCCTCACCATGCTGTGACCAAGCAATTCCAAAGTACATATAGTTTTCCAAATATGCCAGCTTTCTCAGGTCTCCTTGCTCTCACATATACTGTCTTCTCTGCCTGAAATGCCCTCACCCCACCAGTCTTCCTAACAATCTGTCACTCACTCTTCATGTCTCAGCCTACATACAACCTTCTCTGAAACATTCTCTGACTTCCCTGGATAGTCTTAGATCCTCCGTCGCCTATGTTCCACTGTACTCAATACATGACAATTACTAACCTTTACTCAATAAACATTCAATAATCAATCAATGATTATAACTAAGCTCTACGGAGCACCTACTATATGCTGTGCTCTGATTAAGCACTTTACATGCATTACCTTATTAAATTATCTTAACTGTATGCAGTAGCTACTATTATTATTTATATTTTATAAATGAGGAAACCCAGGCACAGAGTAAGTAAGTCACCCAAGGTCACACAGCTAGTAAGTGGCAGAGCCAAGATTTGAAGGCAGGGTTTTCTGCAGTGCAAGGATAAAGCAGACAGGGATAAAAGGTATATGTCTCCTCTGGAGATAATCTGAAGTAAAATCAGCGAAGTCAAGAACTTGGTTGGAAGGAAGAAGGAACTTATCAAGTGAGAAGGCCACATGTGAAGTATTCCCTGGATGTCCTCCTGCCTCCACTCTTCACTAGGGTGACAAAGGCAAAGAAGAAAGCATCAAAACCCCAGGCCAAATGCCTAGGCCATGAGTCTTTGGGCTCAGCCCACCGATGTCCAAGGAAGATGACTTCTCTCATATATATTGCCTCCCTAAAAGCAACCATGTTCTTCTGCATGTTCATGTTTCCAGCCAATGCTTTTTTAATCTTTTTTTTCTCAAAGATTGGACTGATCCAGGCACACAGTGCTCAATACGTGATTGAGGAATGAATAAATGAATGTGTGAATAAATGAGTAAATGAGACAAGTGTCCATAGATACCTCTTGTAGGCCTTTCTAATTAGTTCCTCTCAAGTCACTGGTCCATTCTTTCTTCAGCATGAATGTATCCTCCAAGCTGATCAATCCTGCAAAGCCGGACAGTATGCTCCGTGTGAACAGCCTTTAATGAATAGCAAGAGGCAAAAATCATTCATTAAGTGAAAACTAGCAATGGAAAGCTCTGCTGGGATACATCACAGTTACTACAGCTCAAGTAATGCATACAGAAGACTGACCTCATAGGCCACAGACATCAACGGACTCACCTTCCCTGGAAATGAGTGGGCTGAGCCTGAAGACTCATGGCCTGGGCATCTGGCCTGAGGTTTTGTTGCTTTCTTCTTTGCCTTTTTCACCCTAGTGAAGGTGGACACAGGAGGACATCCAGGGAATACTTCACATGTTGCCATCTCACTTTCCAAGTTCCTTCTTCCTTCCAACAAAATTCTTGACTTGGTTGATTTTTCTTCAGATTCTTTCCAGAAGAGACATATACCTTTTATCCCTGTCTGCTTTATTCTTGCGCTGCAGGAAACCCTAAAGCACACCAGAAATCAGGTCACTGAGGCTTGCCCCTGTCTCCACTCTACAGGGTTCTCAAGCTGATGATAGCCTTGGAGTTTGTCTAAGCACACGAAGTTGTGTCACAGAAAGGTTACACACCGGACTCCAGAGTTCACTGCCGGGCTAAGAATCCATGCTACCACTTACTACGTACTCTGACTCTGGGCAAGCTATTTAGCCTCTCAATGCCTCAATCTGCACATCTATAAAATAGAAATAGTCATAGTACATACCTCACACAGCAATTAAAGGATTAAAACAAGATATAAAATGTTTAGAACATTGCCTGACACACAGTAAGTATTCAAACATTTTTACTTTTATGATTAACAGTAATGAGATATTTTGATTATTCCAAGACCTATAAGTGTTGAGTCCCTATGGAGTAGGGAGCCATTTAGCCAGTGATGTGGGGAGATAAAAAGAAAACTGGAGTTGCAATTTCTGTTCCCAGAAGAGTTCCTGAGCAAAAAAGAAAAGAAAACATAAAAGCAGGAAATTTTCCAGGACTGTCAGAGCAAACACTTCTGCCAAGAGGAATATTCTGGTCTTCTCAGCAGCTTGGCTCATGCTTAGAATACGACTTCCTTCAAGGAAACTCAGAAAACTTGGTGGACATTTCTCACTCACCTTTGACAAAGTCATATTTGGTCTATTGCAGTGTTTCTCAACCTCAGCAGTATTGACATTCGGGGCTAGATAATTCTTTGTTGTGGGAGCTGTTCTGTGCGTTGTAAGACGTTTAGCAGCATCACTAGCCTTTACCTACTAGGTCCCAGGAGCAACCTACCCTGCAGTTCTGACAACCGAAAGTATTTCTGTCATTGTTGTGTTGTTAGGTGCCCTCAAGCTGGTTCCAACTCATAGCATCCCCATGTACCACAGACCAACATGCTGCCTGGCCCTGCGTCATCCTCACAGTCATTGCTATGTTTGAGCCCATTGGTGCAGCCACTGTGTCAATCCATCTGTTTGAGGGTCTTCCTCTTTTTCACTGACCCTCTACTCTTACCAAGCATGATGTCCTTCCTCAGGGAGTGGTCCCTCCTGATAACATGTCCAAAGTACATGAGACAAAGCCTCACCATCCTCACTTCTAAGAAGCATTATTTTTGTACTTCTTCCAAGACAGATGTGTTCGCTTTTCTGGCAGTCTATGGTATATTTGATATTCTTTACCAACAACATAATTTCAAATGCACCAATTCTTCTTCTGTCTTCCTTATTCATTGTCCAACTTTCCCATGCATCTGAGATGACTAAAAATACCAAGGGTTGGGCCAGGCACGCCTTAGTCCTCAAAGTAGCATCTTAGCTTTTCAACCCTTCGAAGAGATGTTTTGCAGCAGATTTTCCCAATGCACTACGTTGTTTGTTTTCTTGACTGCTGCTTCCGTGAGTGCTGATTGTGGATCAAAGTAAAATGAATTCCTTTACAGCTTCAATATTGTCTCCATTTATTATATGTTGCTTATTTGCCCAGTTGTGAGGATTTTTGTTTTCTTTATGTTGAGTTGTAATCCAAACTGAAGGTTATAGTCTTTGATCTTCATCAGTAAGTGCTTCAAGTCCTCTTCATCTTCAGCAAGAAGGATGTGTTATCTGCATATAGCAGGTTGTTAACGAGTCTTCCTCCAATTCTGTTGCCACGTTCTTCTTCATATGGTCCAGCTTCTCAGGTTATTTGCTCAGCATACAAATTGAATAAGTATGGTGAAAGGATACAATCCTGATGTACACCTTTTCTGATGTTAAAATCAGAAGAAAGAAATAATATCTCTGGGCATTGCCAAATGTCCTCTCAGGGGCAAAATCATCCCAGTTCAGAGTCACTGGTCTATCAGGACTCCAAGAGCAAAATCCAACGGGCGCTCGCTGTGACACAGAGGAAAGACTAAAAGTACATTAGGCTCTCCCCATAAAACCTGGGACAAGGCCCTATTTCACTACTCTGGCCAGGAGAGGTTGGTCCTATCTCTTCACCTTCTTATTGCTAGAATGGGGTACTATGGGCAGCCTCACGGGACTGTGGTGGGGATTAACCAAGCTGTGTTTGTGAACCCTCTTCAACTACAAACCACCATTCATATGTAAAGAAATATCATTTTAAACTGACTTTTGGTCCCCTGTGCTGGCTGATAGCAACTAACAACAACAACATGCCAGTGCCTTAGTTATCAGCTACATTTGAATCAAAACATTGCTACATTAGTCTAAGATTTCAAACACAGATGGCTCTGAACTTAATTCACTCCACACATACTCACTGAGCACCTACTCTATGCCAGGCAGCAAGCCATGCCCCATACAGACGTGGGGATGTAGCAGGGCCAGTCTCTCTCTCAAGGCACTCTGATCGGGCATGCGTGCTCTCTGCTTCTTCATCACCCATGGCTAGGCCTGGACAACTCAGCCCCTCATATTCTCAACAACCAAGAAAGATAAAACCTAAATTTTGCAAGGTCTGATGTAGGTATATTGCCCTGTGCAGTTGCCAGGAGTTGGAGTTTCGCAGTAAATCTAAATTCAGCTTTTAAAATTGCTTGGAGAAAAGGAAATGATCATTTATTGAGCCTGCACTGTGTACCAGCTTAAGCTCAATTTCATTCAGCACTGTGCGGAAGGTTATAGTGTATCGTTTTCACTGATGAGAACATTGAAGCTCATGAAGGATGAAGTAATTTTCCCAATGTCACAGGGTAAGTGGCAAAACTGGAATTTGAATCCACATTGGTTTTAGTCCAAAGCCTCTTCCTACCACCATGTAAATGGAGGTGTATTTGGAAATGACACTGGAGGAAGTTGTATGCATTTCCGAGACCATGTAGCTCAGGATTGTGGAAGTCTGAGTACTTCCCCACCTGAATTCCTTGTTTGGGGAATGCCGGGTAAATGGCCATTACAGTGATCCACAGTCCCTCTGTTACAGAGATATCTTCTAGGCTGAGCCAACAGGATCTGGACACAGAGCGAAAACAAGGAGAAATTCCTCACCAAAGGAAGCAAAAACAATGGATGCTCCAGTCTGTGGCTTCCTGGAGCCCAGCTTCCCCCACATCCGACAGAGCATCAAGAATAGAGTATGTTATGGATTAAATTGTATCCCCCCAAAATATGTATTGGAATCTTAACCCCTATACCTGTGGATGAATGAAGCTGTTAATGAAGTCATATCAGTATGTGTTAAGCCTAATCCTTTTTAGTTATAAGGGGCAGCATAGACACAGAGACAAGCAAAACACAAACAGGGGAAGATAGACAACACATTAAGATCACCAAGGAATCAACGAACGCCAGAGCTATAAAAACTGAGAGAGAAAAGGATCTTTCCCCAGAGCTAACAGAGAGAGAGCCTTCCCCTAGAGATGGTGTCCTAAATTTGGACTTCTTACCTCCTAAACTGTGAGAAAATAAATTTCTGTTCTGTAAAACCACCCACTTACGTTATTTCTGTTACAGCAGCACTAAGAAACTAAGACACAGCCCCTCGCAGAAGCCAGTCTCTGCAGGCGTCAGCTGGAAGGAGAACAACTTAACAGACCAGTGCAGCCAACACAGACCACGGAGCAGAAAATATGTCATCCACAAGGCCAGATAGGAAGGAATCTTGCTCATGGCCGTCCTTGACAAGTAACAACAGTGTTATTTTTGCAACCTGTAATTTATGTTACTATATATGAATATGTTTGGGGACCAGAGAAAGGAAGATTGATAGCCTCATTTAGAACAAATCAATTGAATTCCACTGATAGATTCATGAATCATCCAGGAGATGTACCAGAGGTTTCAAGGAACAATGGGTTCCCTCTCTTGGTGATTTTTACAAGGGTAATCAATTTCTGTCCAACAAAATACTTCCATCTGGGTTATCACATAAAAGTTCTAGCATTTCTGAACTTATATCCTTTCTAAAAGTCTAATACCTTGGCCGGCAAATATTTGCCACACACCTTTGACTGAATTAACATATGCAAAGGACAATTGTGTCTATCCAAATGTGGGCTGGTTACCCATGACGTTTAGGAAAGTCATAAAAACAACCATTGGCAGTGCACACAAGTGCAGTGACCAGGACAGTGGCAGACTTCAGGCGGTCCAGATGCCCTTGTCAAATGATCCTTATGGCTATCTTAACCTCACACCATTACACACTTAATCGAGAATTTCTTGTTCTGGTCTTGTATATATTGACTGAGTAAGAGCTGAGGGAGTTAGGTTATGCCAGCTCCCTCCCTCTCCCGTGTATCATTTATAGCTCCTGATTTACATAAACACTAAAAAGTTGCTAAGGCAAATTCCGAAACCCTAGAGTTCAACTACAAACAACACAGCAGGTGGACTTAGCAGATGATGGGGCTTGGTGCGTGGCAAGAAGAGGGTATAGGATGCCCAGGGACGATGTAATGTGCATGTGCCCTCCCTCCCTGTGCTCTGCAGATACAGCAGTGAAAAGACTACATACTGTATAATTACTTTCATAAGAAATTTAAGAATAGGCAAAACAAATCTGTAGTAATAGAAGTCGCCACCTTTGATGGTGACCGTGGGGTTATGGATTGAGAATTAGCAAGGGAATCTTCTGGGATGTTGGAAATGTTTTAGATCTTGATCTGGATGATGATCATAAGGGTATATAAGTATGAAAATATTTATTAAGCTGTACTTTACTGGATATAAATTATACCTCAATTAAAAAGATGTTATATAGCTGAAGGGTTTACTGAATAAATGATACTATCTGGAATTTAAGGAAGAGAGAAAGTGAATGGGAGCATAAATATGAAAGATTGTCCATGAGTCCATAATTGTAAAATTGGATAATGGGTACATGGGGGTTTATTATATTACTCTGTTTCCTTTTGTTTATTTAAAATTTCCATAATAAAAGTTTAAAACAAACAGTGAATTAATTTAAAGCAATCAGATCGTATCATCTCTCTGCTTAAAACCCTGATTTGGCTTCCATTTCATTTAGGGTAAACACCAGTCTTTGCAATGACTGCAGGGCCCACATGCTTTGTCCTCCACCTTTACTCTATGGCTTCCACTGCTACTCTCTGTCCTCACTCACCCGTTCCAGCTACACCTGTCCTTAGAGCATTTTCCCTCCCTATGGCCTCCGATTAGACTGTTCTCTCTGCCTAGAATGCTCTCCCTCCACATATTTACACCTCTGTCAACCTTTGCTCAAATGTCATCTTCTCGATAAGACCTACTGACCACTCTGTTTAAAATTGCGACCCACTTCTCTGGAATTTTTGATCCTCTTTATCCTGACGTATTTTCCATTTTTCCCCATAGAACTAATCACTTCCTAACACACTGCATAATGTACTTATTTATTGCATTTATTATGCATCATCCATCTTCCCCCTACCTCACCTCACTAAAATGCACGCTCCTCAAAAGTAAGCATCTTCATCTGTTTTGTTCACCAAAGAATCCTAAAGTCCTAAAACAGTTATGAGATCTCAAAAGAGTACCCGGCACATAGGACGTGCTCAATAAATTCTTATTTAATAAGTGAATGAAAAGCAACTCAATAAAAAGACTGATCCTGGCTCGACCTCCCAGGTAGCTTGATTACACGAAGAGAATACACTGGCCACATCACTACAATTGCTTTTGGTCCATGTAAGGGTCTTGTTTTCACTAAACTGGCACATGTCAGTCTTTTGTGGTGTATTGAAAATGTTGGACAATGTTCCTGTCATTCTTGTCTTCCCTGTCTGTCTTCACCTGCTATTAGAGCCCTGGAAGTGGGAGCTCTAGGAGCCTAACTGGCCTTGTTTCCTCAGGTCCAGTCAGTTTGACTCACAGTGAACCCAGGAGATGTCAGACTATTGGCAGGCGAGTGACCAATCACCTTTCATTTCTCAAGAATTTGGACTGTGATACACAGAAACCAACCAGAGCATGGTGGATGCCTCAGCTGAGAAGGTTGGGTGAGTCAGGCACAGGCAGAGAGTGAGGCATGTGGAGCAACAGGCAGGGAAAAGCAGAGAAGGGAGAGTCCACGTGGCCTTTGAGGGACAAGAGGGCAACCACTGTCCTGACTGTCTCCTCTTCTCAGTCTGTCTCCTCAGATGGTCTAGTAGGAAGGACTCTCTCTCAGACTTGAATGCCCTGTTGAATTTTAAAAATAACCCCCTTCACTCAAGGCTGAGTGGGTCTCTGTTTCTTGACCAGGACCCCCAAGCCCTGATATGCCTGATCCTTGGAGTATTCAAATGGAGGCCAATCCAGCCAGCCTCCCCTTAGCATACATCAGTGCTTCTCAGAACAGGGACCAAAGTGATCGGTGGGTATTCCTACACTGAATTCTCTGAAATATGGATTCGAGTGATATGAGATGAGACCTGGGAATATGTGTTTTTAACAGCTCCCTAGAATATTCTAATTTGCTAGTTAGTTTGGGAATCACTTAAAACCAAACCAAACCTGTTGCTGTCAAGTCCATTCTGACTCATAGTGACCCTATACAGGCTACTATTTCCAGATACAGAACTTCAAGTCATGTCTACAGTGTAAACATGGCTTTTTAAACTAATTTGGTACAAAATTTGCATTGCAAACTACAATAAGGCAAGTCTGATTGCACATACACATACCATTTCCTTCTCCCATTTAAATGATGTAACCAAAAAACAAACGAGTTGCCATCGATTTCATTCCAACCCATGGCAACTCCATGCATGTCAGAGTAGAACTGCACTCTAAAGGTTTTCAATGGCTGTGATGTTTTTGGAACTGGATTGCCAGGCTTTTCTTCAGAGGCACCTCTGGGTGGGTTCAAACTACCAATCTTTTGGTTAGTTGCTGAGTGCTTAACTCTTTGTGTTACGCAGGGTCTCATTTAAATGTATACGAACTGAAAAAACAACCTCAGTCACCCTTAAGTTTTCCCTGAGAAGTTAGATTCCTTTTCTGGCAACATATGCAAGTTCATAGAAATGAAAAAGACCAAAGCTCTTCACTTGGTAGGCAGCCAGCCCTGCTTCTCTTCTCTGGAGGTCACCAAGTCCTACACAGGGTCACCCTGACAGAGGGGCGGGAAGGGTAGGGGCTCAGTCAATTTTACAATCCATAATAACAGTCCAAGTGATGCAGCTGAGATAAAAGGGCTAATCAAATTTCATGCTTCAAGACGTGAGCTGATTACTGCTGGGCCAAGAAGGAATATATTCCCTGAGGTTCTGACAGGCATAGGGGCCAGGTGTACTCTGCCAGGCTTCACACACCACTGACCACTTCAGAAAAGGAGGATCCCTGAGTCCAGAGGCCTGATGCCCTCTGGTCTGGTTTCCATGGTTTCTCACATCAAGGGCAGATGCAAAGAGAAGCTTCCCAGGAAAAGGATTTGCTGAGAAAGATGGACAGGGACTGTGTGGGACGCCTGTGGAGAAGCCAGGTCCTGGGCCAACGTAGAGAGGAAGGGGAACCTGAAGGCATCCGCCTCTTCTTGTCTGGTGTCTTAACTTCTGTAAGAATCAGCTTCCCCATCTGTGAAATTGGGTTAATGATAGTACCTACTTCTTGAGGTAGCTGTGAAAATAAAGATGGACAAGATTAGGTTGTGGGCTAGGGCTACAGAAACTATTAAACTGACAACATGGGATATGATCAGACCGTTTGTTTTTTGGATAAAAAAACAAATCCATTGCTGTTGAGTAGATTCCAACGTAGAGCGACCCTATAGGACAGAGTAGAACTGCCCCATAGAGTTTCCAAGGAGCAGCTGGTGGATTCCAACTGCTGACCTTTTGGTTTGCAGCTAAGCTCTTAAGACCTCTGGATAGGAGATAGCAATTCTCAGGCTCGATAGCTCTGTGTAGATAAGACCTTTGGCTCTGGATCAGCAACATATATGTAGACCAAAAGCCTAAAGAGTTTTTAAGGGGACTATAAGGAGCCCTGGTGGTGTAATGGTTAAGAGCTCAGCTGCTAACCAAAAGGTCGGCCGTTCCAACCCACCAGTGACCCTGTGAGAGAAAAAACCTGGAGATCTGTTCCTATAAAGATTACAGCCTAGGAAAAACTATGAGGTAGTTCTACTCCGTATAGGGTTGCTACAGGGTTGCCATGGGTCGCTAAGAGTTAGAATCAACTGGACAGCACACAATAACAACATAAGACCAAAGAAAACCAGGCCTCAAACTTGCACCAACAAAAAGTGGGCTACTGATGCTGTATGACACCAGAAAATTTGTTCTCCTAGCCTCCATCTAGAACACAGCCATGGAAGACAATGGACTAGGAAGGTCCTTTAGGAACAGACCCGGGCAGTTGTAGGGGATAAAAGTAGTAACTCTGTCCTAGCTACAGAACCTCTTTAGCCCTGAGGAGCCTCTCAGCTGGAACAGAGGCAGGATGAAGCTACACCTCCAAATGTACCCCCAAACCCACTGCAGGATGTTGTGGCTCAAGCCAGTCCCCTGCAAGTAAGTTAGTCCCTCTTTCCTCTTCCTATCAAACCCTATTGGTTCTTTGGATCTTAGATTAAATCAGTAGATGTCTGCACAAAAGTCTTCCCTAACCACCCGAGGCCACAGAATACTTTCCCTCTTCAGAATTCCTTGTAACTTTTTACTAAGCATCTATTTTCTGAAGAGTGATCATCTCTATCCTTGTTAAAAGGAACAGATAATGGAGGTAATATACTTCAGAAGAAACAGCTCAGACTTTGAAGACAGGCTCTGCCACCACCACTTTCTAGCAGAATGAACTCTGGGGACTCTAAGACTGAGGTTCCTCATCTGTTAAATGTGAGTAATCATACTTTATAGTGTAATTTTGAAGATTAAAATAATATATGTAAATCACCTGGTGCACAGTAGGCATTTAGTATATTGAAGCTGTTAAAACTTGTATCATTTGATTTTTCATGTGCTTCTGTTTTGTTTATCTAAATCAACTTAAGCTGCTTGAAGCTAGAGTTGGATCTTATATATTTTCATATTCCTCAGAGGTTGATGCTCACAGTAAGTGTTTATGGCATGTTTGTAACTTAAGACTAATGTAACATTGGAGTAAGGCAATTTTCTTCCCTGTGTTGCTCCCAAAATACTAGGATAAGAAAAGCAAGCCTAAGTTTGTGTCTGTGGCAAATGTAGAGTCTTTTTTTCTAATAGATCAGGAAGTAGATGATCAGTGGAGCATAGATTCCAGTGGAGGATCTGGGACCCAGAGATCTCAGGATCCCAGGGACAGAGTTTGTGTGTGAAAAATTAAAATACAGCAAAAATAAAACATGGCAAACAAAATAAATAAATACAAAAATTCTTCCATTTACCAATGGAAATAGGAAGAAAGAGATGAAAGACCCCAAAAATGAGTCCGGGCAGTAGGTTCAGAGACCAGTGGTAAGAAGGATTTTATAACAAAATCAGGTCTTCTAAAGCAGGCTCCAATCTTTTACGTGTTGTCTGTAGAATCAGGTGTCAGTTCTGATCTGACCACCCCAAGTTAAGTAGGAACCTGGAGGCACCTGACTGAGGTGTATACAGATACCGACACACATTCTCTCTTTAAAAAAAAAAAATCGCTTCAAGGCATGCAACCTGATTTATTTTTGGACCTCTTCCAAGGCAATCAGTCTCTCTTTCTGTATTTCCACATTCTCAAAAAAGGCAGAGAGAATGATTGAGCTTCCAAAACATAGAAGGAAGGGGATGATGTTCTTGGGTGGTGTCTAGAAACTCATCCAGCTTGATCATTCTGTATTTGCATCCCAGAAAAAAATAATAATAGAACTTCTGTTCACCTATCAACCCCCACATGATCCTTAGGTCCATTTCCTTCTTGCCCTCAGTGGTTTAACGATCTTTCTTGAGAGATTTCTGTGTTTACCAGGGGAGACTGGCCAAGCCCAGGCCAACACCAGCTTCCTACATCCAGTGCGGTCTCTCTGATTGACCACTGCAACTCCTCACATTTCCCCACCTCAACTTCCTCTTCCGCCATCAGCCCTTGCGTGGTCATTATCAGCCTTGGGATAGCCTAGTAACTCTAGGTGACAATATCTAGATCATTAAGCCCTCATTCTTCAGCAAAACTGCCTCACTGCTGCCTCTGCTCCAGATTATAAAGATTTCTCATAGCTCATACAGGCCCCTTGAGCACTAAGATCTGATGGGTTCCCCTCAGAAGGCCACTTCCAAGACCAAGACCATTTTTCACGCAAGCATTCTGTCTACTTGGGCCTCAAAGTACCTTGCAGTAAAGCTGATGGTGATAGTCTGGGGTGTTATCCAAGCATGGCTGTGGTGGATCAATTACTTTCGTCTGTAGCCTTTATGGCCATGGTTGTGTAACTCCCATTCAGGTGACTGTGTGATAGGGTAATGGTGGCCTACCAAGGGGATTGGTTAGTTTTGCCTTAAAAGAGAGCCAATTCCAGAGCAAAGAGGAGAGCCCACCACTACCAAAGAAGAAGAGACCCACAGTGGGCTTCCTGGCACAGGGAGCAAGAAAGCTGACTGCCTTTGGGCAGAGACCGAGGGCCAGGGAGAATTCTACACCTAACCCATGAATTTGGGACTTGCTAGCCTCCAAAACCTCATGAGCCATTTCCTTTATATGATCCAGGAGTTCTGTGAGACGTTGCAAGAAATTACAGAGCCCAAAGACGGGAGGGAGAGTACTGAGGCAAGAGGGAGTAGTTGATGTTAGAGATGATGGAGTGATACTGCAGCATGGAAAATTTAGACCTTTGAGACATCTTTAACCTCCGCCTCATTAGAACCAGCTTTGTGCAGATCCTTACAAAAGAAAGTATTTGTTTAATGGCCCATTGCTTAGATATCAAAACTGGTGATCAGATCTAGGTTGGCACACCTCAAAACATACATTCTTTCATAAATGTACACTGAAATATAAGTATAAATTCCTGTTACTCATGATTGGGGTAAATCCACAGCCTACAGTATGAGAATCTGCTCCTAGGTTTTTGAATTAACTGGTCAGGATGGTGTGAAGTCAAGATACCTAAGTCAAGTCTAATAATCCCCAAATTCACAGGTAATCAGAAAAGGTTTTAGTGGGGAGGACATCTTTCCTGGAACACATAAAATTTGGGTTTTACTGAAATTACCAATTTTCAATGACCCTTGGCCTACAGGCAGCCTCCTGAGATCCCTCAGCTTTTGCAGGCTCCTCTTCTCAGTCCCACATCCCAACTTCTACCTCTAGGCAGATTACCAAAAATTGATGGATGACATTGTCAAACAGACAGTGATGATTTAAAATCAAATGACAAAGTTGAAAGTGCACGTCAAAATTTCCAAGTGTGCATGACATTTGTAAGGAATCTGGCCTTTTCTGTGGTGCTGCAGCCAATGCCTATAAGATGGTGCCATCTCAGACTCTTGCCCCTCTCTAGCACTTGATAAAAAAATAGAATAAAAAACCTTGTCATTGAGTCAATTCCGACTCATGGCGACTTTATGTGTTACAGAGTAGAACTGCTACATAAGGTTTTCTTGGCTGTAATCTTTACAGAAGCAGTTTGTCAGGACTTGCTTCTGCAGTGCCGCTGGGTGGGTTCAAATTGCCAACTTTTAGGTTAGTAGAAGAGTGCAAACTTCTTCTGCCACTAGAACCTGTAGATGAAATCTTAATTGTAAAAAGTTGTGTAGCCTGTACAAACTATAAGGAGCTTATCTTTCCTCCTCTCCATCCTTTCAGCCCTGGAAGGACTTAAATATCAGTTTGGTAGTCTGCAAGAAGATGAGTAGTAGGAGAAAGAGCAGAAGCCAATCACAATCCCTTTCTTAAAGGCAGGCAACTTCCATCTACAGACTTTATCCCAAGGAAGAGGAAGAGATCTTGCCTCTGAATGAAGAGTGAGGCATTGAGTAATATCATGGACTGAATTTATTCCAGTTATTCAACTGAAATTGTGTGTTGAGACTTAAAGTGACCATAAGACCATCTATTACTTGCCAATTTTTTGTTTAGGGGCTAGGGACGATTGTAGAGGGATAATAGGAGCCAAAAGCTAGTAATAATGAGGTTGAGCTTTTATTACATCATGAGTTGCACACGTCAACACAATTTTGATAAACATTTTCTCCTGGCTGAAGACACATTACAAAATATAACCAGGTTTGAGTGTTCCTTCTTCCTCCCGTATCTCCATCTTCACGGCATACTACATTATCGTTAATTTTGTAAGAAATCAACACCATCAGGGATAACTAAAATCATGTTTTTTATTGACAGGCAAGGTACGATGTCCTGAGCAGGACAATGGCAAACAGGGTCACATAATCTAAAGTCCCTGACCTAAGTGATGTGTGCACTTAGAGAAGGGTTGGTATTTAAGTAAAACTAACATGATGGGAATCAACATGACCTACCTGATACACAGGACATCACAACAACAACAACAAACTACCAGCTGTCGTTGAGTTGACTCCAGCTCATTGCAACCCCATGTGTGTCAGAGTAGAACTGTGTTCCATATGGTTTTCAATGGCTGATTTTTTGGAAGTAGATCGCCAAGGCTTTCTTCCAAGGCACCTCTGGGTGGACTTGAACCTCCAGCCCTATGAAATCTCCACTCATTCATGGCTGATAGTTATATTTTTCTTTTTAAAAAATAACTCCTAAAAAGTATTAGTAAAAAAGAAAAGAACAGTTACTTCAAAGCGTATTTCAGAGCTCTCAAAGTCAAACGAGTGCTTGTTCACTTTCAAGCTCAAAGTAAACACACAACTCCCAAAGCTTCAGGGAGCAAGATGAGGCGATGTCTTCGAATAGGCAGTGGTAGAAGATGGCAGGTCCTGGAGGCTAAACATCCCTGGCCACTGCTGGGCTCCAGTGTAACTGCCATGTTAGCAAACCTCAGAGACAGTCTAAAACACCACCAAAAGGATGAGCTTGTGAAATGTAAAGGACCCTATAGTTAGACTGACCCTGGGAGGTGCAAATGGTTAATGTGCACGACTGCCACCAAAAAGCTGGCAATTCAAGTCCATCCAGAGATACCTCAGAAGAAAGGCCTGGTGACCTACTTTTGAAAAATCAGCCCTTAAAAACACTGTGGAGCACATTTCTACTCTGATACACATGAGCTTGCCATGAGTCAGAATTGACTCAACAGCAACTGGCTTGGTTTTAGAGTTAGACTAGACCTTCAGGAGCTTATTCTGTGAGGGCCCATTTTCTACATACGGCTTTTAAAGCTGAATGTTATTGTCGGCCCTAAAATGACTGCTTCATCTCCATCAAACCCCATCCCTTGACTAGCAAAGTCAAGAACACACCAGTTTTTCCTGATGACCAGAAGAGAGTTTCATAATTCTCACATCAAAGTCAGCAGCCATTCATCTTGAAAATCCCTTCCTAAAATTCAGTGTTTTTGTATGAAGCCTTTCCTCCCAGATTTCCTGCAGGGAAACAGCTAAAGGAAAGAAGAATCTAGGCATCTCCCACTATGACATGACACAAGCATGGACATTACGCATTCTCTTCCTCCAGTTCTGGATGTTTACTATGTATACTCTTCTTTGTCTTCCCAGATAGGCATCTTTAGGACATGGATGTTGCCTGGTCTAAATCCCCTGCAGAAGCCAAGCATTGAGTTGATGGCTCAGGAAGAGTAACAAGACTTGCTAATGTTTGGTGAGCACCCAAAGATGTCAAGCTGGAGAGGGTGGCGTAGTTTTGTCTAAAAAACAGCCTTTTTCTCCCTGAGAGGCAGAGGAGATGCAGGGAGTCACACAGAATACCACTGCTTCCTTTCCAGTGGTCATGGCAGCTGCTACCCTGAGCCCTCCGCTATCTCCCTCTAGCTTCCTGCTTTTCAGCAGAAACTCAAATGATTCTTAATCTTCTCTGGGTCTTGAAACTGTTTGATAAGTGCCAAAAGTGCTGGACCCCAGAAAAATGCATGTATGCACCTACTCACATTTTCCCCAAGTCTTGCATATAATTGTAAGTGGGCTCAGTTATGGATTCAATTGTGTCCCCCCAAAAATATGTGTTGTAAATCTCAATCCCTATACTTGTAGATGCAATCTCATTTGAGAATAGGGTATTCTTTGTTATGCTAACGGGGTCATATCAGTGTAGAGTGTTTCTTAAGCCAGTCACTTTTGAGATATCAAAAGAGCAGATTAGGCACAGAAGCAAGGAAGCACAGATGGAGAAAGACTGATGCCACATGGAGATCACCAAAGAACCAAGGAAGAGAAGCTGAAAGAGACAAGAATTTTTTCCCCAGAGTGGACAGAGAAAGAGACTTCTCCTAGATCAGCACCTTGAATTCGGACTTCTAGTCTCCTAAACTGAGAAAATAAGTTTCTGTTGGTTAAAGCCACCCACTTGTGGTATTTATGCTATAGCAGCACTAGCAAACTAAGACAGGTTCCTAGGCCACACTCACAGCCACCCAGGTCTGTGGACCCAGCTTCTGTGGATCCAAGATTCACAAGCCCTGTTTCAAGCCAGGTCCACTGGGACTAATACCCTTTGAGAGTGTCTTTCCTGGAGGATTATCCCTTCATTCCTTCCCACCTTCTCCAATTGGCCAGGTTTCCGCACAAGATTGCTTGCCAGTTGAACTGGCACAATAGACGGCTTACTAGTTGTTTCCTGGATCAAGAGGAAATAGCCAAATTCCTTTAAGCAAATCATGTCTTAGTTACTGATTTTCTCCATTTGAAGGTTTTGAGAGTCGCTGATTAAATCATAAACTGCTGTGTCAGCCATCTGCTGCTTCAGTTTCTTGAACCAAATCTCAATTTCCTTAGGGCACTTCAACCCAACTGCAGCAAGTTGGAGATCTATATACTTCTTTCTTTTACTCATTTAAGCACTAACATTTATTGAGCATCTATTAACTGTCAGGCATTCTTCTAGGCATCGGGGATATAGCAATGAACAAAACAGACTTCATCTTAAATTATTTTCTTTCAAAATGGTAATTCTAACTATGGTTGCTTTAAAAACAATGAAAATAATTACTGTAATAACTACTTAAACGGAGTGTTACTGTATTATAGCCTTTGTTCTAAATACTTGAAATGCATTATCTCATTATTTCTTCAAAATCTCAGTGAGGTAAATATTATTATTATCATTTTGCAGATGTAAAAATTAAGACGAAAAAGTTCAAGTAACTGACCCAAGCTAGAGAGGAGCAAAGACAGTATGAAACACCAGGCAGTCTGACTTAAAGCTACCATCAGATTCGGCATCCCTGGTTATGACTACAAAGCAAAGTTAGACCCTGTAGCCCCACTGAAATGTGAACAGATGTCTCACAAAAATTAGTATTGGAGTGTGCATTTAAGCAGACTTGGGGATGATCTGTGGTTGCCAAGAAGCTCAAAGTTTGCATGAATATAATTGGGAGGCATTGACAACTTTGTTAACCTGAGATGGTTGGGGGATCCTGGAAAAAGAGTTTAATGCACATGAGGAGGGATGGGATGCTGAGGATTACTGGAGTAGAGTTGGCAGTCAAGGGATAAACAAGCTAAAAGTTATAAGAAATATATTTTAAACTTATATATTTTTTATAAACCATGATGGACAAAAGAGATGGTTGAAATCCTAAGACAACAACTAAAGAAAGTACAGAGCAGGTACTAAAAGGACCAACTAGTCTGGAAAGAAAAAATTTTTAAATTTTTAATGGAATGAAATGGACTGGTATTGGCCATTTTGAATCAGACAATCATATGGTCTACTATCCAGGGAAGGATAAATTGAAGCGGAATGGTGTAGTGTGCATTGTCAAAAAGAGCATTTCAAGACCTATCCTGAAGCACAACGCTGTCAGTGATAGGATACTATCCATATGACTATAAGGAAGATCAGTTAATAAGACCATTATTCAAATTTACACACCAACCACTAAGGACAAACACAAAGAAATGGAAGATTTTTACCAACTTCTGAAGTCTGACGTTGATCAAACATGCAATCAAGATGCATTGATAATTGCTGGCGATTGGAATGAGAAAGTTGGAAACAAGAAGGACTGGTAGTTGGAAAATACGGCCTTGGTGATAGAAATGACACCAGAGATTGCATGATAGAATTTTGTAAGACCAAGGACTTCTTCATTGCAAATACCTTTTTTCAACAACATAAACAGTGACTATACACGTGTATCTCGCCAGATCAAATCGACTACAGCTGTGGAAAGAGATGATGGAGAAGTTCAATATCATCAGTCAGAACAAGGCCAGGGCCCGATTGTGGAAGAGACCATCAATTGCTCATACGCAAGTTCAGGCTGAAGTTGAAGAAAATTAGAAAAATCCACGAGGGCCAAAGTACAACCTTGAGTATATCCCACCTGAATTTAGAGACCACCTCAAGAATAGATTTAATGCATTGAACACTAAGGACCACAGGCCAGACGAGTTGTGGAATGACATCAAGGACATCATACATGAGGAAAGCAAGAGGTCATTAAAAAGACAAGAAAGAAAGAAATGACCAAAGTAGATGTCAGAAGAGACTCTGAAAGTTGCTCTTGAGCATAGATTAGCTAAAGCAAAAGGAAGAAATGATGAAGTAAAAGAACTGAACACAAGATTTCAAAGGGAGTCTCAAGAAGACAAAGTAAAGTATTCTAATGAAATGTGCAAATACCTGGAGCTAGAAAACCAAAACAGAAGAACACACTCAGCATCTCTCAAGCTGAAAGACCTGAAGAAAAAATTCAAGCCTTGAGTTGCAACTGAAGGATTCTATGGGGAAAATATTAAATGACACAGGAAGCATCAAAAGAAGATGGAAGGAATACACAACAGTCACTGTACCAAAAAGAATTGGTCAACGTTCAACCATTTCAGGAGGTAGCACATGATCAAGTACTGAAGAAAGAAGTCCAAGCTGCACTGCAGGTATTGGTGAAAAACCAAGGCTACAGGAATTGATGGAATACCAATTGAGATGTTTCAACAAACAGATGCAGTGCTAGAGGTGCTGACTTGTCTATGCCAAGAAATTTGGAAGACAGCTACCTGGCCAACCAGCTGGAAGAGATCCATATTTGTACCCATTCCAATGAAAGGAGATCCAACAAGATGCGGAAATTATCAAACAATATCATTAATATCACATGCAAGTAAAATTTTGCTGAAGATCCTTCAAAAGCGGTTGCAGCAGTACATCCACAGGGAACTGCCAGAAATTCGAGTTGGACTCAGAAGAGGACATGGAATGAGGAATATCATTGCTAATGTCAGATGGATCCTGGTTGAAAGCAGAGAATGCCAGAAAGATGTTTACCTGTGTTTTATTGACTGCAAAGGCATTTGACTGTGTGGATCATAAAAAATTATGGATAACATTGCAAAGAATGGGAATTGCAGAACACTTAATTGTGCTCATGAAGAGCCTGTACTTAGATCAAGAAGTTGTCATTCGAACCAAACAAGGGGATGCTGCGTGGTTTAAAGTCAGGAAAGGTGTGCATTAGGGTTGTATGTTTTCACCATACTTATGCAATCTGTATGCTGAGCAAATAATCCGAGAAGCTGGACTACATGAAGAAGAACGGGGCATCAGGATTGGAGGAAGACTCATTAACAACCCACAATATGCAGATGACACAACTTTGCTTGCTGTAAGTGAAGAAGATTTGAAGCACTTACTGATGAAGATCAGAGACCACAGCCTTCAGTATGAATTACACCTCAACATAAAGAAAACAAAAAATCCTCACAACTGAACCAATAAGCAACATAACAATAAATGGAGAAAAAATTGAAGTTGTCAAGGATTTCATTTTACTTGGATTCACAATCAACGTGCATGTAAACAGCAGCTGGGAAATTGAACAGCACATTGCATTGGGCAAGTCTGCTGTAAAAGACCTCTTTAAAGTGTTAAAAAAGCGAAGATGTCACTCTAAGGACTAAGCTGTGCCTCACCTAAGCCATGGTGTTTTCAATTGCCTCATGTGCATGCGAAAGCTGGACAATGAATACGGAAGACTGAAGAAGAATTGACGCCTTTGAATTATGGTTTTGGTGAAGAATATTGAACATACCATGGACTGCCAGAAGAACAAACAAGTCTGTCTTGTCTTGGAATAAGTATAGTCAGAATGCTTATTAGAAGCAAGGATGACAAAACTTCATCTCACATACTTTGGACATATTATCAGGAGGAACCAATCCCTGGAGAAGGACATCATTCTTGGTAAAGTAGAAGGTCAGCAAAAAAGAGGAAGACCCTCAGTGAAATGGATTGACACAGTGGCTGCAATAATGGGCTCAAACATAGCAATGATTTTGAGGATGGAGTAGACCAGGCAATGTTTCCTTCTGTAATACATAGGGTCACTATGAGTCAGAATCAACTGGATGGCACTTAACAACAACATATCCATGGCTTCCAGAGCCTCCAGTTAGTGCTAATAGACACCCAGATGAAATCTTAGGACTAGGGACAATTGAGAGGCATAGCTCCTAGGCATGGGAGAATTCAGGTTTTGCAGAGCCTGAAGGTTATACAATTTGGGTGACTATCCTTAAGAAATTGCTAATACCAAAAGATACAGGGCCTTGGAAGGGGTCCTAAAGCCTAAGCTACTTTAGCTTCATGGCAAATTTACCTCTGTCTGAGAGGTGGTTGCTAAGAAATACATAGCTCACTAGCATTAGGACTATAGTGGGACAGATAAGACTGAAGGCCCAATGAGGCATTGGTGGCTAAGTGGTGGGATTCTCACCTTCCATGCTGGAGGCACAGGTTTGATTCCTGGCCAGTGCACCTCGTGTGCAACCATCTGTCGGTGGAGACTTGTTGGTTGTTAACGGTGCTGAACAGGTTCCAACAGTGCTTCCAGACTAAGATGACTAGAAAGAAATGCCTGGCAAGCTACTTCTACAAATCAGCCAATGAAAACATTATGGATCACAACAGTCCAATTCTTCGGGGGTCAAACTCTACAGCAGTTAACAACAACAACAGTAATCCGGAAAACAATTATTTGAAAGAACTTTGATAGGAAAATGCAAGACAATAACGGAGGTGGCTTCCAAACCACTGAAAAATATACTCAATGCAAATTAGAAAAACATACCAAATTCTGCCTGTCAATTTGTAAAAATTATATTGTTAAGCTAGCCTCCAGCTAGCACATACAGGACCTATGCATGAATAACAAAAAAAAAAAAAAATCTGTGTAGGCAGACAAGGTGGAAAGACAAGTCCCCTCTGAGCAGGTAGAGCCCCTGCAGATAAATGGTATGGCAATCAGGTAGAGATGCAGGGCAGAGTAAAAAGCATTCGCTTCCCTATGCCTGGTGTCCCACTTGCAGGGTGCAAGCCTGGCCAAGGAAAAAGCAGGCTGTGTTTCAGCCTCAATTCATGCTCTCAGCTAGGAACCTTTGTGCGTGTTCAAACTGCACAACCACCATGACAGTCCTGTATCTAGCAGGGTCGTGATTTTAGCAGTTTGCCTAAGAAGACTTAAAATGTACAGTTCTCTGGCCTGAAAGTCCACTTCTTCAAATCTATTCTAAGAAAATAATCCATAAAAAAGACAAAGATCTATGTAAAACAAAGCTTGTAGAAGTGGTATTTGTATAGCAAAAAGTTGAGAACAACGTATGTGTCCAATAATAGAAAACCGGTCAATTAACTTGTGACTCAGCCTTACAATAAAGCAGTGACCATCCATTAAATGCATTTTAAATGGCAAGAGGAAATGTTCATCAAATTGTAAATTAAAAACAAGAAAGGAGACTATGTTGTCATTGTGTGCCGTCGAGGGGCTTCCGACTCATAGCGACCCTATAAGCCAGAGTAGAACTGCCCCTTAGGGTTTCCTAGGCTGTCATCTTTAAGGGAGGTCATCAGGTCTTTTCTCCTGTGCAGCCACCAGTAGATTCAAACCATTGACCTTTTGGTTAGCAGCCGAGCTACAGATTTTAAAAATATGTATTTTGTTGTTGTTGTTTTGTTTTGTTTTAATGTGTGTCTGTTGCATAAGACTAATAAGAAAAACATTAAAAGCAGTTATTATGGGTAGTGGGATTACAAGTGATTTTGACTTTCTTCTTCACACTTTTCCATACGAAAAAAGTTTTACTTTGCAAATGTCATACTGCTACCCTCACTGCAAACACATTTTAAAATGGTATCCAGACTTGAAGGGCAGAGACAAAATGGGAGCAGGGAGTAAACGTGGCTTTGACCTCAGGAGCATATTGTTTGCACCTCATTGATTTCCTTTCTCATTGAGTTCCCTGCACTTGGCTGCTCGGGTGTGCTCTAATTCATCGTCCTCTCTGACCTGCAGCGATGGACGGTCACTGAAGGAACGTGATGTCTCCCTGTGACTGCCACTCTCTTTCAAAGCCCTAGGAGTAGCTCCATATGCTTGAGCACTGTGACAAAACAGAGCTTTGGGTCACTAAAAACACTTACCCAGAAGCCGCCATGGAAGGTGAAGATAATGTGAGCCAGGCGGTGCAGCTAATTGACTTAGCTACTTACTTCCAGATTTATAGGACACTGCGGCTGAGTACTTAAATTTAGTGAGCTATTTCCACAAGATATTAACTGTAAGTAATCCTTGCTAAACATAAATTGAGGCTAGGTTTGGGTTTTGTTTCTTGGTTTTTCATTTTGGAATCAGTAATTAAAGATTATTCAATTATGATAATGGATTTCTTTTAGGGATGGTTTTTCCTAGCTGAAACCTGATTAACACTATGCAACTTGGATGACAATAATTATTTTAAAAACTCTCCTGTCGAGTTCCAACTGGAAGAGACATGCTTTCTCACTTTTTCTATGGCTAATTTTTCTCCAGACCACAACCTAGAATCATCTTTACTTCAATGCAGATTTTCTTTCCAGGGATAGAGATGGACAGAAAGTTAGGGAGTGTATTAGTGTCTAAAGAAACTGGGCTAATAATAAAATGCATCTATGAGGTGAGGTTTATTCAGGAGGAAGATTTGCGAATCAGGTAGCACCAAACCACATGTAGAAAGATATTCCACCAAGTATAAGCAGTGACTGGCTTTTTGTTGAAAACACATGCAAGCAAAGCAGCTTACTTCTGATTGGCTTATAAATTCACTATTGAAAAGCTGTGAGGATTTCATTGGTGAACGAGGATGAAAGCGCTGTCAGAATCTCATAGGTCAGTGAGGGTGGCCTAATTTACAGGAAAGTTTGGCTTCAGTTTAGGTAAAGACAAGTCTTAGGGGCATTCTCCACTTGACCGCAGATGCCATTTTGTCAACAACATGACTCCATTTTTATTTCGTTTAACATTAGTTACCTGGGGCTGCTATCACAAAGTACCACAAAGTAGGTGGCTTTAAACAACAGAAACTTACTGTCTCACAGCTGGGGAGGCTAGAAGTTTGAATCAACATGTCAGCCAGTCATGCTCCCTCCGAAGCCCTTAGGGGAAGATCCTTTTCTATCTCTTCCAGCTTGCGGTAGTCCCAGGCATTCCTTGGCTTGTAGATGCAGCTTGACATGGCGTGCTTCCTCTGTCTATCTCTCTGTGTCTCTTCTCCTTTTTAATAAGAACACCACTCAGATTGGATTAGGGCCCACGCTACTCCAGTATGGCCTCATGTTAATTTAGTTAAACTTCTTCATAGACTCCATTTTCCAAAAAGGTCATGTTCACAGGTAGCAGGGGTTAGGACTTTGACATATCAATCCATAACAGCTAGAGTGTGTATAGCGACTTGGGGCTCAGACACACCTAGCACCATGGGGACAATTTTTCTACACTGTGGGTAGAAATGGGAAAGAACTTCAGATTTAATTAACCATAGTTAAATGGTGGTGGTGTAAAGTGGTCAGGGGTGGTAGCTCTGGACCCAGGTCAACAAATCTCTCCCCAGAATGAAGGCAGAGGCCCCACCTGGCTGGTGTTGACAGGCCTGCACAGCCTGGCTCAGCCTCTTCTCCCCAAAACTGTTCTTGCCTTGGGCTTCCCCAGCAAACATGTATTGAGTGGTAGATGTTAATGCACATAATATCCCTGGTGGGCAGGTAATCAGCACTGCTTCTGACAAGTACTTAGCAGCCACTGGAGCAGAAGGCAAATCCAGGTACAAACAGCTGATATGCAGGCAAATTACAGCTCCTGGTTTAACAGGCACCAGAACTCTCTCCTTCGTCCCCCATAACGTGCCATCCTCAGGTTGAAGAGGCACAAGCTGTCTCTCCTGGGATCAGAGGCATTGCATCAGAAACAGCAGTGAGTGCACAGGCTTCTGAGTAAGGCTAGACCTAGGTTTAAGTCTTCCTAATCGGCAAGTTTGTTGTTCTAAGCCTCAGTTTCCTCATCTGTAAAATAGGGATGATGCTACATAACTCATGGAGGATATGGCAAAGTCAACAGGAGATACCAGATATAGTGGCTAGCAGAGTTAGTGACACATGGTATCAGTTCCCTTCCACAGCTCCCAGCCTCCTTCTCTCATTCAATCCTTATACCAGTGGTTCTCAACCCTGACAGAACTTTTGAATCACCTGGGAAACTGGTAAAAAATACTGATGCTTGAGCCCTGTATTAGTTCTACATAGTTGTGAAACAAATCACTCCAAAGTTTGTTGTTGTTGTTGTTAGCAGCCATTGAGTCAGCCTCTGACTCATGGGGCCTCATGCATAATAGGATCAGACCACTGGGATACATAGGGTTTTCGTTGACTGATGTTTTGGAAGTAGATTGCCAGGTCTTTCCTTCTAATCCATCTTAGTCTGGAAGCTCTGCTGAAACCTGTTCAGCATACAGCAACATACAAGCTTCCACTGGCAGACAGGTGAAGAGCTATGTGTGAGGTGCACTGGCCAGGAATCAAACCTGGGTCTCCCACATGGAAGGCAACAATTCTACCACTGAGCCACCACTGCTTCTCTGCGCCACCCTCTCAAAGCTTAGTGGCTAAAAAAACAAACATTTATTATCTCCCAGTTTTTGTGGGTCAGGAATCCAGAATCAACTTTGCTAGGTAGTTCTGACTCAGGGTCTTTCATGAGGTTACAGTCAAATCGTCATCTGAGGCGTGACTAGGGTGGTAAGATCCGCTTCCAAGCTCATTCACGTGGCTGTCAACCAGAGGCTTCAGTTCCTCACCATGTGAGACTCTCCATAGAGCTGCTCATGGCATGGCATTTGGTTTCCCTCAAAGCAAGTGATCTGAGAGAGTCAGAAGGCCATGCCACATGGCCTTTTATGACTCAGTTGCTGAGTTACACACTTTCACCTCCACCTTATTCCATTCATTAGGAGCAAGTCACTATGTCCTGTACACACTCAGTGGCATGAATACTAGGAGAGAGGATCATGGAGGGGCCATCATGGAGGCTGGCAGCCATAGACTCCAACCCCAATTATTTCAACTGAACTGGTTTAGGGCTCAGGCATCTCTCTCTCTTTCTTTCTTTTTTTTTAAACTTCCTAGATAACTCCAATGTGCCACCAAGCTTAAAAACCACACTCTATATAGTTTCTCCTAAGTTACCTTCTCTTCTGCCCAACTTCGTCAGTTTAATCCCTTCCCTTAGCCTGCCCTTAACTGGCTTATCACCTCCTGCTGCTAAATTCTCTTTGGTCCTACACTGTCAGGCCAGAAGCAGGGGCAGCAGGTCCCAGGCAAGCAGGGCCCTTTCAAAATGGCAGGATCTCAGTAGCAGTAGGGTTGAAAGCCAGATAAACAAACAGCATCCAAACTAAGATGATATAAATACTGAAAGGCCCTGGAGCTACTGGAGCAAGGTAGTCACGCAAAGGACCAGGCAAAGTTAGAAATCAGGAATTCTGAAGGGGTGAGCATAACAGTTACAGGCTACCAAGTGCAAGGAGAGCCCCAAAGCCGCAGCATTCTGCTGGCTCAGCCCTGGCTGCCTTACTGTTCTCTTACCCTAGTGAGAGCCAATCTCAAAATGCCTCTCTAAAGTGCCGCAGGTGATGCCAGCCGAAGCAGCCTGAAGTGTGAATTCAGAGGAGAATAGACAGCTGCAGCTTCCTGGCAGAGGCAGCTCCCCTAACGCAAGCTGCCCTCAACCCCTGTTCCAGAAAGCAAGCTTTCCTGGCTCATTATAATGTTGGCATTGCCTCCCCAAGATGAAAGTCGCCTACAACAGAAATAAACACAAAATGATTATGATGTATATATATCACTGGGGGGCGAGGTGTCCATCATCACAGATGGCAGATTCATCTTCGTGTAATGAAATCAAAATTATAATTGTACATGTTTCCAGCCTGTTCTCTATCA
This sequence comes from Dugong dugon, assembly GCA_030035585.1. Classification (NCBI taxonomy): domain Eukaryota; kingdom Metazoa; phylum Chordata; class Mammalia; order Sirenia; family Dugongidae; genus Dugong; species Dugong dugon. The sequence continues at coordinate 73,810,788 of CM057472.1, forward strand.
CTGCTCACTAAAGAGACCTCTGGCTTCATCTGTCTGATCTATTTCTGCCTGCTCTTGCCCTCTGGTCCTTTCGCCTTGTGCAGCACAGAATCTAGAAAAGGGGGAGAAATAGAAGGGCAAAGTGGATCATCCAGAGCCATGGCTGGGGGAAGGATTAGCAGCAGTGGTTTTGAAGAGAGCCAGGGGAGCATTTGCAGTGTATGAGAGAAACGAACGGAAGGGCAAAAGGTTGTAAAAAGAGAAATGTTTCTCAAAATGGTGAGTCCCTTTAAAATGTCCAGTAAAAGCAAATTTAAAAAATGGTTATTTTGAAATTTCTTTCTAATTGATGGACTATGGTTTTGTTTGTTTGCTTGTTTGTTTAAATCATGATCCTGCTTTGAGATTGGACTAGGGACAGATTACCCAATAAGCAAGGTACACACGGGCCTGCTTGTGCTTACTTAGTAATCTGTAGTGCACAATTTCACCTGTTTTTGACCACAGCAAAGATGCAGTGAAACCCATGTGAAATTGTTCACTACAGATTAGTAAGTAAACACTAGTAAGCCTGTGTGTACCTTGCTTACTGGTTAATCCACCCCTGGACTGGCCCATGGGGACCTCTGCTTTAATGGATTTATATTAGTATCCCTAGTGCCTAGCAGAGCAAAACCTACTAATTGCTTTTAAAAAAAATGTTAAATATTACATCTCCATATAGTTTCAGAGAGACCTGTTGTAAAAGCTGAAATATAATGGTAGCAAGAACCATAAGAATGAAGCATCATTGTTATCTGTTATCACGTGCTTTCTGATCAATCTTGCCTAAATCAGTGTTCAGTACTTGCCTCGCTTCTGAAGCCCTCATGTCCATGAAGTCCACCATGACTCCCTACTCCCAACCCACCCCTAGTCACCGAAGCTGGACAGCTAGAGTCAGGCTCCACACCTTCCCCTTCCTCATTGTACTTCTCCCTCTTCCCCATCAAAGATCTAGTAAATCACTGAGGCCTATTGATTTCATCATCTAAATGTTCCTCATATCTAGTCTCTTTCTTTGTCTTTATCTGCTACTGTCTTAGCTCAGGCCCTTGCCATCTCTCACCTAGACTAACACCTACTATCTCGTTTCCCCGCCTCCAGTTTTATAAGCCTCCCATCATGCACAGCTTCCAGATCTAATCCCATGACTCCTTTGTTTGCAGTTCTTCACTGGCTTCCCCCTGCTTAAGGCATACAAGGTTCTTTATGACGTGGCCCCTGACTAACCACCAGTTCAGTCACAGAGCCTATTTGCTGTCCCATGAGCTCTCCATAAGGTTTACACCTCTATGCCTTTACTCGGGCTCTTCCCTCTGCTTGGTTACAATTCCATTACCACCACCTGCCCCCTAACCTGCACCTGGAGAGCACCTACTGGGTCTGTCCAGGATCAGTTCAGTTATCACCCAGCCTAGATACAATTCATTCCCTCTTCATTTTTCCCAGGGCACCTCCATAAATAATTCTGTCCTAGAATTTATAACATTGCTCACTTAATATTTTGAATATCTGTCCCACCCATCAAGGTTGAAAGCACTTTAAGGGCAGGATCTTATCCTAAAGGTACTGTAATAATTATAATTTATTATTACGACTATTGCTCATGACCGTTTGCTAAGCACCAAGTGTGTGTCAGAGTCAATGTTCTTCCTATATGTCATGTTGCCCTTTTCTTTTTGAAATTTTTTGTAATTTTTAGTGGCTATGCATAGCGGAAGGAGCCCTGGTGGCATAGTGGTTAAGCACTCAGGTGCTAACTGAAAGGCCGGTGGTTCAAACCCACGAGCCACTTCGTAGGAGAAAGATGTGGCAGTCTGCTTCCATAAAGATTACAGCCTTGGAAACCCTATGGGCAGTTCTACCCTGTCCTATAGTGTCGCTACGGGTCAGAATTAACTCGATAGCGATGGGTTTGGTTTGATTTACGCATAGCAGAATCTAGCATAGAGCTAGCACTCAGTAAACATTGCTAAATAAATGAGTATCTATTTGTTGAGAAAAAAGTAGTAGGAAGTCTAAGAATCATTCACAGAGGCTCGCTACTCCTCTTCTCTGGGATACTTTAGGACTGTAAGCTGATAACCTAATTCTGACTCAAAAAGCAGGTTTTTAGAAATAAATGAAGCAAACGTAACAAAATCTTGATAATTATTGGATCTGATTTGATGGGTACATGGGCTTCACTGTACTAGTTTTCCCTACTTTTGAGTGTATTTGGAAGTTATCGTTCTAAAAAGATGAAAACTTGTTTATGCAGCATTGTTTTAGGATCTTTCCTCACTGTAGACTTGCTGGTAACTGCAGAGTAGCTCTCTAACTCCTCTGCCAAACCTTTCCTTTTCCCAGTAAACAACAGGCCACTCTCAGCGAGGCTGCCTTGGTGAGTGCTAGATCAGCTGTAACACATTATATATTTTATCTGGTGAAATCACTCTTCAATATGTGCAATGAATTCGCTCCTGGCTTGATCTGATTTGCCTGGGTGATGTATGCAGCAGTGATTCAGGGCCTAAGCAGTCACCTGAAGAGGCAATCCTTCTTCTGGGGACAGCACAGGGCATGCAAGATGTGGGGAGTGACAGGAACGATGATGGTAAGATTTATCTTCCAGATGGGGACAGGGTTAGTGATGTTTTCAGCTCCAGGACAAGACCCAGACTCAGCAGCAAAGAGGCTCAAAGTTTGCAGCCTGGAGCAAATGGGATTTTCCTGAGACTGAAAAACCTAAGCCAGACCTCTGAGTCCAGGAGGGCTGCAGCCTGAAGCCCAGTAAGGCCTTAACCACCCCTGGTAGCAGGAGACCGAAATAAGAAAAGCAGATGTGCAATTTAATTTGATAAAGCATTGAATTTTCCAAAATCCTTGAGTGGGAAAAATTGGGTTCAGATTACTTTGTTCATTTTTAGATGGGAGGTAGAAAGCCAGAATGGAAAGAAAAATCCATTTGAGTCAGCAGGCTATAGATTCTGATACTAAATAGGCCACTACCAATTTGTGACCTTGGAATGCATTTAACCAGCCTGAGTTTCTACTGTCTCATGTATAAGATGGTGGTACCTTTACCTTACCTTGACCAGTTGCCATCAAGTTGATTCTGACTCATGGCGACCTCATGCGTATCAGGGTAGAAGCACGCTCCATAGGGTTTTCAATGACTGATTTTTTGGAAGCAGATCACCAGACCTTCCTTCCAAAGACCCTCTGGATGAACTCGAACCTCCAACCTTTCGGTTAGCAGTAAAGTGTATTAACCATTTGCACCACCCAGGGACTCATAAGGTGGTGATAACCATGTAGAAATAATATGTGTAAAGAACCAACAAAGTACCTGGAACATACTAAGTTCTCAACAAATGATAGATACCTGGGTCTGGAAGATTTTTGACAGAGTTCACGATGTTCCAAGACGCACACAGAGATAAAATAAGTGTTGGCTTTATAGATTAGAATGACAACACTGAGCAAAACAAGGGAAATCATAAATTACATAAAGATAGGTTAGGGTTAGGAAGCGATCAGAAAAAGAATGGGCAGCCAACAGTCAAGTTTCTCTTGCGTACATTGTAGTTTTTCAGGACTTGCTCCTGGTTTTACAAGACATTAAATTATTTAAAGTCAAGCCAAAGTCTTCTGAACACTCATTGGTTTGGAAGCTTTTAGCACTGACATGTGCAATTCCCACTGAGATGCTCAGGCTGCAAATCCAAACACTGGGGCAGCGTTTAGCACATAAAAAGCAGCGGAACAGACAGTAGCTTATGGGTTGCTAAGTCAAGCCATTTTCCTAAGCAATAGTTCTTCCATTTCCCCCATCTCTGTGAAAACATTACAGTTCATTAATTTTGTGGAATTTCAGGATCCGGAGTCTGTCATTCTTGGTTAGTGCCATCCCATATGCTCCGGCAGGGAAGACAAGCAGAAACGGTTCCCAGCCACACATCAGTGCCAGCCCAGAGACTTCGGGCTTAGACAGAGAGATGCAGCTTCAGCTCGGATGTTTAACATCTGCCTGATTTACGGCCTCCTTGCCTTATGAAGAGAGCTGGTAAAAGCTGTTGGGAAGCATTTTGATGCCACTTGTGTTCATTTTCAGCAATAAATTGTGGCGGGATTGCAAGAGCAAATGTACCAGGAAGTCAGTCTTCTAAGGTGTAAGGTCAGCTGCATCCTGGGAAAATCACAATACATATCGGATGCAAAGCGCTACCTTCAAGTATCATTTAGGGTATATTTTTAAATACACAGAAAATTAGGATGACAGACATTAAGGTTACCATAGCCACACTAGTCGGGCCATATGATTCTATAACCATCAGGTTGTATATGGCATACAGCAGGGAGGACGAGTGTCATGGTTTGATCCCAAAGTCAGTCAGCCTTCTGCAGTGTAGAATAGTCAACCCTAATGATTTGATTATACTTCGTGTTTGTACTATGACATTTTATGTAGTTTATATGTTATCTCTTAACTTGTTAACCCTTTCAGGACCAATGCTATATATAGCTACCGCTTACTTTTTGTACCTCTGGGATTCATTGCGAAGCAACTGTCCCACAGACAGTATGTGCTGCCAGCAGGCAGGGCCCTATATAACAGTTTGAAATGGAAAAAACAAGCATATTCTGAATATTACTGTTTTTACAGGATATTGAATAAAGTGGTGCTGAATCATTGAATTTTTGGTAGAAAAAAATATGAATTCTGAAAAGTTTTATTTGGTACACATATGTACCTCTAGGGGAGCCCTTGTGGTGCAGCAGTTAAAGCTTTTGACTGCTAAGTGAAAGGTTGGCCGTTCAAAACCACCAGCAGCTCCGTGGAAGAAAGATGTGGCAGTTGGCTTCCTTAGAGATTTATAGCCTTGGAAACTTCATGGGGTCGCTATGAGTCAGAATCGACTAGACAGCAGTGGGTTTGGGTTTTTTTGAGTTTATGTGCCTCTGGACTCTGGGGGTAGAAATTGTGTTCATAAGGGGTACATATATATGCCTATGGACTCCAAGGTTATGATTTGTGGATTGAGGCATAAAACAAAAACCATATTACCTACTAAAAATTCAGATACACTCAATGATTCAGCATGCCCTCCATTACTGAAAACACATAGTATCAACAAAAAATAAGAACGAAAAAGTAATTGGGTCATGAAATGGTTAAGTGGTGTTGCAGTCACTGTCATCTCTGCCCTAGATCTTCCTTAGTTCAGGAGCCCTCATTGCCTTTCACCCCAAAGCTTTACACACTTCTTGGCATCAGTCACTCCCCATTCAATCTCTCCTACACCTGACCACCAAGTTAATCTTTCTCAGTACAGCTCTATCCATATCAACCACTGCTCAAAAACCATCAGTGGGCTTTCAGACCTATTGAAACACAACCACAACAGATGTCACTGCTAATCTGTTATGTGGTCCTGGGGGGGAGGCCCCCCCAATTGTAGTGAACCCTTGTATGGCCGCCACCCAGATCAAGAAAGAAGACATTCAGATCCCCTCCCTGTCACCATTCCCTCCTCCACGAAGGAAACCACCGTCTTGATTTTATTGTTATCATTTCTTTTGTTTCTTTATAATTCTGTCACATAAGCATTACCTCTAAATACCATTTGACTCTGTTTTGAACTAACTTAAACAAATGGAATCATATATTTTTAATTCTTGGCTTCTTTCACTCAACATTATGTTGTTTACATTTATCCATGTTGTTGTGGCTATCATTTGTTCATTTTCTCTATTATTTTGCATTCTATCACATGAATATACAGCATTTATTTATTCGTTCTACTGTTGATGGATATTAGTTAGGGTTGTTTCCAATCTGAGGCTATTATGAATAAGGCTGCTCTGAATATTCTCGTACACTTTTCTCGGTGATCATGTATATATACCTAGGAGTGGTATTGCAGTATCATAAGGTATGTACATGCCTAGCATTTGTAAATAATGTCTAATTATTTTCTAAAGTACTTGTACTAATTTACATTCCCACCAGCAATGTATGAGAATTTAGATTCCTCTATGTCTTCACCAACATCTCTAGTCTCCAGTCTTAGATTTTAGCTTACTCCAGTGGGTGTTGCAGGTGTCCTGTGTGGCAAAAAAATGGTTATGTGCTCGACTACTAGCCAAAAAGTTGGAGGTTTGTGGCCATACAGAAGTGCCTGGGAAGACAGTCCTGACACTCTGCTTCCTAAAAGTCACAGCCTTAAAAGCCCTATGGAACACTTCTACTTTGCACACATTGGGTCACCATGAGTGAGAATCGACTCAATGGGAAACTAACAACAACAAGCGGGTATTGCATTGGGAAAATATGCTGCAAAAGACCTCTTCTTTAACATGTTGAAAAGCTAAGATGTCACTTTGATAACTAAGGTATGCCTGATCCAAGCCATGGTCTTTCCAATTGCCTCATATGTGTGTGGAAGCTAAACAATGAAAAATGAAGACAGAAAAAGAATTGATGTATTTGAATTGTGGTGTTGGAGAAGAATTTTTAATATACCATGGACTGCCAGAAGAATGAACAAGTCAGTCTTAGAAGAAATAAAAATAAAAATTGAAAAATGCCCATTAGAAGTGAGGATGGTGAGATTTTGGACAAGTCATCAGGAAACAACAGTCACTAGAAAAGGATATGGTAGCAGGTAAAATGTAGGGTTGGTGGAGGCAAGGGAGGTCCTAAATGAGATGGATTGGCACAGCGACCAAATCCATGGACTCAAACAGAGAGATAATCATGAAGATAGTGCAGGACCGGGCAACGTTTTACTCTGTTATACCTAGGGTCACTATGAGTTGAAGGTGATTCAACGGCAACTAACAAGTGGGTATGAGGTATTACCTCATAGTGGCTTTAATATGCACTTCCCATAACTAATTAAAAATTTTAAATGTTTGTTGCTGATTTGCCACCACCCATCTGTCAGGTTGTCACACTGTGGTGGCTTGTGTGTTGCTATGATGCTGGAAGCTATGCCACCAGTATTTCAAATACCAGCAGGGTCACCCATGGTGGACAGATTTTAGAGCTTCCAGACTAAGACAAAACTAGGAAGAAAGTCCTGGTGATCTACTTCTGAAAATTATCAGATGAAAACCGTCGGATCACAACAGAACACTGTTCAGCTCAATTGCTTTGGGCACGTAACTGGAAAGAATCAATTGCCAGAGGAGGGTATCATGTTCAGTGAAGTAAACAGCCAACGAGGGCTAGGGATACCATCAGTGAGATGGATTATCACAACAGCCACAAAAATGGAATCCAACATGCTGGCAATTGTGAGGATGAGGCCGGACCTGGCAACATTTCTTTATGTTATACATAAGGTCTCCATGAGTCCGAGTCAACTGAGAAAGTTAGCTAATAATAACAGTAGTTTATTTGAACATACTCTTTTAAAAAGTGCCTACTGAAATCTCTTGCCCATTTTTCCATTGGGTTATCTGTTATTTTCTTATAGATTAATAGAAGTTATTTATATATCCTGGACACAAGCTCTTTGTTATATGTGTTGCAGATATCTTCCCCTACTCTGTCGCTTGCCCTTTTACTTTTTTTTGGAACACTTTATTGTGCTTTAGGTGAAAATTTACAGAGGATATTAGGTTCCCATTCAAAAAATTTATACATAAATTTTTTCGTGACATTGGTTGCAATCCCTGCAATGTGTCAGCACTTTCACCCGACCCCCCACCCCAGGTTCTCCATTTCCATTCGTCCGGTTTTTCCTGTCCCTCAGTGGCATCCTTTGCCTTAGTCAAGTTCTGCTACTTCTCCTATATTAAGTTTTGCCTTTTCCTTCACCAAAGTTAACATATGTCTACTAGCTTGTTAGTGGTTTCCTCTCCCAACTCCTCCCATCCCTAGTAACCCTCAGAGATTGTTTCTTTCTGTGTGTAAACCTTTTATTGAGTTTTTATAATAGTGGTCTCATACAATATTTGTCCTTTTTTTATTGACTTATTTCACTCAGCATAATGTCTTCCCCCCACACGTCTGTCAGTTTATCGTACTATGGTGGCCTGTGTGTTACTGTGATACTAGAAGCTATGTCACCAGTATTTCAAATACCAGCAGGGTCACCCATGGTGGACAGGTTTCAGGTGAGTTTCCAGACTAAGACAGACTAGGAAGAAATGCCTGACAGTCTACTTCTAAAAAAACTGGTGAGTGAAAACCTTATGAATAACCGCAGAACATTGTCTGATACGGTGCCAGAAGATGAGTCCCTCAGGTTGGAAGGAACTCCAAAGACGACTGGGGAAGTGCTGCCTCCTCTAAGTAGAGTCCACCTTAATGGTGTGGTTGGAATCAAGCTCTCCAGACCTTCATTTGCTGATGTGGTATGACTCAAAATGGGAAGAAACAGCTGCAAACATTCATTAATAATAGGAACATGGAATGTACAAAGTATGAATCTAGGAAAATTGGAAGTTGTCAAAAATGAAATGAAACTCGTAAAAATCAATATCCTAGGCATTAGTGAGCTGAAATGGACTGGTATTGGCCATTTTGAATCACACAATCCTACAGTATACTATGCTGAGAATGATAAATTGAAGAGGAATGGCATTGCATTTATCATCAAAAAGAACTTCTCAAGATCTATCCTGAAGCACAATGCTAGTACAGTGATAGGATAATATCCATACGCCTACAAGGAAGACCAGTTAATGCGATTATTATTCAAATTTATACACCAACCACTAAGGCCAAAGATGAAGAAACTGAAGAGTTTTATCAACTTCTGCAGTCAGAAATTGATCCAACATGCAATCAAGATGCGTTGATAATTACTGGTGATTGAAATGTGAAAGTTGGAAACAAAAAAGGTAGTTGGAAATATAGCCTTCGTAATAGAAATGATGCCAGAGATCCCGTGATTGAATTTTGCAATACCAGTGACTTCTTCATTGCAAATACCTTTTTTCACCAACATAAACAGGGACTATAACATGGACCGCACCAGAAAGAATACACAGGCATCAAACTGATAACATCTGTGGAAAGAGACGATGGAAAGGCTCAGTATAATCAGTCGGAACAAGGCCAGGGGCTGACTGTGGAACAGACCATCAATTGCTCATATGCAAGTTCAAGTTAAAGCTGAAGAAAATTATAACAAGTCCACAAGAGCCAAAGTCTGACCTTGAGCATATCTCACTGGAATTTAGAGAACATCTCAAAGTCTGACCTTGAGTATATCCCACTGGAATTTAGAGAACATTTTACTCATTGAACACTAATAACCAAAGAACATACAAGTTGTGAGATGACATCAAGGACATCATACATGAAGAAAGCAAGAGGTCATTAAAAAGACTAGAAAGAAAGAAAAGACCAAAATGGATGTCAAAAGAGACTCTGAAACTAGCTCCTAAATATAGAGTAGCTAAACAGAAAGGAAGAGATAACAAAGTAAAAGAGCTGAACAGAAGATTCCAAAGGGCAGCTTGAGAAGACAAAAGTATTATAATGAAATGTGCAAACCTAGAGTTAGAATACCAAAAGGGAAGAACAGTTTTGGCATTTCTCAAGCTGAAAGAACTGAAGAGAAAATTCAAGTCTCGAGTTGCAATTTTGAAAGATTCTATGGCGATATTAAATGATGCAGGAAGCATCAAAAGAAGATGGAAGGAATACACAGAGTCACTGTACCAAAAAGAATTGTTTGATGTTCAGCCATTTCAGAAGGTAGGATGTGATCAAGATCCGATGGTATTGACGTAAGAAGTCCAAGCTGCCCTGAAGGCCTTGGTGAAAAACAAGGACCCCAGTAACTGACAGAATACCAGTTGAGATGTTTCAACAAAAGGATGCACGCTGGAAGTGCTCTCTCGTCTATGCCAAGACATATGGAAGACAGCTACCTGGACAACCAACTGGAAGAGATCCATATTTGTGCCCATTCTAAAGAAAGGTGATTCAATAGAATGAGGAAATTATCAAACAATATTATTAATATCACATGCAAGTAAAATTTTGCTGAAGAGATCATTCATAAGTGGTTGCAGCAGTACATTGACAAGCAACTGCCAGAAATTCAAGCCAGATTCAGAAGAGGACATGGAATGAGGGATATCATTGCTGTTGACAGATGGATCTTGGCTGAAAGCAAAGAAGACTAGAAAAATGTTTACCTATGTTTTATTGACTATGTAAAGGTATTTGACTGTGAGGATCATAACAAATTATAGATAACATTATGAAGCATGGGAATTCCAGAACACTGAATTGTGCTCATGTGGTACCTGTACATAGACCAAGAGGCAGTTGTTCAAACAGAATAAGGGGATACTGCATGATTTAAAATCAGGAAAGTTGTGCATCAGGGTTATATGCTTCACCATAGTTACTCAATTTGTATGCTGAGCAAATAATCTGAGAAGCTGGACTATATGAAGAAGAATGTGGCATCAGGAGGGAGGAAGACTCATTAACAACCTTCAGTATGCAGATGACACTACCTTGCTTGCTGAAAGTGAAGAGGATTTGAAGCACTTACTGATGAAGATCAAAGACTACAGCCTTCAGGATGGGTTACACCTCAACATAAAGAAAACAAAAATCCTCACAACTGGACCAATAAGAAACATCATGATAAATGGAGAAAAGATTAAAGCTGTCAAGGATTTCATTTTACTTGGATCCACAATTAACACCCATGAAAGCAGCAGTCAAGAAATCAGATGATGCATTGCATTGGGAAAATCTGCTGCAAAAGACCTCTTTAAAGTGTAAAAAGCAAAGATGTTACTTTAAGAACTAAGGTGCGCCTGATCTAAGCCACAGTGTTTGCAATCACCTCATATGCATGCAAAAGCTGGACAATTAATAAAGAAGACCGAAGAATTCCTGCCTTTGAATTATGGTATTGCTGAAGAATATTGAATATACCATGGATTGCCGGAAGAATGAACAAATCTGTCTTGAAAGAAGTACAGCCAGAAGGCTCATTAGAAGCAAGGATGGCAAGACTTTGTCTCACATACTTTGGACATGTTATCAGGAGGGATCATTTCCTGGAGAAGGACACCATGCTTGGTAAAGTGGAGGGTCAGTGAAGGAGAGGAAGACCCTCAACGAGATGGATTTACACAGTGGCTGCAACAAAGGACTCAAGCATAACAATGATTGTGAGGACAGCGCAGGACCAGGCAGTGTTTTTTTCTGTTGTACGTAAGGTGGGTATGAGTCGGAACTGATTCGAATGTACCCAACAACAACAATCTAATGCCCTCCAGGTTCATCCATGTTGTGATACGCTTCTCTGATTCACCATTGTTCTTTATCACTGTGTGCATGTACCATAATCTAGTTTTTCATTCTTCTCTTGATGTGCACTTAGGTTGTTTCCATCTTTTTGCTATTGTGAATAATGCTGCAATGAAAATGAGTGGGCATATGTGCATTCATATGACGGCTCTTACTTCTCTAGGATGTATTCCTAGGAGTGGGATTGCTGGATCATATGGCATTTCTATTTCTAGCTTTTAAGGAAGTGCTGTATTGTTTTTCATAGTGGTTGTACCATTTTACATTTCCACCAGTAGTGTATGAGAGTTTCAATTTCTCCACAACTGAGCCAGAATTTATTGTTTTCTGGTTTTTTGATCAGTGCCATTCTGGCAGGGGTGAGATAGTATCTCATAGTGGTTTTGATTTGCATCTCTCTAACGTCTAATGATCGTGAGCATCTTTTCCTGTATTTTGTGGCTGCCTGAATGTCCTCTTTGGGTAAGTATCTGTTCATGTCTTTTACCCATTTTACGATTGGGTTATTTTTCTTTTTTTTGTTGAGTTGTTGAAGTTTTCCATACATTTTAGAGATTAGACCTTTATCAGATTTGTCATTGCCAAAGATTTATTCCCAGTCTACAGGTTCTCTTTTTACTCTCTTGATAATCTTTTGATGCACGTATTTAATTTCTAGGAGGTCCTAGTCATCTAGTTTATCTTCTGGAGTTTGTGCACCTTTAGTTATGTTTGGTATTCTATTTATGCCATAAATTAAGGCCCCTAGCATCGTCCCTGTGTTTTCTTTCACGATCTTTATAGTTTTAGGTTTTACATTTAGGTCTTTGATCCACTTTGAGTTAGTTTTTGTGTATGGTGTGAGCTATAGATGCTGTTTCATTTTTCTGCGAATGGATATCAAGCTTTGCCAGCACCATTTGTTAAAGAGATTCTCTCTCCCCATTTAACGGACTTCGACCATTTGTTGAACATCTCAGTTGGTATTCTGTCAGTTACTGGGATCCTTGTTTTTCACCAATGCCTTCAGTGCAGCTTGGACTTCTTACTTCAATACCATCGGATCTTGATCACATGCTACCTCCTGAATGGCTGAACATCAAACAATTCTTTTTGCTACAGTGACTCTGTGTATTCCTTCCATCTTCTTTTGATGCTTCCTGCATCGTTTAATATTATCCCCATAGAATCTTTCAAAATTGCAACTCGAAGCTTGAGTTTTCTCTTCAGTTCTTTCAGCTTGAGAAATGCCAAGACTGTTCTTCCCTTTTGGTTTTCTAACTCCAGGTTTTCACATTTCAAATCTATAGATCAGGTGTCTATATATTTACTTCTGGCTTCTCAATTCTGTTCCATTGGTCTATGTGTCTGTCGTTATACCAGTACCAGGCTCTTTTGACTACCATGACTTATACAATAGGTTCTGAAATCAGGTAGTGCGAGACCTCCTGCTTTGTTCTTCTCTTCCAGTAATGCTTTACTTATCCAGGAGTTCTTTTCTTTCCATATAAAGTTGGTGATTAGTTTTTCCATCTCATTAGAGAATGTTGCTGGAATTTGAATCAGAATTGCACTGTATCTATAGATAGCTATGGGTAGTACTGATATTTTCACAATGTTAAGTCTTCCTATTCATGAGCATGGTTTGTCCATTTATGAAGGTCGCTTTTGGTTTTTTTGCAGTAGTGTTTTGTAGTTTTCTTTGTATAAGTCTTTTATATCCCTAGTTAGATTTATTCCTAAGTATTTTATCTTTTGGGAGGCTATTGTAAATGGTATTGTTTTCCTGATTTCCTCTTTGGAGTTCTCTTTGTTAGTGTAGAGGAATCTGACTGATTTTTGTCCGTTGATCTTGTATCTGCCACTTTGCTGAAATCTTCTATTAGTTCCAGTAGCTTTCTTGTGGATTCTCTGGGATTTTCTGAGTATAGGATCATATCATCTGCAGATAGGATAGTTTTACTTTGTCCTTATCAATTCGGATGTCCTTTATTTCCCTTTCTTGTCTTATTGTTTTAGCTAGGTCCCAGTACAATGTTGAATAAGAGTGGTGAATGTCTGGTTCCCATTCTCAGGGAGAATGCTTTCAGTCTTTCTCCACGGAAAATAATGTTAGCGGTTGGTTTTGTGTATATACCATTAATTATGCTGGGGAATTTCCCTTCTATTCCTATTTCTCTGAATTTTATCAGGAATGGGTATTGGACTTTATCAAATGCCTTTTCTGCATCAGTTGAGATGATCATGTGATTATTTTCCTTAGTTTTATTTATGTGGTGGATTATGTTAATTGATTTTCTAATGTTGAAACATCATTGCATACCTGGTATGAATCCCACTTGATCATGATGTATTAATTTTTGATATGCTGTTGGATTCTATTGGCTAAAATTTTGTTGAGAATTTTTGCATCAATGTTCATGAGAAATATTGGTCTATAATTTTCTTTTTTAGTGGTGTCTTTGCCTGGCTTTGGTATTCCGGTCATGATGGCTTCATAGAATGAATTCGGGAGTATTCATTCCTTTTCTATGATTCAGAATAGTCTGAGTAGAATTGGTGTCAACTCTTCTCTGAATGTTTGGTAGAATTCTCCAGTGAAACCATCTGGGCCAAGGCTTTTATGTTGTTGGTGGATTTTTTATGACCACTTCAATTTCTTCTTTTGTTATAGGTCTATTCAGATTTTCTACCTCAGTTTATGTTAGTTTAGGTATGGAGCGTATTTCTAGGAATTTGTCAATTTCCTCATGGCTTTCAAATTTGTTGGAGTAGAATTTTTCATAGTATGATCCTTTTTATTTCAGTTGGTTGTGTTGTAATGCCACCCATCTCATTTCTTATTTGGGTTATTTGCATCTTCACCTTTTTTACTTTTGTCAATTTGGCCAGTGGTTTCTAAATTTTACTGATCTTTTCAAAGAACCAGTTTCTAGTTTTGTTTATTGTTTCAATTGTTTTTCTGTTCTCTACTTCATTTATTTCTACTCTAATCTTCATTATTTCCTTTCTTCTGGCAGCTGTGGCCTTCTTTTGCTTCTCTTTCTCTCTTTGATCAAGTTGTAGGGTTAAAGTATTGATTTTGGCTCTTCCTTCTTTTTTGATGTGTGCATTTATTGCAATAAATTGACCTCTGAGAACTGCTTTTGCTGCATCCCAAAGAATTTGGTATGTTGTGTTTTCAATCTCGTTTGATTCCAGGAATTTCTTTATTTCACTTTTAATTTCTTCTATTACCCATTGGTTTTTAAGCATGGTGTTATTCAGTTTCCAAGTATTGTTTTTTTATTTGTTTGTTTGTTCTTCCTGTTATTGATTTCTAAATTTACAGTGTTGTGATCTGAGATGTTCTGTATTATTTCAAAGTTTTTTAATTTATTGAGGCTTGCTTTGTAGCCTAGAATATGGTCTATTCTAGAGAATGATCCATGTGCTCTGGGGAAGAATGTGTACTGTGCTGCTTTTGGATGGAGTACTCTGTATATGTCTATGAAGTCAAGTTGGTTGATTGTGTTGTTTAGATCTTCTGTGTCTTTGCTGAGTTTCTTTCTAGTTGTTCTGTCCATCATCACAAGTGTTGTGTTAAAGTCCCCTACTGGTGTTGTAGAACTATTTCTCTTTACAATTCTGTTAGGATTTGTTTTATGTATTTTGGAGCCCTGTCATTGGATGTGTAAATATTTATTATGATTATGTCCTCTTGGTGGATTGATTCCTTAATCATTATTAATGTCCTTCCTTGTCTCTTATGATGGAGTTTGAGTTAAAGTCTATTTTATCAGAGATTAATCTTGCCACCCCTGGTCTTTTTTGGTTACTTTTTGATTGATGTATTTTTTTCTCCATCCTTTGATTTTTAACCTATTTATGTCTTTGTGTCTAAGGTGTGTCTCTTGTATGCAACATATTGATGGGTCATTTTTTTTATCCAGTCTGCGACTCTCTGCCTCTTGACTGATGCATTTAAACCATTTCGATTCAGTGTGACTATCAATAGATATGAATCAGAATCAACTCGATGGCTACGAGTTTGGGTTTTTTTTTGGTTTATCAATAGATACGAATTTACTGCTGTCATTTTGTAGTGTGTGTGTGTGTGTGTGTGTGTGTGTGTGTGTGTGTGTGTGTGTGTGTAGTGTTGATGGTTTCTTTGTTCCACTTAATTTTATATGCTGAGTTCTTTTTGTTCATAGATTGTCTTTTCATTTCCTTCGTTTTTGTTGATTTTGTGTTTATTGGGTCTTTTTTATTTTCTTCTTTATTTTGGTGTGTAGGTGTGTTAATTTTCTTTGTGATTACTGTTAGGTTTACCTTTATCATTCTATGTTTAAAACAGTCTGTTATTTTTTAATATCACCTTGATTTCCTCTCCATATTGAAGTTCTAGACACCATTCACTCCCCCTTTTTGTTTTGAAGTTGTCATCAATTTCAGATTGACATCTCTCGTTCCCTGTTTTCAGCTTTGTAGCTTTATTTTAATTTTGAGAGTTCTTTGTCTGAGTTGGTATCTGGGTGACGTTGTCGTGTGTCTTGGTCTCAAGTTGTTGTCTGGTGCCGTTGGTTCTCTGTCCAAAGGACTCCCTTTAATATTTCTTATAAGGTTAATCTGGTTTTTACAAATTCCCCTAATTTCTGTTTATCTGGGAATGCCCTAACTTAGTCATCATATTTGAGAGATAGTTTTGCTGGATATATGATTCTTGGTTGGCAATTTTTTTCCTTCAGTGTTTTATATATGTCATCCCATTGCCTCCTTGCCTGCATGGTTTCTGCTGAGAAGTCAGAGCTTAGTCTTATCAGTGTCCCTTTGTATGTGATATTTCATTTTTCTCTTGCTACTCTCAGAATTATTTCTTTGTCTTTGGTTTTGGAAAGTTTGATTATGATATGTCTTGATGAATTTCTTTCAGGGTCTATCCTGTATGGGGTTCATTGAGCTTCTTGGATGGAAACCTTCTCATCTATCATGATATCAGAGAAGTGTTCTGCCAGCAATTCTTCAAAAATTCTCTCCATGCTTTTTCTTGTCTCATCCTGTTCTGGAATTACAATCAGGTGTAGATTGTTCTTCTTGATATTGTCCCATATAACTCTTAGGTTTTCTTCATTTTTTTTTTTTATTCTTTTGTCTGATTGTTCCTCAAATAAATTAGTATCAAGCGATTTGTCCTCTATTTCAGTGATCTTTTCTTCCATTGATTTAATTCAACTTCTATGCCCTGCCATTGAGTTATCTAGTTCTGATATTTTATTGTCAAGCTTCTGAATTTATAGTTGTTGTTTTTGTGTTGTTTCTAATTGTTTATTTTGTCATTTTATTCTTGTATTGTTTTCCTGAATTATTCTAGAGTTTTGTCTGTGTTTTCCTTGATCTCTGAGGATCCTCTATGTAAGTCTTTTGAATTACTTATCAGGTGGTTCTATTGCCATTTCTTTGTCAGGAAACTTTTCTGTACCTTTATTTTGGTCACTTGCTTGAGCCATCTTGTATCTGTATGATTTAATATTGTGTGCTGTCTCCAAGGCATTGAGGTGTTATTCTATTGATAGATTGATTATATGTTTGTTTGCTTCATATAAGTTTTTTGTTTTGTGATGACAAGTGTTGGGTGGTTTCAGTCCCTCCAGAAACCCTGTGGGACTGTGAGGTTCTTCCAGGTTGGTGCTAGTAGGACAGGTCTTCGTAGCCACAGGTTAGCAATGCTACCCAAATGGATGGGGTAGGCCCTTTATGCAGGCACGAATTGTTCTTCGTAGGTGACGGAAGATCAAAGGGTCTTGGTGTGTGGGGGTTTGGCCTACAAGAACTGGCTGGGTGTAGGATGAGTGATGTTGCAGCCAAGTGGTCATTGGGTGTTGACACAGGCAATGCCTGCTTGTTATTGGAGTCTGTCAGGATGCACCTGGAAGTCACTGGTGATGGGATGTGCCTGGTGAGATGTGCCCGATGGCCTTTGGAAGACTGTACCACGGTGAGTCTGCTAGTCACTTGGCTATGGTGTGGGGCACACCTGTTGATTGCTGGGCAATGGCACTGGATGTGTTTCCAGTTACTGTGCTGTCTTGGGGGGATCACACTGGTCGCTGGGCAGCTGATGCAGGGGCACACCTGCGTGTTACCTGGCTGCAGGTGTGCTTATGCTGGTTGCCTGACTACAGGTGTGCTTGCAGCAGTCCTCTCTGTGCTACTGGTATGCTCTTGCCAGTCACTGATTGCAGATGTGCTCCCTCCAGTTGCTGGGCAGCAGGTTCTCTCCTGCTGGTCGCCAATTGCAGGCACTCTCCTGCTGGTCACCAGGAAGCTGGTGCATTCCCACCAATTGCCAGGGTGCAGGCATGCTCCTGCCGGTTTCTGGGAAGCAGGTGTGCTCCCGCAGGTCACCAGGCAGCAGGTGCACACCCACCGGTCTCTGGAAAGCAGGCACAAGCTTGCCCCCACGTGTTATGGGTGCGGCAGGGGGCTCTCTTGCCTATCCACCCCAGGCAACTGGAGTATGGCCTGTTTACATGTGGGGGGAGCACATAGAGTCTGGCTGGGTGGGAGGTCTCTAGTTGCTACTCTTCAGTTTTACTATTCAGTGGGTGTTTCCCAGCCAAACGGTCAGGCTCTGCCACTGGCAAGTAGACACTTCCCTATTTTCTGGCTTCCCCCCTTCTCCATGGTTGGCAGAATCACTGGAGCTCCTGCCCCATCTTCCTGCATTTTCCATTTTTATCCCTGGCTTGTGTCCTGCTCACCTTGCTTCATTCTAGGTTTGTTTACACAGTATCTCTTTCTCCTGTTGTGAGTTCCATATAGTTGCCTTCCTGGGCTCCTCACCAGAGAACACTCCCTGCTTTGTTCCAAGATGGCCACACTGTGCCGGGCAGGGTGTCAAGCATCAACGGTCTGTATCTCTCTACGTCTGCAGTTTTTTTTCTGTCTCTCTTTCCAGTCAGGGCTTGGTCTAATCCTTCATCCTTCCATTTGATGTTCAGGATTCCAAGATTGTCACCTGTGTCTGTTTCACTTGGTTTCTCAGACCTTTGATGTAGGGAAACGTTCTGGTGCGTTAGTCTAAGTTGCCGTCTTGGGATCCCACCTCCTTTTTACTCTCTTAACGACATCTTTTGATGAACAGAAGTTTTTAATTCTAATAAAGTCCAACTTATCACTTTTCCTTTTGATTACGTTTTTTCACTATTCTGTTTAAAGTCTTTTACTATCCAGGGACCCTATATTATGTTGTAGAAGTTTTATTTTTTGGCATTAATGTTTAGATATACAATCTACATCGTGGAATTAATTTGGGAGTATAGTGTATGATGAGATCATTTCATTTTTTTCCCATATGTTCCTCTCTGCCACTCCCAGTTTCCTACACACAACCGTTTCTTTCATTCTGCACATCTTTGCTTACACTTCCCTCTCCAACTTTGTCTGCCCTTTCCACAACCATTTGTCCAGGTTCTACCCATTCACTAGGATCTAACTTATATGCACCCCTAACTCCAGTCCCCAGTCCCCATAACTAATTTCTAGGCCTACTACATCTTCCCCACCATATATACTCCTGAAACATGTTTTCAGTATCTCTCATTTATCATTTAACACATTTGTACACTGAAGACACGTAAAAATAATATATTATCAATACAGTTAATCAAACTTACTAAGTTCCCTGATGAGAACATTTATTTCATTTTTGAATCACTGATTACTAATACGGACTTGATATTTCCTACCAGTCCAGGAGGCTGGAGATTCAAACCAGATTCAATTTATGAAGTAAAATAAGGGAACATGATATTTCTTTCATCAGAGTTGTGAAGTAAGAGTCACCTTCCCTTGCCTGTCTTATTTTAACCTCTATAACATTTCACATATGCACCAAAGACCAAAAGTTCCTCTAACACAAGATCCAGCATGGCCCAGGAAATGCCCAGAACAGGGTACAGTTTGTAGAGGTGTCCAAATACCTGCTGAATGATAACTTACTAAACTGCTAAAAAGGTATTTTAAGAAACAGAGAACTAGCTAATTGCTTAAGACAGCCAATCTGGGATATTGAGGAGGTTGAGGAAGTGCCATTCATTTATTTACATTTGTTGTTGTTTTGTGCCATAGAGTCAATTTCGACTCATAGTGACTCTATAGGACAGAGTAGAAGTGCCCCATAGAGTTTCCTAGGCTGAAATCTTTACAGGAGCAGATTGCCAGGTCTTTTCTGCTGGTGGATTCAAACCACCAACATTTTGGGTTAGCAGCCAAGTGCTTAACTATTTATTCAACAAATTCATTGAGTCCCTCCAATGTTCCAGGTGCTGGGTATACAGCAGTAAATAAAACAAAGTCCTAGCTTACATTCTAGTGTGGAGAGACAGACAATAAACTTAGCAAATAAAATAGTATTATGTAATATAATACCAGACATTGGTAAGTGCTATGAAGAAAAAAGGGTAAGGAGTTAGAGAGCAAAGGCAGAATGAGATGGTGGGCACTGTTTAGACTGGGTCATCAGAGAATTAGGTGGCATTGGCAAAATGGCTAACATGGGAGAAAACATGTTTTAGACAGTATTTTGGTCCCTATAACCTCTGCCCCCAGTGTCACTCCTGTGAATATGTTCCTATGCTATGTTATCTGGCAAAAGGCACTAATTAAGGTTATACTAATCAGTTGACTTTAAAATAGGGAGGTTATCAGGGTGGGCCCTGTGTGATCTCCTGAATCCTTAAAAGCAAAGAGCAGAAGTAGAAGAAATCCAGAAAGATTCAAAGCATGAGGACTCAACATGAGCCTTTGCTGTTTGAAGATGGAGGGGTCATGAGAAGAAACATGTGCTGCCTCTAGAAGCTTAGAGTCAAGAAAATGGTACCTCAGTCCTACAACCACAAGAAACTGAGTTCTTCCAACAACTTGAATGAACTTTGAAGTAGATTCTTTCTGAGAGCCACCAGATAAGAGTCCAGCCAGCCAACACCTTGTGAGACCCTGAACAGAGAATCCAGCTACACTGTGCTAGACTTCTGACCTACAGAACTGTGAGAAAATAAATGGGTGCTGCTTTAAGCTGCTCAGATTGTGGTAATCGTGACTACAGCAATAGAAAACTAAAGCAATAGACTCCCTGGGAAAGGGAAATCCAGCACAGGGAACAGCAAGTGTAAGGTCCTTGAGCTGGAAACCCACTTAGCATGTTCTAGGACCAGCAAGTTGGCCAGTGGGGTTGAAGTGACTGATCCAGAGGAAGCGTGGAAGGAGATGAGGTCAAAGATATGTTAGGGACCAGATCATGTGGGCCTTATAGGTCTTTAGAATTTTAAGGGAAGGTATTGGAAAGTGTTGGACAGAGGAATTATGTAATAAGGTATAAATTTTAAAAGGATAACTCTTGCTGTCATGTAGATAATTCATTACAGGAAGGCAAGTGGATATGCAGGAACAGTTGGCAATCTATTGTAGTTGGCCTAGGAGAGAAAGAATTACGGCTGGGAGTAGTTGGTGAAGGTGATGAGAAGAAGTTGAACACTGAATATATTTTGAAGATACAACCAACAGGATTTGCTGATGGATTTGATGTGGAGTGTAAGAGGAAGTGAAAAGTGGAGATATTGAGTAGGTAGTTGGACATATAAGTCTGGAGACCACAGGCAACACTGGACTAGAAATAAGCATTTGGGGACTGACAGGATATAGGTGATATTTAAAGCTGTGGGGCAGGAGGAGATTTCCTGGGGGAGTAAATGCAATTAGAACAGAGGACTGAGCTCTGAGGCGGGCAGCATTTAGAGATCTGGAAGAGGAGGAGCCAGCAAGGGAGTTATGAGGAAAGCAAAAGAGTGGTGGTGCCCTAGAAGCCCAGGAAGTAAAAAGTAAAAGGTGCAAGGCGCAGGAAGTGAACAGTTTCAAATACTGCTAGGAGATCCAGTAAGAGGAGGACTGAGAATTCACCACTGGATTTGCAGCATGGAGCTCACTGGTGACCATAACAAGACTGGTTTTGTGGAGTGGTAGGGATAAAAACCTGTTTGGGGTCATCTCAAGGGGACTTGAAAGAAGAATAAGTGGAAACAGTGGGTACAGCCATCTTTTTTTTTTTTTTTTTTTGAGCCTTTCTACTGCAAAGAAAGGCAGAGAAATGAGACTGTAGCAGGAGAGAAATGCAGAGTCAAAAGAGATAATTTTTTAAAGCTGGGAGCTAGTACCACATGTGTTTTATGTTGATGGGAAAGCTGTAGCAGATAGAGGAGATTCCTGCAGGAGTAAAATCCTAGAATAGGCTAGAGGACATGGGATCCAGGGCAGGGAGAGGAGGCAGAGCATATGAGTACAACAGGTAGCAAGTTGGAAGATGCGTTGAGAGCATATGGATGTGTCTGTGGAAATAAAGTAACCACCAGTAACACATGATCAGCTCTGGAAACTTTACAGAGAACTACACCTTCATTACCTCATTGGAATCTCAGTGAGATAAGTCTTATTTCACATACAAAGAAAATTGCACCTCAAAGGGATTAAGTATCTTGCCTCAGGTCACACATTCAGTAACTGTCAGAGTCAAATGTCAGGTCTTTGATGCCAACTTCAGAGAGAAAACCATTCAGGGAGATTTTGATGAATTGATTTTTGCAGTCCAAGAGCTCATTCTTGCATAGAACATCTGGAGATTACCTGGAGTAAGTCAGTCTGAATGGTGGATAGAACTTAAAAAAAATCAGGAAGAAACAGATCTTGTTGCTTTGTGAACAGAAGAGCTAAGAGACAAAGTATATTACCTAGGTACATAGAAAGAGTAGGTAAAACTAGGAAGTAAAATCAAGAAAGAGTCTAACAGGGATAAGATTTTATAGCATATCTTTATCTACTTGTATATGATTTGTGCCCAGAGATCTCATCCATTATAAACAAGCCTCTTTGTGCTTGTAGCCCAAATGTCATCTGGATCACATTACAATGATTCTAAGGTCCCACTCATGCTGGAACTTAACTACCATTGATATTTTACTAGGGGGGGTACACACAGATGTTTACACAGCAGTCTATCAGCTGCAGAATCCCTGGCTTCTGCCTTGTTCTTCTCAGGCTCCTGTTGCCACCGATTGATAGGCACAACCATGCTGTACCCCTCTCCACACCACTGCTGACTATGTTCATCACAGGATGTGCTATCTGGGCCAAGGGCTGACTTCCCCACCTGTCTCTGGGCAGCCCATTGCTGCAGGGTCCTATGCAGAGTCAGGGAGACATCTCAGTCCCCAACCTGGGCTGGATTTTGTTACCTAAGCCCAAGCAGCCCCCTCATGTCCAGAGCCTCAGCATTTCATGAACCATCTGTGAGCCTCCGGCTTCAGCCCTAGCCTAATCTGCCACAAAGACATATTTGACCTTAGGGAGTCAAGCCCAGTTCAAAGGGATGGACGAGGAATGGATACCATGCCATTTCCACCACTTCTCCGTCTTACCTTCTCATTACCTGCTGCCAACTCATATCTCTCCTTTCTTGCCCAGTTACAAAAAAAACCTCCCAGTTAAATCTAGGTTGTCAGCACTGGGGAAGAAGTGGAGGTGCTATATGCCCCAGCAGGGTCTGTGAACCAATCAGGCCCAAATTATTTCTTACATACTTTCTTGGCTGCAGGTGCTTTATCACTGTGGGAGAACTGAGCCTAGAAAAAGGGAAAGGATGGTGATCTGTGAACATCTCACAGTCCTCGTTAAGCTCTGTGACGGGCTTCAGGATTTCCCTGGAATTATTTACTTCGAGCTGGTGAGCCAAGAAAAACAGGGTCAAACTAGGCCTAAGCCCCTTTACAAGCCAGGAGAGCTGATATTTTCTTTTAGGCTGTAAGTTCCTAAGGGCAAGGATTGTCTTTTTGCTTAGCCTCGAAGAGTGCCACGTATAGACAAACCAACTGGTATAAAACCAAAAAACTCAAACAAGTTGCCACTGAGTTGATTTTGACACATGGAGACCCCATGTGTTTCAGTGAAGAACTGCTCCACAGGGTTTTCAATGGTTGTGATCTTTCGGATGTAGGTCACCAGGCTGTTCCTCCAAGGCTCAACCATTTGTGCCACCCAGGGACTCCCAACTAAACTATATGTAATTTGAGGGCAAAGAATGGGTCTGATACTTTTCTTGTTATTTCCATAGGGCCTGAAGGATGCTCAGTTCACATTAAAAGCTCATTATATGTCTACTGACTAGTTGTTCCATTGAGAAGCAGCTGGGGTATCAGACAAAGAGCACAGGAATAGGAAACAGAAGAGGTAGATTCTAGCTCTGGCTCTGCTGTGACCCTGAGCAAGTCTTACCACGTCTCTGAGCCCCATTCTTCACATATGTAGGATGAAAACACTCCTCACAGGGCTGTGTGGGATCAGATGGAACAATGTGTACAAAAGCTCTGAACATGTTAAACTTGAAGCACTGGACAAAAGACAGGTATTACTGCTCTGTCTCTCCCTCTTGCCACCCACAGGCCACAAAAGGCACATTTTAGAAACAGCAGCAACCTTGGATTGACAACCAAGAGAAACAGAAAGAGGAAGCCACTTCCATGCACCTCTGGAGACAGGGAGGCACTAACATGAGGAAACCTGGGAGCCCAGAAAGAAACTCTACCCCCAAATCCAGGGTTACTCAGTTCCTTCTGCAGAGGCCAAGAGTTCAGATTAAGCGGGCAGCAAGTTAGTGTTAACAACAGGCATTAAGAAGAGATTTGCAGGTTTTCACTTTTCCTGTGACCAGATATGTTAGAATAAAGCTTCATCTGGGGTCCTTCTAAAGTTAATGAGACTGAGCTGCCAGGCCATTGACTTGCTTCGCAGAATTTATTTTATGAGTGTCTCTAATCCACATGGCTCCTCTTCACTTTGGGATACAACCAAGTGAAATTCCAGAAATCCACCATTTATACTTACCATGTGCCTCCTACACAGAGTGCATTCAATAAACAGAATTATTTCCGTCTGAGAGAGAAAACACTGTTTTGGAGACTAGTTTAAATCCACATAAGCACACACACACACACACATCTTTTGTTTTGTTTTTTTGGTGGCTAAGTGCTCAAGTTACAGGTGTTAATTTCCCAATGCTACTGCACCTCCTGTTAAATTTCCTGTCATTCAGATGTTTTACAAGGGAAGGCTCTCCCAACTAAAAGTCAAAGATTTCCCAACTGGTCTAGGAGAGGAAGTAGAAGATCTTAGGCCAGGGCTGTTTTCCAAGACACTGCTCCAGACCTTGGAGGGGATGGCTGTATGCCACACTTAGGAAAAGGGGCCCTGGTACGAGGTTTCCACCCTCAGTAACAATTCTCACACCCCAAACGTGGCATAGGAGGTGTAGAGGATAGGCCTTAGGGGCCATGGAGATCTCAGAGTTAACAGCTCATGTGACCAGAGGCCAGCGACATCCCCTATACCCTGCTCCACTTGGGACATAGAGCCTCAAGAATGACTAAAGTTAAATTTTCTCCCAGCTCAGGGAAATGGAGGCTTACAGTCAAATTAGGCAGAGTTAGAATGTAAAAAAAAATTAATGCGCTCGTGAGTTTATGCATAAGGTCCATATCTATTCCAACAGTGTGCTATATTACCTAAGTGAACACAGTTGGTTTGCTAGATTAAATATTTTTGAAAGTTGATATCAGTGGAGAATTGATTTTCTAACATAATACCCAAGCTCTCAGCACTTTCTCTGCAACTGCCCTTTCCTGGACTACCAGAAAGGAACCTGCCTTGGTGTACTGCTCTCAGACTTTAGAGGGTGTTGACATTGCAGCTTTGCTTTTCTTCAGACCATCTTTTTATCATTAGGTTACTTCATCATCTACTCTGGAATTTAATCTCGTAAAGAGCTTGCCCAACCAGAACGGCAGGATAAATGGGTTGATGTGTTTAGCCAGACTCTTGGGCTACACAGAACAGAGACCCACTCAGGTTAGTTCTCATTAAGGGGATCTATCATAAGGGCATACATGGATGCAAGGGACTTCCCTGAATCCCAGAAAGAGCTGTGCCTTCAGACCTCAGTTCAGACATCCACTCAGCAGCAGAAACTCATTAGTCCTACTGTGGCGCTTCACTTCACCATTAACATTGGTTCGGTTCCTCTGTCTTTGTTTCTGCTACTCCTGTCTCCATGGACCATCTCAGCCTCTACTCTACGTGACTTTTCTTGACCTCATAATTTGAGTTGCTCATGGTTATTACTTACTCCCAGACTTTTCTACATCATGATATCTGCGTACCACTGTGCTAGTTAAGAATGTGTGTCAACTTGGTGGGGTCATGATTCTCAGTGGCTTGGCAGTTATGATGTAGTTTGGCAGTTATGTAATGACATAATCACCTCTGTAATGAGATCTGATATAATGTAATCACCTCCATGATGAGATCTGCTATGAGCAGCCTATCAGGTTTAAGGGGAGTTTCCTTGGGGTTATGACCTGCATCCAATATATATGGATGTTCTGGCAAAGCTCGCAGGCTTTTGCTCACTCTGGATCCTGCATCTGGCTCATCATCATCTGACCTCCAGTTCTTGGGGCTTAAGCTAGCAGCTTACTTGCGGATCTTGGGATTCATCAGCCTTCACAGCCTGTGAGCCAGCTGCCTGCCATTTGACTTGCCGATCTTAAGTTCATCAGCCCCTGTATCTACATGAATCAAGAGAAGCCTCTAGTCTGATGCCTTATCCATGGACTAGAGACTTTCCATCCTCTACAACTGCGTGAACCATTTCCTTGAGATAAATCTCTCTCTCTCTCTCAGTATATATATGTACACACATATATATGTACACTTCACTGGTTTTGCTTCTCTAGAGAACCTAGCCTAAGACAACCACCTTGTCTCAGTGTGTTACCCGATTTCTGCTCCTCCTATAGATTAATCAAACTTCCACACCTAATTCCAGTTAAAATTTCTGAGTCTAGAAATTAAACTAGTCTCCAAAATAGTGTTTTCTCTCTCAGAATTGAAAAATAATTATGTTTATTGAATGCACACAGTGTAGGAGGCAACATGGAAAGTATAAATAAGCTGGTGGAATTTCTAGTGTTTCTGAGGAAAACTTGATGTCTGTGTTTGGCAGAGCTTTCATGCCATGTGACATCACAGACCACCATTGTTCAGCCTACAGATTTGCTAGTCTATACATCAGACACCTCTACTATTTGGCTTGAGCTATGGAAGTGATGTCACACTACATAGAATTTAGCCATTTCTACTTAAGGCACTGCATGGGGCCACTCCCATCTTTAGAAGACAGTGCATGGGAATCCCGCAGTATGAAGCTGTTGTCATGGCAGTCTTGTCAAAGCTTAGCCTATCAGGAATAATTAGGATGTCAGAGATAAATTGTCAATTATTTAAGCATACTTGTATATATCTCCTGAGTTGTATTACATAAATAATTTTTTTTTTAAAAACCCTATTTTACAGAAGCTTATCCTCTCCATTTCAAGAAAGAAATAAACGTAGATATTTTACTCAGTTTCCATTTCAAGTCAGAATATATCACTGAGCAGCAAAGGGGACTTAGATGCCTAACAAGAGTTCAGTTTAAGCAGCCTCCTATGCAGGCTTGGAGCTCTGGTGGTGCAATGGTTAAGAGCTCAGCTGCTAACCAAAAAGGTCGGCAGTTCAAATCTACCGGTCACTCCTTGGAAACCCTATGGGGCAGTTCTATTCTGTTCAATAGGGTGGCTATGAGTTGGAATTGACTGGAGGGCAACAGGTTGTATGGAAGCTTAGCACGCTTCCCAATATCATCAAGAGAGTGGGGCAATTCTCCCTGAATGTGAAATCTCTTTCCTCCTGTTTCTAGGACAGTTGAGAAGAAAGCCTACCAAGGAGGATTGTCTTTGCAGCTCATTTAGTTCCATTATCTCCCAGGTCACCGATGAGAGCACTGACTCCGGTCTGAAGCTGTTACAAACTTTGTACAAGAAGCATCCAGCATCCCCCAGGCAAACATCCTCTTCATCTAAATCTCAGGTGGTGGCTCAGCAGAGAAGGCTGCCTTGGTCATCAAAGGCCTAGACAATGCCTTTGTGGCCTCCCATGGCCTGTAAATAGGAGCTGCTGCCTCCTACCCCTTCTCTCCAGCAAGTGCCACTTGAGTGGACCTCAAGGAGGCTTCGGCAATCAAACGGGTAGGCAGGACAAGTGCACTTGCGCTCGGTGGTGCATCTGGAAATTGGCCCTCTTTGGCTTTTAATGGGACTTTCTCCAGCAGTTTTATGATGACCAAGGACAATCAGGGCAGTTGGAAACCTGGAATATTTGTACTCTTTACTCTGTTTGGGCCTCACACACCAAAAACATAAGTCAATGCCCCAGAGAGCCCCTCTCTTCTAGAGAAAATGTTTAATAATTGAAAGGCAGTGTATTTCTGTACTCATGAATTTTAAAATACTCCCTAGTCAAAATTCTTAGCAATTAACATGATTATTTACTGCTTAGTGATCAGCCAAAGGTGTGACAATGATCTTCCTTCTCCCACCTTCCATTTTCTATCAAGAATAAATAGTAGCACTCAATTATTAAACAACATCTATGAGCTGCCAGTGTAATTTTAAATAATATACTTTGTTATGGATTGAATTATGTCCCCCCAAAATATGTGCTGTAAATCCTAATCTCTATGCCTGTGGTTATAATCCTATTTGGGAATGGGTTGTCTTTGCTATGTTAATGAGGCAGGATTAGTGTAGGGCTTATCTTGAGTCAATCTCTTTTGAGATATAAAAGAGATTAAACAAGCAGAGAGAGAGAGAGAGAGAGAGAGAGTTGGGGTAAGAGAGATGCCAAGACACATGGAGATCTCCAAGGAACCAGGAGCAGAAGCTGAAGAGACAAGGAACTTTCCCCAGAGCCGACAGAGAGAGAAGCCTTTCCTCTAGAGTAGGCACTCTGAATTCAGACTTCTAGCCTCCTAAGCTGTGAGAAAATAAATTTGTGTTTGTTAAAGTCATCCACTTGTGATATTTCTGTTATAGCAGCACTAGATAACTAAAACAGAATTAAGCATCTATTTCCTGTTCCATCAACTTTTGATAGTATTTCTTGACTACCATCTCCCACCATAAGATAAGGATATTACCATCCCTAATTTAACCCTTTACTTCTCCTTTCCTTTTCTTATCCATACTTCTGTTGTATATTTTTTTTAACATGGTTGATGATAATGACACTTAAATACCATTCCATAACTTTAATTAAGTCTTCTATGCTTTGTTTATAGGTTGTGTCTAAAAACTAAAAAGTCAATAAGCACCCTATTCATTGTAATTACTATATAAATATTGTTCACCACAGAGCAAAATGGTGTTATATAATTACTTTTCCTTCACTACAGATAAAAAGCCATAACCCATAGGACATTTGGAGAAGAATGTTGCTAGGGTCAAAGTATGAGGATTCCCTGTCCTCACACTCAACCAATGCTCCAATCATGTCACAACATAGTCAACTTTCTATATGACCCAGGACTTTCTTATACAACGGTCCCCTGCCCCAGGATTGCTAATTGCCTTTTATTTTTCTGTTGAAAAAAAAAAAAAAAAGATTAATATGCTGTTAAACTATCCTTAAATATTTTTCACCTCTCAATTACAGTGTTGCATGGAATCCCCACTTTGCCCAGAGACAATCTCCAAGACCTTTCCAGTCCTTGTCTCCATGTGCACCAATTGTTCTCCTGACCTGAGCACAGCCACCATGCTGGGTGCCTTAGTCACCTAGTGTTGCTATAACAGAAATACCACAAGTGGATGGTTTTAACAAAGAGAAATTTATTCTCTCACAGTCCAGAAGGCTGGAAGTCCAAATTCAGGGTGTCAGCCCCAGGGGAAGGCTTTCTGTCTCTGTTGGCTCTGAAGGAAAGTCCCTGCCATCAACCTTCCCCTGGAGCAGGAGCCTCTCTGCACAAGAACCCCGGGTCCAAAGGACATGCCCTGCTCCCAGCGCTGCCTTCTTGGTGGTATGAGGTCCCCATGTCTCTCTGCTTGCCTCTATATCTCGAAAGAGATTGGCTCAAGACACAATCCAACCTTGTAGGTCTCATCAACATAACTACTGCTAATCTATCTCATTAACATCATAGTGATAGGATTTACAACACATAGGAAAATCACATCAGATGACAACATGGTGGACAATCACACTATGCTGGGAGTCATGGCCTAGCCAAAGTGATACACATGCTTTTGGGGGACACAATTCAATCCATGACACTGGGACTTTCCCTCACCACATTGCTGGGTTAGAACCATCTTTCCTTCATCAAAGCTTTCTTTACCCCTGTTTTTTTGCTAGAATTAGTCCTTTATTTTGCCAAGTGAAATCCTGAATCCTTGTATGCCTAAAAATGTATCATACCCTCTCACTTGATTGGCAGTTTGGCAGGATACAGATTTCTAGGCCAAATTAATTCCAGGTCAAAATTTTTCCTTAGAACTTCATGGCATTCCTGCATTAAATTCTAGCATCCAGTGTTGTTGAGGTCAATTGAGTTTTAAGAATGAACAAATTTATCTTGGAAGATATGCAATCATAATGCATCTGTCTTAGTTATCTAGTGCTGCTATAACAGAAACACCACAAGTGGATGATTTTAACAAACAGAAATTTATTCTCTCACAGTTTAGGAGGCTAGAAGTCTGAATCAGGGTGCTGGCTCTAGAAGAAGGCTTTCTCTCTTTGTTGGCTCTGGGGGAAGGTCCTTATCTCCTTTCAACAATGTGGGCCTGGTGTTCCTTGGAGATCTCCATGTGTCTTGGCATCAATCTTCCCCTGAGTCTAGGAGGTTCTCAGCACAGGGACACTGGTTCCAAAGAACATGCTCCACTCCTGGCTCTTCTTTCTTGA
This sequence comes from Dugong dugon, assembly GCA_030035585.1. NCBI lineage: Eukaryota > Metazoa > Chordata > Mammalia > Sirenia > Dugongidae > Dugong > Dugong dugon. The sequence continues at coordinate 73,840,933 of CM057472.1, forward strand.
TGGTAGGAGGTCCCTCTCTCTCTGCTCACTTCTCTCTCCTTTTATCTCTTGTAAGATAGAAAATGTGACTCAAGCAAGTGTGATGCATCCTACTTTAATCCTCATTAACATAACCAAATCATGACTCATTAACATAACAAACAACTCACTCCAAAATGGGACCATAACCACAGGCATAGAGGCTAGGAGTTACAACACATAATTACATCAGATCACAAAATGGAGGACAACCACACAATACTGGGAATCATGGCCTAGCTAAGTTGACATAAATTTTGGGGGGACACAATTCAATCCATGACAGCTCCTTAGAAGTGAGGATGGCAAGACTTTGTCTCACTTACTTTGGACATGTTATCAGCAGTGGGCAGCTCCTGGAGAAGGACATCATGCTTGGTAAAGTAGAGGGTCAGCGAAAAAGAGGATGATCCTCAACAAGATGGATTGACACAGTGGCTGCACAACAATGGGCTCAAACATAGCAATGATTGTGAGGATGGCACAGGACCAGGTATGATTACTTTCCCCAGCAGACCTCTGCCCTGAATGGTAAGGCCGATTGTAGCCTTTGTGTATCTGTATGAAGTATATTTATTGGTAGGCTTTGCTCTAGGGTGATCAGTGAGGGAAAAGCTGCCCAAATTCCAGAAGGGAAAATGCTTTATTCTGGGGCAGCAATATCCACCTAGAAGACTTAGATGTCTACAAGTTCTTTGTTCTTTTTCTTTAAAGGAGTGCCCTCTCTTTTTTTGTTTTGTTGTTGTTGTTTGTTTATTTGTTTTTTGGTCTAGTAATAAATTCAAGCTACTAGTTGTTCTATAGATGGGGCTGACTTCTGCAGCTTTTCTACAGGCCAACCTTCAATTAATCCTTCCCTGTTCAGCTACCTTCTCACTATCACCCTCTACACCTGTCAACTCAGAGTCCAGAACCTCTTAAGAGTTTCACAGATAAGATCAACTTCCACCTGCCCTGCAGGCCCTACTTCCTCTGTGGCATTCTCTGCTCTGTTCACAAATCAACACGCTCCAATTTTTCCACTTCCAGAAGTTCTTGAAGTCATTTATTCCCCAGTGGCCTTTCCTTCCAAATCTTTACTATTATGAGCTTATTCCTTTCTGTTTCTCTCAGTCCTGACATTTTGAATGAGTTTCAGGAACTAAGGGGAGTCCATGAGTAAGTACAGTTTGCATCTTGAGCCAAAAGTTCCCGACACTTGATTTGGAATGTTTAGAGGAGTATTGTCCCTCCACCAGGGTCAGAGAGGGAACATCACTAGTGGTCACCTGTGGAAGACAGTTGTGCCCAGTGAAATGGCTATCTCATGAGGGTCATGGGTCACAGAGTCTGTATGGCAGCAGGGCAAAGTGTCCAGGATTAGAAGATCCTGAGGGACGAGTTCTTAACATGTGACTCAGTAGTCTACAGACATCTCATAAATAACTTGGAGTCACTTTGAAAGAGGGTAGAAGAGAGAGGGGTTAATCTTTAAAAATTTGCAAGCAGAAGCTCATTTCCACATACATTGGGTATAAGAAAGGAAGCGTAACCTTATTTTGTAGTCTGAGTTACACTTTATAAATCTGCTTCTATAGATGTGTTAGTAAAGCTCAAGTGAAGGTCAATCTTTAGGACATAGAAGGTTACCTCCAAGGACAAATTTTTGTTTGATATAAGACATTTTGCCTGTTATAGAATTCCTAACCCAAGGTGAGGGCAGGAAGATGTGGACAGCATCAATATTTATCAGATTTTACTACATGTTAGGAATTTTATATACCTTGTTTAATCCCTACAAAACTCCATGAATCCATTTATTCATTCATTCTTTCAATTGATTAAATTTAACAAAAAGTCCATGTATGCCAGGAAGTGTGTGAGCCACAGGAAGTACAATGTGTATGAAAACAAACACTCCTGACGTTTACGGCCTAGTGGGCAGACACACTTACTTAAATAATGATATAAAATTATAACTACCAGCACTACAAGTACTATATGATGCTCTAAGAATGTATAAATGGTTAACTTGACCTAGTACGAGGGTAGAGCCAAAGAAGGCACTTCTGAAAAAAAAGACATTTTATCTGAGATATAAAGGAATAATCAGAGTTAGACTATTGAACATGAAGGAGAGGAGTATTCTAGGCAGAAGACATAGCATATGCAAAGGTCCTGGGGCAGGAAAGAGCATGGCATATTTAAATATGTGACTAAATCACCATTTGGCAACCATTATAGTAATAATTATTTCAGGCAAGAATCATCAGTGGATTCTAATACTAGAGATGAAAGTTTGATAAGAAACAAGATAATACATAGTCTTAGATTATCTCCCTTTCGGACACTTTTTAAATTATTAAGGGGAAACTAGTAACTTTATCATGGAGAAACTTGATAGCTATCACTTTAACTGAGTGATCAAAGTAAACGTCAATAATAATGGCACAAATTGATACCATGTGCCTCCTGATAAGATGCACCAAGAAGGACACAAAATCACCTCTGTGCTATTCCTGCAAAATATTTATAACCTGTACCTAATTATGAGGAACCAACAGACAAACCCAAACTGAGAAACATCCTGCAAAATAACTGGCCAAGACTCTGCAAAAATATCAAGGTGATAAAAGACAAAGAAAGACTAAGGAACTGTTCCAGATGAAGACGTTGAAAGAGACATGGCAAGTAAGTGTAATTACGATCCTGGGTTGGATTCTAGAGTAGAAAAAAATTATTTTGCCATAAATGACTTTAATGGGACAATTAGTGATTTTTCTGAATTGTAGATTAGAAAATGATACTATATTCCTATTAATTTCTTGATTTTGATACTCTCAAGAAGTTTGTAAAAAAGTATACAGAGAGAATGATAAAATTTAGTATTTGAGGAATATGAGTAAAGGGTAGATAAGAATTCTTTGTATTATTTTTGCAGACATTCTGTAAATCCGAAATTATTTCAAGATAAAAAGTTAAAACAAAAAGATGTGAAAGAAGACTCCTATGTGTGGATCTTGGTAAACAAAGGGGACTGTGCCACCAGATGAGGATGAATTGTAGGCAAAGGCCAAACCACGCTGTCCTTGAAGATGATGTTAAGAATTTTGCCCTTTAACCTGAAAGCACTGGGAAACCACTGAAAGGTATAGACAGGTGGGTGACAGATCAGATTAGCTCCTTGAAGAGATCACTCTGGCTACAGGGTAGAGACACTGTAGGGGATCTAGAATAACTGCAAAGGAGACCAGTTGAATGGGAATGTGTCATGGTAAAGTGGACCAGAGTAGTGGTGGAGGACATGGATAGAAGTGGATAGCTTTAAGAGCTATTTGGGAGTTAAAATTTACAGTGCTTGGAATGGATTGGAAACGGGACATGAGAGGGAAGGCAGGGAATAGGAGTAATCAAGACGGACTCTCAGGTTTCTGGTTTGCCAACTGCATAGATAGTGGAGACCATCTCTCAGACAGGGAACATTGAGAGAGAAACAAGACTGGGGGAAGGTAAGTCTGATAGTGGAGTTTAAGTTCTTTTAGAGATATCTAGGTAGAGTAGGCAGCTGCACATACTGGTTTGGAGATACAAATTGTGAGTCATCTGCACAAAGGTCGGAATGGAACATGGAAATGGAAGATGGAGATGTGGTTGAGCTCACCTAGAGAGCAGGTACAGGAAGGAAAGACAGGAGGGCCTAGGATGGAGCCTTGAAGACCTTTTGCTGTCTGTCTGTCTGTGTGCTTATCCTCATTTCACAGATGAGGAACAGAAGGAATAGTGGCCTGCCCAAGCTCACACAACTAGTAAGTGCCAGAGCTGAATTGAAGCTGAAGCTGAAGTCTGTCTGACTTGAAATCTCTGTCTTCCCCAGTAAGTGCTCAAAAAAACCGCAAGATGTACACTTGTTTTTGGTCATTTTCCAATTTGGTGTGAAATCAGCCTGAAGGAATCAAAATGTTTTAAGAAAGAGGTGACATAGAACAAGAGATTCTCATGTCTTCCTTTCTCAGAAAACACAGTTAACTAGGTTTTTATCAATTAAGTGAAAAGCCAAGCTTTCTTGTACAGATTTCCACAGTTGCCTGCAGTTTGTTTCCAGAAGCATATTGGGAAGACACTCTTCTTTTTTTTTTTTATTTTGTTTTTTCCCATACAAAAATTTATGGCAAAGAGCCAGTAGACATTTACTGAATTAAATGAAAAGAGACTCCAGAATACATCAGAAACATTTTTTTAATTTTTTAATTTTTTCCCATGCAAAAATTTATACATGCATTGTTATGTGACTCTAATTGCTCTCCCCATACTGTGACAGCACACTCATCCTTTCCACCCCTGATTTCCCATGTCCATTCAGCCAGCCCCTAACCCTCTCCACCTTCCCATCTCACATCCAGACAGAAGCTGCCTGTTTAGTCTCTTGTATCTACTTGAGCTAAGAGGCACACTCCTCACAAGTATCACCTTATGTCCTGCAGTCCAGTCCAATCACTATCTGCAGAGTTGGCCTCAGAAATTGTTTTAGTTCTGGGTGGATAGAGAATCCAGGGGCCATGCTTTCCAGGGTTCTTCCAGTCTCAGTCAGACCATCAAGTCTGGCCTTCTTACTAGAATTTGAGTTCTGCACCCCACCTTTCTCTTGTTCCATCCGGGACTCTGTTGTGTTCCCTGTTTGGGGGGGTCGTTGGTGGTAGCTGGGCACCATCTAGTTCTTCTAATCTCAGGCTGATGAAGTCTCTGGTTTATGTGGCCCTTTCTGTGTCTTGGGCTAACACTTTCCTTGTGTCTTTGGTGTTCTTCATCCTCCTTTACTCCAGGTGGTTGATTGATGCAGCTTAGATGGCCGCTTGCAAGCTTTTAAGACCCCGGAAGCCACTCACCAAAGTAGGATGCAGAACATTTTCTTAATAAGCTTTGTTACGCCAGTTGACCTAGATGTTTGCTGAAAGCATGATTCCCAGGCCCCTGCCCCTGCTACTCTGTCCCTCAAAGTGTTTGATTGTACTCAGGAAACTTCTTAGCTTTGGTTTAGTCCAGTTGTGCTGACTTCCCCTGTAGTGTGTGCTGTCCTTCCCTTTGCCTAAGATAATTCTTATCTACTATCTAGTTAGTAACTAACTCTCCCTCCCTCCCCACCCTCACAACCATCAAAGAATGTTTTCTTCTGTGTTTAAACCTTTTTTTGAGTTCTTATAACAGTGGTCTTATACATTATTTGTCCTTCTGTGACTGACTAAATTCACTCAGCATAATGACCTCCAGCTTCCTCCATGTTATGTTTCACAGCTTCATCCTTGTTCTTTATCATTGAGTAGTATTCCATTGTGTGGATATACCATAATTTGTTTATCCATTTGTCTTTTGATGGGCACCTAGGTTGTTTCCATCTTTTTGCTATTGTGAACAGTGCTGCAATGAACATGGTTGTGCACATATCTATTTGTGTGATGGCTCTTAATTCTCTAAGATATATTCCAAGGAGCGGGATAGCTGGATCATATGGTACTACTATTTCTAGCTTTTTAAGGAAGCGACAAATCAATTTCCAAAGTGGCTGTACCATTTTACATTCCCACTAGCAGTACATAAGTGTTCCAGTCTCTCCACAACATCTCCAACATTTATTACTTTCTGTTTTTTGGATTAATGCCAGCCTTGTTGGGGTGAGATGATGTCTCATTGTAGTTTTGATCTGCATTTCTCTAATGGCTAATGATCGTGAGTATTTCTTCATGTGTCTGTTACCCGCCTGAATATCTTCTTTGGCAAAGTGCCTGTTCATATCCTTTGCCCATTTCTTAATTGGGTTATTTGTCTTTTTGTTGTTGTTTTTCCACTTATGCAAGTCTCTTGGTTTCTTGCAGTAGTGTCTTGTAGTTTTCTTTATATAGGTCTTTTACATATCTGGTTAGATTTATTCCTAAGTATTTTATCTTCTTGGGAGTTATTGTAAATGGTATTGATTTGGTGATTTCCTCTTCGAGATTCTCTTTGTTGGTGTAAAGGAATCCAACTGATTTTTGTATGTTTATCTTGTATCCTGAAACTTTGCTGAAATCTTCTGTTAGTTCCAGTAGTTTTCTTGTGGATTCTTTGGGGTTTTCTGTGTATAAGAACATATCATCTGCAAATAGAGATACTCTGACTTCTTCACTACCAATCTGTATGCCCTTTATATCTTTTTCTAACCTAATTGCTCTGGCTAGGACCTCCAGCACAATGTTGAATAAGAGTGGTGATAAAGGGCATCCTTGTCTGGTTCCTGTTCTCAAAGGGAATGCTTTCAAAGTCTCTCCATTTAGGATGACGTTGGCTGTTGGCTTTGTATAAATGCCCTTGATTATACTGAAGAATTTCTCTTCTATTCTTATTTTGCTGAGAGTTTTTATCATGAATGGTGTTGGACTTTGTCAAATGCCTTTTCTACATCGATTGATAAGATTATGTGGTTCTTATCTTCTGTTTTATTCATGTGATGGATTACATTGATTGTTTTTCTAATGTTGAACCATCCCTGCATACCTGATATAAATCCCACTTGATCGCGGTGAATTATTTTTTTTGATATGTTGCTGAATTCTATTGGCTAGAATTTTGTTGAGGATTTTAGTGTCTATATTCATGAGGGATATTGGTCTGTAATTTTCTTTTTTTGTGGTGTCTTTACCTGGTTTTGGTATCAGGGTTATGCTGGCTTCATAGAATGAGTTTGGGAGTATTCCATCCTTTTCTATGCTCTAAAACAACTTTAGTAGTGGTGGTGTTAACTCTTCTCTGAAAGTTTGGTAGAATTCTCCAGTGCACCCATCCGGGCCAGGGCTTATTTTGTTAGGAGTTTTTTTTGTTTGTTTGTTTCTTTTTTTTTTCAATTGTGCTTCAGGTGAAGGCTTACAGAACAAATAGTTTCTCATGAAACAGTAGTACACATATTGTTTTATGACATTGGTTAAGAACCCCACAACATGTCAACCCTCTCCCTTCTAGACCTTTTTTTTTTTTTTTGGTTAAAATATACATAGCCAAAGATACACCATTTCAAAAATTTCTACATACACAGTTCAGTGACATCGACTACACTCTTCCAATTGTGCTGCTATTCTCACTTTAGATGAAGGCTTACAGAACAAAACCGTTTCTCATTTAACAGAACACTTGTTGCCCTATAACAACGTTTAACAACCCCACGACACATCAACACAATCCTTACTCAACCTTGGGTTCCCTATCACCAGCTTTCCTGTCCCCATCTGCCTTCTGGCCCTGTTGCTAGACTGCTGTGCCTCATTAGTCCCATTTGGTTTTATGGGGCTGTCCACTCCCCGGCTGAACGGTGAACCTCAGAAATGATTTCACCACTGAGCTAAAAGGGTGTCTGGGGGCCATACTCTTGGGGTTTCTCCAGTCTCCTTTAGGCCAGTAATGGTGTTTTTTGTGTGTGTGTGTGAGTTAGAATTTTGTTCTACATCATTCTCCAGCTCTGTCAAGAACCCTCTGTTGTGATCCTGGTCAGAGCAGTCAGCGGTGGTAGCCGAGCACCATCTGGCTGTACTGGACTCAGTCTGGTGGAGGCCTTGGTAGCTGTGGTCCATTAGTCCTTTGGACTAATCTTTTCCTTGTATCCTGTTCTCTTCATTCTCCCTTGCTCCCGAAGGGATGAGACCAGTGGAGTATCCTAGATGGCCACTCACAGGCTTAAAAGACCCCAAACACTACTCACCAAGGTAGAATGTAGAACATTGTCTTTATAAACTGCGTTATCCCAATTGAGCTAGATGTTCCCCGAGACCATGGTCCCCACAGCCCTCCACCCAGCAATTCAGTCCCTCAGGGACTTTGGATGTGTCTATGGGGCTTCCATGACTTTTCCTTGTACAAGTTGTGCTAGTTTCCCCTGTATTGTGTACTGTCTCGCCCTTCACCCAAGATACCACTTATCTATTGCCTATTTAGTATTCCCCACCCCCACCCCTCCCATCCCTGCTAACCAACAAAGATTGTTACATTTTGTGTGCGGACTTTTTCATGGGTTTTTACAATAGAGGTCTCATACAATATTTGTCCTTTTGTGATTGACTTATTTCACTCAGCATAATGTCCTCCAGTTTCATCCATGTTATGAGATGCTTCACAGATTCATTGTTGTTCTTTTTCGTTGCATAGTACTCCATTGTGTGTATGTACCATAGTTCGTTTATCCATTCATCTGTTGATGGGCATCTAGGTTGTTTCCATCGTTTTGCTATTGTGAACAATGCTGCCATGAACATAGGTGCACATATGTGTATTCGAGTGACAACTCTTATCTCTAGGATATATTCCTAGGAGTGGGATTGGTGGATCGAATGGTATGTCTATTTCTAGCTTTCTGAGGAAGCGACATATCATTTTCCAAAATGGTTGTATCATTTGGCATTCCCACCAGCAGTGCATAAGTGTTCCCATCTCCCCACAGCCCTTCCAACGTTTGTTATTTCCAGTGTTTTTGATTTGTGCCAGTAATGCCAGGGTGAGGTAATATCTCATTGTGGTTTTAATATGCATTTCTCTAATGGCTAGTGATCGTGAGCATTTCCTCATGTGTCTGTTGGCTGCTTGAATGTCTTCTTTGGTGAAGTGTCTGTTCATTCCCTTTGCCCATTTTTTAACTGGATTATTTGTCTTTTTGTTGTAGAGGTGTTGGATTTTCCTGTAGATTATGGAGATTAGACCTTTGTCTGACTTGTATTGTCCAAAAATTTTTTCCCAGTCTGTAGGTTCTTTTTTTACTCTTTTGGTGAAGTCTTTTGAAGAGCATAGCTGTTTGATTTTTAGAAGAAACAGTTATCTAGCTTATCTGTTGGGTTTTGTGCATTGATGGTTATGGTTTGTATCCTGTTAATGCCATGTATTAAGGCCTGAAGTGTTGGTCCTATTTTTTCTTCTATGAACTTTATAGTTTTAGGCTTTATATTCAGGTCTTTGATCCATTTTGAAGTAGTTTTTGTATACGGTGTGACGCATGGGTCCTGTTTCATTTTTTTGCAGATGGATATCCAGTTTTGCCAGCACCATTTGTTAAAAAGACAGTCCTTTCCCCATTTGATGGACTTTGGGCCCTTGTTGAAGATCAGGTGACCGTAGGTGGATGGATTTACATCTGGGTTCTCAATTCTGTTGCATTGGTCAATGTATCTGTCGTTGTACCAGTACCAGGCTGTTTTGACTACTGTAGCTGTATAGTAGGTTCTGAAGTCAGGTAGTGTGAGTCCTCCAACTTTATTCTTCTTCTTCAGTAGTGCTTTACTTATTCGGGGCTTCTTCCCTTTCCATATAAAGTGAATGATTAGTTTTTCCATCTCTTTGAAGAATGTTGTTGGATTTGGATCAGGATTGCATTGTATTTGTAAATTGCTTTAGGTAGAATTGTCATTTTCACAATGTTGAGTCTGCCTATCCATGAGCATGGTATGTTTTTCCATTTATGTAGATCCCTTTGGGTTTCATGTGGTAGTGTTTTGTAGTTTTCTTTGTATAGGTCTTTTACATCCCTGGTCAGATTTATTCCTAAGTATTTTATCTTTTTAGGGGCTATTGAAAATGGTATTGTTTTCCTGATTTCCTTTTCATCGTTCTCCTTATTGGTATATAGGAATCCAACTGATTTTTGAATGTTTCTCTTGTATCCTGCTACTCTGCTGAATCTTTCTATTAGTTCCAGTAGATTTCTCATGGAGTCTTTAGGGTTTTCTGTGTATAGTATCATATCATCTGCAAACAGGGACAGTTTAACTTCTTCATTACTATTTTGGATGCCCTTGATTTCTTTTTCTTGCCTTATTGCTTTAGCTAGAACTTCCAGCACAATGTTAAATAGGAGTGGTGATAAAGGGCATCCTTGTCTTGTTCCTGTTTCCAAGGGGAATATTTTCAGCCTCTCTCCATTAAGAATGATGTTGGCTGTTGGTTTTGCATAGATGCCCTTTATTATGTTGAGAAATTTCCCTTCTATACCTATTTGATTGAGAGTTTTGATCAGGAATGGGTGTTGGACTTTGTCAAATGCATTTTCTGCAACAGTTGAGATGATCATGTGATTCTTTTCTTTCCTTTTATTTATGTGGTGGATTACGTTGATTGATATTCTAATGTTGAACCATCCTTGCATACCTGGGATGAATCCTACTTGGTCGTGGTTTATTATTTTCTTGATATGATGCTGAATTCTATTCGCTAGAATTTTGTTGAGAATTTTTGCATCTATATTCATGAGAGATATTGGTCTGTAATTTTTATTGTGACGTCTTTGCCTGGTTTCCGTATCAGCATTATGCTGGCTTCATAGAATGAATTTGGAAGTGTTGCTTCCTCTTCTATGCTCTGAAATAGCTTGAGTAGAACTGGACACATCCAAACTCCCTGAAGGACCGAATTACTGGGCTGAGGGCTATGGGGACCATGGTATCAGGGAACATCTAGCTCAACTGGCATAACATAGTTTATGAAGAAAATGCTCTACATTCTACTTTGGTGAGTAGTGTCTAGGATCTTAAAAGCTTTTGAGCAGCCATCTAAGGTACTCGACCGGTCTCACCCCATCAGGAGCAAGGGAGAATGAAGAAAACTAAAGACACAAGGGAAAGATTAGTCTGAATGACTAATGGACCACAAACACTACAGCCTCTACCAGACTGAGTCCAGGACGACTAGATGGTGCCCAGTTACCACTACCGACTCCTCTGACAGGGATCACAATAGAGGGTCCTGGTCAGAGCTGGAGAAAAATGTAGAACAAAATTCTACAAGCTCTTCTGTAAATGTTTTGTAGAATTCTCCAGTGAAGCCATCTGGGCCAGGGCTTTTTTTGGTTGGGAGTTTTTTTTATTACCTTTTCAATCTCTTCTCCTGTTATGGGTCTGTTCAGATTTTCAACATCACTTTGTTGTAGTTTGGGTAGGTAGTGTGTTTCTAGAAATTTATCCATTCCCTCTAGGTTTTCAAATTTTTTGGAGTATGGTTTTTCATAATACTCTTTTATAATCCTTTTTATTTCGGTTGGGTCTGTTGTAATATCCTTCGTTTCATTCCTTATTTGGGTTATTTGCGTCCTCTCCTGTTTTTCTTTTGTCAGTCTGGCCAGTGGTTTGTCAATTTTGTTGGTTCTTTCAAAGAACCAACTTTTGGTTTTGTTGATTCTTTCTATTGTTTTTCTGTTCTCTATTTCATTTATTTCTGCTCAGATCTTTACTATTTCCTTTCTTCCGGTGGCTGTGGGATTTTTTTGCTGTTCTCTTTCTATTTGTTTGAGTCCTGGAGTTAATGTTTTGATTTTGTCCCTTTCTTCTTTTTTGATATGTGCATTTATTGCTATAAATTGACCTTTGAGCACTGCCTTTGCTGTGTCCCAAAGGTTTTGGTATGATGTGTTTTCATTCTCATTTGATTCTAGGAATTTTTTGATTCTATCTCTGATTTCTTCTATTACCCAGTGATGTGTAAGCAGGGTATTCTTCAGTTTCCACGTAACTGATTTTTTGTCCTTGCTCTTTCTGTTGTTAATTTCTACCTTGATGGCATTGTGGTCAGAGAAGATACTTTGAATTATCTCAGTGTTTTGGATCTTGTTGAGGATTGCTCTGTGGCCTAGGATGTGGTCTATTCTGGAGAACGTTCCATGTGCATTGGAAAAGAATGTGTACTTTGCAGCGGTTGGATGGAGTTTTCTATATACGTCTATGAGGTCAAGTTGGCTGATTGTGCCCTTTAGGTCTTCTGTATCATTGCTGAGTTTCTTCTTAGTTGTTCTGTCCTTTACTGAGAGTAGTGTGTTGAAGTCTCCTACTATTATTGTGGAACTGTCAATTTCTCTTTTCAGTGTTGTTACAGTTTGTTTTATGTATTTTAGAGCCTTGTCATTGGGTGCATAGATGTTTATTATGGCTATGTCTTCATGATGGATCATCCCCTTAATCATTATATAGTGTCCTTCTTTGTCTTTTATGGTGGATTTTGTTTTAAAGTCTATTTTATCTGAGATTAGTATTGCCACTCCTGCTCTTTTTTGGTAGTTGTTATCTTGATATTTTTTTTTCCAACTTTTGTCTTTTAATAAATTCATATCTTTGTTTCTAACGTGTGTCTCTTGTAGACAGCATATTGATGGATCCTGTTTTCTCATCCATTCTGTCACTCTCTGTCTCTTTATGGGTGCATTGAGTCCATTTACATTCAGTGTAATTATTGATAGATGTGGGTTTGTTGCTGTCATTTTGTAGTGCTTTTTTTTGTGTGTGGTGCTGACATTTTCTTTGTTCTTCTTACTGTCCTGTGCTGAGTTACTTTTGTTTGTGGATTTTTTTTTTCATTTCTTTTGTTTTTGCAGGTTTTGTTTTTGCTGTGACTTTATGTTTTTCCTCTTTATTTTTATGAGTATGTTTGTTAGCTTTCTTTGTTGTTACCATGAATTTTACCCGTATGTTTCTAAGTTTGAAGCAGTCTACCATTACTTGGTATCGCCTTGCCTTCCTCTCCATTAGAAGGTTCTATACCTATGCCGTTTATTCCCTCTTTTACTGTTTTGATGTAGTTGTCATTTACTGATTAACTGCTCTGATTCCCTGTTGTATTTCTTTTGGTTTTGGATAGTCCTTGAGAGTTCATTTCCTAGATTGGTATCTGAATGGTACGATCCTGCATCCTATATTCTGCCTGTGAGCTGAAGTTGTTTGTCCTCAGATCGAAGAACTCCCTTTAATAATTCTTGTAAGTTTGGCTTGGCTTTTACATATTCCCTTAGTTTCTGTTTATCTGGAAATAACCTAAATTCACCATCATATTTGAACGAGATTTTTGCAGGATATATTATTCTTGGCTGACAATTGTTTTCTTTCAAGATTTTATATATGTCATCCCATTGCCTTCTTGCCTGCATGGTTTCTGCCGAATAACCTGAGCTTACTCTTATTGTTTCTCCTCTATATGTGACTTCTTGTTTTTCACAAGCTGCTCTCAGGATTCTTTGTTTGTCTTTGGTTTTGGTGAGTGAGATTATCATATGCCTTGGTGATTTTCTTTTGACGTCTATCCTATATGGGGCTCATTGAGCTTCTTGGATGGCCAGCTTTTCATCTTTCATGAATTGGGGAAGTTTTCTGTCAGCAATTCTTCAATGATCCTCTCTGTGTTTTCTGTTTTCTCTCCCTGTTCTGGAACTCTGATCACTCGCCTATTTTTGCTTTTGATTGTATCCCACATAACTCTCACGGTCTCTTCATTTTTCTTTGTTCTTTTTTCTGAGTTTTCCTGAAACAGAGTTGTATCCAAGTGTTTGTTTTCAATTCCTCTGATCTTGTCTTCCACCGTTTCAAATCTGCTTCCCAGCCCTTCTATGACACTGTCCATTTCTGAAATCTTGTTGTTTATCTTTTGGATTTCTAATTGTTGTCTTTGTATAATTTCTAGTTGTGAATTAATTTTGGCATTTTGTTCCTGCATTATTTTCCTGAATTATTCCAATTTTTTGTCTGTATTTTCCATGAATTTGTCTATGTTTTCCTCATTTTTGTCTGCTTTTTGCTTCAGCTGTTGGAGAATTCTGAGTATTAGAGATTTGAATTCCCTATCTGGTAGTTCTAGTGCCTTTTCTTCCACTGGAAAGTCATCTTGTGTTTAATTTTGGATGCCTACTGGAACCATCCTGTCCTGTTTTTGTAATTGTTTTGATATTGTCTGCTGTGTGGGGCATTCAGTAGTTATTTTTCCCATTTACTGATTGCAGATTTGTTTGTTTCGTCCCTTTTTTTTTTTTAATTTGGATATGTCTGAGCAGGCAGGCTGTGTGTTCTTTGTTGTTTGCTCGTCTGTGGGCACAATTGCCTCCTTCAATTGGCAGGGTCAGTCACTCAGATATGGTATGGCAGGGCAGGTCTAGCTGAAGAGGAATTACTGGGACAGGTTGTTTGTGGCACTTACTACAGCCACCAGGGTGTGCCGGTAATCAGTACAGGGCAGGTTCCAGTAGGCCATGCCTGTGCTGCTTGGTGGTGTGATGTTAAGTGCAGGTGCATGTAGGCAGGATGTTGCAGGAAGATTGTTATGTGTGGAGCCAAGATGGATATGGTAGAGAGGAGAGAGGAACATTAGACAAAAACATACAAACAAAAAAGAATGCTAGGGGATCTTGCCATTGGAGTGGAGAGATGAGAGACTATGAAATGGAGAACAACAAAAAGGGGAAGAGGGAGAAAAAAAAGAATGAATAAATAAAAATCAGAAAGGGAAAAGAACAGCAAAATTCCCAGGGATCCCACTGGTGCAGCTATGAGGTCTGGGGAGGTTGTTCTCAGGTGTTGCAGTACAGCCTGGCTAGAAGTCATAGAGGTATACAACTCCAGGTATTCAGGGAACAGAAAGAGAAGGAAGATATAGAGAGATGAGAAACTGAGTAATGAAGAAAGACAAAAAGGGAAAAAGAGGGAAAAGAAAACAAAACAAATTTAAAAAAAAAAAAAAAAGAACAAGAAAAGTCCCCAAAAAAACAGAAGAAAAAATAAACAACAAAAAAAGAAATGCCCTCAGGGATCCCTCTGCACTTCTGTGTAAGCCGAGGGGGTAAGTTCCAAGCCAGGCAGCACCACCTGGTCAGTACGGGCTCCCAACTCAAGAAAACAAAAAGAAAACTAACAAACAATTCAAAACAAACAAACAAACAAAAGCCCCGGGATCCCACCAGTGCAGCAGCCCAGACCGGGAAGCACCTCCACACTTGAACGGAGCTCCACAGCCCCTCAGGAAGAAGGAAAGATGGCGCACAGAGCCAGGTATTTGAGTGAAAGGAGGGCAGGTGGTGAGAGGTAAGGAATAAATCAAAAGAAGAGGAAAAAAAGCAACACCAGCAGCCAAGGAATGGCACTCAGAGAGCCAGCTAGTGCGGGCTGGTGGAATCCAAGCAGCCAGTGCTTCCCAGATAAGAGACTGTGTCCACAGGAAGCAGAGGAGGCCAAGTGTGGGTGAAGAAGGGTAGGGGGTGGGAAAGCCTATATCACAAATTACTGGAGCTCCACAGCCCCTCAGGAAGAAGCAAAGATGGCACACGGAGCCAGTTATTTGAGCAAAAGGAGGAGGAGGTGGTGAGAGGTAAGGAAGATAACAAAACAAGCAGAAAAAAAGCAACACCAGCAGCTAACAAATGGCACTCAAAGATCCAGCCTGTTCGGGTGGGTGGAATCCAAGCAGCTGGTGCTTTCCAGACGAGAAATTGTGGCCGTGGGAAGCAGAGGAGGTCAAGTGGGGGTGAAGAAGGGTGGGGGCTGGGAAAGTGTATATTGCAAATTACCAGTTGTTTTCTCTCCCCCTGGAAGCTCTGTGAAGCTGCTTTCTCGTACCCCCTGTTTGCTGGTCTCCGATAGGAGTCCAAGATGGTGGATCTGCACTGCGTTAGCTGATACGGGACCTCTGCATGAATCTCTCCTTGCTCTCCGTTCTCTGTCAGTTTTCTCACTCCATTTGGTGCTTGGCTGAGTTCTTTATCCCTTCATTTGATGTTTTAAGGTTTCAGGATTGTTGTTTTCTCTGTTCAGCTTAGTTTTTCAGGTCTTCGCTGTGGAGGGACGGCGTGGTGCTTCTGCCTAGAGCACCATTTTGCCAGAGATCCTGTTAGGAGTTTTTTAATTACCTTTTCAATCTCTTCTTTTGTTACAGTTTATTTAGTTGTTCTACCCCTGTTTGTGTTAGTTTAGGCAGTGAGTTTCTAGAAATTTGTCCACTTCCTCTAGGTTTTCAAATCTGTCAGAGTACAATTTTTCATAATATTGTTATGATTCTTTTAATTTCAGTTGAGCTGTTGTGATATCACCCATCTCATTTCTTATACGAGTCATCTGCTTCCTCTCCTATTTTTCTTTTGTCAGTTTGGTCGAAGGTTTATCAATTTTGTTGATCTTTTCAAAGAACCAGGTTTTGGTCTTGTTAACTCTTTCAATTGTTTTTCTATTCTCTATTTCATTTAATTCTGCTCTACTTCTTATCATTTCCTTTCTTCTGGTGCCTGAGGGCTTCTTTTGATGCTCTCTTTCTACTTGTTCCAGTTGTAGGGTTAATGTTTTGAATATGGCTCTTTCTTCTTTTTGGATGTGTGCATTTATTGCTATAAATTGTCCTCTGAGAACTGCTTTTACTGTGTCCCAAAGGTTCTGGTGGGATGTGTTTTCATTCTCATTTGATTCTATGAATTTCCTTATTCCATCCTTAATTTCTTCTAAAACCCAGTAGTTTTTGAGCAACTTTTCAGTTTCCATGTGTTTGATTTTATTTCCTTGCTTTTTCTGTTGCTGATTTCTACTTTTATGGCTTTATGGTCAGAAAAGATGCTTTGTAATGTTTTGATGCTTTGGATTTTGTTAAGGCTTGCTTTCTGGCCTAATATGTGGTCTATTCTGGAGGATGTTCCATGTGCATTGGAAAAGAAAGTATACTTGGCCGCTGTTGAGTGGAGTGTTCGGTATATGTCTATGAGATCAAGTTGGTTGATTGTAGCATTTAGCTCTTCTGTGTCTTTGTTGAGCTTCTTTCTGGATGTTCTGTCCTTCACCAAAAGTGGGATGTTGAAGTCTCCTACTACTATCGTGGAGCTTTCTATCTCTGTTTTCAGTGCTCTTAGAGTTTGTTTTATGTATTTTGGAGCCCTGTCATTGTGTGCATAAATATTTATTATAGTTATGTCCTCCTGGTGTATTGACCCATTAATCATTATATAGTGTCCTTCCTTACCCTTTGTGGTGGATTTTACTTTAAAATCTATTTTGTCAGAGATTAATATTGCCACTCCTGTCCTTTTTTTCAGTGTTGTTTGCTTGATTTTTTTTTCCCATCCTTTGAGTTTTAGTTTGTTTGTGTCTTTAAGTCTAAGGTGTGTCTCTTGTAGGCAGCATATAGATGGATAGTGTTTTTTTAATCCAGCCTGCCACTCTCTGTCTCTTTATTGCTGCATTTAGTCCATTAACATTCAGCGTAATTATTGATAGGTATGAGTTCAGTGCTGTCATTTTGATGTCTTTTTTTTGTGTGTTGTTCACAGTTTCTTTGTTCCACTTAAATTTCTGTGCTGAGTCCTTTATCTTTATGTATTTTCTTTTCATCTTTTTCATTGTTGTTGATTTTGTGTTTGCTGAGTCTTTATATTTGTCTAGTTTTTTATTTTGACTTGTAGGATTGTTAGTTTCCTTTGTGGTTACCTTAATATTTACCTCTATTTTTCTAAGTTTAAACTAGTCTTTTATTTCTTTATATCGCCCAGACTTCCTCTCCATATGAAAAAAATCTGTTTACATTTTTTATATCCGTCTTTTTTGTTTTAATGTTGTCATCTTTTACATACTGACATCTGTTTCCCTATTTTCAGTGTTTTGGGTTTGATTTACTTTTTGACTTCCCTATTTGGGTTGATATCTTGTTGCTCTGTTTGCATTCTAGTCTTGGGTTTTTATCTGACTTCACTGATTTTCTAACCGGAGTACTCCCTTTAGTATTTCTTGTAATTTTTGTTTGTCTTTTGCAAATTCCCTAAACTTCTGTTTATCTGGAAATGCCCTAATTTTGCCATCATATTTGAAAAACAGTTTTGCTGGATATATAATTCTCGGCTGGCAGTTTTTTCCTTCAAGGCTTTATATATGTCATCCCATTGCCTTCTTGCCTGCATGGATTCTGCTGAGTAGTCCGAGCTTATTCTTATTGACTCTCCTGTGTAGATGACTTTTTGTTTATCCCTAGCCACTCTTAAAATTCTCTCTTTATCTATGGTTTTGATGAGTTTGATTATAATAGTTCTTGGTGACTTTCCTTTGGGATCTACCTCATGTGGGGTTTGATAAGCATCTTAGACAGATATCTTGTCATCTTTCACAATATCAGGGAAGTTTTCTGCCAACAATTCTTTCTGTATTTTCTGTTATCCTCCCCTGTTCTGGTACTCCAATCACTCGTAGGTTATTCCTCTTGATAGAGTCCCACATGATTCTTAGGGTTTCTTCATTTTTTTAATCCTTTTATCTGATTTTTCCTCAAATAAGTTGGTGTCAAGTGCTTTATCTTCAATCTCACTAATTCTGACTTCCATTGCCTCAACTCTGCTCCTATGACTTTCTATTGAGTTGTCTAATTCTGAAATTTTATTGTTACTCTTCTGGATTTCTGATTGCTGTCTCTCTATGGATTCTTGCAGCCTGTTATATTTGTCATTATGCTCTTCTCTAATCTTTTTAATTTCCTCTATTGCATGTGCTGCGTTTTGCTTAATTTCCTTCCTAATTTCTTGAAGAGTTCTGTATATTACTCTTTTGTATTCTGCCTTCAGTAATTCCAAGAAATTTTCCTCCTCTGGAAAATTTCTAGATTCTTTATTTTGGGAGCTTGTGGAAGCCATCATGGATTGCCTCTTTATGTGACTTGATATTCACTGTTGTCTTCAAGTCATCAATAAGTTATTATATTTATTTATTTTATGTTTGCTTTACTGTGTTCCTAGCTTCTTTTTTTGTTTTGATTTGCCCAAATCGGCTGCTCCTATGAGCTAGTTTGATTATTGGCACCTTTGAAGCTCTAATGTCCTGTCACCAGGTGGTTAGATTTGTTACTAGGTATGTGAGCTCAGGAGTCTGCCCACTCCTCCTATATGGATTCAGTTCAGGTGCCCACATAGATAGCCACCAAGTGTGTGGTGTAGGCTCTTACTTAGAGACCTAGACAGGCATGGGTGATTTGTGTAGGCACAGGCATCTGGCTGCAGCAGGGGGACACACTGAGCAAGGCAGGGGGCTGACGGCCACCCCCAAGTGTCCAGGAGGAAGGCGTATCCCTGTTCCCTAGAGCACGTAGGTGGGTGGGTTTTGCAGCCAGCCTCTGAGCACCTAATGATGTTGGCTGTAAGGAGTGGGGGGCACCTCTTATTCATGGGCCCCATCACAGGTGGCTAGGTGGTGTGGGTGGAGCCACCAGTCCTCAGGCCCCTGATGTGGGTAAGTGAAGACCCTGCTTAATGGGCAGAGCAGTGTCAAATGTCAAGAACCTGCCACTTCACAGCTGAAACAGTTGAAGTTAGAGTTCCGGTATATACCCTGTTGTACTGCGGCAATGAGGGCCTACACTGTTGAGATGGGCCCACACAAGTCTATGCAGGGGGAAAGGCACTCAAAGTCCATGGATCCCTTATGCCTGTGCCTAAGCAAAGGAGCTGTGCGTACCCTGGGTTCCTGGCTTAGGGGAGCCAGCAGTTTATTTTTTCCCGTTTGTTCATTTGTTCACTCTCCATGGCAGGGAGAATGGCTCTGGGCATGAGATGGATCCCACTTCCAGCCCAGGGGACTCGGCAATTGCTGAAGCTGGTCTAGAACCCAGTGCAGAGCAGGGAGGTAAAAAGGAAGAGAGATTTTTCCCTAAGGGGGGTGTTTTTGATCCACGTGGTAAGCCGTACGCAAGTACTTATCTTTCATTGAGGGCATTCTTCTCACTGGTTCTGTGTGGCCGAGTAGACTCTCAGTGGCTGGGTCTCTCCAGTGTGGAATACGCCTCCTGAACACCGATGCTTGCCTGCTTCACTGATCACCCGCTAGCTACTCAGGCCTGAAGGGCTCAGGCTCTCGCAGGGTTAGGTCTGGCAACTCCTCGCTGCTTCTGAACCGTCTCTCCTCCCTGCCACTCAGTCCGGTTCCTCAACTCTGCCATTGATGTTCAGGGCTCCCAGATTGCCATATATAATCTAATCACTTATTTTGTTGGGTCTTTGTTGTAGGAGGGTCCACCAGAAGCGTCTGACTATTCTGCCATCTTGGCTCCACCTCCGACACTCTTTTTTTTAATGTAAACAAACCCTAGGTGCTGGTGTGGAGCGTCAGATCTTCTAACCTCCATCATTTCTGATGAAAAGTCAGTGATTATTCAAGTCATTTTTCTTCTGATGTAATATGTCACTGTTTTCTGGATGCTTTCAATATTTTATCTTTCTCTTTACTTTTCAACAGTTTGCCTTTTGATTTGCTTAGTCATAGTTTTATTGTATTTATTCCTTTGTAGTTTTGCTGAGATTCTTGAATCTCTAAAATTATGTCTTAGAATAAGTTTGGGAAGTTTTTAGCCATTCTATATTTTTTTTTTTCTGACTCAGTCTCTCACTCTTTTCTTTTTCTAGAATTCCAATTATATGTACACTGCATTTGTCCCTTAAGTGTCTGAGACTACATTTATTTTTTCAATCTCTTTTCTCTCTCTTCTCATATTGGATAATTTCCATTGATATGTCCTCACATTCACTGAATATTTTCTCTGTCATTTCCTTTCTCCAGGTAAGCTTATCCAGTGAATATTTAACTTCAGATATTGTATTTTTAATTCTTGAATTTCCATTGGTATTTTTTTAAGTAGTATTTCTCTGCTGAGATTTTTCTCTCTTCTAATTTTTTTCAAAAACATTTTCCTTCACTAAGCATAGTCATAATGTTGTTGTTATTGTTGTTGTGTACTGTCGAGTCAATTCTGACTCATAGAGACCCTATAGGACAGAGTAGAACTGCCCCATAGGGTTTCCTATGCTGTAATCTTTATGGGAGCAGATCACCAGGTCTTTTCTCCTGTGGAGTGGCTGGTGAGTTAGAGCTGCAGACCTTTTGGTTAGCAACTTAGCGCTTAGCCATCGCACCACCAGGGCTCCTTATAGTCATAATAAAAACTAAACCCAAGGCCATTGAGTTCAGTTCCAACTCATAGCGTCCCCATAGGACAGAGTTGAACTGCCCCATAGGGTTTCCAAGACTGTAAATCTTTTCAGAAGTAGACTGTCATATCTTTCTCCTGTAGACCAGCTGGTGGATTTAAACTGCCCACCTACTGGTTAGCAGTGGAGCACTTAACCACTACACCACCAGGAATCCCTATAGTCATAATAGCCACTTTAAAGTCCTGTGTGCATATTCCCAGGTTATCTCAGAGATGGTCTCAGTTTATTGTCTTTTTTCTTAAGAGTGCAGCACTTTCTCTTGGTTCTTCAAACATCAAGTAATTTTGGATTGTTTAATGGATGTTTTAAATGCTATGCTGTAGAGATACAGGATTCTTTTATATTCCTCCTAGGAATGCTTATGTTTTTGTTTAAGCAGGCAGTAAATTTGATTGGACTCAGACTGTTAACTCTGTCTCTTGGGCAACCACTCAAATATCACTTCTGTTCTTTTGGCTTTCGCTGAGGTGCTTGGAGTCTGCCCCGTGTATGCACTGTTTAAGGGTCAGCCAGAGACTTGAGCAGAGTTTATAGATAGAATTTGAGTTTCCCCCTTTTTAGTTCTCCTTTCTAGGATTCCGCCCTTACTTTCTAGTCACTGTAGTATCCCTGATCTCTGTCCTCTAGTTCTTCAGTTCAGAAAGACTACAGGTTTTCTATTGGAATTTTAGTTACTTCATACAGTACTAACTTTGGTCTTCCTTCAAGCTAAAAGCCATAAAAATGGGAATTCCCACCCCTTATTGATCCTTTCTTGGAGGTTTCAACTCCCCTCCAGATTTTGCCTGCTTTTGTTCACTCTCCAGTGCCTTCGAATCCTAGTTGCCTCCCCCTTTTCGCCCCCCCCACCAAAGTTTATAGTTGTTATCTGTGGGAGGGAGGTCCAGTAGGAGCTTGCTCAGCCATATCCCTGACTACTGTTTCCTGATCTGCTTCTCTGGGCAGTGCCACTTACGACTTGGAAAATACATCTGAGAGAAGCAACTCAGACAATCAGGCTCACATCTATGCACTTCCTTTCTCAGCAGCATCTTCAAGTCCTGGCTTATTTAGTAGCCCTGAACTCCAGTTGTCTCCTGAGCTCCATAACACCACTGAAATCTCTGCTCAGCTTCTTTCCTTCATCTGGGTGACTTTTCCTTTACTTTCAGTCCCTCTTCCCATGTCAGTGATGACTTGGCAAATGTCCCAATAGGAAAATGTCTAGAGTGTCATCTCAATGAGTTTCTCTTCTCCCTAGCATTTTGGCCCTCCTATTTTGACTTCAGAAACCCTAGTGGCATAGTGGGGGAAACCCTGGTGATGTAGTAGTTAAGAGCTACGACTGCTAACCAAAAGGTCAGTGGTTCGAATCCACCAGGCACTCCTTGGAAACTCTGTGGGGCAGTTCTACTCTGTCCTGTTGGGTTGCTATGAGTCAGAATCAATTCGATGGCAAAGGTTTGGTTTTTTTTTGTTTGTTTCGACTACATTAATAATTATCCAAAGTCTTCAAACAGGTAGTTTTGTTTTGTTTTAATCCATATTTTCTAGTTATTTACAGCAGTCTGCCATTACTGGAAGTGGAACATTATTATTCAAGTTTTTAAAACTAACCTACATGATTCACTTAAACACATAGCAACGAGAAGCCAATTTTAATAACATATTTATATAAGATAAAAACAAATTACAAAATCTGAATTTTAAAGGCTTAATTCAAGTTAGTGAGCTCCATGTATCATGGTGGATAAGAGCATGAGCTTTGGAGCCAGCCAGACCTGAACTCAAATCCTGCTCTGCTACTTCTTAGCTAAAGAACTTTGGCCAAATTACTTAACTTTGGTTTTCTCACCTGTAGAAAGTAAATAATAGCACCTACTTTCATGGGTTACTATGAAGGAAGTAAATGAAATACAATTTTTGAAGCCCTCAGTATAAATACCCCTCATACAGTAAGAATTCAATAAATTCTCTTTTTTTCAAAAACACAAAAGCTATAAGAAAATGCTTCCCTTTTACCTTTTTTTCCTTTACATCATGGAGATATTGCAGTGACTCATACATGGCCGAGACTAAAAATTATTTATGGATAGGACAGAGGAGGATGTGAAGGCCATAATGAATTATATATGTATTAGTTTTCTATATGCATTATGTTATACCAAGTTACCACAAATTTAGCAGCTCAAAACAACACAAATTGATTACGTTGCAGTTCTGTAAGTCAGAAGTCCAAAATGGGTCAGCAGGGCTGTATTCCTCCTAGAGAATCTAAGGGAGAATCCATTTCCTTGCCTTTCCCAGCCTTTGGAGGCTGCCTGTCTTCCTTGGCTCGTGTCCATGCATCGATTCAACCTCTACTTCTATTATTACTTCTCCTTCTGCGACTCTGACCTTGCTGCCTCCCACTTATAAGGTCCCTTGTGATTACCTTGGGCCCACTGGGATAATCCAGGATAATCTTCCTATCTCAAGATCCTTAAATTACTGACATCTGCAATGTTACCATGTAAGGTAACATATTTACAGGTTTCAGGGATTAGAATATGGATATCTTTAGGGAGTCATTATTCTACCTACCAAATATACTCCCAAGTTGAATTTAGTGCAGTCCTCCTTAGAACTGAGCTGAAAGTATCCAAACACATTGGCTTTTAAATAAACTTGAGCATGTTTCTATTTAGATTTTATCTTGAACATTGTTAATATGGTTTAAATTCCTAAAAAAAGGATCTTTTAAACTACACTTCAGCAGGCAATCATGTCTGAGAACCATCATTTCAGGTAACATTCTTACCAGTTGCCCAGGCTTCATTCTTGGCTGGATGTTTTTCAAAAGAAATTCTATTGTCCTGAAAGCATTGGAAAGATGATGAAATAAGAACTATTTGGCCATTATATCTCCATTTTTTTCTAAAAGTATGGAATAGCCAATTTTTTTTCAAGGTTTTCTTTTTTAGACAGACATCCTGGGGGTAGGAAATCAACTACTCTAATAAATATGTCGCTATCTGTCCCTCCTTGTTCTATCCCCTCTTTCTATGCTATCTTCTTCCCTTTAAACATGTACCCCGCCCCCCAACCGGGGCTCCCTTTAACCCTTTGCCACTTGAGACAATGGCTACCTGCCTTCACTATTATCATCTAAGAACTGTAGCTTCTTCCTTTATAAGGTAAATATATTAGGCAGGGTAAACTAACCATTGTAACAAACAATCCTGACACTGGAGTGGAATAACACCCTGGTGGCATAGTGGTTAAGAGTTCAGCTGCTAACCAAAAGGTCAGCAGTTCAAATCCACCAGCCACTCCTTGGAAACCCTATGGGACACTTCTACTGTGTCCTATAGGGTCGTTATGAGTCGGAACCAACTCAACAGCACCTAACAACAACAACACAATCAATGCTATTTCTCCCTCATATCACAACCCCACAAAGGTTAGAAGGGTGTATGGGGGACCCCTTTGCTTCACATAGTCATCCAGGGACCCAGGCTTCTTGTGTCTTGAGATTCCATACTCCTCTCTGTGGTGTTCTCTCTATTCAGCCAGTAGATGGCAAAAGAGAAAGAAGCCTGACACAAGGGAAGCTTTCATGGACCAGGACTGGAAGTTGCATATGTCACTTCTGCCCAGATCCCGTTAGCCAGACTGTTGTTGTTGTTGTTAGCTACCATCAAAGTAACCCCCGACTCATGGCAACCCCATGTACAACAGAAAAAAAAAAAAAATGCTGTCCAGTCCTTTGTCATCCCCGTAATAGATTGCAGATCAGACCATTGTTACCCATAGAGTTTTCGTTGGCTGATTTTTGGAAGTAAGTCACCAGACTTTTCTTCCTAGTCCTTCTTAGTCTGAAAGCTCTTCTGAAACCTGTTCAGCATCACAGCAACATGCAAGTCTCCACTGACAGATGAGTGGTGGCTGCACATGAGATGCATTGGCCAGGAATTAAACCCATGTCTCCTACACGGAAGGTGAGAATTCTACCACTTGGTCCTACCTAATTAATTACAAAGGAGTCTGTGAGCCTAGAAAGAAAAGAAAAAATAATTTGGTGAACAGCTAGCCAGTTTACACCACAATAAATATTCTATATTATTTTACATAATATACAAGAGAGTATATTATATGATGATATTGATGATATAAAAATTGTATATAGTTCATTTGACTAACTGGATTTTGAGATCTTTTAGGACAGAGATTTTGTATCCCATTGTCTAAAACAATGTCTAACACTAATCGTAGTTGCCCAATAAATGTTGGATGATTGAATTATAGTGTATTGAAACTACAAGGATCCTTGAAGATCATTTAATCTAAGTCCTTCTTTTCAATGTGAAGAATCAAAAATCTAAAGATGCTAAGTATGTTGCCCGTGTTCCTTGGCAGGCTGGGACCCCTTTACCTCATGTCCCTGATCAAATGAGACAAGCTTTTTAAACCAACTTATCTCATTTCTTGAGGCATTGGTGGTTCAGTGGTAGGATTATTGCCTTCCACGGGAGACCCAGGTTCTATTCTGGCCAATGTACCTCACGAGCAGCCGTCATCTATCTGTCAGTAGTGGTTTGCATGTTGCTAGGATGCCAAACAGATTTCAGTGGAGCTTCCAGAGTAGAAAGACAGGCGGGGTGATCTACTTCCGAAAAATCAGCCAGTGAAAACCCTATGGATCACAACGGTCCAATCCACAATCAATCATGGAGATGGCACAGGACCAGGCAGCATTTAGTTCCATTGTGCATGGGGCCGCCAAGAGTCAGGGGTCCACTAGACTTCAGAGAACAACATTTCGTTTTTTAGCACAAATGAGACTCTTTTTAGCCAATTTATCAGAACTGCACATCTAAACAAATATTGTTTGCTCCAGAGAAGTCTCCTTGGGAGTTTCTATACTACTCATTACTACCGCCGTTTTAAAAATTCGTGGAGCTTCATTCTAGGAGCTGATTTCATAGCCTGTGGCATTTTCTTTAGAATTCCATTGATGGTGTGTGGTAAATATTCATCCTCTGAGGATGAATTTGATTTTGAAGGACACAAGTTTTTGGAGCCCATTTGATAGATACAGTTAGGTGTTGGTGACCCAACTATACAATACTGTTTTGTTAAAAAAAAAAAAAAAGGCAAGACTGTACGTTCTTTTTGACAGTCTTCCCATATGTCTTATCAACCAGCTTAGAAGACAATTCTGGAAGAGCTGTGTTGGCATTTTGAGCATAGTATCATTGTTAGAATAAGTTCATAAGGATCATAAGATTACATTGAAGAAAAATAGCATTCATCTGCAATAGTTTGTGTAAGGGGGCAATGATGATTCAGTGGTAGAATTCTCGTCTTTCAAGCGGGAGACTCGGGTTTGATTTCTGACCAATGTGCCTTATGCACAGTCACCACCTGTCTGTCGGTGGAGGCTTGTGTGTTGCTATGATACTGAACAGGTTTCAGTAAAGCTTCCAGACTGAGACATACTAAGAAGAAACGCCAGTAATCTACTTCCAAAAATCAGCCAAAGAAAACCCTACGAATCACAATGGTCTGATGGCGACCGATTATGGGGATGGCGCAGGACCTGGCAGGGATTTGTTCCACTGTGCATGGGGCTACCATGAATTGGAGACCAACTCAACACAGTTAACAACAACTTTGTGTAATCCATATATCAAAAATATCTGTGACACAAAATGCCCATGTTAATTTCTAGTGCCTTAAGATTCTACTAAGAAACATGCAAGATTTTTAGGCCCATGCTAACTTCTTATTCAGAAACCAGCCACAAGATGGGAGAAGGAAATGTTATGGAAAGAATAGGAAAAGATTTCTGAATTAAATGATGGAGAGTTAGAAACCTGATCCACCCTTTTCTACCTTCTCATGAAATATTTAGGAAAATATGAGGACAAAAGACTACAAAATGCTAGAAAGGTGACTGTGACATCAACAAATCCCCCAATTCAGGAGCTGAAATGATTCTAAAGTCAGTCTCATGAAGTAAGTAGATCCAAGAAGAAAACTTCTGCCCTCTCCATCAACAAGCCCAGATCAGAATAGACCTTTCCTCCTTAGAGAAGGATAAACAAACAAACAAGAAGCAGCAGGGACTCTTGATGAGAGTTTGCAACACAAAATAGAGAAAACAATGTTCTGGCAAAAAGTGTGTGGGGTTCTATCTTCAATTACCCTATGTTAAGCTAGGGAAGAGGGGAGTCAGAGCTCAGAATCATGGCTTTTGTTTTGTGCAGCTATCTAAAAATTTAAATATCAGTCTCATTACTTTATACTCACACCTGGTCTATTTTGAGATGCTCCACAGCATTTCCCTGACAATTCAATGTAAAGACTCTCCAATTGCATAATTACACTCGTTTGGTAAATTACCATATTGAACAAGGGCACACGTGGAAAGAAAAGAACTGTTGAGCATTTGCTTCCTGGGAAAGTGCTGCTATACTGTAATAGGGATCTTTTCTGAGGTAAACATTCATTTTGGGAAATAGAAACATGTGAAATTGTGGCTACCAAATAATGATCTGAGGACTCTGCAAAGACCCCAGCCTAGAAAGCCTTTAGCTGGCCTCCTATGCCCACACAATCATACATAACAAGGAGCATCACCATGATTCCATTCACCATGAGTCCATGCCACTCCTTCCCCAGGCAGAGCTGTATTCTAATACTTCTTGGATGCACCATTTCCAAGGAAGTGGGGAATACACCATTATTTTGTTGTTGTTAGTTGCCATCGAGCCCTAAAGGTTGGCAATTCAAGTCTATCCAGAGGTGTCTTGGAAGAAAGTTCTGGTGACCCTCTTGAAAACCCTAAAGATCACAATTCTACTCTGACACATATGATGTCACCAAATTCAAGTCAACTCAACAGCAACGGGTACACAATTATACTGGTGGATAAATTGTGGTTAGATGAATTGTCCAACCCCAGCAATACCAGAGCTTAAGAAAGGTTTTTCGTCTTCAAGCTTTTCCTTGGCCTTGCAGACCACACTTAACTGAGGAGTGCTGAAGCCTGACATGCCCTCCTGCCAGTGCAGTTATTCACAGAAAGCCAACATCGGGGGGTGTCTCAGTCATCTAGTGCTGCTCTAACAGAGATACCACAATTGGATGGTTTTAACAAAGAGAAATTTACTTTCTCATAGTCCAGTAGGCTACAAGTCCAAATTCAGGGCGTCAGCTCCAGGGGAACACTTTCTCCATTGGCTCTAGAGGAATGTCCATGTCATCAGTCTTCCTTTAGTCTGGGAGGTTCTCTGCACAAGAACCTCAGGTCCAGAGGACGTGCTCTGCTCCCAGCACTGCTTTCTTGGTAGTATGAGGTTCCCATGTGTCTCTGCTCTCTTCTCTCTTTTATATCTCAAAAGAGATTGCATTAAGACACTGATCTTGTCAACCTCATCAGTATAACCTCATCACAGTGATGGAATTTATAACACATGAGGAGATCACATATAATCTCATCATAGTGGTAGAGTTTACAACACACAAGGAAATCACATCAGATAACACAATCATACAATACTGGGAATCATGACCCAGCCAAGCTGCTACCCACTTTTTTGGGGGGACACAATTCAATCCATGACAAGGGGGTTCCAGATTTCATCTCTTCACAATCACTCCTAGACAAAATTGTCTTCAGTTAACATTCAAAAGCTGATTCCTCTAACTACCAGTTCTGCAAACTCCACCTGGGATGAGGGATCCAGCTGTGCTCTTTTCTGCCTCTCACATCTTCAAAAGCAATAAATCCTCAGTATTTTGAAGTTAGCTGTCAATTTTGCTGATGAGGCAGCAGGAAAATTAGACTATTTCCCAGCCTATAGCTGTGTTGGACTCAACAAATGCTAACTGGAGCAAAAAGTTGTGGCTGCACAGTTAAGTCAGCAGCCAGGATCAAGACTCGGGGAGCCAATATATTGACTGAGAAAGGGCATCTTAAAACAGTCACCTCACTGCCCATAACTCCAAGTTTAAAATGGGCTTCTCTGATAATTGAGAGTAGTTTAAAATCTGATCTGCTCCGTTAAAAACAAAAACAAAGTAAACAACTTAGAAATGCAAAAAGCAGATTCCCTGGAGACCAATATAACCCAGAAAGTATAATAATGCAAAGCCTAGGCAGCTGAGTTTTTGTTTGTATCTAGTTTCAGAAAGTCAAACCCCAAAGGGATCTGAACCCAAGTTTCATTTATTCTTAATAAGATCAGTTCCAGGGGCCCTGTCAGCCTCCAGCTAATGACAATACTGCCAGCAGCTGGGGCAGCTGGATTCCAGAGAAGAGTGGGGATCTGAGATTAGAAATCTAAGTGTTGACTCATATCAGCATTTGTTAGTATCCAGATCCTACATCTTATGGTTTTCAAAGCTCATTCAGCACAGATTCTTTAGCCTCCTAAGAGAGAGCACTTCTTGGTGCTAATTAAGATGGCACTGGAGACAGAGGCAGTAACATACAACTCCTCACTCCTTCCACTTCACTCCATCATCGAAGATCTAGTGCCATAGCTCCTCTGAGAAGCTGGCTAGGCCCACAGGATACAGAGGGGGTCTGCCCGGTGCCACTCCCCAAAACTGGCTATCTCCTGGTCGTGAGAGTCTTCAATTCAGACCATAAGTCATGAACTCACATTTCACTCCCTTCCCAGGGATGTAGGCATTTCCTTCCTGAGGAATTGAGGCCTGCTGGACTCCATGTGCTAGCGAAGGATCTGGGGCAGCCACTTAGCTCCCACTTTGGTCAGCATGGTCTTCTAAAACACTCATCCTAATACAGGCCTTGTTCAAATCACCTTCCCTGAGCTCCCAGTAATTCAGATGATCCTTCCTATTCACTTGGTCAGCCCCATTTATAACAAAAGCAATATCTTTTCACGATAGAGCTGATGTCAGCAGTACATATGGTGGCAAAGGGACAGAGTGAAGTTAACTGGCCCACCAAAGGATTGGGTTCCTGCCGCTCTGCATGGGCCTGGGCCGTGTTTCCCAAACAGAGCATGAAGAAGGATTTCTAGGCTGAGGATACATCAAAAGCAGACTGAAGGGACATTCTTGGTGGAAATATCAGGGAAGTAACACTAAATCTAGGAACTCTGGTGGCACAGAAGTTAAGCACAAAGCTGTTAACCGAAAGGTTGGCGGTTTGAACCCACCAACTGCTCCGCTGGAGAAAGATACGGCAGTCTGCTTCCATAAAGATTACAGCCTTGGAAACCCTATGGAGCAGTTATACTCTGTCCTATAGGGTCGCTGTGAGTCGGGATTAACTTAATGGCAATGGGTAACACTAAATCTAGAAGACTTGTCTTCTGGTTCTCATCTGTCTTCAGTCTAGTCCAAGGACAGAGTCTTATGGCTCTAGTCCAGCCCTAGGGTTTCAGTGCAGTCACTTGCTTTCCACTGAACTCAGGAGTTCATAGCCTCCCAGGGCTCACCATAGACCCAAACCTGACACTGGGCTAATACTGTAGCCTAACTGCCCCCAACAATAGGAGCAACTTGTACTGCAGCCTACCTAATCCTATAGGTATTCAGTTCAATTAAAGCATTCTACATGCTCAGACATTTAAAAAGGACGCTACTCATCGTGGTGTGGTAGGCAATACAGAGTGGTTGAAGTGAGCTTCTCCTGCCTGGCACGGGGCCACTTGGTTCCAGAAAGGGTAATTTTCCAGGCTTAGAAGCAGGTGAGATGGGTAGGGGACAGGTGCTTTCAGCTTGGCCTGGCCATTGATGGCCAGAGGGATCAATCAGGTCTCAGAGGCTCCCAACGGAGGGATACCTAGATGCTGTAGCACCAAGACCTTTTCCAGAGTTCAAGTCTCTTTCCTCAAAGTTGCCTCATCAGAAGAAAGGGCTTATTTCCTATGACTGTACACCTCCTATCTTTGCATAGTGAAGTATAGCAGCACATATTTTGCATTTAAGAAATGATGACAACCCAAGTTTACATTTGTTGGATCAAAATAGCACAAACAGTGGATAAACATACTCTTCGCTTACCTTCGTATACTCATCTTGTAAGATAAGCATACTTAAAAAATAAACTCTCTTTTTATCCCTTGATACTAAGATAATAATTACAATTTACTGAGTACATACTATGTGCCAGGCATGAATGAAGTAATCTTCCCAGGGAGGAGAGGTCAAGAGGAACATGAAAGAAAGTATAGAGGCAGAAATGAACAGAAAGTATGTGCTGGATAGCGTGTGATTAGGAATTACATTTAGCTGCATGTAACAGACACTTGACCAAGTACAAATGTCCCAACACACTAGTCAAAAAATACCCACAAGCTTTGAGAACTCATCTTCAGCTACCACACATTCAACATCTCTATCTGTATATATACATATAAATATACACAATAGTGCACACCGTCAAAGTCTCTGCTAGCCCATAAGGTGCCTTTGTGCAAATTAACAAAAGTCCCTCTTTTGGGGAGCCAAATAACAGTTTCCCTCCTTGTGGGCCAAAACTTGACAATAGAGCCTGGGCTGATTTTCAGTACCAACCAGCCTCATTGGCCCACCCAATCTGCACCACCTTATGTGATGCAGTGGCCCTACTCTGTCTCCCTGTCTTCTGATGTTGCTGAGGGGCTCCATTAGCCTTAGTCCCTTGATTTCTTTCTTTCTTTCTTTTTCTTTTTCCTTCTTCCTCTCACTCTTTCTTTTTTTCTTTCTTTATTCTCTGCACACTAGACCATTGACATCTTAAGCTCCCTGGGGCCAGAGCCTTTTGCAGCTGATAGACGAAACCCCATGTGGGGATAATTTATTAATTTTTATGTAACAGAGATGGGATCTTCCAATTTAGATTGTATTTAGCTAGCAGCCCATATTCAGACTCCCAAATCCCCACTAATATACATATGAAGACATAGAAAATGACTAGGACTCCCAATGACAAAGAAAACAGTGATGAGAAAAACCATTGTCAAAATATGGGAGGAAATTTTACTAATTATAAAAAGTTGGACTGAGGGAACCAGTATATTTCATGCTTCATTTCTCTCTTCCTGGTAATCAAACCACTTGAAAAAATAATAGCTTATTCCTCCTTCTATCTGCATCCTGATTTCAGTACCCAGGGTGTGTACCAACCAGAAACTTGGACAGTTATCTGTGCACCAGGCTACTCTTCCTTTCTCCATCTTTTCCACAAGTACACAAGGAACTTAGTATTTCGGTGACCCTTCAAGCAAATATTTCTTAAATATATGCCCTACATTCTTTGATGGGGAAGAAAGGAATTAATATTCTATTTAAGAACCATATACCTCTTTCTTGATATTCAAAATTAGGAATCTGCTACATACACTACTACATGAACATTGTAACTTATTGGAATTGCCTTTTATTTCAGAGTTTTTAATCATTTGTAAATGGATGGTGTTAGTCATTCATGTTGATTAAGAATAAAGATATAATTGCTTTTAACTGCTGCTGAGTCAGCGCCAAATCATGGCCACCCCATGTACAACAGAATAAAATGTTGCCTGGTCCTGTGCCATCTCCATGATCACTGGTATGCTTGAGATCATTGTTGCAGCCACTGTTCATTTTGAGTGCCTTCCAACCTAGGGGGCTCATCTTCCAGCACTATATCAGATAATATTCTGTTGTGATCCATAGGGTTTTCATTGGCTAATTTTTCTCAATATGTCTCAAGACAGAGCCAGGCAGTAACTTTTATTCCTAGCCTTCGAATTCATGCATCACTTTCAGAACATTCTGTTCATTAGAAGGAAGCCACTAAGGCCAGCCCACATTCAAGGGGAGGGGAATTTAGACTCTGCCTCTTGATGTGAAGAGTGCCAAAAAGTTTGCAGACGTGTTAAAATCTCCACAACACAGCACTATGCCATACATCATTCAGTGTCCTTAATTTTTGCTGAATCCAGATGACAGTTATCTGGTTAGTTTCAGGGTTGGAACACAATAGTTTTATGTAGAAATTGCAAAAATATTCAACCAGAGGTAGGTCAGTGCCAACAAGGGAAGGGATTTTTTAAATTAATTTTCACTTGAGGGCACTGTCTATATTGTTGGGAACAGAAAAAATTAATATTTTGCAAGTTATATAAGGAGTCACAAAAGGAAATCTGAGTTAATGAACCTCATAGTTGAGTCATCCCACTGATGTTTTAGTTCCTCTTCAAAATGTGTGCCCTGAGCAACTGTCTAACTAGCTTACCCAATTTGGAGACTGTAGTTCCAAGGGGAAAAAATGAAAAACAGAGTGGAAAATAGAGGAAACTGTGTTCCTGGATTACATTCTAGGGTAGGTGGCGTTCACAAACAAAGGTCTCTAGAAGAAGATGGGTTAGGAAGTCTCTGGTCATTAGGGATGCTGATATTTTTCATCTACTCTATAAATTCGTAGTTTCAGGGATCTAGGCAGTAGAATTACAGCAGCCAAGCCAGATGAATATCTGAAAACTCATGGAAATTGGACAAGGAGCCAAGCTATCAATCTGCGTTCTAGTTGGTATCTAGAAAGAGGATTGTACCAGCATCTAAGACAATGGTGAGTAAAAATGGAAATCCACACATACTGCTCCAATAACTCTTTCTTCGTGTCAAGTAAATGGATTTAAGCATACAACACAAAGTCTAAGACAAATACTGCAAACCAAGGGAAAGAGAATATGCTCCCAAAGATTCAGAGAAAAGAGCATATTTTTACAAGTGGCACTTTGCTGAGAAAATTTTAGAAATATTTTTAGCTTTAATAGAACATAAGGTGATATCACCTTTATGTGATAAGGGAGCTATAGAGAAAGAATAAACTAAAAACATACACAAATAGAAAAAGAGCTGAGTAAGGGTAAGATGAATAACGATTACAAGGAAACAAGCCAAAGTACTAGCAGAATTAAATTATATACTGATGTAAGTATAAATCAGTCTTTACACTCAGAAATTTAAATCTGTGATATGGAAGAAAAAATTAAATTAGGGTTCCTTTCCCAGAATGCAGAGGAAAATGCAAAAAAAAAAAAGGAAAGAAAATGATAAGCTAAAAAACATAGACTGGAAGACAAGAGAATGGTGATCCTACAGGATAAATACTGGGATTCCTGATATGCATAAAAGAAATAATTCAAGATACAATTGAAGAAAGCTTTCCTGAGCTAGACAGACTTGAGTATTTAGATTTCATCACAGGGCAAATTATTGACAAGAGACCCACCCTAGACTCATCCTAGCAACGTTTAAATAATAAATTTGAAATCCTCAAGCAGCCAGACAGAAATCATAGTAACTTAAGGAAAAATCAGATTGGTTTCAGATTTTGTCTCTTAGACAGTAAGTGCAGCAGTAATGTAGAGACAATAGTCTCTGGATTCACTATCACCGTGTTGAAGAAAAAGAAATCCTGTAGCCTTAGGCTTAGTGTTCACCCTCCTCAAAAAGACTGAAGATGAATCCACCGTGTCTCTCATCTATGTTTTTATCAGTCACTGCCCAATGTCCACCATCATCTCTATGTCCACTATCAGTACTCTTTACACCAATCCATCCCCACCCACCTCAAGATCCAAACTCCTCTATTGTCCCCTTTGGGGTTGATGCTTCATAACCATTCACTTGCCCTATATCATCAACCTCGTCTAAGAGAAAAACCTCCACTTCCTTGCCTTAACTGAAGCCAGGCTCTTCCCTGAGAACACCATCTTGGCAGCTTTCCAAAGTAGGAGTTGTATACTCTGTTACTGCCCATGTGTTCAGGGTGGGAGGCTGGTTGGTGTTCTCTTTGCTTTCCATGTATCTTCCAGACCATTACTCATACACATCTAATTAGTATACAACATCCTGGGGCCAGTACTATTCAGCTGCTCTATCCTCATGGCTCCTTATTCTTATACTAGTCCAAACTTTTAGCCACTTATCTTAACTCATTGCAGACTTTGACACCTAGAATACAGATTTCCTCCTGATCTGTATGACCAGTATGGCTTCTCAATTTCTTGACCTACTTGTCACTCCAACCCAGGCAGCTACCACCATCCTCATTCACTGCCTTAATTCCAAAAGTACTAATTCAAACAACCAACTTTCTAACAGAGCCTCCTATTATCTCAGCTACCCAACAACTTCCACTGGTCCTCCTCTTAGGACTCATTGGTACCCCCAAACCCATTGACCCTTCCCCTTTCTTCTTCTCTCTACTTTGCTCTGTATCAGGTAGAGATTCCATAGGCCATCACTTCATTGGCACTCTTGCCAATACTCTAATCTCTTTGGCCCTTCTGTCTTTATCACTCCCATCTGGCCAAGCCCCAACTATGAATGAGCCAAACCATCTACTTTCTCCATGCCTGCATTCCAGCAGCTCAGCCCTGCTAGAGAAGGACATCCAATGGGGTAGTCTGGGTCCATTCACTCTTGATTGCTGGTCTCAGCTATCTCAATTCCATTCATAAATTCTATTCCCCACCACAACTACTTCAAACATACACTGTCTTCAAACCTCCATCCTCCTTGCCCTGCCCCCTTCACACACATACTCTCCTATCATTTTCAGCAGAAGACTGTGTTGTCAGAGAAAATAGAAGCCAGCAAAAGAGAAACATCTCATCTTTCCACTGCTGAACAGATTACCTGGTCCATTCTCTATCACTCCTTTTACAATTAGAAATATTCCTATCCTTCTATCTAAGTCGAAAACCACACATACTCTTCTCCCTTCATTGGATTATTACACTAACAACTATCCTTTGAATATCCAACTTTTGCTTCTCAACTGGATTACCTTAATTAGCTTTTAAATGAGTTCACATCTCTCCCAATTTAATATCCTTCCTTCATCCATATTCCCATCTGGCCATTGCTCTGTTTCTCTCCTTCACAACGAATAATTCTCATGTTCTCTATTCTCACTTCTATTCCCACATCCCACTTACTCCTCAACATACTCTAATTTGATTTCTGCACACATTACTTCATTTTCAATGACTCCCATGTCACTAAACTCCACAAGAACTTTGGATTTTGATATTTCAGTAGCATCAACACTGTTAACCAATGTCTCCTTCTGAAAACCCTCTTTCCTTGGCTTCCATAATACATTACCTCCCTGATTGCCCTTCCACTGCTCTGACACCTCCTCTAATATCTCCTTTTCCAGATTCCCTTCTGGCTGGCCATTAAATGTTGAAGTTCCTCAAGGCTTGGTTCAGGACCATCTTCTCCTTCCTTCGTACTAACTCATCCACACTCGTGGCTTTATTTATCACTTATATACCACTGACTCCCAGAATCAGATATCCAGTTTGGACTTTTCCTTGAGTCTGGGTCTGCAGGACCACTGTCTACTCAACATCTCCACTTAAACATTTTAAATGATTGTCAAATTCAATCCATCCAAAACTAAATTTATGATACTCTCTTCAAAGCCAGTTCTCTTCCTGTGCTATCTCCACAGATGTCACCATCATCATTCCAGTCACTTTAGCCAGAAACAAGGAGCTGTCTTTGATACACTCCTCTCCCTCAGCCCTCATATCTAATTCATCACTGAGAGCCTCAAATGGTTATCATATATACCCCTTCTCTCCGTCTTTACAACCACTCTCACCCTAATCCAAGCAACTGTCATCTCTCTCACAGCTTACTGCCGTTGACTCTTAATTGGTCTTCCTACTTTCACTCTTGCTCTTCTGCATTTGATTCTCTACACAGTATCCAGGGTGACTTCTTTGTAGTACAAATCTGGTCATGTCACTCCCAAATTTACCGCTTTCAATTGGTCCTGATTGCTTTCAGGATAAAAACCAAATCCTTAGCTTGGCTTTTAAGGTGTTCTATGGTC
This sequence comes from Dugong dugon, assembly GCA_030035585.1. Taxonomy (NCBI): domain Eukaryota; kingdom Metazoa; phylum Chordata; class Mammalia; order Sirenia; family Dugongidae; genus Dugong; species Dugong dugon. Next base: position 73,877,499 of record CM057472.1, read on the forward strand.
TGGCTCCTACATACCCCTCCAGTTCTCCTTGCTGTCTCCAGACACAGCAACTTCTCCTCAGTTTCTCATAGGTGCCATGCTTGCCTGCTACCACAGGAATTTTACCCTGACAGTTCACTCTGCCTTAAATGCTCTTCTTTTTCTGCTTCACATAGTCATTTCTTCAGGGACTCCTTTCTGATCTCTTGACCAGGCCAATTCTCCTGTTACCTGTTCTCAGAAGCATCATACACTTCTTTTTCAAAGCCCTTCCCCAAACCAAACTCATTGCTGTTGAGTCAATTCTGACTCATAGTGACCCTATAGGACAGAGCAGAACTGCCCCCGTAGGATTTCCAAGGCTGTATGTCTTTACGGAAGCAGACTGCTCCATCTTTCTCCCACAGAGCAGCTGGTGGGTTCAAACCGCCAACCTTACCGTTAGCTGCTGAGCACTTTAACCACTGCGCAACCAGGCTCCTTCAAAGCCTTTACCACAGATATATTTCTTTTTTTATTTATATGATTGCTTGATTACTATTCTTCCCTTCAAGTCTGCTGTAAGCTCCATGAGGTCCATTTTTGCTCTTCATTGTATCCACTATACAATGATGCATCATAGCATTAAAAAATAGTCGAATAAATTTACTGAATAAAGTGCCAGAAGGCAATAAAACCATGTCTATAGAATCCTGAAGAACAAATGCTATGAACCAAGAGATTGTTTTAAGTTATAATTTTACTGGTAAGTTCTTTGTTTAAAAAAAGAAATTAAAATACTACAGGTAGCATTAGCAGGGTCTTTGACTGTTGTCCACCCTCAACATATACACATATATACACACACACACTTACACAGTCACTCACTCAAAATACTTATACCTTACTTGCCATAGAGTTACCCACTGTTGAAAATTTGGTACATGTCTGGAAAAATACTTAATATTAGCTTGTGAGAGTGTGAGAGTGAAGGGGTGGAGTCCTGAAGAATTTTCTACTTGGATAGGCTGTCTTTTATTTGGGGAGACAGAAAAATTAGACATTCCCAGATATTCAAGCACTAAAAAAAAATTATACCACCCACGTAGCCTCTTTGACAAAAAGTTTTTGAAAAATTATTTCTTCTAAGGGAAGATAAAGAAAAGTTGTGACAACAAAGGACTTGGGGTCATTTCCACACAGTTTAGATCCCAGGGCTGTCTCGTGTGTTTTCAAATGAGATCTGTTGACAGAGAAGTTTGCTTTACAATGATTCACACTATTTTCCCCTTATGTTTCCACTGCTTTCAGTTGCAAGGAAATGGGCATTTTGAGCCATACTCCTCTCGCTACAGTTGAGTTGGAATTGATAATGTTGTTTAATAACTTCATAAAATAATAATAGTCCTTGTTAATAATGACCAAACTCCATGTGGCTAGGACTATGTCTCAGAATAATTACTAGAAAAATTTCTTTGTCTTTTTCCACCAAAGCATAGCTGTAGGAAGAACTTATTGGTCATTTCATTGCCAAGGAAATTGAGATAAAATTAGCAGCTTTAAAACTCATACAGTTTGTTTGTTTTTTTAAATGGTACAGAATAACAAAGCAGACACTAGCTGTCATTATACTTTTGAAAAATCATTTTTCATCTAGTATCTGTGTTATTGATGCAAAAATTAATATTCAACCAAATTATGTTTTAAAATATATGTAAAGAGACAAATACACCTAAACGTTAACAATTTCTGTATCTGAATTTATGTATTCATTTAAACAAATATTTATTGAGACTCTAGTATGAGACACATACTTGGGATGGAATAACAAACAAGGCAGACAAGAAAGGGTAGAGAATTCTGGCTGCTTTCTCTGTATTTTACACTTTATTATAATTTATACTTTCTATAAATTTGAACTTTCTCATACTTTTGAATTCATTGCCAATAAGTTATTCATAATATTCTTTTGTAATAGTCTTAAAACTTGGCTGCATTGTCTTGTTTTATTCTTGATATTGTTTATTTGTGGCTTCTGTTTTTTTCCTTAAGTAATCTTGCCAGATAGTTGTCATTTTCTTAAGACTTTTCAAAGAAAAACCCTTAGTTCTGTTGACCCCCTCTACTGTAACTTTGTTTCATGTTTCATTTATTTCCTGCACTTTCGTTGATTATTTTCTTTCTTCTATGTTTTTGGGAGTGTAGTCTATTGTCTCTTCATAATTTGGATGTTTATTTATTTTCAGCCTTTTTTTTTCTGACATAAACATACAAGGTTATAAATTTCCCTTTAAGTACCACAAACATTTAAGACTACAAATTTCCCTCTGAGTACCACTGAGTACCACAAGTTTTAATATGCAGTATTTCTTTGTTGTTCAGTTCTAAATGGAAAAGAATCTTGCAAGTAATACCTAAAATCTGCGCATTGCTGTAGGTTGCAACAACCACAGTCTGTCACAATCTATACTTAATCCAAATTTTCTAATAATTCCCAAACAAGAAACCACAAAGTACTAAATGGAACACTGTGATTAAGTACTAACCTGAGCATGAATTCTGTCTTCAAGATCTGAGCAAAGACTGTGACCAAACAGGCTTAAACAACATAGCATTCATTCCCTCAGAATTTGCCCATCTCTTAATTTGGTAAACAACCTAATCTTTCTTTCTCTCATCCTGAATAAAAATTCTTCCCCAGGGATTCTTGGGAAGTCAGTACTTGACGGAATCTCTTGTATAGATCTGTACATCTATTTATGTATTCAAGTCTTTAATAAAATTTGGCTAGTGCTCAGTTCAGTTACTGCTTTTTGCTTTAACATGCGTATTTTCTGATACTCGTTATTTCTTCTTCGATACGTGGGTGATTTAGAAATAAGTGTTAAAATTTACCACCATGAGTTTTCATAAGTTATCTCTTTGGTTTTTATTTCTAATTTATTAGCCTTGCCATCAGAGAATATATTCTGAATAGTACCAAATCTTTAAAATGCATAAAGACTTGTTTAATTGATTAGAATCAATTTTTATAAATGTTTCATGAGAACTTAATAAAAATGCATATTCTCCGTTTGTTGGGTTGTGTGTTCTATATGCCTATAACCCATTGCGGTCCAGTTGATTGCGACTCATAGTGACCCTGTAGGACAGAGTCAGACTGCCCCATAGGGTTTCCAAGAAGCGACTGTTGGATTTGAACTGCCAACCTTTTGGTTTGCAGCCATAGCTCTTAAACGCTATGCCACCAAACCAAAACCAAAACCAAACCCACTGCTATGGAGTCAATTTTGATTCACAGAGACCCCGTAAGGTTTCCAAGCTGTAAATCTCTGTGGATTCAGACTGCCACATCTTCCTCCCACGGAACCCCTGATGGTTTCCAACAGACAACGACCTTTTGGTTAGTAGTCGATTGCTTTAACCACTTCACCACCAGGTCTCTGTATATGCCTATCAAAAAAAAACAAAAAAAACAAAAACAAAAACCCGTTGCTATGGAGTCCATTCTAACTAATAGCGACTCTACAGAACAGAGTAGAACTGCCGTCTAGGGTTTCCAAGGAGCGGCTGGTGGACTCAAACTGCAGACCTTTTGGTTAGCAGCATAGCTCTTAACCACTATGCCACCAGGGTGATGATGTCTGTAAAGATCACAGCCTAGAAAACCTTATGGGGCAGTTCTACCCTGTCACACGGAGTCACTATTAGTTGAAAATCGACTCACTGGCACCTGACAACAACAATATAAAATGCATACTATTTCAATTTTCTTTTGGTTACTATTTGCCTGCATATATTTTTTTTACTCTCAACCGTTTTGTGTTCTTATGTTTTAGGTATGTCTTAGGATTTTTTTCCCCCAGTGTTACAAGCTTTGTCTTTTGCCTTTCCATGATGAATTCTAGGAAATTATTTAGATCTATCTTGCAGCTCACTAAATCTCCTCAGCTCTGTCTAATATACTATTTAACCCATCCATTATTTTTCTAATTTTTATCACGATATTTTACATTTCTATTTGTGAAAAAATTTTCCCTTCATATACTTTCACTAACCTCTTTAATTTCTTTAAACACTGAACATGTTTCTTTTATATTCCATCACTGAGAATTTTAATATATGTAGTTTTATGGTTTCATTCTATGATCGTTGGTTTCTGCTTTCTCTCCTTCACAGTGCGTTTCCTCACATGTTCAGTGACTTACACCTGTAAGTTCAAATTGCTTGCAACTTTATCTGTGGAATTCTTTGTGGCCTGAGTTTAAAGTGAGTTCCTCCAGAAAAAAAAATTTGCATTTTCTCCTGATAAGTATGTGGGGCACAACCAATTCAGGACCACTTTAAGCTAAACTTTCCACTTGGGTTTTTTTAGGCCAAATAATAGCATGAATTCTACCCCTAAACCTTTTCAAGTATAAGCTTATGCCCTAGAAATTCTTAGAAAGAGGTTTTGTCTTTTATTTCTTTGCCCTCCAGTTGGTTCACCAACAGGCCAGAGGTTTTTTTCCTAGCTCACCCCCTTCCTTGAGTAGGTTGCCTTTCAGGGAATCTCATCTTTACTGAAGGTGAGATGTTCTCTGACCTTCCATCTGTTTAGACCTCTACCTGATCTCTTGTCCCCGGTGTAAGTGGCCTTTTAAACACAGAGTCTACGTCATAGGGATCAGCAGATACCCTCAGGCAAATACAAAAATACTAGCCCCAGAGCATGCCTTTCTGTGACTTGTCTCAGAAACATTCTCTTAGTCTCCTCGAATTCAACTGTAAATTAAAAACAATGTTTTCCCTCTCTTGTCTAATGCTGTACTGGTAGGGGCTTCTCTGAACATCTCCTCTGTCATATTGCCAGAATGAACTTTTTAATACTTTTCTGTATTGTCACATTTTCTTCAAAGAACATGTTTTGCTTTTGCAATTTTAAAACCAGATTTTTCCCCAAAGATGTATATACTATTTTGAACATGGCATACGATTGTACCAACACTGAAACATATGCACACAAAAAGATTCGAAGGAAAAATGCCAAAATGCTAGCAATGGTTGTATCCAGGTGGAAGAATTATGGAGAGCTTTTCTTTCTGCTTTTCTGTATTTTCCAATTTTTTTAAATAATAGATACTTACTTTATAATAGAAAAAGAAAACTATTCCAAAGAAAGAGAATGTAAGTAAGAAACAGAAAATTGTATCATAACAAGAAATCACCCATGTTGCTCCTCTAGAAAATTACTGAACTACATTTTAGTCATAAAAATCTATTTCTAACAATATTAACTCACAAATCTACTTCAATTTGTCCTTAGCTATGGTCTCAGCATGTCTTCCCTGCAGGTCCAGTTCATCTTAAAATCAGAATAGTTCTTTACCTAATGCATATATATTGACACATACTGAACCAAGGAACATCTATCGCATGAGGAAGATGTTATTGCAAATAAATATCGACAAACTTTAATTGCCTACAATTTGAGTCAAAAAAAAAGAAAAATGAGGGAGGAAAGACCAGGACGGCAAACAGAAGGAGAGTCCAGCCCTCCAAACAATGGGCTTTCACTCAGAGATGTGTACTCAGGGTACATAAAATACATGAAGTGAGCATTATAAGTTTAACCAACGGTCATGATGTTTGAGAGCAACCAAAAGCATTCTGTCTGTGTTGTTCCAAAGGCTGACTATAGCTTTATTGTTTCTCCTAAACCTTTCTACCATGTGGTTATAAATTTCTAGGACTTGGGAGAGTCTGATTCTATATATTTACCTACTTATCTATCTTTCTCTTCCTGTTTACCTGACTCCCCCCATCCCCTGCTCCCCTGCTATCACCTGCCATTGACCGGTTCCCTTCGGCCTCTTCTTTAGACCCCTCCTCAGGCTCAGCACTGAGGATCCTTATGTTCATCTTGCATTCCCAGGTCCCACCCCAGGGCCTAAACCACAGAAAACCTTCAATCAACGTCTGATGGAGGGAGGGGGGGCAACTTCCTTGGCTATATGAACGATATGAAACAAGTAGAAGACTGTTTCACCTTCATATACATACAAAAAATTCCCCACTGTAAATAAGCACAAAATATCAAATGCCACCACTAAAGAAGCATGTTTTGTTGTTGTTGTTGTTTTAAGGACTGTTGTTTGAGATCTTTATCAAAAATAAAATGTAGGAAGGCAAGTTGCCTGACAGGAGCAACAAATCATTTTCATTTATGGCTGCCTTACTTCTAATGAGTTAAACTAATTAGACAGACAACTGAAAAAGGGCTGTAAGCCTGGATTCCATTCACAACAGTCCAAACAAGTGTTTGAGATTCGTTGTGCTGGGCACCAGGAGAAAGTAGGAATACCATAGGAATAGCTGAAGTCAAGGCAGGCCCAGGTGGGGTAGTGAGCAGGAAGGAGAAGCCTCAGTGTCGGAAAGGGGTCTGCCTAGAATATTGTTTGAGGTTCAAGTGATGGAAAATAAGTAAAAGTCTTGGTGAATGGGAAAGCCCTGTGCAAATTTCAGGGGTTATTATTATTGTAGAAAGGAAGCATTTGTGAGCCATTGGAGAGACTGTCAGCTCATGCAGGATTCGGGCTGGCACCAGCCCTTGTTCAACCATAGGTAGAGGGAAAGCTAGGATCCCACGGTGCCTTTGAGAGGCCTCACACTTGGTGCTTGTTTAAGCTGCCACCCTCAGGGTTGGCAATGGACAGAAATAGGCTACTTGTGTAATTTACGTCCTGGGGAGCAATTACAACAAATTCCACCGGTGCTGTATCCAATCTTGAGCCAACTGGGCTGTGCTTCTCTTGCCCTGTTAGTTTCCTCTTGGAAAGCTGAGCACCAAGCAAGCGAGTCTCCAGCAATTCTCCTCCCCCTCGCTTCCTTTAAAGACATCTTAAGGAGCAATTGTGCTAGCGATCAGCCCTTCAGGCAGTAGCTAGGGATCAGCTTCTAAATGCTTAACCAGCACACCAGGGTAAGCAGAAAACATTGGGCACAAAGTCCGCTTCCTCGAGCAGAACAGCTCTGGAAATTTTCTTCTCGGCTTCGCATTCTCCCTCATTCACACTGCTTAGCTAATTTTTAAGGACAGAAACAAAACCAACCGATGATCCTTTAACAGCCAATGTTTTATTTGCTCAACATGAAAATAGGAGTGTGGAAAAGACTGAGGGAATTCAGCAAAGAGCAACTGCTTTGTAGCCATTCACTCAATGAACACCAACCTGAATTAAGCAACTGTGGGGGAGGACCAGGACAGCAAGCAAATGGAGCCGTCCAACTCTCCAAATCATCGGTCTGCATCCAGAGATTGCACTCAGAGTGTTCTAAACAGGGATTTGAAACATTGGACCCTAGTGGCACAGTGGGTAAAGCAATCGACTGCTAACCAAAAGGTTGGCAGTTCAAAACCATCCGCTGCTCCACGGGAGAAAGATGTGGGCAGTCTGCTTCCATAAAGATTTACAGCCTTGGAAACCCTATGGGGTCCTATGACTCGGAATCAACTTGACAGCAGTGGGTTTGGTTTTGGGACGTATTTATAAAGGTATTTCCCCTCGTCTACAAAAATCACAGCCATATTGCCATAGTCTCTTCCCAAAGGACAGATCAAACTACTTTTTAGTGGGAGAAGGGGCCACCCACCAAAAAAATTATTAAAAAATAAATATGTGGAGATAAAAGATGACAACTTTAGGCAAAGGTGACAGCTTCTTCCCAGCCAGGGCGCCTTCCTCACACCATATTCTTGTCACGCAGCTGTTATCCCTCTGTTACTGATGTGGTCGTTTGACCAAAGAAAGCCCAAACACCTTTGTTTGGCTTTCAAGTGCCGCCTTCACCTCATCCTGTACTTACTTCTCTAGTCTTCTCTCTTGTGGACTCTGGAACCAGACTGCCTGGGGCTGGATCCTGCCTCTGTCACTTACTAGTGAGCAACCTGGTAAGTTATTGTGTCCCTTTATGCCTTGATTTCTTCATCTATAAAATGAGTATAACTAGTATTATTGTTTGTAACTGCTGTTGTTGTTAGCTGCCATGGAGTTACCCCCTGACTCCCGGAGATCCCATATGTTACAGAGTAGAACTGCTCCATAGCGTTTTCTTGACTGTAATCTTGACAGAAGCAGTTCACCAGGCTTTTCTTTTATAGAGCTGCTGGGTGGGTTCAAACCATAAAATTTTAGTTAGCAGCTGATTACAAACCGCTTGCGCCACCTAGGCTCTGTTTGTCACTCCCTCATAGTAATGTTACGAGACTTAAATGAGTTAATCTTTGTAAAGCTCTTAGGAACTATACCAAACCAAAAAAACCAAATCCGTTGCCGTCAAGTCAACTCCAACTCATAGCGACCCTATAGGACAGAATAGAACTGCCCCATAAGATTTCCAAGGAGCAGCTGGTGGATTTGACCTTTTGGCTAGCAGCCAAGCTCTTAACCACTGTGCCACCAGGGCTCCAGACACTATACCAGTGTTTGTTAAATAAATAAAAGAAAGAATCAAATCAGCCTATGGGAGGCTGCCTGAATTTGCTAGGTATGCCTAGCAGCTCTGTGATTTTACTCACAGTTGTGATTCCTCCAAGATTATGCTTTTTCACATTCAAGCTTTTTCTGTCCAAATCCTTCCCATTCTTTATGGACCAGTTTTCAGTGCCATGTCCTTAAGTCAATTGGGTTGTGATTCTCTTACCCTGATTAATTTTCTCTCAGAAATCTGAGCAAACAGTAGGTGAGTCTACAGCAATCCCCTCACCCACCCCAACTGTCCTTTTAAAGATATTCTTAAGGAGCAATTGCACTAGCGATTATGAACCCTGATTCAACAACTGGAAGTAGCCTGTCCATCAATTCAACTCTCGTGGCACCTATTACTTGGTTGCCTAAAATCATAGACCCTTAGAGCTGGAAGAAACCCAATGGTCAGCACATGTCAGGTAGGAGTTCTGACTACAACATTCCCAGCCCGTGCCCTTCCAGCCTCTGCTCAAAACCTCTGCAGTCACTCAGTTCTGGCCTCATGTAAGCTCTGATTGTGGAGGAAGCCCGACTCTCCAGAATGCCACCCACTGTCCTCGGAAACTTCAAAACGTCTCATGTTCTTCTCTGCTCTTTATGCAAATCCCGGCTCTACCGTCATTCAGTAGAGTTCTAAAAGTTGCAAAATGGCGGCCTATAGTTCCAAATCTAGCACACAGATGTGTTTTGCTTATCCCACATGTCTTTTTATATTCCTACGTAGTGTTTTATACTTTTTTTTAAGCTACTTGCCAGTGTTCACAAATTGAGAGGTTTAATTTAAATGTCTGGATTTCTGGCTCCTCTGAGAAAATCAAACGATCTGATTATGTTGAACCTGTAATTCCAGAAGGCGACAATCAGCTGGAGCTGAGTAGGGGCATGTGCCCTCCACAGTCCTCAATCCTCACCCTTCCTTATTGTCTCCCTGATTCAGGTCATTTTAGCTTGTTTATGTCACCTGATTGATCCTTATGGAAATCTGAGTTTGGAACCCTTTGCTTTGAGGGTCTGGCTGATATACACACTACATCTACTTGCACACTCAAATCCAGAACACAGCTTGGGGCTCAGGGCCACAGTAGATGGACCCAGATAGAATAAGAAAAACATGCTGAACAGAACTTCAATTCTTAAAAAGTCCATACTTAGTGGACAAGTTGAGACTAGAGGACTCCCTGAGACTACCGCCCTGAGATACTCTTCAAACCTTCGACTGAAACTATCCCCTGAGGTCATCTTTTAGCGAAATAGCAGATTGCCACACAAAACAAAGGATATTACCAGTCAGTATTGTGCTCCATTAAAATACCACCTATACAGACCAAAAAGTCAACAATTACTCTAAAGCAAAGATGAGAAGATAAGGGGGCAGGGAAACTAGAGCACTGGAAACAGAACAACAGACGCAAAGAAAGCAAATGTTGACACATTGTGGAAAATGTAACTAATGTCACTGAACAATTTGTGTAGAAATTGTCAAATAAGAACCTAATTTGCTGTGTAAATTTTCACCAAAAGCACAATAAAATACTATTAAAACAAAACAAATCATAATTCTGGGAATAAATTTGAGAGGAGTACATTTCTTCTTCCTTTGTTGCTAAAAACTTTCCATTCAAAAAGGAGAAAACCACAGAGTTTGAAAACCTTAATGTCTAGGAATTGGGGACAGTGTTTTGATAGCACCATAGCCATAGCATAAACCTTGCCCAATCATCCTGAGCCCTTCCTTCTCCCCTCTCCAGCCCCACATATGAGGTTCCCCAGGGAGCTGTGTACAACTACATGGTGTTAAGTGGAAAAATAGGACAATGGGATTAGAGATGTAGGTTGGATGTGAATTGTAATAAAAATCTCATCCTTATGTTCTTTCCTATCTGGGTTACAATTAAACAAATATAATGAATTTTATGCTTTAGCCAGAAACACTTGAATATTTAGCTGTCTGAAATAGAGTCTAATTGCATTAGAAAGAAAGACGGAGATCTTTCTTTCCAAAGATGTAATTCGGAGACAAAGGAAAAAAGACCTGAAGTAAAGGGGAAAAATTAACTATTCACAAAAATAAATTGGGCGTTGGGGGAAGGCAGTGACTTAACAAAGACACTTAAAGGCTAATTCCACTTGCAAAGTGCCCCCTACAGAACACACTAGCAGATTTCCACATAACCCCAGGGTTCCAGCAGAAATGTTTTAAAAACACTGCATTAGAAGTTATAATGGCAATGGCGGCAGGTGTGCTGAGTGAGGTCATAGCCTACTGAATTAGAGACCCTATAGCAAAGTGGATGAGAGTATGACCTCTAGAGTCAGACGGATGTGGATGCAAATTCTGACACCCAACCAGGGATGAATTACCCAATAAACAAGGTACCCATGGGTCTATTTATGCTTACTTACTAATCTGTAGTGCACAATTTCACCTGTTTTTCACCACGTCAAAGATGTGATGAAACCCATGTGAAATTGTGCACTACAGATTAGTAAGTAAACACAATTAAGCCCTTGCATACTGTCTTAGTTATCTAGTGCTGCTATAACAGAAATACCACAAGCAGATGGCTTTAACAAACAGAAGTTTATTCTCTCACAGTTTAGGAGGCTAGAAGTCCAAATTCAGGGCACCAGCTCCAAGGGAAGACTTTCTCTCTCTGTCGGCTCAGGGGGAATGTCCTAGTCATCACACTTCTCCTGGTCTAGGAGCTTCTCAGCATAAGAACCCCAGGTCCAAAGGATGTGCTCCACTCCTGGCTCTTTTTTCTTGGAGGTATGAGATCTATCTCCTTTCAGCTCCATTCTCATAAAAGAGATTGACTCAAGATATAACCTAATCCTGTAGTTTAAGTCCTGCCTCATTAATATAATGGCCTCTAATCCTGCCTCATTAACATCATAGAGGTTGGGATTTATAATACGTATGATAGTCACATCAGATTACAAAATGGTGGACAACCACACAGTACAGGGAATTATGGCCTAGCCAAGTTGACGTACGTTTTTGAGGGACACAATTCAATCCATAACATGTACCTTGCTTACTATAAACTCATGCACACCTTGCTGACTAGTTAATCTGCCCCTGAGCCCAACCTACTCACTTTGAGAATTTGAGCAAAAAACTTCTCTGAGCCTTGATTTCTTCATTTATAATAAGTTACCTATCTGATAGGGCAATTGCGAAGGTCAAATAAGGAAAGCACTCCATAAATCTTGACTAGTAATTATAATTACTGTTGCTGGTGTTATCAGGAACTGAAACACTGTTTGTGTTAAAGAGGAGTGACTTTTTGCTTATCTTATAGTTTACAGGCTAGACTTTCATCTAGTCTCTGCTCCAGTAAGCCCAGAATTACAGTATCAGGGTCTCCCTCTCTTCTTTTTCAATGACCTTTTCCTAAACTGGCCTACAACTTGGAGGCATTTACTCTGGATGGTCCAAGATCTTTATTTCAGTCATGTGTCTGCTCTCTGTGAGTCAAGCCTCTGTTTTTTAAATTTTGGGGGGAAATAAAAGGTGAGAGATAAAGCCCGTGTGCTGCCTCATGCTTTTTGAAGTTTCCTTTCTGAAGTTGCTTAAGCTCTTTGAATCCAAGACTCCAAGAATGCATGAGAAACTGTATGGGACATCCTAGTCTGACTTCATAATAAAGAAATTTTTGAGGCCAACTACAAAGCACTGAAGGAGCCCTGGTGGTGCAGTGGTTAAAGCGCTCGGCTGCTAACTAAAAGGTCAGTGGTTTGAAACCACCAGCCACTCTGCAGGAGAAAGATCTGGCAGTCTGCTTCCACAAAGATTTACAGCCTTGGAAACCCTCTGGGGTAGTTCTACTCTGTCCAATAGTGTCTTTAAGAGTCAGAATCGACTTCATGGCAGTGGGTTTTTTTTTTTTTTTTTTTTTTTTTTTGGTTTGTTTACAAAGCACTGCTATTCCTAATGTAATGCCTTCAGGGCATTTTCAATGCCTGTCTTATTAAACATACCTTGTGAGCACCAGTCCTTGTTCTTCAGTGGGGTTCTGTTAGTTTAGTTCATTGAGAACAGAAACCTCTAGGATATTATAGAATCACATGTTTCAAACTAGAAAAAATCCTGAAAAGTGTAGATTTAACAATTTAAAAAAGCAAGGCCTAGAGAGGTGATGGAAAGCAAGAGTCACACTTCTTATCAGAGGCAAAGGCAAGAATAGGACCCAAATCTCCTAATTTTGGGTTCAGGGCTCTTTCCACTACCCAGATTTAGATAGGGGATGGTAAGGATTTCCTAGTCCACTGAACACTCATTTATTCCCAGTTAGTTCATCGGTGGAGTCCCTGGGTGGTACAAATGGTTAATGCACTGGGCTGCTAACCAAAACTCTGGAGGTTCAAGTCCACCCAAGAGTGATCTACTTCTGAAAAATCAGCCATTGAAAACCCTGCAGAGCATAGCTCTACTCCAATACACATAGGATTGCCATAAATCACATCAACTCAATGGCATCTGATAGTTCTGGGCGCCTTAGAGGTAACCCTGGGTCATAACTGTCCACTGTGGTGGTAAACCCGGTGACTTCTCCCATCAGCTCACCTTTTTACCTTTTATTGCACTGGCACTGACATTTTACAGAGAGCCAAGTGTTCCTTAGCGCCACGTTATTCATCAAAATTTAAACGGACAATCTGTATTGTGACCCCCACGTGGATGGTTAAATGCCCTAAAAGACAATTTTCCTGGTCTCTTCAGTGTGCTAATCAGCGAACAGCCTTTGAATTGCAGTGGCTTAGATCCCTACAGGCCTCTGCCTCCCACTGTGGCTGTGCACGTTTTGAAGTAAAGAAAGCTAGCTGGTTTTGCCTCTAAAAAGCAGGAATTCCCAGAAATGGAGAATCAGTGTCCTGAGAAGATGGCCCTCCTGATTACATTTAGAAAATAAACAGCCTGGAAGAGCAAGAAGAGAGAAGCCAAAAGAGGGGGAGAGGAATAAAAAGAAACAAAACAAAACTGAGAAATTGATACTAAAAGAGAAAAGGGCACAGGAAAAAGGAGGGAAACAAAAACAGCCATAGAGAAACAGGGAGAAATGAGAAAGCTACCAAGTAGAACTGGGAGTTGATGAGGCTCACATAGCAGGAATAGCATCAAGGATAAAGATGCTATAAAAGATGACAGGCTGTTCCATGGAAGAGCCCATCGGTAACAGCACAGGTCACACCAGCCAGGGATGATGGTCCAGCCTTAAGGACTCGAAGGAGTCACACATTTAGTCTTCAGTAGCTGCACAACTCTTGCCACTTCCCCAAGTGAAGAGGGGTTGACTGGTGCAAGACAAGACATGTGTGATTGGATCTTTATTGTTGTTAGATGCCGTCAGGTCGGCTCTAGCTCATGGCAACGCCATGTACAGTAGAACAAAATGCGTCCCCATCCTGCGCCATGATGGTTGGTATGCTCCAGTCCGTTGTTGAGGCCTTTGTGTAGTGCCTTCCAACCCACGGTGAATCTTCCAGCACTATCTCCGACAATATTCTGTTGTAATCGATAGGGTTTCCAATGGCTAATTTTTGGAAGTAGATTGCCAGGTCTTTCTTCCTCATCTGTCTTAGTCTGGAAGCTCATCTGAAACCTGTCCACCATGAGTGACCCTGCTGGTATTTGAAATACCAGTAGCATAGCTTCCAGTATCATAGCAACAGACAAGCCACCACAGTACAATAAACTGACAGATAGGTGGCAGTAATTGCATCTGGATACCTAGATAATAACAATTAGTAAATTGTGGTTATAATCCTATCCAAATATCATTTGAGACTTTTTTTCTTAAACAAGGTGTTTGATACACCAAACATGCCTAAATCCAGGCTATCACTGCTGAAACTAGTGCCTAAGGAGGAGTTAACTATTTGTACCCCCAGCCCACTCATAGAAAGCAAAGACGAGGATTACAGAATAGAAATTTGGATGTAGAAGGTTGCCATGACACATGTGAACAGAACTGAGTCAGTCTGTTCCCAAAGTGGAGGGGAAATGACTCCAGATGACAGGTCAGATTTTCCTAAGCACTACCTAGGAGCACGTGGCTCACACATCTGTGCCTGTTTCCCTATCAAAAAGAACAGAAAATCTAAGAGAAAAAGCACAAATGAATAACCCTCCTGGATCAAACACAACACTTCAAATATTTCATTGCTACAAATTCCACCTACATTCACAAAAGCCTTTAGCTGTCAGATCTTCAGATTCAATTTTCACTTTTAAAAAGATGAGTGAAGGAAAAAAAACTCCTTCTATGTATGAATTCAATTTCTCGGACCTTTCTTTCCAAGCAACTCTGCATGCCTCAGGAATTTTCTGAACTTGGAGCTTTGGTTAATAATCCTCCCAGTAGCTGGTTGAGTTTTAATATTTAAGCTCAATACTTTGTGATCTGACCATTACACTTGTTATTAGCAGCAAATCTACATGTTTTCAAAATCTTAAATAAGAGTTTATTTGTAATACTAAGTGATGAAACTCTTTTTTATGATCCCCATTATAAGAGATTAGATACACTGTGTACTGTTCTGGCTGCCCAAAAAACAATGGGTGTTCCTTTTCCCCTTGCTATCCTCTATTACAGAAAGCAAGAAGTCAGAATACTCACCTTCCCATTTTTGCTTGCAACTAGAAGGTAGCCATACAATCCTTGAGGAAAGTTTCCCTCTGATATGTAAAGAGAATTTTTCAAAAGGAAAAGGGTCAGGGTGCTTCCCCCTTCTTCCTGCCTGGAATGCAGAATGAGCTGCCTGGAGGCATGGCAGTCATCTTGCAATCATAAGGATGAAACTAAGGATGGAAAAGCAAGAGATAGAAGGAGACTGGGTCTAATGTACCTATAAACCACTACACAGTCTTGGGCTACTTAACTCCATTTTTACTGGTACAGGAGAAAAATTAACTCCTTACTGGTTTACATCACTGTAGGGTAAAGGGAAAATTTTTTGAAAGCCTTTAAAATGGACCGACTCATAGCGACCCTATTGGACAGAGTTGAACTTCCCCACAGGGTTTCCAAGGAGTGGCTGGTGAATTCAAACTGCCAACCTTTTGGTTAGCAGCCGAACTCTTAACCACTGTACTATGAGTCAGAATCGACTCCATGGCAATGAGTTTGGTTTTTTGGTTTGGTTTAAAATGGGCCAATTGTCTTCAGTGGAAAACTAGGTAGTGTCCAGTGCATCCTTCCAGGTTATTTGATTCTATGGGGTCTCTGCACCTTTCATTATTGTTGAACTATTTTACAGCTCTAGAAATTATATGTGACTGCCAGAAATGCAAATGATTCTTATAAATATACATGCAAATGAATTTTTTTCTGGTAGAATTGCAACTGATTTCTCACAGTTTTGCTCTATTAAACAAATTCACTTCAGTATCCCTGATTGCCTGTATGTGTGTCAGCTCTTTGGACTTTCCTTTGAACTGGTTATAATATCTTACTGGTTCCCCCATTAATTAATGAGTTAAATTAATTCCTTGGTATGTGTTGATTCTATATTTGTATGAAAGTCATAATTTAACCTTTTTAAAAACATCATTTAACAAAGGTTTTTCTGTTACCTGCAGCCTAAGGTAATCTTAACTGATGCGTATGCCTAGCATGACTATATTCAATTAAACTGGTACCTAAGAAAGAGCTGAAATTACCACCACCACCACCACAGAAAAGCATGGTAGATGAAACAACTCATTCTAGCAGATTCTAGTCAAACCGGTTTCATCTGGACTTTCCACACATTGCCATCTCCCTATTTATCATGCCCTGTAACAGAGAAGGAGTCAGGTCAGTTACTCAAAATAAACAACCAAAAAAAGTTGACTCCCTTTATATTTTCCTCAAATATTTTTGTAGGAGAGGAAATAAGCTATGATAAAGTTTTGAGAGTCTATGTGGCTTTTATTTATCTTGTAGGCACTGACAGTTAAAGATTTGATTTTGAGGATAGTGTGCACTCACTAAAAAAAATGAAGCAGTACTCCTGTCCCACATCAAGAGACTCCATAAAAGAGAAGAAAGATAACTAAAGATTTACTCTGCTCTCTGCCATAAGGAAAAAAGTTCCAGTGCCCTTCCCCTTTGTATTATTTGTCTGCCACTCTATGACCCCAGAATGTGTCACGTCTTTTCTTGATGGAAGTCCCTTGAGGGTTGGGGCATGTCTTTGTAATGGATCTCATAAAGCAACCAGCACACTGGGGGCATTTCATTTGAATTAAATGGCACACTGGTAATTGGAATATGAAATTACCATCTTTCTTTCTCCCAGGGATTTCTCTGAAACATCCCTGGAGATGACCTAAGTTATATCCTAATAAGCATGGGAACATTTTGCTTGAGTCTATCAGAACATGTCATATTCTACCTTACCTCCCATCCCCATCTGACCTTCAGGAGTCTCTATGGGGAACTGAAATTCCATTGTCTGTATTTGAAAAAGTACTCTCTTGTATATTAATATGTTACAGGAGGCAAGGCCAAGATAGAGGAATAGTCAGACGCTTCATGTGGTCCCTCTTACAACAAAGACGTGAAAAAACAAGTGAATCAATTATATATGAAAATCTAGGAGCCCTGAACATCAAAGGCAAAGTTGAGGAATCGGACTGAGTGGCAAGGAGAGGGAGAGACGGTTCAGAAGCAGCGAGGGGTTGCCAGACCTGAGCCAGAGGGAACTGGCACCCTGCAGGCTGGATCGGCTGGTGTGTGTGGTGAGGAAAGCAGTGGTGCTCAGGACACCACATCAGGAGAAACTCAGCAGCAGAGAGTCTTCTCAAGCCTCCAGAACCAGCGAGAAGCAGCACTCCATCGGCAAAAGATAAGCACGTGCGTTAACCTACCATGCTGATCAAAAATACCCCCTTTGGGAAGAACCTCTCTCCCATTTACCTGCCCCCTCCCCACTCTGCATCGGCTCCCAGGGCAGCTTCAGTGATTGTTGCATCCCCTGGGCCAGAAAGGAACCGTCAAGTGCCCTGAGCCATTCTCCTGGCGTTGGAGAGGGAATAAATTAACAAACAGCAAAAAGTAATTTGCCAGCTCCCCTAAGCCGGAAACTCAGGGCAGGCACAGCCCCTTTGCCTAGGCACAGGTATAAGGGATCCATAGACTTTGAATGCCTTTCACCCCTGCATGGACCTGTGTGGGCCCATTTCAACAGCGTAGGCCCTCATCAGTACAGTACAACAGAGTATATACCTGAAGCCTAGTTTCAGCTGTATCAACTATAAGAAGGAGTCACAGATTCATGACATTTGACACCACTCTGCCCATTAAGCAGGGTCCTCACCTACCCACATCAGGGGCCTGAGGACTGGTGGCTCCACCCATGCCACCTAGCCATCCGCGACCACTGTCCAAGAATAAGTGATGCCTCCCAGTCCTTACAGCCAACAGCATTGGGTACCCCTAGTCTGGCTGCAAAACCTACCCACCTATGTGCTTTAGGGAACAGGGACACGCTTTCCTTTCAGACACTCAGGGGCAGCCATCAGCCCCCTGCCTTGATCAGCACATGATCCTCAATCGTAGCCAGATTCCTGTGCCTACTCCAATCACTCTTGCCCGTGTAGGACTGTAGGTGAGAGCCTGCACCACACACCTGGTGACCAACTACCTGAACATGTGAGCTGAATCCATATAAGAAAAGTAAACAGACTCCTGGGCTCACATACAGTTCTAAACACCTGGTGACAGGACACGGAGCTTCAAAGGTACCCATAATCAAACTAGGTCACATGATCAGCCTATTTGGGCATATCAAAACAAAACAAAACAAGAAGCTAGGACAAAGTAAGCAAACATAAAATAAATAAATATAATAACTTGTTGATGGCTCAGAGACAACAGTCAATATCAAATCACATGAAGAGGTAGACCACGATGGCTTCAACAAGCACCCAAAACATAGAATCAAGAAACATTCCTGAGGAAGAGAACTTCATGGAATTACCAGAGGTAGAATTCGAAAGATTAACATACAGAGTTCTTCAAGAGATCAGGCAAAACACAGAACAAGCAAAGGAACACACAGACTAAGCAAAAGAAGAGCTTAAGAAGGTTACAAAAGAGCATAAAGACAAATGTAACAGTCTGCAAGAATCCATAGAGAGACAGCAATCAGAAATCCAGAAGATTAACAATAAAATTAGAATTAGACAACTCAATAGAAATTCATAGTAGCAGAATTGAGGCAATGGAAGTCAGAATTAGTGAAATTGAAGATAAAGCACTTGACACCAACTTATTTGAGGAAAAATCACATAAAAGAATTTTAAAAAATGAAGAAACTGTAGGAATTATGTGCATTCTATCAAGAGGAATAACCTACGAGTGACTGGAGTACCAGAATGGGAGGGATAACAGGAAATACAGACAGAATGGTTGAAGATTTGTTGGCAGAACTTCCCTGATATTGTGAAAGATGAGAAGATACCTATCCAAGAAGCTCATCGAACCCTACACAAGGTAGATGCCAAAAGAAAGTCACTAAGAAATATTATAATCAAACTTCCAAAAACCAAAGATAAAGAGAATTTTAAGAGAGGCTAGGGATAAATGAAAAGTCATCTACAAAGGAGAGTCAATAAGAATAAGCTCGGACTACTCAGCAGAAACCATGCAGGCAAGAAGGCAATGGGATGACGTATATAAAGCTCTGAAGGAAAAAAATTGCCAGCCACGAATTATATATGTAGCAAAACTGTCTCTCAAATATAATGGCAAAATTAGTGTATTTCCAGATAAACAGAAGTTTAGGGAATTTGTAAAAAACAAACCAAAATTACAAGTAACACTAAAGGGAGTCCTCCAGTTAGAAAATCAATAACATCAGATAACAACCCAAGACTAGAACACAGGACAGAACAACCAGGTATCAACCCAGATAGGGAAGTCACAAATAAATCAAAGCTAGCTAAAACACTGAAAACTGGGAAACAGATATCAATATGTAAACGATGACAACATTAAAACAAAAAAGAGCGGCTAAATAACGTAGTCATAGATGTTTAATATGGAGAGGAAGCTAAGTCAATATAAAGAAATAAAACATTGGTTTAAACTTAGAAAAACAGAAGTAAATATTAAGGTAACCACAAAGGAAATAAACCTACACAACAAAATAAAAAACATAAAGACTCAGCAAATAGAAAATCAACAACAATGAAAATGATGAAAAGAAAATACATAAATAAAAACGACTCAGCCCAGAAAATTAAATGGAACAGAGAAACTCTCAACAACACACACACAAAAAAAAATACATCAAAATGACAGCGCTAAACTCACACCTATCAGTAATTATGCTGAATGTAAATGGACTAAATGCACCAATAAAGAGACAGAGAGTGGCAGAATGGATAAAAAACATGGTCTGTCTATATGCTGCCTACAAGAGACGCTCCTTAGAGTGTATCTTAAACACACAAACAAACTAAAACTCAAAGGATGGAAAAAAATATATCAGGCAAACAACAATCAAAAAAGAGCAGGAGTAGCAATATTAATCTCTGACAAAATAGACTTTAAAGTAAAATCCACCACAAAGGATAAGGAAGGACACTCTATAACGATAAAAGGGTCAATACACAAGGAGGACATAATCATGATAAATATTTACTCATCCAACGACAGGGCTCCAAAATACGTAAAACCAACTCTATAGCATTCAAAAGAGACATAGACGCTCCACAGTAATGGTATGAGTCTTCAACACACTACTTTCAGTGAAGGACAGAACATCCAGAAAGAAGCTCAATAAGACATGGAAGTTCTAAATGCCACAGTCAACCAACTTGATGTCACAGACATATACAGAACACTCTACTCAACAGCAGCCAAGTACACTTTCTTTTCCAATGCACATGGAACATTCTCCAGAATAGACCACATATTAGGCTATAAAACAAGCCTTAATAGAATCCAAAGCATTGAAATATTACAAAGCATCTTTTCTGACCATAAAGCCATAAAACTAGAAAACAATAATAGAAAAAGCAAGGGAAAAAAAATCAAACACATGGAAACTAAACAACACCTTGCTGAAAAGCTACTGGGTTATAGAAGAAATAAAGGATGGAATAAAGAAATTCGCAGAATCAAATGAGAATGAAAACACATCTTACCAGAACCTTTGGGACTCAGCAAAAGCAGTGCTAGGAGGTCAGCTTATGGCAATAAAAGCACACATCCAAAAAGAAGAAAGGGCCAGAATCAAAACATTAACCCTACTACTGGAACAAGTAGAAAGAGAGCAGCAAAAGAAGCCCTCAGGCACCAGAAGAAAGGAAATAATAAGAATCAGAGCAGAATTAAATGAGATAGAGAATAGAAAAACAATTGAAAAAGTTAACAAGACCAAAACCTGGTTCTTTGAAAAGATCAACAAAATTGATAAACCATTGGCCAGACAGACAAAAGAAAAACAGGAGAGAAGCAAATAACCTGAATAAGAAACGAGATGGGCACTACCAAAACAGACCCAACTGAAATTAAAAGAATCATAACAGAATACTATGAAAAACTGTACTCTAACAAATTTGAACATTTAAAGGAAATGGACAAATTTCTAGAAACACACAACCTACCTAAAATAACACAGAGGAATAACAACTAAATAATCTTATAAGAAAAGAAGAGATTGAAAAGGTAATTAAAAAACTTCCAACAACAACAACAAAAAAGCCCTGGCTGGACAATTTCACTGGAGAATTCTACCAAACTTTCAGAGAAGAGTTAACACCACTACTACTAAAGTTATTTCACAGCATACAAAAGGATGGAATACTCCCAAACTCATTCTATGAAGCCAGCATAACCCTGATACCAAAACCAGGTAAAGACACCACAAAAAGAGAAAATTACAGACCAATAACCCTCATGAACATAGAAGCCAAAGTCCTCAACAAAATTCTAGCCAATAGAATTCAACAACATATCAAAAAAATAATTCAGCATGACCAAGTGGGATTCATACCAGGAATGCAGGGATGGTTCAGCATTAGAAAAACAATCAATGTAATCCATCACATAAAGAAAACGAAAGACAAGAACCACATGATCTTACCAATCGATGCAGAAAAAGCATTTGACAAAGTGCAACACTCCTTCGTGATAAAAACTCTCAGCAAAATAGGAATAGAAGGGAAATTCCTCAACATAATTAAGGGCATTTATACAAAGCCAACAGCCAACATCATCCTAAACAGAGAGTCTGAAAGCATTTCCCCTGAGAATGGGGACCAGACAAGGATGCCCTTTATCACCACTTTTATTCAACATTGTGCTGGAGGTCATAGCCAGAGCAATTAGGCTAGAAAAAGAAATAAAAGCCATCCAGACTGGTAAGGAAGAAGTAAAATTATCTCTATTTGCAGAGGATATGATCTTATACACAGAAAACCCCAAAGAATTCACAAGAAAACTACTGGAACTAATAGAAGATTTCAGCAAAGTATCAGGATACAAGATAAACATACAAAAATCAGTTGCATTCCCCTATACCAACAAAGAGAACTTAGAAAAGGAAATCACAAAATCAATACCATTTACAACAGCCCTCAAGAAGATAAAATACTTAGGAATAAATCTAACCAGAGATGTAAAAGACCTATATAAAAAAACAATACAAGACACTAGTGCAAGAAACCAAAAGAGACCTACATATGTGGAAAGACATACCTTTGTCATAAATAGGAAGATTCAGCATTGTGAAAATGTCAGTTCTACTCAAAGCGATCTACAGATAAAATGTAATCCTGATCCCAATTCCAATGGTATTTTTTAATGAGATGGAGAAACAAATCACCAACTTCATATGGCAAGGGAAGAGGCCCCAGATAAGTAAAGCATTACTGAAGAAGAAGAACAAATTGGGAGGCCTCACACTACCTGGTTGTAGAACCTATTATACCTCCACAGTAGTCAAAACAGCCTGGTACTGGTACAACTGATACATAGACCATTGGAACAGAATTGAGAATCCAGACATAAATTCATCCACCTATGAGCAGCTGATGTTCGACAAAGTCCCAAAGTCCATTAAATGGGGAAAAGACAGTCTCTTCAACAAACGATGCTGGCGTAAGTGGATATACATCTGCAAAAAAATGAAACAGGACCCATGCCTCACACCATGCACAAAAACTAACTCAAAATGGATCAAAGAGATAAACATAAAATCGAAACGGTAAAGATCATGGAAGAAAAAATAGGGACAACGCTATAAGCCCTAATATATGGCATAAACAGAGTACGAAACATTACTAACAATGCACAAACACCAGAAGATAAACTAGATAACTGGGAGCTTCTAAAAATCACTTATGTTCACCAAAAGACTTCAGCAAGAGAGTAAAAAGACAACCTACATGCTGGGGAAAAAATTTTGGCTACAATATATCCGATCAGTGTCTAATCTCTAAAATCTATAAGATACTGCAAAACCTCAACAGCAAAAAGACAAATAACCCAATTAAAAAATGGGCAAAGGATATTGTCTTAGGCTGGGTTCTCTAGAGAAGCAAAACCAGTAAAGTGTATAAATATATATATAGAGAGAGAGATTTATATCAAGGAAACGGCTCACGCGATTGTAGACACTAGAACATCCCAAATCCATGGATCAGGGTAGAGGCCTCTTCCAAGTCACGCAGCCACAGAAGCTGGCAAACCCAAGATCGGCAGGTCGGAGAGCAGGGCTCCCGCTCACAGGCTGTGCAGATCAACGAATCCCAAGTTCAGCAGATAAGCTGACAGCTCAAGTCCCAAGAACTGGAGATGTGGTGACAGGAGGCAGCCGCAGGATCCAGAGGGAGCAAAAAGCCAGAATGTCTGCTTATACTCAGATGCAGGCCACAACCCCAAGGAGACTCCCTTTCATCTGATTGGCTACTCACAGTATATTCAATCATGGGAGTGATTACGTTAAAACACGGAGAATCATGGCCCAGCCAAGGTGACGCACTATCTTAACCATCACAGATATGAACAAGCACTTCACCAAAGAAGACATTCAGGCGGCTAACAGACACATGAAGAAATGCTCACGATCATTAGCCATTAGAAAATGCAAATCAAAACTACAATGAGACACTATCTCACCCCAGCAAAGCTAGTATTAATCCAAAAAGCACAAAATAATGTTGGAGAGGTTGTGGAGAGACTGGAACATTTATATAATGCTGGTGGGAATGTAAAATGGTACAACCGCTTCGGAAATCGATTTGGTGCTTCCTTAAAAAGCTAGAGGTAGAAGTACCATACAATCCAGCTATCTTGCTCCTTGGAATATATCCTAGAGAAAGAAGAGCCGTCACACGGATAGATATATGCACACCCATGTTCACTGCAGCACTGTTCATAATAGCAAAAAAGATAGAAAAAACCTAGGTGCCCATCAACAGACAAATGGATATACAAATTATGGTATATTCACACAATGGAATACTACAAAATGATAAAAAACAACAATGAATCTGTGAAACATCTCACAACATGGATGAATCTGGAAGACATTATGCTCAGTGAAATTAGTCAGTCACAAAAGGACACATATCGTATGAGAACACCATTATAAGAACTCAAGAAAAGGTTTAAACACAGAAGAAAACATTCTTTGATGGTTACAAGAGTGGGGAGGAAGGAAGGGGGTATTCACTAACTAGATAGTAGACAAGAATTATCTTAGGTGAAGGGAAGGACAACACACAATACAGGGGAAGTCAGCACAACTTGACTAAACCAAAAGCTAAGAAGTTTCCTGAATACAACCAAACACTTTGAGGGACACAGTAGCAGGGGCAGGGATCTGGGGACCATGGTTTCAGGGGACATCAAGGTCAATTAGCATAACAAAGTTTATTAAGAAAATGTTCTGCATCCCACTTTGCTGAGTGGCATCTGGGGTCTTAAAAGCTAGCGAGTGGCCATCTAAGATGCATCTACAGGTCCCAACTCACCTGGAACAAAGGAGAATGAAGAACACCAAAGACAGAAGGAAAATATTAGCCCAAGAGACAGAAAGGGCCACATAAACCAGAGACTTCATCAGCCTGAGACCAGAAGAACTAGTTGGTGCCCAGCTACCACCAATGACCTCACTGATAGGGAACAAAACAGAAAGTCCCTGACGGAGCAGGAGAAAAGTGGGGTACACAACTCAAATTCTAGTAAAAATACCAGACTTAATGGTCTGATTGAGACTGGAGGAACCCTGGAAGACATGGCCCCCGGACTCTCTGTTAACCCAGAACTAAAACCATTCCAGAAGCCAACTCTTCAGACAAAGATTATATTGGACTATAAGGCATAAAATAATACTCGAGAAGAGTGTGCTTCTTAGTTCAAGTAGATACTTGAGACTAAATGGGCAGCTCCTATCTGGAGGCAAGAAGAGAAGGCAGGAAGGGACAGAAGCTGGTTGAGTGGACACAGGAAATCTGGCGTGGAAAGGAGTGTGCTGCCACCTGATAGGGAGAACAACTAGGATCACATAACAATGTGTGTATAAATTTTTGTATGAGAAACTAACTTGAGGTGTAAACTTTCACTTAAAGCACAATAAGAAGTATATACATATGTTACAGGTTGGTGCCATCCCATAAATCACTTTCTATAGAGACTGAATTTAGGGCCCCAGCTCCAGGGGAAGGCTGTCTCTCTTTGTCAGCTCTAGGGGAAGCTTTCTCTCTCTGCTGGCTCTAGGGGAAGGTCCTTGTCATCAATCTTCCCCTGGTTCTGGGAGTTTCTCAGCACACGGACCTCGGGTCCAAAGGACGTGCTCCCCTCTTGGCTATTCTAGCTTGTTGTAATGCGATCGCTATCTCTCTGCTCACCTTTCTCTATTTTTATCTCTTGTAAGATAAAAAGTGATGCAGGCCACACTCCAGGGGAACTCCCCTTATGTCATGGATTGAATTATGTCTCCCCAAAATATGTGTCAACTTGGTTAGGCCATGATTCCCAGTATTGTGTAGTTGTTTTCCATTTTGTGATTGTAATTTTCCTGTGTGTTGTAAATCTCTGCCTGTGGTTAATGAGGCAAGATTAGATTGTGTTCAAGAGAATCAGGGTAGGATTTTATCACCCTTACTAAACTCACATCCCTGATCCAATGTAAAGGGAGTTTCCCTGGGGTGTGACCTGTACTAACTTTTATCTTACGAAAGATAAAAGGGAAGGGAAGCAAGCAGAGAGTAAGGAACCTCATACCACAAGAAAGCAGCACCGGGGGCAAAGTGCATCCTTTGTACCCGAGGTCCCTGCGCCTGAGAAGCTCCTTGACCAGGGGAAGATCGATGACAAGGACCTTCCTCTGGAGCCGATAGAGAGAGAAAGTCTCACCCTGGAGCTGATGCCCTGAATTTGGACTTGTAGCCTACTAGACTGTGAGAGAATAAATTTCTTTTTGTTAAAGCCATCCACTCGTGGAATTTCTGTTATAGCAGCACTAGATAGCTAAGATACGTTACATCAGATCAGGGCTGTGACCTGAGTAAGGGTGTTGCGTACCACCCTAATCCTCTTTAAAATAACCTAATCTTACCTCATTAACCCCAGGTAGAGATTAGGATTTACAACACATAGGAAAATTACATCAGACAACAAAATGGAGGACAACCACACAATACTAAGAATCATGGCCTAGCCAAGTTGACATACATTTTGGGGGGACACAATTCAATCCATAACAACTCTTAAGCATGGATGCTTGCCACTTTATACTTTAGTCCTCCTGACATCTCTAATATAAGGCTAGGGTGTGAAGTCAGCCTTTTTGCAATATCAAAAAATAATAATCATTGCTATCCATAGGGCAATTGCTTATACTGAAGCCAAGACAGCCCAACCAGGAGTCACCACAGAATTTTTCCACTTCTAGCTTAAGGTAGAAAAAAAGCAAGTGTCTCCTCCCCAGCCTGTCTCATCCACCTACAAGAACTGAGAACCTTCTGTGCACTATGCTCCCTGCTAGATGCATTAGGAAAGGGAAGGCAGTGTATCTATTTTGTGAGATCCAAGTAACACACTCCATGGAAGAAGCTCTTCCAAGTGAGTACCTATATTGGATAAGCAACCTAGATCTCCTCTTTAGCACCCTAATAGCCAACCTAGAGGAGGATCCCACCTCATCTCTATCTTGGCTGATTTTCAGAAGTAGATCACCAGGCCTTTCTTCATAGTCCATATTAGTCTGGAAGCTCTGCTGAAACCTGTTCAGCATTATAGCAACACACAAACCTCCACTGACAAACAGATGGTGGCTTCACTTGGGGTGCATTGGCCAGGAATTGAACCTGGGTCTCCTGCATGGAAGGCAAGAATTCTACCACTAAACCACCATTGCTCCCACCGTTCAGGAAAACATTCCCCTTGAAAAGCAAACGCCACTGTTTCTTGAGCCTCTTGACCATTTCTGCTGCAGGAGATTCCATTTTAGGCCAGCTCTCTCCA
Organism: Dugong dugon; assembly: GCA_030035585.1. Taxonomy (NCBI): domain Eukaryota; kingdom Metazoa; phylum Chordata; class Mammalia; order Sirenia; family Dugongidae; genus Dugong; species Dugong dugon. The sequence goes on from CM057472.1 coordinate 73,904,434, forward strand.
GACCCCTGACCTCTCATCAGGAGCTTGGGGCTGGTCTCCCATCTCCCTTCTCCCTGGGACACTCCTGGTCTTAGCTCCCCACACTGACGGATCTGGGGGTGGCCGAAGTGGATAGAGGTCCAACAATGCTGTTTGAGCAGAGCAGGTAGGACCTTTTGTCATAATTTCTCTCCTTCAGACTAAACCAAAGCTTTGTCTTTCAGAACCAAAAAGGACATTAACCTGTTATATTAAACAAAATAGACACACACCTTTTTCTTCATTTCCCCCCACCCCTCAGTCACACCAAGAACAAGAGGAAGCTTTGAAAGTACAGATTTTCTTTAAAGGCTCATAGGACCCCTTGCCAGTCCTCAAGCAAAGCTCAAAAGCTTACAACTTTTGCTCTGCTACCTCTCAACCATTTCTGTAAGTAGAATACTTGAGTATTCCACGTTGGTGTCGTTAGGTGCCAGTGAGCCGGTTCCTACTCATAACGACCCTATGTACAACAGAACGAAACACTGCACAGTCCTGCACCATCCTCACAACCGTTGCTGTTTGAGCCCATTGTTGTAGCCACTGTGAATTCTACCACTGAACTATTACTGCCCCCGGCTGTAACTAGGGTGATCCATATGCTTAAACGTCATCACGATCCATGCTGAGGAGAGGCACTGGAAGGAGTGAACCATTCTAATCCTATTCCTTGGGCTGAGGTTTGCTGGTGGCTGCAACGGCCTATACTGATAGCCTAGCCAGGAGTCACCACAGAATTTTTCCACCTCGAGCTTAGGGTAGAAGAAAGGGGAGTGTCCCTTCTCCAGCCTATCTCATCTACCTACAAGAACTGAAAACCTTCTGTGCACTATGCTTCCTGCTAGATGCATTAGAAAAGAGAAGATACTATACTTATTTTGTGAGATCCAAGTAACACACTCTAAGGAAGCAGTTCTTCCAAGTGAATACCGAGGTGGATAAGCAACCTAGATAGCCAGCACCCTAATAGCCAGCCTAGAGGAGGATTCCACCTCACCGCCATCTTTAACTTGCTCATGTTCCTGATCCATGAAAATATGGGACCCAGTGACTAGACTGGTCTGTTGCTGTTGTTGTGTGCCGTTGAGTCGATTTGGACTCACAGTGACCCTATATGACAGAGTAGAACTGCCCCATAGGGTTTCCTAGGCTGTAGTCTTTATGGAAACTGATCACCAGGTCTTTTCTCTGGAACCACTGAGTGTGTTCAAAGTGTCGGCCTTTTGGTTAGCCGCTGAGTGCTTCTAAGAGGTTGACAAAAATGCTAATCCCCAGAAGAATATTGGGGGATTGTATTTCATTTTTGGAAGTAATATATGCACCTAGCTTAAAGTCAAATAATATTATAAAAGACATAACAAAAGAAGCATTCCCCTACCCTACACTCTCATCCATCCCACCACCCCCACCACAACTTCCTTTCCTCAAGGCCAAATACCTTCAATTCTTTTCACTGTGTATGTTTTTTTTTTTTTCCACTGATATTTCTTCCATATGTCTAACATGATGTTTACACTGCTCTGTCTTTGTTAGTTTGCTTTATTGCAATGTCTTCATTGCATTACCGGAGCAAGTTGGCCAGACTCTCCCCTCTTGGGAAAGGCAAAGAACAAAACACCAAAAAGTATCTCCTTCACCTTTCTCCCACCCTACCCCAACTGAACACATCATATACCAGTATTTCCTGATTTATAATTTTAGACATTATTAATTGGCTGCTGTACTGATGGGACTCCATAAACCCATGGGAGATCATGCAATAGAGGGAAACTTAATACAGGGAATTAGTTAGAAAGGTGTTGGAAATGCTGAAAGAGCAAACAGATTAGTGACTCCAGAACCTGCCTCCCCCAGGGCTGTGGGGACAGAGGGGAAGGAGGTGTTTCCCAGCAGGAGGGGGAACCACTGCAGCTACCTGGCTGATTATGTAAATGCTGTTCACTGTTGAATTATGATTATATAACTATGATTATACTCCCTTTGTTTTACATTTTGTTTTTCCTGAAATAGTTGCATTTTTTGTAATTTGCTTAGTTTATTATGTAACTAGTACAAACTTAAAAACACTCGATAGTTCTGTAAACCTCTCTCAACGCTCTCCTCCACTAGGTCAAACACATAGACAAGCCATCAGACCCCCTCACCCCTACCCCACACAGTCCTCCCTGGCCCTTCTCCAGTCTGGACCTGTTCACTCTGGGCCTGGAGCAGGGCTGTTGGCTCAGTATTTCCCATCACTGTCCTGCATAAAAACCAAAAAACCAAACTCATTGCTGTTAAGTCAATTCCAACTCATAGCGATCCTATAGGATAGAGTAGAACTGCCCCATAGAGCTTCCAAAGAGCACTGGTGGATTCCAACCACCGACCTTCAGATTCACAGCTAACTTCTTAACCACTTCACCACCAGAGTTCTACTGTCCTGCATAGAGGCCTTCAAATCTTCCCCTTTCTTGGTTTTCTCTCTTACTGTGCTGACGCATATCTTCCTTGGGATATGAAAAGTAAAGTATTGCAGACACGGCTATCTGCAAACACCTTTGTTCTGTCTCTACACTAGATCGAATTCCAGGTTGAAAGTTGCCTCTTCCGCTGTATTTTGAAGGCATCACTCCTCTCTTGTCACCTCCACTGTGGCTATTGAGAAGTTCAATCCCAGTCTGATTTCTCATCTTTTGTGTGTGACCTTTTCTCTCTGAAATCTCTTAAGATTTTCTCTTTTTTCCTAGTGTTCTGAAAACTCAGTCATGTCCTGGTATGGATGTTTTCACACTCTCTGTGCTTGTCAGTGGTGGACTTTTAAAATCTAGAATGGGGTCTGCAAAACTTTTTCTGTAAGGGGACAGATAGTAAATATTTTAGACTTTGTGGCCATAGAGTCTCTGTCACAACTTCTCAACTCTACTGTTGTAGCAAAGCAGCCATGAACAATATGTAAACAAATGAATGTGGCTGTGTTCCAATAAAACTTTATTTAAAAAACAAGAGGCAAATTGAATTTGCCCCGTGGGCCATAATTTACAAACCCCATTGGGGCAAACAGTTAATGTGCTCAGCTACTAGCATAAAGGTTGGAAGTTCGAGTCCACCCAGAGGTGCCTTGGAAGAAAGGCCTGGAGATCTACTTCTAAAAAATCAGCCATTATAAACCCTATGGATTACAGTTCTGCTCTGACACACATGGGGTTGCCATGAGTCAGAATCAACTCAATGGCAACTAGATTGTCTAGACTCTAGATAATCACAGCCTTCACTTTAGGGACATTTTCTTGTGTTATTTCTTTAATAATATTTTTATTTCCATTTTTTCTGTTCTTTCTCTCTAAACTTCCATTAGTCAGATATTTGCCCTATTAGACTGAGTTTCTAATTTTCTTATCTTTTCTCTTTTATTGTCCATGTCTGTCTTTTTGTTTTAGTTTATAGGATATTTCTTCCACTATTGAATAGTTCTTTTATTTCTGCAATTCTGTTTTTTAATCTCTAAGATTTTCCTTCTTCTCTGATTCTCTTTTTAAATAGTAGCCCACTTTTGTTTCATGGGTGAAATATTTTTGCCTCTCTAAGAATATTATAACCAAACCAAAACCAAATCCGTTGCCATTGAGCCGATTCCAACTCATAGCAACCCTACAGGACAGAGTGGAACTGCCCCATAGGGTTTCCAAGGAGCAGCTGTTGGATTTGAACCGCCAACCTTTTGGTTAGCAGCCAAGCTCTTAACCACTGTGCCACCTGGGCTCCAAGGACATTATAGTGGAGGAATTACTTTTAAATTTTGCTCTGCTCTATGTGGTATCTCTGTTTCCTCCAAGTCCTACATCTCCTTCTTTCTCTCATTTTTTATTTTGCTTCTTTATCTTTTATGTAGGATGCTTTCCTCCAATGTCTGCTGATCCTGGGCTATATGATAACATTAAAAGTAAGATGGATAAGTGATGGGAGAAAATAAACTACCACAAATAGAGTTTCAAAAAAGAGGATGATACAGTAATGCCTGAATAGCTCCTACTAGACCAAACTCCCCCACCCCCAAAGACTACTATAAACCCTGAAAAAAATATAAAAAACTGCTGAAGGCACTGAAGAGTGACCAAAAGTTATCAGACACTGGAAAGGAGTTGACACTTGGAAGAAGAAAAGAGCCTCCCTCATTTTCCATTCTATTGCAGCTCCTAGCCTGAGAACAGGCGCCTTTCTGGACCATGCAGAGTCTAAAACTTCTGATAGAAACCCACAAGCTTGAAGAGCCAGAGGACTGGGTACCAGGCAACACAAAAAGTGAAGGGCAATCTAGAAAGGAGCAAGCCAGAGAGAGGAAGGTCCAAATTCTTTGTATAAACTCTGACCTGATCTTGGCTGACCCCTGAACCACACCTGTGCGGGGCAGACTCTAAGCAGCCCTGCCAAGGCTAAGGGAACTGAATTGAGACTTCAGCTGCTACTGTCTGCAGGAAGACAGAATTTGCAGTTTGAGTTCAGACAAGTTAACTTCCTGATAATAAAAAATAATAATAATTAAAAATAAGTTTAAAAAGTGATGAGAAGATCTGTATGCCTGGGTCAGGCTTAGCAACTTACAGTATTTAAGTGGGGAGGGAGAACCTCAAACATCAGGATCCGTAAGCATTTCCTGTTCAGTCTCACCAGAGGAGAAGCCACCTCTTCTGCCTGGGGTTAGGCCCTGGCTGTCAGCATTTGGAGGGCAGAGGAGGGGAGTATGGCTGGAGGGAACCCACCATTCCGAACTTAGAGATTTAATTTTTTCCACCTGTGTGTTATGTTCACTGTCTACTTTGCTTAGTGTCCTCATATCCAGAGCCTCTCCAGGTTCAATTTGTAAAGAGAGATCTTGGGAGTGTTGAAGGGAAGGGTCTGGTTGTCACCTGTCTGTAGAAGTGGGGGTGGGGACCTGGGACTCTGTGACATAAGTCCTAAAATTAAGATCCAATATTATGTGTTGCCTTGACATGTGACAAAATTGGGAGAGTCTCGAATGGCCTAATTACAAGTTCTCCTCCTCACTCTGCCCTTACAAACAAGATCGCTAACACTCCTTATCAGACAGACCAGGTGAGTTCCTGCTTATTCCTGAATAGCGGTTTCAGTTCCCTGCCAACCCATGGAATTATTCAAACAAGCCAATCACATCCTCCCAGAGAACCAGGGGACACCCACCCTCTTGATACTACAAAGCCTGCCTCCCATAGACCCCTCCTGATTCCTGAGTGCAATCTCCTTGTGGCCCTGCATGGCATGTGATATATTTCTCTCCTGGGCTGTGAATATAGGTGACTAACAAACTATTGTCAGTCTTTTCTGTCCAGTGTCAGGTGTTTTGTGTTCGGCCTTTCCCCTAACCGTAGGGCAAGAATCTCTCCCTTACCAATGGGCTGAAAAGGAAGCAGATCAAAACAGACTCTAACTAATCCTAGACAGAATTTCAACCAATCCTCATGCACCAGGCCCATCTGCTGTGCCTCCTGGCGCCATCAGCTTGCTTCTCATCATTGCCTTCTCTGTGGGGACTGAAGCCATAGCTTTCCTCTCTCTCATGTGTCAATGACTATTCCTTCATCTGATTTCCATCCTTTAAGAATGTGTTGACCTCCTTCTTAGTTTTCCACATTCCCTCTATCCTTGTGGCGTTATAACATTTTATGCCTTGACAGCCATTTTAATGACGTTTCAGGAGGAAGAAGAATTCACAACATGGGTTCACCCGGAAGTAACATGGTTTGGGAAGATGTGTGGCACCTAGGCACAGTACAGCCATGGCATCAGGCAGACCAGGAGAGGACACGGCAAGAGACTAGAGCTGACATGCTCAGCAAATGGCTGCCCTGGAAAGGCACGCATGGAGGAAGAGAGATTAAAGAGCCACCATCAGGTGTCCAGAGCTGTCTTTTATTTCTGTTTGTAGAAGGTAGCAGTAGGGGCTAGAATTTAAGATCTAAAGTGCCTGATTTGGAGGCAAAGGAGAAGGAAACACACAAGCCAGTTCTCCAGCAGGTCATTGATTGATAAAAGCCAAGAGCATCCTAATATCCTAGTTGAGACTGCACTCCTGGTACGCACATGGTTTACACCAGGGACTCTCTCAGGTGACAGCTGCCCCTCTGTTCTTCTAGGCAGAGCTTCTGGCTGCTTCTAGCTTCCCTTTAAGGAAAGACAAAACAGCGTTTTTCACAGAACCCAAGGAGCCATGTTGGGGCCAAGTTTCTTTCCCAATTAAATTGCTAGAGAGGAAAGCCAGGCAGCCTTCCTCCCATCTGCATCTTTGGCTCCTTTCACATATCAGAATATAAATGGAGCCAGATCTTCCTCACAAGTGTAGCGAGGGAGAGGAGGTTGCCTAGGACTTACAGGAAGTGGCTAGAGTATGGAGAACAAGAGCCTTCAGCCCTACGAAGTGGGCATTCGTCAGGCAGCAACACTATACTGGTGTTGGGTTGATGGATTTCATAGCTGAGGGCAGACTATTTCACTCACCACTTGTTCCCAGTGTTTATAGCACGGTGTCTGGCACATAGCAGGTACTCAATACAAAATTATTAATACAAGAATTAATGAGAAGAGTTTAAGTAGCAAGTCCATGCAGCTGGTAAATGAGGGAAGGGGAATTTGAAGTCAGGGCTGATAGACTCCTGAGCTAGGACCTGAACCACAGTGCTGTAAAGACAGGTATGAGGTTAAGGATGAAGAATTCCCTTACTTGAGCTACTGAAGACCCATGGGCTTGACCCGTGCCTGCCCTCCACGCCAGCTAGAGTTTGCCTGGCCAAGCCTCCTCTATGCTTCCTTAGCTACCAATTGTGTGGAGTTTTTCTACAACTTGAGGAGACTGGCTGCAGCAAATCGATACTATTGGATCAAGAGCTGCCACCTTCCAACTGTGGAAAGGTCACGTTTCAGCAGTAAAAGAAATCAATTGCTTCTATAGTTACTGTAGCCAGCCCTCCTGGGACAAAAAGTCTGCATCACCTGCCCAGATTAAGGAGTTTCCGCCAGCAGGAGGCAAGGAGGGCATCTGCCCCAGGGCCTCATCGGACTCTTCTGGGCACTTTCTGGGAGAAGTAGACAACTAAATGGGAGGCCACTGAAGGATGGAGAAACCCTCCAGGCACAAGGCCGTGCCCTCACCAGCCTGTGTCCACACTCTGTCGTGTCTCACAGGAGGTACTGATCAACAAACCATCCATTGGCCTGCAGTTCTTCTCCAGGGACGTCCCTCTCACTGTGTCCTCATTTAGGAGCCAGAGAGAACCTTTATTCCCTCAGCAACCCCATCTCTATTTGCCTTGACAACAAGCCGAAAACCAGCCGGTCCCAAGTGGCCTAGCAACTCTATGATGCTGCTGGAAGCAGGGAGAAAATTATCAGATATAATCACAGCATCCCTGTCAAGGAACAGGTGGAAACTGGCTTCTCTTTAGCATCAAGAAATAGCAGTCCAGAAGCCGAGGGGCCAGTGAGTTGAAGATAATGGTGATGGAATAATTTGGAAAAGGATAGTGAGAATAGCAGCACAACTGGAAGAATGTGATCGATGTCACTGAATCGTACATGTAGAAACTTTCAAAATGGTGTAATTTTGGCTATGTATATTTTCACCAGAAAAAAAGTCCTCAAGATTGAGAAGGGAGAGTGTTGACATGTCATGGGGTTGTTAACCAATCTCATAAAACAATATGTGTACTGACTGTTTAATGAGAAACTATTTGTTCTGTAAACCTTCAGCTAAAGTACAACAAAAAACTTAAAAAAAAAAAAAAAGAAATAGTAGTCTACTTTTCTTGCCTCTGTCCTTCCCACTCTTTCTTCTGCTGGCAGGCCAGCTCTGCTGTTCCAAGGAAGGAGGTCTCTGTATTGTAATCCCTCTGCAGGAGCAAATTGTTCCTAGGCCATTCCAGGTGCCTGGAAAGCCTGGGCTTCATTTTGAAAAGAACTCCAATGATCAAAGGGACCATGCAGTACAGATATAAAATATGATTTATCAGGAGAAACCTACAAGCAGTGAAGCAACCAAGCACATACAACTCTTGGGCCTCGCATCACAGCTCAGGCCAAGCGCCAATGGCCTGCATGCACCACTCAACCTCCCATAGAAAGGGGCCACCTCTGAAATGTTCTGCATAGTTATAGCGACAGGGAATAGCCTGTGCCTGCAGAACAATGGAAATTCCCTGGTGGCCCAAGGAGCCTTGTTAAGGATGGGGCCTCCACAGACCAGAGGCTGGAATCAGCCTTTTATGTAACTCAGAACTCTTGAGCCAGCTCTCTGTTGGGGTTGCAAAATGGAGAGGGAATGAGCTCCTGGACCATCAGACCAGAGAGAAAAGAAGACGGAAGGAATGTGCTACTTCTGGAACTGCACACAGGGCCAGGCAATACCAGGCTCCAAACAGAGGGTTACTCAAAAGATGAAAATGGCCTTCTCTTCCAAAATCAAGAAGCAGTAGATTCCCTCTCGGCCACAGTAAGGAGAGGAGCCTTCAGCTTCCTTCACTCCCCATCTCTGTTCTTTCTGTTTTCAGCATCATCCCCCATCTGCATCCCATCCCATCTCCTCCCTGGAAACGAACCTGATAAATCATTAAAACGAAACAAACAAAAAACTAAACCCATTGCCATCGAGTCAATTCTGAGTCATAGCAACCCTACAGGACAGAGTAGAACTGCCCCACAGGGTTTCCAAGGCTGGTGTGTTCAGTCATTAGCATCTTATAATTAGCTATAATATCTAACTGTTGTGTAGCACTTTAATGTTTACAGAACACCTTGTGTCCATTCTTGTTTTATATGCACACTAGTTATTTAATGTGCACTTAGCAGATATCCAGCACTGTGCTAAGTGGATGGCAGCTCCCAGCATAATAGTATTTAAATGTCACCCAACGTCTGCTACCTGCATATCTGAAGTTCTCCAGCTTTCCCAGATCGCCTGTGACGGTTAATTTTATTTGTCAACTTGGCTAGGCTGCGGAATCCTGTTGTTTGGCCACGCACTAGCCTAGTTGCTGTTATTGATTAAATCAGTTGGCCTTAAGTAAAGCAGATTACCTTCCATAATGTGGGTGGGCCTCCATCAACCAGTCAAACACATTATGAGTAAAAAGGGAGTTTCCCTAGGGTATGTTCTGCCTCCAGATTATAAATAGGTATCTTGGTAGAACTCTAGCTTCATTCTTCTTGTTGGGACACAAGCCTGCAGGAGCCTCCAGCCTGTTGCCTGACCTACAGATTTTGGGCATGCCAGCCTGCCACAATCACATGAGCCAATTCCTTGAAGTAAATCTAGATAGATAAATAGACAGAGAGAGATCACTGATTCTTTTCTCTAGAGAACTCTATGATCTCACCCTTCCCTTCAATTTGAAACATAAGATGGATTGAGCTTCCCTCCCTCATTTCATTAAATTCTAACACTTCCATGTGTTTCTGAAAGGGCTCGCATCCTCATGGTCATCTTTCTCTGATTTCCCCTCCCCACTAAACTTTCGAATAATTTCCTTTGAGAGCTTTCTGCAGAAGCTCCCACTAAGGTGGTGTTCTTCATTGCTCCCTCACTCTGCAAGATTTTTGGCAGTAGCTTCCCATTACAGCCAGCTCCAAGGGACTGTCCACGTTTTTATTTAGGACATAGTTTTCTCCTCATTAAATACTGCCTGATACAAATTGGCCATTGGGAATCATTGGAATATAGAGATTTTCATTGCAGTGGCATTTGCTATATGGGATTGCACCCATGTTTGAAATTTTCCATTGGCTTAAAATTGAATTCCTTTCTCTGACCTTGCAGAAAGTGAGCTGCAGTTGTCCCAAAACATCATCACAATTGTTAATAATATGGAGCCATCTACCTCCCCTGAGAAAAATGACTTCCCTTAGGGTCCCAGGAAAATCTAGTGAAGACAGGAATGTGTCTGGCATGCAAAATATTAGAAAAATATACTGACCTCATGATGTACATCAGCATCTCAGAAGTAGCCAATACAATGTCTTAAGCTTATCTCAGAGTAGTAAATTTTGTTCCCAAGTCTATATACACCTGGCTCTTCTCCATATTATATTTTTATAACACCATCCCAGTTCAGCACTCCCCTGACTTCCAACACAACGCTCTATAAAAAGAAGTAGCATCTTTATAAGAAAAGACAGAAGAGCAAGTTTTCAGACGAAGTTTATGCCCTGATTCATAAGTGTTTGTCTTCAGGCGTAACGTCTGATGTTGTCATATGAGGCGTTCTTGGTCTCTTATGATAATCTGTTGCCCACAGGAAATGTCCTCAGATGCTCACAAACATTCTCTACTTCTTGAATATCAAGGCTATTGCTATATGTCCTCCTCACTACACACACTCACTCACCTACCCCACAAAAATTGCCCAACAAATGCCAAGTTCACATAATTCCTAAGAATCATAATTTAGGCAAGCTAAGACCTTTAAGGAGATGGATTGACACAGTGGCTGCAACAATGGGCTCAAGCATAGCAACGATTGTGAGGATGGTGCAGGACCAGGCAGTGTTTCCTTCTGTTGTCCATAGGGTTGCTATGAGTTGGAACTGACTCGATGGCACCTAACAACAGCAACAACAACAAACTACACCCTAGTCACAAAAGGAGTCTAAAACACACTAAGTAACCTAAAGGGCAATGCAGAAAGTCACTGGGCAGGGAATTGCCTACCCCAAAGGCATTTATACAAAGGAAATGAAAGGGAAGAGAATTATAGGCAAAAGCCATGTGTGAAATACCTAATCAGTGCAGGACTTTCCCCTTAAGCTTGGTACTTAGTATAATTTACCTCAATTAGGTAGGATACAAGTCCATGAAGGAAGAGTTATCAAGGCAGAGATGGCACCAGGAGCAAAGCTGGGTAGACTGGAGCAAAAGTAAAGTCAGCAACACTTTGGTGTCTCCTCTCCCAATTCCCACTTCCTCTTTTCCAGCCCCCACCCCCCAACATTCCTTCCCTGGTCATATGCCCTAATTTTTACCTGTGTACTTAAAACTGGAGCTATTTTCATGTACTAAGCAAGCCCAGCTTGTGCACTACCCTGTAATCCATGCTGATGTGAAGTGAGATGGTGCCCTGATCCAAGGAGGAATAAAGATAAATATTACAGAGAGAACATTCCCCCATCTAATGAGGCAGGTATATGGAATTGACCCAAATAATACTATTTTCATTATTAGGGACAATAAGAAACTTTTATTGAGTGCTACTACTAAAACCAAAAAAAACCAAACCTGTTGCTGTCAAGTCAATTCCAACTCAGAGCAACCCTATTGGACAGAGTAGAACTGCTCCATAGAGTTTCCAAGGAGCGCCTGGTGGATTCAAACTGCTGACCTTTCCGTTAGCAGCTACTACTATGGGCCAGGTAATGCCATGAGTTATATTATTTAATTCTTCCCAACACCCAGTCTACCCCAGTCTAAGCCAATTTTGCTGCTGGTCACTGGTCCAGGAGTGGGCATGTGTTCTATCCTGGCCCATTGGATAGAAGGGAAGTGCATATATTCAACCACTGGAAAAGAGATTTTTCTTTCTCCTGCACTAGATATGAATGGGCAAGCATATTGCCTGAGTAGCTGTTGGCAACCCTCTTGAAAACACAAAGGGAGCCAGCCTGAAAACAAAGCTGAAAATCCCAAGAGGACAGAGCCAAGAGAACTGCAGAGAACTAAAGCCTGAGCCCCAATGTATTCTGCCTGGAGCCCTCTTTACCTCTGGACCTCCTCCTATGTGTTTAAGACAGTTTGAGTTTACTTTTCTGATACTTGCTGCTGACAGTATCCTAATTAAAACTACAACCCTCTGGGGAAGAAATTGTAATATCATTTCATAGAATGAAGGACCTGAGGCACAGCTGGGTTAAATAACCTGGCCAAGGACCTGGCTGAGCCTGGTGTCTTTGTTGTTCACACTGTCTCCCTAGAAAAGCCTGAACACACCCTCCAGAATCCTAAGCCTCATACCTTAGTGGTTATTTTTTAAAAAACAAGTGTTTTGGAGCCAAATTTAGAAAATCAGATGAATAATCAGGCTGAGAAATTAAGAGACCTTGGCTGAAGCTAGGAGACCTTTTCCTGCATGCCTGAAGGCAGTCCTAAAGGAAGAGTTTCCAGAATGTTTTAGCAATGGCAGCAGTGTTAGAACAAGGCCAGTTTCCCCAGGTAACTACATTGAAGGACCCTGTTCTTTGGTTGTATTTATTCTCATGTGGTTATTTAAGAAACCAGGGAGTTTTGATTATCTTAGTTACATCTCACAACTCGTTCAAGTCTCAGGCTCCCTCTCTCTCTATCTCTACTCAAACACAGTCCAGCCCTATCTTATTCCTTCATTATGTCTTTGGAATTCATCTTTCCCTTTCCTTTCACGCTGACTTTCACATTTTCCTCCTCACAACACAGTCACCACTTCAGTGTCTGGCGTATTACAATAGTTGCCCTACCTCCAGACTCTCTCATCCTTACTGCCCCAAACAACTTCCATTGTGCCTCCAAAAAGACAGAAGCCTACAGTGTAGCACTGCGGGAAAACATGCAGGCTGTCAGACAGACCTGGGGCCCAATCTTGGCTCTGCCATTAGTTAGCTGTATGACTTTGGATAAGTTACTTACTCCTATTGAGCCTCAGTTATCTTTAAAATGGAAGTAACAGCAAGTACCTTACTGGATTGTAAGAAATACAGTGGGCAATGAATACTTCCATTCTCAAGCCCACTGCCATCAAGTCGATTCCGACTCCTAGCCACCCTATAGGAGACAGTAGAACTGCCCCATAGGGTTCCCAAGGCTGAAATCTTTACAGAAGCAGACTGTCACATCTTCTCCCAAGGATTGGCTGGTGGCTTCAAACTGCCAACTTTTTGGTTGGCAGCCGAGCACTTTAACCACTGTGACACCAGGGCTCCTCAATGAATACTTACTGGTTTAAAAAGTGATTAAATGAAAAAGTACATTAAGTACTTATGGCAGGACCAGGTAAATGTTACACATTTAACATCGGCATGAATCATCATTACTATTATATTTACCGTATTTAATTACCATGCAATATATAGTAGCTATCATCAGTGATCTAACTTCCTGGCTCAGCAGTCAAGATTTTCCTGGATTTCTGAGTTTGTGTTTCTCCCCTTTCCTTGCATAAACACTTTATTCCAGTCATACACTTCTGTTCATTGTCTTCTAAATATGACTCATGCATTCCCGGTTCTAAATACCAGTTCCCTCTGCTACCCCTTGCCTCGGAGCGTTCTTCCCATACTCCTCCATTCATCGAGATAATATTCCTCATTCAAAGCTTTTAAATGATCCTAACTCCTCTCTGGAGTCCCTGGGTGGTGCAAATGGTTAAGCATTCGACTACTAACCGAAAGGTTGACGGTTCAAACCCACCCAGAGCTGTCTCAGAAGAAAGGCCTAGCAATGTGCTTCCAAAAGGTCACAGCCTTGAAAACCACATGGAACACAGTTCTACTCTGCAACACATGGGGTCGCCATGAGTCAGAATCAATTTGACAGCAATTGTTTTTTCACCTCCTCTCTTTCTGACTATACCAGTGCATAACAATCACTTCCTCCATAAGCTTTTCCCCTCTACCAAGCATCTGCCACTTAATATAAATGGGTCTTCTTGAGTATAAGCTCCTTGAGCGCATGAGTCTCACCCTATACCTCTTTGACTTCCGAGTGCTTAGCAAAGCTCCCAGCACTAGGTAAGAACTCAATATCGTGCGTGATATTAGCAATTATCATGATTATCGTGATCTTATCATAATTTGGTGAGGCCACAACAAATTAAAAAAATCATTGTCTTCCAGTATCAAGTATCTATTAAGCAAAAACCTCTACCCTTGCTTTTTGAGGTTCAGAGTATGGGTGGAAATTTCGATAGCTAGAAATATGATTCCGCTAGAAGTTCATCCAAGTATACTTTGAGAGAATTGGCACCCATAGAAGGCTCTTTGGCCTTTAGTGATTTCAACTTCACATGTCTGGAGATATATTTTTTTAATGTAATTCACAGAGACAACCCTGGAACCTTTGACTGGATCACTAGGAACAGAGCTAGCTCCTTCTTTTATTGACAGGGAATCGAATGGAGAAAACTGCTGAGTTTCTACCCCAGGGATAGGATCACAGGAAGAATGAGTTAATAACGGTGAAAACACTTTGTAAAGTGCAAAGCAGCAGCTCATGGATGAGTATTAAATTGTCATCATCGTTGTTATTACCCCTGATAATAATTAGACCAGGGCCTCACAGAGACTCTCTTAAGGGCAGGGGCTAGGTCTTAAGCTTTTTGGAATCCCACCTACCACCAACATTGGGTTTATTCAAAGACAGCTCAGACCCTAGCACCTCTCTCTCTATAATAACCAAGTAGAAAAAACTTGGAAAGGTTTTGCTTATTAATAAAACTCCTACAAAAACATGAGAGCTTAGGTATGAGTCTCGTGTGTAATAAATGGGCCACATTTCTTGAGAAATACCTGGAAGAGAACCCCACCTTCTGACAGTGTCATTAGCAAGCTGTGTGCTTTCTCTGACTCTGTCCTCGGAGCTCCCCACCGTGAGCCAGATTCTGTGATCTGGGACCAGCTGCTCTGCTAAACACAGATTTCAATGAGGGACTCTGCAATGGGAAGACATGGCTGCCACTGCATTTTACATTACCAGCAGCTGCTGATTGGCACCAAGGATGCTTTTCAAGGTCTTGTGGCATGTGGAAAGAAGCAGTGAGCCACATGCAGATAGATTTTTGTACATGTTGTTGACAGCCAGTGAGAGCAAGCTACACAAACACAGCTCTACGTCACATGAAGCTTGCAAAATTAAACTTAGCCAGACAGGAAATACAACATTAGACCTAATTTCATTCAGCTGCAAACCACTGCAGTTCAGAGGGACAAGGGATTTTTCCTTTCATGCAAGCCCACCTTCTCCCAAATCAAAAATCTGTCATAAATGAATCAGCCATATCTAAGATTTGGAGTCAGAAGTTTGGATGTAAATCCTTGTTCTGCACCCTACTTCTTAGTTGTGTGATCCTGAGAAAATCACTTAAATTCTAGGGACCTCAGTTTCTTCATCTGTAAACTAGAATAATAAAAATAAGAATTTTTATTTAATTTTAATAGAGTGCCTGTAAGAATTGAATGAGATAATACTGTCTCGGGCCAGCTTCCCCAGAAGCAGACCCTGAGATGAGGATTCATGGGCAAGTGGTTCATTAAGAAGTGCGTTCTGGAGAAACAGGTAAGGGAGTAGAGAAAAGCAGGACAGGGAAGAGAAAGAAGTCAAGCAGAGGTGAAATTCTAGGCAAAGCCCCATGGAGGATTACATCGCCTGATTCCACAGGGATTTTCTGGAGTGTACAGTACTTCTGAGTTTGTCCCAAGCCAAGGCAGGGGTGCTGGCCTTTCATAGTTCACACCTGTCAGTCATTGGCTAAGTACCATCCCTGGAAGCATAAATCCCCAGGCACTGACAAAACACTGTGGTGGGGGGGCCAGGGGTGGGGTGGAACAGAGGGGCTCTAGTAGAGAAAGGCAGAGGCAGGCTGTTGGAAGCAAAAGCCCACCAAAGCCAGGGAGCAAAGTGTACAGGAACCTTAAAAAGAAGTCCAAGATAGGAGGGAGGGCAACAGGGGGAGTTACTGTTTAGGAAGCACTGACCTTCTGTTTACGGGGATGGAAAGTTTGGCAACAGACATTGGTGATGATTGCACAACATGATTAATGTGATTGGCACACGTGAAAAATGTTGATTTGGCCAATACTGTGTTATATATACTTTTACGACATTAAAAAAAAATTTTTTAAAGGAGTGCTAGAGTGGATCCCTGCCTGACATGTGGTGGGTGCTGAGTCTGAATCTTCCAATGGGCAAATGTGCGTTGTCTATTTCAAGCCACAAGATGGAAGAGTCTATGCAAGGAAATATCTAGATGCCTGAAGGAGTTTCTGAACTATTGGCCCTCCCCAAATGCTGAGTGTTCAATGCCCTGGAGAGAGTCTTGAAGCAGCTTCTTGAGAAATGATCGATATTTCTTCCTCATTGCTAGTCAGGCTGTGAGTGAGAAACCAAGATGAGGTTGACATTAAAATAATGAACAGGAAGCAACTGGGGGGAAATGAACTCTCTTCTTCTTGACTCTTTGGAAATTTTTGGCAGAAGATGGAAGGGGTTCAGGAACTGGTTCCTGCCTTGTTAATAGACAATCCCCAGGATCTAACTCCTGGAACAAGTTTCATAAATCTACAGTAAATATATCTCTTACCACACTCCTGAGGCCAAACTGCCTTTGACAAACACCTACAAAGAGATCATCAGGCAGCATCCTGTCAGCCCTCAAATTTTCATGGGCTTTGTGTTAGGGTTTCAAGGGACTACCACCACCACCAGTTGCCATTGAGTCAGTTCTGACTCATGGCAACCCCACGTGTGTCAGAGTGGAACTGTGGTCCATAAGGTTTTCAATGGCTGATTTTTCAGAGTAGACCTCCAGGCCTTTTCCAAGATGCCCCCAGGTGGACTCAAACCTCCAGCCTTTCCTGAGTTAACACCTGAGTGTGTTAACTGTTTGTACCACCCAGGGACTTCCTTTAAGGGACAAACCCGAACCTGTTGCCATCAAGTGGATTCTGATTCAGGGCAACCCTATAGGACAGAGTAAAACTGCCCCATAGGGTTTTCAAGGATGTAATCTTTACAGAAGTAGATTGCCACATCTTTCTTCCACAGAGCAGCTGGTGGGTTCAAACTGCCAACCTTTTGGTTAGCAGCCAAGCACTTAACCACTGTGCCACCAGGGCTTCTCCTTTACGGAACAGAAGGGATTAAAACGCCAAAACTGAGAGAAGCTTAGATGTAACTTTTGATTTCACCAGTCCCTGAAATCAGGACGTCATCCTGATGCCTTGACATCCCTGAGCCTTTGCACTTTATCTCCCATTGGGGCACTAGGGGATTCTGTGTGTCAATGAAAACTTGATTCCTACTGTGTGAAATAAATGAACCTCAAAGCACTTCAGTTGCTTCTTCGTTCAGGTGGAGAGACAAAATGTCAAAAATACTCCATCATTCTAGGAAAGAATAGAGAAGAGAGAGAGCTGCAAACAGAACCCTGAGGCTCTATTTACAGCCCAACATTTTAATTTGATTTAACAAATATTAATTGAGCCTTCACTGAAGGCTGGGCTCTCTGGGTAGGGGTAGGGGTTAGAGGGTAGGGTAGGGTGAAGGGAGGATGAAGGGTAGAGGGAGCAGCACCTGCATTCACATTCTAATGGGAGTGGTACACAAAACAAGTACCTCATGAGACTTCACTGACACTGGGCGCAAAGATGGAGAGTACGTCAAGAGGGAGGGGTGGCCAGGAGGGAAAAGTCCGAGAGCTGAGGAGGAGAGTGAGGATGACAAAAGGCAGATGAATTTCGACACCGGGAAGTAAAGAGAGACCTAGGAATTTTGGGTAGGGCTACAAGTCACGGATGGGAGCTTGGGTGGCACAAGCAGTTTGCAATTGGCTGCTAACCTAAAGGTTGGTGATCCAAACCCAGCTGTCTTAGGCTGGGTTCTCTAGAGAAGCAAAACCAGTAAAGCATATAAATACATAGAGAGACAGATTTATATCAAGGAAACAGCTCATGCGATTGTAGAGGCTAGAATGTCCCAAGTCCGCAGATCAGGGTAGAGGCCTCTCCCAAGTCATGCAGCCCTAGAAGCTGGCAAGCCCAAGATCAGCAGGTTGGAGAGCAGGGCTCCTGCTCACAGGCTGTGAAGATTGACAAATTCCAAGATTGGCAGGCAAGATCGCAAGGTTTCTCCTGATTCACGTAGCTGCAGGGGCTGGAGAACCCAAGATTGACTGGACAGAGAGCAGGGCTCTGCTCATAGGCTGTGAAGATCAACGAACCCCAAGTTCAGCAGATAAGCTGACAGCTCATGTCCCAAGAACTGGAGGTGAGACGACAGGAGGCAGCTGCAGGATCCAGAGACAGCAAACATCCAGAATGTCTGCTTATATTCAGATGCAGGCCATGCCCCCAAGGAGACGCCCTTTCATCTGATTGGCTACTCACAACATATTCAATCATGGGAGTGATCACATATAAACACTGAGAATCATGGTCCAGCCAAGTTGACACACAATCCTAACCATCATACCACCCATCAGCTCCACAGAAGAAAGGCCTGGTAAACTGCTTCTGTAAAGATTACAACCTAGAAAATCCTATGAAGCAGTTCTATTCTGTAACATATTGGGTCACCATGAGTTGGGAGTTGACTTAACAGCAGCTAACAACAACAACAACCAACAGAAGTTCACAAGGCAAGAGTGTCTGATGGTGAAGAAGTAGAAGCTGCAGCAAAGATTGCTTATAGGAGAACTCCTTTTCTCTCTCTCAGCACTCTCCCTGTGAACCCCCAAAAGAAATGTCTGTCTTATGGGGAGTCTTGGGGGGAAGAGAGCTCATCTTTCATTCCATCCCGTCATTCACTGCTCCCCAAGGCAGGAAAAGAGACTTACCTAAGGGATAATACAACCACACCCCACACCCCTAAAGATTAGCACAAAGAGGATTCACTATAAAAGTGGGTGAGGGGTTTTGTTTCTAGGCAGACAAAAAGAAGATATTGAAAAAATCAATTGAAACAAGAACTATTTGAAGAACAAAAAGGTTTTTTGTTGTTGTTTTATTTTAAAGGCAGAAATAGTGATGATCGTATGTCCAAGTTTTCCCAGGACAGTCCTAGTTTTGCCTGTTGTCCTGGCTTCATTATTAATAATACCTTTGCTTACTCTCAAAAGTATCCCAGTTTGGCTCTAGATTATATGGTCACCCTAAGGAAACAGGATCAAGTGCATAGGAGGAGAGTAGTTAGTCTTGACAGAAAATATTACTTCATAGATCCAGGAATAAGGAAAAGATAGACAGGGATGATACAGAGAGATTTATGAGTGAGAAGTCAAGCAAGCAGCCAAGAAAATCTGATTATGATACCAGCTGAAGGAGCTGGCTGAGGTTCTTTCTAAGGCCTCTTCCTGCTCTAAGATTCTATGATTCTTGCTAATTATTGGGAAAGAAGAGAATGTTGGGAGCTTAAACGGGTTGGTTGCTTGGTGAAGAACTGAAATAAAACAAAACCCAACCCAGTTACGGTTGAGTCAATTCCTATTCATGGTAACTCCATGTGTGTCAGAGTAGAACTGTGCTCCATAAGGTTTTCAGTGGCTAATTTTTCGGAAGTAGATCACCAGGCCTTTCTTCCAAGGTGCCTCCGAGTGGACTTGACGCACCAAACTTCAGGTTAGCTGCTGAGCAGTTAAGTGTTTGCACTACACAAGGACTCTGAGAGATAAATAATTATCTCCTGATTTTCTCCACCTAGTATCTCGTATGCAGGCCTCTAATTTCTTTTCCCCAAGAAAACCCTAACTGGAGAAACTTTAATCTCCACAAAACAACTTGGAACCTAATTAAATGTATAGCAACCTGTGTGCAAATGGAATGAGCAGAAGCGGTCTTGAAGGACTCTAGAAAAATAGAGGCCAAAGAGCAAAAATTTTCCGGTGTGTTTGCAGCACTCGCCAGAGGATAATGTGTCCTTTTTATAAGCTTGTACTTAACAACTTTTTTAAATTATAACTTGTGGCTTTACCTATGAAGACAGAAGGTGTCAACCAGCCAATTTAATATCTGCACATTCACACTCTTACCCCACTCCACCTTGATCATTATATTTTCTCATTATAATAAGTAACTGGGCATTTCCACTTATAGCTCAGTCTCACATGAGTTTGGTTAGTCTGAGTCAGTTCCCTAAGCCTGAACCTCAGAATAAACAGACAAATTCCTGTTTCTGAAATCATAAAGCTAAAAAACTGACCCCTATCTGAGCGAGCCCTTCCAAAACACTATCTTCCAGGAGGCCCTGAATGAGCTGCCAGCCTATTTCTCTTTCTGGTAACTCTGTCCATTTTCTCTTTAACATTAATACCTAGGAACTCTGAACAGCTCTGGAGCCTCTGGGGTCCCTCTGATATGGGTAAGGACTGAGCAACTCACGGAGATCTGATCCCTCCTCTCTGCATCTTGCAGAGCACCGCTGAGCCTGTCAGCCTGGGATGGTCCACATGAGTAATCCTAAATCCCAATTTAATTCCCTTCTCTGTGGAATAGGAGGCCCTGGGTGGCACAAACAGTTAAGTGCTCAATGACTAGCCAAAAGGTTGGCAGTTCGAACCCACCCAGAGGCTCCTCGAATGACAGGCCTGGCAATCTGTTTCCAAAAGGTCACAGCTTTGGAAACCCTATAGAAAAGTTCTACCCTGCACACATGAGGTCTCTGTGAGGCGAAATCAACTTGACGGCAGCTAACGACAACAGCAGCAACTCTATGGAATTGATTTCCCAGAGGATATAAACCAGCATTCCTTGCCATTTCACATGCTTTCTGTCTTTGAGGAGCCTTCACAGGTAAATAGAAGTTTGCATTGAAGAGTGTGAGCTTCTTTCTTAATTTCTTATCTTTGCCAACCTCACCTGACTTAGCAAGTTTCATCTCCTGCTGTTCTCTAACCCAAGCCAGGCAGATATGGCCACCCACATTTCTCACCATTGTTCCCGTTCCTCTCCTACAGCGTTCTTCCCTCTCGTTCCAGGCCCAGCCTGAGCACCCCTGATTTCATGGACCAGTTCTCTTTTCTAACATCCAGGAGGTATCACTAATTCCCAAACTGAACATTGAGCATTTGCTCACACTCCAGGTCGGGAGCAGCGAGAGAAAAGCTAGAAGAAGGAAGGTGGGCCTGATCAGGGTGACCTGGGGCCCAGGATATAATCTAGTGAGAGCTGTGTCACTGGCTCAAGGTCACCCAGTCGGCCAATGATCATTTTAGATTGGTAGCATGCTGAAAATGATATCTTATGAAGGAAAAAGAACAGATTCAATGATACACTGGCATAGGATGCTGTCAGTGCAGAAAGCAGGGTGGAGATGCCTACTCGTTAGTATGCTGCTGTGTGGCTGCATCTTTCAAGCTTGATTAATATTTAATGTGACTGTCTTTAAAATCTGTCACTATTTGGCAGTGATCAGAGGAGTGCCAGTGACAGAAGCACAAATATTTGTATTAGGTCTATGTCATCTGCTAGGGTTATGTGATTAATAAATTTTGCCTGATCACTGACCAAGATTTTGTCTTCTAATTTATCCCACAGCAGTGTCAACCAAATATGCTAGAATCAGAGTGGAAAAAAAAAAGGGGGGGTGCAGGAAGGGTTGGTTTTTAATAGCTTTGGGGGTTTTCCTTTAATTATCAAAAGGGTAGTCCGTTGCTTAAAGGGACTTGCTGACAAATTAAAAAGTCTTCGAAATGCTACTGGCATCAGAGCAGAAGGTCTTGAAATCTGAATTCTGTCAAGGTAGACACATCTGAAGAGAGGAGAATGTTCCAAAGAAATGCTTTAAAAAATTTTTTAAATGGGAGAGAAAGGATACAGAGAGAGACAGATTTTGCTGCAGGGAGAATAATAGACTTTTTATTTTATTTATTTATCTTCAGAAAAAATGCACACAAATTACCAGATGCTGTAACTTCAACAATTCAAATAGAACCACACTAAAGATTTCCAAGCAGGAAAGAACATTCTGAAAGGAGACGGAAGAGAGGAGCATCCAGGCTGCTGCTCCACTGTGAACAGCTGCGATTACTAAAAGCTCCATGCTTCTCTTAGCAAATCCTATGAGGTCAAAGCTGGCCTTTAACTCCTCAGTGGTCACAGGAGGTCTCATGCAGCACCAGGTTCTAGTATTTCTGATTCCAAGTTGGAAGAAATGCCTACAAATCTCTCTCCAGAGCTTCCTGACTATGTGAACAAGCAAAATTTCAGAATTTGCTGTCTTGCAGGATTGGGACTGTGTAACTCAGAGTGTGGGTTTTAGTCACTGAGACCCAGGTTCGAATCCCAGTTCCACCACTTACTAAGTGTGTGATCTTGGGCAGTTACTCAGCCTCTCCGGGATGAAATTTTCTCATCTGGAAAATGAGAACAATATTACCTTTCAGGGTGGGGAGGGAGTGTTTTGAGGATTAAATGACCTGTAAAGTAAACAGAACAAGGGAATACTGCATGCTTTAAACTTTAAAACTAGAAAAGATGTGTGTCATGGTTGTATCCTTTCATCATACTTATTCAACCTGTATGCTGGGCAAGTAATCCAAGAATCCAGACTATGTGATGAAGAACGCAGCACCAGGATGAGTGGAAGACTCATTAACAACCTGTGATACACAGATGACACAACCTTCCTTGCTGAAAGCTAAGAGGACTTGAAGCACTTACTGATGAAGATCAAAGACTACAGCCTTCAGTATAGATTACACTTCAACACAAAGAAAACAAAAACCTTCACAAATAGACCAATAAGCATCACCATGATAAACAGAGAAAAGAATGAAGCTATCAAGAATTTCATTTTACTTCGATCCACAGTCAACACCCATGGAAGCAACAGTCAAGAAATCAAACGGCGGAGAGGCAGGGCAAGATGGCGCTCTAGGCAGAAGCACCACGCCGTCCCTCCACAGCAAAGATCCGAAAAACTAAGCCTAACAGAGAATCAACAATCCTGAAACCCTAGAACATCAAATGAAGAGATAAAGAACTCAGCCAAACACCAAACGGAGTGAGAATACTGAAAGAGAACGGAGAGCGAGGAGAGACTCATGCAGAGATTCCTTACCAGCTAACGCAGAGCGGATCCACCATCTTGGATTCCTATCGGAGACCAGCAAACGGGAGAACGGGAGAGCAGCCTCGTGGAGCGTCCAGTGGGAGACGGAACGACCGCTTAGCTTCACACATAACCATCTCCCCGCTGCATCCTGCCTACCTGCACCGTGCACTTGACATCACGCCAAAAGCTGTGCAGGCACGCCCTATTGGAACCTGCCCAGCACTGACTACCGACCGTCCTGGTGGCTGCGGTGAGTGCCACAAACAACCCGTCCCAGTGGCTCCTCTTCAGCTAGATCTGCCCACCTGTAACACAAGGACGAAAAAAAAAAAATCTACAATCAATAAACGAGAGAAATATCTACTGAATGCCCCGAAAACAGCAAACAATATCAAAACATTTACAAAAACAAGACAAGATGGCTCCAATAGGCGTCCAAATTAAAACACCAGATAACTCTCCTGTGGAAGAAAATGCACTAGAATTACCTGATAGGGAACTCAAATCATTAATACTCGGAATTTTCCAAGAACTGAGGCAAAAAGCTGACAAACATGAGGAAAAAATAGACAAATTTATGGAAAATACAGACAAAAAATTGGAAGAATTCAGGAAGATGATACAGGAACAAAATGCCAAAATAAATTCACAACTCGAAATCATACAAAAACAACAATTAGAAATCCAAAAGATAAACAACAAGATTTCAGAAATGGACGGTGTCATAGAAGGGCTGAGAAGTAGATTTGAAACCGTGGAAGAAGGATCAGTGGAACTGAAGACAAACACTTGGATACAACTCTGTTTCAGGAAAACTCAGAAAAAAGAACAAAGAAAAATGAAGAGACCCTGAGAGTTATGTGGGACACAATTAAAAGCAAAAACTTACAAGTGATTGGCATCCCAGAACAGGGGGAGAAAACAGAAAACACAGAGAGGATCATTCACGAACTGCTGACAGAAAACTTTCCCACTATCATGAAAGATGAAAAGCTGGCCATCCAAGAAGCTCAACGAACCCCATATAGAAGAGACCCCAAAAGAAAATCACCAAGACATATCATATTCACACTCACCAAAACTAAAGACAAACAAAGAATCCTGAGAGCAGCTCACGAAAAACAAGAAGTCACATACAGAGAAGAAACAATAAGACTAAGCTCAGATTATTCAGCAGAAACCATGCAGGCAAGAAGGCAGTGGGATGACATATATAAAATCTTGAAAGAAAAAAATTGTCAGCCAAGAATAATATATCCTGCAAAACTCTCGTTCAAATTTGATGGTGAAATTAGATCATTTCCAGATAAACAGAAACTAAGGGAATATGCAAAAGTCAAACCAAACTTACAAGAATTATTAAAGGGAGTTCTTCGATCTGAGGACAAACAGCCGCAGCCCTCAGGCAGGATCTAGGACCTAGGACGCAGGTTCATACTAACCAGATACCATTCTAGGAGAGAACTACTGAGGACTATCCAAAAACAAAAGAAATACAACAGGGAATCAGAGCAATCAATCAAAGGATGACAACAACATCAAAACAATGAAAGAGGGAACAAACGGCATAGGTATAGAACCTTCTAAAGGAGAGGAAGGCAAGGCGATACCAAGTAAGGGTAGACTTCTTCAAACTTATAAAGATAAGGGTAAAATTCATGGTAACCACAAACAAAGTTAACAAACCAACTCATAAAAATAAAGACAAAAAACATAAAGTCTCAGCAAAAACAAAACCTACAAAAACAAGAAATGAACACAAAATCCACAAACAAAAGTAACTCAGCACAAGAGAGTAAGAAGAACAAAGAAAACTTCAGCACCACAAAAAAAAGCACTACAAAATGACAGCAACAAACTTTCATCTATCAATAATTACACTGAATGTAAATGGACTGAATGCACCCATAAAGAGACGGAGAGTGGCAGAATGGATAAGAAAACAGGATCCATCAATATGCTGTCTACAAGAGACACATCTTAGAAACAAAGATGTGAATTTATTAAAAATCAAAGGTTGGAAAACAATATATCAAGCTAACAACTACCAAAAAAGAGAAGGAGTGGCAATTCTAATCTCAGATAAAATAGACTTTAAAACAAAATCTACCATAAAAGACAAAGAAGGACACTATATAATGATTAAGGGGACAATCCGTCATGAAGACATAACCATAATAAATATCTATGCACCCAATGACAGGGCTCCAAAATACATTAAAAAAAACTCTAGCAGCACTGAAAAGAGAAATTGACAGTTCCACAATAATAGTAGGAGACTTCAACACACCACTCTCAGTAAAGGACAGAACAACAAAAAAGAAACTCAGCAAAGATACAGAAGACCTAAAGGACATAATCAGCCAACTGGACCTCATAGACATATATAGAACACTCCATCCAACCGCTGCAAAGTACACATTCTTTTCCAATGCACATGGAACGTTCTCCAGAATAGACCACATCTTAGGCCACAGAGCAATCCTCAACAAGATCCAAAACGCTGAGATAATTCACAGTATCTTCTCTGACCACAATACCATCAAGGTAGAAATTAACACTAGAAAGAGCAAGGAAAAAAATCAAACCCATGGAAACTGAATAATACTCTGCTTACACATCAATGGGTAATAGAAGAAATTAGAGCTGGAATTAAAAACTTCCTAGAATCAAATGAAAATGAAAACACATCATACCAAAACCTTTGGGACACAGCAAAGGCAGTCCTCAGAGGACAATTTATAGCGATAGATGCACATATCAAAAAAGAAGAAAGGGACAAAATCAAAACATTAACTACAGAACTCAAACAGATAGAAAGAGAACAGCAAAAAAAGCCTACAACCACCGGAAGAAAGGAAATAGTAAAGATCAGAGCAGAAATAAATGAAATAGAGAACAGAAAAACAATAGAAAGAATCAACAAAACCAAAAGTTGGTTCTTTGAAAGAATCAACAAAATCGACAAACCACTGGCCAGACAGACAAAAGAAAAACAGCAGAGGGCACAAATAACCCAAATAAGAAATGAAATGGGGGACGTTACAACAGACCCAACCGAAATAAAAAGGATTATAACAGAATATTATGAAAAACTAAATTCCAACAAATTTGAAAACCTAGAGGAAATGGATAAATTTCTAGAAATACATGGCCTACCCAAACTACAACAAAGTGATATTGAAAATCTGAACAGACCCATAACAGGAGAAGAGATTGAAAAGGTAATAAAAAAACTCCCAACCAAAAAAAGCCCTTGCCCAGATGGCTTCACTGGAGAATTCTACAAAACATTTACAGAAGAGCTTGTACCAGTTCTACTCAAGCTATTTCAGAGCATAGAAGAGAAAGCAACACTTCCAAATTCATTCTATGAAGCCAGCATAACGCTGATACCAAAACTAGGCAAAGACATCACAAAAAAAGAAAATTACAGACCAATATCTCTCATGAATATAGATGCAAAAATTCTCAACAAAATTCTAGCCAATAGAATTCAGTATCATATCAAAAAAATATTACACCACGACCAAGTAGGATTCATACCAGGTATGCAAGGATGGTTTAACATTAGAAAATCCATCAACGTAATTCACCACATAAATAAAAGGAAAGAAAAAAATCACATGATCATCTCAATTGACACAGAAAAGGCATTTGACAAAGTCCAACACCCATTCCTGATAAAAGCTCTCAATAAAATAGGTATAGAAGGGAAATTTCTCAACATAATAAAGGGCATCTATGCAAAACCAACAGCCAACATCATTCTTAATGGACAAAGGCTGAAAACATTCCCCTTGAAAACAGGTACAAGACAAGGATGCCCTTTATCACCACTCCTATTTAACATTGTGCTGGAAGTTCTAGCTAGAGCAATAAGGCAAGAGAAAGAAATAAAGGGCATCCAAATTGGTCATGAAGAAGTTAAACTGTCCCTGTTTGCAGATGATATGATACTATACATAGAAAACCCTAAAGACTCCACGAGAAATCTACTGGAACTAATAGATAGATTCAGCAGAGTAGCAGGATACAAGAGAAACATTCAAAAATCAGTTGGATTCCTATACACCAGTAAAGAGAACGATGAAGAGGTGGTCAGGAAATCAATACCATTTTCAATAGCCCCTAAAAAGATAAAATACTTAGGAATAAATCTCACCAGGGATGTAAAAGACCTATACAAAGAAAACTACCAAACACTACCACATGAAACCCAAAGGGATCTACATAAATGGAAAAACATACCATGCTCATGGATAGGCAGACTCAACATTGTGAAAATGGCAATTCTACCTAAAGCAATTTACAAATACAATGCAATCCCGATCCAAATACCAACAACATTCTTCAAAGAGATGGAAAAACTAATTATTAACTTTATATGGAAAGGGAAGAAACCCTGAATAAGTAAAGCACTACTGAAGAAGAAGAATAAAGTTGGAGGACTCACACTACCTGACTTGAGGACCTACTATACAGCTCCAGTAGTCAAAACAGCCTGGTACTGGTACAACAACAGAGACATTGACCAATGGAACAGAATTGAGAACCCAGATGTAAATCCATCCACCTACAGTCACCTGATTCTCGACAAGGGCCCAAAGTCCATCAAATGGGGAAAAGACAGTCTTTTTAACAAATGGTGCTGGAAAAACTGGATATCCATTTGCAGAAAAATGAAACAGGACCCATACCTCACACCATATACAAAAACTACTTCAAAATGGATCAAAGACCTGAATATAAAGCCTCAAACTATAAAGTTCATAGAAGAAAAAATAGGACCAACACTTCAGGCCTTAATACATGGCATTAACAGGATACAAACCATAAACATCAACACAAAAAACCCAACAGATAAACTAGATAACTGGGATCTTCTAAAAATCAAACACCTATGCTCTTCAAAAGACTTCACCAAAAGAGTAAAAAGAGAACCTACAGACTGGGAAAACATTTTTGGACAGTACAAGTCAGACAAAGTTCTAATCTCCATAATCTACAAGAAAATCCAACACCTCTACAACAAAAAGACAAACAATCCTATCAAAAAATGGGCAAAGGAAATGAACAGACACTTCACCAAGGAAGACATTCAAATGGCCAACAGACACATGAGGAAATGCTCACGATCACTAGCCATTAGAGAAATGCAAATTAAAACCACAATGAGATATCATCTAACCCCGGCATTACTGGCACGAATCAAAAATACTGGAAATAACAAATGTTGGAGGGGCTACGGGGAGATGGGAACTCTTATACACTGCTGGTGGGAATGCAAAATGATACAACCATTTTGGAAAATGATATGGCGTTTCCTCAAAAAGCTAGAAAAAGACATACCATTCGATCCAGCAATCCCACTCCTAGGAATATATCCTAGAGAAATAAGAGTCATCACTCGAATAGACATATGCACACCTATGTTCATGGCAGCATTGTTCACAATAGCAAAACGATGGAAACAACCTCGATGTCCATCAACAGATGAATGGATACACAAACTATGGTACATACACACAATGGAGTACTATGCAACGAGGAAGAACAACAATGAATCTGTGAACCATCTCATAACATGGATGAAACTGGAGGACATTATGCTGAGTGAAATAAGTCAATCACAAAAGGACAATTATTGTATGAGACCTCTATTGTAAAAACCCATGAAAAAATTCACATGTAAGATGTAACAATCCTTGTGGGTTACCAGGGATGGGAGTGGAGTGGGGGGAAATACTAAATAGGCAATAGATAAGTGGTATCTTGGGTGAGAGGTGAGACAGTACACAGTACAAGGGAAACTAACACAACCTGCACAAGGAAAGGTCATGGAGGCCCTATGGACACCTCCAAACTCCCCGAGGGACTGAGTTGTTGGACGGAGGGCTCTGGGGACCATGGTCTCGGGGAACATCTAGCTCAATTGGCATGACACTACTTATAAAGATAATGCTCTACATTCTACCTTGGTGAGTAGTGTCTGGGGTCTTAAAAGCCTGTGAGCGGCCATCTAAGATACTACACTGGTCTCATCCCTTCGGGAGCAAGGGAGAATGAAGAAAACAGTATACAATGAAAAGATTAGTCCAAAGGACTAAATGACCACAGCTACCAAGACCTCCACCGGACTGAGTCCAGTACAGCTAGATGGTGCCTGGCTACCACCGCTGACTGCTCTGACCAGGATCACAGCAGAGGGTTCTGGACAGAGCTGGAGAAGGATGTAGAGCATAATTCTAACTCCCAAAAAAAAAAGACCAGATTTACTGGCCTAAAGGAGACTGGAGAAACCTCAAGAGTATGGCCCCCAGACACCCTTTCAGCTCAGAGGTGAAGTTACTTTGAAGTTCACTGTTCAGCCTGGGAGTGGACAGCCCAGTAAAACTAAATGAGACTAACGAGGTACAGGAGTCCAGTGACAAGGGCCAGAAAGCAGAGGGGCAGTAGGAAGCTGATGATAAGGAACACAGGTTGAGTAAGGATACTGTTGATGTGTTGTGAGATAGTTAACCACTGTTATAGGGCAACATTTGTAGTAACTGTTAAATGGGAGGCCATTTTGTCCTGTAAGCCTTCATCTTGGGCGAGAATGGCAGCACAATTGGAAGAGCATAGTCAATGTCACTTAAATGTGTAAGTAAAAAGTTTTGAAATGGTGTATCTTTGGCTATGTGTATTTTCACCAAAAAAAAAAAAAAAAAAAGCCGAGAATTCAGAGGGTTAAAGTGTTATGGGGTTGTTAACCAAAGTCATAAAACAGCATGTGTACTACTGTTACATGAGAAACTGTTTGTTCTGTAAGCCTTCACCTGAAGTACAATAAAATATTTAATAAAAAAAAAAAAAAAAAGAAATCAAACAGCATAGTGAGTTGGGCAAATCTAGTGCGAGACCTCTTTAAAGTGTTAAAAAATGAAGACGTCACTTTGAGGACTGAGGTGCGCCTGACCCAAGCCATGGTATTTTCAATCACCTCATATGCCTCCAAAAGCTGGACAACAAATGAGGAAGACCGAAGAAGAATTGATGCCTTTGAATTACGATGTTGACTTGACAAAGAATATTGAATATACCACGGACAGCCAGAAGAACAAACAAATCTGTCTTGGAAGAACTACAGCCAGAATGCTCCTTAGAAGCAAGGATAGTATTTGGCCATGTTATCAGGAGGGACAAGTCCCTAGAGAAAGACATCATGCTTGGTAAAGTAGAAGGTCAGCCAAAAAGAGGAAGACCCTCCACTAGATGGATTGACACAGTGGCTGCAACAATGGGCTCAAACATAGCAATGATTGTGAGAGTGGCCCAGGAGTGGGCAGTACATAGGGTTGCTACGAGTCAGAACTGACTTGATGGCACCTAACAACAGCAACAAAGTGAAAAATAGACAGCCAATGCAAATAAGTGTAACCCTCAATGAGACAGATTGACACAACAATGGACTCAACAATGGACAATCATGAAGATAGCACAGGACCAGGCAATGTCTGGTTCTGCTATGCATAAGGTCGTCATGAGTCAGAACCAACTCATTAACAACAGCAGCAAAGTAAAAACAATAGCCATTACTCCTTGAGTCCCATACCTTCCGAATCTCCATTTCCCCCTCCCTCTCCCTCTCTTCTGCCTTCTCATAAATCCTGCATTTCCAGCCACCTCACCAATATCAGCCCATCAGGTCTGCTGGCTTACCTGGATGTGTATCTCTAAGACACATGTAATCATCTTTCAAGTACTAGTACAAAGACACTGATCCAGACAAAGGGAGACAGTAGTTTCTACAGGATACATTCCTAACAGAAGGTGTCTAGTTCAATTATCACTATATTATTATTATCATCATCATTAATTAGGTGTCTGCTGTGTGCTAGTTTTATAAAAGATGACTAGCCACCTGTGTCCTATAAGACCAATAAATTGCTGGCAAGGCCAAATTACTCTGTGCCAAAATCTAAACACAGGGTACAGAGTGGTGAGGGTGTAGAAAAGAGAAACTGACAGAGAAGGGTGGTTTGGGGCCAATGGTCAATTCCTAAAGCTGACAATTGCATGAAAGGAAGTCAGCCAGGAATAAGGGAGCAAGTCTGTAGTCTTGAAATAGCCAATGAGAAACCCACAAAGGAATTGTACATACAATCTTGGCCTCAATAATCTTATTCTCTAACCTAATGTTCCTCAAGCATTATTATCACCCACTCCTAAAAATGAAAATTTTGGACATGAAACCTCAACATACATAAACACAAATACAAATAGACCAATAAGCAACACCATGATAAACGGAGAAAAGAATGAAGTTATCAAGGATTTCATTTTACTTGGATCCACAATCAATACCCATGGAAGCAGCAATCAAGAAGTCAAACGGCATAGTGCATTGGGCAAATCTGGTGCAAAAGACCTCTTTAAAGTAGTCCCTGACTTATGACAGGGTTCCATTCAGACAACTCCATTGTAAGCCGGTTCCAACATAAGTTGAATACCTCATTTTTTTTTTTTTTTTTAGTTTTCATTATTATTACCTTTTATTATCTGTATCTTTATAAATTCGATCTTTCTTTGTCTTTGGGGTTGGCATGAGAATGATAACATCAGCAAATTATGCACTGAAACATTGTATGTAGTACATATTACTGAAAATAAGATGTATAAAAGAAAAATGAATGGTTGTAAGCGCGGTTTGTCATAACTCGAATCTGTCATAAGTCAAGGATTGTCTTCCAGCACTATATTAGACAATATTCTGTTGTCATCCGTAGGGTTTTTGTTGGCTAATTTTTGGAAGTAGATCACCAGGTGTTTTTTCTGTCTTAGTCTGGAAGCTCCACTGAAACCTGTTCACCATGGGTGACCCTGCTGGTACAGGTACTCTTCTACTTATGACATATTCAAGTTATGAAGAACCACACAACCGTCAATTTTTTTTTTTGTACATCTTATCACTAGTAATACGTACCACATATGATGTGGCAAGGTGTAATTTGCTGATGTTATTCTCATACCAACCCCCAACGACAAATAAAGGCCAAATTTATAAAGATACTGTTGCTAAAAGGCATTAATAAAGAAAACATAAAAAATGAGGCATTCAACTTATGTTAGAACCAACTTACAATGGAGTCATCAGAATGGAACCCCGTCATAAGTCGAGAACTACATGTATTTGAAATACCAGTGGTACAGCTTCCAGCATCATAGCAACATGCAAGCCACCACAGTACAACAAACTGACAAATGGTGGATAATTGTAATAATAACTATATCTATTATTAAACATACTCAAAAATAGAAATTTAAGTGAAAGGATAAACAACAGTTACAATCATAATAATTCTAATATTTCTTTTTCATTTCCCAATGGATCATCCTGTGCAATTTCTAAGATGTGCACACCCCACTTTGGAGATGGATGTTCTCACTGGCTAAGCTCATCAGCCCCTTCAATAAGGACTGTCTGTTTTCAATCAGTTTTGCTCATTTGAACCAAGTCTGGGGTTGAGCATCTTTTATGAGCTTCCTACTCAGTGCTTTGTACTCAGTGCTGGACATTCAAAGACCCAGTCCCTGCTCTCAAAGTGCTTACCTTGTCAGTAGAATGCCAGGAGTTTGCCCACAGGCACACGGCCCAGCCTGGGGAGGAAGAGGAGCCCTGGTGGTGCAGTGGTTAAGAGCTCGGCTGCTAACCAAAATGTTGGCAGTTCAAGTCCACCGGGCGCTCCTTGCAAACCTTATGGAGCAGTTCTACTCTGTCCTATAGGGTGCTATGAGTTGGAATCAACTGGATGGCAACAGCTTTGGTTTGGTTTTTTAGGGAGAACAAGTGAGTAGTGGCTTCCAGGGAGCACACATGAACTGGGTCGGGAAGAGTAAGTAGGAGTTAGGAGTTGAAGGATGGTAATTCATCAATTGAAAATTTGTGCTTCTATGTAGCCCTTCCAAAATGCTTATCAGTGAAAAGGAGAGCGCTAGCTGATTAAACCAGGAGGTAAATTGAGAATTAAAACTTAGAATTTTAAAAAGCACATGTAACAAGTCTTGACCTCTGAAGAATTAATTTGGAATTACACTAAGTCTAAAAACAAAAACCTTGGCATCCAATTTCTGGCTTGTCAGCCAAATCCCAGAGAAACAGAAAGCGTTTAAAACTTCTTGAAACCTATGACACAATCTGTAAAATGGAGATGTCAACAGAGTACCCAATAACTAGAAAATACATTAATCACTAAACATGCAGAAATCCTTTGTAAGTGTGAAAACACAGTTATGGAGTTTCTAAATCTAATCTAAGCACTTGTGTCAATTCACAGAGCTTCAATACTTCAGTAAGTTAAGATCTATTTTCAAAGGGAGGAACTGAGCCACAAGAGTGGCAATAGTCTGTCCACACTGGCGGTGCTGAAGCCCAGACTTGCTATCACATTCTCCCTCTCAGTGTCCCTGTGGGTTCTGCCCTAGACCCTCTTCCCCACTCTCCACTCTTCCTGGTGACCTCATCACTCCCATAAAGGTGCTGATAGTTCCCACATCTCTACCTATACAGCTTTGACCTCTTTACTAAGCCCCCTGCCCATTCATGCAACTGCCTTCTTAACATTTGTTCCTTGGATAGTCCAACTGAAATGTCCAAAACTTAGAGCATTATTTTCCCTGAACAAATCTAACCCTCTTCCTGGGTTTCTTAGTTCAGGGAACAGTAACTCCATTCCCCTGATTCCCCTAGCCAGAATCTGGGAGTTGTAATTCACTCTTTCCATTTCTCACCCAACAATCACCCAAGCCAATAGATTTCATCCCCTAACTAGCTCTCAAACCTTCTATCTCCCACAGCCAATAACATGGCCTCAGCCGCCATCACCCCTTTCCGGAAATAGTCTTCTAACTGGTTTATCTGGTCTTCTTCCTTTTCGATCCATTTTGTACCCAGAATAATCTTTTTAAAACGTAAGTCTTATTATGTAACTTTCTTGCTTAAAAGGACTTAATGCACATTAAGAATAATATGTAAGACATTAAAAACCTACAGCCCACAGCTTTAGAGGCTTTCCCAATATCAAAAACAATGACAACATCACATTAGAACTGAGACTTCTGATTTCTTCGTTCATACTCTCCTTCCCTTTTACCTGGTAACCTAGTCAAGTCCCAGCTCTGTTTAGTTGTTCCTATCTTACCATCCAAATTCCTTTCTCAGTTAATGTTTTCTCCCCCAATATGCATACAGTGCTTTTTCTTCCGCTTAGACTTGTATACAATACAATCTCACTGTATTTGTGATTGACTATTTCCATGTCTGTTTCGCACACATACGTCTGGGAGATGGGGCCCTGTGTCCTCTACTTTCCTAACCCCTAAACTGGCATGTTACTTGACCAGGGTGGTTAGAGATCTGAGGGCATAAACTCCATGTTTCTTCCATTGCTCTGGGGCTTCCTAGTCAGAAATCTCAGCTTTGAACTACCCCTGAAATTGGAGCTGGAACATCTAAGCAGGTGTGATATGGCAGGCAAAGGCTGAGGAAATACAAGCATTGTCCTGGCCCCGGTAATGGTGGCTTTCATCATATTTCTTCCTTTAACACAGCTCAGTTAGCTCTTTTGTAAGGGCTTTACCTTGAACAGTTCTTCCTAATTAAGCCTGTTCTTTCCTGGCAGTCTCTTTGTATTGCAAATTGGATTCAGCACTGGTTGCTGTGTGATTTGTAGCCACATGAGTTACAAAGGTGCAGGGTGCCCAGAGAGCACTCTGAAAGGGGTGGGAGACAGCAGAGGGGGAGAGAGTAATGATAAATGGTTTATTTACTCTAAGTAAAAATTACATATCCTCTCCTGGACTTTCTTACTAAGCACTGGGTTGTTTGATTACCAAGTCCTGGAAAAAGCCAGAAAACGAGTATTAGACATTTGGAAAAGCTATTCTAAAGGATTAGCTCATTTGGCAAATAATGTGAAACAGTGCTTTTTCTTATCCTGGCATTTTCTTAATAGCCAACATGCATATAGTGAATATTTTATGCCAGATACTGTTTTAAGTACTTACTGTATACTAATTATTTCATATTTATATCAATTTTATAAAGTAAATATCATTATTATGCCCACTTTACAGATGGGGAAACTTAGGTACAGAGAGATTGAGATCATATAATACTAAGTGGCAGAGCTAGGATTGGAACTCTGCAGTTTTGCTTCAGAGTCAGTGTGCTTGACTACTGTCTTAGTCATCTAGTGCTGCCATAACAGAAATACCACAAGTGGATGGCTTTAACGAAGAGAAATTTATTCTCTCACAGTCTAGTAGGCTACAAGCCCAAATTCAGGGTATCAGCTCCATGGGGAGGCTTTCTCTCTGTTGGCTCTGGAGGAAGGTCCTTGTCATCAATCGTCCCTTGGTCTGGGAGCATCTGAGCACAGGAACCTCAGGTCCAAAGGACGGGCTTTGCTCCCAGCACTGCTTTATTGCTGGTTTGCAGTCCCAATGTCTCTCTGCTCACTTCTCTCTTTTATGTCTCAAAAGAGATTGGCTTAAAAAAACACTATCTAATCTTGTAGACCTCATCAATATAATTGCTGCTAATCCATCTTATTACATCATAGTGACAGCATTTGCCACACACTATCATACAATACTGGGAATCATGACCTTGCCAAGTTGACAAACAGTTTTGGGGGATACAATTCAATCCATGACAACCACTATTCCAAATTTAAACGAAGAAGAAGAAGAAAAAGAAAGAAAACTATCACTAAATTTCCTTATTTAGTGTTTTACTTTTAGCAAATTGCTTAGGTTGAGTCTCTGTTTCCTCACCTGGACAGTGAGGCTAACAGTCCACACCTTGCAGGATGGATAAGATTGGTGGCAATGTCTATAAAGCGTCTAGCAAGGGAACCCATAGCATATACTCCATAAACAATAGTTATTATCATTAGCTTTGTCACTTTTTACGCATCAAGAAGAACCTCACAGCAGCCTATGTGAACAGAGTCACCATGCAAAGATACATTCATTTAAACCCAAGCCAAGAGGCACCAAATAAATATTAGTATTTACGATTTTCAGTATAGAAATCTAATCTCATTAGACAAATGTCACGGATCAAAGTACCAAGGAGAAATTTCTAGAAATCCTCACCCCTTTCTTGATGAGGCTTATCTGGTTCTGGTCTGTTCCTAGGGTCAGTCTCAGCCAGAGGGGCCATGGGCAGCCAGGTCAACTCCA
Organism: Dugong dugon; assembly: GCA_030035585.1. Classification (NCBI taxonomy): domain Eukaryota; kingdom Metazoa; phylum Chordata; class Mammalia; order Sirenia; family Dugongidae; genus Dugong; species Dugong dugon. Next base: position 73,940,453 of record CM057472.1, read on the forward strand.
GGTCCCCTAGGCCCATTCAGGGTGGGCTTGAGTGTTGGTTCAGGGCCTTTCAGGAGTACACCTCATTCCGGAGTTCAGCTTCTGAACCCCTCAGCCTCCCTGGAGTTCTCCAGAATGGGTGTGGCCTGGATCAAACCATCTGGAGAAGCTACAGGTTGTACTTGCTACCCAAGGGAGGAAGAAAAGAAGGATGGGGGGTGGGGGGGGCTGGGGAGGGGATACGTCAACTCCCAAGGACCTCTGAGTTTCCCTGGTCCCAGTTAAGCTTTATATCAAGCAGGAGGACAGTTGAGCTAAAAGTACCTTTCAGCGCTTGTGCAAACTTCTTTCATGGAAGCAAAAAGCCACAAAACACACAACTTCCTGCCAGTGCCTTGTGACCACAGCAGGCGTCTAGCCTCAGAATGGAAGCCTGAAGGAAACGCCAGCAGTTAGAAGGGGAGATTAAACGAAGGTGGATGCCCTTGGAGGCTCAGCCACAGGGACTGTATCACTGAAGAACAGTGGAGGGGGGGTCAGACCAGGGCATTTGTCTTGCCTAGTAGCTGCTGAGGCAAAGTAAAAGCCTCAGAAGGTTCTAAGGGCTTCATTCCTTCAACACAGGGTGTCGATGAGCAACACCAAGGCTGGTACTTTGAAAATGAAGTTGAAAAGGGTAATCCTGATGTGTGGTTTTGTCAGAGTAGGATGAAAAGTGTCACTAGAAAAAGAAAATTGCTTATGAAAGGCCATCAGCCTTTCTCGCCTGCCCAGAAAAGTGAGAGAAAATGCATCCGTTCGGCTGTTAAACTTTGCTTGAGAAGCAAAGAAAAACCTATGAACCAGAAGAGCTAACAGTGCATTTGTGCTTAGGGCAAGGATTCATGATCAAATTAAAACTTCAGTTTGAAGAAGTTGTTAGAATCTCCAGACATGAAATTAATATAATTAAATAACAGCCCCTGAACTTAAATTTCTCAGAAAGCTGACAGGGGGGATAAAGAGGTAGCTAGACTGGACCTCATTAAAACTAAATGAGTAAATGCCGGCATTCCAGAAGCATGCCAGCAAGAAAGAAATACAATAAAGTTAAGCTTAGGAAGGGGCAGAAGCAAAGTGGTGGAGCAGAAAGAGCTTAAACTGGGTGTCAGATAATCTGGGTTTGCGGCCTGCATGACCTTGGACAAATGACTCAACCCAGTATTTCTCAAACTGTAGCATGAATCAAAATCACCTGCAGGGCTTGTTAAATTACAGACTACTGGGCTCCAACCCTAGAGTAAGTCTGGGGTAGGGCCTGAGAATTTACATTTCTAACAAATTCCCAGGGATGCTGATGCTGCAGGCCACAGGATCACATTTTGGGAACCAGTGGGCCTGCCTGGGCCTCAGTTTCCAAATCAATAAAATGCAAAAGAATACCAAGTTATCTCTAAGCTCTTGTCCTGTTGTAAAATTCTATGAAATGGACAACCCAGGGAAAGCAGGGACTCTAACAAACGAATTATTCCACAATAGCGCAAACAGCTTGCACTCTGCCTGGATTTTGAAGAAGTGATTGTGCAAACGGGTTGCCTGGAAGGAATGTACTCAATGGTTCAACTGACTTAACAGAGAGCACTGTGAGCAATGTGTCCAGGGAGTCAGCAACCACACTTGGCCAGAAATAGGCATCTCCTTCACAACTGTTAAAACGGGAAAAGGAAAAAAATGTAGGAAACATCAGAAATACAAGGTAAACATCAGTCAAAAATGATGTTTATTTGGTAAGAGTCCCACCTGATTTGTAAGAAGCCACAGGTGATTGATGAAAGATATTATGATTCCAGGGAGTGGAGAACCATTTGAAAAGATACACATTATCCTGTTAAAACTTTAAATGCAAAGTCAATTGTTAGTTTTTTGTCAGCCTTGACCACTCCTATATGCTAGTGTAGGAACACATTGGCTATGCTTGGCATCTTGGTAGGAAAAAGCATAAAGCACCAGTAAACAAACAAATATACACACAAACTCCAGAGCCCATTCAAGGGTTCGAGAGCCTGTGCTCACTTGGCATTTGTTGGTTTATGTAACTAAATAAAGTAATAAACTTTGAGTCTTTGATAATCCTTGACTATTCAGTCTGTTACCCTCAACTTATTAATAAATATACTTCTCTTATAACTGTGACACACGTGTATGTGTGTGAGAGTAGGTAAAACTGATAGATATAAGCTAAGTGCCTTTGGACAAATTTGATTAAAATATGTACTTTTTATTTATATATGTAACTGGTTGAGTTTATACATATTGATATATACGTAGTATTACTCACGTACTACCTTTTTTGCAATGTTTCCCCTGATCCATCCCAGTTTCAAGTGGTTTAAAAAAAATCTTACTTTTAGACAAGACTATATATACTGTATTTTATGCAAATAACACACGCCTTCTACGTTTGTTTGCCAACCACGCCCTCCCCCCATGAGGTATTTTCCTAAGTGCGCTGTGCTAAATTTTACAGCAACATGTAAAAATAATTCGCATAGTGGCACTTATGAAAATACCTCGAGGAGGGAAGGCATAGTTGGCAAACAAATGTAGAAGGTGCGTGTTATTTGCATAAAAATACAGTATATGTGTGTGTGTATGTATATGTGTATATATGTATGTATGTGTATATGTATCTCCCTGGGTGGTGCAATGGTTGACACGCTCAATTGCTAACTGAAAGCCTGGAGGCTCAAATTCACCTCCAAAGAAAGGCCTGGCAATCTACTTCTGAAAAATCAGCCATTGAACACACTATGGAGCACGGTTCCATTCTCACACACATGGGGCGGCCGTGAGTTAGAATCAGCTCAATGGCAACTGGTTACTATATGTATACTGTCATGGTTTGGATTATGTCCCCCAAAAAATGGGTGTATCAGTTTGGCTGGACCATGATTCCCAGAATTGTGTGGTTGGCCTCCATTTTGTGATTGTAATTTTACGTTAAAGAGGATTAGGGTGGGATTGTAACACCACCCTTACCCAGGTCACATCCCTGATCCAATGTAAAGGGAGTTTCCCCGGGGTGTGGCCTGCACCATCTTTTATCTCTCAAAAGATAAAAGGAAAGGGAAGCAAGCAGAGAGTTGGGGACCTCATACCATCAAGAAAGCAGTGCCAGGAGCAGAGCACGTCCTTTGGACTGGGGTCCCTGCGCCAAGAAGCTGCTAGTCCAGGGGAACACTGATGAGAAGGCCGAGAGAGAGAGAAAGCCTCCCCCTGGAGCTGACACCCTGAATTTGGTCTTAGCCTACTTTAATGTAAGGAAATAAATTTCTCTTTGTTAAAGCCATCCACTTGTGGTATTTCTATTGTAGCAGCACTGGATGACTAAGACATATACCAAAACTAAACCCATTGCCGTTGAGTCAATTCTGACTCATAGCAACCCTCTAGGACAGAGCAGAACTGTTCCATAAGGTTTCCAAGGAGCAGCTGGTGGATTCGAACTGCCAACCTTTTGGTTAGCAGCCGAGCTCTTCACTCACTCACACACACACACACACACACACACACACACACACACACCCTTTTAACCAACGGATTAACAAAAATATTTCTTTTTCTTTTTCTTTTCCCATTTGTCCAGTGGTTAAAAGTATGACCTTTAAGTAAAGCAGACCTAAGTTCAAATTTTGGGCCCACCATTTGGTACCTAAGGGACCTTGGGTAAGTTACTTAACCCTCTGAACCTCGGTTTCCTCCCAGGGAAAATAAGGATTAAAAGTATCTACCTCTTAGGGTTATTATGAGGATTACATGAGTTAATGTATAATAAAGCACCATATTTATAAAATGGCAGCTATTATTATAAAACAATGTGACATGTTTTTCATTAAAATGTTAAATAAATTATGTATGGGATCTTTAATAAATATTAAATTAACAATCAGTTTCTAACTGAAGTAATTAGGTCTCCATTTCCAAAGTTAACTTTAAAAATAATGTGGAACCCACTAGGTCCTAGGAGGGGAAATGCTAATAAATGTGGTAACCCAACAAGCAATGACCGAGACATAAGGGAAATGGGATAATTTAATGAATTTCTTATCTGATTTCTCCTCTTAGATCTTTTGCTATGAATTATATCTAATGATTCATGTTTGAAATTGTCTTTTTTGCCCAAATACCTGATCTTAACTACCAGCTCTGGATTCTCTCACTACTACTTTATCCATTATATTGTACTGTACATTTACTATTTCTGCACACATGCCCTTTGCCATACTGTCACCTGGGTATAAGTATCCAGCATCATATGTTCACATTTACAGATAACTCAGAGTGAATTCACCTACTGTATGCAAAGTATGCCAAAAGGCCAAACCTTGCCTTAAGCTGCAGTTCTTGTCTAAGATCTTCAAATTTATGTTTGGTCAATAATTGATTACACTTACTGTCTTAGGCTGGGTTCTCTAGAGAAGCAAAACCAGTAAAGTGTGTAAGTATATGTATAGAGAGAAATTATATCAGGGAAACAGCTCACGTGATTGTAGAGGCTAGAATGTCCCAAGTCCATGGATCAGGGTAGGGGCCTCTCCCGAGTCACACAGCTGCAGAAGCTGGCAAGCCCAAGATCTGAAGGTCGGAGAGCAGGGCTCCCACTCACAGGCTGTGCAGATCGATGAATCCCAGGTTCGGCAGATAAGCTGACAGCTCAAGTCCCAAGAACGGGAGATGAGAGGATAGGAAGCAGCCGCAGGATCCAGAGGGAGCAAAAAGCCAGAACGTCTACTTATATACAGATGCGGGCCACACCCTCAAGGAGACTTCCTTTCATCTGATTGGCTACTCACAGTATATTCAATCATGGGAGTGATTACATTAAAACACGGAGAATCATGGCCCAGCCAAGATGACACACAATCTTAACCATCACACTTACTAAATCACAAACATTTAGAGAATCACTCAATGGACAAGGCTCTAGGCTAAGTCCTCTAGGAGTAGGTAGAAATTCATACAGAGAAAGAAAGTATGCTCTTGTAATATACAGGATAAATAATATCTATATGCACATAATCATCATAGCTAGAAAGTAGAATAATAAGTGTCAAAGGAGAGCCCCAAACAAGGGCATGTAGTTCAGCAGACCAAGAGGTCTCTTCCTGCTAGGAAAGGTCAGGAAGGAGGCTGGAAGAGATGTCAAAGAGCAGTTTGGAAGCTGGGTTGGATTTCCCTAGGATAGCATAAGCAGAGAGGAAATTCCAGGATGAGCAAATGATATTTCCAAAATATTGAGATATAAGGCTTGGGAGGTTCTTTTGACCACAAGTAACATGGGGAATATAAAGGAGATGATAGTAGCTAATATTGACTAACATTAGCTGAAGACTTGTGCTACATTAAGCTGTGTGCTAAATGTTTTATATATGTTTCTCCACTATTTAATCTTCATAACAACCTTATGAGCTAAGTACTTGAGAACTGAAACCAACATACTTTCTTATCTTTGGAAACAATAGTAGAACCAGCAAAAATAGCTTAACTACTTGCCCCTTGAAATACTTACTCCTGAAAGATAAGCCTGTGAATCAACTAAAATAGCTCACTTCAAGACCCTAGAGTCACAGCGTCCACCAATCCAAAGCTATTGCCATAAACTTCCCAAATCCAGCCTCTCCCACCATGCAACACTCTCCTTAAAATCATGCAGCCCAGGCCTTAAAACCATGTTAATACTCTCTCTTGACTTCCTGCTTCTGAGATACTATAAAGACTGCCAAGATGGTGATATCCTTTACTGTAGCAAGTCTAATAAGCTTAGTTTTGCTTGACCAACAGGTTGTTTTGGTGGTCTTCTGGGTAATCAATAGTTGACATATCATCGTCATATCCACATTTTACAAATGAGGAAACTGAAGCACAGAGAAGTGAACTAACTTGTTTAATGTTTCAAAATTAAGTGACAGAGCTAGGACTAAAACTCACATATTTCTAACACTGAAGTCCAAGCTCTTAACCAGAGAGTGGAAGCTTTAAATGGCAAGTTGAAAGTATGGATATTTTTGATATCCAAAGAGATGTTCAAAGGTCTTCTCCTCCTCAAAGCCTTTCAGCCCCCTACCTTGCATAGAAACTCCTACAACATCACTATGAGGGGCCATGTAGCTTCTGTTTTCACGTTTCCAGATATGGATCCTTGCTGACTCAGAGGACAGCTCGTTACGTGACTCAACTGAATTAAGCATTCTTTAGCGCTAGCATCTATAAAAGAAAAGAATTTCACTTGTTAGCAGTATGACTCACTCCATATTCCCCCACCTCTGGTCTGAGAGTAGAAGATGTTCACACTCCGGGGTCCTTCTCCTCTGGGTGGAGCTGGCTTATGGTGGCATGATTTTAATCATTCCATCTAATTAATGCTTCAGCTCAGGAGGCCCACTTGTTTTTCATTCTGGGTACTATGGGAGTAAAGATGAGCCTTTAGGCATCTCCTGATGCTGCCAGCCACAGCAGTCCCAGTTAGTGCTCAGGGCTCACACATTTATGCTGAATTTCCAAACTTCTGTTAATCAGAGCATAGCCAGATTCTCACTGATCCTTCTCCCCAAGGCTATTAAATCAGAAGTAGGGAGCAGGGTAGGGTCTGAGGGAGGCATAAAGGAAGGTGTAACTCATTGACTTAATTCTTCCTGAAAACCAGGCAGAAGATTCAGAATCTAACTTCTATTTGATCTTTTTCTTTTTTTTTTTTAATGTAATAAACAAGAACATCCTTCTGGCTGAGTTGTGCTGACTGGTACAAAGTTAACTTTTAATACATGATCACTTTTGAGCCAAACTATAATTAGAAATTTCTTGGCTTCTTTCTTTTTCAAAGGTGATAAAAACATACACAGAGAAAATTTTCATACCTAGTTCAATATCTGATTTGTCTTTTTTTCATCCCCACCTTTAGAAAATTATCCAGAGAAATTTAAGAAAAATTCACTACCTCTAAGATATTAGCTTAGCTCTCAAATTCACATCAACCATTAACTTGAGCATCAAGTCTACCACCAAAATTGTTAGCTTAAAAAAAACACAGCCAATGACAGGTTTCTAGAAGTCACCTCTGTATTCCTCTAAGTTTATATAAATACTTTCAACAACTTAACCCACCAAACCATACAATCATTCAGGATTGCTCCAACTTCTCTGTAAGAACTTCATTCAAACTGATCAAAATTCTAGCTGAAATTCAGATATACTGAATCTATATCTTCCACTGATCTTTGTCTAATGACACCATTAAGAGAAAAAATAAAACCAATCTGAAATGAGTTGTTCATAGTGAGCGCATCTACCTATATTTTTAGCTCTGCCGTTTTTCTAGTTCTACCTAGATATAAATTCAAACTCACTGGACTATAGAATATAAATTGTACCATTTCCTTTTTTTTTAATTTTTTCTTTGAAAAAAGGGGGGCTGGGAATCATAGTCTCAGGGGATATCTAGGTCAACTGGCATAACATTGTTCATAAAGAAAATGTTCTACATCCAATTTTGCTGAGTAGCATCTGGGGTCTTAAAAGTTTGCAAGCAGCCATCTAAGATCCATCTATAGGTCCCATCCCATCCAGAGCAAAGGAGAATGAAGAAAATCAAAGACAAAAGGAAAATATTAGCCTAAAGGACTAAACGACCACATGGTGGCCAAGAGGCTAGATCAAGCCCAACTCCCCTTCCACAGCATTTAGCCAGAGTAAACCAAGTATGAGGAGCCCCCAGGATTGTCCATAATGTGCCTCCTCACTGGGACTCCTCAGATACCCATCCCTGTGGAACCTGAAATTCCAAGCTGAGCATTTGACACTTGGTTGATGCCAGCTAAACCTCCCGCTAGACAAAGCCACCTTTGAAGAAGAACTAGATAGTACCCAGCCTACCACCACTGGCCACTCTGACAAGGATCACAACAGAGAGTCCCGAACAGAATGGGAAAAAAATGTAGAACAGAATTCAAATTCACAAAATAAAAACAGACTTACTGAGGAACCAGTCTAAACCAGTCTCTGCTAACTCAGAACTCAAACCACTCCCAAAGCCCACTTTTCAGACAAAAATTAGCAGGCCTATAAAACAAACAATAACACAAGTGAGGAATGTGCTTCTTAGTTCAATCAAATATATGACACCAAATGGGCAACTTGCATCCAAAACCAAGATGAAAAGCCAGGAAAGGACAGGAAATGGACAAATGGACGCAGGGAACCTGGGGTGGAAAGTAGGAGCATGCTATCACATGGTGGGGATAGCAACCAATGTCACAAAACAATATGTGTATAAATTTTTGAATGAGAAATTAACTTAAAGTGTAAACTTTCACCTAAAGCACAATAAAATTAGAAAAAATTTCAGATATCTACCTATTGCTAATCTCTCAGCACATTTCCAAATTACCATCATGCCTTAAAGACTACTCAGTTATACAACAGTTTCAACAGTACCTCTCTCAGCTTCCTGAGACAGAAATCACCTAAGCCCAGAAATTTGAGCATAGCTTGAGACACTAAGTAGAACACTCTTGTTACCTTCTCCCAAGTCTTGTGCTTCAATTTTCCTTAAACAGGATTGTTCTCCCTTTCTGAGTATTTAGTATCTCCTTCCTCTATACACATATAGCAATTTGTTGGTACTTCTGTTCTAGCACTTACTCCCCGACCTGGTCCATAGCTCACTGTAAGCACGTTAGTCTCCACTTACTAGACTTACCCGGCTTGAATGCAGGGACAAAGTACTATTCATTCATGTGTACCTTCTGTGCCTAGCACTGTGCCTTACATAGATAGGAGCCCAATCACTACTGGTTGAAATGTTACTAAATGGAGCCAACAAAAAATGACGTTTTGAAAGAGTAGTTCAGGATGATTAATCTGGCTGTGACATGTGGAAGAGGCAGAAATATGTTGAGAATAGGGGCAAAGAAATGACCTATGAAGCTATGTTAATTTCCTAGTGTGAGATAGTAAGGGTCTGAACTAGGGTGACGGCAACTGCAATGAAAGTAGATGGTAATGGAAGTAGAACACCAATGTGAGAGAAAATCTGGGGAGAGAATAGGCATAGCTTGGCAAGTGAATAAGTGTGGCAGAGATGACTTGCTGATGACCAAAAATTCATGCTCCCCTGGAGTACTGTCAGGAAGTGACTTCTTAGCCAAAGACTACATTTCCCAGCCCCCCTTGCACCTAGGTAGGGCCACAGAACTAGCTTTCACCATTGAAATGTTAAAGGGCGTGATACGTGTCACTTCCGCATCAAAGTGGTTAAAAACTGCGTGAAAAATCTCTATAATCCCTTTCCCCATAGACCACCTGCAACAAAAGACATCCAAGGTCTTGGACGAGGTAGAGACACTTTGGAAGAAGTCTGTGCCCTTGAATGTCCACGTGGAAGGCCACCCACCGAGGACACTGGTTTGTACTTTACACAGTGAGACAGAAATTGCTAGCTATTGTGTTAAGTCACTGAGATTTGGGGTTTACCTATTAAAGCAGCTAGTGTTAATTAATACAGAGAAGATGCTTTCGAGATCATGGTGGTATCTAGTATTTTGGAAAATGGTGATACTGTCTTAATATAATGATGGGGGTCAAGAGGAGGACCACGCAAGAGGGAAATATCAATACTCAGCTGAAAGGCAACATCATGTGATGGATAGTGCCAGAAATTTGGGAGTCAGAAGGCTCAGCTCTGGAATCAGCCTTGTCTCTTAAAAAGCGTGTCCTTAAACAAGTCACTGAACTTTTCAGCCTGAATTTCCTCAGATGGAGGATAACATATGGAGACAAATCTTGTAAACAATAATAGCTGTTCCAATGTGAAATATAGCTATTATAATACTCTCACCAAGTTTTAAAGATATAGGATACCTTACAGATCATCTAAGTAAGAAAAGCACTAAATCTCATAGAGCAGGTACCATAGCTGGGCACTGTGTTAACTCATAATCTTCATGATACAGATACTATTATTATCATCACCAATTTATAGATGCACTGAAACACAGATGAGTTAAGTAATTTTCTCAAGGTCATGCTACTAGTAAGTAACAAAGCGAGGTTTCAAGCCCAGACACCCTGGCTCCCAACTCTGTGCTCTTAACACCACAAAAAAGATGTCCTCCCCATGCACAGCTTCTTCATTTTAGATGTGGAAACTCAGGTCATGTCACACAGGTGGTTATGCACTAAATATAGACTACAGTGACAGAGAAGGCAATTTTCTCCCCAGAAAAATTCTAGTTTCTCATAAAAGGCTGGTTCTGCAGAAAATCACTGAGCTGAGAATGCATAAATTACTAAAGAAACTGAACCAGATATTTGAGCAGAATTTATGTTGGTAGAAGAAAAAAACAAAATGAGCGTTACCCTTGCCATATCTTCCAAATACGAAACAGCAGAGATAAGCAGATGGATTCATTTAAATGTTTTCCAGCCAAACTTTTCCTGTGATTCTAAGACGTATCAAGGTTCTTAGAGATGTGACTTCCAGTCCTTGAACCCTTTTCCTCTGCAGGGCAGACAACTGGCCCCAGGGTGGCCAAGAGGCTAGATCAAGCCCAACTCCCCTTCCACAGCATTTAGCTAGAGTAAACCAAGCATGAGGAGCCCCCAGGATTGTCCATAATGTGCCTTCTCACTGGGACTCCTCAGATACCCATCCCTGTGGAACCTGAAATTCCAAGCTGAGCATTTGACAAATGGTTGATGCCAGGTAAACCTCCCACTAGACAAAGCCACCTTTGAGCAAGACTCTGCCCTCCAGGTGCCATCTGCAGCCATCATGCAAAAGCCTGGCTTCTCCTGGCATGAAAGCATTCAAGATGCTTACATCAGAATCAGAGAAAATGTTATGCACCCGGGAGCCCCAGGGGCAACATGGTTCTCCTCTGGGACCAACTGATGTCAGGATTCACATGTCTTACTCCTTCCTACTGCTTCTGCTGTGGAACACCATCATCCTCTTAAGACTGTGTGGAACATCCTAGATGAACTTCCAGATGACTAGTCTTTCCATTTCACACACTGAGAGAGACTCTGGCCTATAGGTTGCTACAGACCTGCACGGACACTTTTGCATATGCTTGTCATCCGTGTATGGACTGTTTATTTCTGACCACACACTGACGCTGAATAATTTAAGATATAAAAATCAAGAGACATTTGACAAAGATCTTTTGTTACAAAATGGCAGGAAATAACAAGATAAGGGTGAGAATTAAAAATCTAGCAAAAACCAGAAAAAAAAAAGGAGAGGGTAATTAAGGGAATTTGGAGTCTCTTGACGATGAAGAGAAAAAGGCTGATAACTGAACAGAATTTTTTCCTTTCTTTTTCAAAGCCAGGGGAACTCTGTTGTAGCACCACTGACCACTCACGAGGATTACAGATAACACCTGCATCACAGACCATTATGGAGAGACAGAGAAAATAGTTATTCTTTACCTTCAGACTTCACCATGCTTGCAAAGCCTCTCCTCTATCTTACCTAACTGGTCCTCCCAACAGCTCATTTTACAGAAAATTGAGACCCAAATAGTTTAAGTGATTTGCTAAAAGTCAGAGATTCTAAACAGAATATTGAGCCTGTTTCTACAAATTCCAATCCCGGGCTCTTTGCACTATTCAACACGCCCTCTTGCATCCCCATTTGAATTTGGTAAAGAACACTGGTCCTGCCATCAATCAGCTATACAATCGAGGATGAATAGGTTACATTAGAGATGGATGAGCTACAGTTCTGAAAGTCCATGAATCTAGAAGCCTATACATCCATGAATCTCAACAAACCACAGTTTTTTAAACTGCCAGTTATGACCTATTAGTGAATCGTGAAATTAATTTAGTGGGTAGAAACCAGTCTCCCCCCCCACCCCACCTTTTTTTTTTTAACGAAACAGAACAGAAAAGGTTTGAATAGAGTAGAATAAGAAGGGGTAAGGTAGGATAAAATGGAGTAGGATAGATTGTTGTGTGCTGTCAAGTTGATTCCAACTCATAGTGACCCTCTAGGACAGAGTAGAACTGCCCCATAGGGTTTCCTAGTCTGTAATCTTTACGAGAGCAGATTGCCAGGTCTTTTTCTCCCACAGAGTCACTGGTGGGTTTGAACCACTGATCTTTCAATTAGCAGCAGAGTACTTAATTGTTGTGCCAACAGGGCTCCTTCTTAGCATAGATTAGGATGGAGGGAAAAAAGTCAGCATGCATCCAATGTAGTAACATCCAAAGTAGAATGTTGTTTTATGAAATTGTACGTGTATTGAGATGCAATAAAAATTTATTTTTTACTAATAGGACATGTCAAAAATGATTGAAAGAAGGCAGAAGGGGACAAGGAAGCTGGTGATAGGGAACCCAAGGCTGAGTAAGGATATTGTTGATGCGTTGTGAGATTGTTAACCATTGTCATAGGGCAACATTTGTAGTAACTGTTAAATGAGAAACTATTTTGTTCTGTAAGCCTTCATCTTAAGTGAGTATAACAGCACAACTGGAAGAGCATAGTCAATGTCACTGAACTGTGCATGTAGAAATTTTTGAAATGGTGTATCTTTGGCTATGTGTATTTTTACCAAAAAATAAGGTTAAGAAGTTAGAGGGTTGACATGTTGTGGGGTTGTTAACCAATGTCATAAAACAATATGTGTACTACTGTTTCATGAGAAACTATTTGTTCTGTAAGCCTTCACCTGAAGTACAATAAAAAAAAAAAAAAAGATTGAAACCCAAATTTAAGTAATGTATAATTGAATTTTACTATACCCGTTACCCTTTGCCTTCGAATTGATTCCAACTCATAGTGACCCTATAGGACAGAGTAGAACTGCCCCATAGGGTTTCCAGAGTGGTTGGTGGATTCGAACTGCTATTCTTTTGCTTAGCAGCTGATCTCTTAACCATTGTGCCACCAGGGCTCTGAATTTTACTATAGTCCCCAAATTTGCTGCTTTTTGTGGTGCATTTTGGCCATGGTTTGATTTCTTCTTTCCCCTCTGGCATCTTTCTCCCTAGATCATGAGTTCCCTCCTCTCTCTCACTTACTCAACATCCCCTTCCTTGGGGAGGCTTCTGGCTGCTGCCAGAGAGTGTGAGTTCTGAAGGAGGGGAAAGTGTCAAGGTGCTAGACGGAATTGCAGGTTCTGCTAAGATCGTGGCATCTGATTTCCTGAAAGGGAAACATAAAGGATGAAGAAGGCCTAGTTGGAGATGGTTGTAGATAGTACTGAAGGCCCTAGAGATTCTGGACAATAGTTTCACTGTCGGGAGGGACAGGGCTACAATTAACTACATCTCTGATTCTCCCACCCTCTCCTAGCAGCGGGATGACTAATGTAAGTATGTCTCAAGTCTTCAAATAAGGATCTCTCAGAAGAGACCTATGTTGAGGGAATGGGGGTTATACCTGCTTTCCCAGGGCTGGCTGCCCAAGAGAAATTGTCTCCAATAATACAAGAAAGGGAAGTTTGGGGAGGGAATTGAAGAGTAGGGCTTCCAGTCTATTGCCCAAAACCACTTTCCCCAAGAAAGTTGCCCCCTCTAGTTCAAGCTTAACCAGGCAAGACAGGAGGCCCCTAGGATTGGATAGGGGTACTACGTCCCTGGAGCCTCCCACAGCTGAGTTCCATGAATTGCCCTTTCCTGGACCCTCTTGGGTACAAAATCCCTGATTTTCTGTGTAATTTAAGTTTGAGGACCAGATTATTGGCCAGAAAATGAAGCCCCTGTGCTATCAGATTATTAGTCATTCAATGTCTGAAATGAAGGTCAGTAAAAACATTTGACTTAGACCTGTAATTCTAAATTGCTTGGGTGAAAACTCAAGATGTGGCATCCTAATGCTTCTTGTTTGCCTGGTCTCAAGACAGGTTAGTTTGGAATAATGTTCAGGAAATTATTAATAATGAGATAACATTGTTCCTAGTAGCCACTGTTTATTAAGTGGATATGAAATGTGAATGTGATCTCATGGGTTCTGCATAAATATTCTCTTTATTCTTTCAGTGACAACATCAGTGTCTCCTTCAGGGATTGCAGGTAGAAATGAGATGAGGGCAGTCCCCCTGGCTCTAATTGGGTTCCCGCACTGAGCTCTGTGCAGAGAGGATCACAGCGACTGTTTCAGATCCACCTGGCCATGATGCCTTGTCAAGTGCTGCTGTGTTAAGCAGCTCCTGGCAGCTTTATAAAATGGTTGACCTGTTATGACCTGTTCTGTGTCACTGGTGCTCAGGAGCAGTTTCTCTGTCTAAATACTTATGAGCCCCATGATAGATTATAATAAGGATTATAAAGCACAGCCAAGGCCTAATGGCTCCCAACTGTCCAGCAGTAAAAGGAGCAGTTCCTGTTAAAGGAACATCAGTGAAACCCTTCAGGGATATCTGGAGATCAAGTCAGCAGCAACGATTCTAGAGCTGCTTGGTGACAAATCTTTCCCCACTCCATCCCTCCCAAGAGAAAGCCAAATGGTCCATCAGGGTCAGCCCCACAACATTTTTGCAGAAAACAAACTTTTCCTTAATTAATCCCCAGATCCAAAGATGGCTATTACAAATTACACAGGTAAAATCTCATCTTTATCAGCAAAAGGTACTTACCAGGAATTATCCTTCTGTGCTTGCAACTGTGCAAGGGATGTTAGGCATCATCTCTGTCCTGGCCATAGTCAAATAAGTTAAGCATTTGCAGAAAACAGAACCAAAGCACTGAAGAGATATTTAGATTAATTAAATCAATGTTGACATCATGTGTAAGACATGGGAAGTTCACCAGAGATAACAGGAAGGAGCTACTAGCAGCGCACACTTGGACAGAGTAGGAACTGGCGCTAATATTTCTGAGTACCTTCTATGTGTCACATATTGTGTTAGGTATCATACATATGTTATTTCATTCAACCCTTATAACAATCTTAAACCAGTTGCCATCAAGTCAATTCTAACTCATGGAGACCCCATGTGTGTCAGAGTAGAACTGTGTTTCATAGGGTTTTCAATGGCTAGTTTTTCAGAAGTAGATCACCAGGCCTTTCTTTCAAGATGCCTCTGGGTAAACTCAAACTGCAACTTTTGTTTAGAAGCCAAGCACTATAACTGTTTGCACCACCCAGGAATTCCTATAACAACCTTAGGAGGAAGATATTGTAACCTCCTTTTTACAAATGAGAAAACCGATACTTGTGAGTTTTAAATAATTTGCTCTAATATCTAGGGGTGTTGTAAAAAGCCCTGGTAACATAGTGGTTAAGCACTTGGCTGCTAACCAAAAGGTTGGTGGTTTGAACCACCAGCCGCTCCATGGGAGACAGATGTGGCAGCCTGTTTCCATAAACATTTACAGCCTTGGAAACCCCACGGGACAGTTCTACTCTGTCCTATAGGGTCACTATGAGTCTGAATCAACTCAGCGGCAATGGGTTTGGTTTTGGTTTAGGGGTTGTCATGGATTGAATTGTGTCCCCAAAAAATATCTGTCAACTTGGTTAGGCTGTGATTCCCAGTATTGCATGATTGTCCACCATTTTGCCATCTGGTGTGATTTTCCTATGTGTTGTAAATCCTACTTCTATGCCCTAGTGGCATAGTGGTTAAGAGCTTATCTGCTAACCAAAAGGTCTAGAATGTAATGGCTCCCCACTGATGCTGGCCCTGGGTGCTGCACTATACCTTCTGGTTCCCTACATCCTACTCACACCTTTCTAAATAGTGATTTTAGAAAACTTTGAATTATCTCTGTTTGAGTGTGCCATCTGCTTCCTGCTGGGACCCTGACTGATATAAGCACTACCCATGTGCCAAGTACTATGATAGTCTTTGGGGAATAATACAAGTACAAATACAGGTTAGACAACAATCCTCCAGAAGTTTGTTGTCTAGTGGGCAATAGACGCATAAGCAAACAATTCTAATGCAGACCGGTGTGTGCAGTGTGGGAGCTATGCTATGCACAGGGTAGTACTTTCCTCCAAGAAAACTATCCAAAGCCAGTTTCTGAAAATTAAGCTGGTATCTGCTTCTCAGCAAAGCAGTGGAGAGCTCCCATGGTGCACTGCAGAAAATCCAGAGATAATACTTGTGTAGCTTGTCTTGATGAGTTTTTTACTGGTCTCTGGAAGAGTCAGGAATGGCTGACAAGAGACTTCCAGTTTGTATTTTCAGAAACAAATGCAAGTTCAACACAAAATCTAGCTATTCAATAGACTGGATTTCTCAGATTCTCCCACTAGCTCACCATGTTCTTTTTAATCCAAGTTTTGAGCTTCTAATTATCCTTAAGTCTATTAATTCTTTGACCCACTGACATTGCTAACTTCTTAGCAATTTTTCAAATCTTGTTAACATATGAGATATCTAGTATCTTTTTTTTTTTTAGTAACCAAGTTGGGCGTTATTTTTCTCATGTGTCAAAAAGGTAGGTGTTGGATAGTGTTATTTTAGCTGCTAAACACTAGCTAAAGGAGTATAGCTGCTCAAGGGGCCACGTTCCTTCTATATTTCTTCTCCATCAGCTTTAGGGTATTAGTTTTTCATCTTCATGCTTGCTGCCTCGTGGTCACAAGATAACAGCCACACTCCAGGCATCAAGTACAAGTTCAAGGAGAGAAGAAGGAAACGAGTAAGCACTTCTCTCCTACCTATCCTTTGTATCAGGAAAGCGAAAATATTTTCAGATACGCTAAGAAGACTTCCCGTTACATCTTATTGGCCAGAAACAATTCACATGATCACCTCTAGCTGCAAGCAATGCTGGGAAACTGAGTATCTAGCTTTCATATTTGTGCCTGGTCGCCTTCTTTTTCTTCTTTTATTACAGTTAGGTTTTTCCTTTTTTCCTACACATAGAACAATCCCTTTGTACCTATTCAAGCAGTCACTCCTTCAGCTCACTGGAGAGGCCCTTTATGAAACTTTCCTCTCAGTTTTCACTCAACTTGCTTTTTTATTGGGAGATATTGGTATGTCCTGATTGCTAGCAAAAGCTTTATCTCTGATAAACCTGGGTGGAATAAAAGGAAACCTGTGTTTAGTGTTCCATCTAAAACACTGCTGGTATATAAAATGGTGGCAAATACATCCTAGAGAAGTAACCTGTAACTTGAACAGGATCCTCAGGTAAGCAGCAACAAAAGACTTTCACAAATTTTATTAAGGGGCAGAGGATAGCTCTGCAGGTCAGACAGGACTCAGAAACAATGGCAAAGGAAGACCATGTACACCAGGGCTGGCCACCCACCAACCATCTGCCATCTTATGTGGTCCTCATCACTCCAGCCACCAAAACATGTAGGTGGTTGTGTGGCATAAGGGTCAAGAGGAGGGGCCCAAGAGCCACACCCTGGCTCTACCACTCCCTAGCTCCATGACTTCAGGCAAGTTCCTTGGGTAAGTTTTCTCAGTTTCCTTATCTATAAGCAAAGATTAATAGTACCTACCCCAAAGGGTTACCGCGAAGATTAAATGAAATACTCATATAAAGCACTTGTTCCTGGTTCATAAGCATTCAATAAATATTGTGAATAATAACAGTTGTTAATGATGTTGTTGTTGCTATTAAGATTGTTGTTGTTATTGTTATCATCATGATTATTAGAACTTTACTCTCTAGAGTAGCTTCAGCATCGGTGGTACAAACAAAAGGCCCCTATAGGAGATTGAGAGTTAAAGACCAGGTTGCAATTCCTCCTCTCCTACTGACTTCTTGTTGCTAGTTAGGTGCTATGCAGTTGATTTCAACTCAAAGCAACCCCATGTGACAGAGTATAACTGCCCCATAGGGTCTTCTAAGCTGTAATCTTAATGGGAGTATATCACCAGGTCTTTCTCCTGCAAAGCCTCTGGGTGTGTTCAAACCTCTAACCTTTTGGTTAGCAGCCAAGTGCTTAACAACAACGCCATCAGTGCTCTCTTCCGTTGACTAGCCGGTGAATTTGGGTAAGTCATTTCCCCTTCCCAGTCCTCAGCTTTCTGTGATGGTACTACATTGTGCTCCTTGTAGCTTTGAAATTCTGTAATTCTATCCCCAAAGTCTAGCCCCTGATGTTTCTTTTGAATCATTCCTCCACAGTAAGGCTTCCAGCTCATTCTACTTCCTATTGGCTACAGAACAATTAGGACAATTCTAATGAGCAGGACAATTCTACTGTAACTGGAAACTCAGAGTACAGAATCCACCCCAGCAAATAAACTGGGCACCCACCTGAGTTATAGGGCTCAGCTTGGTTCCTTTCATCATAGATGTCCTAGTTCAATTATGCTTCACCCATTTCACTCCCAGGAAAATTACCGTCTCTCCGTTCCTGACCATTCATAACAGCTACTAGATATGAGCACCTGTTATGTGCCAACTCCCTTGGATGCATTATTGGTCAGTATTTTCAACGACACTGCAAAACAGTTATTATTGTCCCTATTTTACTGATTGCTAAATGAGGATAAGAAATGTAAAATAAGTTGCCTAAGATCAAACAGCAAAAGTCATGGAGCTGGTTTTTAAAATAAGACCTATTTTGAATATAAAGCCCAAGTTCCTTCTCACGGCCCCTGGGTGCCAGCCAAAATTGCTCTCCCCAGATTCCTGAGATAACAACCAGCACAGGCCTCCTTCCAGTCTTCTTCCCACCAGCTGCCTTAAGTGAGCGCTCGCCTGTAAGTTCAGCTCTCCCCTAGGCTCCGAAACTGCTGCTGTTCCTAGACTTGGGGGATTTTTTGTTGTTGTCACCGTTGTGTGCCCTCGAGTCAATTCTGACTCATAGCAACCCTCCCTATAGGATAGAGTAGAACCGCCCCCATAGGGTTTCCAAGGCTGTCATCTTTACAGGAGCAGATGCCAGGTCTTTTCTCCCTCAGAGCCTCTGGGGGGTTTAAACCACTGGCCTTTCAGTTAGCAGCAAAGTGCTAATCACTGCACCATCAGGGCTCACTTTGATGAATTTAAGAAGCCTTGAAGACAAGGGCTTAGTGACTTAGCATCAAACCAATTCTGTCTCTGGTCCCTTTCTGACTGTGTATTATAATTTTATCTACTTGTCTCTTATCTTGTTACCCACACCTGCCTAGTACTCCAGCCTCAGGTTCTGGGCCTCCATCTCTACTATTCAGAAGCCTAAATATAATATTGCTCAAAAATCCCCTTTCTCCCTCTCCACAAACTGCTGCCAAATTCCAAATGCCTGCCCTTGACTAACCCCAAGCCCTCCTGCTTCTCTATTTATTCACTCATCACATATTGAAACCCTGTTATAAGTCAGCCTCACATTCTCTTTGTCCTTTCCCTGAATCCACACATGCTCTGCTCACACATCATTGTCTGCCACTTAACCACAGAAGCCCCATCTCCCATTATTCAATACTCAGTACAAATTAACAAGGCAAATCTTTTCCATTTGAATATTTTTAACATTGCAAATTGGTTTACAGTTTCCAATTAAAAAGCTAATTTATTTGTCTCTTTTTCTAGCCACAGAGGAGGGATGGTTTATTGGATCCTCCACACTAAAGTAGATTACGCATCTTAAAGTGTGCCGGATGCTTCTCTCAAGGCATATGTTCGATGAAGGGCAGAACATCACACCAGAGAAGAGCTAAATCAGTAAGGAGAAGGAAGAAATGATGAACACTCAGAACATCTAGAGGCCAAAGCAAAAGGAGAGACTGTGGATTTAGGCAGGCCGGGGTTTGAATCTTGCCCTCACCTCTTACTAGCATACTACTATGGTGGTTTACAAATATGACCCCAAAGTTTTGATATGTCTCCCATTAGGAGGTGAGGTCTCCATATGCTCCCTTTGAATCTAAATTCTGTGACTGCTTAATTAATAGAATATTGTATATGTGAGGCAGTGCCCATTTTTAAGCCCAGATGTTCGGAAACTGTCCTCTTTTACTTCTTGTCTCTTGAGAAGATGCTTGAGCTTAGAACCCAGCCACCATGCTCTGAGGAAGCCCAAGCCACCAAGCCACTCCATGGAGAAGCCCATGTAGAGAGATCCACTTGCCAGTCATGTGAACGAGCCACGCTGAAAGTGGATCATCCAGTTCCAGTGGAGCTTCCCCAGCTGATGCTACATAGAACAGAAATGAGCTGGCCCCAATAAGCATTGCCCAAATTGCAGGTTCATGAGCAAAATGAATGATTGTTGTTCCAAGAAAGTAAGTCTGGGAGTTGTCTATTATGCAGTAGTAGATAACTGGAACACTAGTGTTTCAGTTCCTTAACTCTCTTTGAGTTTCATATCTTTATCTATAAAATGAGGGTAGTAATAATACTTAACTCATAGGATTTATCATAAGGATTAAATGAGATAGTGAACTTAAAGTGCTAAGTCTGTATCTGGCACACAGAGCATCTTAGATCAGGTTTCCCAGAAGCAGACCCTGAGACAAGGATTCTTGTGTCCATGATTCATTAAGGAAGTGCTCCGTGCTCCCAGGGGAAGCCATTAGGGCATGGGAGAAACAGGCAGGGAAGGGAAAAAGCCAAGCAAAAGTACAATTTCAGGCATAGTTTATAGAGAGTGACTTCAGCCTAATCCTGCAGCAGAATCTGGAGTGTAAATTACATCTTAGAATTGTCCCAATCTGAGTCAAGGGAACTGGACTTTCTAACTCCTGAACCCATCAGTCATTGGTTAAGGGCCACACCTGTAAGATGTCAATGCCCAGAGCAGGCTCCAGTAGCCTGAGGGAGGTAGCCTGAGGGCCAGAAAAAAAAATTGCCCTCAAGATTAACTCAAGGCAGCCTAACCTGTGTCAGAGTAGCACTGTGCTCCAGACAGTTTTCAATGGCTGATTTTTCAGAAGTAGATTGCCAGATCTTTCTTCCAAGGCACCTCTGGGTGGATTCAAACCCCCAAACTTTAGGTTAGCAGCCAAGTGCATTTACCATTGCCTGCTGTTGGAAGCGAAAGCATACCAAAGCCCAGGTTGCTGCACCCACACACTCTCCCTACCCCTCCCCTCCCCAACATACACAAAACACCATTACAAAGGTATCTGAGGGGATCTAGGTAAAACACCAACATTGTCCACTGCACAGAGACACTCAAAAAATGCTACTTCCATGAGGATAAACCTGACAATGACCCACCCCTGCTCCTTACGAGGAAGGAGTCAAACTCAGTGAATTAGGAAACATTCTCCATGAGAAGATTTACATTAGTAAGACAGGGAGTAGTAAATAAAAGCAACAGATTAGTGCAATATTACTAAATCCCATCATTTAGGCTCCTGCCTGGCAGATTTAATAAATGAGATCTACCGTTCTTGGTGGAGGCAGCAGCGTAAGTACCACCTAAATCAGGCCTGCAGAGAATCAAGCTACCTGATGGATAGCTATCTTTTAGCTCAATAGCAGTAATGCATGCAGGATTTGGAGGGAGTTGTGCCAAGAATCAGAGAATACAATGTCTGTCTTGAACTCACTAATTTTTATAATCAACGTACTGTGAGTGATATGCTCTTGCCAAAGTAGATTTGTGACCTGCCTGAAGTACCAATTATGTTCCAATTTATACAGTAAATCTAGTTGGTAATACGAGGTGTTGCAGCAATTTTAACACATCTGTAAAGATGGAAATCAATTTATTTCCTTTACTGTTTGGCAGCAAGCTTTGTAAATAAAACAAGGAAAGATAGGGTTGCTGGGGACTGGCCAGCCATTTGCTTCCGCCTTTTCTGCTCCATGGCTGCTGGCTGAGGGCAATATCTGAACCTCTAGAGATTCCACTATGAGACAAGCCCAAGCCAGCTCCGTCTGGGTCACTCGCCCTCCTGAGTTGCTGAGAAAAACAGGGTCTTCTTCAGGACAAGCCTTGTGCTGGGTCAATGGGCTTGAACTGAGATTTTAGAGTGTATCAGGCATTGCCATACACACTATGTCAGCTGGTGAGAAGATTGGGCATATGTAGACATTCCTACCTTACAGATAAGGAAACTGAGGCTCCAGTGAGACGAGGGACTTGCCAAGGATAGAGCTGAGACTCAAGTTCTAGGTCTTCTGACCATAAATCCTGGATTTTGTCTATTAAACCCTAAAGTGATTTAATGATTTAATCTCTCTGTAAATATGCCCCTGTCTTCTGAGAAGATGAGAACATGAGGTTAGGAATTGAGACAAACAGGAGGTTGTCAGTCAAGTAGAGGAAATAAGGGAGAGGACTCTCAGGCAGAGAGAACAACATGTGCAAATGCGGGGAGGCTTAAAAGGGCATGGTGAGACTTAGGGTTTCAGTTTGGTATGGAGAAAGCTGGAAAAATCATCACTCTCACTCTTACAAAAAAAATAAGTAAATAAAGATCAGACAAATTTCAAATCCACAATATTACTCAACCATAAAAAATAACAAACTTCTGATACATGAGATAACATGGATGAAACTTAGATACATTTTGTGATGCAAAAGAAGCCAGACCTTAAAAGCAACATACATACTGCATGATTCCATTTATAAGCCTCCAGAAAAGGCAAAACAATTGGGACAAAGAATATATCGGTGGTTGCCATGAGTTGGTGGTGGGGTTGACTACAAAGATGTGGCAGAGACGACATTTTGGAAGTGATGATTTTTGATGGTGAGGCCAGATATGCGACTCTATGTATTTGTCAAAACATGTAGACCTATATGCAAATTAAAAAAAAAAAAACTGATGTTGTCCTAGGAGTTGTGAGTAGAATAGTCTTAAAGACCAAAAGCTGGGCTCAATCCTTGCTCTACCACTCACCAGCTATGTGGTTATGGGCCTATTACTTAACCTTTCTAAATCTCATTTGCTCATCTGTCAATGGGGATAGCAACTGTATCCATCTCATAGGTTTTTGTGAGAATTAAATGGAGATGATATATGAAAGTACTTAACACAGGCCGCATAGACCCTAGTAAGCACCCAGTAAAGGTCGTTATAGTCGTTATAACCATTATCATCCATTATTATTATCCCTAGGGAAGAATTTCTCCAGAGAAGCTAAAACACTTCTACTGCTTAGAGAGTATTTATTTACGTTTGGGACCTGGCAAGAGGCACAAAATCTATAGGTAGGAAGAAGTTAAATCTGCTGTGGTTTCCCACCCCCTCCCTGGGAATGTTAAGGGGAATAATCTGGAGCTAAAGTACAGGAATGCCTTTTCACAGACCACCTCTCTCACAGAGAAGACCTTGTCCCGTCCGAAACCCCTTAAGATGTTCTCCCTACCTATTCCTTAGTGCTCGGAAGCCCTTTAACTGGGACCAAACACTGTCATTCCACAACAATAAGATGGCTTAAAATGCATATAGTACTGGGATGTGTGATATGATGTATTACATTCATATTAAGGTAGAAAAGCAGATTTTATATAAGGGGAGGAAGGACTTGGTTACATAAAAAGTAGAGAATTAAGAGGTCCTCACGGACTGGGGAGACAGCACATTCTAAAGACCTCCGGACCCAAAGAGAAGGGCAAAAATGTAAAACTAGGAACCTGGAGGGAACTCAGAACAAAGGTCTCCAAATACCAGGCCTCAGACCAATTTGTAAAAATCACCTAGAGTTTGTTAAAATGCAGACTCCCAGGCTCCACTCTGGACCTATTGAAGCAGACCTTGTTGGGGTAAGATGATATGATTTTAGCAACCAGGAGCCAGATATGGCAATCACACATCTCTACCAACTTTTTACTTTACAGAGATAGATATTGAGACCAGGATAAGGAGGCTACTTTGCCCAGGGTCATTTCTTGACTGTCTCTGACTAGGTTGGCTCAGCTGCAGTTGTGGGAAGGAGAGAGAGCTGGAGTGGATCAGTCTAGTCACTTGCCCACCTGCCCCTTACAGTCCATCCAAGCATCTAACACATGTGAACAATGTCTCTTTCCTGTGATCCCAGTCACCAACACAGACCCACCTCTATCCTTCCATGGTGACACCTCTCTTGGGGTGGCTGAGCTCAGTCCAAACTCCTCAGTAAGTTCAATTTCTTGATTGCACTCTCAACTTCTCTCCAAACAGTAAATCTACCAAGGTAGAAGTGTCATTTTTGGTCAATAGCTGGCAGTTAGGATTAGAGGAGCACACACTAACAAGGGGAAGTAGCAAAAAGGCCAAAAATAAATCTACAGGGAACACAGTGACCTCTAACCAACAAGAAAACACAGGCCAATCAACCGAGAAAATCAATGAGGTGAAAATGGCCTGCCTGGGAAAATCAATAGGGTGCAAATCAGCTGCATGCAGCCTTCGGGCCTTGCACCTCACTCTGAACCCAAAGTTGAACCACATCTTTCCTGCTTCCCAAAGACAGCTCCTCACTCCACCTCCTCCCCCATCATCGACCTATTTTCCCAAACTTATATTCAAATCCTGAAATGCCCTACATCTTGTCACCACCTGAAAATGTTCTTTCTCCTTCCTCCCATAGCTACCACTCTTGCCCAGGACCTCATCATTTTACTTCTAGATTATTTGTAGAGGCTGCTCCCTCTGCCTCCATCCTGCCCCACTTACACCTGACAGGCAAGACTCAGCATAACCTGCCTCTTTGTCTCCCATCACTGGCCTGTTTGAAGCCTCTGCCAACTAGGTGTGTCTCCTCTTTATCCTACCCGAAACTCAAAGCTTTTGATCCAGCTGTTTCTTAGAATGCCTGTTCTCTTCTCCTTTTGTATACTCAGATCTTACACTCCCTTTGGGTTGAGCTAAAGTGTCCCCTTTTCTACCAGACCTTCCTGGAGCACCAGCAGCCCCAAGGATCTCCCCCTTGTCTTAACACCTATGGAACTTTTCATCTGTACCCCTCATTTTTACATTATGCGTATACTCACTTTCCCCTTTATAATGCTGGGAGCTGGAGTTAAAGAGTGATACCCCTTCCAATATTCTAAACTCTTGGAGGAAGGCAGCATATAGGAAAGAACACTGGGCAGAGAAATGGGAGTTCTTAGTTCCTGTCCAGGCTCTGCCTCAAATTACTGGGGGTCCTTGAGCAAGTGACTGAAACTTTCTGAGCTTTATTCTGTAAAACAAGAAGGTGTATGGGAAATCTGTCAGGGTTGCTTCTACTTCTAACATCCTAGACTTCTAAAGCAAGGACTGTTTCTTTTTAGTCTATCTCCATAACACTTACTAGCTCTTTACCCTTAATTACCCTTAACCTCTTAAGATTCTATCTATGGATTCGAGTCTAACCCGTTCCTCATTTAGTAAACAGGATTGGTAATACCTTCCCCATAGAGTTTTTGAGAGGATGAAACAAAATACTGCTTTAAAAATACTTAACACAGTGCTTGGCACAAAATAAGGACGTCATAAATCTTATTAATGTTAAAGAAATAAAAGGAGCATATTAAATATCTGTTGAATGAATGAATAAATAAAAGCCTTTTAAAAACAACTATTGATTGAGGCAAAAAAGAAATATCAAGTAACATTTAATTGCTATTCAAATAATAAGGCGTGCTATCTCTCCTTAAAAAACAACAATTATTGCTCTTTTCTCTCCTTGATCCAAATATTCTTACAACCGTCCTTCTGCATCCTCATTAAAAGCAGAAGCTGAGAGTTGTTTCTGCACCCCCCCTGTTCTTGGTCAGTAGGTCCCAGGGAAGTCAGGGAAAGACACCCTTTCCCACCCAAGATGGTGCTCTGGGCAGGTCAAAGCTAATGCCCCCTCGAATAAGAAGGCCAAGTGTCCCATTAAGAGAAGCTACAGTGGCTTTAAGCTGAGATATGAAGACAGCATTCCTTGAGAATAAAAGGAGGTAAAAGCCTCAGTTTCGAGGCCTCTGGTGCCTGGCTGACAATATGTCACAACGTCCGTGATCTCACTGAGTCGATCCTTTTCCTCTCAAATCCAACCCACTTGATGATGCTTCTCTCGGAGCAAGAAGATGGAGACATCTCACCACTTGGTGCTCGTTTCCTCAGACAGCCGAGTCCAAAGCAGAGGAAGCATGCCCTGTGGCAAGCCCTCAGGGATGAGAACACACCCTGGGCTAGCAGCAGGGAGGGAGAGAAGAGAACATCTCAACCCAGTTGGAGTTTCAGGAGGAACGATGACAAGGCCAGTTGCCCAGGTAACTAAAGGGGAAGACAGTCGTGCTCAAGGCAATGACATTAGACTCCTTGCAGTAGGTTAGAGAGCGAGAGTACGTGATACGTGGCATTCCAGAATTCAAACCACCCAGACTAGATTTAGAAGAAGTGGCAACGTCCTTCTCCGATACATATTAACTTATTAAGTCCATATAAGAAAGAGTTTCATACAGTAATTTTTGGTCATTTTTTGTTAGTTTTGTTTGTTTTTTTGCTGCTGTGATTCCAAACTGTTTAAGTATTGCTTCAAGCTCCACAAAGAGAAAAAGAGAGATAATAAAAAACAACATGTTTCCTGTCCTTTGATAGAATTCCACTGGGGCTGGGAGATAGGTATCAGTTAAAGAGGTATAAGGTGATTAAAAAAGAAACAAACACTTTCTCAAGTGTATTACTCAGTATCTAGGTTACAGATGAACAAGTAGTCAAAACCAATTTGTAAATAAACTGTCACAGTGTTTCTCTTATCTTGCAAATGCTTAGTATGTACTCTCACATCATAGGGCACACATCGGTCTTGAAGTCTAATCCATTTGAGGCCCTTTGTACACTGGTGGTGTAGTGGTTAAGTGCTATGCCTGCTTTACGAAAAGGTCGGCATGTTCGAATCCACCAGGCGCTGCTTGGAAACTCTATGGGGCAGTTCTACTCTGTCCTACAGGGTTGCTATGAGTCGGAATCGACTTGACGGCAGTGGGTTTGGGTTTTTTTTGGTTTTGTAGGTTGACGGTTGATAGGTCAGCCACATGCCTTCTTTCATTTACTCAGCGATTCAGGAAAGGCATTGTCCCTGAGTGGTGCAGCAAAGGGTTAAGCTCTCAACCACTAGCTAAATTGTTGGCTGTTCGAACCCACCCCGAGGCACCTCAGGAGACAGGCCTGGTGATCTTCTTCCAAATGTCACAGCCTTGAAAATTCTATGGAGCAGTTCTCCACTGCACACACGAGGTCGCTGTGAGTTGGAATTGACTCAGCAGCAACTTAACAACAACAACAGGAAAGCAGTGCAAACACCAGGTTCTTGAATCCTCCCTGCCAGAAGTCGGATGTTCTTACGTCTGGAGATAGGTAACCACTGTTCAGTTGCTTTTGAATTACCTTGTGCTTTCATAGGGTGTTGTGTATGATATCGAACACACATGGAAATTGACAAAAACTATTTGGTGACAAGAAGGAGAATGTTGAAAGTATGTACGATCTACCATGGGGAAGTCTACAGGCCGGTAAGAGAAAAAGAAGGAAACGTTACTGGAAAAATCACACAGCCAAAAAAAAAAATTAAATTTAGGGCTAGAAGAATGGAAATACGTTGTTGCTCTGCCTGTAACCAACTGTAAGGCCTTGGGTAAGTCCTTTATATTCTCTAAACTTCCGTTTCATCACCTACAGAATTGAGAAAATAGTAACTGTCCCTTGTGAAATCAAAATATTGTTGTTTGTATCATTCAGTATCTCAGGGAGCAAAGTAAAAAACAAATCAGGGATGGATCCAGAATCCTGATATTGATGTTGATGTTTGCATCACCCTGTGCTTTTCCCTACGCACCAGTGTGCCCTGCAGGACACGTGATTCATAGTTAGCTCAGTAAGATGAATACCCCAGCTTGGGTTAACTCTACTGAAAGCCACAGAGCAGCGTAAGTATTTGGGATTATAATTTAGAGGAAATGCCCACAGAGTATATACATTTTCACAGTATATGGCATTCCAGAATTCAAACCACCCAGACAAGATTTATTAAAAAGCCTTTTATGCAGAATATAGGGTCATCTGTTCATCTGTTAGAGCAGCACCTTCTCAGTTGGGAAGTTTTGAAGATCTGTTGTTTGTGTTAGTATCTTCTGGTCTCAGGGTGACTTACGTGGTACTGGGCATGAAATAAAGAGTCAGCCCTAAATCCATGAGTCAGGAAGGCCCCCAGTGCAGTGAGAACCCAACACAAAGCTTCTGTCATGGAGCTGAGACTGAACAAATGGATGCCCAGCACTTTTCACCAGCTCTTATTATCAAGATTCAAGGGCAAGGATTCATTTTGTTTTTATACAGAAAGCCTCCTAAAGCGGCCTGGTGTCCTGAACACTTATTACATCCTCAAAGCAGGAAGATAAATTAACTAGGTTAGTCCTGCTTCTGTAACAGACTCCCATACCTCTACGGTATCTGAACTCTCACATACTTGCACATGTGCCCATACACGTGTCAGCACACACACGTGTGTACTTGAAGCAGCACAGCACAACCACTGCACAAATGCTATGGGTCTAGAAGCTCCACTGGCTCTCTGAAGGAGAGACGGCCAAAGTGACAAGCCCAATCCTAGTCCCTAGCTTGGGCCGATGGGAATTCCCTTCCTGAACAGTAGTGATGATCTCTGAGCGGCCCCGAAAGTAGCTTCAGCAAGCCTGGTAGCCCTGCCCTCCCCTCAGTGTCCAGTTCCCATGTTGTGCTGAGGCTGCCAGCCGAGGAACCAATTAGTGTCAACTGTGATGTCAACACTTGCCTGGTGAGTCCTACATCCAACCACATCTTCTTAATGAAGCTCTGAACTATTTAATTAGGAGCTGCTCTAACAATTCTGTCCTTGTCACATCAGCAATAGATTGGAACACAAGGGAGAAAATTTCCATTGAACCTCTGCCATGGCATTTGCTCTCTAAATTGGGACAAGTGGGATGCATTCACCTTGCTAATGCATGGAAATAAGAGGTAATGCAGTTTCTCACCATACCAAGTGGAAAGGTGTAAAGACATAGCCATGCATAAAACAAAAGACTTTTTTTTCCCCTCACCATCCAAGCAGATGTTTTGTCCACCATCTGCTTTTTGGAGCATACTTGTGGTGTCTTTAAGGGTATCACCTTTAGAGGGACCTGAGTTTGAATTCTGGCTCTGGTATTTATTAACTGTCTGACGTTGGGCTAGATTCTTAACTTCTCCGGGCCTCAGTTTTCTTATCTGTTAAATGGGGATAATAATGCCTACCTCTGGAGTTTTTATAATGGTTAAAACAATTAATGTAAAGCACTAGCATATGTATTAAATACTCAGTAAAGGATTCTTATTACTACTTTACATCTCCATGTGCTGTGTTCTAAATTAGAGGATGCCTTCCACACTGCGGTAAGTATAATAATATGGGTTTCAGCAACCTCACCACCCCAATTGTCCTCCTCTTGAAATTTCGTTTCCTAGGTTGCATTCAGAAAGTGTTGTTCCCAAGTCTGAACACCAAGCTCCAGCTGTCACTTCACTATCACAAAGGACAGTGGAACTTTTATATCCCTTGAGTTGGATAACTTGTTCACTAATTCAGTCTTGTATCTATCCCATTAACTTTTCAGCAGTTATCCCACTCTCTGATGGAAAAGGGCCCTTCTAGCCCAAGGGCCAAGAAAGGTGATTTATTTGGAGGAAACCACCTAACTCCACCCATTTGGGTTTTTATTAAATGAGAAGGAAATGAGATCTAGGGTGAAATAATTCACTTGTGATGATTACATTCTTTGAAAAGGTTAAAGTGCTTACCACAAAATATAAAACAGTAATCTGCATCTTTACTGCTGAAATTTCAGGAAGGAGTTGGTTTCGAAGGCAATCACTCCACTAGAGTCTTGGGGGACAAACAGAGGATTGGGATGGAATCCGATACTCCACCAAGGAAAATGAGATAAAGAGTAAAATTGATCCGTAATTTCCTTGGTTTCTCCCTTTCACTTCAAAAGAAGATGCAAGCCTTTTCAAAAAGCTGAAATTGCCTTTCAAAAAAGCAGGCATGAAGGAGTTCCTTTTTCTAAAGATGATCTTTTTAAACACTGCTCTTTTATCGCTTAAACCACCACTCCTCCTCCCTGAAGATGCCCAACCAGGGTATGTTGCCTGTCCATAGAGAAGAAAAGTTCCCAAGTTCCAGCCAAGGCTCCCATAATTACCATGTGATCAGAGCAGAAGAGGAAAGTAACTGGGAACAAAACTCATTTAGACTTTTCTATTCCTCATTCAGTTTGCACCACAGGTCAATAATAATTTAAAAAATAAAAATCTGGCAGGGATTTTCATGCTCCATGCCATCCTGATGCATGTGCAGCTCTTTGCATCTGACACATCTGCAAAAGCCATTACTTCCTTACAGAGCGAAGCAGAGAAAGAAGGAAGAGCAGTTTCGCTGGGCCGAGTTTTATGAGCAATGTGTAGCAAAACAGGCCAGGTTCCAGACTGTGACAAGGATGGGAAGTTAAAACTTTTATGAACAAGCAAGGGAGAATTTTCACAGATAACTAGGAGGCAAGTAAGAGTTCCTTAACTCTCCCATCCACAGGCAGAGCCAAGAGAGAAGGTAATATCATCTGTCCCTCAACCTGAACATGGAACCAGAAAAACAGATGTCCATATACTCTAAGCCAGGGGCTCTCTTTGGGAGATGGAACAGGCAGGCAGAGAATGAATGACACAGAGGGACAGTGAGCTTCAAAGGAGCCTAGAGAGAGAACCGAGACAGAGAGGATATGATACAGGGAGGATGAAGGAAAGAAAGAATTGAGAGGCAGAAATGGAAGAGGTCTCAAGCGAGGGCAGGAGAAACGTGGCAAAGGGAAAATCAACAGCAGAATCAAAGTTGGGGAAAAGGCATTTGATGGACAGGCCACAGAAGCAAAAAGGAAAGGGAAAAAATAGGAATCAAAATGAAATCGGAAAGTAGAAATGGATCAAAGAATGCTGGGTGGGCTGCAGAGGCACTGAGAAGCTGGCAAGGCACCGAGGCCTTGTTCTTTATGCAAGTCTTCAGGGGACATGGCGATTCAAAGCACTGTCTGAAGTTACTAACATTTGCTTTCCCAATGTACGGACTTTGGAGACAGGCAGATCCAATTCAGATCTCTGGACAAGACACTTAACCTCTCTGAGTTTTAGCTTGCACATCTGAAAAATGGGGGTAATGATAACTGCTTTAATAGACTGCTTTGATGACTAAATTTGTTAAAGTATATAAACCCCTATCACAATACTTGATACATATGGATGCTCAATAAATGTTAGTTTCCTCACCTTCTGCAAATTAGGCATTCTACACTGGCTTTTTAAAATCTTTTTAGTCATTAATAACGCTCTGTACCTCCCCCTCTCCACACCCAGTTTTTGATAGTAAACTCATTAGGGGAAGAACCTGTGTCTGGTTTGCCAGAGAATCCTCAGTGCCTTACACAAGGCCAATACTCAATAACTAAATGGACAAATAAATATTTGTTGAACGAATTAATGCATAAATGAATGAATGAATGAACAAATAAATAACAACAACATTCTCTTTTGGACAGTTTAGTCACCGTATAGTCAGAATTGAGTGCAGTGAACAGAAACTACCCCAGGTATTTCAAGCAGAAAAGAACTAAATAGTGGGTGGGTATTACGGGCTTACAACAACATTAGAAGGATAGGGGAGCCTC
This sequence comes from Dugong dugon, assembly GCA_030035585.1. Lineage (NCBI taxonomy): Eukaryota > Metazoa > Chordata > Mammalia > Sirenia > Dugongidae > Dugong > Dugong dugon. The sequence goes on from CM057472.1 coordinate 73,971,963, forward strand.
CATCAGAGGGCACTCACTCAACTAAAGATTTCAAGGTCACCCCACCATGACAACCTACTAGATGAGGGATTTGCGGTTTCTGCCCCTGCCACCACTGCCATTCAAACCCAAAAAGCTGGTGACTAAACAGGGATCCTGGTCCCACCACCCCAACTTTTCTAACACACTCATGTCATGACCTGGCTTGCCAGCAACAATAGCTATAAGAAAATGGCATCTGCCGCCTTTGTTCCAAACCTCACCCTGAGTATACCTCATTGAAGAACAAACTTCACGTCTGTGAGTCTGATTCATGTAGCTTTTAGCTTCCTAACCTATCCAACTAAAAAGAAGGAAGAGTGAAGGCTAAAGGAGACTATCTACCTTATCTTCCACAGTGGGGACCAGTTCTTTCAATCTAATGGGAGAACAGGTTTCAGATATGAGAGAAGAGGAAGCAAAAGAAGAACCTGGAAGGGCTAAGAGATAAGCATGGCTACTCTATGGTCTGAATTTCCAAGCTTATTCCAGTTTTAAATATTCTGGTTCATCATCCAACCTCATCTACCTTTCTGGGTTTACAATACATGCTCACATCAGATACAGAAGAACAAAATTCACCTCATTCCCCAAATATCAATTATTTTATGACTTCATCTATATAGAAGACAGCCAGCATTCTGGAAAGAAATTACAATAATTGAAACTGTGATCTGTCCTCCCAAATGTTTCCTCAGAATCTTGAAAACATTCCCATCTGCTGCATAGAAGAGACATGTTTTCCAAACCAACTTCTCAATTAATCATGAGTTGTGGCAGCCATGAGAATGCAACTCATAGACCTCCAACTGCAGGGAGCTTAACTGGTCATGGGCCCCAGCTGCTCCTGCCCTCTGAAATCCATATAGAAATCCATCACCGTGATTGCACCAAGGCTAAGCACAGCAAGGACTCTAAGGAAGTCCTTTCCTTGTAGACACAAGACTCCTCTGATGGGTGACTTTGGGTCAGGCGCTCCCCAAGAACCTTGCCCAACTTTCCTTAGAACTTATATTGGACAGCTCAGCAGTCTAAAATGTTTCCAACAACCTTGTCTTCCTCTCTCCTTCACTTGGGAGAAGGCCTGCACTGTGGTATGACAGCTCTCCCACCTCCTCTCCCATCTTCTTTTCAGGCTCTCCCCTAATAAACAAAATCCTTGTATGTTTAATCCTGTCTTGGCATCTGCTTTATGAAGGACCTGGACTAACACATGAGTCGTGCTGAGGGAAGCCTTATGTTTTATCTTCAATGTCCCAGCCCCAAGCATGTCATGGAATAGGGTGGGAGATGCGAAGGAGGCTGGGATAAGAGGATCATTATGGGACCATTTGGAGTACGCCTTCTATGTAGGCAATGGAACTATGTTTTGCATACATGTATATCCGATGTGAGAATAGGTTTCAGTCATAAGAGAGAGAAAAGCAAGAGAAGAACCAGGAAGGGCTAAGAGATAAACATGACTACTCTATGGCCTTAATTTTCTGAGATTGCTTCAATTTCAAATATTCTGACCCGTCATTAGACCTCATGTACCTTTGTAAACATGCTCACATCGGATATGGAAGATCAAAATTCACCTCAGTTTGTATCATGTATATGCATATACACATCTTGATGTGTGATATATACATACACAAACATATGTATCAACCATTAAAAGAAGGGTATTTTGTATTGTTAATCCTTGTTAAGAAAAGCAATCTTTATTCCTGAATAGATATAAAATGATTTAAAAGTTTTAAAGCTCTCTTCGTCTGCCTGTATTCAGGCTTTTTTTTTTTTTTTTTTAAATGCTTTAATTGTTAAGAGTTCAGAACATTTACTTAAACTGTTATTTAATCAGTTTCTCTTGATTATTTCGTTTCTGAAAATACTCCTTGTTAAGATAGGTGATACATAGATAGATAGGTAGATCTCATGATTTTAGAAATCTAGTCTGTAAACTCCACATTTGTCTAATCAACATGGAAACCTCAGCCCCTAGCACAATGCCAGGCAGACAGTCAACACTTAGCAAAAGTTTGTTGGTTGAGTCTTGACCTTGATCCTCATGAAAGTTGACTTGATAAGGAATAACACAGAGAAGATTCTCTTTCCATTTCTTTTCTAGTGTTCTCTAACCCCTTAAATAAGGACACATCTAGAAGGAACTGAATTTGGAGCAGAATTTCATGGTCCAAATCATCTGAAGTAGAGAAAGGGATTGCCACATGTCTACATGGAATCTCCAGTGTTAGCAGATAACTCTAAACACAGCCCATATACAGTGATTCAAATCCAGTTCAAGCACTGTTGGAGAGCAGGGTTCAGGGGTGTTCAGGGATTGCTTCTACACCTCTGCTACTCTGAAAGATAAACCCGGAAGCAGAACTTGCCTCCTGCCCAATTAAGATTCAGATTCATTGAGTTTACACATCCAGTAGAGCTGGTCAGTAGAGTTCAACTCTAAATGAAACAAGAAATTTAGGGTCTTGCCAAAACTGTCCCATAATCTAGTCACTGACACCTTCTAGGATAACTTTGATTATACTGGCCAGAAATGCCACTTTTTAGCTACATAATGTTTAGTGACCTAGAATTGGGTCAAGGAGAACAAGTATTTTTTTATAGCAAAGATAAGACTTTTGGTGTGATGGGTTTGTGCCCTTTGCTGTAATTTTTTTTTCTTTACTCGCTCCTACCATTCTTTTTACCACTCTGGATCCTGCCTCTACGCAACCAGGCACCACTATAAAGTAGAAAAATCCTGATCCTCATGAATTTACCTAAAAATATTTATTCAGCACATACTATATTCTAGTCCTGATACTAGGTTCTGTGGAGACCATGAGGAGTAAAACTGGCATACTTTCTGCCATCATTAGAACATTAAGTTTGGGAGGGAGCTCATCAGTAATAAAACAATCCCGCAAATCAATATCCAATTATAAACTGAGAAATGTGCTATGAAGAATCTCAGAGGAAGTAATTGACTAAACTGAGATCTAAAGCAAGAGTAACAGTTAACTGGCAGAGGGGAGGAAGAGAAGAATTGGGATGGAGAAGAAAGTGGTTCCAGGCAGGAGTCTCAGCATGTGGAAAATCAGGAAGAAACATGGAGCATCACATAAACTGGAAGAAGGTCAGGATGGCTGAGCCTCAAGTATGAAAGAAAATGAGGTGAGATGAGAGCACCACAGGCAGCCATAGCCAGACCGGCAGGCCCATGTACACGTCAGGGCTCTGAGGAGTTCTATCCTTTGGTTTTTCTTTATCTTCTTACTCCAGAGCCCAGTGTCCTCAAAGTTCCCCCAAGCTTGCATCTGATAAAGCTTTGCACACTCTCCTCATGCATTCTAAAAGCTCCTCTTAATCCTCCTCCTTCCCCATGAAAATGCCCAGCCTCTCATCCTGGGGCTGTGGGTGACATTATTCTAGAGTCTCTGACCCTTCCTGCTCTCAGCTCTGCCTCCTTGGCCTTGCTGACTTTTTCAATGCAAAGTGTCTTGCTACTTTTTTCTCCCTCTTATTTCAAATTTATTCTCAAATCCCTGTTTTGAGATATAAATACCTGGTTAGAGCCCATTGTGTAATCCCTCCCAAGAATATTGAACATTAAAAGGGAAAGCAAGGCCTCTCTGCTTTAACCCACAACGATAAATCCCCACTCGAGGTCTCAGGGGAATGTATCTTCCAGGAACAGAGACTTTTGTGGGCAAACATTCTTGGTGCTCCTTAAACCTACCAGATAAGTGACTGCCATTTTCCCCAAACTAAGTTTGTCGAGCTTCTAATAGAAATACATATGACAGAAGACCATTCAAAGCTGCATCGAAAACGCCAGTGGTTCTAAAGTAGGGGTGATTCCTCTCCCCGCCCAGGGGACGTAGCAATGTCCAGAGACATTTTTTGTAGTCATACTGGAGGGAATAGTAGTGCTACAGGCAGGTAATAGGTAGAGGCCAGAGATGCTGCTAAACATCCTACAACGTACAACAAAGAATTACCTGACTCAAAATATTAATTGTGCCTTGGTTGAAAAACCCTGCAATAAACCCCCTCCAACTTTGAGGTGACAGTTCAAAGTCTATATTCCTGACTCCTGATTAGTATCATTCACTTGCTAACTACCTCCACAATGCACTCATATAATTATTGCATGTATTTGTATTTTTGTTGACTGCAGGTTCATCCTTCTTGTCTCTCCAACTTAGACAGTTAAGGCCTTTGAGGAGATGAAACATACTTAATATATACTTAGTGTCATGGACTGAGTTGTGTCCCCCAAAAATAACTGTCAGCTTGGCTGGGTCATGATTCCCAGTATTGTATGATTGTGTTATCTGATGTGATTTCCTTATGTGTTGTAAACTCTATCACTATGATGAGATTATATGTGATCTCCTTATGTGTTGTAAATTCTATCACTGTGATGAGGTTATACTGATGAGGTTGAAGAGATTAGATGGTGTCTTAATGCAATCTCTTTTGAGATATAAAAGAGAGAAGCTAGCAGAGACACATGGGAACCTCATACCACCTAGAAAGCAGTGCCAGGAGCAGAGTGCATCCTTTGGACCTGAGGTTCCTGCGCAGAGAAGCTCCCAGACCAAAGGAAGATTGAGAAACGGACCTTCCTCCAGAGCCAATGGAGAAAGCATTCTCTTGGAGCTGACACCCTGAATTTGGACTTGTAGCCTACTGGAATGTGAGAGAATAAACTTCTCTTTGCTAAATCCATCCGCTTGTGGTGTTTCTGTTAGAGCAGCACGAGATGACTAAGACACTTAGTAATGCAAGAAGATCTGCTTGAGCAATTGGCATCTGGCAGCCTTCCTTTGTGTTGACAGAGATTATTTAGATTGCTGAGAAAGTACTGAGTCTCCCTTTTACTTTGCACGTTCTCTTTGTACAGGGGTTGGGACCTCAGAGTTGCCTTGTACCAAGAGACAAGGGAGTTGAATAGTCAAGGTAGAATGGGACGTGTTGTGTTGACAACAATCCCATAATCTCGATGGTTTTAAAACTTTAAGATGCTATCTCTCACTGACACTACTGCGTATCCATTACAGGCTAGCTGGGGATTCTGCTCCTCCTGCTCATTCAGTGACCCAGGCTGATAGAAGCTCTGCCATCTCAAGATGGGATTTCAGGGGTCACCTCAGGAGGTAAAGGGATACTAGAGAATCATATCCCAGCCCAGAGTCGATACAAGTCTTCTGCTCATGGTGCATAGGCAAGAAATAGTCATCTACCCCATATGGCTAGAAAAAACCGCAAGAGGGTCTAGGAGATGTAGGAGAACAAACAGAATAATAGCTGGGTTGGAATTCCAACCTCACCACTTACAATGTGGGATAAATCACTTCTCATATATAAAATGGCAATAATAATAAAGTTACTTCAGAGAGAGAGTTAGGAGCTGGTTGAATGCTCATGGGGAATCAGGGTGGAGGGGAGGAGTGTGCTGTCACAGAATGGGGTGAGTGGTTGGGGTCTCATAACAATGTATGTTAAAGAAAAATTCTGTATGGGAGACTAACTTGAAATGTAAATTTCATTTAATTACATCGATTAAAAAAAAGTTACTTCCGGGTTTTTTGTGGGGATTAAATGAGATGTTTTATATGTAATTGATAGTACATTTAGCATGTAGTAGGGGCTCATTAACTGAAATCTGCTATTGTTATTACAACAATGACAACAGTGATAATGTTGCTGCTGCTGTCGTTGTTCTTTGAACCTACAGCTTGTGAGCTTGTGTGGGTCCAAAAGATTACAAAGCAGACTCAAGTAGGAGCTATTTCCTGAGTGGCTTTTCTCACTGTGGTAACATGATATTTGTCAATTTTTCTTTTGTGTCCCTGAAAATAGTTTTCACTCTTTGTTCTTCTTGTGCCTTCCTTTTTCCTTATTCAAAAAAATGGAAGACAGAAGAAGAATGGATGCATTTGAACTGTGGTGTTGGCAAAGAATGTTGAATATACTGTAGATTTCCAAAAGAATGAACAGATCAGTCTTAGAATATATACAACCAGAATATTTCTTGGAAGTGAGGATGGCGAGACTTTGACTCACTTACTTTGGGCATGTCATCAGGAAAGACCAATCACTAGGAAAGAATACATGTTTGGTAAAGTAAAGGGCCAATAAAAATGAGGGAAGCCCTCACTGATATGGATTGACACAATAGCCACACCATTGGACTCAACATACCAATGCTCATGAAGATGGTTTGGGACCAGGCAGCACTTCATTCTACTATATATAAGGTCACCATGTGTTAGTGTTGACTCAACAGCAGTAACAAATCTTTTTTCATTCATCCAAAATCATTTTGAATACCTACCATATTCCAAACATTATGCAAAGTTCTGAAAACAGAAAGATGAAAAAGACCCCAGTTTTGCCCACCAAAAGTTCACACTCTAGAGGGAGACAGATAAGGTCTATGGGAGCTCTGGGATAGTGCCTAATAGACTGCAGAGAGAAGATTCAGTCACAAAGGACTTAGTAGAGGAAACGGTGACTGAAGGGCAAACGGAAGTTATTAGGCAAGGAGGTGATTTGGACAACAGAGAACAACCAGCAGGAAAGAGAATTTGCAAACATACAGAGAGAGTTCGGTGCATGCTATCATTCAGCAAGGCCAAAAGACTGAGTAGGATAGGAAGGGGCAGGAGATGGGACAAGAGAGGCCTTCTACACAAGGCTATAAAGGACTTTATTCTTTATGAATAAAGAGGCTGTGAACAGCCATTGAAGAAGTTTAATTAGGGAATGATGTGATCCGATTTGGTGTTTTTTGTTTTTTTTTTTATTCTATTTATTTTTTATTGTACTTCAGGTGAAGGCTTACAGAACAAATAGTTTCTCATGAAACAGAAGTACACATGTTGTTTTATGACATTGGTTAACAACCCCACAACATATCAACCCTCTAACTTCTCAACCTCTTTTTTTTTTGGTGAAAATACACATAGCCAAAGATACACCATTTCAAAAATTTCTACATGCACAGTTCAGTGACATTGACTATGCTCTTCCAATTGTGCTGTTATTCTCACTTAAGATGAAGGCTGACAGAACAAAATAGTTTCACGTTTAACAGTTACTACAAATGTTGCCCTATGACAATGGTTAACAACCTCACAACACATCAACAATATCCTTACTCAACCTTGGGTTCCCTATCACCAGCTTCCTTGTCCCCTTCTGCTTTCTGGCCCTTGTCACTGGACTCCTGTACCTCGTTAGTCTCATTTGGTTTTACGGGGCTGTCCACTCCCAGGCAGAACAGTGAACCTCAGAGGTAACTTCACCACTGAGCTAAAAGGGTGTCTTGGGGTCATACTCTCGAGGTTTCTCCAGTCTCCGTTAGGCCAGTAAATCTGGTTTGGTTTTGTTTTTTTTTTGTGGCTTAGAATTATGCTCTACATCCTTCTCCAGCTCTGTCCAGAACCCTCTGTTGTGAACCTGGTCAGAGCAGTCAGTGGTGGTAGTTGAGCACCATCTAGCTGTACTGGACTCAGTCCGGTGGAGGCCTTGGTAGTTATGGTCCATTAGTCCTTGGGAATAATCTTTTCCTTGTATCCTGTTCTCTTCATTCTCCCTTGCTCCCGAAGGGATGAGACCAGTGGAGTATCTTAGATGGCCAATCACAGGCTTTTAAGACCCCAGACACTACTCACCAATGTAGAATGTAGAGCATTGTCTTTATACGCTGTATCATGCCATTTGAGCTAGATGTTCCCCGAGACCATGGTCACCAGAGCCCTCCGCCCAGCAATTCAGTCCCTCAGGGAGTTTGGATGTGTCTATGGGGCTTCCATGACCTTTCCTTGTACAAGTTGTGCTGGTTTCTCCTGTATTGTGTACTATCTCACCCTTCACCCAAGATACCACTTATCTATTGTCTATTTAGTATTTCCCTTTCCACTCCTCCCATCCCTGGCAACCAACAAAGATTGTTACATTTTGTGTGTGAACTTTTTCATGGGTTTTTACAATAGAGGTCTCATACAATATTTGTCCTTTTGTGATTGACTTATTTCACTCAGCATAATGTCCTCCAGTTTCATCCATGTTATGAGATGCTTCACAGATTCATCGTTGTTCTTTCTCGTTGCATAGTACTCCATTGTGTGTAGGTACCATAGTTTGTTTATCCATTCATCTGTTGATGGGCACCTAGGTTGTTTCCATCGTTTCGCTATTGTGAACAATGCTGCCATGAACATAGGTGCGCATATGTCTATTGGAGTGATGACTCTTATTTCTCAGGATATATTCCTAGGAGTGGGATTGCTGGATCGAATGGTATGTCTATTTCTAGCTTTCTGAGGAAGTGCCATATCATTTTCCAAAATGGTTATATCATTTTGATTTCCCACCAGCAGTGCATAAGAGTTCCGATCTCCCCGCAGCCACTCCAACATTTGTTATTACCAGTGTTTTTAATTTGTGCCAGTAATGCCAGTGTTAGATGGTATCTCATTGTGGTTTTAATTTGCATTTCTCTAATGGCTAGTGATCGTGAGCATTTCCTCGTGTGTCTGTTGGCTGCTTGAATGTCTTCTTTGGTGAAGTGTCTGTTCATTTCCTTTGCCCATGTTTTAATTGGATTATTTGTCTTTTTGCTGTAGAGGTGTTGGATTTTCTTGTAGATTATGGAGATTAGAACTTTGTCTGACTTGTACTGTCCAAAAATTTTTTCCCAGTCTGTAGGTTCTCTTTTGACTCTTTTGGTGAAGTCTTTTGAAGAGCATAGCTGTTTGATTTTTAAAAGATCCCAGTTATCTAGCTTATCTGTTGGGTTTTGTGCATTGATGGTTATGGTTTGTATCCTGTTAATGCCTTGTATTAAGGCCTGAAGTGTTGGTCCTATTTTTTCTTTATAGTTTTAGGCTTTATATTCAGGTCTTTGATCCATTTTGAAGTAGTTTTTGTATACGGTGTGAGGTATGGGTCCTGTTGCATTTTTTTGCAGATGGATATCCAGTTTTGCCAGCACCGTTTGTTAAAAAGACTGTCTTTTCCCCATCTGATGGACTTTGGGCCCTTGTCCAAGATCAGGTGACCGTAGGTGGATGGATTTACATCTGGGTTCTCAATTCTGTTCCATTGGTCAATGTATCTGTCGTTGTACCAGTACCAGGCTGTTTTGACTACTGGAGCTGTATAGTAGGTTCTCAAGTCAGGTAGTGTGAGTCCTCCAACTTTCTTCTTCTTATTCAGTAGTGCTTTACTTATTCGGGGCTTCTTCCCTTTCCATATAAAGTGAATGATTAGTTTTTCCATCTCTTTGAAGAATGTTGTTGGTATTTGGATTGGGATTGCATTGTATTTGTAAATTGCTTTGGGTAGAATTGTCATTTTCACAATGTTCAGTCTACCTATCCATGAGCATGGTATGTTTTTCCATTTATGTAGATCCCTTTGGGTTTCATGTGGTAGTGTTTGGTAGTTTTCTTTGTATAGGTCTTTTACATCCCTGGTCAGATTTATTCCTAAGTATTTTATCTTTTTAGGGGCTATTGAAAATGGTATTGTTTTCCTGATTTCCTTTTCATCGTTCTCCTTATTGGTGTATAGGAATCCAACTGATTTTTGAATGTTTCTCTTGTATCCTGCTACTCTGCTGAATCTTTCTATTAGTTCCAGTAGATTTCTCATGGAGTCTTTAGGGTTTTCTGTGTATAGTATCATATCATCTGCAAACAGGGACAGTTTAACTTCTTCATTACCATTTTGGATGCCCTTTATTTCTTTTTCTTGCCTTATTGCTCTAGCTAGAACTTCCAGCACAATGTTAAATAGGAGTGGTGATAAAGGGCATCCTTGTCTTGTTCCTGTTTTCAAGGGGAATGTTTTCAGCCTCTCTCCATTAAGAATGATGTTGGCCGTTGGTTTTGCATAGATGCCCTTTATTATGTTGAGAAATTTCCCTTCTATATCTATTTTATTGAGAGTTTTGATCAGGAATGGGTGTTGGACTTTGTCAAATGCATTTTCTGCGTCAATTGAGATGATCAAGTGATTCTTTTCTTTCCTTTTATTTATGTGGTGGATTACATTGATTGATTTTCTAATGTCGAACCATCCTTGCATATCTGGTATGAATCCTACTTGGTCGTGGTGTATTATTTTTTTGATATGATGCTGAATTCTATTGGCTAGAATTTTGTTGAGAATTTTTGCATCTATATTCATGAGAGATATTGGTCTGTAATTTTCTTTTTTTGTGACATCTTTCCCTGGTTTTGGTATTAGCGTTATGCTGGCTTCATAGAATGAATTTGGAAGTTTTGCTTCCTCTTCTATGTTCTGAAATAGCTTGAGTAGTACTGGTACAAATTCTTCTGTAAATGTTTTGTAGAATTCTCCAGTGAAGCCATCTGGGCCAGGGCCTTTTTTGGTTGGGAGTTTTTTTTATTACCTTTTCAATCTCTTCTCTTGTTATGGGTCTGTTCAGATTTTCAACATCACTTTGTTGTAGTTTGGGTAGCCTGTGTGTTTCTAGAAATGTATCCATTTCCTCTAGGTTTTCAAATTTGTTGGAGTATAGTTTTTCATAATATTCTGTTATAATCCTTTTTATTTCTGTTGGGTCTGTTGTAACGTCCCCCATTTCATTTCTTATTTGGGTTATTTGTGTCCTCTGCTGTTTTTCTTTTGTCAGTCTGGCCAGTGGTTTGTCGATTTTAGTGATTCTTTCAAAGAACCAACTTTTGGTTTTGTTGATTCTTTCTATTGTTTTTCTGTTCTCTATTTCATTTATTTCTGCTCTGATCTTTACTATTTCCTTTCTTCTGGTGGTTGTGGGCTTTTTTGCTGTTCTCTTTCTATTTGTTTGAGTTCTGTAGTTAATCCTTTGATTTTGTCCCTTCCTTCTTTTTTGATATGTGCATCTATTGCTATAAATTGTCCTCTGAGGACTGCCTCTGCTGTGTCCCAAAGGTTTGGGTATGATGTGTTTTCATTCTCATTTGATTCTAGGAATTTTTTGATCCCATCTCTGATTTCTTCTATTACCCAGTGGTGTGTAAGCAGGGTATTATTCAGTTTCCAGGTAGTTGATTTGTTTTCCTTGCTCTTTCTATTGTTAATTTGTACCTTGATGGCATTGCGGTCAGAGAAGATACTTTGAATTATCTCAGTGTTTTGGATCTTGTTGAGGATTTCTCTGTGGCCTAAGATGTGGTCTATTCTGGAAAATGTTCCATGTGCAATGGAAAAGAATGTGTACTTTGCAGCAGTTGGATGGAGTGTTCTATATATGTCTATGAGGTCAAGTTGGCTGATTGTGCCATTTAAGTCTTCTGTAGCTTTGCTGAGTTTCTTCTTAGTTGTTCTATCCTTTACTGAGAGTGGTGTGTTGAAGTTTCCTACTATTATTGTGGAACTGTCAATTTCTCTTTTCAGTGTTGTTAGAGTTTGTTTGATGTATTTTGGAGCCCTGTCATTGGGTGCGTAGATGTTTATTCTGGTTATGTCTTCATGATGGATCGTCCCCTTAATCATTATATAGTGTCCTTCTTTGTCTTTTATGGTAGATTTCGTTTTAAAATCTATTTTATCTGAGATTAGAATTGCCACTCCTGCTCTTTTTTGGTAGTTGTTAGCTTGATATATTTTTTTCCAACCTTTGACTTTTAATAAATTCACATCTTTGTTTCTAAGGTGTGTCTGCTGTAGACAGCATATTGATGGATCCTGTTTTCTTATCCATTCTTTCACTCTCCGTCTCTTTATGGGTGCATTGAGTCCATTTACATTCAGTGTAATTATTGATAGATGTTGGTTTGTTGCTGTCATTTTGTAGTGCTTTTTCTGGTGGTGCTGACGTTTTCTTTGTTCTTCTTACTCTCTTCTGCAGAGTTACTTTTGTTTGTGGATTTTTTTTTTTTCATTTCTTTTGTTTTTGTAGGTTTTGTTTTTGCTGAGACTTAACGTTTTTCCTCTTTATTTTTATGTTTGTTAACTTTCTTTGTGGTTACCATAAATTTTACCCGTATGTTTCTAAGTTTGAAGCAGTCTACCATTACTTGGTATTGCCTTGCCTTCCTCTCCATTAGAAGGTTCTATACCTATGCCGTTTACTCCCTCTTTTATTGTTTTGATGTTGTTGTCATTTACTGATTAACTGCTCTGATTCCCTGTTGTATTTCTTTTGGTTTTGGATAGCCCTCGAGAGTTCATTTCCTAGATTGGTATCTGGCTGGTATGATCCTGCGTCCTAGGTTCTGCCTGTGAGCTGAAGCTGTTTGTCCTCAGATCAAAGAACTCCCTTTAATAATTCTTGTAAGTTTGGTTTGTCTTTTACATAGTCCCTTAGTTTCTGTTTATCTGGAAATGACCTAATTTCATCATCAAATGTGAACGAGAGTTTTGCAGGATATATTATTCCTGGCTGGCAATTTTTTTCTTTCAAGATTTTATACGTGTCATCCCATTGCCTCCTTGCTTGCATGGTTTCTGCTGAATAATCTGAGCTTAGTCTTATTGTTTCTTCTCTGTATGTGACTTCTTGTTTTTCACGAGCTGCTCTCGTGTTTGTCTTTGGTTTTGGCGAGTGTGAATATGATATGCCTTGGTGATTTTCTTTTGGGGTCTCTTCTATATGGGGTTCATTGAGCTTCTTGGATGGCCAGCTTTTCATCTTTCATGATAGTGGGAAAGTTTTCTGTCAGCAGTTCGTGAATGATCCTCTCTGTGTTTTCTGTTTTCTCCCCCTGTTCTGGAATTCCAATCACTCGAAGAATTTTGCTTTTGTTTGTGTCTCACATAACTCTCAGGTTCTCTTCATTTTTCTTTGTTCCTTTTCCTGAGTTCTCCTGAAACAGAGTTGTATCCAAGCGTTTGTCTTCAGTTCCACCGATCCTGTCTTCCACCATTTCAAGTCTGCTTCTCAGCCCTTCTGTGACATCGTCCATTTCTGAAATCTTGTTGTTTACCTTTTGGATTTCTAATTGTTGTCTTTGTATAATTTCTAGTTGTGAATTTATTTTGGCATTTTGTTCTTGCATTATTTTCCTGAATTCTTCCAATTTTTTGTCTGTATTTTCTGTGAATTTGTCCTTCTTTTCCTCATGTTTGTCAGCTCTTTGCCTCAGTTCTTGGAGAATTCTGAGTATTAGAGATTTGAATTCCCAATCAGATAGTTTCAGTGCATTTTCTTCCAGAGGAGAGTCATCTGGTGTTTTATTTTGGACACCAACTGGTACCATCCTGTCCTGTTTTTGTAAATGTTTTGTTATTGTCTGCTGTCTTTGAGGCATTCAGTAGTTATTTTTCTCACTTATTGATTGTAGATTTGTTTGTTTCATCCCTTTTTAAAAAAAAAATTTTGACTATGTCTGAGCAGGCAGACTGTGTTCTTTGTTGTTTTCTCGGCTGTGGGCACAATACTTTTCGTCTCCTTCTCTAATTGTCAGGGTCAGTCACTCAGATATGGTATGGCAGGGCAGGTCTAGCTGAAGAGGAGTTACTGGGACGGGTTGTTTCTGGCACTTACTACAGCCACCAGAGCGGGTCGGTAATCATTGCAGGGCAGGTTCCAGTATGCCGTGCCCTTGCTGCTTGGTGGTGTGATGTCAAGTGCATGGTGTAGCGAGGCAGGATGCAGTGGGGAGATTGTTATGTGTGGAGCTAAGATGGATATGGGAAAGAGGAGAGAGAAGCAGGAGCCAAAAACATACAAACAAACAAAAAAGAATGCTAGGGGAGCTTGCCATTGGAGTGGAGAGATAAGAGACTATGAAATGGAGAAAAACAGAAAGGGGAGGAAGAAGAAAAGAAAAGAATGAATAAATAAGAATCAGAAAGGTTAAAGAACCACAAAGTCCCCAGGGATCCCACCGGTGCAGCTATGAGGTCTGGGGAATTCGCTCTCAGGTGTTGCAGTACAGCCTGGCTAGAAGGCATAGAGGTATACAACGCCAGGTATTCAGGGAACAGAAAGAGAAGGAAGATATAGAGAGACGAGAAACTGAGCAATGAAGAAAGACAAAAATGGAAAAAGAGGAAAAAGAAAACAAAACAAATTAAAAAAAAAAAACAAGAAAGGCCCCCAAAGAAACTGGAAAATAAAAAAAAAACAATGTAAAAAGAAGTGCCCTCAGGGATCTCTCTGCACATCTGTGAAAGCCGAAGGGGAGTCTCCCTGCCACGCAGCTCAGCCTGGCCAGAAAGGGCTCCCAACTCAAGAAAAGGAAAAGAAAACAAACAAACAATTCAAAACAAACAAACAAACAAAAGCCCCTGGATCCCACCAGCGCAGCAGTCCAAACCAGGAAGCAGCTTCACACTCGAACAGAGCTCCACAGCCCCTCAGGAAGAAGCAAAGATGGAGCACGGATCCAGGTACTTGAGTGAAGGGAGGGGGAGGTGGCGAGAGGCAAGTAAGAAATCAAAAGAAGCAGAAAAAAAAAAGCAACACTAGCAGCCAACAAATGGCACTCAGAGAGCCAGCTAGTGCGGGCTGCTGTTTCTGGACAAGAGACTGTGTCCGTGGGAAGCAGAGGGGGCCGAGTGTGAGTGAAGAAGGGTAGAGAGTGGGAAAGCGTATATCACAAATTACCGGAGCTCTGTAGCCCCTCAGGAAGAAGCAAAGATGGCGCACGGAGCGAGGTACTTGAGCAAAAGGAAGGGGAGGTGGGGAGAGGCAAGGAAGAAAAAAAAAGAAGCGGGGAAAAAGCAATACCAGCAGCCACGAATGGCACTCGCAGAGCCACCCATTCGGGTGTGTGGAATCCAAGCAGCCACTGTTTCCCGGTCAAGAGACTGTGACCCAAGGAAGCAGAGGAGGGTGAGTCAGGGTGGAGAAGGGTTGGGGGTGGGAAAACGTATATCGCCAATTACCGGTTGTTTTGTCTCCCGCTGGACGCTCCATGAGGCTGCTTTCTCGTACCCCCTGTTTGCTGGTCTCTGATAGGAGTCCAAGATGGTGGATCCGCACTGCGTTAGCTGGTAGGGGACCTCTGCATGAATCTCTCCTCACTCTCCATTCTCTGTCAGTTTTCTCACGCCATTTGGTGTTTGGCTGAGTTCTTTATCTCTTCATTTGATGTTTTAGGGTTTCAGGATTGTTGTATTCTCTGTTCGGCTTAGTTTTTTTGATCTTTGCTGCGGAGGGAAGGCATGGTGCTTCTGCCTAGAGCGCCATTTTGCCAGAACTCCCCCAATTTGTTTTTGAAACAATCTGTCGAAGTGGGCAAGCTTGGTGGCAGACAAGCCAGAGAGGAGAAAAATGCAGCAATTCAAGCAAAAAACATGAGGCCTGAACTGAGTTAGTGGGAGTAGAGATAAAGAAATAGGCAAAAATCTGAAAAATAAAAAACTGGTAGAATTGACAAGACATGGTATCTGGTTGAATGGTGGTATGGCTTAGGCAACTGAGTTGTTGTTGGGTACTGTCGAGTCAATTCTGATCATAGCAATCTCACACGACAGAGTAGAACTGCCCTATACGATTTTCTTGGTTGTAATCTTTCTGGAAGCAGATCATCAGGTCTTTCTCCTGCAGAGATGCTGGGTAGATTCCAATAGCCAATCTTTCGGTTAGCAGCAGAGTGCTTAACCATTGTGCCACCAGGGATCCTTAGGCAACTGGCTAGGGAATAATAATACAGTGAAACCTGTGAGAGCAGGTACTCAACAGGATTGCCTTTTTTTTCAGGTCTTGAAACCTTTGACGAGGTGCAGTCTTACCACTTTCCTGTCGCTCTCTGTTTAATGGAAAATATTTGAGTTTTCCTTCTCTGACAGGTTTCCACCTTACACAGGTCCTGGCTTTCACAAGTTTTACTGTACTGTGCACTGAGTTAGAGACAGAGCAGTATGTAGGGAACAGAGCAAGAGCTCACTTTTCAACTGTTCATTTTGAGGGTCCTGAGGGACATACAAGTAGAGAAATTAAGCAGGTAGTAGGTATATGGTCTGGCTCAGAAAATAAATCTAGGCTGGAAATACAGAATTTCAGTATGGATAGGGGCTAGCTGAGGACATGAAAGTGGATGAAACCACCCAGGAAAGTAACTAGCATGAAAAGAAAAGGTAGCTAAAACCCAGACCTCAGAAAACCCCATCTAAAGAGTGGGTGGAATAAGATTTGCTTGTGAACGTGTCTGAGAAAAAGAGAACAGGAAGATGATTAAAAAATCAAGAGCATTTGAGGTCACTAAAGCCAGGGGAGGAGACAGTTTCAGGAAAGTCACGGTCAACACGATCAAACTCTGCCAGAACATTAACACCAGACACATTAAAAATGGCTTCAGCAGCACAGATGTCATGTGTGACCACCTTGGGAGCCATTCTAGCACAGCAGAAGAGGCAGAGGCCACGCTGCTGGTGGTCTGACAAGGGGTGGGGGGTAGGAGGAGGCTGTGAGGAAGGGGAGACGTTGAATAAACTCGTCTTTCAACTTACTTGGCTGCAAAGAGAATGGTAAGGAAAGAATGGAAACTAAAAGGAAACTTATAAGCAAATTTAAGATTGTGAGTTTTGTTCAGGTAAAAACTTAAGTACATTCATACGCTGAGGGAGAAGTGCCAGTAAACAGGTAGACTCAAAACATAAGACAGAGTGTAGGAAACGGATGGCATATGGATCACAAGGAAGCAGGGAGGTAGGAACCAAGGTCCAGGCAGAAGGTTTAGCATCAGGCATAAGAATCTTTTGCATGGAGGGATTACATCCCTGAAGTCAAAAAGAATACCAGAATGCTGCTGTCCCACCTTTCGCCTCCCCTGTTGACACTGTTACTACTTCTGCTTTCTCTACCCTGCGCAGACATCCCTCACTTTTTCAGATAAAACACTTCCCAGTCTGAGTTGTCATTAGCCAGACATCTGGGGAGTAGCACAGTATATAGAACCTAGTAGGATCAATAAGTATTTACTGAATAAATAAATCTGGGGCAGGATCTTAGCCTGATCAGCACAGACCTTGTGCCTTTCCATGGTCTCCAGAGAATGGGCCGCAGGGTGGGCAGATGAAAGGAGAAGGCGGACACCCTTGCAGTGAAGGTCTCTAGGAAAGATTTGTTATTCATTCCACAAACATTTCCAGAGTATATGGTACTGTCCTCAGTCATAGAACAGATGGCCCAAGGCAACTGCTACACGAGGACTTCTCCAAACTGGAGGATTCCCTGCTCCCCGCAAATGACACAGCAGTGGCTTCTGCACGTACCCATCTGCCGTGATCTGGAGCCCAAATAGCCTCTCTGAATCCCCAGCACGAGGAAGCGGATCACGACCAATTTTTCTTTCTGTCAACAAGAGCTGAGGAGTAATTATGCCCAATTGACATAAGCAGCTCCAATTGCCTTCAGAATTTGGCCTGAAGCCCAATTATATTTCCCCAGCTTGTGCCACAGTACATGAACAGTACAATTTGTCTCATTTTCTTGCTCTGACTTTTTAGAATATTCAAAAAATTTTGGCTCAACGAAACCAACCAAGAGTGTTCTTTTAAGAATAATTTTGAGCATGATCCACAAGCCAAGTTAATATGATATACATTCTGAGAGAAATGCAGTTGAAAGCCTCTAGATATATTATTTAAAAATTATATTCACATGAGTAAAGTAAAATATACTGCATACAAATAATTTAACACCTCTTGTCTCTAGGCTGAATATAAATCTAGGTTGTAAATATGTTCATATGCACATACACATACATGGTCTCAAATTCGTCAACAAGCTGTTTCATAAAAGTTATTTTCTATGCTGGTTCTTTGAAATTTAGATTATACTGGTTTGGTTTGTTTCCAGAAATACTGCCATAAATAGTAGGCAGCTTCCTAGGATCATTTTCAAAAACTAACTTCAGCTAAGGCATAGTATAGAATCACTTCACTAAAGCAATTTGGCCTTTTGATCCCTTTACTGGGGTTGGCTGGTGGGCCCCACCCAGTCAGACCTTAACCAGGATTAGCTGGGACTGGGAGGGCCTCACCCTGTTGTTGACCTTTACACAGACTGGCTGGAGAGGGGCATCTGGATGACGAGTAAAAACCCTAGAACACATCATCTCAGATGGGGCTTATCAATCTACCAGAGCAGGGAGAGGAGCAGCACGCAGACCCTGCGTTATGACCCTCCTGGACTGTTGTGTAAACCTGGGATGGAAGTTATTATTCCAGAAAAAGCAGAGACTACAACCAAACCCACACAATGGCAGCAGAATGTAATGGCAGAACACAGCCCAGAGAGTCAGGAGCCAGCTAGGAGGAGCTGCTGACAGCGGAGCCCACCGAGTGTCGTCACAGAACCAGTTCCTATTTGAAAGTTTCCTGATGGGTGAGAATGAACATCATTGTTAGGGATGGGTAAGTGGGTCCTCTTGAGAGGTTGAGGCCCAGTGCTGGGACCCGTTCCAAACTTCGTCCTATGTGTATTTTATTTCTGTCCATATCTTTTGTTTATATCTTTCTCTGTTATTAAAGTTATTATTGCAGATACATTGTTTCCATGAGTTTTCTGTGACTGTTCTAATGAACTGTTGAACTCAATAGAGAAAGAGTGCTGTAGGGGGAGTGGCTGGTGTCAGGGTTGTCCTTTCAGTTGTGTCCCAAAAAGTTCTTATTATACCTATAAATCAGGTGAACTAGGTAGAACTGGTCTGGTTCCTGGAGAGAGTAGAATATGCATTCAGAAGGAAAGGAAAAAAGAGGATAGAGGAGCATAGGGTAGAAAAAAATCAGCTCCAGCTAAAATCTGTTGTTAGTGAGTGGTGGTCTTTGGCATTCTTCCCTTTCCAAGACCCCCACCCTGCCTTGCGTCTCACATTCTGGCATCCCTCCATGCACCAGCTGTGCTTATCTCTGGTCCATGACTGCAGAAACATAAATAAGGTATGGCAGGTATAGCACGTGCCCTGGGCACTGCCTGAGGCAGGGCGCCAATTAGCAATTTCTATTGGCTATTGTTATGAGTCAGAATCGACTCCACAGCAACAGGTTTAGGGTTAGTTTCTTTAATGGCCATCACAGCTTCCGTTGCCAGCTGTGAGAGATCATTCAGCAATTTAAAACTAATTGCCATAGGTGCTATTTTCTGTAGATAGGTTCCTGCATGACTGCAATGCATGTCCCTTCAGAAACACAAATCCCAGTCCAACGACAGACCTGCACTGTCTATGGGATTGCCCTCTGGAGCAGGTCCCAGTCTGGAACCCTGGTGAGACCCAGACCAAAGAAGGGTTTGTCTGGCCCATTCAGCGTTGACTTGCTCAGTTTTGTTTTCTTTCTTCAAACTTATCCAGTTGCTAACGTTTGAAAATCAGGAGTTGTTAGCTGCTGTCAAGTTGGCCCGTGATTCATTACAACACCATACCCGATGGAACAAAATGCTGCCCAGTTCCACAGAATGCCCATGATCAATTGAGGATCAGACCATTGTAACCCATAGGGTTTTCATTCGTTGATTTTCGGAAGAAGATTGCTAAGCCTTTCTTCCTAAAATCAGGAGAGTAGAAATTACTAGTGGTGACCAACATCCAGTTATTCTCTCTTTTCAGGACACACCTCCCAGCCTCTTAGTAGTTAGACAGGGGTCACAGATGGCTTCTGGACAATGGACTGTGAGCAGAAATGGCATGTGTCTTTGAGGCGAAGACAGGGAAAAGCTTCTATGTGTGATTTGCTGGTCTGTTTCTCGGCTACTGCAAATATGGAGACTGGGTGTTGAGATGGTGGAGCCTGGATTGCTGGGTTGATGCACAGAGGAAAGCTGCCCTGGAGAGTTGCCCACTCCCAGAAGACTTTGTGTGAAGGAGAAATAAACTTTTGTTAAGCCACTGGGATTTGGGGACTGTTTGTTATTGCAGCATAGCCTAACAACCTAGTGAAACAAGACTATTTCATGTACAAACCCAGATTTCTTTCTTGAAAGATGTAGTCTGCTGGGCTTTCATCTCTGCAGGGTAACAACCAGCAGGCAGCTGAAAAGCAGTAGTTTCCCATAAATAGACCCAAACACTGCTGCCCCATTCACTACAGTCACCACTATTGTGGTTAGCTGCTATCAAGCCTACCCTCGATTCATAGTGACCCCATGTGTTACAGAGTGGAACTGCTCCATAGGGTTTTCCAGGCTTTGCAGGAGCAAATCGTGATGTTTTTCTTCCCCAGAGCCACTGGGTGGGTTCAAACTGCCAACCTTTAGGTTAGCAGCAGATCACAAACCGCTTGCGCCACCTAGGCTACTACAATCACCACTATTCCCTGTCATTACCCCCAACCATTATATCAATTACCATCTTCCATTATGTTTCTGCTCTTATTTTTCTTACTCTTAACCTACTTTACTTGTTTATATTACCTGCTTGGCCTCTTTAAGCTTGTGAGTCTGCCAGCTGTGCTCTAAACTGGTCCTATTATTCATAGCTGCCTACTTAACTTTCCTTTCTGAACCTCTGAATTACAATTACTTTTTGTCCTCAGTAGCTCTCTAGGTAGTTGTAGGTTACAACGGGGGTTGGGGTGGGGTTGGGGGGAGAAAAGTGCTTTCTAGCTCAGGGTTTATAATTACCTGTTTTTCCTGTTCACTTTTAATGTAGAGGCATAAACACATTTCAGTAGCAATTTCAAATATATGTTGAAAAATCTTAATATCATAAATTGAACGTTTATACCTGTTTTTGAGGCATTTTTATACTTATAACAATTCTGACAGGTAGCAGAAGTATTATCATTACCTGTTCATCAGTAAAGAAACTAGAGAGTAGTGGAATTAGGTGATTTGTCCACAGTCCCAGAACTGGTAAGGAGATAGGACAAGCTTGCAGCCCATGTGACTCTAAGGACAGTGTTCTTTCCACCCTCTGGGTCTACGTTTCCATACAGGAAAATGAAGTTATTAGACAAGAAGTAGGAGTTTTCAGACTTACGTATTGCTGTGGAAGTTTACTCTCCCCAAAGCTCACACTGAACAGTGAAAAGCTCTGACTGAAGTAGAGTACAGGGTCCAGAGTCAGTTAAGTGATATATTGATCCTGGCAGCAATTTTGACTGAGGAGCCATTTGACACAGCTGAAAAGTACTATCTACTAAACATCCAACTTCTAAAAAATTACCAAAAGAAAATTGTTTAACTACCAAGTAATGTAAAAAATCAACAAGCCTACCCCATCCCTGAGCTTTACCCACTGTCAGCACCACTGCGGGATGGAGAACTGGGAATGAGGTAGAATTGAAGGGTGTAGTGAGGGTAGGCTGACGTTTAGAGATGGAGTGTTTGTTGTTGTTAGGTGTCGTCGAGTCAATTCTGACTCATAGCAACCCCATGTGACAGAGTAGCATTGCCTCATAGGGTTTTCTTGACTGCAATCTTTATCATTAATATCACACCCAAGTAAAATTTTGCTGAAGATAATTCAAAAACAGTTGCAACAGTACATCAACACGCAACTGCCAGAAATTCAAGCCAGATTCAGAAGAGGACATGGAATAAGGGATTTCATTACTTATGTCAGATGGATGCTGGCTGAAAGCAGAGAATACCAAAAAGATGTTTACCTGTGTTTTATTGACTATGCAAAAGCATTCGACTGTGTCATAACAAATTATGGGTAACATTGCAAAGAATGGGAATTCCGGAATACTTGATTGTGTTCATCAGGAATCTGTACATAGACAAAGAGGCATTCATTCAAACAGAATATGGGGATACTGTGTGGTTTAAAGTTAGGAAAGTTGTGTGTCAGGGTTGTATCCTTTTATCATTCTTATTCACTCTGTATGCTGAGCAAATAATCCAAGAAGCTGGACTATACGAAGAAGAACTTGGCATCAGGATTGGAGAAGTCTTATTAACAACCTGAGATATACAGATAACACAACCTTGCTTGCTGAAAGTGAAGAGGACTTGAAGCACTTACTGATGAAGATCAAAGACTACACCCTTCAGTATGGATTACACCTCAACACAGAGAAAACAAAAATCCTCACAACTGAACCAATAAGCAACATCACGATAAATGGGGAAAATACTGAAGTTGGCAAGGATTTCATTTTACTTGGATCCACAGTCAATGCCCAAGGAAGCAGCAGTCAAGAAATCAAATGACACATTACATTGAGCAAATCTGCTGCCAAAGACTCTTTAAAGTGTTAAAAAGCAAAGATGTCACTTTGAGGGCCAAGGTGCACCTGACCCATGCCATGATATTTTCAGTTGCCTCATATGCATGTGAAATCTGGACAATGAATAAGGAAGACCAAAGAAGAACTGATTCATTTGAATTATGGTGTTGACAAAGAGTATTGAATATACCATAGACTGCCAGAGGAACGAACAAGTCTGTCTTGGAAGAAGTACAGCCGGAGTGCTCTTTGGAAGGGAGGGTGGTGAGACTTCATCTCGAATACTTGGGACGTGTTATCAGGAGGGATCAATCCCTGGAGAAGGACATCATGCTTGGCAAGGTAGGAGGGTCAGCAAAAAATAAGAAGCCCCTCAGTGAGATGGATTGACACAGTGGCTGCAACAATGGGCTCAAACATAGCAATGATCGTGAGGATGGTGCCGGACTGGGCAGTGTTTCCTCCTGTTGTACATAGGGTCGCTATGAGTTGGAACCGACTCAACAGCACCTAACAAATACCACAGAGAAATACCAAGCCATCTGCTCCCATAAAGATTGTTGTGATGTCCTTCTCCAGGGACTGATCCCTCCTGACAACATGTCCAAAATATGTAAGACATAGTCTCACCACCCTTCCTTCTAAGCAGCATTCTGGTTGTACTTCTTCAAAGACAGATTTGTTCATTCTTTTGGCAGTCCATGGTAGGTTCAACACCACACCACAATTCATATTCAATATTCACCAACACCACAATTCAACGGCACAATTCTTCGGTCTTTCTTATTCATTGTCCAGCTTTCGCACGCATATGATGCGATTGAAAATACCATGGCTTGGGTCAGGCACACCTTAGTCTTCAAGGTGACATCTTTGCTTTTCCACATTTTAAAGAAGTCTTTTGCAGCAGATTTGCCCAATGCAATCTGTCTTTTGATTTCCTGACTGCTGCTTCTATGGGTGTTGATTGTGGATCCAAGTAAAATGGGCCTCTGGGTGGGGTCAAACCACTAACGTTTTGGTTACCAGCCAAGTGTTCAGCTATTGCGCCACCAGGGCTCATTGGAGATGGGGTGAGGCCCTAAAATTCTCTAAGATTTACTTAGACTTTGACTAATCCACATCTCAAATTCTCGCATTCATCCATCAGAGTTAGAGACGTTGTGAGTACAGATTAGTGAGTGAACCCCTTGTTCTCAGCTCCACACTGCTCAGGAAATTGCCAGTTAAATTTCTAACAGTTCTCTGAGAATGTTCACTAACATTCATTTTCATATGAAAGTATACACATTCCTATGTAATGCTAGTTTGGGGAGATAAACCTGATGCTCCTAAGAACCTGTCCTAGTTTAGTCAGACTACTAAAAAATATCTTTAAAAGTTTTTCTGAGTAAAAGTAATAGATATGCATAAAATTCAACCAATAGATAAATAAAATAGAAAATGAAAATCACCATAACAGGGGTAGGGGTTGGGGCAGAGAAAGAATCAAGGTAGCTATTGCACACATTATTGATGATAAGGACCAGTGATTTTATGATTTTACAGGATCATTTTGTGTGGCTACGTCATGTCACAATATCTGCATCAAAAGCTAAGCCAAAATGAACCTCCCATCAAGACAGAAAACAGTTGCCATCAAGTCGATTCCAACTCATGGCAACCCCATGTGTTTCAGAGTAAAACTGCACTCCACAGAGTTTTCATGGCTGTGAACTTTAGGAACCAGATCACCAGTACTTTCTTCTGAGAAGCTCCTAGGAGGGTTCCAAACAGGGACGGATTATTCAGTAAGCAAGGTAAGCACGGGCTTACTTGTGCTTACTTACTGATCTGTAGTGAACAATTTCACATGGGTTTTACCACACCACATCAAAGTAAAACCCATGTGAAATTGTTCACTACAGATCAGTAAGTAAGCACAAGTAAGTCCATGCTTTCTTTACTTATTGGCTAATCCACCCCTGGTTCCAACCACCATCCTTTGGTTAGTATCTTTGCACTTAATTGTTTGCGCCACATAGGGACTCTCGATCAAGATAGCTAGGTCAAAATGCCCTGGATTTCCCACAGATCTGTCCACTATCCCTGACCCTCCAATATCTAGAAAGTCCCTTAGGAAACTTCCACAAACCCCTAGGGATCTTTGAGCCACGGTTTGAATAATGATAGGTGAGACGTTCTTTTTTTTTTTTTTTTTTTTTTTTTTAATATATATTTTATTGTACTTAAGGTGAAAGCTTACAGAGCAAATAGTTTCTCATGAAATAGTAGTACACATGTTGTTTTTTGACATTGGTTAACAACCCCACAACGTATTAAGCCTCTAAATTCTCAACCTTTTTTTGATGAAAATTACAGATGGCCAAAGATACACCGTTTCAAAAATTTCTACATTCACAGTTCAGTGACATTGACTACGCTCTTCCAACTGTGCTGTTATTCAGGTGAGACGTTCTTAAAGTGTCTCTTAGCTATGTTGTTGTTAGGTGCCATCAAGTCGCTTCTGACTCATAGCAACCCTACAGGACAGACTAGAACTGCTCCCTAGGGTTTCCAAGGAGCAGCTGGTGAATTTGAACTGCTGACCTTTTGGTTAGCAGCCGCGCTCTTAACCACTAAGCCGCCAGGAGTCCCTCTTAGATATACCAGTCAATCAATGTGAATGGATGTGTATGTGTTTAATAGACAGTCATAAAATAACGAAATACAATGGAAAACTACCGGAATGAAAACCCATAAACCAGTTAATGTCTGTCAGCAATCAGAAAACTAGTAGTTTCTGCCGCTGTTGATACTTGTGGGTGCAACTTAATGATGTTTTTACTTAACTGATGGCAGCTGTCTCCATAAGAAGCTATTAGCACTTTGGGTCTTTATTGAGACTGGTAAAGTGATAAATAATGTTTTTGACTTCTCTTTTGTTCGCAAGGTTAATTGTTGTTTAAAAATATTGTTGTGATGTGTTAAGAGCTCTGGAAGAATATATATGCAAGCCATTAGACTAAAATCAGAAGTGTCAATAATCTTCTAATTTACAAGTTGTTGATAGACCCAAGGAGCCCTGGTGGCACAGTAGTTAAGCACTCAGCTGCTAACCAAAAGGTCAGCAGTTCGAACCCACCAGCTGCTTTGTGGGAGAAAGATGTGGCAGTCTGCTTCCATAAAGATTATAGACTTGGAAACCCTATAGGGCAGTTCTACTCTGTCCTATAGGTTCACTATGAGTCAGAATTGACTCAATGGGAGGGGTTTGGTTTGGGTTTTTGGTACACCCTAGACATACTTGCTGGTAAAGTACTGGGTATTACGACAATTACCCAGGATTTGGTATTCATGTTATACTCTTGTTTTTCTTTAAATCATCAGATATTTATTTAGCAAAATACTAAGCTAGGAACTCTGGGAGATACAAAGATATGTGAGGCCCCACCTCCTTTCTTGAAAAACTTCCAGTGTGGTTGAGGGGGAAACTGTGTGCATGTAAGTGAATTATAGAATGAGCTGTAGTCAGGGGATGCAAAAAAAAGAAACTACTCCATTCTTTTTCATGAGTGCCCCTTTTAATACTTTCTGTGGACTTTTATTTGTTTAATCCCAACCTCTAGACAAAAATCTAGAATGCAGATTCCAAAGATATTCTGGTCACTTTTATGATAAAGTCATACCCAGTCTAATATCAAAACTCCAGATTCTCAATTAATTTAAAATGTCTCCCCTCCCCCAGTTCAGGCCTAACTCGGACTGGGAAGCCTGCAGTGGGGAAGTTGGCTATGGACAGGTTTTTCCTCTCTTATTCTCTCTAAGCTATTCTTTGTGGCTACTCCCAGTTAGATCCAGGCAGGATGGAGGGATTATAGGAAAAGGAATAAAGTTTTTTTGATTGTAAAATGGCTTTGGGGCCTGTTTATCAAATGTCCAAAAGTTCCTGCAAAGTGAACTTCCAACTGGGCCCCAGTGGCCATTTGTGACTCCTGCCAGCCTCTAGCCTGGTGACCACTCCACAAAAAGACTGTTCATGGGAGTCACCTGGTCCTACAAAAAGTTATCTTACAAAGACCCTCTTTGAAGACAGCTTCATTCAGCTTCTTCCCATAGGTCAACTGGACCCCAAGAAAACTCATGGCACCTCAGTGAGAGAATGGGGTTTCTGGATATGATGCTGCTTCTTGTGGTCATGAAATGCCTGGCACAATAGGCTGAAGACTGGAGCAGAAAGGTGGAAAGAGCCTGGAGCTTTGATGGCATTGTTGACCCACCAAACCAGCCATGGGATAACCTGGCTCCAGTCTTCCTATTAAGGTGGATGATAAAATGAAAAGGTACAACAGGCACGAAGCAAGTCAGCAGAACACATTACATTAGCCCTCAAGGCTTGAAAATAATGCTTTGTTTTCTGAGACCATTTACACAATGGCCCTGCCTCCAGACTCTAGGTATTGGCCACACTCCTGATCCTGGGTGGAGGCCCTTTGGCCCTGGGCTTCAGCTCTGCCTTCCAGGCCTACTGGGATGGCATCTCTGCTCCCTCAGCTTTAGGCGCACCATTCTCCTAGTCCATCTGAGTGGTGACTCCACCCTTAGAAACACCAGAGGCCGTGGCTCTGCCTTTGAAACCCCAGAGGTCCTGGCAGCTGAGACTGAGGCAGCTCCGCTTCCTGTGTTCCTTGTCTCTTCAGCTTCTGCTTCCTGGTTTCTTGGCCTTTCAGCTCCTTGAGCCTCATGCCCACATCCGCCCTGCTAGGACAAGTGTTCCAAAGCTCTGTAGCTCCACTGATAAGTGCCTGGAGGCACCCCATTCTGCCAGTAAACTCCGGTCGGAAGGCACTTAGCTCTCTTCCTCCATGGGTTGGCAAGCCTAGCTCTACCGATAAGTGATCAGAGGCACCTCACTCCACCAGGAAGCCTCCTGCATCAAGACATTCATCTCTCTTGCTCCATGGGTCAGTTCCAGTGCTGTCTGATGCTGGTCTCCTGTTCCTGCTGCTGCCAATTATCTACTGCTGCTGGTTCTATGCTACTGCTTCTCACCATCTGCACTGTCTCCAGTGTTAACAGTTCTCCTCACTTCCTTCCGAGTCCTCTATCCATTCACAGTTTCAAAACCACTTCCACATTTTAGGTATCTGTTGGAGCAGCACCCCACTCCTGGTATCAAATTCTGTCTTAGTCATCTAGTGCTGCTATAACAGAAATAACACAAGTGGATGGCTTTAACAAAGCCATTATTCTCTCACAGTCTGGTAGGCTGGAAGTCTGAATTCAGGGAGCTGTCTCCAAGGGAAGGCTTTCTCTCTCTGTCAGCTCTGGAGGACGGTCCTTGTGATCCATCAGTCTTCCCTTGGTCTGGGAGCATCTCAGCGCAGGAACCTCAGGTCCAAAAGACGCACTCTGCTCCCAGTGCTGCATTCTTGGTAGTGTGAGGTCCCCCTGTCTCGCTGCTCATTTCTCTCTTTTATATCTCAAAAGAGATTGGCTTAAGACACTATCTAATCTTGTAGATCTCATCAATATAACTGCCACTAATCCATCTCATTTCATCATAGTGGTAGGATTTACAACACAAAGAGAAATCACATCAGATGGCAAAATGATACACAATCATACAATACTGGGAATCATGACCTAGCCAGTTGACAGATATTTTGGGGGGACACAAGTCAATCAATGATACCATCGCTTGTTAACATAAATAACATATTTTTATAAAAATAAGCCACTGTTAATTGGTTACTTGGAGTCCTTGGGTGGTGCATGCTGTTAACATGCTCGGCTGCTAACTAAAAGGCTGGAAGTTCAAGTCCACCCAGACGCACCTCAGAAGACAGGCCTAGTGATCTACTCCCATAAAATCAGCTATTGAAAGCCTTATGGAGCACAGTTCTAGTGTGACACACATAGGTCACTATGAGTGAGAGTTGACTCAAGAGCAACTGGTGCTGGTAATTGGTTACTTTGCCACTTGCTGCCAAACACATCCTAACTTGCATAGCTGTGGTCATTTAAATGCCACTCCCCTCGGATCAGGAAGTGTCCTGAGAGATCATTAATCTCGGTCTCTTTATCCTACCAGAGAGGAGATTGGAGGCCAGAGAAATTAAGGGACTGGCCTAAATCACATAGCTAGGCAGCAGCAAAGCCTGGATCAGGGTGTAGGTCACCCACCCAATTTCTCATTTCTTTGAGGCCTTAGAAGATGGTTTCAGTTGTGCTAACACTGCTCTTTATAGTTTGACTAATTTGGACACAATACTTCAAATCCCAAAACACAGACTAGACATATACATAGACAGAAAAGAAAATAATGATGGTGATGGTGATGGTGATGGTGATGGTGATGGTGATGGTGATGGTGATGGTGATGGTGATGGTGATGGTGATGGTGATGGTGATGGTGATGGTGATGAAGAGAGCAGCTCTATTTAGTGAAAGCTTACTATGGACCAGGTGCTAGCAAACCCATGTATTGTCATCTTTACAGCATCTCTCTGAGGTACATACTAAAATTACACTCACTTTACAGGTAAGGAAACAGGGACATAAAATATCTGAGTTCACGCAGTGTTTGCTAGTAAATGTGGAATCCCAAACCAGTTTGACTTCAAAGCCTGGATTCTAAACCATGACACTGTATAACACTACAGGCCACCCACCTTCTGGTAATCCCTGCCCAGCCTGCAAGTCTGAGAGGAAGCTGGACCAGGGCACAGGGCATCCTTGCTGGTGACGCTGGGAATGCCCTAAGAAAGGCTCCTATTGCTACAGCAGCCCCAAATGGCATTTCTGATGTTCTCGCTCTCTGTGGTGACTTCACTTACCCAGACAATCATCTCAAATAGGAATTCCAATGAAGCTCAGAGCAAATTAATTAGTCATGCTGCAGACATATTAAAACTCTGTGAGCAGTTACCATGGTAGGTAACCTTGCATGTTTTACAAAGTTTGGCCGTTTTCATCTCAGCTCATGTTGAATAATGAATAATTTTCCCTGCCCCATGCTAAACAGTGAATGATGAGAGGCCCCTTTGGTAATTCTTTGATGTTGAATTAATTTGTTGGTAGAATATCCACATTTGCCCCAAGGTCATCCTTCCCTTACTCTAGGTCTTTTCTGCTTCCAGCCCCTCCCTCCCCTCAAGTTCATCACATACATTGAAAGGAGACTGCACGTCCATTCTTGACTACAGAGGCAGCATCTGCTGACAAAGCCCAGCTGGAGGCAGGCCTGTGTGGGAATGTGGGTGGGAGTCGAGTGAGAAGCCTTCCAAGCATTCCAGGTGACTCGGATACAGTGGTACTTCCCAGCAGCCTCAGCATCCATCCTGAGTACACCTTCAGTAAGACATCACACAACATGGCATCCCAAGGAAGATAGTTCCAACACCTTCTGTCACTCTCTAGCCCTCTCACTGCTTTATTTGTCTTCAGAAAAGTTATATATTTGTTAATGTTATTTTATTTTCTTCGACTGAATGTAAGTGCCATGATAGAAAAGACTTTGTTTTGTTCACTTCTGTCTCCCCAGCACCTAGAACAGTGCCTGGCAAATAGAAGGTATGCAATAAAATGCTGAATGAATGAATTAACCCCGAAAGCATTTTCCAGTAATGTCAATTTTGCTGAGGATTTCCTGAGGAGGTAGAAGAGAGAATAAAATCATTCACACAGCAAGACTCCCCCAAGCCCTCCACCGGACAGCTGTTCTCTGATCTAGTTCCTCTCTTTTTCTTACCCAGTCTCCACAGATGCCCCTCAATTGTCCCAGCTATCTAGGAGCTACATGCTCTCCCCACCAAAACAAAGCCCAGAGTCACTGGAGCCCTCCCCATACCTCCACCTTAGGACACTTCAGCAAAAGACAAAATACCCCAAAAGTCAATAAGGAACTGATTAAATAAATTATGGTACATTAGAAAAATGAAATACTATGTAGCCGTTAAAAAGAATTAGATGAATGGATGGATGGATAGGCAGATAGAAAGGTGTTAACATTTGCTTAGTAGATCTCTGGAAAGACACGTAAGAAACTTCTAACAGTGGCTGCTTATAGGGAAGAGAACTAGGAAACTGTCAAGAGTGGGAGACTTTAAAGGGCTTTTTTGGTACTATTTGAATTTTTTTGTTTTTTCTTTGATTTGGTACTGTTTGATTTTTATGTGCTTTAAATAAATATAGCTATAAAATAAAAGAGAGAGTGAGGGTGGGCAGTCAGGCAGATAGTCAAGGGAGCCATTCATCAATTTCAGCATGCCCTTAAAAGAATTCACCCAACCGAACAGGAATATCATGCCCTGGAGGAGTCTGCTGAGAACATAAGACTTTCTCCATCTCTTGTCATAGGAATTGAATCTTCACCCTTTCATTCTGGGTGAGAATGAAGCCTCAAAGCACATAATGGCACCCGCTGGATCCCAAGGCCAAAGAAATTCAGTGAGCCAATAATCAACTTAAAAATGCTTTTGCTCCAGAAAAGTTATTACATAACTTCAAGGTTGAACTCCCCAGAGATTTATTTCCCCCTAGCTATTCTTCTCATGGAAAATAATAAAAAATCAGAATGAATTAGCTTTGGTATACTCAATACAATGTAACAAGTGTTTGTAAACAGGTTATTTATCAAAGAACTCTCCAGTCACATCAACTTGGCTTCCAGGAATGTATTTCTCACTGAATTTTTTGTTATCTGCTTGTCTTGTTGCCTGCAGCCACCACTTGCGAATGTGTCCTGTAAAGTTATTGGGTCAATTGCTGGAGTAAGAGAGAGAGAGCAAGAGCAGGATTTTCCATTTCTGTGTCAATCCCCTAGGAGGAATCTTGCCCACCTCACTGAAGGACACTGTGAGGAATCATTTCTTTGATTCACAGTAACACCTTCTGTGAACTCTCCTTGGGGTGAGGGTGTCAGCTCTCTGCCAGGGAGGTCCCATGGCATTGGATGACCTTCAGTAGCTGAGCCATACTCCAAAGCCATTGAGGGATAGCAAGGAGGTAAGTTGGGATCCAAGAAATTTCTAGTCTAGGCCATCCCTACCTCCCATTTATTTTCCAGTCCCCTCAGCTTTACCTATACCTCTACCTACACATACACATACACCTACACCTACACCTGGAGTCCCTGGGTGGTGCAGTTAATGCAGTTGGCTGCTGACCAAAAGGTTGGAGGTTCAAGTCCACGCAGAGGCTCTTCAAAAGAAAGGCCTAGCAAGCTACTTCCAAAAACATCAGCCACTGAACTGTGGTGCTCAGTTCTACTCTGACACATATGGGACTTCTGTAAGTCAGAGTCAACACGACAGCAACTGGTTGGTAATACCTATACCTATTCCAAGATACCAACCATATTTTTATACAAATAGCACACACCTTCTACATTTGTTTGCCAGCTGCACCCTCCCCACTGAAAGATATTTTCATAAGCGCTGCTATGTCAATTTTTTTTACATGTTAGTGTAAAAAAAACTAGCATAGTGTGCTTAGGAAAACACCTTGAGGGGGGAGGGCACAGCTGGCAAAACAAACGTGGAATGCATTGTTATTTGTGTAAAACTATGCTATATCCTTTCTCTTTGACTGAGTTAGTCAAAAGGCTAAGGGAGATTGAGCATAGATAAAGGAAAGGGAAGGCTGGTGAATTTCATTCTTGAAAGAAGTAGGGGAAGACCCATTCTTAGTGTGATCTGCACCATTTGGGGCCATCAAAACCAAAAAAAAACCTAACCCGTTGCTGTCAAGTCGATTCCAACTCATAGCGACCCTATAGGACAGAGTAGAACTGCCCCCATAGAGTTTCCAAGGATTGCCTGGTGGATTCAAACTGCTGACCTTTTGGTTAGTAGCCGTAGCTCTTAACCACTAGGCCACCAGGGTTTCTAAGGAGACCACATTAGAAAGAACAGTGCCTTTCTGATTTCCAGGTAACAAACAGGATTGGATTTTATATTTCCAAGCCAGGTGAAAAGAAAGGGGGATGTGATAAGGATTAAATAGCAAGTCCTGTGCTATCAGATTCCAGATAAGTCAGAAGGAGATTGTCAGCAAAAGGTAGGTGAGTTAAATATTACAAACAGGTTTAGAGCCATATCTTCATAACTTTCTATTATCTTCCTGGAATTAAAGAAAAACTGCTAATGTAATCAGCAAATTCCTAGATCACTGATAATTGTAGGGGATAAATTAACAATGTGGCATTTTAGTTTAGGGGCTGATTAGCTAATAAAATGAGGTTCCATTTGGAACTGGTTGATCCTATATTTCTAGTCTAAGAGTTTCATGCCTCTAATTAAGGCCTTGACACTAATGCAAATCACTGTAGTGGGGGTCTGCTTTAACCTCTTCTCAGTCATCCACACCTAAATGGGAATTCATATATTTTAGATATCCCCTAAAGAAGAAGGAACAGGGACAGAACATGGTGGGAGTTGGAAAGGAGGTGTCACCATAGATAGGGTAACTGGGAATAAAAGCTAGGAAGCGCAGAATTGGCACCAAAGAAATTTCACCATTTTTTCTTGAGAGAGGGACTCTTGAGCAGCAGAGAGCTTTGTCCACTGTGTGACCCTCTGTGCTCTGTTCCCTGGCTTTCCTGGTTCCTTTGGAGGGGGTGGGAGGGAGCATCCCCTGATTCCACATATTTAGGGGGTCCTTGACTGTTATGGATTGAATTGTGTCCCCCAAAATTGCGTGTCAACTTGGCTAGCCCATGATTCCCAGTATTGTGTGATTGTCCACTATTATGTCATCTGATGTGAATCTCCTATGTACTGTAAATCCTACCTCTATGATGTTAATGAGGTGGGATTAGCAAGTTATGTTAATGAGGCAGGACTCAGTCTATGAGATTAGGTTGTGTCTTAAGTCAACCTCTTTTGAGGTATAAAAGAGAGAAGCAAGCAGAGAGACGGGGGACCTCATACCACCAAGAAACAAGAGCCAGGAGAATAGCGTGTCCCTTGGACCCAGGGTCCCTGTGCTGAGAAGCTCCTCCACCAGGGAGATTGATGACAATAACCTTCCCCCAGAGCCGACAGAGAGAGAAAGCTTTCCCCCGGAACTGGCACAGTGAATTTGGACTTCAGGCCTCCTAAACTGTGAGAGAATAAAATTCTCTTTGTTAAAGCCATCCACTTGTGGTATTTCTGTCATAGCAGCACTAGATAACTAAGACATCACCCAAGGGCATCTACCCACTTCCCTGAGCTGTGGATGTTCTTGGCCCTTTCCTCCAATTAGAGCATAATGGCATTGTTGTTGTTAGATGCTGTTGACTTGTTTCCAACTCATAGCAACCCTATGTACAACAGAACAAAACACTTCCCAGCCCTGTGCCATCTTCACAATCGTTATACTTGAGCCCATTGTTGCAACCACTGCCAATCCATCTCTCCAAGGGCCTTCCTCTTTTTCACTGACCCTCTACTTTACCAAGGAAGATGTCCTTCTCCAGGGATTGGTCCTTCCTGATAACATCTCCAAATTACGTGAGACAAAGTCTCACCATCCTTGCTTCTAAGGAGCATTCTGGCTGTACTTCTTCAAAGACAGATTTGTTCATTCTTCTGGCAGTCCATGGTATATTCAATACTCTTCACCAACATCATAATTCAAAGGCATCAACTCTTCTTTGGTCTTCCTTATTCATTGTCCAGTTTTTGTAGGCGTACGAAGCAATTGAAAATACCATGGCATGGGTCAGGTGCAGCTTAGTCCTCAAAGTGACATCTTTGCTTTTTAACACTTTTAAAGAGGTCTTTCGCAGCAGATTTGCCCAATGCAATGCATCGTTTGATTTCTTGACTGCTTCTTCCATGGGCATTGATTGTTGATCCAAGTAAAATGAAATCCTTGACAACTTCAGTCTTTTGTGTTTATCGTATGTTGCTTATTGGTCCAGTTGTGAGGATTTTTGTTTTCTTTATGTTGAGGTGTAATCCATACTAAAGGCTGTAGTCTTTGATTTTCATCAGTAAGTGCTTCAAATCCTCTTCACTTTCAGGAAGCAAAGTTGTGTCATCTGCATATTGAAGGTTGTTAATGAGTCTTCTTCCAATCCTGATGCTCCGTTGTTCTTCATATAGTCCCGTTTCTCGGATTATTTGCTCAGCATACAGATTGAATAAGTATGGTGAAAGGATACAACCCTGATGAACATCCTTCCTGACTTTAAACCACTCAGTATCCTCTTGTTCTTTTCAAACAACTGCCTCTTGGTCTATGTATAGTTTCCTCATGTGCACAGTTAAGTGTTCTGGAATTGCCATTCTTTGCGATGTTATCCATAATTTGTTAAGATCCACACAGTTTAATGCCTTTGCATAGTCAGTAAAACACAGGTAAACATCTTCCTGGTATTCTCTGCTTTCAGCCAAGATCCAGTTGACATCAGCAATGACATCCCTTGTTCCACGTCCTCTTCTGAATCTGGCTTGAATTTCCGGCAGCTCTCTGTCAATGTACTGCAACTGCTTTTGAATTATCTTCAGCAAAATTTTACTTGTGTGTGATATTAATGATATTGTTCAATAATTTCTGCATTCTATTGGATTCTTTTGAATGGGCACAAATATGGATCTCTTCCAGTAGGTTGGCATACACTCCCTCTAAAGTTTCACAGGAATCATTCTCTGCTGCAGGGCAACACTCCACCTGGCCACTCCGCTCCTTCTTAACCGTAACAATATGCACCTTGCATAATATCCTCATTATGTATGAAGCATAAAATTTATAATGGCTTATTAATTCATATGCTTTGTATGCTATTGCCAACTTCATACAGAATCATCCCTAATGCTAAACAGGATTTCATTAAAGAACCTAGTAGACTTGATGCCATCCAGCTCCCACACCTGGAGACCTGGCACTTGGGGAAAACTGACCTTTACTTTCAAAGCCCTGGCTCAAGATTCATTGGCCTAAACCCTAAAATCTAAAAGTGGTTCTTTCTCCACTTCACCCAACCTTTCTAGGAATCAGTCTTCAGTAAAACAGCCCCAAACTGAGATGAGTCTTAAATTCCAAATGGGGATACAGAAACTTGAGTTTTAGTGCTGGTTGACTACTTGCGTGAACTTGAACAAGTTATTTCAGATTTCTGTGCCATAGTTCCTGACTGTGATATGAGGAGACTGAATAAACTCATGGTTGACAAATAGATTTCATCTCTTGTCCCTATTTTAACTGAGTTGTTCAGCTCCCTGGAGCATTGTCTTGATGACTCTATGTGGACCAGATCCTTGCATCTCTGTCTGACCTACAGGCTCTGCTCATTTCACCAGGTGAGACCCAGATAATTTAACAAGTTACTTTGATCCTTTTCACAGGTGGTTCCAACAGCTGTAGGTGAGACACCTCCACTCCCACCCCCACCACCCCCACCCCCACCCCCACCCCCACCCCACATTCCCACAGGAGCAAGTACTTCAGCTTTGGTATCAATCTTTTCCTTGCTGCTCAGATGTCTGACTCAGCAGAAAGAGTACAATGACTGATCTACAATGTCTGCCATGGACACAAGATAGGAAGCTTGCCCTGTGTCTTAGTTATCTAGTGCTGCAGTAACAGAAATGCCACAAGTAAGTGGCTTTAAAGGACAGAAATGTATATTCTCACAGTTCAGGGGGCTAGAAGTCCAAATTCAGGGCGTGGCTCTAGGGCAAGGTCCTTCCTTGTAGTAGTCCAGGGAGTTCCTTAGCATTCCTTGGCATCTCTCTTCCCCCTGTGTGTGTCTCTGTGTCTAATCTGGTCTTTTTATAACTCAGAAGTGATTAGGATTAGGATCCACCTTACACTGGTTATGGTCTCATTAATATAACAAAAGAAAAACCTCTATTTCCAGATAGGGTCGTATTTACAGGTACCGTGGTTGGGATTTTAACACATATTTTGGGGGCATAATTTAATCCATAAAAGTCCACATGACCTGTATATTTGCCATCCCTGAATTAAATGATCTCTGAGTCCTTCTAAATCTAAAAACTTTATAATTTCTTTGTCCACTGATCCAGGGTTTTTTTTTTTTTATTATTACCCTCATTACCACTTTCAATCCTTGTCGCTATTCTCTTCTGAACCATCTGTTTTCCTTTTTCTTTCTTTTTTTTTCCCCCTCTTATCTCTTCTCCAATGTTTTCCTGCTCTCTCTCCTCAGCTTTGTGGCTTTGGTGCTGGCAAGCTTGTCTTTTACAGCCATCATCAGCCAATGAAAATGTACTTTTCCTCCTGGGCTGGTAAAATGACCAGTAGATGATCAGTAATCTATGACCTTTGCAGTTTAAGTTCTCAGTTATTTTTCTTAGTGTGTGCATTAATCTTTTATAAATTTCCTAAGGGTTTGTGGAAGGAACCCTGGTGGCACAATGGTTAAGCACTAGGCTGCTAACCAAAATGTCAGTAGTTTGAACCCACTTAGAGGCTACACAGGAGAAAGACCTGGTGATCTGCTCCCATAAAGATTACAGCCTAGACAAAGTAATAGAAGCTTCCAAGATATATCCAAACACCTTGGGGGACCGAGTTACCGGGGAGAAGGGCTAGGGACCATGCTCTCACAAGACATCTAGGTCAATTGGCGTAACATAGGTCATAAAGAAAAAATTCTACATCCTACTTTGGTGAGTAGTGTCTGGGGTCTTAAAAGCTTTCTAGTGGCCATCTAAGATATATCTATTTACCCCAGACATTCTTTTAGCTCAGTAATGAAGTCACTCCTGAGGTTCACCCTTCAGCCAAAGATTAGACAGGTGCATAAAACAAAACAAGACCAAATGGGCACACCAGCCCAAGGGCAAGGACTTGAAGGCAGGAAGGGACAGGAAAGCTGGTAATAGGAAACCCAAAGTCAAGAAAGGGAGAGGGTTGACATGTTGTGGAGTTGGTAACCAATGGCACAAAACAATATGTGTATTAATTGTTTAATGAGAAGCTACTTTGTTCTGTAATCCTTCATCTATATTACAATAATAAAAAATTAAAAATTAAAAAAAAGGAAATAAGATATATCTATTGGTCCCATCCCATCCAGAGCAAAGAGAAATGAAGAAAACCAAA
Source organism: Dugong dugon (assembly GCA_030035585.1). Lineage (NCBI taxonomy): Eukaryota > Metazoa > Chordata > Mammalia > Sirenia > Dugongidae > Dugong > Dugong dugon. The sequence continues at coordinate 74,009,097 of CM057472.1, forward strand.
GACACAAGTTAAGTATTAGTCCAAAGGACTAATGAACCACATGAACCACAGCCTCCCCAAGCCTGAGCTCAGAAGAACTACATGGTACCTGGCTAACACCACTGACAGCTCTGACAGGAATCACAACAGAGGGTCCTGGACAGAATGAGAGAAAAATGTAGAATAAAATTCAAATTCATTAAAAAAAGACCAGACTCACTGGTCTGGCAGAGACTGGAGGAATCCCTGAGACTATGGCCCCCGAACACCTTGCTAACTCAGAACTGAAGCCACTCCTGAAGCCCACCATTCAGCCAAAGATTAGACAGGCCTATAAAACAAGAACACATGTGAGAGGCATGCATCTTAGTTCAATCAAGTATGCGAAGCCAAATGGACAACACCTGCCCAAAAATAAAGACGAGAAGGCAAGAAGAACAGGAAAACTGAATGAATGAACACAAGGAGCCCAGAGTGTAGAGGAAAAGGGAGAGAGTGCTCAGACATTGTGGGGATTGCAACCAATGTCACAAAACAATCTATGTATAAATTTTTTAATGAGAAACTAATTTATGCTGTAAACTCTGACCTAAAGCACAATTTTAAAAAATTATGTATTGAAAAAAAAATTTTACACCCTAGAAAATCCTATGGGGCAGTTCTACTCTGTCACATGGGGTCACTGTGAGTTGGAATCAACTTGATGGGGCCTAACTACAACAATAAGGATCTGTGGTAGTCCTGAGTGATTATGAGTACTGGATGCTGTCAAACTGAGGTGTTGCTATGATATCACAGAGGGCCTCACAATGCTCAATGACTGACAGGAGATAAAGCCATAATGACAATTTTTGAGAAGGAGGTGATTCAGTTCCGTTACAGTAAACAAAACCCCATATTTATCTAGAGCTTTCCATATATTGTGGAAACCCTGGTGGCATAGTGGTTAAGAGCAATGGCTGCTAACCAAAGGATCAGCAATTTGAATCCAACAGGTGCTCCCTGGAAACCCTATGGGGCAGTTCTACCCCGTCCTATAGAGTTGCTATGAGTCGGAATCGACTCGACGGCAACGAGCTTCCATACATTATCCTGTCTGATCCTCTCAACAATTTTGTGATGTAGGCAGGACAAATACATTACTCTCATTTTACATGTAAGGATCAAAACCCGAGAGATTAAGTGACTTATTTACACAAAATTGAAACATTTCAGGATTCTATCATCTCACCAATCAGTCAACAAACTTTAATTTCACTCATGTAGATATTATCATATATGAGTGGAGCCTCTTCAATAACCATCAAGATCTACCAAATGAATAGAGTTAGACAGCTTGACTGGGATTGCATTGATTAAAGACCAAGTTTAATGGGGCCCTAAACTGTGTGCCCTGGTGGTACAGTGGTTAAAGCACTCAGCTGCTAATCTAAATTTCGATGGTTCGAACCCATCAGTCCCTCTAGGGGAGAAAGATGTGGCAGTCTGCTTCTATAAGGATTTATGACCTGGAAACCCTATGGGGTAGTTCTACTCTGTCCTTATGGGGTCACTGAGAGTCAGAATCAACTTGATGGCAATGGGTTTTAGTTTTGGAAACTGTGTCCAAACAGCTTTTCCCCAAAGCAGCAGAATGTCTTCTCTACGAAGCACTCTCTCTTTGTGAGAACCAGTTTCCTATAGTTTCATGCCTGACTCCCGGGCTCCACTTGCCTCATCAAGTATGAATCAGATAAATTAAAGAAATAAGTTCATTTTACACACAATTCCAAGTCAGTAGGCTCAGAGTGAGGGCCTGTGTTTTACTCCACATTTATCCCACAAGGGCAATGGTCTTTGGAGTCACCGTTTTCCTTGCTGTCCAGATGCCCTTTTCACGAAAGTCACAGTAGTCTAGATACCATTAGTTTGTCCAGCAGTCAAACTCGTCATAAATATACAAACACATCACCAAGCATTTTCACAGGGAAACAACCATTCTTTTATGTTTCCTAGGAAAAGAAGGAGACAATAGTAAAGTATAGGCTGCATATTACTGCCTCTTTTTTCAGTCCCTGTCACTGGATTTTTCTGAAATATTGGCAAATAGAAGTAATGGGCTCTTATTTAGCCTAAATTTTCCTCTGGACCAAAGACTAAAGAGAGGTAAACTGAGAGCTCAAAATAGTACTAGCTTGCTTTGAGAAAGCCCACATCTATAAAATGAGAAAACAGCATTTCTTCTGCCTCCTGGTTCTGGTGAGGCATCAGGTGTAAAAGGGAGTTCTGTGGGGGCAAGCAATGACAGCTCATTGCAGGAGGTGCAGCTGTGCCCAGGTTTCAAATGTAGAGCTGGTAGGTATTAAGAAGTAGGAACACCACTATCCTTCTTTGCACTTGACAGGTATTACCTAAGTCATCTGCCAAAAGGACAGAGCACAGGTTTCAAATATTTTTTCAGGTTGAGACAGCATAGAGCTTATTATCAGATTACAGACTGAAAGCCACGAGGGTGATTGCCTCCCACATCCCTGAATTGCACTTCCTGAGGGTGTCCACCCACACTGCTACATAATAAGCATGGTCATCTATCAAGTGTCTCTAGTATATTTGTGAGGCTCAACTCCTCAGATACTTTTCAGACCTTATTTTGTCAAACTTTACACCAGATAAAATATATTTGATCATTCTCTACTTCTTTGAATACTCTTCTTTCTCTGCTTCTATGACAGCATATTCTTGGGGGTTTTCTCCTACCCCTCACAAAACCCCTTCCCATTGTTTCATTATTGCCTCCTTCTCTAACTAACTTCTAAATGCTAGAGTTTCTAAAATTGCATTCCTAGTCCCTATTCTTTTCTCTATCTAGACTTTTTCCTTTGGTGATCTCATTAATTTTCATCATTTTAAATGTCATCTGTATGCTACTGATAGCAACATTTTTCTCCACAAAGATCTCGCATCAAAGTTCTAGATTTGTTTATATAATCACTTTTCTTTTATCTACCTTGAATGTCTCAAAAGCCCCTCAAATTTAACAAAAGCAAAACTGAAGTCTTGATCCACAAAACGTCTAAAATTCCCTCCACAGATTTTTTCTAAAAGGACAGACAGTCACCTATTCCAGAAGAACCACTTTATTGGTAGACTCAATAAATCAGACCACCCTCCACTGAGAACTAGAAAGCTGGAAAAAAATTCCTAAGTCTGTTTGAAGCCATCATAAAACTAACACGGCAGTGAATAATTATGAGGCTAAGTCCAAGGAAAAGAAGGAAACTCAGAGAGATGAGTCCAGCATTTGGGAATACTTTTTCCCTACGGAGATCTTCCAATTCATGTAAAGACGACTGAGAGGCAGAGGAACTGAACAGAGCTTTCAACAGACCTATGTGACAAGAGAGACAAAAACTGGAGTTCAGAAACTGCCAGGAACAGGAACCCTAGTAAATCCCTCAGACTTTGGTATAAGACTCCAAGGGGCTATAGTCTAAAAGTAACGATAAAGAAGAAAAAGGCTACCCTTGCAGAGACTGAAGCCCAAATCCTCTCAATCCCTGACTGGAATAAGGTGACACAGAATTACTAATGTCTTCTAGAATCAAACATGTCCCTCTTCTGAAAGGAGATAGCAGTAACCTAGACCTCAAGTTATCTTTATAAGTTTTTATACATAATGTCTAGTACACATTCAAAAATAACTAGGCATATAAAGAGCCAGGACAACATGATCAAAAACCAAGATAAATAACAAACAATAGAAATAGACCCTTGAAGAATTCAGATAATGGAGTTATCATATTAAATGTGTTAAATATGGTCAAGGAAATAAAAGACATAATTGAGAATTTTGGAAGAGACTAAAAACTAAAAACAAAAAGAATGAAATAAAAATTCTAAATCTGAAACTACAATACCTAAAATTAAGAACTCAGTGAATTAGTTTAACAGCAGGCTAAACACAGTAAAAGAAAAAACTGGTGGATTGAAAGATACATCAATAGAATATGTACAGACTGAAACACAAAGAGAGAAAAGAAGGAAAATACATAAGGGAGCATAAGAGACACACAAGACTCTATGAAAAGACCTAATGTATATGTAAATCAGGGCCCCAAAAGGAGAGAAATTAGAGAACTGATCAGAAGCAATATTTGAAGAGATACTGGCCAATAATTTTACAAAACCTGTAAAAGACACAAACCCACACATTTGAAAAGCCTAACAAACCTGAAACATAATAATAATAATAAAAGGCATATCATAGGTATATCATAGTAAAAGTGTCAAAAAGGGAAGATCGTAAGAGGTAACTTGGGTGAAAGGTAAGACAGAACATAATACTGGAGAAGTCAGCACAACTTGACCAGGGAAAAATCTTAGAAGCTTCACAGACACATCCAAATACCCTGAGAAACTGCACTACTGGGCTGAAGGTTGCGGACCATGGTCTCGGGGGACATCTAGCTCAATTGGCATAACATAGTCTATAAAGAAAATGTTCTGCATCTGACTGTGATGAGTAGTGACTGGGGTCTTAAAAGCCTGTGAACAGCCGTATAAGATACATCTACTGATCCCATCCCAGCTGGAGCAAAGGGGAATGAAGAAGACCAAAGATACAAGGGAAAGATTAGTCCAAAGGGCTAATGGATTACAACTACTACAACCTCCCCCAGACTGAGCCCAGAAAAACTAGATGGTGCCCAATTACCACCATTGACTTCTCTGGCAGGGATCACAATAGAGAGTCCTGGACAGAGCTGGAGAAAAATGTAGAATATTCAAATTCACAAAAAAGAAAGAAAGAAAAACAGGCTGGCTGGTCTGACAGAGACTGGAGAAACCCTGAGAGTATGGCCTCTAGACACCTTTTTAACACAGTGCTGAAGTCACTCCTGAGGTTAAGGTCTATAGGGCTAACAATAACCCACATGAGGGACATGTTTCAAAGTTCAATCACGTATATGAGACTGATGGGCACACTAGCCCAAAAGCAAAGACAAGAAGGCAGGACAGGACAGGAAAACTGTAAAAATGGAAACAGGGAACCTGGGGTAGAGAAAAGGAGAGTGGTGACACATCACAGGGTTTGCAATCAATGTCACAAAACAATTTATGTATTAACTGTTTAATGAGAAACTAGTTTATTATTAAACTTTCACCTAAATCACAATTAGAAAAAGATCAAGCAAAAATATTGAAAGCGGCTACCAAAACCAAACCCACTGCAGTCGAGTCGATTCCAACTCATAGCGACTAGAGAGGGAAAAAAAAAACTTATTCCTTTCAGAGGAGCAAGCATAAGCTTGACAGTTGACTTCTCAACAGAAACCACAGAAGCCAAGATACTGTGGATTGCTATCTTAAAGGTTCTGAAAGCATAGAATGCATTCCTTACTCAGGAAATATAGCCCTCAAAACTGAAGAAAAAGACATATTCAGGTGACTAAAACAAAAACAATTTGTCACAGAAAGCCTACTCATTTATATTAGACTTTTATCAGTCAAGGATATACAATGTAGTCTCTAGGCTAACCAAAAAAAGAATAGTAACATAATGTTCAACTTGGGGTAACAGAAGATAACCAGCTACAAAGACAGTTTTCTAGCTGAGCAGACTTCAAAGTCAAGTTAAAAGCCTCCATTTTCGTGGTAAACAAATAATGCTCCTAAAATAAAATAAAATGTGTAGCCAGTGATATTTATTTACAACGAAGAAGAGATTTTTTTAAAGACATAGGATACGTAAGACAAATAGAAAGCAAATAATAAGATGGTAGATTTAAGCCCAAATATGTCAGTAATTATCGTCAATGTAAATGAACTAAATATTTCAACTAAAAGATAAAAAGTGTCAAACGGATAAACAAATTATAGTACATCCACACAATGGACTACTACACAGCAATAAAGAAAAACAATGAAGCCGTGAAACATTTTATAACATGGAGGAAGCCAGAGGGCATTATGCTGAGTGAATTTAGTCAGTCACAGAAGGACATATATTGTATAAGACCACTATTATAAGAACTCAGGAAAAGGTTTAAACACAGAAGAAAACATTCTTTGATGGTTACGAGGGTGGGGAGGGAGGGTGAGGGTTATTTACTAACTAGATGGTAGATAAGAATTACCTTAGGTGAAGGGAAGGACGGCACACACTACAGGGGAAGTCAGCACAACTGGACTAAACCACAAGTTAAGAAGTTTCCTGAATACTGTCAAACACTTTGAGGGACAGAGTAGCAGGGGTAGGGGTCTGGGGACCATGCTTTCAGGGGACTTCTAGGTCAATTGGGTCAATTGGCATAACAAAGCTTATTAAGAAAATGTTCTGCATCTTACTTTGGTGAGTGGCATCTGGGGTCTTAAAAGCTGGCAAGCGGCCATCTAAGATGCATCAATCGGTCCCAACCACCTGGAGTAAAGGAGAATGAAGAACACCAAAGACACAAGGAAAGTATTAGCCCAAGAGACAGAAAGGGCCACATAAACCAAAGACTTCATCAGCCTGAGACCAGAAGAACTAGATGGTGCCTGGCTACCACCAATGACGCCCTGACAGGGCACACAACAGAGAGTCCCTGATGGAGCAGGAGAAAAGTGGGGTGCAGAACTCAAATTCTAGTAAGAAGGCCAGACTTAATGGTCTGACTGAGATTGGAGGTACCCCAGAAAGCATGGCGCCTGGATTCTCTATCAGCCCAGAACTAAAACAATTTCTGAGGCCAACTCTTCAGACAAGGATTGGACTGGGCTGTGGGGCATAAAGTGATACTCGTGAGGAGTGTGCCTCTTAGCTCAAGTAGATACAGGAGACTAAATGGGCAGCTTCTGTCCAGAGGTGAGATGGGAAGGCAGAGAGGGTTAAGAGCTGGTTGAATGGACATGGGGAATCAGGGGTAGAAAGGAGGAGTGTGCTGTCACAGTATGGGGAGAGCAATTAGAATCACATAATGTATGTATAAATTTTTGTATGGGAAAAAATTTTTAAAAAATAATAAACCAGTACATAGGAAAAAGAAGATAAAGAGTGTCAGACTGGATTAAAAAAACAAACTATATGCTGCTTAAAGGGACATATTTAAATATAATACAAAAAGATTGAAAGGATAAAATAAAGTATACCCTGAAAACACTAACCAAAAGAAAGCTGTAATGACTATATTGATATCAGACTTTCAACTATATTGAAATAAGACTTTAGAGCAAGAAACATTATTAGAGTTAAAGAGGAACATTGCATAATAATAAAAAGTCAATATACCAGAAAGATATAACAATCTTAAATTTGCTTACACCTTTAACGTAACTTTGAAATATATAAAGCAAAAAATGCAGAAAGAGAAATGTTCAAATACACAATCATCATGAAAGATTTTAACACACTTACAGATAGAATAAGCAGTCAAAAAAATCAGTAAGAACAAGATTTAAACAACACGATTAACAAACTAGTCCCGATGAGCACACAAAGAATACTGCACCTAATAACTGCAGAATAGATATTCTTTTCAAGACCACACAAAATATTTGCCAAAATTGCCATATTCAGACCCATAAAGCAAGTCTCAACACATTGCAAAAAATCAAAATTATACTAGAATATATTCTTTGGTTTTAGCATAACTAAGCTAGATAATTTAAAATTTTCTATGCTTGGAAATTCAGATGTAAACTTCTAAATACTTGCGGGCCAAAGACAAATCACCAAAAAAAAAAAAATTATGTGACCCAATATTTTTAAACCAATGATTAAAAATATATATATATATCTCAAAACCATGTTTCTGCAGATGTTTTTAGCCTCAAGTACATAGTCAAAAAGAAGTGAGGCTGAAAATCAACGAGCTAAATATCTACCTCAAAAAAAAAAAAAAAAAGGAACATTGAACTAGAAAAATTAGAATTAGAAAAAGAACAGAATATTGAGCTCAAAGAAACCAGAAGAAAGAAAATAACAAAGATAAGAGCATCAATTAATGAAATAGAAAAGTGTCAATGCATAAAATCAGTTTTTTGTGTTTTCAAGTTCTTAGTTGCAGTGGAATATTTATGACTCCAGAGATGCATGCAGTGCTCGTTCATTTATTCATTTGCACATTCAACAATTATTTATTAAATGTTTATGATGTTCCAGGAACTATGCTACCAACTAGGCATACAGAAGCGAACAAGGCAGACTTCACGGGGAATGCAGCAGAAAGGAGAAGACAGTCTCGTATTTTTCTCTGTTTGTAAGCGAATCTTAATCCAGGTAGGGTTGGTTGAGTTCCGTCTTTCTTTCGTTCTATATCTTCCTTTCTCGTTCTCTTTTATTTCCTTCACTTCCCTTTCGTTTCCTTTTTATCTCTATTCAGTGGGGTTCCAAAAATTATTTTCAATGAAGATAATTTGGTATCATTCAGTCTATTAGACCCTGTTGATTTGAGACCGTGAGATAACACAGCCCTGGGGACCAGCCATGTCTCTAGCTCACATTCCTTTTTGGATGGTTTTTAGGTCTCCTGGAAGTATTAAACATTCCCAGGAGGAACACTAATATTCAGGGATACCTTTTGTTAGTGCCCATTCTCCTCTTCTTAATCTGTTTTCACAAAGGCACAACAGAAAGAAGGCCAATATCTAGTGCACTGAATAACCACCATTTATTGAGCTCCTACTGTGTGCCAGGTACTTTCTATAGATGATCTCTACTTTCCTAGAATAAACTTTTGTGAGAGTGAGCATTATTATCCCCTTTCTATCAGTGAAGAAATTGAAGCTGAGCAAGGTCAGGTAACTTGTCTAGGGTCACACAGCTCATATGTGAAAGAATTGGGGTTTGAACTCAGGATCATGAGACTACAAAGCCCATGTGCCCTCACCTGTTCCTACTTCTTCTAGAACCCTTAAGTGTCCTTAGGTTTACTGCCTGGTATTTGTTTGGACTCTTCTTGTTTTCTTAAGTAAGGATTTGGACAGTGGATGTGTCTCCATCTCTCCTGCTTGCTTACAAGATTGAGTAAGTACTTTTTCTTTTTTAATCAGATTATCAGCTGGTGGTTTTGATTTTGGTTTTATTCTAAAAAAGAGCTTTAGCTTTGAACTGTTTCCAACCATGGTACAACGTCTGGCCATGTCTTTCAGCCTATGAAGAAAAGGAAGATTCTTATTTCTTCCTGCGGGAATGAGGGCGTCGATCCCGTGACTGAAGTGCACTGGGAACACAGAGTCTCTAGATTCTGTTTGCACGTAGCATCAGCAGCCATCTTTAGCAGATGGGAAAAGCCAAGGTACAAAGACATAACCTGATTCGAATCATTTTGTATCACTCTGGGGTTAGCAATTAGTCGCAAGACTCACAAAGATGGCTTTGCTGGGGTCATCACATGACCATGATAATACTTTTAACAGAAAGATTGTGTTGGTTCTGCTGATGCCTTTTGAGGTTCTGCCATCATTTCGCATTTCTTAGAAGGTGGTCACAGGACATATGTAGATAAATATCACTGGCTGCACATTTTATTTTATTTTCAGAACATTATTTGCTTACTCTGAAAATGGAGGTTCTTGACTTGACTTAGAAGGCTGCTCAGCTAGAAAACTGTATTTGTAGCCGAATAAAAGCTTTTAACCCTTGATATGTTGCCTTTGGTTGCCGTTATGCCTGTTTGCAGTAACTTCCCATAAGATCCATGTGTTGGAAACCCTAGCGTCAATAGATAAGGTTTTTTTAGGAGTTGGATTTAATTGCAAGAGTCAGAATGAGCCATAGTGCTCATTTGCTAGGGCTTCAAGGTTTGTCTGGAAGCTCAAGGTTATATGCCCAAAACTGCTTACGATCACAATTATAAGAATTGTGACTCAAAGTGTGCATTCTGGAAGGAATCTACTGAAAAAGCTGTGCACACTTTTAATATACTTGGAATATATGAAGTATTTATTCACTCATTCATTTATTCATTCACTTAGTATTTCAACAATGATTTATTGAGTGTTTACTTTGTACCAGGCACTGGGGTAGATACAGATGAAGCTGAAATGAACAAAACACATATGATTCTTGCCTTTGAGGAGCTTACAGTGTAGTGAAGAAGACAGAGATTTATAAAATAAAAACACGGAATAATATAGACTTGCAAATCATGTTAAGAGTTCTGAAGGAAAACTCTAGGGTTCTGAGAAAGGGAATAATAGGGTGGTCAGGAAAGGTCCTGTGCAGAGGTATTATTGAAGCTGAATGCTAAAGGCTGATTAAGAGTTGGCCAATGAGAAGTGGGGAAAAGAGCATTTCGAGGAGATGAAACAGGCCTGAGGAGGGAAGTAGCCTGGAAGTTCCTTCTTTAAGGAACTGAAAGAAGGCCAGTATGGCCTGAACGTGGTGAATGGAAAGGAGAGTGATGCTGGGATGAGGCATGAAGGCTTATAGAGTCTGATAAGAATTTTGAATTTTTTCCCAAGGACGTTGGGTAGCTAGCTGTTAACAGAGAGTGATATAATATGGGTGCCACTTTAAGAATATCACCCTGTCTTTTATGTGGATTTGGATGGTTTGGAGGGGTAAGAATAGAAGCAGGGAGACCAGTTCTATGTCTATGCTATTAGTCGAGGTGAGAGATGGCAGTAGCTCAGAGTGGTAACAGAAGAGATGGAAAATGGTGGATGAACTCTACAATTATTTGGAGATAGAATCAACAGACTGGCAATAGACTGGATGTGAGGCCAGTGGGAGAAAGAGAAACGGAGCTCTAAAGAATGACTTCCAGGTATCTAGCTTTAGCAATTGGGAGGAGGGAGATGTCATTTAATTGAGATGCAGAAGGCTAGAAGGAGAGTGGATTTGGGGCAGATTATCAAGATTTTAGTTTTGTTTTAGGTTTTTTTTTTTTTCTGGCAGATATCCTTTATCGGATTAAGGATATTAACTCTGTTTCCAGTTTGCTATAAGTGTGTGTATGTGTTTATCGTGAATGTATGGTGTGTTTTCTTTCTTTTTTTTTCAATTCATGAATGTATGTTAAACTTTATCAACTGCTTTTCCTGCATCATCGAGATGATCATATATTTTTTCCTTTATTTTACTAATGGAACAGATTGCATTGAGTGATTTTTGAATGTCAAACCAACTTTGAATTTTGGGAATGAATCCAGCTTGGTTGTGATGCATAGTCTTTTTTAACACATTACTGGATTTGGTCTGCTAAAATTTATTTAGAATTTTAAAAAAAATCTGTATCATAAGAGAGATTGATCTATAATATTGCTTTCTTGTAATTTCCTTGTCTGATTTTGGTACTAAGATTATGCTGGCCTCGAAAAAGGAGTTGGGGAGTTACCTTTCCTTTTTTCTTCTCTGGAAGAATATGTGGAAAAATTGGCATTAGCCTTTCTTTAAATATTTTGTAAAATTCAAAGTGAAGCGATCTGGCCCAGTAGTTTTATTTGTGGGAATGTTTTTACACAGTGAATTCATTTCTTTTTATTAGTTATAGTTTTACTAAATTATGAGTGTGTATGTTATATGTGGAGTCCCTGGGTGGTGCAAATAATTAAGCACTTGACTACTAGCTGAAAGGTTGGCTGTTCGAGCCCACTCAGAGATGCCTTGGAAGACAGGCCTGGCTATTGGCTTCTGAAATGCCACAGCCTTGAAAACCTCATGAGTCAGTTCTACTCTGCACACATGGGGCTGCCACGGGTCAGAATTATCTTGACAGCCACTACTACCACCAGTAACAACAATAACAATAACATTTTTAAAGTGTCTAATTCATCTAAATTTTCAAATGTATCGACATATAATTTTTTGTAATATCTTCTTATTATCTTTTTAATGTTTGTAGGATTTATAGTGATATCCCCTTTTTCCTTCCTGGCATTGATTATTTGTTCTTTTCTCTTAATCAGCCTTTGTAGGATTTTGTCACTTACATTAGTCTTCTCAACAAACCTACTGTTTTCTTCCATGTTCCTTTCTATTGACGCTAGGGTTACCTACACATGGATCTTATGGGAAATTACTGCAAACAGGCATAACGGCAACCAAAGGCAACATATCAAGGGTTAAAAGCTTTTATTCGGCTACAAATACAGTTTTCTAGCTGAGCAGCCTTCTAAGTCAAGTCAAGAACCTCCATTTTCAGAGTAAGCAAATAATGTTCTGAAAATAAAATAAAATGTGCAGCCAGTGATATTTATCTACATATGTCCTGTGACCACCTTCTAAGAAATGCGAAATGATGGCAGAACCTCAAAAGGCATCAGCAGAACCAACACAATCTTTCTGTTAAAAGTATTATCATGGTCATGTGATGACCCCAGCAAAGCCATCTTTGTGAGTCTTGCGACTAATTGCTAACCCCAGAGTGATACAAAATGATTCGAATCAGGTTATGTCTTTGTACCTTGGCTTTTCCCATCTGCTAAAGATGGCTGCTGATGCTACGTGCAAACAGAATCTAGAGACTCTGTGTTCCCAGTGCACTTCAGTCACGGGATCGACGCCCTCATTCCCGCAGGAAGAAATAAGAATCTTCCTTTTCTTCATAGGCTGAAAGACATGGCCAGACGTTGTACCATGGTTGGAAACAGTTCAAAGCTAAAGCTCTTTTTTAGAATAAAACCAAAATCAAAACCACCAGCTGATAATCTGATTAAAAAAGAAAAAGTACTTACTCAATCTTGTAAGCAAGCAGGAGAGATGGAGACACATCCACTGTCCAAATCCTTACTTAAGAAAACAAGAAGAGTCCAAACAAATACCAGGCAGTAAACCTAAGGACACTTAAGGGTTCTAGAAGAAGTAGGAACAGGTGAGGGCACATGGGCTTTGTAGTCTCATGATCCTGAGTTCAAACCCCAATTCTTTCACATATGAGCTGTGTGACCCTAGACAAGTTACCTGACCTTGCTCAGCTTCAATTTCTTCACTGATAGAAAGGGGATAATAATGCTCACTCTCACAAAAGTTTATTCTAGGAAAGTAGAGATCATCTATAGAAAGTACCTGGCACACAGTAGGAGCTCAATAAATGGTGGTTATTCAGTGCACTAGATATTGGCCTTCTTTCTGTTGTGCCTTTGTGAAAACAGATTAAGAAGAGGAGAATGGGCACTAACAAAAGGTATCCCTGAATATTAGTGTTCCTCCTGGGAATGTTTAATACTTCCAGGAGACCTAAAAACCATCCAAAAAGGAATGTGAGCTAGAGACATGGCTGGTCCCCAGGGCTGTGTTATCTCACGGTCTCAAATCAACAGGGTCTAATAGACTGAATGATACCAAATTATCTTCATTGAAAATAATTTTTGGAACCCCACTGAATAGAGATAAAAAGGAAACGAAAGGGAAGTGAAGGAAATAAAAGAGAACGAGAAAGGAAGATATAGAACGAAAGAAAGACGGAACTCAACCAACCCTACCTGGATTAAGATTCGCTTACAAACAGAGAAAAATACGAGACTGTCTTCTCCTTTCTGCTGCATTCCCCGTGAAGTCTGCCTTGTTCGCTTCTGTATGCCTAGTTGGTAGCATAGTTCCTGGAACATCATAAACATTTAATAAATAATTGTTGAATGTGCAAATGAATAAATGAACGAGCACTGCATGCATCTCTGGAGTCATAAATATTCCACTGCAACTAAGAACTTGAAAACACAAAAAACTGATTTTGTGCATTGACTCTAGGTACTTGGAACTGGAATTCCAGATATGAGTGCCTCCCACGTTTGCTCCTAGTGGCCAAGTCACTTTACCATCCCTCTGGCCCTGCACAATGGCCTTTTTAAATAAATGGTTTGAGGGTCCTTTGGGATGGCCTCAATTTCAGTTCTCATTCTGCCAGTGCTCTCAGTTGACTTATAATACAGTTTCTGGGCTAGATATTAAAATGCAGAAAGAACTGTTTAGAGACTCTGAGTTGCATGCAAAAAAAAAAAAAAAATCAAAGAGCTGAGCAGTTAGAAATCAGTCAATATAGTGTCTGCTCTTATTATTGAGGGATGCTTAAACTCATTATTCAGTTTCAGGAGAGAACAGGAGGCATGCAGTGAAATTCAGTGCAGATAATATATATAGCTTCATGTTAGCAACAGATAGGGTAATGTTGCAATTACCAATTTGAACATAAGTTTACCTGCCAATAATTATGGCTATGTAATCAAAACATTGTAAGAATATCTATTTTTTTGGTATACTGCATATTAACATTTTTAAGTCCATTAAAAGCAAGTCAACTACCCCATCAAACATTGAAAAGCTACAGAAATTTCACCTGGATGAGTCGTAGGATGTTGATACATAAACAGCTAGATTTATGTTTTGGGACTTTTTCGAGAACAGTTCATGCAAACCTATAGCTGACAAAGCATAGCTGTGAGGATTACATTCAATTATGTATGTAAATGTGCTCTGTAAACAGTTGAGCCTATATACAATGACATTATTGTTTCTTTCTCAGCCAAGTTGCATGTAATATGTAACCAAATCACCTTCCTATCCTTACCTGTTTTGATTAGAGGCAAGATTTTTCTTCCCTTTTCTTCTTAAACTAGGGAGATTGTGAAAAGCAATCTCATCCCTTCAGAAGCTACCATATTTCAGAAATGAAGTGATTTATATGTGGTAATTACATTACAACAAGTTTGTACATCATTTTGGTATCATTCAGGGAAAAAAGGAATAGTATATTACTGCTGTTATTGAACTCCAAAGACCCATTGATTGAGACTATAAATATTAGCCACTGTTTTGTTAAGTAATTAACTTACTCTTCCCCATAGCTCCCACTCAGCCTTAGATGCTCCAGCTTCTCATTGGCAATGGGATGCCCCAATGATGTATTGAAAAAGATTACTGAAAGTTGATGCCAATTAATTGCCAAAAGTAATTGTCACTTTGCAATCACATTAATATCTACTTTGCTGCCACTAGATTGTTAAACTGCCAATTATACATCTCTGCTTCAATGTATTAATAAAAAAAGCAATCATGCATTTACTGACTTTATAATTCCTAAGATGATTATACAATAGGCTGAAGGTATGTCTCTTCTATGACTCGGCCGACTTAGCAACCCAGGGAGTGGCGATGTGAGGAAGTGAGAGTTTGCCTCTGTAAAACATCCCTTCTTGCTCCTTCCACTCTTCACCAGGTAGGAGCAAAGTAGAAAGAAAGCCTTGATGAAGAATAAGAAGGTGGTTTCTATGTTGGTTGACAGATAACATGCTTTGAGTGGACATATGTTCCAGAAGAAGCTGCATTTCTAGGCCACCAGTAAATCAATTTCATCTTGAGTAAGCCCTATCCCTGTCTGAGGTGAGGCTGAAGCATCTCTACAGCATGGCGGAGGAAGCCAAGGGGTTGCACAAGTGGTCTGGAGAGGATGTTTTCGAAATGCGCTTTCACTATTGTGCTTGAAATTCTGTGAATAGCCAGATCTTAAGTCTCCTCTTCAACATAGACTTAAAAAATTCGTCCTACAGATAAATAGATATAATTTAAGGAGTCCCTCTGTCCCCTCTCCTTTTAATATGAATAACTGAGTTTCAACACTACATCCTTTCTTACCACAAAAGTTATGTCATTGCTTGTCTCTTCTCCATATTTGTGACATTTAAGACTAAAGCAGACGTATTAAGTACCCTCTGGAGCTATGCACATGGCAGGAGGATTTCCCAGTATAACTGTGGTAGCCACTCTTTTCTCTGATAAAGTGTTCTGGCCACATAGCTTCTCCAGCTTCCATGGTACCACTGATGTCCCTCTGTTCATTCCTCATACTGTTGTAGTACAGCTCACAGATCAATCCAGCCTACTGCTATTTTTGTGAACAAAGTTTTATTGGAACACAGACATGCCGTTTTGTTTACATATTGTCTATGTCTACTTTTGCCCTACAACAGCAGGGTTGAGTAGTTGCAGCAGAGATCATATGGCCCCCAAAAACTAAAATATTTCCTATCTGATCCTTTACAGAAAAGTCTGCTGACCCTTGTTCTACTAGGTTTTGTTTTTTATTTTATTTTATTTTTTAATCTGACTTGTTATGGAATCTTCTTCCCCCAGAAAAATGACCTTCATCAGGTCTTTATTTCTTACCTTGCTTAATGCTTTCCTTTTCTTTTCTCTGGATTATTTTTTCTAAATTGCAGCATCTTCTTTAACTTCTGCAATTGGAATTGCTGAAACATTTCATCCACACGCCCTCCAGCAACTTTGAGAAAAGTTCCCCCAAGGAAACTCACAAGGTTACTGGGTAACATCTCCTTTTGAATTGTAGTCTAATATGGAATCACCCTCTGAGCAGATCTAAAAGGTTCCATCATCTCTTCATATAATAGATATTTGATGAGTGTCTTTGCTATGTGCCAGGCACTGTTCCAGGTCCTGAGATGCCGAGATCCTTAAATAAGGCACAGTTCCACTCCACCTAGCAACTCACAATCTGGCAAGGAAGTCCACAAATACTTCCAGGTATTACTGTTGTTGTAGTTGTTGCGTGTTTGTTTCAACAAACACTGTTATAGTTACCTGCCAAGAACTGTATTAAGAGCGTTACATATATTAACTCATTTAATCCTTGTAACAACTCTATGAGATAGGTGGTATTATTATCCCCATTTTACAAATGAAGAAAATGAGGTATGAATAAAGGTATACAAATGTAAAGTGGGATTATGGTAGAGGTTTAGTAACTCACTCAAGGTCACACATGTATTAAGTAGCAGAGCTGAGATTTGAACCCAAGCAGTCTGGCTCCAGAGTGCAAACACTTAACCAATACTTTTTCAGTGCTAGCTTTCATTTTCTCTTCCCATGACCTGATAGGAGATACCACTCCTACACGGGATACCCCCGGAATTATCCAATTATGTGACATGCAGAGGATCTGAGTTATGCTCTGCAGACTCAAACTCCTTCCACAGCATCAGCCCCATTCACTTTGCAGGGAGGGAGGTGGGTGGGTGCTGGCACCTTCTGGATCACAATGAAAGGCCTAGTGATCTGAGGAGATTCTGATTTCCCAGATAATGACTATCAGGCTAGAGCTCCTTAAAAAAAGGAAAGGAAAAAAAAAGTGTTTTTAACTCCCCTATAGTCAGGAAACAGAGCCCTGGTGGTGCAGTGGTTAAAGCACTCAGCTGCTAACTGAAAGGTCCGCAGTCTGAACCCACCAGCAGCTCCATAGGAAAAAGATGTGGCAGTCTGCTTCCTTAAAGATTGTAGCCTTGGAAACCCTATGGGGCAGTTCTACTCTGTCCTATCAGGTCGCTGTGAGTCAGAACCAACTCGATGGCAATGGGTTTTGTTTTTGTTTTGTGGGGTGGGGGTAGGGGGGTTATTATCTTTAAGAAAAACTAATGGCAGCCTACTCTGACTTCTAAGTATGTGTGTGGGGGGGGTCAAAATTCCTTTCCAGGGGAAACAATTCTTCAGTTTAGTAAATGCTTTGATAGGCCTTAAAGTAGTGTTTTTATTTTGGGTTGAGTTTGGGTTTATTTCTTAATTTTTGCTGTTATTGCAAAAGGCCCCCTTAGCACAGTACAGATGGATGGGTATGTTTGACACAATGAGAGCTTAACTGTTTGCATAATAAAGTGAAGACAATTTTAAGGGAGAGAAGACAAAGGTCTTGGAACTATTGAAAACAGAAGAGGTATGAGGGCAACCTAGGTAGAGAAGGGGACACAAGAAGCTATCTGTGCACTGGGCCTCAAGCCAGTGAGAAATTCCCTCTATGGGGACAGTCAGTGGCCATCAGGACTGTGATGCCAGATCCCAAGATTAAAGTTGTTTGCTGTGCAGTGTGATGCTGGACGAGCGCAGCCGCTGCCGAGGAGACAGGAGCAGTGGTGGGGTGGGAAGGGTCATTGTGGAAGCAAAGCTGGTTATAAAAACCGCCTCCTGATAAAAGACACGAAGATTGGAAAGGGAGAAGTAAATCTACCTCTATTCACAGATGACTTGATCTTGTACATAGAAAATCTGAAAGAATCCCCAATAAAACTGTTAGAACTAAGAAGCAAGTTTAGCAAGGTTATAGGATATTAGATCAATATACAAAAACTTAATTGTGTTCCTGTTACTAGCCATAAATAATCTAAAAAATGAAATTAAGAAAATAATTCCCTTTATAATAACAGCAAAAAGAATAAAATACTTAGGAATAAATTTAACAAAAAAAGTGCAATACCTGTACAATGAAAATTAAAAAACATCATTGAAATAAATTAAAGAAGATCTAATTAAAGACATCTTATGTTCATGCATCAGAAGACTTAATATTCTTAAGATCCAGTTCGAGCACCCAGAATAGCCAAAACAATCTTGACAAAGAGGAACAACGTTGGAGCATTCACACTTTCCCATTTCAAAACTTACCACAAAAGGTACATAATCAGGGTACAGTGCAGTACTGGCATAAGGAAGACATTTAGATCAATGGGATAGAATTGGAAGACAGTTTGACAGTTCCTCAGAAAGTTAAACATAGTTACCCAAGAGAATTTTAAAAAACGGCCACACAAAATCTTGTAGACAAATGCTGGTAGTAGCCTTAGAGCCAAAATGTCTATAATAGCCAAAAACTGGAAACAACCCAAATGTCCATGAACTGATGAATGGATAAACAAAATGTGGTATATCCTTGAAATGGAACGTTATTTGGCAATAAAAAGGAATAAAGTACTGATACATGCTACAACATGACAAGGCATGAAAACATTACGCTAAGTGAAAGAAGCCAGGCACACAAGGCCAAATATTGTATGATTCCATTTATGGAAATGTCCGGATAGGCAAACCCCGAGACAGAAAGTAGATTAGTGGTTGCCAGGGTTGTGGGGAGGGGAAACAAGGAACAACTGCCAATGGGTACAGGGTGATGAAAATGTTCTAGAACTAGATAATGGTGATGGTTGCAAAATTTTGTGAATATACTGAAAACCACTGAATTTTTAAACTTTAAAAGGGTGAGTTTTATAATGTGAATTATATCTCAATTTTAAAAAAAAAAGCCTTCTTGTCACCAAATACAACCCTGAAAACAGAGCGAGACTGTTGGCAGCTTAGAGTTCTCATCTTTCCTATGGAGAGAGCTTTAAAAAAAAAAAAAAAAGCATTCTTTTTTTTTAATTCAAGAGAATTAAAGGTAGTCTCTAAGGTCGTATTTGAAAAACTACACCAAACAGCAATTTCATCTAAGCTAGAAGACGGTTTCAGAGAATTCCAACTGAGAAGAAAAGAGACTTCCAAACAGATGTTCTATGGGCAGATGTTTTTTGCTTTCCAGAGTGGCAGTTCAAAGAAGGCGTGCATGGGATACTCTGACTGCCGAAAAGCCTGGAGTCTTCTATGACTAGAAATGTGCTCAGAGAGAGTGGGCTGCGAGTGTACTCTTGGGACTGAGAAGCAGCCAGGAGAGGGTCAAAGGGCACAGGCAGTAGCCCCAGCTGGTGAGGGGTGGGGGGAGGAAGAACAGGGGCAGGGAAGAGGAATTACCTGGGCAAAGGCTGCTCCTCTCTACCCAGCCCCCACTGCCCTTCAGGAAACTGGGGTGGGGTTTGCAGTGAGTTCAAAGTTGCTGCAGGCCACATAGGGACCCCAATGGGACTGAGCAAAGACCACTTCTGCACTGTGATCAACAACCTCAGCAAATAGAGGGAAAGCAATTGTTCCCCGCAGTTCTACCCCCCAACCCCTCAGTTTGCAATTCTCTTCTCACTAGAATTTATTTTTCCAGAATACTCTGTTAAGAATGTTTACAAGCTAGGGAATGCCAAGTTTAGCAAAATGTTTTTCTTGGTTTCTACATTGAGGTGAAGGCCAAGCAACCTAACGCCTCCTCCACTTGCCCTCCCAATAAAGTAAATAACATCCCTGCTAAAGATGGTCTTTATTAACACAGGGGTTGCATATACGATAGCTTCCTGGCAGAGAAAGGAATGAAGAACCAGGCAAGTGGTTAGATTTGGCTGAAAGCAGAGCTCCCCTTTCTCAAGAATATTTTCCACCAGGCAGAAATTCATTCCCCACAGAAAGCTCTTCCCCACTGAGCGAGGGTTACAGCTATTGGCCACCC
The DNA here is from genome assembly GCA_030035585.1 of Dugong dugon. Taxonomy (NCBI): domain Eukaryota; kingdom Metazoa; phylum Chordata; class Mammalia; order Sirenia; family Dugongidae; genus Dugong; species Dugong dugon. The sequence goes on from CM057472.1 coordinate 74,029,121, forward strand.
TCACGTCTGTGTCGTTTGTTTTCATCTGATAACCAACAGAATGAATAGTCTCTTGGCTCAGGACAAGGAGGCCAGAAAGAGAAGAAAAAGAGACCCCAGAGGAAGAAATAAGCACCTGCATAGGTAAAAATGTGCTGCTAAACTTGAGAGACCAGTCAGGGGCCTGAGACTTCATTCTTCCTACAGGGAAGTGTGGACGTTGGTAGAGGGAGGAGTTAAAGGGAGAAGGCAGCAGAAACCAGGACAGAGGTAGACAATGTGGAACACTCTCCCTCGGAAGACCTGGGAAGCATCTGCATGGGAACCCAACCCCCAACCCACACCCCATTACCACCCAAGGCCCAGACAGGAAACCTCTTTCCTTGCACAGGACAAAGGCAGGGGTAGCTAGGTCGATGGCACAACACCAGAACCCCCCAGTCTCTCAGATCCCAAGAGTAGAAAAGGAATATCACCTACTCCTGCCTCGTTAACAGATAACAGCAACACTCTCTCCATGGACGGCCAGGTAGCAGAGTTTTTATCTGTAGTTCAGCTAGAGAATGGTGAAGTCTAGGCCTTTGCCTGCTCCTTCCCAGAGGAGACAATGCCATACCACAAGAGAAAAGGAAGGGGCCTACCATATAGATTACAGTCGCATCTTAGTTTCCTAGACCTGCCATAACAAAATACCACCAAGTGCATGGTTTTAATAACAGAAGTTTATCGTCTCACAGTTCTGGAGGCTGGAAGTCTGGATTCAGGGCAGTAGCAGGGCTATGCTCTCTCTTTGTTGGCTCTAAGGGAGGATGCTTTCTCATCTCTTTCAGCTTCTGGTAGCCCAATGCATTTCTCAGCAGTCCTTGGCTTGTAGACAATCCTCACATGCTGTCTTCCTCCGTGTATGACTCTGTCCCCACGTCCATTCTCCCTTTCATAAGACACTAGTCAAAAGGGATTAGGACTCCAATGTGACCTTGCTAACTTAACAGAAAAGAAAAACCCTATCTCTGAACAAGGTCACATTCATAGGTACAGGGGTTAGGGCTTCAACATATCTTTTGAGGGGACACAATTCAACCCATAGCAAGTTCCCTGCATTTGGGCACCTCCAAAACCACTTCCTATTAATGTAACAGGCTTTTACCTATAGTTTTAAAATCAGATAGTCCCAAATTCAAATCTCAGCTCTTCTTCTAACAAGCTAAATGACCTTGGCCAGATTACCTTCTCTATGTTAGCCTCAGAAAGATCTAAGAGGATTTGTCAGTTAAGCATATGGATGTACAGGTTTGGAACTGAGAGAACTAAGCCAAAATATAAACTTGAGTGTCAGCTGCTATTGAAAGTAGTTGAAGCCTAGGTTGGATGAGATTGCCTGGAGAGGGGACAGAATAGTAAGTGAGTTCAGGGCTGTGTGGAAAAAAAAATTGTCAAAAACTTGGGGATGGACGATAAAGATTATTGGGAATCCCTTCAGCAGAGTTCTGGGCATTGTCTAGTGGACCCAACAGGGCTGTGCATCATTGCTTGTCCTCCTATTGGCTATTTTACAACTCTGTAAGTGTAGACATGATTTTGTAGAAAATTGATGGCAATTCAAATGATCATTGTCCATAGCACTGTGAATCAACTTTGTCCCAGTAGATTTACAATAGATTTTCACTCTATAGGAAAGATGGTTCTAGTATTATACTTGATTGTTCTATGGGATAGTAACCATTCTTACATCTATTAGCATACTCATTTCAACATTCCTGAAATGCTGTCTAATTTTCAAAGTCTTCTTTGACCTGATTTTAACATCTTATTGGTTCCTTCATTAATCAATGAGCTAAATAAAATCTTTGATGTGTTCATTTTACATTTGTGTGAGAGTCAAATGTAAAATATGTGACAGTATTTGAAAATTATACTTTAGCAGGACCAAGCCTCGAGAAAGGCAAACACTTTGTCAGATAGAGGCGCATGATCCAGCAAAGGAGGTAAGGAAAAAAGCAGCCAGCAAGAAAAAGAAAAAGCAGGAGTGTCTGGGCACAAAAGTCAAGTTCTGAAGTCAGTGTTTTGAAAAAAGGGAGTGATCCACTAAATCTAACAGGCATTTAATTAATTTCCATCTTACCTGACCACACAGCTGAATTCAACACGCACCCCTTCCTGCGGCCCTTCACCACCACTTCCTGCCACGGGATATGAGGCAACCTTTTCTAAACCACTCAAAGCACAGGATGTCTTGTTATACCCGTCTCCTGGGACCAGGAGGCCTACTTTTCTGACATTTACATAACCAAGGGAGCCTACTCAAGCGCTCTTTAAAGAACAAGGAACATTTATTTCAAGGTGATTTTCTGTTCCCAACTTGACCAGGAATGAGGTGGTACTAAAAAAGAAGAAGAGACCAAAAAAAAAAAAACCACTAATCTGTCAGAGTACCCTTTTTAACAGGGTGTATCTAACATCCTTCGAGACGGTCCCACTACATTAACACGCTCAGAAGGCAATCAGGTGATAAATTTGATCATTCCCCCCATTTGCAGCTCACAGATGGGAAAACTGAAAAGAATTGTGCAGTTGTGCCTGAAAATGTGTAACCTATTCAGCCCCTGTGAACTTGCTCTTCTTACATGAGCTTGGTATCTCAATAAGCCCACTTTCCCCCCTTCTTTTCCCACACTCTGACCTCCACATAGGCTGCGTGAGCCATAGCAACCACCTTCCCCTGTCATTTCCCAACTTCTAGAACCTATAGAAAGCAGAAGCAGTGCGTGGAAAAAAACCACTGAAATCCAAACAACAGGTTTTTTTTTAAAAAAAAAAAAAACAAACCTATTCTCTAACCTTAAAAATCATAAGCCACAGGGAGTCGCTGGAGATGCTCTCATTTTTCTTCACCCCCATTTGTCCAGGTTGAAGGAAAACCCCCCAGCCACCAGCAGGCATCATTACTTTTCATTGCCCGAGCACCAGCAGATGGATCGGCCTCTTGAATTGGGTGCTCTACTGTGCCACCTGCTAGGGTCTTGCCAGGTGCACCTGCAAACGGCACTTAAGCTAACAAGCCTGAAGTTTTCCTGCTCGTCAGAAAGGCTCTTTAAGAAATCACCCATTTGTCTAGAACTGGAGGCGGCTGCAGTCACTGGTATTCCAGATGGTTCCACTTGTCAGCATTACAGATTCTAGGGGAAGAACTTGACAGCACGGTAGAGTTCCCTCCCCAGTATCCACCTTCTCACTTGCTTCCTAAAGGCAAGAGATGGTCATTTTTAATTTTTCGAACTATTAGGGGAAAAGCGCAGCCCCAATTTATATATCATTTGTGAGTCCATGCCAGGAACGCCTTTGGTAAATTCCAAGGTAACTTGCTGCAGACACGGTTCTTAAACTTTATGAAAATGCTGGTGTAATTCTAAAGAGTATCCTCTAGATGGCAGGCTTCAACCTCCTAAAGGAGCTCCAAAGCTTCCTGTCTGCTGCCTGTAGGGTTGGGGGACACTGAAGTGACAAGCTGTGGGCACAGGCATCTCTTTCGTTTATTAATATTCCCAGGCACAGCTTGAGTAGATCTCACGTCACTTTAGGGAGCTGATTTGTTTTGGCATTCGTTTGGTTTAAGGAGAATAACTCCCCAATCATTTGTCAGGTGAGGTGCTTTTAAATTTTAGCTTCTGCTTTCACAGAGAAAATGTCTGCCTGAAAGATTCAAGATAGGGAGATGTTTATATATGTAGAATATTCACCCACGTGTTAACAACGGAGAAATGTTATTTTTCAAGGGTTCCAAGGAATAAAGAATTCACCCACCAACAAAATAAACATAGATGTACATTGCCAGAACACACATCAGAAAACAACATTACATGAGCAATAGCCCTCAAGTTTCAAGTTTTAACCATAATTACAATGTTCACCATTAATCCTGCTTGGTCTTTCTCTGACATGTAATAACTCAGTTGCCTACTAAAAGCCTCTAGAAAACAGAAGTACAAGAATCTGTGCTTTAAGATGTCCAGCCACTGGTTGAATGGGCACAGGAAATCCAGGGTGGAAAGGAGAAGTGTGCTGTCACAGTATAGAGAGAGCAATTAGGGTCACAAAACAATGTATGTGTAAGTTTTTGTATGAGAGACTAACTTGAATTGTAAACTTTTACTTAAAACACAACAATTAAAAAAATTTTTTTTAAAAAAAGAAGCAGTCCCTGGAAAAGTATAAGGTTATTTTTTGCCTGCAAAAAAAAAAAAAAAAAAAAAAAAGATGTCCAGCCACATATTCAAAGAGCAGACAACAGAAAATGTGTTCCAACTTGCTTGAAAAGAGTGAATTATGCACTTGTACCCATGGACAAGTTACCTGTTGAGGAGTGATGAGGCACTGAGGAAGGAAGGCAGGGACAAATGAGGACAGGTACCCAGACTGGGGATAGTGATTACACAAACAGAAATAATCTAGGTCCTCTTGGAGATAATCTAATTGCAGCTGGATCAAGAAGATTTCAGAGCAATAAGAATCAGGAAAGGGCAAAAGAGAGAGCTAATAGGGGATATTTTAGATTCACAATAAAGACATAGTTTCCTTAGGGCCTCCAAAATAACAATAGCTTCCAGAAGGTAGTTAGCAGGAGAGTTGGAGATTACTTCAGCTCCGCTGGGTTCATAAAGACCCACCCACGACAGCCAGTAATTAGATTCCCCACCACTGTGTCCCAGGCAGTCCTGCAAGGTAACCATTAACCCTCCACCCCGAGGTAGGAGAAGTGATCTGAGAAGACCGTCTGCACAGTCCAGGGCTCATAGCTACAGTACCAATTACCCTTCCTCCACGTGTATGTTTCCGCATGCCTCTGCCAGCGCACTGGGCTCATTAAAGAGAGCTTATAAACGGTAGGTTAGAAGAACTCAGGGGAAGAAGAACTGTGTAGAGTGATGGTTATTAATGACCCTTATTAACCTTGTCCTGACCCCAGAACTATTCCTCCAAGAACGCTTACTTAGTGGTGCAGGTCTGGAGCTAGGTCTAACACTAGGGGCTCTGAAACTCGGCTATTAACCCGCAAGGTTTATAGAGAGAGGAATAGTTCCATCAGGTGGAGTTCTCCTCTTAAAAATTAATATATATAAATGAACATTTTAGCGCCTCCACGTTCCACCAGAAGAGAAGTGGGTCAATTCTCTGCACGGTGACTCACGTGATGGAGGGCATTAGGGCAGGCTTAACATGAATAAGATATTGATTTCCCCTTGTTACTTGATTCAACTTTACTCCTTTTGGATTGCCAAAGGCTTCTGTGACAACATAGGCTGTGGTCTGTAGTGCAATTGGGTGCTGTATTTTTCTGGCCCTTTGTTTATTCATTAAAGTTTTGCACTAATAACATCTCAGTGAAAAAGAGAACTCAGTTAAAGCCAACAAGTCTCCCTGATCCCTGTCAGATTTGATAAAGAGAGTGGACAGGTTACTTTGGAAGCAGAGAGGGAAGAGATAAGCAGGTCACCCTCCATTTGACTCATGCTATTTTTTAAAATTTTTATTTCTTTACTGGTCAAAATTTTATAATTCATTAACACATACCTGTTAATATCTTATGGCGCAAATGGTTTGCGCTGGACTACTAACCTAAAGGTTGGCAGTTTGAACTCACCCAGAGGCACCATGAAAGAAAGGCCTGGCTATCTACTTCAGTAAAGATTACAGTCAAGAAAACCCTATGGAGCAGTTCTACTCTGTAACACCTGGTGTTGCGATCAGGTGGAATCAGCTCCATGGCAACAGGTTCAGGTTAATATTTTATATAACACAAAAGAGTCTTGAGTAAAAATTGAACATCCCCTTTCATACACCTGCCTCCCCCACAACCATACACTCCCCTGTTAGTAACATTGTTAACACCAGGGCTTTGAACCAGTTAGGTCTGGTTCAAACCCCTGCTGAGAACTTGCATTTTTAACATGTTCCCAGGTGATGCTAATGCTGCTGGTTAGGAATCAGTTCTGAGAACCGCTAGTAGAGCAGTGGTTCTCAAAATTTATTATATCTAAGAATCACCTGAGGATCTTGTTAAAATGTAGATTCTGATTCAGCATATCTTGGGTGGAAATGCAAATTCTCAGCAGGGGTTCAAACCAGAACGAACCAGTTCAAAGCTCTGCTTAACACTTAGATCCATCCAGCATTTTGTGTGTATTTGCATCCACATACACAAAAATGGGATCATACCATACCTGTTGTTCTATAATTTAATATGTCTTGGAGATGATTCCATGGCAGGATAAAGAGAGGTACCTCACACTTTTTAACAGCTGCATAGTATTCCATAAAATGGACACTCCTTCATTTACTTAATCATTCTCCCACAGAGGGGCTTTCAGAATGCTTCTAGTTTCTAAATGCTACAGTGATGCCACAGTGTTCACACACCTTGACCTCAGAGACGGCCCCTTGACATGGGGCAGCCTGATGGTGAGATAGGTCTGGGACGGCAGAGGTGTGTCCAGGGACCGCCACCCCCCCACTACAGTCACCCATGGCCCTAGATATACGGTCAGGACAACATCTGAAAGGTCCCCTGCCTCACCACCGACTGCTCTGACAGGGATCACAATAGAGGGTCTCAGACAGAGCTGGAGAAAAACATAGAACAAAATTCTAACTCCCCCCTCCCAAAAAAAAAAAACAAAAAACCCCAGACATACTGCTCTGATGGAGACTGGAGAAACTTTGAGAATATGGCCCCCAGACACCCCTTTAGCTCAGTAATGAAGTCACTCCTGAGGTTCACCCTTCAGCCAAAGTTAGACAGGCCCATGAAACAAAACAAGACTAAATGGACACACCAGCCCAGGGTCAAGGACTAGAAGGCAGAAGGGGATAGGGAAGCTGGTAATCGGGTTGAGAAGGGAAAAGCATTGACATGTCGTGGGATTGGCAACTAATGTCATAAAACAGTATGTGTTCTAATTGTTTAATGAGAAGCTAATTTGTTCTGTAAACCTTCATCTAAAGTACAATAAAAAAAATAGTTTCTCAAGAAAAGTTGAACAAATCTAGGCTTAGGATTTTTTTTTTGTATGCAACAGGAAAATTTGGAGTATTTACTGGGAAATTAATTTAGTTCTATATTGCAATATTTAAGACTTACTGTTCTCTTTGCAATTTTGTGGAATTAATTTTAAAACTAAAGTAACTATTTATATATATATATATATATATATATATAAAATGAGGGTATGAAAGCTTAGTCAACTGGTTGGACCCTGTGACCTGATGCCAGGGGACAGGTGTTGGGGATGTGCACTTTAGCAATAGATACAGAGCCAACACAACAGCGAGAAACAGAGACTTGGCAGCTGAAGCCAGATAGCACAGATACCTCTCCCTGGGGCCACAGCCTGAAGAGAAAGGTGGAGAAAAGCAAAAAAGGTTCCAATTGTCTGAGGATTCAAAAGAGACTGAGTAAAACTGAAGACTATCAAATTTGCTTTGAGTTGGCAAGATCGAATTTATTAAAAAGAAAATTTGAGTGTTAAATTCAATTATAGGGAAATAAAGTTCCACTTTGCCCACCTGAATTATGTAGGCTGATATTTGTACCCCTGAAACGACACTTTGCGTCAAGAAATAGGACAATCCTCGAGGATGCTTGAACTGTAGCCTAGGAAACGTGATTTCACACACAGTCATGTCTCAGTTTAGCAATTTGCATGCCTGAGAAGTATCGGAGGAGATACCTACCTGAAGCCTGCAAAGAAGCATTCCCTGGAGTACCTCTCCAGAGCGAAGGTTACTAAGAGCAGGGAACAGGACAGAATCCAGGAAGCCCAGGCGACAACTTCAGGACACCGTCACCTGATCACCCCAAGAAAAGCCAGAGAGTGGCCTCAGGGGGTGGTCTCCAGATGCAGCCCCAAGGGGCAGTCTAGGTCTCCATGCCAGCATTTTGAATGCTTAAGCAGCCAGCAGGCAGGGTTCATCCCATAATCAGAGGGGAAGTAACTTGTCACAAGCTAATTCACTCTCGATATCTGCAATGAGGTCGGCAACTCAGCAGAAGCAGGCGTTCTGTTGGGGCTCCAGGGGACTGTAGCTTGGTACCTGCCATTCTCTCTTGACGGTTTCTATAAGACTTCGTCCAGTTACAGAGTTGGTTATGGAGGGTTGTTCAAGGTTGTTGTTTTCTTAGTCTATGTTAGAGATTGCCAGCTCCTCACAGAGTGGGTGTGTCAGTACCACAGGTGGTTGAACGGAGACTGTTGCAATACGTTCTACCTCAGAACAGAGTTTAGCAAACCTCTTGTGGCAAAACCAATCAAAAACATAAAGATCACATGGAGTTGGTGAACATATCACAATTAACTGCTAGGTTGTATTTACTCCAAAGAGCACAAATTACATATCAGAGGCATCACAGACTGGGAATGCCAGCTCCCTCTCCCTCACTCAGAAACCCTGGTGGCTCTGTCAGCCTAGAACTAAAACCATTCCCGAGGCCAACTCTTCAGACAAAGATTAGACTGGACTATGGGACATAAAATGATACTTGTGAAGAATGTGCTTCTTAGCTCCAGTAGATACATGAGACTAAATGGGCAGCTCTGTCCGGAGGTGAGATGAGAAGGCAGACAAGGTCAGGAGCCGGTTGAATGGACACAGGATATCAGGGGTGGAAAGGAGGAGTGTGCTGTCAGAGTAGAGGGAGAGCAACTAGGGTCACGTAACAATGTATGTTTAAATTTTTGTATGAGAGACTAACTTGAATTGTAAACTTTCGGTTAAAGTACAACAATGAAATAAAATAAAGAAATCCTGGTGGCGCAGTAGTTAAGAGCTACCGTTGCTAACCAAAAAGGTCAGCAGTTCAAATCCACCAGCCACTCCCTGGAAACCCCATGGGGCAGTTCTACTCTGTCCTATAGGGTCACTGTGAGTCAAAATTGACTCAACGGCAATGGGTTTTTTTGTTTGTTTTTTGTTTTGGTTTCTCCCTTGCTCAGCCTGGAATAAGTAACTCCAGGCATCTTTCCACTCTGGCTGTAGACTTCCCCAGGGGGATAGCTCCAGTTGCTCAAGTTGTAACTTGCTTAATAACATCCCTTCATTGGCTGCCTTCTCTTCCCTGTCTCCCTTCCCCTACTGGTGTTTCTTGGTATCAGTTCTCCAAGGAACCACTCACACCCAAATCCTTGTCTCAGGGAGGAGCCAACCTAGGATGACCACTTGATGAATTGAATCGTCCCTATTACACCAGGTGCAAGCCCAGGTCTCAACATGGATTTGCTAAGAAACCTACCCTATGGTCAGCACTGTGTGAGCTGGGGGAATACACAAAACACGCCAAAGACAACCTCTCAGATGAGCAGCAGGTGAGGAATGTGGTTGGGTTGGAAGCTACAGATAAGTAGATTTTGCTGAGAAAGAGAAGCTGAGTGTAAAGGATCTATTTTCTCCCCCTTGTTCCTGCATCGGCCCATAAAATAGGAACTGGTGCCCCCAGTATACCAGGGAGAAAGTCCTTCCCCTACTCTCACCAGGTAGACTGTGAAGTCCTTGCTGTCCCCGAGTCCAAGCACGTTCTCCTGGGATTGGATGAAGGCAGAAACACTGAGCCTGCTGGACTCTCATTTCTCAACTGGTTCAGCAGCCAGAGGGCAGATGGGGTGATTAATTGGCACTTTCAAACACCAACAGTCACCAGATATGCTACTCTCATGATGGACTAGTGGGAGGAGGATACTTTCCCTTACTTTGTTGGTGGAAGGAGCGGCTCACTGTTTTGTTCCATTGGTAAAAGATCAGGTGGTAGACCCAGGAACAAACTGCCAGCAGCAGGTGGCAGGAGTCACGCAGCCCAACTCCAGCTCCAGGCATCTGGCTTCACTCTAACTTATTTAATAAAGATTAGTCCCCTCGCCTCCCCAAGCCAGCTGCTCTAGAGAGCAGAGCTGCCTGGCTTGTAGCGCAGGAGAGGGAACATGTGTGTCCTCAGCCAAGTCCCTGCACCTCACTGGTGGTGCAGAGCCCCACCTCTTTTCCCTGACCCTTTCTGCCACTAGTGCACACTGCTAAATCTCCATGAACAGACATGTGTTCCTCTGCCAAGTTGCCTCCCCATTGAATCTGTGCCACAGCCAGGCCCCAGTGTCTCACACCCAAACCCACCTCCCTTGATATAAAAAAAAAGAAAGTTGCCCTTAAGTCAGTTCTGACTCTTGGTAACCCAGTGTGTGTCAGAGTAGAACTGTGCTCCACAGGGTTTTCAATGGTTGATTTTTCAGAAGTAGACTGCCAGGCCTTTCTTCTAAGGTGCCTTTGGGGGGACTTGAACCTCTAGCCTTTCAGTTAGCAGCCAAGCACTAACCCTTTATATCACCCAGGGACTCCTTGACATAAATAATCCTGAATCCCCTTCCAGCTTAAGGTCTCTGGTTCTGTGTGCCCAGAATCTCCTACACATAGAGCTTCTTAACACTTCAATTCTCCTAGCCTGGGAGTCACACCCTGCTCTACCTAAAGTTGTGTAACTGTAAACAATCCCCTGAAATTCCATAGCCTCACTTCTGAAGAGGTGAGAATGTCAAGGCTTTAGGGAAGACCCCACTTGCCATTAAGTTCATCAGAGAAGGAATCCTAGGAGGCAGCAAGGTAAATTACCTCCAGGTGGGTCATGCCCTTCAGAGGATGGAGAGTCCGTGGGCTGGGACAGAGGCAGAGGTAGACAGGCAGGCCAGGCCTGCACTCCCCAAAGTAGGTCCTGCTTCCCTCTGGGATTATCAGAAAATCATTTCTATGAGAAAGATGGGGTGAAATGTGCCATCACAGTGAAATCTCATGAAACAACTATTTCTAAGCCCCAGGCATTGCCCTACATAACTCAAGTGGGGTTGTTTGTGTTAACTCCCAGGGAGTTCAGACAATCGTGGGATTTGACCAGAAGAATATTCTCCCTCTTAGGCACCCTTGTTCTCCAAAACCTGACGCTCCAGGAAAGCCAACAGGATTTCCATTAGGGCAGATCATGAGGGAGGGGCCTAAACCAGAGCAGAAAGATCAGAACACCAGGAGCAATTCTGAGCTGGGAGAGAAGAAAAAAACCAATTGTTCGTCTTCTGTTAAATGGGTACAATTCAAATTCAACTCAGCAGATGGTTTACCTCTGAGGTAAACATCTAAAGTCTCAGTTATCCTCTCTGGCCCAAATGCCCTTTGACAGTGTGGAAGACAATCGATGTCCCCCTGGCCTGCTTGTCTTGATGTCTTCGCCGGCTTTCACTACCCTTACCACCAGGTTGGCAAGCTCCAGGGGAACATAGAGACCTGGTGCCATTCTGAGAATACTGTCCTCTGCATCAAGTGCAGTTAGTAGATGTGTTCATAACTTACCTCTGGTCTAGTAGCGAGGACCCTGGACTAAAAGTTAGGAAACTTAGGTTTGATCTTGGCTTAGAACTAGAGTTGGATATGAAGGGGAAATCTTGCCCTGTTCAAAACCCCTGATTCAGAAAATAGATGGATAAACCAGGACATTTCTAAGGTTCCTCCATCTCCTAAAATAGTTCTACTTTTACTCATTTTAAGGATACACAATGGTTTAATTGCTTGCACAGACCATATTCAGGAAGGGGGTAAGAGGCAGATGGTGGAAAATAACACCTTTTCAAGACACCATTAAAAAGTAATTTATATTTCAAGACTTCCATTCTGCCTTCTTGGAAAGCCTGAAAGAAATTCCTTGTTTTATCGGGTTGCCAGACAACCTTTCTATTGAGGCTTTCTTTTCCCTCTTGTAAAAAAGAAATATAAATCTTGCTTTGGATACCTGGTTAGGAGCGAAAGCTGGCTTCAGGTGTCCCTCAGCAAGCACGTGAATTGTAATTGCCTATCAGCAGTTTGACAGAAATTGAAAGAACTTAAAGAGAAAGCTTTAAGGCAGCTGATAAAACTAAAAATGGCTAGTAGACACTGGAGGCTAGAAAATGCTATACAAAGTCTCGATAATTGAATAGTGCATTGCATTTCGTGATTCTCTAGTTTGCAAAAATGTCTTCCCAAACACTATTTCACCCTCATATTAAGCTTTTTAAATGATGAGCAAATTACACCAAAAAGGATAAGTGCCTTGCCTTAATTTTCATATCTAAATAATGACAGAGCAGGTTTAAGCCTCTTGCGGGGAATGGGTTCTGTGAATTTTGAGGTTCCATTCCGCCCTGAGATTCTCAGGGGCCCGGTTTCCATCTCTCCTGCTCGCTGCTTGGCTTCTGGGTAAGCATCTACAGAAGACAAAGAAAGATTATATTCATCAATCTGCTTCCCTCAAATTGGCAGCCCAAGAAGGACCAGGACAGAGAAAGATGAGCAGATGTGACAACGTAACTCTCGGCAGAAGAATCCAGGTTACTTTTACAGGGAGCAAGGAGAATCACATTTCCCTCACCCAAGCGCCTGCTCAGCCCCTGGGAGAACACTGTCTCCTGGGCAACCAGGGCACCTCCACTGCCTGGACAATGTCTTGGAAAGAAACTCAACTGTTGGGACCCTAAAATTAGGGGACAGCTAAACTCAGCAGAGTGTATTGCTTTATCTCTGTTCCCCATCCCACCCTGCCAGCCTGCAGAAATAAAGACCACTCGTCACATTATAAAGTATTTATTTTTATGACTATTGTCTTAGTAATCTAGTGCTACTGCAATAAACAATATCACAAGTGGGTGGCTTCAAAGAACAGAGATTTATTTTCTCACAGTTCTGGAGGCCAAAGGTCCAAATCAGGGTCTTGGTTGTGTCAGTTCCTTCCTTGTTGGTATCCCAGGCGTCGCTTGGTTCTTTGGTCCCAGTGTGTGTGTGCCTCTGTGTCCTACCTGCTCTTTTTATAAATCAGAAGTGATTAGATTTAGGACACACCCTACACTGATATTGCCTCATTAACATGACAAGGAAAATCCTATTTCCAAACAGGCTTATATCCACAGGTTTAGGGGTTAGGATCCTAACACATATTTTCCAAAATATGTGTTGCTTTCGATTCCGACTCATAGCAACCTGTAGACAGAGTAGAAATTCCCCATAGGGTTTCCAAGGCGCAGCTGGTGGATTCAAACTGCCGACCTTTCGGTTAGCAGCTCAGTTCTTAACCACTGCGCCACCAGGGTTCCACACATATTTTAGGGGGACACAATTCAATCCATAACAACTATCTTCCTATTCAGCTACTAATCCATTGAGAGCAAAGATTGATGAAGCATTAAGGTAGGTTTAGATTGGCAGAGAGAAACCACACCCACTCACTGCCTGATTCATTTGGTCAAGAATTCTAGAAACAGCAGAGCAGCCATCCAGAGCAGAAGCAGATGAAGCCATTCTCAGCACAGCTTCCCTTGGTGCCCAGAGCCCTTAGAAAGTTTGGGCGTCGTGATGCTGCCCCAACAAAGTTGGGTCCTGCTGCACTCACGTCACTATTCAAGAATGTACGTAAACAATCCATGCCTTGAATAGGAAATATTTCCAGATATCCAGCACCCTCTTGGTTCTTGAGTCAAACCTAGCATCAGTAAGGCCACATCCTGAGGTAGAAGTGGGGTGAGGTGGGAGGGTAGAAAGTAGAGGCAGGTACCCAGGTATCCCTGGGCAATATCTCTGCCTCCAGGTTCCGAGAAGCCTGGGAAGCCCATTTCCCTGCCACTTCTTGTTCCTCTTTGTTCCCTTAATGTCTATATAATGCTTGGTCCACCGTTTGCACTTCACAAGCATTTCTGAAGGGATTACTGTGGTTGTCTCTCTGCTGGGCTCCCTTCTTCACGCTTTTTTTTGCTCCCATCCAAACAACACAAATCTGAGCCCCAGAGACATCAAGGGACTTGAATGGTGACCCAGCTGCCGTTGCTGTCAGGTTGATCCCAACTCATAGCGACGCTATAGGACAGAGAAGAACTGCCACATAGGGTTTCCAAGGCTATAATCTTCACGGAAGCAGACAGCCACATCTTTCTCCTGTGGAGCGGCTGATGGTTCAAACCGCACTTACCCACTGCACCACCAGGGCTCCTTGACCTAGCTAGTTACTGGTATAACCCAGGTCTTCTAGCATTAATTCCATCTCTTTTTCCATTACACCACACAGTTCCCCTCCTTCTAAAAACCTACAGCGTTTCCCTACAGCTTAGCACATCGTATTTAGATACTTCTTCTCAGTCTTCTCACCCAAATGCTTTCTATCTCTCCGTCTTTTTCCTCATTGACAAAAGACTCTCTTTGCTAGCCAAGCAAACTAACTGGTGAGCTCCTCATTCTCGCCTTCTCACACTCCCTCTGCCAGGCATAAAAAGCTCCCCCTGCCTCTTTCTACCAATTCACGTCTTTTCCTTCCTCGGAAACCTGAGTCAAACTTCATTTCTTCCAGGAAGCCCACCCAAACTAGTGCCACTTCTCTTCATTCCACTCTGACCACTCCCCCACCCTCAGTACCTCAACAGTATTTATATCCTCTTCATGTAATGCCAGGTTCACACTGACACATAGTGGGCATCGAGTAAAAATTTATTGAGTAAATGAATAAGTCGATTCAGTTTCTGAACCATCTCTCAAATGTGTCCCTTTCTCCCTGTTCCCACTGTCACTGCCCAGGGTGAAGCTCTTATCACTGCTCCCATGGACCACCAAAATAACCTCCTAAGAGCTTCCTCTTCCCTTCATCCTCCCTCTCTTAAGACTCCACAATGCCACCTGAGTGAACTTTCTGAAAGAAATCTGATCACAGCTCCTGTTTTTCATGGTTCCTCAGTGCTTTTAGGATAAAGTAAAAAGATCTTAGCACGATATTCAAGGCTCTTCACAATCAAGTTCCAAACAATTCTCCTGCCTCCCATGACTTTCCACTATTGATATATCCATTTTTAAGTCAACCTTTCAAGCACATGGTAGATGCTCACACCTTTTATTCACACTAGCTGCTCCTTTATCAGAGGCATCCTCCCCTCTTCTCTACCTGGTGAATTTTTGCTTTTGTTCTGGGGCCTATCACAAATATCACCGTTAAAGCCAGGATTATTGCCCCTGCACAGCCCCAGAGCTAGCCCTGCCCTCCTCTGGACCCCCACGGCTCTAGGCAGCCCCACACTGAACACAGTGTATTGTAATTGCTAGCTGGCCAGTTTTGCCTCTTGGTTTACAAACCTCTTGAAAGCAGGACCAAGCGTTCCTGTCTTCTACATCCACAGCCCCATTAGAGTATGTAGCTCCTAGTATGTTCTCAGCGTCGCTGAATAAGTGAACAAAGCGTTTTGTTCACACCATGGTAATTAACATTCACTCAGAACCACGTACTTTTGAAACTGAAAGGGATATCAGAAAATACTGTTTCTAATCCCCTCATTTTGCAAACAAAGACACTTTAACCTACAAGGATCTAAGTGACTTGCTCAAGGTTAAGAAGAGGCAAGGAGAGGAGTTGACCCCTGGTCACCCGATTCATACCATCTTCTACTTCATTGTACATATAAATTCATGATGCCAAAAGACGGAGTAAGCATCTCAAGGGTAAAAATAGACTCTCTTCTTTCTTTTGTATTTTCCTATTCAGGGGGCTCAATGCCCCATTAGAATTCAAGTGTAGCTGACTGAACAACATTTACAGACCTGTGTCTCTGCAGTTGTGCAATTGTCCCTTCATACCTTGTTTTTTTAACCATATTTTCATCGTGGTAAAATACATGTAACAAAATTTGCCGTTGTAACCATTTGTAAGTGTCCAATTCAGTGGCATTAATTATATTCATCATGTTGTGTGACCATAACCATTATCTATTTCCAAAATTTTTCATCTCCCCAAACAGAAACTCTATACCCATTAAGCAATAATTCTCCATTCTCAATAATTCCCCCAGCCCCTGGTAACCTCTAATCTACCTCTGTCTCTATGAATCTGCCTATTCTGGATATTTCATGTAAGTGGAATCATACAGTATTTGTCCTTTTGTGTCTGGTTTATTTCACTGAGTATAATGTTTTCAAGGTTCATCCACGTAGTAGGATGTATCAGTACTTCATCCTTTTTTACGATTGAAAAATATTTTGTTGTGTGGATATACCACATTTTATTTATCCATTTATCTGTTGATTGGCACAGGTTATTTCCACCTTCTGGGTATTGTGAATGATGCTGTAATGAACACTGGTGTACATGTGTCTGAATTCCTGTCTTCAGTTCTTTTGAGTATATACCTAGGAGTGGAATTTGGGGGTCATATGGTAATTCTGTGTTTGACTTTTTGAGGAACCCCCTTTGATGTCACTTCGCAGTACATTTTAGGGAAATAATTCAGTTGGCTTGGAATTTTAAAAATTCCTCAGATCCTTTGAGATTCTCAAAACTTCTCTTAACATCATGTATATTAAAAGATTTAAGTTCAATAATTGCGGACACTTCCTCTAACACACAAAATCAATCTGCCAAGTTCCCAGTTTACGTAATTAATCTGATCAAACTTCAAGGTCTAGAGCGTCTATTCAGACTTTGTCTCACAATACGATTATCAGGATAATTGCACTTCTCAGATGGAAAAAGTCAAATAAAGATGATAACCGTGATAATAATAGTAAGAACAGACACATGGAAAAGCAAGGTCAAACTGACCCCGCTAGTCAATGGGAAAACAGGGCACTGAGCTTCTCTTTTTCAGTCCTGTAAAACACCCTGACACAAAGAGAAATGCACCTTCTCAAGGGGAAAAAAAAAAAAAGATGAGCTTATACTTTACTCTTTTGAGCTGAACAAGGCAGCGTGCCCACCTCGGAGTTCATCACTCCTTCCCATCTGTTGCCACTATCAGCCAAGACTTTGCAGTCTTCTAGCAGAACGTGAGTGTCTTACAGGGTTCCAACACTTTTGTTCAAGTAAATACACAACACAGATTTTTCAGTCATTTGCCAGAGAAGGGGAAATGGCCACTTTAGAGAAATTCAGTAGCTTTTAACAGTACATCCATGCACTAACGTATGCACAGCCTGTAAGCAAGGAGGTTATCTTTCTGCTGCTCCTAATACACTCCATTTCCACTCTTTTGTCTCGCGGACAGTTAAAATAGGCTTCAATAGTCACATTACCGTCTTTTTGTGCTATCTCAAAGTTAAATCATAATGAGCTTAGAGATCGTTAGTTGTTTTCCTCTTGTTTCTGCAGAAATGCCGGCTCCCTTTTCATTTTGGAGAAGCTGAGCCCCCAGGTTTCTATGATTGCCTCTCACGCCTCTCTCTTCTTTTATTCTCTTCTTCTCTTTGCCTCAAAAAGCAAACTCATTACAAAGCCAAATGTATACCCCTTCCACACAGAAACTGGGGAGAGTAGGTCCCGTTTAATTCAGAGGAGCCATTTCAGCAGCTAGCCCCGGTTCTCGGCTTCAGTGGCCCGCAGTACTCAAGTATACAGACTGTCTTCTTCAGGGACTGTGCTGCCACTGTGTGTCTCTGAACAAAGTCGCTGACACAGAAAAGCAGCTACTTGTGGGGAGGTCATGGAGTACCCCATTCCCAAACAGTTCACTATCTAAAAATAAGAATGATCATAATAACAACAACAAAAACAAACACATAGCACTTAGGATGTGCCAGGCACCGGTCAAAGCACTTTACATGTATTAACCCACTTCATCCTCACAGCAACCTTATGAGGGAGATGCTATCATTAGCCTTATTTTACGGATGAGGAAAGTGAGGCTCAGAAATGTTGGTAACTTGCCCAAGACCCCACAGCTAGCAAGTGGCAGATGCAGACTAAATTCCATACGCACTGGTTCCAGAGTTCATGTTCTTTACCACCATGCTGTGACACCTCAAATTAAAGGACAAATGTATCCATTAATAACATTCTTCTTGCCCAAAGGATCACAGAATCCATTTTTAAATGTGAAATTTTATAACAGAGATAATACTAAAAGAAGAGCTACAATTTATTGAGGGCTTACTATGTGCCAGATACATAACTTATAAACACCTTGTAAGTAGGTAATATTATTACTCCTCATTTCCCAAATGAGGAACCATAGGCTAAGCAGTTTTCCCAAGATCACAGTGGGTAATTGTTGGAGCTGGGAATCGAACTCATGCAGTCTGAATCCTAAATCACCTTGGTATACTTCCGCTCCATCTTACTTTCATAAACATGAGAAAAACGAAACATAATACAATATTGCATTGTATTATGTAATGCAATAACCTGATCTGATTATTGAAAAAGATGGTTTTTTTGAGAAGCTCCGACTAAATGCCAGGTCTCCTGAGTCTCAGCCTTGTGCTTTTCTTGCTGTAGCTGCTTCACCTATGTTCCTTATCAGTGCATGGTGCTCCCCCATATTAGTTTCCTAGGGCTTACATAACAAACGGCGACAAACTGAGAAGCTCGAAACAAAAGAAATTTATTCTCTCAAGTACTGGAGGCTAGAAGTCTGAAATCAAGGTGTCAGTAGGGCCATGCTCTCTTCAAAGGCTCTAGTGAAGAATCCTTCCTTGCCTCTTGTGGCTTCCGGTGGGTGCTGGCAATCCTTAGGATTCCCTGGCTTATAGATGCATCACTCCAATCTCTGCCTCCATCTCCACACGGCCTTCTCCCTCTGTGTCCAAATTTCCCTATAAGGACACAAGTCATATTAGAATAGGGCCCACCCTAATCCGGTATGATTTCATCTTCATTTGATAGTATCTGCAAAGACCTTATTTCCAAATAAGGTCACATTCACAGGTTCCAGGTAGACATGAATTTTTTAGAGATACTACTCTTCTCAGTACACCGCTCCCAACCATCCAGAGTCCAAGCCAAAAAAAAAAAAAAAAAGTAATCATCGCCATAGAGTCAATTCTGACTCATGGCAACCCCATATGTTACAGAATAGAACTGTTTCATGGGGTTTCCAAGGCTGCAATCTTTATGGAAGCAGATTGCCACATCTTTCTCTTGAGGAGCAGCTGGTGAGTTCAAACGGCCGATCTTTTGGTTAGCAGCCAAGTGCCTAACCACTGTACCACCAGTGTTCCTAGGATCAAAATTAGACACCTGAAATCATCCCTTGTTGTTCTGTACCTCTCACCACCCTAGAGCCAATCCATCTCATTGAGTCTACCACCCAAACACTTCTTGAATCTACTCCTTTTGCCTATGGACATTTAAAACCCTTCACAATCTTATCTCAAACTTACTCCATCACCACCACAACTGACCCCACCCTGTACATAGAAACACACACACACACTCAACGTACATTCAACTATAGTCATTATAAGCTACATAGAACCTTGATCCTTTATCCACAGTTTTTGCAAATACTGTTCTCTTTGCAGGCAATACCCTTTCCCAACCTCTCCATTTTGTAAACTCCTATACAACCTTTAAAGCCTTCCTTTGCTTACCCAGGCAGAGTTAATTGCTGCTTCCTGGCACTCCCACACCATTTTTATAGTATTTATCATACTGTGTTGTCATTTCTTGTCAAGCTATAAATTCGTTGGGTGTTGGGGGGTAGTGAGGGGGAAGCAAGAACTTGTCTTAAATTTTTTTTTTGCATTAGGACTATACACCATGCCTACTTCATATTACAGTTTCATAAGTTGAAGGTTGAATTCAATTGAATTCCTCTCACACAACAGCTGACCCTTTTGGTCTAGCTCCTTGCTACTCAAAGTGGATCAAATTGCAAGGCCTTGAGTGACCAGTGTTTGGGACTTGCTTTAAATGAAACTCCTTTGTGTTTAGCCATCAGTTGTAGTAATCTGAAACTTACCTTCCTTTCTTACCTAAACAATAAAACTGTGCTTAACCCCACTAGTCTTCAAACTTTGTGGGAGTTTACAAAAATACAAAATTATGCAATCAGGTATTTTTAAATGGAGAGTACTATATTAAGGTAACTTTTCCCTTCTCAATATAAAGCAAAACATTCATGAAAAATCAAAGTTATAGTGAGGAAGATAAGGCAAAAATTAAAAGTTCTTTTTCAACAGTTACAACAGAAATATAAATGCTCCAAATTAAAATTTTAAATTGGCCTTGGAAATCCAACTAAATTAATACATACACAAAAAATACGCAGTTCATATTTTCCTTATCAGTTTCAGACACAGAAGATGAATAGCAGAAGGAGTTGATAATGTTTCACATTTAAAGCTGCTAAGAACCTAAAAAAGTTATTTTAATTAGTTTTTCTTCCCAGTTCTGGGTGGTAGAACCATATGGCTACCCATTTATTTTAAAGATGAATAAAGCACAGAGGGTTAAATAGTTTGTTCAAACTACCACCTTCTGGTAGTAAAAATAGTAATAATCATTTATTAGGGCTTACTGTGTGCCAAAAAAAATGCAAGCACTTTATGTGGATTATCTCACTTAGTCCTCACACTGACACTGTTTTAACATCACTGACATTGGTAAATCTTATAATCAACATTGCATCACAGTTTCCTTCGCGGCAGCTTTTCTTCCTTAGTTGTGCATAAAGTAATGGTGGCATCTTAGATCTGAAGAAATACAGTATTAGCCCCATTTTTTTCAGGTGAGGAAACTGAAGCTTAGAGAGTTAAAATATTCTGTCCAAGGTCATATATAGTGAATGGCAGAGCCAGGATTTGAACCCAGGTAGTATGACTCTAACTCCACACACATAACTATCTACAGTACCACCTCCTGTAGGTAATTTGCACTCACAACCTCTAGGTTGCCAGTGCAGTGATGAATGTTCTACAGTGGCACTAGAAGACAGCAGTCTTTTTTGTTGCTGAGTTCACTGGGAAGAGTGATGAATGATGAATGAATGAAAGAGTGAGTTTTTCTTCACAGGTAGTCTTTGGCTTCTTTTGGCTCCTGTAGTGAGTGAGACAAAGCACCTGTGTGCAGGAAAGGCATATGGGAAGTGCTCATTTTCCCCAGAAGGTAGATCTGGGGTCATACCTCTCCATTTCTTCCCCCAGTTCTGTATCTTTCCAGGCAAAAATCAACCCCTGATTAGATCATCATTTCCTAAATATTCACTCTCCTATCATAGAACCTGACTTTTCTGTAAACTGAGAAAACCCTTCTAAGACCACAGTAAAAAGTTTCTGTTATTGATTGTGTTTCAGAAAACAAACTTGGCAAGGCTTAACCTTGGCAATAACAAAATGGATTATGTATTTTTCGTTAATGGGAGTTAGAATGAAGTTGTATGCAGGAATTAAATGTGTCAGCTGCTGGGACAGAGAAGCAGTTGATTTGGGCAGCAGTGTGACTAATTAGGTTTTCTTTTGTGAAGAAATTGGTTTGTATTGATTCATTTATATCTGATGTAACTCAGCAGCCCTCCTCCTGCCAAGGAAGCCTGCCTAGACTGGTAAATGATTAGAAGCTGGTGGAGTAGCTTGGCCCGCTCACAGGGGCCATATGTACACCTTTGCCAAATCAAGTGTGCAGGATCGGGGTGGCCAGATCACCCTTGCTGGTGTCCCTTCCCTGCTCAGGCACAGGCAAGGCCTATGAACTATCCCTGCTGACTGGATGTGTGGAAGTCCTAACATCAGGGTTATCCTGGGAAAAAAAAAAAAATCACTAGAGGGAGCTCATTTACATGGGAGGGTTGTAGGTTAACTTCCAGCAGGGAGCTTCAGCCTAAGCAAGTGGTTTGGTTTGCTCTTTGGCCTTCAGGAGCCTGCAACACAAATATCCTTAAGTACACGGATTATTAGAGAGAGGCTCAGACACTGGGGGTCTCAGACTCTGAGTTACAAAGAGCCTGTGATTTCCTGATTCAATAAATTAAACCAAGGCTCAGAGAGATTTAGTAATTGATCCAAAGTGGCCCAGTAAGTAGTGGGGTGAGACGCAAACCCAGATCTGTCCCAATCCCGTACTCAGGACTTTACCTAGTCTGGGAGAGATGGACCTGTGAGGCAGGAATTCCTGAAAGGATGAATCTCCAGGAAAATAAAATAGAACATGCTGCAGAATTATAGAGAAACTAGGAGACACTTAGACGAGTTACTGGAGACAAAAAACATGAAGATTTTAATGCCAAAGTGGTAGAACAGAGGTAGCTTAAGGAAGTTGACCTGGGAACAAAATCACTTCACTCACTGCTCCAACCACTTTCCATCCTCAATCAGTCCACTTAAGATTTAAATTTCTGAAAAAAAGAGTCTGATTGGCCTGGCTTATCAGGCCCTTTTTGACTGTGTGCATGAGTGTGTGTATGTGTATACTAAGTGTGCACATGTGGCCAGTAAGGGAGGACACGAGACTTCAGTTGGAATTCCCACGGAGAGTTGAACGTAACCTGGGAAAGGTAGTTGTTACTAGCATAAGGAGGGAAGGATCCACAGCAGGAAAAAAATAGTGGATGTCCACTATAGGATCCCAGACCAGGAGTCCCACAGCAAGACTAAAAGGGCAGATTTGGGGCCTTTCTAGGAGCTATCATTAGTAAGACACGTTAGTAAGATGCTCAGAAAAGGACATTTTGAGTAAGAAGTTTATAACCCTTGTGATGGTTAAGGTTGTGTGTCAACTTGGCTGGCCCAGGATTCTCACTGGTTTGGCAGTTGTATGATGTTGTGATCTCTTCCATGACAGAATCTGCTGTGAGTAGTCAATCAGCTGAAAGGGAGTTTCCTTGAGCATGTGACCTGCATCAAATATAAGTGGGCTTTCTGGTAAGGCTCATGAGTTTTTTGCTTGCAACGGATCCTGCAGCTGGCTCCTGTTCATCTGACCTCCAGTTCTTAGGACTTGAGCTAGCAGCTTACCTGTGGTCTTGCCTGCCTATCTTGGGATCTGTCCGTCTTTACAGCCTGTGAGCAAGAACCCTGCTCTCTGACCTACCGATCTTGGGTTTGCCAACCCCTGTGGCTGCGTGAATCAGAAGAAGCCTCTATCCTGACCCACAAACTTGTGACATTCCAGCCTCTACAACCGTGTGAGCCATTTCCTTGATATAAATCTCTCTCTTTCTCTCTCTCCCTATATATATGCTTTACGGTTTTGCTTCTCTAGAGAACCCAGCCTAAGACAGTCCTCTTCAGGGTATATGCCCTAAAAAATTCCAAATCTTCGCTCTTTTTCCTTTTCAATTTAGCCCAGAAATTTTCTTCATACAGATATGCTCTTAACTTCTGAACCTTGAAATATTATATATAATATAAATATAATAAAAATATATTATTTTTTTACTACACACAGTCGTTCCTCTTTTCCTGCTATTAATCTTACCTGCACCATCCACATCCTGGCAGGCCTATGTCCTAGTGGTACACCAAACCAAAAGCCAAATCCATTACCATCAAGCAGATTCTGACACCTAGCTACCCCACGTGTGTCAGAGTAGAACTGTGCGCCATAAGGTTTTCAGTGGCTGATTTTTCCTAAGTAGATAGCCAGGACTGTCTTCTGAAGTGCCTCTGGGTAGATTTGAACCTCAATCTTTCGGTTAGCAGCCAAGCACACAAACGTTTGCACCACTCAGGGACTCCAACACAGTATCCTCCATATTTGAGTTATATTCAACAATGGGACTTGTTAACCTAGAAAAGACACAGAAGTGGTTGGAAATGAGATCTTTAAGGGTACCCAGATTCAGGCTTTGTAAGTACAATCCTGCCCCTTCACACTTCCTCAGGCATCATAAACTTCTAAGGAGTTATTCAACTTGGATTTCATTTCATTCACTATCATCGAAAGTCCAGCAATAGCAGCTTCATCTGAGTAAAACAGCAAAGAGTGAGGGAGTTTAGAGCCCTAATATCAATTTATCAAGTTCAGGCCAGAGACACAATCTGGCTTTAGTGGAAGAGATGAAATGGCATGGCTGATGGCTTCCCTGGGTAGGAGCAAAATGAAGTCTGAAGGCTGTTTCTGCTGGGTGTGCTTATTGTCAGGTGTCTGGAAACAGATTCCTAGAAATTGAGCAAGATCAAAGGACTCATCAAAGAACCGCTCATCAGAGCTGGGGCTTCTTGCAGTCCCTGCTAGAAATCACATCCTCTAGCCACACCAGGGAGAATCTGTACAGGTAGAGACAGACCTTATCCTGTTTCTTAGCACAGATCAAACAATACCCCAAAGTGGGGATTAAATGTCAGGAAACAAGGCCTCTGAGAGCTTTATGGCCTTTTGGGCCTCTTAAAAAAAATCTCTCTTCCTTCTTCCTTCTTTTCCTAGGACGGTTCTAGCTAGCATCAGAAGGTAACACGCTGAAACCCAGCTATGATATTGTACAATGTACAACTAGATCCTCCTCTATTTTGTGGACTCATATTCAGAAGAGATAAATCACTGAGAAATAAATGACAAAAAAGACATGAAGTCCCCCAGGAGCACGTATGTACCAGTTTTACATATATTTTCTCATCTAAAGCTTTCTCCCACTGAACTACAGAGAATGGTGTACTCTGTGCCCAAAAGAGTGCCTTGCATGTAGTTGCTATTATCTTGTTAGTTGCCATTGAGTCGGCCCCGTGCATGCAGAGTAGAACTGTTCCATGTGATTTTCAAGGCTGTGACCTTTCAGAAGCAGATCACCAGGCCTATCTTCTGAGGTGCTTCTGGGTGGGTTTGGGCCACTAACCTTTTAGCTAGTAGTCGATTGCTTAACCATTTGCATCTGGTAGGCACTCCTAGAATTTGAAAGAAGAGAGGTGTGACTTTGTTTTAGCTACTTTTGAATGCTAGATAGAAACAGAGGTAGTTTGCCCTGATCGCAGATGAAAAGATAGGCAGAAAGGAAATTCCAAAGGCTACATCTGTTCATGGTGTTTTCAATTGCCTCGTATGCATGTGAAAGCTGGACAATGAATAAGGAAGACTGAAGAATTGATGCCTTTGAATTATGGTGTTGGAGAACAATATTGAATATACCATGGACTGCCAGAAGAACAAACAAATCTCTTTTGCAAGAAGTACAGCCAGAATGCTCATTAGAAGCAAGGGTGGCGAGACTTCATCTCACATACTTCGGACATGTTATCAGGAGGGATCAGTCCCTGGAGAAGGACATCATCATGGTTGGTAAAGTAGAGGGTCAGCGAAAAAATGGAAGAGTCTCAATATGATGAATTGACACAGTGGCTGCAACAGTGGGCTCAAGCACAACAATTGTGAGGATGGTGCAGGACCAGGCAGTGTTTCGTTCTGTTGTACATAGGGTCATTATGTGTCAGAACTGACTTAACAGCACCTAACAACAATGTCTATGAATGATGAAGGCCAAAAACCATGACTGACACACAAACTTGCCACTACGTTTTCCTGAGAAGCAGAATACATGGTATGAAGAATCAAGCTGGAGAGAGACTCATAGCAGACTCAGTATTGCAATCAAGGTTCATGACCTTTCTCCACACAGTCTTCGATGTCAAATGTCAAATGGAAAGGAACAATGGGTAAAGTATTTCTCCCAAAAAGATGTTGCTGAAACAATAGCTGATGACTTTTATAGACTCCAGGTTATGAGCCCAGATGTGTTTTCTAACAAGGATGGAAAAACTGAGTCAGTTTTGGGCATTGCCAAATATTGTGATACCGTTGTCAAACAAATGTATCTTAATTTAAAAAGCATTGGAGAAATGACACACTTCTCTACACTTGAATTTCCTGGTATTTTTCATAGAACAAAACTAGATGTTGCAGAATTTGAAAGAACCCAAAATCATACAGTCCAATTAAGTTTTCAAATGCAAACCGAGTTCACCTCTCAAATGAGGTCTTTTCATTATGATCCTTATTTCCTACAATATTGGGGGCTTAGCTACTACTAGCTTTGCTCTGTATGGTTTCTGACCCTCTTCCAGGAAGTAACGCCTGAATGCAAAATTAGAATGAGATCTTCCTGGGAGGGCAGTCACTCCAGGAAGACTGTTTTAGGGAGTAACCCCTCGGGGAAATAAATCCACACACTTCAGTGACAACAGTGGGAAATGTTCTCAAAGTCTGGCTACACAGCCACCTCTGGGGGTGGGGTGGGAGATGTCACTGCCTGTCAGACACACGGTTTTTACTCTGGTTTCTTAGGAGAATAGTACCTGCCCTTTCTGCTTCCCACTGAGAGTGAATTACTCTGCCTGAGCTCAAGCAGAGAAAGGCTGACTGGGCTGGGAGCACTCAGCTACAGCCTATTAAACTGAAGTTGCTTTTAAAGTTGGTTAATGAAAAGAAAAACTGTTGTTTCTAACTATCTATAAATCGAAGCTCAGATCCCAGAGAAAAAACAAGTTTGTGCAAAAAAAGCCTTCATTTTATGTATTTCAATACGTTACTGATTTGACATTTAT
Organism: Dugong dugon; assembly: GCA_030035585.1. NCBI lineage: Eukaryota > Metazoa > Chordata > Mammalia > Sirenia > Dugongidae > Dugong > Dugong dugon. The sequence continues at coordinate 74,055,365 of CM057472.1, forward strand.
AAAATCCTGAAGACACGGAGATAAAAATAAAAACCCAACTTGAAAAATTATTAAATTTATATTTTACGATAGTTCAGATGTATGCACGCATGCCCTCACACCCACAAACAAAATGACTTTCCTGGAGGTCAAACTGTACAGGGCTTTGTTAGGCAAAAGGAGGCGACATATACCTTTCCTCCCACTGGATATCATAATCATCGGTGTTTAACATTTACACATTGCTGCACTTTTGCCTGTTCTTTATAAGCATTCCTGTCAGCTGGCCCTCAGCTGTAACCTTTTAGAGGTCATGCAAGAGAATGCCAGTTTGCAAATGAGACACAGAGAGGTCAAGTTATTTGCCCAGCATCTCAAATCAAGAAATAATACATGAGTACATATCTTCAGAATAAGAAGACCTAAGAAGAATTGACGCATTTGAATTATGGTGTTGGTAAAGAATACTGAATATACCATGGACTGCCAGAACGAACAAATCTGTCTTGGAAGAAGTACAGCCAGAATGAGCCTTAGAAGCAAGGATGTAAGATTTCATCTCACGTACTTTGGCCATGTTATCAGGAGGGATCAGTCCCTGCAGAAGGACATCATGCTTGGTAAAGTAGAGGGTCAGAGAAAAAGAGGAGGACCCTCAAGGAGGTGCATTGACACAAGGGCTGCAACAATGGGTTCCAGCATAGAATGATCGTGAGGATGGCGCAGGACTGGGCAGTGTTTCGTTCTATTGTATATAGGGTTGCTGTGAGTAAGAACCAACTTGACGGTACCTAACAACAACGTATCTTTTAAGGAAGAACTGAAAATAAGTTATATTCCCAGTTCTAGTTGTTTTTGATCAGTTAGATCATTTCTACTAGAAAATTTTTCAGTCCAAAACCTGCAGCAACTTTATAGCTTAATTCCTAGTATCTTTATTTACTATTGGAATCAACTCTAGGTGCTTCTAAGGTGAATTTTCCAATATGAAATGACATTAATATAAAAAGACTACATACATGGAATTATCTTTTTATCTATTGACCTTACAAAGTCTGTTTTTGTTGCTTATTTACTTGCCTTAATATTCAGTGGCCACACCATACCTTAATCACCCAAGTCAACTGACACAATTATTGCTGTTGTATTTTTTATCTTTGCTTAATTATTTTAGATAAGTAAGAGTTTGTAGTTGTGTATGTCCCTGTCACACAGTTTTAAAACAGACAATTAAGGGTTAATGTCAACTTTCGATAGTTTAGTACTTGCCTTAATAGGAAACAGAAGTAGTAAAGAAAAAGCAAAGCAAATTCAACATCATGTGCCATGGTATGTCAATTGTAAAGCACCATAAAAATGTTTGTTGTTGCTGATAATGAAGTTGATGGGGATAATGGTGATACAGTTGTTATATCCACAGAGAAGCACCAACTTCATTTCTTGTCCTTAGTTTCAATCACAGACAATCAGCCTTCAGTAATCCCAAACTGATTATGAAAATGAGAAGTACAATGTGGCTGGTTGCCGGTCTGGAAATCTAAGCTCCTGATTGAAAATAAACTGACCACGTATCATGTATTTTATTGCAGTCACAAGAGCTCAGTCACTTATTTATTCCTTGATCTTAGAACTTATCTAATGACAGAAAGACCTAGAATGTCAAAAAAAAAAAAAAAAATCTAACTTGAAATAACCTGGAACTAACTTTTTTTCCTCAAGCAAGGGGCAATAAAAAATATTTGGTTCTTTTTCAGAATCAGAGCATCCAATAACCTGCAGTGATTTAAGCCAGGTACATAGTGTGAATATTTTGAACTCAGAGTGTGTCATGGGTTGAATTGTGTCCCCCAAAAATATCTGTCAACTTGGCTAGGTTATGATTCCCAGTATTGTATAATTGTCTACCATTCTGTCATCTGATGTGATTTCCCTATGTGTTGTAAATCCTATCACTATGATGTTAATGAAATGGATTATCGGGCAGTTATATTGATGAGATCTATAAGATTAGATAGTGTCTTAAACCAATCTCTTTTGAGATATAAAGAGAGAAGTAAGCAGAGAGTCACAGGGACCTCATACCACCAAGAAAGCAGTGCCAGGAATAGAGCGTGTCCTTTGGGCCTGAGGTTCCTGCGTTGAGATGCTCCCCAGCCAGGGGGAGATTGATGAGAAGAAGCTTCCCCCAGAGCCGACAGAGAGAGAAAGCCTTCCCCTGGAGCTGACGCCCTGAATTTGGACTTTTAGCCTACTCGACTATGAAAGAATAAATTTCTCTTTGTTAACGCCATTCACTTGTGGTATTTCTGTTATAGCAACACTTGATGACTAAGACAGAGTGTAACCCATTAAATATTTCCTATCTGAAATTCTGCAGCAACCATGAAAATAAGCATTAATATAAGTGCTTATATTATAAGGCACTAAAAATGTGCCTTGGGCCTAGAGGAATTCAGCCAACAGGCTGTACACAGCTAACTCTGGTTTCTTTCTTTGTGTTGTTTGCGTAAGTATCTACACAGACAGCTTAAGCTGGCCCATAAGTGGCGTGCAAAGAGTACCTTCATCCCGCTCAGATGCCCCCCTTTCTGGGGCAGCGTTCATCCTACCATCACTTCCAAGTATTCATTTCCTTCGCTAGAGTTTTTATGCTGATGCCTCCCCCTGCGTATCCCCCTCCCCGCTAATCTTTGTTATCTAGCTCAAATCAGTGACTCTGAATAGCTGATCAACCAGTCACTTCTGGGTAAGGCCACAGATTCTGGAACCAGGCTGCTGGGTTCAAATTTCAGCTCTGTCAGTTACTAGCTGCTGGACCTAGGGCAAGTTACTTAACCTTTCTATGTCTCAGCCTCCTCTTCTGTAAAACAGGCATGATAAAACTGCCTCTCCCATGGGACTGTTGTAGGACTGAATAAGTGAATATACATAAAATGCTTGGAATGATACCTAGAATATAGTAAGCATTATACAAATCTAAGCTATTATTTATTATTAAGAGCAAATGTTGAACAACCTCACTGACGCCCTATGCCCGAAAAAAGCCCCGTTTCCCTGTGGACAGGCAGGCAGCCCTCTGGACACTGTATACCGCCTCTGACAACTCTCTGGCCCTCCTTACATACTCCAGATGTGACCGCAGCCACCAGGCCCTCCAGATCAAGCACTCTCTGAACTCTAGTCTTCTAGCTGCCATTCACACTTCTCCTAGCAAGTCCTTCTGGATATTACCACTCACAAGTGTACCTAAAATGGTTAGAGATTCAAGTGGAATTTTACTGGGCAGTAGAGAGAGAAGGTTGATAATGCTAGTAAGAAAACTAAGGCAAAGCCTCTGTCCATCTCCTCTCTGAATACTCCAGCCAGTTAATACCCTAGAGCCCCAACAGATCTTTGCCTATAAGCACTTTACCTTCAGCATCACCCATATGTGATTCTGCACAGACATCCTGCCCCTCTCTGCAGGGCACAGACACCCATTCAGTTCTTCTTTAGCCAAACCCTGCTGCTTTCTTAGAGGGTGAATTCCAACTACCCCCATTAATGCTTTTTTCCTCTCTGAAAAGCCCTAAACGGGCCTACCTCTCCCTAACATTTCCTGCAAGTGGAAATTTGAAGTTATGTAGGAGGGATGAGAAGCAAAGGCCAGTGGAGATGTTATCGTGGGCAAGCTGGGTTCTCACTTCACCATGAAGGCATCTTTCTCACCTTGTATTTCTGACCAACCCTGTTTCTGAGAATGCTCACATCACATTTGCTACTTATACTCTCTTCATAGATGGAGCCAGAAGAAAGATAGTGGCCAGAAACAATGGTGAACATGGCAGGTCCAGTTTGGAAACTGACTTGAGTAACTTTTTTTTTTTTAATGTAAAGATTGGAGAACAGACACCAGTGTGCAAAGTGCACACTGTAACATGCTGTAAACCCTGTTATTAAACCAACTACCTCCTCGAAAATATAGATGTTCTACCACGAGAAGGAAGTAATAAGTATTTTTGAAAATGAGAGCTTGGGACCCCAGGATCCACAAAGTCCTTCATTACATTTTTTTTTTTAATTTTGTGACTTCATAGTAACTATGTCTCTAAAATAGTAATAGAAGCATATTCTTCTAAAGTCTCAAAACCCACTAACGATTGAAAAGTTCATAAAAACAGTTTCGTCTTTAGCAAAACATATATAAATATTTATAAAAGAAATTCTAGGCAAATAGACACAGATAAGCAAAATGAATGCCAAAATAAAAGTATCTTTGAATTGGCTCTTCCAATCTTTCTATAAAAATTTTAAACTTTTTTTAGAGAGTGTTACTTTCCCAAGGCTTATCCATAATTTTCTGAAAGATAGGCGGATGGTGGGAATGGGGCAGTAGCTGGAAGGTGTTTAGAGTCAAAGGAAGTATTTTTTAAGACGAGATAGTGGTCAGCAGTTAAGGTGAGTGTCTGCAGTGGCACCCTATTCCCAGAGTGGCCATACACTCTACACCAAGATGCTGGTACTCCTGGTCTGCAAACGCACAGCTTTGGCAGCCTGGATGGTATGGGAAGTCCACAGGGGATCTCAGACCAGGAGTGTCCAAGCTGTGTGCAGTATGACATCAAGTTTGACTTTATTGCCAGAAAGTACCACTGTCTTCTAGCGGGCAAGTGCTTCTGCAAGAAGATCCCCCTGCCCCGGAAATATTTGGTAGGCCTGGTGCCCTGTATTCTGGAAGGAAAAAGAGTCCTTCTTCCTGTGGCGGCTGGATCAGAGATCTGAAACAAAGGTTTGTCACCTTTCCAACAATCAGAGATCTTGTTTCTGGATGGAAACAGGCATTAGGAAACTAAAATGGCACGTATTTCAAGTGCTTAGATGCTTGGGTCCTCGAACAGGCAACTCTGAGTTCCAGGCACATGCCTGCAGTACTCAGTGGCAAGGGGGAGAGGATGCAACCCAGATGAAGGTATGGCTGGGAGAGACTTTGTAGTGTAACAGAGGCAGTCAGTAGAGGGGCTGGCAGCCATACACAGGGCATCTAGGCCCCTCTGTGAAGCATGGGACCAGAAACTCCAGCAGCATTAGATAAGAAGCTCCAATGAATCTAGTGACCTGGACTGGCAGAGCCAATTTGGCACAATGCAAGCGCCCCTGTATCCTCACAGGGGATGGGTCCTACAAGTGCTGGAAAATACAATTCAAATATTTGAAGAAACAAAAGTGTTCCATTTCCTTAGGCAATAGGTACTAGTTTATCAATACTTTAAACAGCTTCACATTTAAGATTTTGCATATTATCTTACTGGTACTTTCTTGGGAGTGCTAGAGTCTAAGCTACACTACTGTTAAACTAATTTTAGCATTATCTGTATCAGAGTTACACGATTTCCTAAGTTTACGAGACATTTTTGGCCCATCAAAGTCCCTTTTATTAATTCCTCCCCAGAAACCTGGTAATAACTCAAATTTCTGCTTTGTACTGAAGTCTATCCTGTTTTAAATATAACAATTAACAAGGTTTGTTTAGCCTGTTTTATAGAAATGTCTGTTTACTATGTCACTGATTTTGGACTAGGAACAATGTTTTATACTTCTCTAAGAGAAAGGGGGAAACCCTGGTGGCATAGTGGTAGTACAGCTGCTAACCAAAATGTCAGCAGTTCGAATCTACCAGCTGCTCCTTGGAAACTCTGTGGGGCAGTTCTACTCTTTCCTATAGGGTCACTGTGAGTAGGAATTGACTCGATGGCAACGGGTTTGGTTTTGGTTTTTTTTAAGGGAAAGGAGCCAGCTTCGTGTTTTGTACTTCTCACATAATATTTCACTTTATTAAAATGCTACATAGTAATTTGTTTATAAAACTTATGATTAAAAATCTTTTAAAGATGGGATGTTGTGGCATGTTTGTATGCTGATGGTAGTGATCAAGTAGAGAGGGGAAAACTGATCATACAGGAGAGAGGATGTAAAATTGTGGAAGTGCTATCCTTGAGTAATCGGGGTTGGGGGACGTGCAGACGCCAGCATAACAGGGAAGGGCTGCCTTACAGAGGTGCAAGGACGTTCGTCCACTGCAACAACAGGGAAAGCTGATTTGTGGGTACAGAGGCAGGTAAGTGACGAGATTTGGTGCTGAGGACTTCTTTTCTGATTGCTTGTGTCTTCTCAGTGAAATCAGAAGCCATGTCATGAGAGTAAGGAGTAAGGAGAGATATTAGAGGTTGGAGAGGAGAGGAGAAGGTGTGAAAAGATGGTATATAGAGAGGGAGGGAATGAATTGAGTAGTAAAGTGTTGTAAGATTGGCTGATCTGTTTGAGGTTTGTAGTCATTAATTCAGAGTAGGGTGCTGGAGAAAGAAAGAGGCAAGGGAATGGAGGACGTATGTATGTAAGGGAATGATGTATGCAAGGGTATGTATGCATAGAATCTAAGTCTATTAAGGAGGGAATTAAAGGTATGAGGGGAGGTAATGATCAGTGCAAAGGTGATAAGATCAAGGGATTAGAGGTGAGGTGGAAGAACAGATGGCGTCCAAGCACTAGAGGGAATGACCTGGAACAATAGACATGGTGGTGGAAGTAAATTGCGACGTTTGAAGTTGGGAATATTAAGGGGGTGCATTTCCACAAAAATTCTTATTGCCTGACATTATTTCTAAGGTTCAATAAAAATCAGTCTGATATCACCTAAGAATACAGTACTGCACAAATGCCAATGTGATTCAGAAAGTCTCTTCCTCCCCCTCTCTCTCTTGTAATTCTGAAATGCAATAGGACTGCTTGAATTGGAATTTAACCAAAACAGACTAAAACCAGTGCCTGATGAAAGAGCATCTCTTCATCCTACTGAAGACGTAGCAAAAACGTAAAAAGAGCATGTTGCTGATAGAAGCTGAGAGGAAGAACACAAGCAATAGTTGTCCGACATTTAAGTGAGCCTGATGCTGGGTGTTTTTAGATTTATGTGATTAATAAATAATGTAAGATTCCCTGGAGAGGACAAACCCAAATGAAAAACAGCCAGTTGAGAAGAGAGGTATGTGGCTAGTAATCTCAACAGGAAAGGCTGAGCTAGTCCGAAATCCAAGATATCAAATGACAATTTCTCATTTATAAAAGTGTACCCTGGGCAATTAAATTGCTTTCCAACTGCCTCGTAGCTCTCTCTGAAAAGCCCTAATGGATTTAACTCTCTGTACAGGTAAACTGAGGTCCCATGTATTAGGAAAGAGAATTTCAAGTCATTTTTTTTTTGTATAAGTAGGAGTTAACCCTGGAATGTTCGTTTATTTCGAAAATTCCATTTCCATTTTCCAAAGCGTTTCTCTTTTCCTTCTCATTTAAACATTGTAACGAAATTCTTCTCCACTCCTGGCATTTCCAAGCAGTGGAGTGTTTCCAGGATAAGGAGGGGGGATTGCTAAGCTTTCCTCTAGGAGTCACCTGATAAGTGAAAAAATATAAGCTATCCTTTTTTACTACTAAAAATTAAGTATATTAGCACTCATATTTAACAGAAGAAACGCAAATGGTTAATAAACATAAAAAGATGGTCAGCATCACTAGAATGTATTTATTTAATTCATATAGTGCTTATTATGTATCAGATGTTCTTTTAGGCACAATACACCATTCTAAGCCTTACAAATATCTACTCAATTAATCCTACTAATATCCCTATGTAGCAGGTACTATTATATTTCCCATTTTCAGGTGATGAAACTGAGTCACAAAGATATTGAACACGCCTAAAGTCATATGGCTTGTAAACTGCACAGCCAGGCAGTTGGGCTGTAGGTCCATGCTCTTAAATACTATGCCATGCATTCATGTCAGGGAAATACACATTCAAAGAAGATGCTATTTTCTATCCATCAGACTGGCAATTCTTTTTTTAAATACTGGTAATATCAAATGCTGGTAAGAATGTAGGCAAATTAACACTCAAAAATTGTTACAACCATTTCAGAAGGTAATCTGGCGGTATTCACTAAAACTCAACAGTAGACAAACTTCTTTGCACAACATTCCACTTTGGGGGCTCTGGCTTACAGGTACAAAAGTGCCTGGTATATAAGGCTACGGCTGTTACCCAAAAAGTCAGCAGTTCAAATCCACCTGGTGCTCCTTGGAAACCGTATAGGGCAGTTCTATTCTGTCCTATAGGGTCGCTGTGAGTCAGAATCGACTCAATGGCAATGAGTATATAAGGCTATACCTGAATCTGTAGCGTTGTTTGTGGTGGTAACAAAACTGGAAATAGTACAAATGTTCATCAAGGGGGATGGTTGAATAAATTATGTTACATTACTATGGAATATTACGCAACGGTTGTCTAAGACTACCTACCACCTGTCTGTCGGTTTGTCATACTGTGGTGGCTTGCGTGTTGCTATGATGCTGGAAGCTATCCCACTGGTATTTCAAATACCAGTAGGGTCATCCATGGTGGACTGGTTTCAGCAGAGCTTCCAGACTAAGACGGACTAGGAAGAAAGGTCTAGCAATCTAGTTTTGAAAATTAGCCAATGAAAACCCTATGGATCACAAAAGAATATTGTCTGATACAGTGCTGGAAGATGAGCCCCTAGGTTAGAAGGCGCTACACAATAGTCACAACAATGGACTCAAACAGACCAACAATCATGAAGAGGGTGCAGGGCTGGGCAACGTTTTGTTCTGTTACACATCGAGCCAACTTGATGACAACTAACAACATCATGTAAGAGTTCAATCTGGATCTGTTGATCTGGAAAAGTTACGATAATGTATAGAGTAAGACCTCACTTTTGGGGGTGGGGTAAATTTTTTAAGAGCAAATTAAAAATGTGGCAGCCAGCTTTTTACATTAGTTACCTTAGGAAGTAGGATGGAGTAGAGGTGATTATTAACTTCTGTATATATTTCTGAATTGTTTGGCCTTTAATACAAGCTTATATTGCCTTTGCAATTTAAAAATCTAATTAAGTTTTAAAAACTATAAATGTAAAGGTAATAATCCATCTAGAAAATGTGTTCTACATCTTCAGCTCTATGTAGAAAGTTATATGAATAATACAGTTTTTTAAATCAGATATGAAAGGCTCAGATTTATATTTATAGACACCTCTTATGTACAAGGCATTGTGATTTATAGTTTTCAGTAATTAAAGAATAAACATTCATTTCCTTTAATGGGCATTTCAGGCAATAGAAAGCAGGAGATGGAATTTGCTCATTCTTTATCTAATAGTTTGAGTAGCCAGTGGAAAGTAAATAATTTTAAAATCAGTGTCCGATTCATAAATCCCTTTCTGTTTTGCCAGTTTAACCCTCATGTAAAGAGATAATCCACATATAGAAGGGAAATGGAGAGGCTGGTGGTGCTGAAAAGTTTAAAAATTCCCTCCTTCTGTGACCGAAACAGGATTTGACATTTCTTAGACTTCAAGTCCTCTTCTCTATGCCTTACACTGTGCAAGACTCAAAGAGGGAAAGTTGACATCTGAAATAGTGTCTGAAATGTCAGTTGGGGGAGGGGACAACAAATAGGAGCTTGCCAGCATCATTTGATTTCTGGTTGTGTTAACCACAAGTCCTTCCTGGGCTGGTGAAATCTAAAGTATTGCTGCCATCTTCAGGAGTTCTCCATTGTCATATATAAGTAAAGTTACAAGTAAGTTGCATACAGCCTCAGAATGCTGTCCAGTAGTTTTGAATTGCAGCTAGAAAATAGACACCCCTGATGACTGCTAAAATGAAGATAGTTTCTCAGAATAGCTTCAGACCATTATCGAGTAGGGCACCTATGTGTGTGGGTGTGGGTGTGGGTGTGGGTGTGTTTAATGTTATAAAATAAGTTTCTCCCTTTGAGAGGAATATAAATTAAGATTTAGAGTCCAAAAAAAGGCATGACTGAGAAATGAGCTAAAGTTTTTTAAAATGGGGGAGGGGCAAGTTATAATATTTTGGAACTGGCTGCACCTACTGGCTCTGAAGCCCATTGAGTCAGTCTACCTGCGGACCACATGCTTAATTTCCACAGTCAAAAGGCACCTGTGGACTTCTGTTAGCTTTTATCCTATTCATTGAAGGGTTTGTTCATTAATGCTGAGGCTGTCTCCCTTCTCTGATTGCTTGAGTTATGGATAATTAATGGGAAAGGTCAAATTGTTGAACAGTACTTTCAACATGAAGCTCCACTTCTTTTTTCCCAGGAATAATTCTACTTACCACTACTTTGTGGAGAAAAATTAAGCCTTAAAATGGAGACAGGTCCATCACACTCTCTTTATAATGGTTGGAGGGCTGATGCCCAAAAATGATCTGGAAAGTCCATGAGAACATGCATCTCCCTGGTGGCCCTCAGGGAGGCAGAGGTCCGATCCTGAGGCCATGATACCACAATTTTGTCTGCAAATGCTCACTTGAGACATGAAGTTTTCATAAAGCTCACTTCACACTGTTTCTTTTTTGGTCATTTTAATCAATCTTAAGAGCTCATGACAAGGAGGAATATATCTTATAGAATCCATCCTTGCTCTTGGTTTACAGTATTAAAAGCAGAACATAAATGCCTTTAAATTCAACTTTAGAAAAATTTCACATCAGTTAAGGAGATATCCAATCTCCCCTTCCGCCACAAACCTGGCAATTAAAAAATGTGCATGAAAAAGAGAGGATTATAGTATATAATGGAAACCCTGGTGGTGTAGTCATTAAGAGCTACAGCTGTTAACCAAAAGGTCATCAGTTCGAATCTACCAGGCGCTCCTTGGAAACCATATTGGCAGTTCTACTCTGTCCTATAGGGTCGTTACGAATCGGAATTGACTTGATGGCCACTGGTTTTTTTGTTGCTGTTTTTTTTTTTTTTTTTTTTTTTTGTAGTATATAATGAACACCATGATGAATGTTATGTCATCAGCATGACACTTTAGAAATTTGGCCATATTTGGATGATTGTCCATGTCTTTAGAAATTTTCCCTTAGAGTTATTCATTTCTTCAGCAAATATTTTCTAAGGGCTTATAAGCACACTCAATATTTTTGCTAGGTACTTTTTAATATGTTATCTTTTCATTCTTCACAATGATTCTGTGAAGATTCTATGCTCCCATTTAGCAAATATGGAAAATGAGTTTCAGATGGCTTAAGTAACTTGCCTGTGGTCACACAGAATTGAAACTTGAGTGTGCTTTATTCTTAGGCCTATATTGCTTGCACAGTAGCATCACCAAAGCCAGAGAACTGTTTTCCTTCTGAGCTCTTTCCTGCCTACTATGACTATGACAAACAGCTATCTAACGAACATGTGCCTCTTCACTACATTCAAGGCATGGTGAATTGTATTAATATAGCACTTGGAGAAAAAAAAAAAAGTCATCCCTAAAATTAGACTATAGAATAAGCAAAAGTATAGAAAACAAAAATGGAAAGTGTGACTCAATGCATACTGAGCTATTTGTGCTCACTGCCACTAGAGGCATTGCCGACTCATAAGAGGAAGAAGACCAGGTAAACCGATTTAGCACACCAGAAAAATCTCATAACCTGAAGATAATTTTGAACCTATCCACAATGTCACACAGAAAAAAAAAAAAAGGCAAAAACCTAAGACAAACAGGAATACATCTAACTACATTTGGTAACCAGGCCAAGTTATACATTAGAATTTTTATTTCTACTTACTTCCTATCCCTATTACATCTGACCACTCAAGCCTTGAAATGAGAAAACAAAAGATAACTTGGAAAATTTACCTCATCTTGTTTTATGTGTAACATTGTTACTATTTCTGGATCTCAGAGCCTACATCCTTAATTCAATATTAGAGCAAATCTGGTCGAGTTCAATTTCACTGCATTCACTACTCTATCTGTTCTTCCTACAGAGCTCTAAATGGTCCCAGACTCAAAGTTAACAGTGAAGCCACCATCTCAGCCCAGTGCCCTCAGAAGCCTCTAGTGCCACTACACGGCTGCTTACAGCTTCATGAACCACTGTTTAGTGAGCTGCTAAATGAGGGTGCAAAGAGCAAACACTCTCTAATGGCATCAGCCTTTCATTAGAGGAAAGGCGTTCTCATCGCCTACCAGACTTCATCTGAAGGGCAGAAACAGCCCCAGATCTTTACGTTTGGTAAACCAGCAACTCTGTAGGTAGCAGGTATATGACTTTGCATGCTGATCTGGTTTTCTGCTCTAGCAGTCATCATTAATATTAATGCTAAATTGGAAGAGAGATATTGGGGTCCTCAGGCAGAAAGTCAGCACAAAAGGCTGAACGTGAATTAGCCGGGATGGATGAGCCAGACTCCATACCAATAATGATGAAAACTTTATATTGCTTAAGTGCATTTTGAGGAGCTCAGACATAAGCTACCCAGGTGCAGCCTAAAAGCAATTAAGTCACTAGTCCTACAATGCCATTACATATACTAAAAATGAAAAGTTGAGAAAATCATTTGGATTTCTGTCTAGGGATGGACTCCATACTCAAGGAGATCTTTGCCCTAGAACTGCTAAGGTCATTTATCTCAGCCTCTTGATGGAAACTGCCCCAGATATTATGAGTGTTCATTTTTTCTTATCACTTCAACCTCAACATGTCCAGAATAAAACTTACCATCTGCAGAATTACCAGCCTTCTCCTTAGGTCAGTTGATGATACCTCAATTATTCCCATGTCTCCAGCTTCAAAAGTAGAATCTCCTCCCACCACTCTCTTGGTCCCACGTTCAGTGTTACCGGATTCTATCAGTTTTCCTCAGTGAAGTCCATTTCATCATCCTTCTATCTGCCTTCCCCCTTGTCCAGACTCTCATCTTTGCACTTCTGGTCCTACACTGGCCTGACCCCTAACCAGCCTTCTGGCCCTGGACCCTTCACCCTTCCAGTGCAGATTAATTTTCTTCATGTGCCACACTTCCCCATTCAAATCCCGTCTATAGCTCTCAAGAGTCTTCAGAGCAAAGTTCTGTCTTCTCAGCCTGTATTCAAGGCTGTCCATAACCATCCCAACTTAGGGCTTCAACTGCTCCCCCTCTGCTGCAATCAGACCGGCCTCTCTTGGCATCCCCGTGTCAGGAGGCACGCATTTCCATCTCTGCACCATGATGCAGGCCACTTTGTTTGCCTCTCCTCTTATATAAATCTGACTTCTTTTCAAAAATTCAGCTTACGTGAATCACCCTCTACCCCACAATAAACCTCTCTAGTTCATCCTTCTCTGTTCTTTTCTTCTAAACACTATTTCTTTATTTATATCACTATTTCCAAAAAGCCTTTACAACTAACTCCTACAGAGACTGCTAAATATACAACTCGTTTACCCCTTACCATGATAATAGTAGCTAGCACATATAGTGCTTACTATATGCCAGACGGCTTTGTATTACACTTTACATATATTAACCTATTTAAAACTCACAACAATCCTATGAAGGGGGTGCTATTATTATCCCCCTTTTACAGATGAGGCACCAAGAGCTTACGTAACTTGCCCAAGGTTACCTAGCCAGGGAGCTGCAGAGCCAGGATTTTTGACACAGGCAGTCTGGCTCCAGAGACAATACTCTTTACTGCATTTCTGATAGATTACTTTTATTATTCATTAACTTTTTACGCTTACTCCTATCATACCAACCAGTTTTTGTGGGGTTTTTTTGGTGGGGAGGGCAATCAATATGTCTCTGCCTCATTTTATCCCTTTCAGTAACTAGTATAGAGTTTTGCACATAGTTCTTTACAGTTTGCTGACCATGTTTGCCTCAAAGTAGTCTCAAATTCTTTCTGGAATAAGAGATGCGATATAAACAAACAAAAAGCTATGAAGTCTTCTCACACACCAGACTCCCTGAAGATCTATGACCAGACCATATGGAGATTTTGATATTTTCCTTGAGTTATGTATGATAATCATATAGTCTGAAAGACTTGACTTTACAAAATACAGGAATCCTGGTAAGAAGGACTGTAAAGTGAATCCATGCTTTCCCCTTACACACATACACACACACACACCAATTTCTAGTATTGTAACATTTCCCAAATGCATTAAATTCAAAATTATTGTTGAAGAAGTTTTGGGAAGGGTAGTCAGATTCTTGAACTGCTGTTTGTTGCAGTGTTATCCAAAAGAACTTCTTGCAGCGTTCAGAGCTTCCGAATTTATCATGCTGAATGTATAATTGCTGATAGGGTCAGGAACCTTGTCCAATATCACATTTATGTTGTTGTTCACAGCACCCAGCACAGTGATAGACACATATTAAATCTTTTTAAAGTTCTCTGGTCTGATTTGCCCAACTTTGGGGTTTTCCTGCCATCGTGGATTGATTTTTCTGTCTTTTCCCAAAATATATTAATTTCCACCAAGCCTATGGATTCCTGTCCTCAATCTTTGCAGCTCCTGCAGCGTTGTTCTCTTCGTTCATCTTTTTCTGGGCCGTTACTTTGTCTACTAGAGTTAGCCTGTCGGATCATACTTGCCAGCAGGTGCTGCCGTTTGCCACGGGATGTGCTCATTTTCAAAATGCTCTAAATCTGAGACTCCAGATTGTGTACAATAGTACAGTGCCTAATTTATCAACTTGGCAGGTTTGAAATGCTATAAAATCAGTTACCTAAAATGAATGATACTGGTAATGTGCTGCACAGTTCTAATGAGCAGAGCTCTACTGCTCCATTAAGACAACAGGAGACCACAATGGGAAAACAAGCAGCTAGAATGTGAGGTTCAGAGAATAGCAGGAAAACCTGCTTTTTACACACAAAACCCCAGTGGGGACAATATGTTCAACGACTGATTTTCTCATTGGTAAATAAAACAGACTCTTCTTAGTGTCTTTCATATCTATCCTTCCTTTCCACTTCCACACAAGGTCAGCCCTTTCTTATCTCATATGAAAATTACCCCAGGAGCCTAGGTCTCCGGGCTATTCCCACTCCAAGCTATCCTGTGCCTTGCTAGAACAATCTTCCTAAAAGGACACTTGCTTAGAAACCTTCAGTGATGCCCAAATGCCTACCATCAAAGGCAGCCCTTCTCAGTGTGACACCAAAAATAAAACCAGTTGCTGTTGAGTCAGTTTCAACTCACGGCAACCCCATGTGTGTCAGAGTAGCACTACACTCCATAGGGTTTTCAGTGGCTTATTTTTAGGAAGTAAATCGCCAGGCCTTTTTGTTAGCAGCCGAGCGCCCTTACCGTTTGAACCTCCCAGGGATTCCTCAGGATGACATACCAGGCCTAATTCATTCTCAAGTTACCTGCCTGACTTTACTTTCTCTTATTCCCAGAATCTTCACTCCATCCAGGCAGGGGCTTTTATTCTTCCCTACCGACTAAACTCATTTCCTTTTTAGTACCTTTGGGCCTGCTAACCCACATTCCCAAAATGCCCTCCTCTTTTAACTCCTTAGTCAACACTATTGCTATATTAATTTCCTAGGAGTAATTCAATGCATGGAATATTGTTGGTTAACATAGTTCCTTTTCCCAGTGCTCCTGGGAACATCAGAAATATAGGACAAGCACTCTACCACAATATAATATTAATGAAATACAATACAGTATAACACTTACATGGAGCACTGAGTAGACAGCATACAGATAATTCCTGGGTGAACTTGGTCTGCACAAGTCCCTCTATTTGCCCACAACCATTTTGCATTCTCAGCTCGAATGTGATTTTGAAACAGCCTCCTCACCTTCTTAGGTCTTGTCTTGACTGTATATGGAGAATCTTAGAGGTAACTGGCAAAACCCTCTGCTCCATTTAAAGCACCATGGAGCCTTGGTGGCCACAGTGGTTAAGAGATAGAGCTGCTATCCAAAAGGCTGGCGGTTTGAATCCACCAGCTGCTCCCTGGAAACCTTACGGGGCAGCTCTATTCTGTCCTTTCGGGTCGCTATGAGTTGGAATCGACTTGATTGCAATGGGTTTGGCTTGGGCTTCCTCTCTGCCAGCCCAACTCACATTTTCTTAATCTCCTGATTTCCTGAAAGTCACAGGTTACTCTATGCTGTTGTCTGCCCTGCTATTGTGGACCTGAGGCACACAAATCAGGACATTCACTGGGGCATAGGGGGAAGGGTTTCCCAGTATAGCTGGTCACCATAATGTCCCCTTCTCAGTATTTTCATACGATGGCCAGAGTCCTTGCCTACTCCAGTTAGTCCTCCAAGGGCCTGTCTTCTCACTCAGGCTGCCAACCTCTGCCTCCTCTACAATATATCCCTGATGTACTCTTTTTGGATAAAATATGGTCTATTTAGAATCAGAAATCAAAAGGTCTAGAATCAAATTCCAGCTCTGCTACTTCCCAGCTGATGTATATTTGAACCTCTGTTTTCTCAGAGGTAAAATGGAAATGTTAACTTCTACAAATTCATGTAGTGAGCTCAAAGAGAATAATACGTGTGAAGCACACTGAAAACTATAAAGAATGATACACAGTAAAATGTCATATTTCTGAGCATCATACGCAGTAAAATGTCATATTTCTGCTCTCACTCACTAGCAGTCACATACAATAATTCACTCCACGAGGCAGAGACAATATGAACAAAGATAAAAGCCCGGCAGGAAGGAGAAACTCTCTAGTTTATTCTTCTCAGCATCTTTAAGCTATAGAAATAGGAATTTGTCCCCAGTTCTGTCTGAATGCCATCTAGTGGACACGAAGTTTGTGTGAGAATAGAAATACAGCAGATACAAGTGACGATCCACAAGGCATCAGCTTCTGTCAGTATTACCAGTACACAAGGTGTTAGCAATTGAATTGTGTCCCCAAAAAATATGTGCTGTAAATCCTGACCCCTATACCTGTGGTGCGCAGTGGTTAAGCGCTTGGCTGCTAACCAAAAGGTCAGCCGTTCGAACTCACCAGTCACTCCATGAGTGAAAGACGTGAGAAGTCTGCTTCTGTAAAGATTACTGCCTTGGAAACCTTATGGAGCAGTTCTGCTCTGTCCTATAGGGTTGCTATGCATTGGAATCATTCAAAAGCAACAGATTTGATTTTTTGGGGGTTTTTTTGATACCTGCGGTTATAATCACATTTGGGAATAGGTTTTCTTTGTTACGTTAATGAAGTGGTATTAGTGTAGGGAAGAAAAAAAAACATTGCCGCAGAATAGGACAGAGTAAAACTGCCCCATAGGGTTTCCAAGGAGCAGCTGGTAGATTTGAACTGCTGACCTTCTGGTTAGCAGCTGAGCTCTTAACCACTGTGCAACCAGGATTAGTGTAGGATGTGTCTTAAATCCAGGACTTCAAACCAGTTCATCCGAGTTCGAACCCCTGCTGATAATTTGCATTTCTAACAAGTTCCCAATGCTGCTAATTAGAGACCAATTCTGAGAACCACTAGCAGTGGTTCTCAAAATTTATTATACATAAGGATCACTTGGGGGTCTTGTTAAATTGTAGCTTCTGATTCAGTATATCTTGGGCAAAAATGCAATTCTTAGCAGGGGTTCAAACCAGAATGAACCAGTTTGAAGCCCAGCTTAAATCAATCTCTTCTGAGATATGAAAGAGCAGATTAAGAAAGCAAGCAAGCACAAATGGAAGGGAAGATACAAGCAACATGATCGCCAGGGAATCTAGGAATAGGAACTGAAAAGAGGCAAGGACCTTCCCCAAGAGTGGACAGAGAGAGATTTCCGCTACAAGCGATACTCTGAATTTGAACTTCTAGCCCCTAAACTGTGAGAAAATAAATTTCTGTTTGTTAAAGCCACCCACTTGTGGTATTTCTGTCATAGCAGTACTGGTTGACTAAGACACAAGGTAAACCTTAGCAGGAGACAAATTAGCAGCCACCTATGAGGTACAATATAAAAAATTCTGGGTGAAATCCTGGTTCTTAGTGATCTTCCCCTTGTTCCCCATCATGCCCAAAATTTCGTCATTAGAGCTTCATTTTTTTCAAGTATTGGAGGGTTTTTATCTGCAAAAGTCCTTTATTAAAATTAAGAGATCCACAGGCAAATAACCCTTTAAATCTCTCTCTTCTCACACCTTCGCAGAGTTTAGCTAAGGTAAACGAAGAGCAAAATCATGCAGGAATAGAACATAGGACAGAAATCAAGGGGAATATGAAAGAGTGGTGGACCTCGGAGAGTCACGAAAACAAAACCAAAACAAACCGCTCGAACAGATTCCAACTCATAGCGACCCTGTAGTACAGCGTAGAACTGCCCTGTAGGGTTTCCCAGGAGCAGCTGGTGGTTCGGCATAGGTTCAAACCACAACTAACGAGGCTTCAAAACCATTATTTTCGGTTTGACATCCTGCTGAGAATTTGCATTTCTAACAAGTTCCCAGGCGATATTAATGCTGCTGCTTCGGGACCAGTTTTGAAAACCACTAATAGAGCAGTGGTTCGTACAATTTATTACACATAAGAATCACCTGGGGATCTTGTAAAACTATAGATTCTGATTCAGTAAATCTGGGGTGGAAATGCAAATTCTCAGCAGGGGGTTGGACCCAAAATAACTGGTATGAAGCCCTGCCTGTCAATGACTGATGAAGCCCATATTCAGGCGAAAGTGGAAAGAATTTGTTTTTTTAAGTTTTAAATATATTCCTGAAGCCATCCAGCACACACAGAGGTGAGGGTGCCTGCCTCGTGAATCCAACGCCTATGGGGCCTCCCACCAGCAGCCCTAACTTGGCAGGAGGGCACTGGAGGCAAGCCTCTTCTGAGCTGTGTCTGCTCCTCGTCAGCATGCTTCCTCTTCTATATACAGCATTTAGAAAGATGAGAGACAATGTGGGAAAGAACACAAAGCCTTTTGCAAATCGTCTCTAGCTTTATATTCAAAACTGTCGCTACTAGGGTTGGATTTAGCAACTTGGCATCACCTGGGAGGACCACCGCTGTTGGTGGCCATCTGGAGTCTTTTGGAGAATTCTGAAAGAGAGACCACTTGGAGAGAGTTTTGTAGTGGAGAAAACACTGGTGTTCAATTCAGGAAGCCTGGGTTTGAGCCCACCACATGTAGCTAAGTGACCCTGGGTGATCCACTGCACTTCCTTGGACCTGAGTTTCTTCATCAGGGAAGTGATTTCTAAATTCCCTGCACGATCTGATAGTCTAGGGCAGAGGTTCCCGAGGTATGGTCTCTGGACCAGCAGAGTTAGCATCACCTGGGAATTTATTAGAAATGCAAATACTCAGGCCTCCCGAATCAGAAATTCTGGGGATAGGGCCCAGCAATCTTTGTTTATGAAACCCTCCAGGTAATTCTGATACACTGTCAAATTTGAGAGCCACTGCTGTATTTTATTATTCTCCTGCTGTCTCCTTGCAGTGTGAACCTGGTTAACACTGATTTGTCGTTGGTCAGAGGCATGCTAGAGGTCAAGACAGGCACTCATTCACAAAAGCTGCCTGACCAGGCAGTCCTAGAGGTTCAAATCAGAATGTGGATGGAATCTTGGGATAGAACCTCTATCACTTCTCCAAACCCTCTCCATGGCCAAAGCTCCAGAAAGCCCGGGGAATGTCTGCAGAACAGACATCTTCTTGGCCATATTTTCTCAGTACATTTTTACAGCATCAAAAGTAACAAGAGCAAAAGTGTTTTCTTTGTTAATGCCAACCTCTCTTTTGACCATTTTTGTCTCTAATCCCCAAAGATACGTGTCATTTAGTGCTGGGCAAGGAAAATTACTTTATTCATTTTTAGCTTTTTGTTTTTCCCTCTACCTTTTCTGACAGCCCATCTTTTCCCCTTAAGTTATCAGGGGCAACCTGCAAATGTTATGCTGGGTTCCACAGGGGAACCACGGTTTCCTAGCAACAGCCAGGGCTGCTGGGCCATTCTCTGAGTCACCAGCTCCAGGCAGCTCCTGATAAGCAGCACTGCTTACAGAGAAACCCTCTGTGGACCCCACAAGGGAGCCCTCCCGCACATGTCTCCCTCACAGGTCATTGGGATCTAGAGAACAGAGCATCAGTGGGACCTAAAGAAGCACGTAAACAGGGCTGTCTTTATTCTAAGCTTCTTGATTATTCTATGGATCTTGCTCCTTGATTATTCTATGGGGTGTTGAAGAAAGAAAGAAAGATAGAAGTAAGGGAAGAGGGGGAAAGAAAGAAAAGGGGCAGAGGGAAAGGAAATTTTCTGAAGAAATACCCACTGAACAACTGCAATGTATACTTTAGCTAGATGCTAGAGATGCAAAATCAAATAAGACAAGGTCCTTGCCCTCAGGAAGCTTATAGTCTAGTAGAGGAGGCAGCTCAGCACATTCAATTTTCATTCCGTTGCAATAGATGTCACACAGGAAAACAACTGGATCCTTACAGAGCATAACTGGGGACCTAAATTCATCTGGGAGGTCAAGGAAGCATGCTCTGACAAAATGACATTTAAACTGACATCCAAAGAAGGACAATTAATTGGCCAGACTAACCATAAACATAGGAAGAAACAGAAGTATGTTGCCCACAGAAAGAACATCATTACTGAAAGCCCTGAGCCAGGAAAAGACCACAGAAGTGAAAACTGGCCTTTGTGGCTGGAGCACAGAGCGGGTAGGGGATGCAGCCCATTATGAGGCCTGAGGGCTGCCCCAGCCAGACATGCAGGGCCTGTGAGCCACAGTAAGGCCTCTTCCAAGTTTGTGATTTTTTATTTCCCTAAAACATCATCCTTATCACTGAGATTTTCACATCTATTAGGGTTCAGTCATATATAATGTGACTTTTTGTTGTTAGCTGCTCTTGAATCACCTTCGACTCATGGTGACCCCATGTACAACAGAAAAAACGAAAAACATTGTCCAGTCTTGCACCATCTTCACAATCACTGGTATGCTCAAGCCTACTGTTGCAGCCATTATGTATTTTGAGTGACTTCCAACCTAGGGGACTCATCTTCCAGCACTGTATCGGACAATATTCTATCGTGATCTGGAGGGTTTTCATTGTCTAATATTCAGAAGTAGATCACCAGGCCTTTCTTCCTAGTCTGTCTTAGTCTGGAAGCGCCACTAAAATCTATCCACCATGGTAACCCTGTTGTTATTTAAAACACTGGTGGCAAAAGACACAAGGAAAGTATTAGCCCAAGAGACAGAAAGGGCCACATAAACCAGAGACTTCATCAGCCTGAGACCAGAAGAACTAGGTGGTGCCCGGCTACCACCAATGACCACCCTGACAGGGAACACAACAGAGAGTCCCTGACGGAGGAGGAGAAAGGTGGGGTTCAGAACTCAAATTCTAGTAAGAAGACCAGACTTAATGGTCTGACTGAGACTGGAGGAACCCCAGAAGGCACGGCGGCCAGATTATCTATCAGCCCAGAACTAAAACAATTTCCAAGGCCAACTCTTCAGACAAAGATTGGACTGTGGGACATAAAATGATACTCGTGAAGAGTGTACTTCTTAGCTCAAGTAGATATGAGAGAGTAAACGGGCAGCTTCTGTCTGGAGGTGAGATGACAGGAAAGAGAGGGTTAAGAGCTGGTTGAATGGACATGGGAAATCAGGGGTGGAAAGGAGGAGTGTGCTGTCACAGTACAGGGAGAGCAATTAGGGTCACATAACAATGTATGTATAAATTTTTGTATAAGAGACTACCTTGAAATGTAAACTTTCACTTAAACTACAACAATAAACAAAAAATAAAAAATAAAATACTGGTGGCATAGCTTCCAAGCATCATAGCAACACATAAGCCACCACACTACAACAAACTGAGAGACAGATTATGGAGTCTGACTTGTACAATGTGTTTAATCTCTGTATCAGTGGTTATATTACCTTTCTTATTCTTAGTACTGTATATTTGGGTCTTCTTTCATTTGTGTGTGTGTGTAAGGTTTTCCCAGGGTTTGTCTCTTTTATTGATCTTTTTGAAATAACCTTTTGGTAAATTTATCAATTACACTTTTCTTTTAAATGTATTGATGTCTGTTTTTATTTTTATTGATTCCTTTCCTAAAGTTACATTGGTATTTTTATGTCCCCTTGAGTTGAAGCCTTAATCCACTTATTTTCATTTTTCTTGCGTATTAATAAAAGCACTTAAAGCCGTGAATATCTCTGATTGCAGGTTTTGCCGCCGCCATATGTTTCAATATGAGCTATTTATTATTAAATGTCCTTATCTACTTTTGATCCATCAAGAAGACTAAAGTACCCTTCTAATGATGATGGTTTTTGTGAATGTCTCTTTGTATTTCTAAAAGGTTTTGAATTATAAAATTGATGCCATGTTATTTAGCACTTAAAGTTTCAATAATCCCTACCATCTTTGTTATGGATTGCACCTGTTAGCAATAAACAATAAAGAAAAACTTCATCTCATTTAATGGCCTGAGCCTTGAATTCTACAGCATCTGATATTAATTTTGCCACCTCTGATTTATTTTTATTGTCCATACCTTCCTTTTCTCAACATAGAGATGTGTTTTATATTTTGCCCCAGTATGCTTGGTCCTGGATCTGGTTTTTCTCCAATGTATTCCTAGTCCTCCTCTTCTGCCTGCATCATGGTGGGGTCCCTGCAGACTGCATTTCCTGGCTCCCATATCAGCTGGCTTCCAGCTGGGCTTGGCCAATGAAAGAAACCAGTGGCAGAAAGGGAGCCTGGACATTTCTGTCCCCCTGCCTCTCAGGTATTGTTTTCTGCCATCACTACAGGCTCCAGTTCCTGCTGGATAGGCCTGTCCTGGTTCCAGCTTCTGCCAAGTGACCCCAGTAATTCTGCCTTGTCCCTGTGTCTTTCTAGCGTTAAGTGTGGTGGTGGTTCCTTAAGGTTGCTAATCTCTGGGCTACTGCACTGTCCCTGTTTAGATTTTTGGCTCTTCTATCCCCTATGTAACCAATTTCCTGAATTAAATTCCCTTTGTTTTAACTATTCAAAGTGGTTTCTGTTTTCCTGAGTGAACCCTGATACACCTACTGTTTTTACTTCAGTACGAAAGTTTAACCTATTCACTTTTGCAACAGATACTGTGGGTTGGCTTATTTACACCCACTCCAAACCTCTTTTTGCTTGCTTTTCCTCTAGTATAAAAACTGTAAAGCTAACATCTAAACTCTTTTGCAGTAAGCAGAGGCCATGTAGTACAGTAAGACATAAGTAGAAGTCTACTGGGAATTTCTAAAAAAGTCCTTGCTCTCTGAATACAGGTACTGACTTTCCTTCTCCAGCCCTTCCCTCTTCTTCCTGTTTAGACACTGGACTTGATGGCTAGAGCTTCAGCAGCCATTTTAAGACTATGAGGGAGGGGCAAAAAGAATCACTGTGAGCTGAGCCCTGATATCCTTGAGCCACTGAACCAATGCCAGCAACCTCCAGACTTCCTGTTATATAAGGAAAAGAAAGTGCTTATGTGTTGAAACCACTAATAGTGGGATTTTCTGCTATCCTCAGCAGAATGCAATTCCTAACTCAATATTTCTCAAAGGGTGTAATTGGCATTTTAGACTAGTCAGTTCCTTATGGTGTGTGCAGACCTGCAAATTGCAGGATATTTAACATCCTTGGGCCCAGGTGCTTAATGCCAATAGCATCATTCATGTATTTGCAAATCAAAATCTCCCCACACAGATTTCCAAATTACCTGGGGAGGGGTAAACTTGTGCCCTCTCCATAAAACAATGTACATACACAGCATACACATGCATTTTATTTTTTAAAATACCACTCAAGAAGTTACATGAGCTTACTCCCTCCCCCGTAAAAAACCAACCATCAGTCTTCTAACGGCATCCTTACTGTAGGGACATAAGGTTAGATATTTATTACACTTTTGGGGGAGTGTGAAAGGTTTTAAAAATAAAGAAAAGTACAGGAATAATATAACAAACACCCATGTATCCATCATTCAGGATTAACAAATGTTAACATTCTGTCACTTTGCTTCAGATTTTTTTGAACAGAAGAAGTAAAACATTACAAAGCTGAAGTTGTTTGTTCCAATCTACAGTTTCATAAATTCTTCTGCCCCTGCTCCAGGCAACCATTATCATGAATTTGGCATGTTTCCCTTCCTTTCTTCTGTTTTTACTATCACTAGGTATCTTTGTAGGCATATACAATTCATAGTGATCTGGGTCTGGGTTTTCGTGCTCATTAAATGTCCATGTGGTAGCATGCTACACATACCACTCTGTAATTTGCTTCTCTTTAACTTAATGTTATATTTTTTTATATTTAGTTGAAACACAAAGATCTAGTTTACTTATTTTAACTGCTGTATATTGTTCCATTGCATGAATAAACTACAGTTTATTTACCCCTTTTAATGGACATTTAGACTGTTCAATTTTTCCTGACTACAACCAATACCTAATGAACATCTTTGGAGAAGTTCATGGAGGGTGGAGGAGTGGCACATTTGCAAGAACTTCTTTAGGGTATATGCCTAGAAGTGGAATTGCTAAGTTATAAGGGATGAACATTTTCAACTTTGCTTGATATTGACAAATTCTCTGAAGTATTAGGACTAATTTATAGTTCCACCAATAGACTGAGGGACTTCCTGTTTCACATCATTACCAACACTTAGTATTGTCAGATGTTTTGATCTTTGACAATCAAATTGATGGGTGGTGATTGGTATATATTTGTTGTTTTAATTTTCATTTTCCTGATTATTAGTTAGGTTGAAGTTTTTTGGTTTTTCTTGGTTTTAGTTTGATTTTTTTTTTTTTTTTTTTTTTTTTTTTACCATTTGGCCTTTTTTGTCTTTATATTAGATTGTCTTTTTTATTTTGGATTCATAGGAGTTTTTCATGCTAATTGATTATATAGATTTAGCACACTTTCCATTTATCATTGAATACAGTGCCAGGAACTGTTCTAACTCTGACAATATAATATTAAGCAAACCAGACAAAATCTGTGTCCTCACAGGGCCTCCATTCACTTCCTCTCTCTTTCTCCAAGCTCCCAAATTTTATCTAAATAAACTATCTTTTTAAATCCAGATAATTAACATTTTTTAACATTTTTGCTAAATTTCATAATCATGTCAACAGCAATTATTTATATATTAATTCTAAATTTTACTAGTTTCTTTCCTTGTAAAAAAAAATCTATGATGCCCTGGATTCCCCCAATTTCAATTCCTTATTTTCATTTCTTTCTTGAATTGCTGTAAGACTTCTTCAAGGAATTTTTCATAGGAGAGTATGGAACATTTTATGAGATCCTGAATGTTTGAGAATAAATTTTCTATTGCCCTCACACATAAACCAAAAAAGAAATCCTTGGGTAACAACCTTCTCCTTCAAAATTCTAGAGATGTTATTCTATGACTTCCAGCAATTGCTGTTGTTGGGGGCCGTCGAGTCAGTTCCAACTCATAGTAACCCTATGTACAACAGAATGAAACACTACCCTATCCTGCTCCATCCTCACGATCATTGTTACACTTAAGTCCTTTGTTGCAGCCACTGTGTCAATCCATCTCCTTGAGGGTCTTCCTCTTTTTCGCTGACCCTCTACTTTACCAAGCATGATGTCTTTCTCCGGGGACTGATCCCTCCTGATAACATGTCCAAAGTATGTGAGGCATAGTCTCACCATCCTTGCTTCTAAGGAGCATTCTGGTTGTACTTCTTCCAAGTGTGGTAGAAAAGCAGTATGCTGATACTCTTATTTTTTCCTCTTTCTAGGTAATCTGTTTTGTTTGTTTTTGTTTTGTTTTGTGTTTTTCTGAGTGCAGGAGGGAACCTGCATTAGGCTGTATCTCAGCATGGGAGTCAGCACCTTCATATTATCTGATGCCTAGTAGGTCCTTTCAGTATGAAGACTCAAGTGTTTCTTTAAATGCAGGAATTTTTTTTCTTTTCTTTTCTTTTCTTTTCTTTTTTTTTTAAGAGAGAGCAGACTTTCCTCTAGCTGCTCTCTCTTTTGGGTATTTTTATTACCCCTACATTGGCTCTGCTGGATTTGTCCACCATATATCTTTCCTTCACTTGCTTTATGGTTATGTTTGTGTTATTTTCCTCTGAGTTCTGGGGGAAGTTCTCAACCTAATCACCTAATTCCCCAGTTCCATTTACTGCACAGTCCAATTTTCTCGATGCTGCCTGTGTTCAAAATTTTAATTAAAGGATTATATTTCTGATCTGATGGCCATATTTCCTAACCTCAGAGTGTTCTGTTTTCATGAATAGAGTGTCTTCTCTAACCATGTATTGAAATACTGAAAGGAACTGGTAATTCACCTAATTTTTTTCCCCTGATTTCTTGGAATAAGTCCATTTCAGAGCGGCCATTTCTTCTGATTGCTCTCACTGGCCTCCCTCATTTGGGTCTATGCATTGAATAACCTTCCAGGTTCAGTGGGTTTTTCCTATTTGCCCATCTTTGCAGCTCCTTGATCTTCCCATGTTCTCATTCTGCTTGACTTCAGATATTTGCACATGATGTTACCTCTGAATGAAACTTTGATCCACCCCAACATTTTTACCTGCCTGGCCCCTACACAAGCTTTATATTTCAGCTGATAATTGCCACTCTGATCCCATTTTCAGTTACCCCACCATGTGCTCCCATAGCATCCTCATCGTACACTTATCACTCTGTATTATAATTTTCTCTTTACTTAGGACCCCTCCATCACTAGATTTTAAACTCCATGAAGGTAGCATCCGAATATGTCTAGCGCCTAGCATAATGCCTAGCACATAATAAGTGTTCAATAAAAATATGAGTTTAGGAAATGACTGTTTATGTTTCTCCCGTTTCAGGATTTGAAAGGTAGCTTATCAGAAACTGCACAGATCTCTGTTCAAACAGTTTAGTTCAGAAAAGGGGGAAAGGAAATATTTCATATTTTTGTAGCTTTAGTTTTCAAGATTGGCAGTTTAGTTTGCACCAAAAATTTCCAAAAAAAAACAAACCCGTTGTCACCAAATCGATTCTGACTTATAGCAACCCTACAGGACAGAGTATGTTTTCCCATAGGGTTTCCAGGGTTGTAAATCTTTATGGAAGCAGACTGCCACATCTTTCTCCCGGGAGCAGCTAGTGAGTTTGAACCACTGACCTTTCAATTAGCAGCTGAGCGTTTAACCACTGTGCCATCAGGGAAGTTAGGAGGGAGCATATATAAGAAAGTTTACTGCTGTGGCTAATAGATGTTTTTCTGGCTTTGCTGTAGTCGCCTCAAGCCAGCCCCTTCTTGAGTTCCCTTCATTACAGCAGGTAATGATACCTCCATTTCACTTGACATGGCAGTTCATGGCAAGAGTGGAACACCCTGGCCACCTGTTCTTGTGGAGTCAAGATCCACCTTCCAAAGGTCATCTGTAGGGTTCAGATTTGGTCCACGTTTACTTCCAGTTGTTCTGAGCTTGGCTCAGCAGAAGGACTCTATTTGCTTATTTTCCAAATGAGCCTTTCCTTTACCTGTGTTGAATTACAGGTGGATCAGTACTTTCCTAAATTCATATTTCTAAGTTTTCAGTCCAGCTTTTAGTGAAAAATTTATAAACAACAGCTTCTCATTATTCTACATTAAGACCCTAAATCCAGTTATTATGTAAACTGTGTCTTCTAGGAATTTCTTAAATTTTGTGGCCTGTTGGCAGCATCCTTCTCTGTTTTCAAGATCTGCTGCAAATGTTTTCCAGTATTTCTTTAACCATTTCAAATGGAATTTGGGTGGAAGGAAGAAGAGTTAAGTGTCTGGATTTGGATCACTATCTTAAAGTGGAATAATGCTATTTCATAGACTTTATCAACTTATTGATGAATATTAAATGGGATTAATAATGAGCAGTAGGAGAGAATAATGGGGCTGTGGCTTTTAGCTATTAAGGAAAGATAAAATAATCAATGACATCAAAAATTTCTGCCTTGAGTCACCTATCATGGAGCAACAGTTCAAGGTATATTCCTTCCTTCCATTGAAGTATAGTCTTCCCCAGAGAACTTGCTTAGGTGCCTAGCTTAGAAAATATCTAAGGACATTTCTCAAAAAAATGTTTTTAATGTCAGTAAAAATGGAAAGATCATGTGCAGTGATATTTTCTCATTCTTCTTGCTGAAAGAAGAAGGGACACCTCGAGGCACAAGTCCAACTTAGGGAGCACGGATGAGGTGGGGAGAGATGAGGCAGCTTCTCTGTACCCACACCGGCAAAGCACTTTACATAGGCTGGCTTGTTCGTTCCTCATACAAGTCTGCAATGCCAGTGGTATTAATCCCATTTTCAACATAAGGAATCAGGCTCAAAGGGGTTCGTTTATCCAACGTCATATAATAGTTAAAAGTGGCCGAAGCGAGAGAGAGAAGATGGGTTGCTAATGTGGAATTAAATCTTGGGCTGAACCCTGAGGTGGGGACCACATGTTTTAGACACAGCTTTGGAATCAGACAAATTTCTAGTCTTGCTTCAGTCAATTACTGAGTGCTTTTGAGGAAGTTGCTTGTCTTCTCTGAGCCTCAGTTAAGTCATCTGCAAAATAGGAATAACATATCCACCTCAATGGGATTGTTGTTTGTTGTTAGCTGCCATCAAGTCAGCCCCCAATTTATGGCAACTCTGTGTGCACTGCCAGGTCCTGCACCATCCCCATAATCAGTTGTGGTTCAGACCATTATGATCAATAGGGTTTTCACTGGCTGACTTTCAGAAGTAGATCAGCAGGCCTTTCTTCTAGTCCTTCTTAGCCTGAAAGCTCCACCGAAACCTCTTCAGCATCACAGCAACATGTAAGCCTCCACTGACAGACGGGTGGTGGCTGCACATAAGGTGTATTGGCTGGAATAGAACCCGGGTCTCCCACAAGGAAGGTGAGAATTCTACAACTGAACTACCATTGCCGCTCTACCAGTTGCTGTGGAGTCAATTCCAACTCATGGTGACTCCATGTGTGTCAGAGTAGAACTGTGCTCCATAGGGTTTTCAATGGCTGATTTTTCAGAAGTAAGATTGCCAGGCTGTTCTTCCCAAGAGCCTCTGGGTGGACTTTGGTTAGCAGCTGAGCACATTAACCATTTGCACCATCCAGGGATTCTTGATGGGGTTAAATGAGACAAAATATGTGATGCCTGCTTCAAAAGAATGTTAATCCTCTTCTCTCACTTTCCCCACCCTAGAAGGGGAAATGTTCTGAAGGGAATTCTGCCTAGCTTTGGAGTATTGACAATTCCTCTTCTTTCTTTTTTTTTAAGTACTTTCACATGCATTATCCTAGTCAATACTGGTTAGGAGAGAGTCTAACTTCCACCCCACCTCTCTAACAGAAGAAGAAACAATCTCAAAGGCACTGAGAAATCATCCCAAGGTTACAAAACTCAGCGGAACTAAGCTCCAGATCATCTGACTTCTGGTTACAGTTGTACCTAATGGAGCAGTCCGTCAGCACTGCATTTGCTGAATTACAAAGTGCTGTGGCTGTCCATCAAAGCCAAAAGCTGTAACAAGCTGCTGTGACAGCAATTTTGGGTTGAGTTTGTATTGACCTGTTAGCTGTCCATTTCTGACTGAGGCATCAACTATCTCACCCATTCTGTGTGAAATGTGGGGCTTCAATAAGAAGCCAGGTAGGGATAATCCATCAGTGTCACCTGCTGTGTCTGGAGGCCCTCTTGAAGACAGAAGTAGGAGAGAAACAACACTGCCCACAATCCGTGATCTGGGAAGTGGACTCACATAACATGTGAATTGCCACTCCATGGAGACTCAGCCACCTAACTTCACCTCTTAGTGCTAGAAAACAGAAATGATGACCCTTGTCCCTTTGGACCATGCAAATAAAACAAACAATGACTGTAAATTGTTATAAAGCACCAGAAATGTGGAGTAAATATAAAGTATTTCTAAGGCTTACTATCCAGCACTGTTTAGCTTTATACCCTCAGATCTCTACATCTACTACTTAATTAATCTCTCTCTCTCTCTCACACACACACACACAGAGTTGACCTCAAATTTGCCAGTGTGCATTTATCTTGACTTTCACAGAAAACAAGGCAAATGTTAAATCCTTCTTCCTCATTTGAATCCAAATCAATAATTTTTGAGAGTCTTAATACTAGGAGACAGGCTCCAGGGTAATGCTCAGTTAAAATGCTGCACAACTGCCTCATTTCCATCGCAGTATGTTAAGCTCCTGATTGTTAAACCTTCTGTGGTGGGAATCCTTTGCTTACTATTCCCCTCATGCACAGGCTGCGCAATTAGCTGCTCAAACATGAGCCGTGCTTGATGCCAAGGGTGATCCCAGGCTACTGCACATGTTACACAGACTTTGCATAGAGGGGGAATAAATCTCAATGACCCTAAAATCTTTCCTTCAAAATCAGTGTTCTTTCCTATAACTGCATCTCTCTGAGGACTGTCAGGGGCTTTACTGCAACAAATAAGTTAATGCAGCAGACAAAACAGATGGGCTTGATGGCATCCTGGGATTTTGATAAAGCAGCTCATTTTGGAATGCGTTTAAGTGAGGTTTTGTCTACAAATTCCCTGAAGGCAAGAATAAAGAATGGAAATTCGGGTCCTAAAATAACAAGGAAGGACAATAATTAAGGTTCCAGCCAACAGGTGGCCTAAGAATCCAATCAGTAGCACTGAGGTTCCAAGTGCTAATTCTGGGACTGTCACTACTGTACTTTATGATCTTGGACGTGTTGGTTAACAGCTCCACGGTTGGACTGGAGTTTTTATTTGCCTCACAGATTTGATGTAAGAAATATCTATTCAAAGTGAACAAATTACCTTTTACTAGTCACTAGAGAGTTCCGTGCCTTGTCCTAGAAAGAAGTTCGAGGTTATCATCAACTGACCACTTTCATGATCCTGGACCATTTTAAAGGTGGTATGTTGAGGGTGGGGTTAGACAGGAAGGAAAAATTTCCAAAATATCCAGCCCATCCTTCTTCTCTGAGAACTGTTCCACAGGGGGCCTCTGCCTATGTAACTGTGCCATATGACCATCCTACTTCCGCCCCCTTTTGCCCACCTCCATCCTGAGCTGTATTGAACTGAGCAAAGGCAACTAATCCTGAGGTCAAGATGGGACAATCAGACTCTGTCTCCCAGTAATTTAGAACTAAAAAAGCAGTGGGCCTCACATATTGCTGGTGGGAATGTAAAATGGAGCAGCTGCTGTGGAAGACAGTCTGGCAGTTCCTCAAAGAGTTAAACATAGAATCAACCATAAAACAAAAAAAACCCAAACCCATTGCCATAGAGTCAATTTGACTCATAGTGACCCTAAAGAGTAGAGAGTAGAACTGTCCCATAGGGCTTCCAAGGAGTGCCTGGTGGATTCGAACTGCCCACCTTTTGGTTAGCAGCCATAGCTCTTAACCACTACACCACCAGGGTTTCCAAATTGACCATACGACCCAGCAATTCCACTGTTAGGTATACACAGACAGAACTGCACATATATGTTGTTGTTGTTGTTGTTGTTGTTGTTGTTAGGTGCCGTCAAGTCGGTTCCAAGTCATAGCAACCCTACGTACAACAGAACAAAACACTGCCCGGTCCTGCACTGTCCTCACACACACACAAAAAAAAAACTTTCACACCAACGTTCATAGAAGCATTATTCATAATAACCAAAAACCGGAAACAACCCAAATGGGCATAAGCTGATGAATGGTTAAACAAAATGTGTTATATATCCATACAATGGAAAATTATTCAGCCATAAAAAGAAATGAAATAGTGTTACATGCTACAGCATGGATGAACCTTGAAAAGATGCTAAGTGAAAGAAGTCAGTCACAAAAGGCCACGATGTATGATTCCATTTATATGGTAATGTCCAGAATAGGAAAATCCATACAGGAAGTGGTTGCCAGGGGATGGGGGAAAGGCAGAATTAGGACTAAAAGTTAATAGGTATGAGGTTTCTTGTTGGGGTGATGAAAATATTCTGTAATTAGATAGTGGTGTTGGTCGTACAGCTATAGGGAATTAGGGAATATGCAAAAAAAAAAAATCCTCTGACGGTCTAAAATGGTGAATTTTATGTTATTTGAAGTATAATTCCATAAAAAATACTACATATATATTTGGGGGGAAAAAAGCAATGAGATTAAATCAGACAGCTGTGGGGCCTAGACCAGGAACATCTTGTAACTCTGAGATTGAAAGTACCATATGAAGGCATCCATGATGAGCCATATATAAGCTAATATAAAGTCAGTCCTTGCAGGAAATGAAGAAGGAGCAAATACTCAGAAAGAACTGAGACACGGTCTTGGTGTGGATCCTTGTGAGACCCAGCTGAACATCCTGCTCTTGAGTAGATATCCCTGTACCTACTTAATAAAATCACCCATTTTTGCTCAAGCTCATTTTAGAGGATTTCTGTTACTTGGAATCAAACAATCCCTGACTAAGACAAACACCAGGTAAATGGCAATACACTTAAATCACTTATTCCCCTCTCCACGCACCAGGAAGTTAAAAGCACTTTCCAGATTTCTCAGAACATCCAAATGACAATGAAAAGACCCTCAAGTGCTAAATACATGATTCTGTAGAATAAAAGGGAAGCTCATTTTCACTTGGTCAGCACACTTTTATTTGAAAAGCTGAGAGGCCCACAGGCAGCAGCAGCTCAGAATAACATATATCTAACCTAAGGGGTTGCGGGAGGTGAGGGAGCAGCCATGCTGGTCTCACCTGACTCCTGAATCAGTGCTTGACGCGGGAGGACCAATTCTTCCTTTATCTGAAGCTCCCTATCAGAGTAGCTGCAAACTCCCCAGAGAACTCCTCTTAGATTTTCTTCCTCCATTCTTCCTACCCTGAACCAAAAAAAAAAAAAAAAAAAGAAAGGAAGTTGCCATCGAGTCAATTTCAAGTCCTGGCAATCCCATGTGTGTTAGAGTAAAACTGTGCTCCACCAGGTTTTCAGTGACTGATTTCTCAAAATTAGACCACCAGACCTTTCTTCCAAGGCACCTGTGGGTGGGTTCAAACCACCAAACTCTTGGTAGCAGTCAAGCGTTTAACCATTTGGACCACCCAAGGACTCCTACCTACCCTGAGAGTATCCTTATTTCTCACTAAAGGCCTAAATGGTAAATGTTGGGGAGGACATTTGGTCAAATCTAGTCAGGCAGCTTGGGTCATTCCAATGTCCGTCTTTTTATTATTTTTTTAATCACCTACATAAAATCTTAGTGTTTCTCCCAAAGTATTAAGTAATGTGATATATGATAGGAGACAGGCTTGGTGAACAGCCTCTGTAACAGTGTCCATGAAAATTAACTTTCATTGATTTGCTATTAAAATTTTACATCCATAGCTACCTTGTATAATGATTTACCCGATGAGGCTGATTTTGAGTCATGAGCTGGCACGTGCATAGGTACATTTATAGCAGAGAACGCAATCCTTTTAAGGATGCCGGGAGATGCCTAAATTCAGCATCACTATTCACCCCAAGGTTCCCGAAGACTGGAATCTCTACGTCTTGCAGAGACGCAGTTTACGGAAACTAGTGCTTGCAAAATCAGGATGCTGCCTGTGAGGTTATTGGACCTTGGCCTAAATCTAATTTGAATAATTACATTCCGTTCCACCCTGAGTCAGTAGAGGCCCCTGATTAATAATCAGCATTTGCTACATACCAGTGAAGTGTCTGCTGCTATAAATAGATGGAGTTAACAATTTAATTAACTACAGGAACTGGCAAGATGAACACTCCATTCAGAGAGAAAGATAGATGACAATATTCTTAAGATCTGTGAGCACTCAGCTGTCCCTGACCCTAATCCGTTAGCAGTTATAGTCAGAGGTCACTCTGTTAACCCTCACTTTTGAAAACCCCTTCAAAAAGCTGTCACTGTTTTTTACAGGGGTCAGGCATTTTAGCAATAAATATTCTACAATGATAACATGGAACTTTGAGGCCCCTAAGGATAAAAAGTTGCTTGAGAAGCATATGTCACTGTCATTCTGATACTTCTACCCATTGATAGTCCACAGCCCTTGGACTTGATATCCTCAGTGACCAAGCCCCCACCTCTGGTGGCCAGGCAGGAAAAGTTGTACTATTGCTTTTTCATAGCAGTTCTTGGCTCTCATGGAATTTCTTTGAAGCTTGTATTTATATAGCCATAATGAAGGAAACTCCAGTATAGGGCAGGCCCTCCTGGATAAAGAGTGTATTAAGAGTGTATTTCCATCAATCAGTATATAACCTAAAACTCATAATCCAGTTTCATCTGGTAGTATCTGAATTTGGTCTACAACTAAATTAAAATGAACATTTTGACAACAGTAGGATTGCCGTTCCTTTTTCTCTCTCATATTTCATTTGCAGTAATGGTATCTCCTTCCCTGGTCTTGCTCCCCACCAGAAGATGCCTGAGCCCTGAGTACAAAGCCAGTTAAGCTATGACTCCACCATATGGCCAATTTCCACCTTTACAGAGTACCTCAAAGATTGGCTTTTGGTTGTTCATGCATTATCTAAATATATACATCATCCTGAGAGCCCAGAACCTAGGTTCCATTTCCAGATTTGGCCTCAGACTGGGTATTTCTCTCCTTTCTTACTGCCAAACCTCTCTACTGAGTGACCCATATCTGTTACCATGAGCTTCTGCCTTCACTGCTGTATCAAAGCCTGCCAATGGTGTCCTAATGACAATATCTCATTTCCACAGCTTCACTGAAGCATTTGCCACCACTAAATGCATTTTTCATTCTTGCAAGTCTCCCTTCCCTTCGTTCAAAATAACGTTCTTTTGGTTTCCCTAAAGCTTGGTGATAAAGTTGCCAGATTTAGTAACTTAGAATGCTGGACACTCAGTTGAATTTGAATTTCAGATAAATATGCATGCAACGTGAAAACCAAAAACCAAACCCATTACCATCGAGTTGATTCAATTCCAACTCATAGCGACCCTATAGGACAAAACAGAACTGCCCCATAGTGTTTCCAAGGAGCAGCAGGTGGATTCCAACTGCTGGCCTTTTGGTTAGTAGCCATAGGTCTTAACCACTGTGCCACCAGGGTGATATTTCCTTATTTCTTTCCCTTCAGGATTTAGTCTTTAGTAGTGTTATCTCCTGTATCTTCACCCTCCCGTCTATGAATTTGTCTATTCCCCCAAGCCCAGCCATCATATCACCTCTACTTCACCTCTCTCCTTCCTATGAAATTCTTAAACATATTTGGTAATTTTACATGCTTTTTGTCACAGACATTTCTTCTATTGTTATAAATAGTATTTGAATTTTTCATGTGTTATTATTTGTCTCTTACATTCAATTTTAAATTCCTGGAGGTCGGGGACCACTTATTACCCTTCTTTGATCCCAAGGCCTGCAGCATGGCTTCCATGGGTATGCTGTCAAAAAAATGTATGAAATTCTTAGCCTTTGGTTTCTGGTCATTAAAATAATCCGTTACATTTTTATAAAATGCTTCCTGGAAATCCTACTACTACATTTTCTTAGTCCATTCACTCTCCTACTCTCCTGGATGTCACATCTCTTCGTAAGTCCTACTCTTCCCCCTCCTCTCTCTTAGCTGATGGCCTTGCTTCCTATATGGTCAAGAAAGTAGAAGCAATCAAAGAAAACTTCCATGTGCTCCCATCTGTATATCAAACAACCTACCAGTGTCTGTACCCATATATTCTGCCTTTTCTCCTGTGACAATGAATCTGCTCTCCATGCTCCTGTCTAAAGCCAACCCTTCCTCTTGCTGCCTGGATCTCATCTCTGTACTGACTCAAAGACATCATCGCAGCAATTCTCCCTTTTTTCGCCTATATAATTAATTTTTCCCTTTCTGTAGGACCATTCCCATTAGTATGCTTTACTATTCCCCTCTTAATGAGCAAATAAGCAAACAAACCTCCTTCTCCTTGGACATCAAAATATTCTCCAGTTACGACACTGTTTTTCTGTTGCCCTTTACAGCAAAACTCCAAAGCATCTATACTTGCCATCTCCACTTCCTCTCCTACCATTTTTTCTTGAATCCACTCCAGTCAGAATTTTGTCCTCACCTATACCTCAACAACTTTTGTCAAGGTTAGCTAATTACTTCCAAATAGTCAGACCAAATGGGAACAACTTAGTTCTTACCTAACTCAACCAGTCAGCAAGATGTGAATTGAGTTATCACTCTAGCAATCTTCCACTCTGTCTTCTGTGGAATCATATTTGAAATATTGTTGGAATGCTTCTTCCCCCAGGTTCTACATCAGCTCTCCCTTCTGGTTTTCCTTCTACCTCAATTCCTCCTTCTCAATATCTTCTGTCTATTGCTTCTCATTTTCCTGACCTCTAAAAGGAGGAAGGCCCCAGGACTCAAACTTTGGATCTATTCTTTATCCACATTTACTCCCTAGATGATCTCATTCAGCCTCATAGATTTAAATATCTTCAATATGCTAACAATTTCCAAGTTTTTATCTCTAGATTGGACCTTTTCCCTGACCTCCAGAGTCATCTATCCAATATTCTACACGACATTTCTACTGGGAAGTTCATGACGAACCTCAAACTAACATAGCATCTCCAAAACTAAACTGGTCTCCCCATTATCACCCTGAACCTGCTCCTCCTACAGAATTTACAATCTCACTAGCTCTCAATTCTTCCAGTTGCTCTTATCGAAGACCTTGGAGTCAGACTGCAGTGACAGTAGTTGCAGCAGTGGTAGCAGCAGCACCGGGAACCACTGCAGCTGACATGCTAAAGAAGATGGAGTTAGAAGAGAAAGCAAGGATGGCAAGACATCGTCTCATGTACTTCAGACATGTTATCAGGAGGGATCAGTCCCTGGAGAAGGACATCATGCTTCGTAGAGGGTCGGCGAAAAAGAGGAAGACCCTCAATGAGATGGATTGACACAGTGGCTGCAACAATGGGCTCAAGCATAACAATGATTGTGAAGATGGTGGAGGACAGGGCAATGTTTCATTCTGTTGTACATAGGGTTGCTATGAGTCAGAACCAACTCAACGGCACCGAACAACAACAGAATTTGAAAGTGGTGTTTACATGCTATTCAAGAGGTCATACAAGTGTTATGACATCGTTCCAACCAGTTCAAAGCTTATTGTCTTTGATATTACATTACAAGGACACTGTAATCTATCAGCCATCACCAAAGATCCCTGTGGGTCAAAACATTTAATTACCTGACAACTGAGAAGATGGTGGCGTGAGCAGGTCTAAGACCCTGATCCTCCCACGCAAGGACCAAAAAGGGCAACTAGACATCTGTAATATTAATTCTGTAAGAACTCTAGAAAGCAAGTAGAGAATTGCAGCAATTAACCACATGGTGAAACAAGAAAAAGACGACTTTTAAACAGTAGAAAAACTTCTTTTTCTACTATTTCCTCTCCTCCTCCTCCTGGTGCAGCAGCTGCAGCCACAGTGAATGTAGACCATGGCTGCATTCTCAGAGAGGGGACCAATCTCTGGCTCTGGAGTTAATAGGGCAAACTTTTAATAACGGACGTAACAGCTAGGAAAAAAGAACAATAAGAAAATAGAGGATGTGAACAACTCTATAACAACTCTGATGGCACAGTGGTTAAGCACTCAGCTGCTAACCGACAAGTCAGTGGTTTGAACCCACCAGAACCCACCAGCCGTTCCACTGGAGAAAGATGTGGCAGTCTGCTTCCATAAAGATTACAGTTTTGGAAACCATACAGGGCAGTCCTATAGGGTCGTTATGAGTCAAAATCAACTCAACAGCAATGTGATTTAAAAAAAAAAATTCTAACCAGACCTAACAGACATGTATAGAATACTCTACCCAACAAAAATATAATACCCATTCTTCTCCAGTACACGTGAATCATTCTCCAGTGCACATGGACCATTCTCAAGGATACAATACATGCTATGTCACAAAAACAAGTCTCAATAAATTTAAAAATATTGAAATCATACAAGGTATCTTCTCCCACCATAATGAAATGAAACTAGGAATTAATTACAAAAGAAATACTGGAAATTTCACAAATATATGGAAATTTAATAGCACATTGTTAAACAACCGATGGGATAAGGTAGAAATCAAAAAAGAAATCAGAAATATTTAGACTCAAATGAAAATGAAAGCACAAAATATCAAACCTTATGGGATGCAGCTGTGGCAGTTCTCAGAGGGAAATTTAATAGCGGTAAACATCACTTCTCAGCCTTTTGGCTGAGATCAAGTATAGTATATGTTCTTATCAGTTTAATGTCTAATACATTCTCTATCCAAGGACATTTAAAAAGAAACCATCACTTGTCTGTCAGTTTCATACTGTGGTGGCTTGTGTGTTGCTATGATCCTGGAAAATATGCCACCAGTATTTCAAATACCAGCAGGATCACCCATGATAGACAGGTTTCAGTGGAGCTTCCAGGTTAAGACGGACTAGGAAGAAGAACCTGGCAGTCTATTTCTGGAAAAATTGGCCAGAGAAAACCTTTTGAATAGCAGCAGAACATTGATATAGTGCTGGAAAACAAGCCCCTCAGGTTGTAAGGCACTCAATACAACTGGGGAAGAGTTGCCTCCTCACAGTACAGTTGATCTTAATAATATGGATGGAGTAAAGCTTTCAGGACCTTAATTTGCTGATGTGGAACAACTTAAAAAGAGAAGAATCAGCTGTAAACAACCATTAAAATTGGAACATGGAATGTATGAAGTATGAATGTAGGAAAATTGAAAGCTGTCAAAAATGAAATGGAATACATAAAGATAGATATCCTAGGCATTAGTGACCTGAAATGGACTGGTATTGGCCATTTGCATCAGACAGTCATATGGTCTACTATGCTGGGAATGACAAATTGAAGAGGAATGGCATTGCGTTCATTGTCAAAATGAAAATTTCAAGATCTATCCTGAAGTACAATGCTGTCAGTGATACGATAATATCCATACACCTATAAGAATGACCACTTAATATGACTGTTATTCAAATTTACACACCAACCACTAATGCCAAAGATGAAGAAATTGAAGATTTTTACCAACTTCTGCAGTCTGAAATTGATCAAACATGCAATCAAGACAAATTGATAATTACTGGTGATTGGTATGTTAAAGTTGGAAACAAAGAAGAAAGATTAGTAGTTGGAAAATATGCCTTGGTGATAGAAACAACACTGGAGATCACATGATAGAATTTTACAAGATGAACGACTTATTCATTGCAAATATGTTTTTTCAACAACATAAAAGGTGACTATCCTCACTGGGTGGAATACACAGTAATCAAATCGACCACATCTGTGGAAAAAGACATTGGAGAAGCTCAATATCATCAGTCAGAACAAAGTCAGGGGCTGACTGCAGAACAGACC
Organism: Dugong dugon; assembly: GCA_030035585.1. Lineage (NCBI taxonomy): Eukaryota > Metazoa > Chordata > Mammalia > Sirenia > Dugongidae > Dugong > Dugong dugon. The sequence goes on from CM057472.1 coordinate 74,094,614, forward strand.
ATCATCGATTGCTAACATGCAAGTTCAAGCTGAAGCTGAGGAAAATTAAAACAAGTCTACAAGAACCAAAGTATGACCTTGAGTATATCCCGCCTGAATTTATAAACCATCTCAAGAATAGATTAGACGTATTGAACATGAATGACCGAAGACCAGAGGGGCTGTGGAATGACACCGAGGACATTGTTCTAGTTACCTAGTGCTGCTATACCAGAAATACCATGAGTGGATGGCTTTAATGAAGAGAAATTTATTCTTTCACAGTCTAAGAGGCTAGAAGTCCAAATTCAGGGTGCCAGCTCCAGGGGAAGGCTTTTTCTGTCAGCTCTGGGAAAAGTTCCTTGTCATCAATCTTCCCCTGGTCTAGGAGCTTCTCAGGCCAGGGACCCCGCGTCCAAAGGACACACATGCCTGGCTCTTCTTGTTTGGTGGTAATGAGGTTCCCCTGTCTCTCTGCTCACTTCTCTCTTTTATATCTCAAAAGAGATTGACTCAAGATACAACCTAGTCTTGTAGATTGAGTCTTGCCTCATTAATATAACTGCCTCTAATCCTGCCTCATTAACATCATAGAGGTAGGATTTACAACACATAGGAAAATCACATCAGATAACACAATGGTGGACAATCACCCAATACTGGGAATCATGGCCTAGCTGAGTTGACACATATTTTTGGGAGACACAATTCAATCCATAACAGACATCATACATTAAGAAAGCAAAAGATCATTAAAAAAAACAGTAAATAAAGAAAAGACCAAAATGGATGTCAGAAGAGACTCTGAAACTTGCTCTTGAACCTAGACTAGCTAAAGTGAATGGAAGAAATGATGAAGTAAAAGAGCAGAACAGAAGATTTCAAAGGGCCACTCTAGAAGACAAAGTATTATAAAGAAATGTGCAAAGACTTGGAGTTAGAAAACCGAAAGGGAAGAACGTGCTTAGCATTTTTAAGGCCAAAAGAACAAAGAGAAATTCAAGCCTCAAGCTGCAATTTTGAAGGGTCTTATAGGGAAAATATTGAATGATATGGGAAGCATCAAAAGAAGATGGAAGGAATAGACAAAGTCAATGTACCAAAAGTAATTGGTCGACATTCAACCATTTCAGGAAGTAGCATATGATCAAGAACCAATGGTACTGAAGCAAGAAGTCCAAGCTGCACCAAAGGCATTGGCAAAAAACAAGGCTCCAAGAACTGACGGAATACCATTTGAGAGGTTTAAACAACTGGATGCAACTCTGGAAGCGTTCACTCATCTATGCCAAGAAATTTGGAAGACAGCTTCCTGGCCAACCAGCTGGAAGAGATCAACACTTGTGCCTGTTCCAAAGAAAGTGATCCAACAGAATGTGGAAATTATTAAACAATATCATCAATATCACACACAAGTAAAATTTTGCTGAAGATAATTCAAAACTGGTTGCAGCAGTACATCGACAGGTAAGTACCAGCAATTCAAGCCAGATTCAGAAGAGGATATGGAACCAGGGATATCATTGCTGATGTCAGATGGATCCTGGCTGAAAGCAGAGAATACTAGAAAAATGTTTGCCTGTGTTTCATTGACTATGCAAAGGCATTCGACTGTGTGAATCATTACAAATTATCAATAACATTGAGAAGACTGGGAATTCCAGAACACTTAATTGTGTTCATGAGGAACCTTACATAGACCTAGAGACAGTAGTTCAAACAGAACAAGAAGATACTGCATGGTTTAAAATCAGGAAACGTTGTCAGGGTTGTATCCTTTCACCATACTTACTCATTCTATATGCTGAGCAAATAATCTGAGAATCTGGACTATATGAAGAAGAACACAGCATCAGGATTGGAGGAAGACTCATTAACAACCTGTGATATGCAGATGACACAACCTTACTTGCTGAAAGTGTAAGAAGACTTGAAGCACCTACTGATGAAGATCAAAGACCACAGCCTTCAGTATGGATTACACCTCAACATAAAGAAAACAAAAATCCTCACAACTGGACCACTAAGCAGCATCATGATAAATGGAGAAAATATTGAAGTCATCAAGGATTTCATTTTACTTGGATACACAATCAATGCCCATGGAAGAAGCAGTCAAGAAATCAAACGATGTACTGCATTGAGCAAATATGCTGCAAAAGACTTCTTTAAAGTGTTAAAAAGCAAAGATGTCAGTTTGAGGACTAAGGTGTGCCTGACTCATGCCATGGTATTTTCAATTGCCTCATATGCATGCAATAGCAAAACAATGAATAAGGAAGATCAAAGAAGAATTGATGCCTTTGAATTATGGTGTTGGTAAAGAATATTGAATATACCATCGACTTCCAGAAGAACAAACAAATCTGTCTTGAGAGAAGTACAGCCAGAATGCTCCTTAGAAACTAGGATAGCAAGACTTCATCTCAGGTGCTTTGGACATGTTATCAAGAGGGATAAGTCCCTGGAAAGGACATCATGCTTGGTAAAGTACAAGGTCAGCAAAAGAGAGGAAGACTCTCAATGAAGTGGATTGACACAAGTGGCTGCAACAATAGGCTCGAACATAGCAATGATTGTGAGCATGGCGCAGGACCAGTCAGTATTTCATTCTGTTGTACATAGGGTCACTATGTGACAGCACCTAGCAATGACAACAACAATAAACCATCTACATTTAAAAAGAAAGATTTCAAATCAATAGCCTAACTTTACACCTTGAGAAACTAGAAAAAGAAAAGTCTAAGCCCAAAGTTAACAGAACAAAGGAAATAACAAAGATCAGAACAGAAGTAAATGAAATAGAGAATAGAAAAACAATGGAGAGAATCAATAAAGCCAGAAGATGGTTTTTTGAAAAGATCAGTAAAATTGACAAGCTTTTAGCTAGACTGACAAAGAAAAAAGAGAGACGATGCAAATAACTAAAATCAGAAGTGAAAATGGGGATATTATACTGACCCTTCAGAAGTAAAAAGGATCACAAGAGAATACTATGAATAATTTTACACCAACAAATTAGATAACCCAGATGAAATGTGCAAGTACCTGGAAACATGAACTACCTAAACTGACTCAAGAACAAATGGAAAATCTCAACAGACCCTTAACAAGGGAAGAGATTGAATCAATACTTAAAAAAAAAAAAAAAAAAAAAAAAAAAAGCCTCCCAATAAATAAGTAAAAGTCCTGGACTAGATGGCTTAACTAAAGAATTCTACCAAACATTTAAAGAAGAATTAACACCAATCCTTCCTAAACTCTTCCAAAAGATAGAAGAGAAGGAAACATTTTCTAAGTCATTCTATGATTCCAGCATTATCCTGTTACCAAAACCAGACAAAAACATGGTAAGAAAAAGGAATTTATAGAATAGTATCCTTTATGAATACACTTGCAAAAATCCTCAACAAAATACTAGCAAACCAAATCCAACAGCATATTAAAAAGATTATACACCATGACCAAGTGGGATTTATTCCAGGAATGCAAGAGTGGTTCAGCATTAGAAAATCAATCAACAAAATACATTGCACAAAGGAAAATAGCCATATGATCACCTCAATCAATACAGAAAAGACGTTTGGTAAAATCCAAGACCTTTTTATGACAAAACACTCAACAAACTAGGAATCAAAGGGAAATTCCTCAATATGATATAAGACATTTATGAAAAAAAAAACCCACAGCTAAAATCATACTCAATGGGGAAAATCTTAGAGATTTCCCCTTAAGATCAGGAACAAGGCAGGGATGCCCACTCTGACTCCGTTTAATATTATATTGGAAGTCCTAGCCAGAGTTGTTAGTCAAGAAAAAGAAATAAAACGTATCCAAGTCAGGAAGAAAGAAGTAAAACTCCCTATTCACTGATAACATGATCCTATATGTAGAAAATCTCAAAAAACCCACAAGAAAGCTACTAGAGCTAATAAACGAATTCAGCAAAATATCGGGGTACAAGGTCAACACATAAAAATCAGTTCAGTTTTTATATGCCAGTAGTACACAATCTGAGAAGGTAATTAAGAAAACAATTCCATTTACAATACCATCTAAAAGAATAAAATACTTAAGAATAAATTTAACCAAGGAAATGTAAAACTTATATATGGAAAACTATAAAACATTACTGAGAGAAATTAAAGACCTAAATAAATGACAGGACATTTCATATTCATGGATTGGAAGACTTAATATTGTTAAGATGTCAATACTAACCAAAGCAATCTATAGATTCAACACAACTCCCATCAAAATTCCAACAGCCTTCTTTGCATGGAAAGCCAATCCTCAAATTTATATGAAATGATAAGAAGCCCTGAATAGCCAAAGCAATCTTGAAAAACGAGAACAAAATAGGAGGACTCACACCTCTGTTTTCAGAACATATCGTAAAGCTACAGTGATCAAAATAGCCTGGTATTGGTATAAGGACAGACATGTAGACCAACAAAATAGAATTAAGAGTCAAGAAATAAATCCATATATCTATGGTCAATTGATTTTTGACAAAGGTGCTAAATCCATTCAGTGGGAAACAAGTAGTCTCTTCAATTAATGGTGCTGGGGCAACTGTATCTTAACCTGCAGAAGAGTGAAAGTGGACCCATACCTCACACGATATACAAAAATTAACTCAAAATGGGTCAATTACCTAAATATAAGAACTAAACCATTAAACTGTTAGGACAAAACAGGACAATGCGTCAAGAACTAGTTTTCAACAACAGATTCTTAGATATGACACCAAAAAGCACAAGCAACAACAGTAAAATAGATAAATTGAACTTTATTAAAATTAAAGCCTTTTGTGCATCAAAGAACTTTATCAACAAAGTAAAGTAACAACCTACAGAATGGGAAATCTGCTGCAAAAGAACTCTTTAAAGTATTGAAAAGCAAAGATGTCACCTTGAAAACTAAGGTGTGCCTGACCCAAGCCATGGTGTTTTCAATCGCCTCACATGAATGCAAAAGCTGGACAATGAATAAGGAAGACCAAGGAAGAACTGATGCCTTTGAATTGTGCTGTTGGCGAAGACTATTGAATATACCATGGACTACCAAAAGATCGAAAAATCCATCTTGGAAGAAGTACAATCAGAATGGTCCTTAGAATCAAGGATGGTGAGACTACATCTCACATACTTTGGATGTGTTATCAGGAGGGATCAGTCCCTGGAGAAGGACATCATGTTTGGTAAAGTAGAGGGTCAGCGAAAAAGAGGAAGACCCTCAATTAGATGGATTGACACGGTGGCTGCAACAACGGTCTCAAGCATAACAACGATCGTGAGGATGGTGCAGGACCAGGCAGTGTTTCATTCTGTTGTACATGGGGTCGCTAGGAGTCGGAACTTAACAACAACAACACAGAATGGGAGAAAGTATTTTAGAGCCATATATCTGACAAGGGTTTAATATTCAAATATATAAAGAACTCCTACAACTTAACAACAAAAAGACAAATAACCCAATCAAAAAAATGAGGAAAGGACTTGAATAGGCATTTCACCAAAGAAGGTATACAATTGGCCAGTAAGCACATGAAAAGATACTCAGTGTTATTAGTCATTTGTTGATGTTGTTGTTAGCTGCCATTCTGTTGGCCCTAACTCATGGCAACTCCATGCACAATGGAACAAAACATTGCCCAGTCCTGCACCATCTCCATGATCAGTTGCAGATCAGACTGCTGTGATCCACAGGGTTTTTACTGGCTGATTTTCAGAAGTAGATTGCAAGACCTTTCTTCCTTGTCCATCTTAGCATGGAAGCTCCACTGAAACCTGTTCAGCACCATAGGAACACCTAAGCCTCCACTTACAGGCAAGTGGTAACTGAGCATGCGTTGCATTGGCCAGGAATCAAACTAGGGTCTCCAGCATGGAAGAGAAGAATTCTACCACTGAACCACCAATGCTCCCATCATTAGTCATTGTTGTTGATGTTGTTGTTGTTGTTGTGTGCCATCGAGCTGATTTCTACTCATAGCAACCCTATAGGACAGAGTAGAACTGCTCCATAGGCTTTCTTAGGCTCTAATCCTTACTGGAGCAGATCGCCAGGTCTTTTCTTCTGTAGAGCAGCTAGTCAGTTCAAACCATCGACCTTTCAGTTAGTAGTAGAGGGCTTAACCATTGTACCACCAGGGCTCCTTCATTAGCCATTGGGGAAATGCAAATCAAAACCACAATGAGAGACCACCTTACCCCCACTAGAATGGCTATTATGAGAAAAACGGAACACAAGTGTTGACGAGGATGTGGAGAAATTGGAGCCCTCATTTATCGCTGCTGGGATTATAAAACGGTGCAGTCACTGTGAAAAACATTTTGGCTATGCCTCGAAAAGTGAAACAGAATTATCGTTGTTGTTAGCTGCCTTGGAGTTGGTCCTTGACTCAAGGCAAACCCATGCACAACAGGATCTGTCTGTTGTGATCCATAGGATTTTCACTGGCCAGGTTTTGGAAGTAGATCACCAGGCCTTTCTTCCTAGTCTGTCTTAGTCTGGAAGCTCTGCTGAAACCTGTTCAACATCACAGCAACACACAAACCTCCACTGATAGACGGGTGGTGGCTGTGCTTGAGGTGCATTGGCCAGGAATCAAACCAGGGGTTCCTGCATGGAAGGCAAGAATTCTACCACTAAACCACCAAGACTTGAAAGCAGGACTAAGCATACATGTGTATACCAATGTTCATTGCAGCGTTATGTACAATATCCAAAAGGTGGAAATAACCCAAGCGTCCATCAACAGATAAATGAATAAACAAAATGTTGTATATTCAGGCAATGGACTATTACTCAGCCATAGGGAAATGAAGTTCTGCTACATGCTAAGACTTGGATGAACCTTAAAAACATTATGCTGAATGAAATAAATCAGAGGCGAAAGAACAAATATTGTATGATCCCACTTAAATGAAATATCCAGAATAGGCAAATGCATATAGACCAAAGTTTATTAGTTGTTACCACCGGCAGGTGGGAGTGGGAAATGGGGAGTTACTGTTTAAGTGTTACTGAGTTTCTGTTAAAGGTGATGAAAAATTTGGAAACGTGTAGTGGTGATGGTTGCACAACATGATAAACATAATTAATGTCACTGAATTATATATGTAAAAATAGTTACAATGGAAAATGTTTTGTTATATATATTTTACCATATAAAATTTAAAAAAAAAAAAAACCTTGGAGTCACCCTTGACACATTTTCTCTCACACTCCACATCCAACTCATTATCAAATCCTGTCAGTTCTACCCTCAAAATATATTCAGAATCTGACCGTTTCTAACTACCTCCCTCTCTTACCTAGATTATTGAAACAGCTTTGGTTTATCTCCTTTCACCTTTGCCCTCCTGCCATCTATTCTCCACACAGCAACCATAAGGATCCTTTTAAAACGTAGTTAGATCAGGTCATTCCTCTGTGCAAAACCCTCCAATGACTCTCCATCTCATAATAACAGCCAAGAGTCCCCGAACTGACTTACGTGGCCCACATGACAGGGCCTCCCATAACTTTTTGACCTCTAATCCCATCCCTCTCCCACACTGGCTTCCTTGCCGTTTTTTGAAGATCCCAAGCACACTTCTACCCTTTTCACTTGCTATTTCCTTGGCCTGAAATAATCTTTCCCTAGCTATACCTCACTTCTTCCATGTCTCTGCTCAAAGGTCACCTTATCAGAAAGGCCTCTCCTGACTACTTCTTTCCTTCTCCCCCATCCCATAATCCCTATCCCCATTACTCTGTGTAATTTTCTCCATAGAATTTCACATCAAGATAGAAGTTTGTTTGTCTACTGTCTGTTTTCCCACTAGAATGTAAGCTGTCCCTGAAAGGGAACTTAGTCTGTTTTGTCACAGCTGCATGTCTAGCACCTTGACTCAGGCGTGGCACCTAGTAAGCATTCAACAAATATTTTTTTGTGTGTACATGAATGAGTAAAACTGTGTATTTGACTTAATACACCACTCTCAGCTCAAGTGTTCCGAAACATTCACGTTTGTTTCTATCAGGAAATAAAGGTTCATTCACTCCTTTATTCATTCAACAAATACTTGTTGAGCATTTACCATGGGTCAAGTGTTTTCCTAAGCACTACAGAGTGAGGCAAATAGAGTGGAGAACAAACAAGTCCTTTCTATTTACCAGCTGTGTTGCCTTTAGCAAGTAAATATTTCTCTAAATTATGCACTGATCAGCAACATTACAGAAAATTATCTACCTCACAGGATGGTTGGAAGGAGAAAAAATAACAATTTTTTTTACCTGAACGTGCTTTGTAAACATTCAAGAGCTATATCAATGTAAATCATTACTTATCCTCATAACAACTTGTGAAGCAGACAGAGAAGTATTTTTACAATAGTACTATTTTTTTGAATAAAGGAAGGAGAAAAAAAAATATCTCAGAAAGACTAAAGGACTTTCCCACAAATCACAGAGCTAGTAAGTAGCAGAACCAGCTCTACATCTCAGGTGTTCAGCCCCATGTCCCAGCTCTATTTTCATGGTACTCTTTTTTGCACATTGTTCCATTAACATTGTATAGATTAATGGAATTATGTTTATGAAGCCCTTCAAATGTCTTTGGCTAAAGATCTAGTGAAGGATTTAAAGGTTCTAGAAATGTCTTCCAAAGAGCAGACCAGAGGAGGAAGTTAACATTGCCAGAAGACATGCATGCCCCAAAACAATCCAGCTGTGCACGGATCAGACACATGCCAGAGTTTTTCTTGCAACTAACAAACAAATGCAAAGGAAGTCAACCTAAAGACATGAAATTATCATCCTGGGAAAGGGTTTGGCAAAATGCCCTGTTTTCTGTGAGAGGCAGATTGATTCATAAAGTAATCTACCTTCATCAGCATCATATAATCCCGCAAAAGGACGTGCAATGAAAGCAGTGATGCGAGCAGCGCAGAGCTCAGGGAGAAATCTTGCCCTACATTGTTACGCAGTTACGCAGCGCTACTGAACAGCTGGCACACCTTTCAGCTTGCTCTACCTCCAGCTCCTCGCCCAGCAACTAACCCAGTTTTGTCAGCCCCTCCAATGTTAAGGGAGATTCTATATTTAGACAATGTTCCCTGCCTGAGGATGAACTGTACTGGCTGCAGTGTCACACCTTAACATAGCTTTGTTCCTGCCCTTTTTGTTTATTGGGGGAACCAGCAGCCTTTTCTGGCATGAGGACTTAGGGTATTTTTAGAGCTAGAAAGACCCCAGAAGCTCATTTGATCCAACTCCTTCCTTTTACAGCATCCAAATACAGACTTTGCGTTTGCATACAAGTGCAGCTGTCTGGGTTTGAATCATAGCCCCAACACTTCCTAGCTGTGTGCCTTTGGATCAGTTCCTTAACCTCTCTGTGCCTCATTTTTCTCATCTGTAAAATGCAAACAATAATAATGTTTACTTCAAAAGGTAAAGTAGTGCCTGGCACGTAGTAAATACAAAAGAAACGTTAACTATTACTATTGTCATTGTTTCAGATGAGGACACTAAGACACAGAGACGTGATGTGAGCTGCCCAGGTTAATCAGCAATTTAGTGAACAGCCAGACCTGGAATTGGTCTGCTGGGACACTACTCTCTTATTTGGTCCACAGATAGCACACTGAGAGTATCTCCTTTGAGATGGATAAGAAAGGTAGGAGCCATGCTTCACCAACTCTGTTGCTCTGGCCTTAATTTGTTTCCCAGATTGCCTAATTGTCACTGTGGAAGTCGGGAGATGGCCCTGAGGGGATGAGGTAATAACAATAACAGCAAGTTAGATTGGAGAAGTGTGAGATTAAAGGCAGGGAAACCACTTAGTAGCCATTACAGTAGTCCAGCTGGTAAATAATTAGACGGGAAGGAAAAAAAAAATGAGGAAATGAAGTTTATTAAAAAATCATAATAAACCAAGAAACTAAGGTGGTAAACTCCCAACAAAAGTGCAAGGCAAGCAAGTGAGAATATAAGCTTCTTCCTGGGTTAAGAGTATGAAGGAGGACCGTAGGCATGCAAGACGGTCTGGTAAGAGCACTTGGCTATTTCAGCCAATTAGAAGTTAGAAGTAAAGTAGACTTGTTGAGGTACCCAAGAGGAATTGTATCAGGTTTCAGCAACTATTTAAATCATATGAAGAATAAAAAAAAAAAAAGTTGCTGTCGAGTCATTTCTCCATGGGTGCAGAACTGTGCTCTGTACGGTTTTCAAGGTTGTGACTTTTGGATGTAGATTGCCAGGCCTTTCTTCTGAGGTGCCTCTGGGTGGGTTTGAACTGCCAACCATTTTGGTTAGTAGTCAAGCACTTAACCATTTGAGCCACCTAGTGGCTAACCAAAAGTTGGCAGTTCAAATCCACCAGCTGCTCCTTGGAAACCCTATGGGGCAGTTCTACTCTATCCTATAGGGTCGCTATGAGTCAGAACTGACTTGATGGCACCTAACAACAACAACAACACGACAGGGAGTCCACATGAGGAATACAAGGGGGAAATTGTCAGAGGATTTATTCCTTCCCCCTGCTTGCATGCAAGACGGTCGTTACAACTGCAAGCATGAGAAAGCATCCTGATCCCCTGATGAGCATAACACAGGAGAGACTTATGCACCACCGAAAAGCAGGGATGTTTTGGGGGAAGGTACAAATGAATTTTCCTCAATAAATAGAAAGAAACCAATATTTTCAAAATATATCCGAGCTCCAGTCATGTCAATTCATCTAATAAAATACATGGCCTCTTGGGGGTTTAAATGGGGATGCCCATTTTACAGGAAGGAGGCAGTATAAATAGGACCTGGTAGGTAATTGGATGTGGGGATGCAGGGAAACAAGGCCTCAAAGATGACACCCAGACTTCTGACTTGAGCGGTCAGGAGATGGAGACACCTTCCTGAATTTGGTGTTAACAAAGCACTTTCACATTCACTATCACATTCCCCCAAAGTACCTTAAGAGACAGGTGATCACAATAGCGAACACTTGTTTTTCATATCCGTTTTCTTATTTAATCTTCAAAACTTCCCTTCTAGATAGTTTCATTTTTATTTTTCAGGTACGGAAATCAATACTTGGAGAGGTCGTGGAGCTCCGGTTTTCTAACACCACATTACAAGTATTCTCAAGTCCATCAGGGTCATGGCAACGAGTTCTATGGGGGAAGAAACAAAACCAAACCCGTTGCCGTTGAGTCGATTCCGACTCATAGCAACCTTATAGGACATAGTAGAACTGCCCCATAGTGTTTCCAAGGAGCTGTTGGTGAATTGAGACTGCTAACCTTCTGGCTCTTAACCACTGCACCAGGGGAAGGAGAGCCAAATAAGGCAGAAACTGAGGAAGCCACACCCAGGAGGAGCTCTGGTCTAGTGTCCAAAACAGAGGCCTTGTTTCAAAATACCACATCCAGCTGGCAGGACAAGAGGAACATTATAGCTTCACACTCTTCAGTTTGTCTAGGTTTGGCACCCCCAGAATGTGGTCCTTTGGAAAATTCTGAAGCAAATTCATTCATTCATTCATTTCTTCACATATGTGTGTTGTTATTAGGTGCCATCAAGTTGATTTCGACTCATAGTGACCCCTGTAACAGAGGAGAACTGTCCCTTAGGGTTTTCTTGGCTATAGTCTTTTCAGAGAAAGATCTCCAGGTCTTTCTCCTAGGAAGTGTCTGGGTGGGTTCGAACTGCCAGTCTTTAAGTTAACATCCAAGTTGTTTAACCATTCGGGTCACCAGGGCTACTTATTCACATATACCTTCACAAATATTTTTGAGTGCTATTTCCGGGGCCTGTTCCAAAATGCTGGGGATACAGTCAAGGAGAACACAGACAAAGTCCCAGTGCTTTGGAGCTTACGGGGGCAGGGGGGTGAGGGGGGGTACCAAGAATAAACAAATATTTTCAGACAGTGATTAATTAGGTGCTGCAAAGGACTTTGTAAGTGCTACGAACAAAATAAATCTGAGGGAAATGGTGCAGGGGTACAGGAGAGTACCCAGCTTCATTACGTAGGTCACATCCTCATCTGTATAGCACAGGAGGGTCTTGTGTGGGAAAGGATTCAGACTTGCTAAGATTTGGGCAAAGCACTTTCCAGGCAAAGAGAAAAGCAGATACAAGGCCCTGAGCCTGGGCCAAGTCAGAGCCTATGAAAGGTCAGTAGGAGATGGAACTGGAGAGGTAGGAAGGGACCAGTCTATATAGGTCTTGACACACTAAGAAATTTATGTTATTCTAAGTTCAAAGGAAAACCCATGGAAGGTTTTAGGCGAAAGAGTGACATTATTTGATTTATGTTTTTAATAGATTTCTCTAGCTGCCCCATGGAGAATGGGTTGTAGGGCAGTATGAATGGCAGCTGGAGACTTGTTAGGAAATTATTCTGTAGTCTAATATGAGAGATGATGGTGACTTGGATTAGGGTTAAAGCAGTAGAAATGGAAAGAAGTGGATGGGTAGTGAATATCCCATATTTTTCAAGGAGAGCTAATGGACTGGATATGGAAAGTGACGTAAAAAAAAGGACTCAAGGATTATTTCTAGAACTAAGTTCTTGTTGTCTATTCTGCTGAAAAAGAACACTTTTCAGCCTAGGCCATGGGTGCAGTAAATCTAGGCAACCAAGGCAGTATACAGAATTAGTAAACACTCAGATAAACCTAAGCTTAAGTCCCAGTTCCACCATTAATAGCTGTGGAACTTTGGGCAAATATCGCTACATCTCTAAGTATACATTTCTTCATCTATAAGATGGAAATAATAGTGCTTGTCTCCTCAGATGGTTACAAAATAATCCATATAAAATATTTGGTACAGTAGTGGCATACTGTAAGTGCTCAATAAATGTTAAAAACTAGGCCGGACTCGAACTTCAAATCTTTTGGTTAGCAGCTGGGTACATGAACCATTTGCACCACCCAGGGACTTCTTAAAAAATGTTGTTGTTGTTGTTGTCAGGTGCCGTCAAGTCAGTTTTGACTCATAGCAACCTGTGTACAACAGAATGAAACATTGCCTGGTCCTGCGCCATCCTTACAGTCATTGTTACTCTTGACCCCTTTGTTGCAGCCACTGTGTCAATCCATCTGGTTGAGGGTCTTCCCCTTTTTTGCTGACGCTCTGCTTTACGAAGCATGATGTCCTTCTCCAGGGACTGACCCTCCTGATAACATGTCCAAAGTATGTGAGACAAAGTCTGGCCATCCTAGCTTCTAAGGAGTGTTCTGGCTGTACTTCTTCCAAGACAGATTTGTCGTTCTTTTGGTAGTCCATGGTATATTTAATATTCTTTCCCAACACCATAATTCAAAGGCGTTAATTCTTCTTCGGTCACCCTTATTCATTGTCCAGCTTTCACACGCATATGAGGTGATTAAAAACACCTTGGCTTGGGTCAGGCACACCTTAGTCTTCAAGGTGACATGTTAGCTTTTTAACACTTTAAAGAGGTATTTTGCAACAGATTTACCCAATGCAATGTGTCTTTTGATTCTTGACTGCTGCTTCCATGGGCATTGATTGTGGATCCAAGTAAAATGAAATCCTTGACAACTTCAGTCTTTTCTCCATTTATCATATGTTGCTTATTTGTCCAGTTGTGAGGGTTTTTGTTTTCTTTATGTTGAGGTGTGATCCACACTGAAGGCTGTAGTCTTTGAGCTTCATCAGTAAGTGCTTCAACTCCTCTTCACTTTCAGCAAGTAAGGTTGTGTCATCTGCATATCGCAGGTTGTTAATGAGTCTTCCTCCAATCCTGATGCCCCGTTCATATAGTCCAGAGTCTTGGATTATTTGCTCAGCATACAGATTGAGTGAGTATGGTAAAAGGATACAACCCTGACGCACATCTTTCCTGATTTTAAACTATGCAGTATCCCTTTCTTCTGTTTGAACAACTGACTCTTGATCTATGTGCAGGTTCCTCATGAGCACAATTAAGTATTCTGGAATTCCTATCCTTCACAAAGTTATCCATAATTTGTTATGTTCCACACAGTCGAGTGCCTTTGCATAGTCAATAAAACACAGGTAAACATCTTTCTGGTATTTCTGCTTTCAGCCAGGATCCATCTGACATCAGCAATGATATCCCTGGTTCCACATCCTCTTCTGAATCCGGCTTGAATTTCTGGCAGTTCCCTGTCAAGGTACTGTTATAATGGCTTTTGAATGATCTTCAGCAAAATTTTACTTGTGCGTAATATTAATGATATTGTTCAATAATTTCCACATTCGGTTTGATCACCTTTCTTTGGAATAGGCATAAATATGGATCTTTTCTAGTCAACTGGCCAGGTAGCTGTCTTATAAATGTCTTGGCATAGGCAAGTGAGCGCTTCTAGCACTGCATCCATTTATTGAAACATCTTAATTGATACCCCATCAATTCCAAGTTCGGACCAATTCTTTTTGGTACAGTGACTCTGTATTCCTTCCATCTTCTTTTGATGCTTCCTGCGTCATTTAATGTTCTCCCCATAGAATCCTTCAAATTGCAGCTTGAGGCTTGCATTTTTTCTGCAGTTCTTTCAGCTTGAGAAATGCCGAGCATGTTCTTCCCTTTTGGTTTTCTATCTCCAAGTCTTTGCACATGTGATTATAATACTTCGTCTTCTCGAGCTGCCCTTTGAAATATTCTGTTCAGTTCTTTTACTTCATCATTTCTTCCATTTGCTTTAGCTACACTAAAAGTTGAAGAGCAAGTTTCAGAGTCTCTTCTGACATCCATTTTGGTCTTTTCTTTCTTTCCTGTCTTTTTAATGACCTCTTGCTTTCTTCATGTATGATGTCCTTGATGTCATTCCATCACTCGTCTGGTTAGATTACTGTTAGATTGTTGTTAGATTACTGTTAGATTAATGTTAGATTACCATTATTATTATCTTCACTAAGAATTATTTACAAGAAACAATCTGTCACTTTTTTATTCTCCTCTCTTCACCTAATCACACTATGGGAGTCCTTGGATTGCACAAACAATTAAGTGCTCAACTACCAGCCCAAAGTTTGGTGGTTCCAGAGGCACCTTGGAAAACAGGCCTGGAGATCTGCTTCCAAAAGGTCACAGCCTTGAAAACCCTATAGGAGCAGTTCTACTCTGCACACCTGGGGTCAGCCATGAGTCAGAATTGACTCAACAGCAACTAACAGCAACAACAATCACACTATAGTCCTAGATCTGTAAGTAGCATCTCTTCGAGTTAGGTCCACAAAAGAAAGATAATTGATCACTTGTTCTCTGGATGTTCACCTCATGCCAGTAGGCACAAGCCTTCTGAGTCTGCCCCATGCATCCTTGCCAGGGACATTCAGCAGGCAGGACATTTTCACGGGCAACCCTTGGCTAACTTTGCTCAGGACAGCTGGGGTTTCCTTAGCTAGACATCCTCAGAAGCACAACTCAGGTGTTAACAAAATGAATGGAGTCATGTTGAGATATGGTTCTATTAGTCATCTGCTAAACAGCATCTTTAAAAAAATTTTTTAACCATGACCTCCAGTAAGAAATACAATTTTACATCATGATCCAATATATAGTGCATAACGAAAACAAAACAAAAAAATCATGAAAGAACACTTATCCTTGTCATGCACAGTGCACTCTGGTATTTTCTGTTCCTGTCCCCCTTCCCCTACCACTTTGTTTCAAATTCATTGTCACAACCCATCAAAAGATTTCATGACATATTAATGGGTCATGACTCATAGTTTGAAAAGCCATGCTGGAGAGCCACAGCAGACTGTCATATAACTCTGTGTGTATATTTATTTCTCTAAACCTCCTTTCTCAGAAAGTTTTTGTTTCTCTTGCCTCACCCTGTGTGGTTTGCTATGGTTTGCATGTGTTTGAACTCTACATCTGTATAAGACACTCATAGCTTGTAATTTTTCAAAGGATGCTTCTAACTCAAGTGTTAGCCCATCTGTTAAGACCTATTTATTGCCTTTTAAAAGAAAAAAATTAAAAGCAAATTAGGAATTCCAGACTCTTGCTAACCGGTGTTTTTGTTTGTTTGTTTCCTTTTGTAAAAGTCTTCCATCTGTCTGCCCTTTTTTGGACACAATTCAAATAGGAACACACATCTCCTCAAATCAAACGTGGGCACTGTCAAAAAGCTGCCAAAACACCCAGTTGCTTTATTTTTTTTAAGGAGAATTAAAATCGGACTTAATATAATGAGTTGTTTGTTTTGTTGCTTTTCTTTCCATCCGTTACAGAAATGTGGACCTGGATTTATTGCTTATAGGTTTATGTAGTAGTCTTTTAGGGATAGTCCTAAAGTGTACTGAGATAAATCTAGATAACACAGTTTCTCTGGGGCAAAAGACTTTTTTAATCAGTTGCCGTGGAGTCAGCCCACTCATGGTGACACCATGTGCATCTAAGTAGAACTGTGTTCCATAGGGTCTTCAATGGCTGATTTTTCAAGTCTTTCTTCCAAGGCTCTTCTGGGTGGACTCAAACCTCTAACCTTTCAATTAGCAGCCGAGCGTGTTAACAGTTTGCACCACCCAGGGCCAAAGACTAGTAGTGAAGAAGGAAACCACTAAAGGAAAAAAGTCAAGAGCTCTAACTCCGAACCCCATTAAATTAGAAACCCCTGGGGAAGGTCAATTACCCCATCTGACTTGTCTTTCTCCCAGAGCCTACTCCAGAGGAGTCTTCTCATTGCCCTCAAATTCCATTCCCTTGGCATGTCATTTAACTTTCGATTAATTCTCTTTCTTGACCTAACTTTGAAATTTAAAATAATAGCTATCTACCTATTCCTTCAAAGATCTTCTGAAATAATAAAGAATTAAAGAGTCATTTATAATTAGATGTAGGAAATAAATGCATTCACTCCTCTAATAGGATGACAGAGCCTGCAATCTTTTGGAGGGGTCTCCCTCTCCCCTCAAGATAAATAGTGTCAGTCTTTCCTGGAAAGGATTATCCCCCACCACCACCACCACAATGGATGCCCCAGCCTCAAAAGCCTGGAGGGGAGTCAGGTGCTATGCAAGAGCTTAAGAGTAAAGACCCTGTAACCAAGCAGACACACGTGCAAATTCTGACTCCATCCTTAGGTCTGTATCACCTTGAACAAATCATATAATCTCTCTAAGCCTCCGTTTCCTTATTAGGTTGTTAGGGGGGGAGATGGGAATAAATTATATAGTGTACTTGTCATGCGTTCTAGCAAAAATGAAGCCTACAAATGGCAGATGTTATTAAAAAACCCAAAACCAAACCCGTTGCCATCGACTCGATTCTGACTATTAGCCAGGCTAAGGGGAAGAGTAGAACTGCCCCATAGGGTTTCCAAGCAACTGCTTGTGGATTTGAACTGCTGACCTTTTGGTTAGCAGCCATAGCTCTTAACCACTGCACCACCAGGACTCCATTGTTGCTATTAGGAAAGGAAAAAACTTACAGAAGTATCTGAAGGTGTAGAGCAATCAAATGTGGAGAAGACTGTAAAAAAGGGCAGAAGTAGAGGTACTTCAGATGAATATTATGATAAGATGAAATGCTTACATTTGAAAAACAATGACACGATCCAAAATCAGAGACTGATGAAGCTGGAGACATAAAGCTGAAAAATTACTTTAAATCGAACATTCGAGAAGAGCTGCTTTCTTGAATCAATCTAAAGTCTCTGTGGTTGGGCCCTGTTTAATCATGCACATATCTTGTTATCTAATTATAGGGGCTTATTAAAGCAAGAGCTTATTTTTCAATTTCCCTTCACATTATTTTTCTCTTCCTGTCACTGTCTCATTTTAAAGAATCCTCCTGAAGAAAGCTAATTTTTGTTTACTCAAAATATGCTTGTTATGGACTCTATCACTTTTCCACTAACCCCTTGTTATTTTTCTGTGATATTAAATCACTTTTAGAGTTCTGATCAATGTGCCTCTTGAGTAGTTCTTGGTTATTCTATGTGTAATACCCGAAACAGAAGTTATTAAAAGTTAGGCAGGGGATCTTCAAGTTTGAAGATCTTGATAAAACTAAAGTAAGTGTGGTGAAATGTTTGGTTGGGTTTTAGCAGCATCTCTTTATTTACAGTATTTAGCTTAGCATATTTACCTGGTCTGACCATTTCATAAATAAGAATCTTGTCTCTGGTTTTCAGTTCAGTGCAGCAACCCTCTTAATGACATCTGACAGAGTTCTTTTTAATGCAGGATTTCTGAAATGAATTCCTCATTACCTAGGTAAGAATATCTTTTCAGCCCAAATCAGTCCACTTCTAGGATACATGTATTGATGGAAAATGGAATATATTTAAGTGTGCTTTCTCAGTGATTTATTTTATTGTTTTAGAAATTCTTTAGCCTCATTTCTGATTGAGTGGCATTTGGCAGTGGTTTCCCAGACTCTCCGTCAAGTAACTAATGTCCAATAAAATAGGATATGTCAAGGAACCTAATTTAAAGAAACTCAGCTATTTAAGAAAATTTGTAAAGCATTATTTTGTAAAGTAAATAACAAGTTCCTAATTTATCTAGGCTTATGTTTAGATTTCTGCAGAGCACTTTTCTTAAAGTGGGCCCTCAAGGCCGCACCATAAAGGAAAAGCAAGCGAGGATGGCGAGACCTCATCTCACTTACTTTGGACTTGTTATCAGCAGGGACCAATCCCTAGAGAAGGACATCGTGATTAGTAAAGTAGAGGGTCAGCAAAAAAGAGGAAGACCCTCAACAAGATGGATTGACACAGTGGCTGCAGCAATGGGCTCAAAATTCCAGGGGCGGATTAACAAGTAAGCAAGGTACGCACGAGCTTACATTAAGCAAGGTAGAAACAGGCTTACTTGTGTTTACTTATAATCTGTAGTGCACAATTTCACATGAGTTTTTCACAGGTGAACTGTGCACTACAGATTAGTAAGTAAGCACAAGAAGCCCATGCATACCTTGCTTATTGGGTAATCCATCTCTGGCTCAAATACAGCAACGATTGTGAGGATGGCACAGGACTGGGCAACGTTTCATTCTTTTATACATTAGGTCACTGTGAGTCAGAACCAACTCATCAGCACCTAACAACAACAACAATAAGCCCATTTTAAAATCCCGGTATACATCTTCTGTGCAGTCTTGGGCAAGTTAGTTAGCTTTCTGGAAACTCAGTTTCCTTGTTTTTTAATGGCAGTGATAATTTCTGTCTCAGCTACCTGTTACTGCCATACCAAAAGATACCATAACTAAGTGGCCTTAAAGAACAGAAATTTATTTTCTCACAGTTCAGGAGGACAGCAGTTTGGATTCAGAGCATGGCTCAAGGATGAGGTTCTTCTTACCCTTTGTCTGTTTCAGCTTCTGGTAGCCACCTGCAATCCTTGGCATTCCTGGGTTTGTAGATGTATCTGCCAAGTGTGTCTGTCTTCTTATGGCTTCTTTCCCTTGTTTGTGTTTCTGTGTTTATTCTGCTCTTTTTATATCTCAGAAGGGGTTAGGTTTAGGATCCACCCTACTCTTGTAATACCTCATGACCATAACAAAAGAAAACGCCCATTTCAGTCAAGGTCATATTCACAGGTACAGGGGTTAGGACTCCAATACATATTTTGGGGGACAGAATTCAATCCATAACAATATCCACCTTGAAGTGTTTTGAGGATTGAAAGAGATAATGTTCTTGTCACATAGTAGGCACTTAATAAAGGCTATCTATTATTATAATCAGGAATTCCAATAGAAAATAAGACACCAATGAAGCTGAAGAAGTAAAGCTTGAAAATTATTTTTAAATGGAGTGTTAAGGAAGAACTGCTTTCATGAATCAATTTAATGTCTTGAAGCTGCTAGGTCACTCAGAATTAGCAGCCAGCCACTGTGTATGGTGAATGGAAATCCCAAAAGCTTAGACTTTTGCCTTATTGGAGAACTTTGCCGCTGTCTTAGTCATCTAGTGCTGCTATAACACAAATACCACAAGTGGATGGCTTTAAGAAAGAGAAGTTTATTCTTTCACAGTCTAGTAGACTACAAGTCCAAATTCAAGGCATCAGCTCCAGGAGAAGGCTTTCTCTCTCTGTTGGCTCTGCGAAAAGTTCCTTGTGATGCATCAGTCTTCTCTTGGTTTAGGAGCATCTCAGTGCAGGAACCTCAGGTCCAAAGGACGCGCTCTGCTCCCGGCACTTTCTTGGTGGTATGAGGTCCCCATGTGTCTCTGCTCCCTTGTCTCTTTTATATCTCAGAAGAGATTGGCTTAAGACCCTATCCAACTTGCATACCTCATCTGTATAACTGCCGCTAATCCGTCTTATTAGATCATAGTGATTGAATTTACAACACATATGGAAATCACATCAGATTACAAAATGGTACACAATTATACAATACTGGGAATCATGACCCAGCCAAGTTGACAGATATTTTGGGGGGACACAATTTAATTCATGACAGCCACCATGCTGATTTCCTTCTGTTTCATTTAGTAAGTAACTTTTTGTGATTTATCCAAGTATCATCCCAGTCTGGTCCTTTATTGGAGCCTAGTATTGGCATTTGTTAACGTGATGGTGAAGCAGGATTAAATGAGGTAATCCAGGCCTGGTTTAGGGTCACTGTGAGTCGAAATCAACTCAATGGCAATGGGTTTGGTTTTTTTTTTTTTTTTTTTTGGTCAGTATGTTAAGTGCTCAATTAATATTATTATTATTTCCTAGGTAGTAAAACTGGTTGGATGGGATGACTACTAAACTCTTTCTTTTTTCTTTTTAACCACTCTAAATATATATATAACAAAACATTCGCCATGTCAACAATCTTCATATGTACAGTTCAGTGACATTAATTATATTCATCATGTTGTTCAAACATCACCCTTAACCATTCCAAATTTTTCCAACACCCTTAACAGAAGCTCAATGTCTCTTCTATTTTTTAATATTCTATGATTTCAACTCAAAAGATACTAGTATGATTCACTCAAAATTATGCAAACAGTCTCATCTACAATTACAAAACCCAAAGTGCCCTTAAAACTGAAGGCTTTTTCATAACTCGTTTGTCGGCAAACCTGACCTGAATGGCTGTGAAGCTATTTTAAGTCCTTACATATCCCACTGCAAAAATATCCATGTGTTTGATTACAGGGTACTTACCACAGATTCTGCTGGCAGTGTTATATAATATACACAGATTGCATAATTCCTTTGCAGTGGCCTGTAAATACTGTAATCCAGCGTCATATCTGGAAACCCTGAGATACACCTGTCACCAGCTCTTTTCCTACAGAGAACTCAAGCACAGTACCTTCCCTAAGGCAACCCTCCTCGTTCAACTGATTAGAATTCTTGTCAAGTATGATTGTGCCTTGCAGTTCTTCCTGCAACCAAGGTTTTAGCCACATGACTTCCCAAAGAGAAAGATGGAAAAGAGAAAGAAAGCAAAATTAAATTAGTAAATTTGCCTACTTACCAGCTTCTTGGAAAAAAAGGTTTTGATTTTAAAAAAAAAAAAAAAAAAACAGCTTTTGAAATTATTGGTGAAAAATGAAATTTAGGCATTATTTGGTGATTTGACAGGTCCTTCCCCTCTAAGACAGTAACATCATTGTCACCAGATATTTCATTAATACCTTTACCTTTCCAAAGAATTCCACACATTATTTTCCCCAGAGTGACTAAGTAGCATTTAGAGAAAGGATTATACCCATTTTTACAAATGAGAAAACTGAGGTCCCACACATTTTTCCAATTACCAACATCAACGACATCAACAAAATAATTAGCTTTATGTAAAAGAATACAAGTTATTGGCAGGCTCTGAGGTAGGATGCTCTACAATTTGGTTTGCATGAGTATGAGGGATTTCTTGGGATGTGGGACTTTGAGTGCTAAAACAGGAAATTCATGGGCAAACCAGGAGAAGTTTGTCACCCTACCCTGAAGTTATCTTAATCATGGTTTCCTTGTTTGAAAGGTAACCATCTCACTTCTGAGCATGTATCTGGCAACATAAACCACAAAGTTGTGATTACGAGAACTACTTTCCAGGTACTACGTGTACCAACCGTCACATTTAAACATTATGCTACACCAGGTAAGAAGCACAGAACGAGACTGGAGAAACTATTTGCTACTAAAGTCAGGTTTTTGTTTCTTTCTTCAAGTTTATCTCTATATTTTAATTCTGCCTTAATGGCTGTACATTATGTACGCTTTTTAAAAAAAAAAAAACATCGTGTCTATAGACTGAAAAAAGATCTACAAGGAAAATTTAGGCAAAGTATTTGAGGTTTAGGTTAAGGCAGTAACGGACCATTTAACAAGCTAGATGTGCTAAGCCCTAGAATTATACATCATGAAATAAGAAATACACCTCTCTCTTGTGCCTTCAACATATCTCCCCTTTCCACACGCAGATCTCTAGTCAGAGGTTAAGTGTTTTCAAAATATAGTCAGAGACCTCTACTATATTTTCTATTAAAATAAATACATGTACCTTAGACGTGTGTGCGTGAGACTGGCTATTTAAGTACATAGTCTGTTACTTATTAATTTGGGTTGGCCAGTAAGTAACACACTATGTACTTAAGAACTCTAATCTTCAGAAATATAAGCCATTCCCAGAACCTAAGGCACCAAAAAGGCACCTCAGAGGTGAAATATACCAGGAACAGACCTCTGTTAGGCATCATCTTATAAGGTCCATAATCCCTGAATCTCTTTTCCAGTTGTCCATTCATACAGTGGCTCACTCCTAAATGATACCTGAGGGTTCTTTTTGCATATAGATGCCCAATTGTTCCAGTACATTTGTTGAAAAGATTATATTGTCTAACTGAATTGCTTTGGCACTTGTTAAGAATCAATTGGCCATATATGTGAGGGTCTATTTGTAGACTCTATTATGTTCTGTTCATCTATGTCTATCTTTATGCTAAAACCATACTTGTCTTGATTTTAGCTTTATAGTGAGTCTTAAAATCAGATACTATTAGTCCTCCAACTTTGTTCTTTTCAAAATTATTTTGTCTATGCTAGTTCTTTCGAGTTTCTATACAAATTTTAGAATCAGCTTGTCAAGTTCCACCAAAAAACAAAGCCTGCTAGGACTTTGACACTATGGATTGAATTGTGTCCTCCAGAAAGATAGTTTGAAGTGCTAATCCCTATTCCTGTAAATATGACCTTGTTTAGGGAATAGGGTCTTTGAAGATATTATCAGTTAAGTCATACCAGAGTAGGGTGAGTCCTAATACTAACCTCTTCTGAGTAGTGTATCAAAGGAAAGAAGAGAGGGAGACATAAAGGGGGAGACAGCACATGAGGACGCATCTACAAGCCAGAGCTGAAAGAGACAAGGAAAGATCTTCCCCTAGAGCAGGGAAAGAGCATAGCACTGCCAAAGCCCTGAATTCAGACTTCTAGCTTCTAGAACTATGAGAACAAATTTCTGTTCTTTAAACCCACCCATTTTATGGCATTTTGTTATGGCAGTCCCAGGAAACTAAGACATTAGTTTTCTTATTAGCTATAGGCTTTTTGTAAACGTTCTTTATCAGGTTGAGGAAGTTCCCTTCTCTTTCCACTTTGTTTGTTTGTTTTTGCTGTGAATACATGTCTAATTTTGTAAAATGCTTTTTCTGCATTGTTGAAATGACCATATGGTTTTCTTTTTCAGTCTGTTAATACGGTGAATTGCATTGACTGAGTTTTGAGTGTTAAATCAATCTTGCATTCCTGAGATAAATCCCACTTGGTCATCATGTAATATTATTTTTATGTATTTGATACAGATACATATATACATACATATAATATTCTTTTATATATATTTGGCAACATTTTGTTAATGGATTTTCACATCTTCGTTTATGAGTAATATTGTTCTATAGCTTTCTTATGAAAGCTTGGTCTAGTTTTATTATCAGAGTAATACCGGTCTCAACAAATGAGTTCAGAAGTGTTCTCGCTTTTATTTTCTGGAAGTGTTTATGTAGAATTGGTATTATTTCTTCCTTAAATTTTTGATGGAATTCACCAGTGAAGCCATGTGGGTCTAGAGTTTTCTTTGTGAAATGTCTTTAAACCATGAATCCAATTTCTTTCATAGAAATAGGGTAATTCAGATTACCTAGCCCATCTTAAGTGAGTTTGACAGTTTGTGTCTGTAGCTGGTTCAATTGTGTCTCCCAAAAAGAAGTGTTCCATTCTTAACCCCCATACCTGTGAATGTGACCTTATTTGGAAATCAGGCCTCTATGAATGTAATCAAGTTAAGATGAGGATATACTTGGTTAGGATGGGTCCTAAATCCATGACTGGTGTTTTCATAAGAAAAAGGAGAGAAAGATTTGAATATAGAGACACAGAACAGACACATGGGGAAAAATGCTATGTGAAGATGGAGGCAATGATTGAAGTCATGCAGCCACAATCCAAGGAATGCCAAGGATTTCCAAGAGCGACCAGAACCTAGGAAGAGACAAGAAAGGATTCTTCCCTAGAGTCTTCAGAGGAGCATGGCCCTGCTGCCACGTCGATTTCAAACTTCTAGTCCCAGAACTGTGAGAGAATAAATTTCTGCTGTTTTAAGCCACCCAGTTTTTGGTACTTTGTAAAGCAGCACTAGGAAACTAACACAATGTCTTTAAAGGAATTTGCCCATTTTATCTAAGTTATCAAATTTATTGCCATAAAGTTTTCATAGAATTCCCTTATTATACTTCTATTGTCTGGAAGATCACTAGCAATGTCTACTCTTTCATTCCTGATGTTTATAATGTATGTTTTCTCCCCTTTCCTCCTGATAATTCTGGCTAAAGTTTTTATCATTTTCATTGAACTTCTCAAATAGCAAGCTTTTAATTTCATTAATTTTCTCTGTTTTCTATTGTTTATTTATTTAGGATTTGGTCTCTATTATCTCCTGTATTCTTCCTACTTTGGGTTTAATTGGATCTTCTTGTTCTAGTTTCTTAGTACAGAAACTTATTAATTCGAGACTTTTTTAACATATGCATTTAATGCTATAAACTTCCTTCTAACACTGCTTTAGTTGCATCCCCAAAATTTTGACATGTCACATTTTCATTTTTATTTAATTTTAAATATTTTCTGATTTCTCTTATGGTTACTTCTCTGACCCATTGGTTATACAGAAATGTGTTGTTAAATTTCCAAATATTTGGAGATTTTCAAGATGTCTTTCTCTTATCATCAGAAAACATGTTTTGCCCCCGGATACACTTTTAGCTCAGTAATGAAGTCACTCCTCAGGTTCACCCTTCAGCCAAAGATTATACAGGCCCATAAAACAAAACGAGACTAAAGGGGCACAACAGCCCAGAGGCAAGGACTAGAAGGCAGGAGGAGACAGGAAAGCTGGTAATAGGGAACCCAAAGTCGAGAAGGGACAGTGTTGACATGTCATGGAGCTGTTAACCAATGTCATAAAACAATATGTGCACTAACTGTTTAATGAGAAACTAGTTTGTTCTGTAAACTGTCATCTAAAGTACAATTAAAAAAAAAAGAAAGAAAGGAAAGAAAACATGTTTTGTTGATTTAAACCCTTTTACGTTTACTGAGACTTTTTATTGCTTAGAATGTAGTGTATCTTGGTGAATGTTCTTGGGCATATTCTAGAATGTTCTAGAATGCATATTCTACTTTTGCTCAGTAAGATTTTTTTTAATAGATGTCAATTATGCCAATCTGGTTGATAATATTGTTTAAGTATCCCATAACCTTACTGATTTACTGTCTGCTTTACTATCAATTATTCAGGGAGGAATGTTGAAATCTCTACCTAAAACTGTCTATTTCTATTTCTCTTTTCAGTTCTGTCAGTTTTTCCATCATGTATTTTGAATCTCTGTTATTATGTGCATACATATTTAGAATTTTATGTACTCTTGATGAAATGTTCCATTTATCATTATCCTTGGTAATATTCCTTGTTCTGAAATTTTCTTTATCTGATATTAATATCATCAGTCCAGCTTTCTTTAAATTAGGACTTGATGGCATATCTTTATTTATCCTTTCATTCTTTAATTTATCAGTGTCTTTGGAATTGAAGTTAGTTTCTTATGGACAGCACTCAGTTGTGTATTGCTTTTTAATCCAATCTGACAACCTCTGCATTTTAATAGGATTGTTTAGATCGTTTATGTTTAAAGTGATTATTGATGCGTTTGTCTTTATATCTGTCATCTTGCTATTTTTTTTTCTACTTCTCCCATCTGTTCCAGGTTCATTTTCATATTTTCCTCCTTCTTTCAGAATAATAAAATATTTTTTAAAATTCCATTGTATCTTCACTATTGACTTATTAGCTATACTTATCTGTTTCATTTTGTTTTACTGGATGCCATAGGGTTTATCAAGGGATAATGAGATCACCACTCAATATGTGAAATAAAAAGCAGTAAGAAGGAAGAGCTATGCTGGTCAGGCGTAGTATCTCAGAGCAGAGCAGACAATTGATTTCATATTTGCTTTTTGGAAGAGTGAATTTCAGGGAGCTGTAAGTGGATTATTGCCACAATTCTGTCAGTGGTGGCTTGCATGTTAGTGTAATGCTAGAAGCTATGCCACCTGTATTTCAAATACCGGAAGGGTCACCCATGGGAGACTAGTTTCAGTGGAGCTTCCAGGCTAAAATAGACTGAGAAGGACCTGGCAACCTACTTCTGAAAAAATTGGCCAGTGAAAAATTTAGGAATAGCAGCTGAACATTGTCTGACATAGTGCCGAAAGATAAGCCCCTCAGATCGGAAGACACTCAAAATAGGACTGGGAAGAGCTACCTCCTCAAGGTAGAATCCACCTTAATGAAGTAGATGGAGTAAAGCTTTTGGGGCCTTCATTTGCTGATGTGGAATGACTCCAAATGAGAAGAAACAACTGTAAATATTCATTAATAATTGGAACGTGGAATGTATGAAGTATGAATCTAGGAAAATTCAAAGTCATCAAAAATGAAATGGAACACATAAAGATTGATATCCTAGGCATTAGTGAGCTGAAATGGACTGGTATTGGCCATTTTGAATCAGACAATCATGTGGTCTACTATGCCAGGAATGACATATTGAAGAGGAATGGCTCTGCATTCATCATCAAATGAACATTTCAAGATATACTACACTACTAGTGATAGGATAATATCCATAGGCCTACAAGGAAGACCAGTTAATATGACTATTATTCAAATTTACACACCAACCACTAATGTCAAAGATGAGGAAATTGAAGATTTTTACCAACTTCTGCAGTCTGAAATTGATCAAACATGCAATCAAGATGCATTGATAAATTACTGGTGATTGGAATGCGAAAGTTGGAAACAAAGAAGGATCTGTAGTTGGAAAATGTGGCCTTGATGATAGAAACGATGCCAGCGATTTTGCAAGACCAATGACTTATTCATTGCAAATACCTTTTTCAACAGCATAAACGGCGACTACACAAATGGACCTCATCAGATGGAGAACACAAGAATCCAATCATCTATATATGTGAAAAGAGACAATGGAAAAGCTCAAAATCATTGGTCAGAACAAGGCCAGGAGCCGACTACGGAACAGATCATCAATTATTCATATGCAAGTTTAAGTTGAAGCTGAAGAAAATTTAAAAAGTCCAAGAGAATCAAAATATGACCTTGAGTATATGCCACCTCAATTTGGAGACCACCTCAAGAATAGATTTGACACATTAAAAACTAATGACTGAAGACCAGACTAGTTGTGGGATGACATCAAGGACATCATACATGAAGAAAGCAAAAGGTCATTAAAAAGACTAGTAAAGAAAGAAAAGACCAAAACTGATGTCAGAAGAGACTCTGAAGTTGTACTTGAACAGAGAGTAACTAAAGCAAATGGAAGAAATGATGAAGTAAAAGAGCTGAACAGAATATTTCAAAGGGCAGCTTGAAAAAACAAAGTGAAGTATTATAATGAAATGTGCAAAGACCTGGATTAGAACCAAAAGGGAACTTCTCGAGCTGAAAAAGCTGTAGAAAAACTTCAAACCTCGAGTTGCAATATTGCAGGATTCTATGTGCAAAAATTTGAACAACGCTGGAGGCATCAAAAGAGATAGAAAGAATACACAGAATCAATGTACCAAAAAGCATTGGTCATCGTTCAACTATTTCAGGAAGTAGCATATGATCAAGAACCAAAGAAAGAAGTCCAAACTGCACTGAAAGCACTGGCAAGAAACAAGGCTCCAGGAATTGACGGAATACCAATTGAGATCTTTCAATAAACAAATGCAACGCTGGAAGCACTCACTCGTCTATGTCAAGAAATTTGGAAGACAGCTACCTAGCCAACCGGCTGGAAGAGATCCATATTTGAACTCATTCCAAAGAGAGGGGCTCCAACAGAATGTGAAAATTATCCAACATCATTAATATCACACACAAGTAAAATTTTGCTGAAGATCATCCAAAAGCCATTACAACAGTACATTGACAGGGAACCGCGAGAAATTCAAGTTGGATTCAGAAGAGGATGTGGAACACATGATATCATTGCTGATGTCAGATGGATCGTGGATGAAAGCACAAAATATCAGAAAGATGTTTATCTGTGCTTTATTGACTATGCAAAGGCATTCAACTTGTGTGGATCGTAACAAATTAGGGATAACATTGCAAAGAATAGGAATTCCAAAACACTTAATTGTGCTCATAAGGAACCTGTACATAGACCACAAGTCAGTCGTTCAAACAGAACAAGGGGATACTGTGTGGTTTAAAATCAAGAAAGATGTACGTCAGTGTTGTATCCTTTCACCATACTTATTCAATCTGTATGCTGAGTAAAGAATCCAAGAAGCTGGACTATATGAAGAAAAATGGAACATTAGGATTGGAGGACGACTCATTAACAACCTTCGATATGCAAATGACACAACCTTGATTGCTGAAAGAGAAGAAGACTTGAAGCACTCACTGATGAAGATCAAAGACTATAGTCTTTAATATGGATTACACCTCACCGTAAAGAAAACAAAGATCCTCCACATAAAACAAAAATCCTCACAACTGGACCAATAAGCAACATCATGATAAACATAGAAAAGACTGAAGTTGTCAAAGATTTCATTTTACTTAGATCCACAATCAACAACCATGGAAACAGCAGTCAAGAAATCAAATAATGAATTGCATTGGACAAATTTGCGGCAAAATGCCTCTTTAAAGTGTTGAAAAGCAAAGATGTTACTTTGAGGTTTAAGGTGCACCTGACCCAAGCCATGGTGTTTTCCATCACGTCATAGGCATGTGAAAGTTGGACAATTACTAAAGAAGACCAAAGAAGAATTGATGCCTTTGAATTATGGTGTTGGCAAACAATATTGAATATACCATGGACTGCTAGAAGAACAAACAAGTATTTCTTGGAAGAAGTACAGCCAGAGTGCTCCTTGGAAGCTAGGATGGTGAGACTTCGTCTCATGTACTTTGGACATGTTATTAGGAGAGACCAGACCCTGGAGAAGGACGTTCTGCTTGGTAAGGTAGAAAATCAGTGAAAAAGAGGAAGACCTTTGACAGGATGGATTGACACGGTGGCTGCAACAATGGGCTCAAACATAGCAATGATTGTGAGGATGGTGCAGGGCCAGGCAGTGTTTTGTACTGTTGTACACAGGGTGGCTATGAGCCGGAACTGACTTGACAGTACCTGACAACAACAACAAGTGGATTAACATCATGTGTAGAAGTGTCGTTACTCAGGTAAAACTGTTGTTGATTGGTTGGCACTCAGAGACATGTTTATGGAAGTAAATCCATCCTGGATTGGTTGACTTCAGTAGCAAGACGCTGACACTGATTGGTTGGTTTGCAAAAGCATGATCACTGAGATGAGTTGTTGATTGATTGAATGGGTTTAAAACCAGTTGCAGCTTTCTATCATGGCTAGACCCTTTTTCTAAGTTTGTAGAAACTTTTTTATTTTCAGGTTTAAAACATACATCTAACTTATCACAGTCTACCTTCAAATAATATTATACCACTTCATGTATATTATAAGAATTTTATCACAGTATACTTCTATTTCTCCTTTCTCATCTGTTTCGTTATTATTGTTGATATTTTATTTCTACATATATTTTTCCCCAGTACATCGTTATTATTTTAAATAATCGATTATCCTTTAAGGACTTTTTTAAATGAGAAAAATATCTTTCATATTTACTATGTATTTGCCATTTCCATTCCTTTTTGTTCCTTTGTGTAGATCCAAATTCCCATTTAGTATTATTTTCCATTTACTTGAAGAACTTTCCTTAACATTTCTAACAGTATAGTTTCCTACTGATTAATTTGCTCTGTTTTTGTTTTTCTAAAAAAGCCTCTTTGCACCTTTCTTTTTTTCTAAAGCTATTTTTGCTGGGTATGAAATCTTAGATTGACAGATTTTTTTCCCCCCTTCTACACTCTAAACAACCAACTGCAGGTCTGTGTGCTTTGAGAGAAGGAAAAGAAAAAAAAGCAAGATGAGCCCTATTATCATTCTGGCTTTTTGGTTGAGGTACTTTCTGGACTGCAGTGCAGGGAGGAGAACCCAGATAGAACAAAGTTGTCCTGCTGAACTGGAGCCTTGGTGCCCTGGTGGCACAGTGGTTAAGAGCTCAGCTGCTAACCAAAAAGTCAGCAGTTTGAATCCACTAGTTGCTCCTTGGGGGCAGTTCTACTCTGCCCTATAGGATCACTACAAGTTGGAATTGCCTCGAAGGCAACGGGTTATACGCTAAAGATGTTATTCCATTGTCTTCAAGCTTGCCTTTTAAAAAAAAAAGAAAAACTGTTATCATTCTTCTCTTTGTCTCTTTGTACGTAATTTGTCTTTTATCTCTGGAAGCTTTTAAGATTTTGCTTCATCACTGAATTTCAGCAGTTTGATTATGATATGCCTTTTGTGGTTTTCTTTCATTTCTTCTACTTGGGATATATGGAACTTCTTGAATCTGTGGACTTACAGTGTTCATGAAATTTGGAAATTTCCAACTATTATTTCTTTACATACTTTTCTTTCCCTCCTTTACTCCTCCCCTTCTAGGACTCCAATTACACAAACATTAAATCACTTGATACCAAAACCAAACTAAACTCCTTGCCATCGAGTGGATTCCGACTCATAGTGACCCATAAGTTGCTGATTTTATTGCTACCATATTTTTTTCTACATATGTTTCATTATGGATAGGTATATTGTGATATCTTCAAATTGACTGATCTTTTATTTTACAGCATTCTAATTTTCATACTAATTCCATTTAATATATTTTTTATTTCTGACATATGGCTGTTCATTTCTAGAAGTTCAATTGGGGTCTTTTTTTATATCTTTTCTTTCTCTCCTCATCATAGTCACACTTTCCTCTGTATTTTTTAACATATGGACTATATTTATAGTAGATATTTTAATGTCTGTCAGATAATTCTGTCATGTCTGTCATTTCTGGGTATGCTTCTACTGATTTTTCTCCGGTTTATGGATCATATTTTTCTGCTTCTTTGGAAGCTTGGAAATTTTTGTTGGATGTGGGACATTTTGAATTCTATGTTGTTGGGTGCAAGATTTTGCTATATTTCTTTAAATATTGTTGGACTTTGTTATAGAACACAGTTAAGTTACTTGGAGTCAGCTTGATCACTCCAAGGATTGTTCTTAAGCTTTATTTGTATGTAATCAGAAAAGCCTTTAATCTAGGATTAATTTGGCCCCGTTTCTAAAAGTACAGCCTCTGAGAAGTCAACTTCATGCCTGTGTGTTAGTTAAGTCTTACGGGGTTGCTATGAGTAAGAATCGACTTGATGGCACACAGCAGCAACAACAACAACTCTGACTAGTAAGAACAACAACTATTCCTGGCCCTGAGCAACCTACCTACTGCTTTTCAGGGTCCTTTCCCTGACCTCAGGTAATTTTCTCACACGTATGAGCAGACAATGACTCAGTCAACCACGCAATGGATTTCCTCTGCAGATATATGAAGATCTCCCTCTGCAGCAATCTCCACTTCCATATTTTTCCCTGCAAATTCTAGTCACTTTGGTTTCCCTAAACCCCATACTCTTTCACTTCAACTCATTAAAACTTCTAGGCTCTGTTTAGGTTCTCCATACCTATACTGCAGCCTGGAAACTTCAGATAATAAGCTGGGCCAATTTAGCCCTCACCTCACTTGTTTTCCTTGTCTCAGGGATCACTTCACTGTTTTGCCTATTATCCAACATATGAAACCCACTGTTTCATATGTTTTCTATGTCTTGCTCTTTTTTTTTTCAGTTGTTTTAAGGAGGATGAGTGAATATGATCCCTTTTACTCTATTAGGGTCAAAAGTGAAAATACCCTGAGGGATTCATTTTAATGCAAGATGCTCTATAGACAAAAAATTAATTGAAAATAACTGAATACTTTTTGAAGACACTTTCTTTTTCTTTTTTTTGGTTTAATAAACATTTAGCTAAGACATAAGTGAATGTTGATCATGCATAGCAGTTATTGCATGGACTCTGGAATCAGGCTGCCTCAATCTCAGTGTTAAACCATTTACAAGTTGCGTGAGCCTGTTCCATGTTCTCATTCTTGCTTTGCCTCTGCTTCCTCAAATGTTAAATAAGAGTCATAATAACAAGTCTTTTATAGGGTTGCTGTGAACATTAAATGAGCCATATGTGTGAGAGGCACTATTTCCATTATCTATTGCTGTGCAACTAAACTACAAAACCACTCCAAAGCTTAGTGGCTAAAAACAAGAATTATTTATTTTGTTCACAACTTGGTAGGTCACAATTTTAGGTGGGCTCCTTTGGGCAGTTTTTCTGCTGGTGTCAATGCAGTTTACTCACGTCTCTACAGTCAGTTGTTGCCCAGCTAGTTGACCCTTCTTCTGGGGTTTTGCTTATTGTTGGCTCTGTTGCTGGTGGTAACTGGATCACAAGTCCAGGGTAGCCTGAACTTGTTCACACGACTTTCAGGGTTCTAAGAGAGCAACAGTGAAAGTCTCATTACTCAAGCACTTTTCAATACCTGCCTGCCATGTTTGCTATTACCCCATTATGAATATAAGGCATACAGCTATCCCAGAGTCAGTGTAGGAAGACATCATCAGAGGTATAGATACAGGGAAGGGACAAATGTGGCCATTTTTTAAATTTGCCATCTACCAACCAGTTAACCAGTTGCTGTCAAGTTGATTCCAACTCATGGCTACCACATGTGCTGCAAGGTAGAATTGTGCTCCATAGGATGTTCAATGGCTGTGACTTTTTGGAAGCAGGTTGCCAGGCCTTTCTTCTGAGGCATCTCTGGGTGGATTCGAACCACTAGTCTTTTGGTTAGTAGCCAAACACTTAACCATTTACAACACCCAGGGACTCTAATCTACTAAAGGCATTTAGAAAAATTGTAACTATTTAATGCATATTTGTTATTTTTTCTTTATTTTATTTTAATATGCCATAAACATAACAAACATGTAGTAGTTATTATTTACAAATAATAGTTGTTAACTGTTAACTCTATCTCATCAGGGTACTGTTACAATTAAAATAAATGTCTTTGTCTTGGTTGGTCAGATCTTCTTCACTCTGCTTCTGTGCAATTTTAGAACTTCAGGGAACATCTCTTGCCTCCAGTTGTACAATCACGTTCTGCTGCAAAATTCCTTCTCTTTGCACTCTTCAGTAGGAACAGTTGTATAAATCACCCAGAATGTTGGCAAGAAAAGAGCTACTTCTGGGCTGAGTGCTTTTTAGAAAAAATCTCCCATGCTACCCAGAAGTCACTTACATAGGTTAATTCCTAAAGGTTAAAATCCACAGCACCATTTTTGCTGCAGCAACTAAGGAGAAATGTCTTTTTTGCAGCATCACAGAGGGATTGCTGTTTAAGCATTTTATGCACACGTGTATGTGGGCACTCCTGGCAAAAGAAATCTATTTATTCTTCCTTCGCATTTAGGATTGAACAGCACTCCCTCCCCGGATATGTTACTCTCCCAACACCAACTGCCACATTTATTATCCCAGTGAAGTATTGCCTGAATCTTCCTGGATCAAGCACTTATCTGCAAATCATTGCTCAAACATTTTCTGCTCCTACATTCCCAACTTGATTCAATCATAGATAGTGTGTGCATATCCCACAAGTCTTCACTGAACCTCAGTAATCTACAAGTCACCTACTTCTCCGTGGCAGTATGATTCATTGAGATATTAACTTTACCTTGTTCTTGCTGCAGAAGGAGAACACAAAGAATGAAAGGGAAATTTTCCTCATCCTACCTTCCAAGACTGTGATTAGTCTCCATTGCTTTGTGGGAATTACTGCAGTAGCTGCTCTGTGTTTCAGAAGAGACCCTGAAGGCAATACCCTTCCCACTCCCCCAACCTCATCCCCAAATGTTTGGGATGAAGTTGGTGCCTCGAAAACAAGGGATTAGTGGCCTGAACTCTGGAGAGAGAGAATTCCTGTAAACTGGGAGTTTTTTGGAAGGGGAGTGGTCTGTAGGTATGAATAAAAGACTTGGACCCCATGATCATACAATGGCCCAGTAGTGGCAAGATCTCTGATGTGGCAACACATGGACACTAAATGCCATAACTTTGGAACCATGGTCAAATTTGACACAAAGGAATGCTCATATTCAAATGGACTATATAGAATTGGGCAAGGAACATCTTAGCAGCAACCATGACATAATAAAGACAAAAGACCCTTCTTCCAAGTCTCCTACTTTGTGTAAGTCCTGATAAGAGAACAGCCCTGATATGCCTGCAATTAAATTTCCTGCTAGCCCTAGCATGACCAAGACAGAAAACAAATGTATTGTCTTTCTCACAGCCTAGTCAGGAATGAAATTATACTGATATAGCTGTGAAAATAAGATCATCAAGTTCCTAGGTGCTGGTCTTCTAGCTATTTTTCACCCTTACACCTTTCAGCTTCAGGCTAATTACCAAAAGTCTCAGGGAAAACAGAAGATACCCGGTAGTAGCCACGAGTTGGTGAGAATCTAATACGTCAGTGATAAAATCTCCTCTAGATCTGGTACACAATAAGTAGCTGACTGGCACCACTAGGCCTGTTAATGTTAGCAGGTGTGAAATAACGGGGATTCAAATCCTACCATGGACCAAAAAGCAATTACACAGAAATGTTGCTGTAGGACTTAACATTAAAGACTCTTCATCAGTTCTAGTTGGCTCTGTCTCTTAGACCAAAGGCAATTTCCTTCCAAACTTCCAGCATTATAGATTCCCTCTTTCCACTTGAACCTGAAAATCCAGCTGTGTTCTCTCGCCTCTGACATCAGCATTACTGGCTTTGATACAGCCAACCATCTGGTTGATGAGGCATGAGGCAGAGTGAAATCCAGCTCACTATTCCCTGCTGTTTCCACATGAACATTACAAAACTCACTGGTTCCAACTTGGACAGTGAACTGTGACTCAGATGCACAAGGAATTAACATGTTAAATGACCCTAGCCCCTTTTGGAGGAGTGTTAATTTCTGATAACCATCACAGACATTTTCAGGTTGAGATTCAGATGGCTCTTCTTGTGATATCATGGAAATTTGGGAAATACTTTTAGTCAGGTGTTCTCTTCAAGAAGTTCACCAGATAATGTGAAATCTTCAGTCCAGATGATAGAATAGAGACCTAGAATATTGATAAAAAAACAAAAAACCAAATCCATTGCTGTCGAGTCGATTCCAACTCATGGTGACCATATAGGACAGAGTAGAACTACTCCATAGGGTTTCCAAGGAGCAGCTGGTGGATTCGAACTGCCATCCTTTCGGTTAGCAGCCAAACTCTTAACCACTGTGCCACCAGGGCCCCAGAATATTGAGAAAAGGAGTTATTATTTTAACTGTTTTATTGTTTCAAGTATGAAATGCAGCTGTTCGTTTACTGTTTCAATTCATACTTCTTTTAAAGCTGTCTTCTGTTTTTTCCTACTCCTTTCAACACTGTATCTGTAAGTAGAAGAGTTCTACCCATCAGCATTAACCATTCTTTTCACCTCCCACGCCTATGCCTCACTCCCCCAGATTTCCTGTCATTTCTGTCTGTGGGAATTATAAAGAAAAAGGAGAGACAACAACAACAAAAAGAAGGAGTTTAGCAGCATGATGCCTCAGATTTTGTATTCAGAGAACCTGAATTTAGTCTTGGTTTTGCATGATCTTTGTACAACAGCATTTCAGTTCTCTGGGCCTCAGTTCCCTCATCTGTAAAATAGGAGAAATAATAGTAAATGAGGTAAGGTTTCATTTACAAACTAGGAATCCCTATATAAACATTATTTATTAAGGAAAATTGAGAAAGGATTTTGAACTACAGATCATACCAAAAGTAGAAGCAATAAAGTGAAAGTTGCTAAAGAAAACTGGACTTTCTCATTCTCATTTTCCCCATGAGTGCTCAAGTAGGGACTATACTTGTTTGGTTTAGTGCTTTCATTATGGAGATGAATTCTCTGAGTACGTTTCCCCTGGCAGGATGAGACCTGTCTCTCTCACACACATTCCCCATGCAGGGAACAGAAATTTAGGATTTAGAAAGCAACACCAGGTCCTCTAATCATTTACCTGCCCATGTCCCCCTGGTATGCCCAGTTGCTCTGAAATATAAAAAGAAAAGGGCTATCCACAGCCTCGTTCAATGTGGTTGTGCAAACCTATTTCATTCTTACTTTGTATTCAGGACATACGCACTCCTCCTCCTGTAGTATTTGCTAACATACTTTGCACTCCAGCTGCTGCAGTATTTAAATCAGTGATTCAGTACACAGACCACACGATGCGCCACTACACTCCAACAAGCAAGGTCTGTCTCTCCATGGGGACAGAGGATCTAAGCATCTGTCATTCTCCTCCCAACACTTATAATTAACCACACACCCCTTTACACACATAAATATTTATGTGCAAAAATAAAACTCCTTAGTGCTTTAAGCCAATCTCTCTTCTCCTTAGTGAGCTTTGAAAGTTCCCAAAATGAATTTTTTGACTGAATTCAAGACTCTATAAGATAAACTCTTGGGTAAGAGAAACTTGTAACACATGATTATATTCCCAGAAAATAAATTTACAACCTCAGGGTTAGAAGTATGATGCATGCATAATTCTAGGATGTAAGCTCCCCAAGGGACAGATCTTGGTCTATTTCATCAATATATACCAAGTGTTTATAACAGTCCTGGTATATGAGTTCAATGAATATTTTTTTAAATGTGAATGAATGAATGCATAGCAACTCCAAATACAAGACATGATTCTATTGCTTAGGACAAAGAATTTAAGACTAGAACTCCTAGGCAAACATTGTAGAACCTGAAAATACTTTGGATGTTAAGTGAGAATAAACCAGAGCAAGAAATAATCATCAGACATAAAAATTCATTCGTTTGTTTATTCATTCAACAAATAATTACTAACTATTGCCAAGCACCATCACAATAGGTTCTGAAGCAGATATAAAAAAAAAAAATAAGATAATGATCCTTGACCTCAAGAAACTCTTGAAGCTAAGAAGTTTCCTGAACATAACCAAACACTTCGAGGGACAGAGTAGCAGGGGCAGAGGTCTGGGGACCAGGCTTTCAGGGGTCATCTAGGTCAACTGGCATAATAAAGTTTATTAAGAAAATGGTCTACACCTCACATTGGTAAGCGGCATCTGGGGTCTTAAAGGCTTGCGAGCAGCCATCTAAGATACATCAATTGGCCCCAACCCACTTGGAGCGAAGAACACCAAAAACACAAGGAAAATATTAGCCCAAGAGACAAAAGAGCCACATAAACCAGAAACTTCATCAGCCTGAGACCAGAAGAACTAGATGGTGCCCAGCTACCACCAATGACTGCCCTGACAGGGAACACAGCAGAGAGTCTCTGACAGAGCAGGAGAAAACTATGGAGCAGAACTCAAATTCACGTAAAAAGTCCAGACTGAGTGGTCTGACTGAGACTGGAGAAACCCCAAAGCCATGACTCCTGGATGCTCTGTTAACCCAGAACTAAAACCATTCCTGAAGCTCACTCTTCAGACAAAGATTAGACTGGACTATAAACATAAAATAATACTCGTGAAGACTGTGCTTCTTAGTTCAAGCAGATACACAAGACCAAACAGGCAGCCCCTGTCCGGAGGCAGGATGAGAAGGCAGGAACAGAGAGGAGCTGGTTGGAGGGACACAGGAAACCCAGGGTGTAAAGGGGGCATGTGTTGTCACATTATAGCAATTGCAACTAGTGTCACATAACAATATGTGTGTAAATTTTTGTATGAGAAATTAACTTAAGCTGTAAACTTTCACCTAAAACACAATAAAAAAAAAATCACTGAGGAGGATCCTGAAAATCTGTATTTTTAACGTTCAACTCAGAAAAAAGCCCCGGCGATCTATTTCTAAAATATCAACCATTGAAAACCCTATGGAGCACAGTTCTTTGACATACATGGATTGGCATGAGTTGGGGTACAGCAATTGGTTTTGGTTTTAGCCAGGCAATACTTATGAGTGCTAATATTTGAGAAGCTGGTCTAGTAGAACTCATGTTATTAGATTGTTTCTTGGGAATTATGTGGTCTGTACTACCATTCAGTTAACATTTACATTGTCAAACACAAACATCCCTTAGTGAACTGATTAACCAAAAAAAAACGTTGCTGTCAAGTCGATTCCAACTCATGGCGACCACATGTATGCCGAGTAGAACCGCGCTCCATAGGGTTTTCAAGGCTTTGAACTTTCATAAGCAGATTGCCAGGCCTTTCTTTTGAGGTACTTCTGGGTGGGTTTGCATTGCCAATCTTTTGGTGAGTAGTTGAGCATTTAAATATTTGTACCACCCAGGGACTAGTGAACTGATAGAATGTAATAAAATTAAAATGACATGATCATTTTAAATTAGCTGTACAGTGTCCTACTG
This sequence comes from Dugong dugon, assembly GCA_030035585.1. Classification (NCBI taxonomy): domain Eukaryota; kingdom Metazoa; phylum Chordata; class Mammalia; order Sirenia; family Dugongidae; genus Dugong; species Dugong dugon. Next base: position 74,133,534 of record CM057472.1, read on the forward strand.
GTTGGAGCCTATAAAAGGATCCTTTTTAAAAGTAATCCTTACTGGATATTGTTAATGTGTTGTGAGATTGTTAACCATTGTCATAGGGCAACATTTGTAGTAACTGTTAAATGAGAAACTATTTTGTTCTGTAAGCCTTCAGCTTAAGTGAGAATAACAGCACAATTGGAAGAGCGTAGTCAATGTCACTGAACTGTGTATGTAGAAATTTTTGAAACAGTGTATCTTTGGCTATGTGTATTTTCACCAAAAAAAAAAAAAGTTGAGAATTTAGAGGGTTAATATGTTGTGGGGTTGTTAACCAATGTCATAAAACAACATGTGTACTACTGTTTCATGAGAAACTATTTGTTCTGTAAGCCTTCACCTGAAGTACAATAAAATGAAAAAAAAAAAGTAATCCTTACTGAGAATGGTGATATGAGATGAAGAATTAAAAAGACAAATATATAGCATATACTTGTAGACTTTCAGAAACAGACGTGAACCAAATTTTCTGCATGTTCACTAAGTTCCTTAACTTCTGCAAATAGCATTTGAAACTTGCCTCCGGACTCACCAATTTCAAATATTCCAGTGTCTCCATTAACCTGTCCTGCTCAGCACTAACTCTGGAATTGACTGACACCTGCACACCTTCTTGCAAAGACTAATTAGGTCCTCACTGTCCAAAGTGTAGTCAGAATCAACTACCACCTGCCTCAGGATGGTGCTGCCTAACATTCTGAATGTTTAGCTTTAATTATGTTTGTGTAATTTCATGCAATTTTCTATGGACTATTGAGAGAGCACATCTTTAAGCAACGTTGCTGACCCCCTGTAGATTGTAAGATTTATTTTCCAGTTGTTCTACCCCATTTGAATATCTCTTTAGACCAAGTTTCAGTAGGGAGAGGCTTCTGCATCTTTCATTTCTCTAATATCTCGTTCGCTTTCATGCTTTTATATTTATACATCGATCAACTCTGTAATTTCTACTGGTTCCTGAATCTTGTTCTGTATGGCTCCTAGCACCTTTAATAACCATTCTCTCCATTTTAACATTCTTGCCAGCTCCCTGCCCCCAATTACTCACTAATTCTTCTTGAAATAATTTGTAAAAGTTTAATATTTATTTATTTTCTTTGTTCAATGCTTCAGAAACATGTTTACCAATTCACTAAGTAAAGAGTTAGTACAAATAGGGAGATTGATCAATAATAGTGTTATACTCTTATTCTCTGTGGAAAAGGTGTGTTAAATGCAATGTCAGCCAGAAAAATGAAAATACTTTGGGAATTGCAAACATTGGTCATTGAGCTAGCTACAAATACCCCCTTAACGTTTAGGGGGAAAAACAGATTAATAATGGTTTGAGATCACACTATTTAATGTCTTAATGTTAAAGTGTGCATATTTGCTATTAATCAAATCAATTTTTTCAACTCAAAGTGATTGTATTTAATGTTCTGTTAATTATGCAAGGAGCTAATCAATTTGTCCCTTAAATGGATGTTCAACTGATTAGGAGAAACTAATCATCAGTTGTGAAATCCATACGGCACAGATGAGTCAGGGACAAAATACTTCTTTGCTAACTTGGGGCAATAATTCTGTCCCCTTAAATTACCTTTTATTTCAGTTGGGAGAAGTTCTTTCTTCCTTAGATATAAAACTGTTAAATTGTTACTTGTGGATTAGACATTAAGAGCTAGTTTAGCCTTAATTTAGGAATCAAATCAAGGGTAATGACACAGTGGGTCCAACTTCTTATTTAATTCTTGAATGACAATAACTATAGGCAAAGGAATTAGGATTTGGGATTAAGAATAGGTTGCTATGGATGAAAAATGACAGTTTATAACTTCACCTTCCCTCAGCACTATAAAGAGGATCTGTTGTTATTAGGTCCCATTAAGTCAATTCCAACTCATAGTGACCCTATGTACAACAGAAGGAAACATTGCCTGATCCTGTGCCATCCTCACAATTTAGCTATGCGTAAACGCATCATTGCAGCCACTGGGTCAATCCACCTCGTTAAGGGTCTTCCTCTTTTTTGCTGACCCTCTACTTTACCAAGCATCATGTCCTTCTCCAGGGATTGGTCCCTTCTGATAACATGTCCAAAGTAAGTGAGATGAAGTCTTGTCATTCTCGCTTTTAAGCAGCATTCTGGCTGTACTTCTTCAAAGACAGTTTGTTCATTCTTCTGGCAGTTCGTGGTATGTTCAATATTCTTTACCAACGTCATAATCCAAAGTCATCAATTCTTCTTCCAGCTTCCTTATTCATTGCCAATCTTTCACGTGCATATGAGGCATTGAAAATACCATGGCTTGGATAAGGCACACCTTAGTCCTCAAAGTGACATCTTTGCTTTTTAATACTTTAAAGAGATCTTTTGCTGCAGATTTGTCCAATGCAATATGTCATTTGATTTCTTGACTGCTGCGTCTATGGGCATTGATTGCAGATCCAAGTAAAATGAAATCCTTGGCAACTTCAATATTTTCTCCCTTTATCATATGTTGCTTATTGACGTCCTAAATTTGGACTTTTAGTCTACTTTCACTGTGAGGAAATAAATTTCTCTTTGTCAAAACCATCCACTTGTGGTATTTCTGTTATAGCAGCACTAGATGACTAAGACAGAATTTGGTACCGAGGCTGGGGTGCTGCTCTAACAGATACCTAAAATGTGGAAGCAGTTTTGAAACTGTGAATGGATGGAGGAGCAGCAGTGGCAGAGGACCAGCAACAGCAGAGAACCTGCAATGGCAGAGAAGCGGCAGCGGCAGAGAACCAGCAGCAGCAGAACCAAGAGACCGGTGCAAGATGGCGCTGGAGCCAACCCACAGAGCAAGAGAGCTGAGTGCCTGTGAGCAGGAGGCTTTCTGGCGGAGTGGGGTGCCTCCGGGCACTTACCAGTGGAGCTACCGAGCTTTAGAACACTTGCCCCAGCTGGGCAGATGCCGGCGTGAGGCCCAAGGGCCAAGAGCCCACAGGAAACAGAAGCAGAAGCTGAAGAGACAAGGGACACAAGAAGCTGAGCTGCCTCGGTCTCAAAAGGTATGGCCGTGACCTCAGGGGTTTCAAAGGGTGGAGCCACAGCCTCTGGTGTTTCTAAGGGTGGAGTTGTCACTCTGATGGAGTAGGAGTATGGTGCGCCTAAAGCCGAGGGAGCAGAGTTGCTGTCCCAGTGGGCCTGGAAGGCGGCTGAAGGCCAGGGCCGAGGGGCCTCCACTCAAAATCCAGAGACTGTGGCCAATACCTAGAGTCTGGAGGGCAGGGCTATTGTGTAAATTGTCTCAGAGAACAGAGGATTATTTTCAAAGCCTCGAGGGCTAATGTAATGTGTTCTGCTGACTTGCTTGGTGCCTGTTACCCCTTCTTTTCCTCTAGCGTCTCCCATTTGTAATGGAAATGTCTAGCTTGTGCCTGTTTTGCCATTGTACCTTTGGAAGCAAATAACTTGTATTCTAGATTTCACCGATGAAGAGGAATTTTTGGATTTTGGACTTGGAGTTAAGACTTTTGCTATGATATGATGGGGTGAATATGTTTTCCATGTTGCAAGGATGTGATTTTTGGAGGGTCAAAGTGTGGAATGTCATGGATTGAATTACGTCCCCCCAAAAATGTATGTGTCCATTTGGCTGGGCCATGATTCCTAGTACTGTGTGATTTTCCTATATGTTGTAAATCCTGCCTCTATGATGTTAATGAGGGAGGATGGGTGGCAGTTGTGTTAGTAAGGCAGGACTCAGTTTACAAGACTGGATTGTGTCCTGAGGCAATCTCTTGAGATGTAAAAGACAGAAGTGAGCAGTGAGACAGGGGGACCTCAGACCATCAAGAAAGCAGTGCTGGGAGCAGAGCGTGTCCTTTGGACTGAGGTCCCTGTGCCAAGAAGCTTCTAGTCTGGGGGAACACTGATGAGAAGGCCGAGAGAGAGAAAGCCTTCCCCTGGAGCTGACGCCCTAAATTTGGACTTTTAGTCTACTTCCACTGTGAGGAAATAAACTTCTCTTTGTTAAAACCATCCACTTGTGGTATTTCTGTTATAGCAGTACTAGATGACAAAGACAGTCTAGTTGTGAGGATTTTTGTTTTCTTTAGGTTGAAGTGTAATCCATACTGAAGGCTGTAGTCTTTGATCTTTGTCAATAAGTGCTTCAAGTCCTCTTCACTTTCAGCAAGCAAGGTTGTATTATCTGCATACTACAGGTTGTTCATGAGTCTTCCTCAAATCTTAATGCCCTGTTCTTCTTCATATAGTCCAGCTTCTCAGATTATTTGCTCAGCATACAGATTGAATAAGTATGGTGAAAGGATACAACCCTAATGCACACCTTTCCTGATGCTAAACCACCAAGTATCCCCTTGTTCTGTTAGAAAGACTGCTTCTTTGTCTATGCACAGGTTCCACATGAGCACAATTAAGTGCCCTGGAATTCCCAATCTTCACAATGTTAACCATAAGTTGTTATGAACCACACAGTCTAATGTCTTTGCATAGTCAATAAAACACAAGTAAACATCTTTCTGGTATTCTCTGCTTTCAACCAAGATCCATCTGACATCAGTGATGATATCCCTCGTTTCACATCCTCTTGTGAATCCGGCTTGAATTTCTGGCAGTTCCTTGTTGATATACTGCTGAAACCATTTTTGAATTATCTTCAGCAAAAATTTACTTGCATGTGATATTAATGATATTGTTTGATAATTTCCACATTCTGTTGAATCACCTTTCTTTGGAATGGGCACAAACATGGATCTCTTCCAGTCAGCTGACCAAGTAGCTGTCTTCCAAATTTCTTGGCATAGACAAGTGAGTGCTTCTAGGGTTGAAATATCTCAAATGGTATTCTGTCAATTCCTGGAACCTTGTTTTTCACCAATGCCTTCACTGCAGCTTGGACTCCTTCCTTCAATACTATTGGTTCTTGAACATATGATACTTCCTGAAATGACTGAACGTCAAACAATTCTTTTTGGTACAGTTTCTCTGTGTATTCCTTCCATCTTCTTTTGATGCTTCCTGCATTGTTTAATGTTTTGCCCACAATCCCATAGGCCAAACCTGTTGCCATCAAGTTGATTCTGACTCATAACAATCCTACAGAACAGAGTAGAACTGCCCTATAGTGTTTGCAAGGAGCTGCAACTTGAGGCTTGAATATTTTTCTTCAGTTCTTTCAGCTTGAGAAATGCTGAGCATGTTCTTCCTTTTTGGTTTTCTAAATTCAGATCTTTGCACATATCATTATAATATTTTACTTTGTCTTTTCGATCCACCCTTTGAAATCTCCTGTTCAGCTCTTTTACTTCATCATTTCTTGCATTTGTTTTAGCTACTGTATGTTAAAAAGCAAGTTTCAGAGTCTTTTCTGACATCCATTTTGGTCTTTTCTTTCTTTCCTGTCTTTTTAATGATCTCTTGCTTTCTTCATGTATGATGTCTGTCTTAGTCACGTAGTGCTGCTCCAACAGAAATACCACAAGTGGATGGTTTTAACAAAGGGAAGTTTATTTCCTTACAGTAAAGTAGGCAAAAAGTCCAAATTCAGGGTGTCAGCTCCAGGGGAAGGCTTTCTCTCTCTCGGCCTTCTCATCAGTGTTCCCCCAGCCTAGGAGCTTCTTCACATAGGGACCCCAGTCCAAAGGATGCACTCTGCTCCCAGCACTGCTTTCTTGATGGTATGAGGTCCCCCAATTTTCCACTTGCTTCCCTTTCCTTTTATCTCTTATAAAAGATAAAAGGTGATGCAGGCCACACCCCAGGGAAACTCCCTTTACTTTGGATCAGGGATGTGACCTGGGTGAGGGTGGTGTTACAATCCCACCCTAATCCTCTTTAATGTAAAATTACAATCACAAAATGGAGGACAACCTGCAACACTGGGAATCATGGCCTAGCCAAATTGATACACACATTTTTTGGGGGGACATAATTCAAACCATGACAATGTGCTTGATGTCATCCCACAACTCATCTGGTCTTCAGTCATTAATGATTAATGCATCAAATCTATTCCTGAGATGGTCTCCAAATTCAGGTGGGATATACTTAAGGTCATACTTTGGCTCTCATGGACTTGTTTTAATTTTCTTCAGCTTCAACTTGAACTTGCAAAGGAATAATTGATGGTCTGTTCCACAGTCAGCCCCTGGCATTGTTCTGACTGATAATATTGAGCTTCTCCATTGTCTCTTCCCACAGATGTAGTCGACTTGATTCCTGTGTATTCCATTTGGCGAGGTCCATGCATATAGTCGCCCTTTATGTTGTCGAAAAAAGGTATTTGCAATGAATAAATCATTGGTCTTGCAAAATTCTGTCATGCGATCTCCGGCATCATTTCTATCACCAAGACCATATTTCCAACTACTGATCCTTCTTCTTTGCTTCCAGTTTTCACATTCCAATCACCAATAATTATCAATGCATCTTGATTGCATGTTTGATCAATTTCAGACTGCAGAAGTTGATAAAAATCTTCAATTTCCTCATCTTTGGCATTAGTGGTTAGTGTGTAAATTTGAATAATAGTCATATTAAGCGGTCTTCCTCATAGATATACAGATATCCTATTGCTAACAGCGTTGTACTTAAGGATAGAACCTGAAATGTTCTTTTTAACAATGAATGTGATGCCATTCCTCTTTAATTTGTCATTCCGGGCATAGTAGACCATATGATTGTCCAATTCAAAATGGCCAATACCAGTCCATTTCAGCTTCCTAATGCCTAAGATATGGATCTTTATGCATTCTATTTCACTTGTGATGACTTCCAATTTTCCTAGATTCACACTTCATACATTCCACTTTCTGATTATTAATGGATGGTTGCAGCTGTTTCTTCTCATTTTCAGTCATGCCACATCAGCAAATGAAGGTCCCGAAAGCTTTACCCCATCCACATCACTAAGGTCATCTCTACTTTGAGGAGGCAGCTCTTCTCCAGTCATATTCTGAGTGCCTTCCAACCTGAGGGGTCCGTTTTCCAGCACTATATCAGACAATGTTCCACTGCTATTCATAAGGTTTTCTCTGGCCAGTTTTTTCAAAAGTAGACTACCAGGTCCTTCTTCCTAGTCTGTCTTATTCTAGAAGTGCCGCTGAAACCTGTCTACCATGGGTGACCCTGCTAGTATTTGAAATACCGGTGGCATAGCTTCCAGTATTACAGCAACACATAAGCCACCACAGTAAGACAAACTGACAGACTTGATGTTCACTTGTAGCTCTCACTAATCCCCTACTTGATTTGGGGAGTACTGTAATTCTCTCTCTGTATTTCAACTTTTCCACCTGCAAAAGAGCAATGAACTTTCCATTGTGCAGGAGATGTCAATTTCAGATCATTTGGAGGAAAATCAGGGCATCATCAAGGGCTTCTGTACTTGGAATTCAAATGTAAAGCGCATTAGTCAATCAATCATTCAGTCAGGAAATACTTATTGATCATCTGCCGAGTGCTCTCCAGGGTGCCAGGCCCTGTGGGAAACGTAGAAGAGGAACGAAAATGATCATTTCCCTCAATTAGCTGCCAGTCTGTTGGGAAAAAAATAATATACAATAACAATGAAAGGAGCAAATCAATGAATGAATGAATAATTATTGGATGACTACTATATGCCAGACACTACTATGCTTTGTAGTTGTCAGGCTCTTTCACATGTTCTGCTATTTAAGAATGAGTAAGTCTATACAGTTAAAAGCTAGATTGTGTAGTCTTTTAAGAACTGTAGAAGGTTGGAGGAGAGAGATATCCATAAGCTGCATTCAGGGATGGCTGCAGTGATGTTAGAGGACTTGAACTGAGCCAAGATGTTGAGCTGTTTTGGAGCAGTATAATTGCATAGAAGGGAGCACACTCCAGAGGAAAGGGATCAAACCCAAAGGAGATAAATAGCAGGACAAGCTTGTCATGGTGTATTTAAGGGCATAAGCTTTAAATGGAACAGAGGTCTTATTAAGGGATGGTGGGAAACTAGAGGTGGACTTGAAAAGCCTGATTAAAAATTCATAGGAATGTCCATTTAGAAGAAAGTGTGTAGGAAGACAGAAAATATTTGAAATCAGGAGGTTGAAATTTCTAGAGCAGGAAACTGATGTGATAAAAGAAGTTAAAGGGACATGGGTCTGGTAGTGGCATGGTGACTAGATTTTAGGGTGCAGCAACTAGAGCATCAGATTGTCTCCTTCTGACTCCATTTTTTAAATTTCTGCAATACCCATGTCACAAATATTGCTCTGATCATTTGTAAAATAATATATTACTTAGGGATTTTAGAACTGCAATTTGATTTACTTAACTTATGACAGATGGCTCTTGCAATATAAAATGCTAATCCTACTTGTCCAATTTGAGATTTGTCATGCAAAGATTTTCTCTAAAAGAGAACAGTTGTTTATTGCCAAACTTTTATTTTTTCACCATCTTCCTATCGACCTCTTGGTTCAGGGTTGAGTTAAAACAGCAAAATAATACCATTAATCCTTCTCCTTCCTTCAATATCCAGCTACGGTAAGCGCTTGGCAGAGGTGAAATAGGGCCAGGAGTCCGGTGGGGTCCTCAACGGTTTTCCTAGGATAAGAAGCTGGAGGTCAAAGAATGAAGACAGAGCTGCCACAACAACTTCCCTCTCTGCATGCCTGCTGCTGCCCTGTGTCCAGGCCCTGCTAACAGGAAAGTTCCTGGGGAAGAGTTGGGAAGGAGGAAGAAGAGAAGAGCTGAAAATAGTGAGAAGAAAAGCAAAGATAAAGTAGACTCTATGAGTCTGCGGCCTCTGCTCAGAACTCAACTATTTTCATGTTTATCATATCTAGGAGAGGAGCCATGGGGCCAACCCAAAGCACAAGCTCAGCTCTGCAACTGCCAGAGCATCTAAGGAAATCTCTGAGCAGCACCCCTGGAAGAAGTATTTATCTTCTCTTCTTGCTCCTCTATTTCCCCCTCTCTCTACACCTTCTTCTCACAATCACCCAGTCCAGAAACCAGTCCTCTGTTATCCAGATCTGCTTTCACTGTTTAAAGGAGAAAAGAGAAAAACTCTTTTGATGACCCACAAGAGAGGATGACATCTGATTTTTTTTATAGGGAGTACATTTTTGTAAGTGTTGCTTCTGTGCCTGCCTATCTATCTATTTTTCTAGCTAGCTAGCTAGCTAGCTATCTGCTATCTACTTATCATCTTTCTACTTATCTAAATATGCATTAACCAGCTACCTTGGGTAAACAGGACCATGGACCTACCTGGAATCCTCACAAAGTTCCTTACCGCCATATTTTGTCCCTCCCTTCTTTCTCCTATCGCTTCCTCTCTGGCTTTGCTCTCCCTACTATTTTCTCTCTCTCCTATTCATGGCAGAAAAATACACAAAGTAAGAGAAAATACTCAGGGACATCCCTGAAGAAATAATGATTCTAACAGAGGAGGCTCACTTTCTGGAAAGGGTGAGTTACGCATGGGAACTCCCACACTGGACACTATTTGGTTCCATGTCTTTTTTTTTTTTGGCCGTGGTCAAAGGATTCCCTTCTTTTCTACATGGGTGGATCTGAAACTGGGTCACTTTAACCACATCACTCTTCATCAAGGTTCCAAGAATTATTGTGCTGTGGTCCTCATGTTCCTTTACTGCCTTTCACCATAGCCCTTGTAGGGATGAGGTAACCTTGCCTCTGCAGAAACAGCTTCATCACACAGGGGTGGGCTTCTTCTGGCCACTGAACACTACACAGAAATGCTGAGGCCGCCCTCTGTGTTGGAGAGTTAGAGCAAAAGACCGTCTAGTCTAGAGTCTGGACAGACTTTCTGAACCCTTTCAAGTTTCTGTTTTTGATTTCCGAAATCAGACATACTTCCATCCTTTCTAATTTTTTATTCTCTCTCTCTCACTACACACACACACACACACACACACACACACCTCTTTATTCTATCTTACAGCAAAGAAGTCCTGTTCTAGTTCCTGTGTTTTTCTCCATTTCAATTGCATGTAAAAACATCAGCAATGATTCTAAAGCCATAAAGTTTATGATTTGGAAAAATTATATTCTAATTATGTAACAGTGCATGGAGCATCTGTACACTGTTTCAGACCAGGTTACGATTACTGTATTTCCACAGTGCCCTAACCCGGCTCTGTGGTCAATTTTATAATAGGAAATGAGTAACAGTTTTACTGACTATTACTCAAGTTCACCCATTCTGAACTGGTCTTCAGGTTATTTGTCATTCCTTAGCCTTTCAACCAACCAAAGGTATCCGTGATATAATAATTCTTCATTAGCTAATCAATGAGCTTCCTTTTAAAAGCTTTGAAATGTATTTGAGTATTAAAATAGAGGAATGGGATGGGGAAAAGAAATCAACATTGACTTTTTTAAAATACTAGGCACAGAGTTTCAGTCTGAACCTCATCATGATGATCGGAAAACAGAACAAGACACTTACAGCCAAGGACTTAATGGTGTAAAAATATACTGGCTCTATTTGTCCTTCAAGTCTGGCAAGATATACGTCCCTGCTTTTTCTTCTAATACAGTAATACAGTATTTTACTGGTTATAGTACATAATCTGATTCTCCATTAGCCTATTTAAAACTCATTTTTTAAATGAAAATACTTTCTGACTCTTCTTGTCTCAAATGTTTCAGACACATGCGGCTACATCAGACACATTTTACACCCACATTAATCACAGCACAGAGAAGTGATTGTTAAAGAGGTGAGATTGATAACACTGTCTTTTTAGACATGTAGGGCAAACACTATACTGCACAGAAGATAATATTCAGCCTACACTCTACTCGCCCTCCTCTCACTTCTTTCTCCTCAATGGATTCCTACTAAGAGTTTTTATCTGTAAACCAAAGAATCCACCACGAGGATTAGAGAATTATTGAAACACTCTTACAACCAAATCTATTTTTGAGTGTTTTTTGAGTAAACAAATAAACAAAAGTAAAATCAGTAGAAAATGTGGTTAATTGAAACTCCTCCCAGGAAGAAAGGCAAGGAGAATCGAAGTCATCTTTCCCCTGTAAGTCATATTGCTTTCCAATAGCAGTGATGTTGTCATTTACTTTTACAAAACTCATTCACATCAATGTTCAGCAGTGTATATGTTAAAGATCATTCACTCTTCATTCAAGAAATATTTATTTGGCATCTATTATGTACCAGACAAATTCAAAATACTGTGAATACAGTAGTGAATTAAATAGACAAGTTTTCTCTTTCCTTGAGCTTACATTCTATAGGAGCTTTCAGCAATGATGGAAATATTTTATATCTGCACTGTCCAGTATGGTAGCCACTAACCACACAGGGTTATTGAGCCTTTGAAATGTGGCTAATGCAGCTGGGCAACTCTATTTTTATTGTATCTAATTTAAATTTATATTTAAACAGCCACATGTGGCTAGTGGCTACCCTACTGGACAGTGCAGATCTAGTGAATGCATGGATGTGGTGTATATGTGTGTGTGTGTGTGTGTGTGTGTGTGTGTGTGTCTGTTGAGGAGACAGTGCCAGATTCCGTAAATATGTAAACAAACGAATAAGCAATTTCAGATTTTGTTAAGCACAAATCAAACAATTAAAATAGGGTGATGTGATAGAGTGTTTGGGAGGCTACTTTTGAATGGGTGGTTGAAGAAGGACTCTGAAAGAGCAACATTTATGCTGAGATTTGAATGATAAGAAGGCTCCACGCAAAGATCGAGGAATGAGCATTCCAAGTAGAAGGAACAGCTAGTGCAAAAACTCTCGTGTTCCAACACAAAGGACAGAAAGGAGAGCAGTGTGGCTGGAGTGTAGGGAGCAAGGGAAAGATGACAGAGGTGAAGCCGGAAAGTTAAAAATGCTCCTGATTCTGTAGGGCTTTGAAGGCCAAATTAAGGGGTTTGGATTTTATCTTAAATGTGATGAGATGCCGTTGAGAGATTTGGAGCAAAGAAATAACCAATATAATTTATGTTTTTTTTTTGTTTTTTTTTTTTTAAATCATTCTGTCTGTAGGAAGACTGGATTTTAAAGAAGTAACAGTGGAAAAATGGAGACCAGTAAAAACTATTGCAGCATCCCGGGTACTATTTGTCACTAATCATGGATAAGCCATTTTTAAATTAACTATGTTAATTATAAAGTGCTACATCAACTGTTACTACAGTTTAATTACTAAATTCTGATAGGTGGTGTACATAAACAATTCTTTTTGTGTGGATTGCACTTGATCATGGCATAGTTGAGTTCTGATTGAATAAATGTTTGATGTTTCAATTAGCCTAAAGCTGGGAGAAGAAAGGGAAAACATTGGTTACCAGCTAGAAGGTAAAAGTAGCAGTCTGCTCTTCTCTAATTCTTCCCCTTACGCCTTTTGGCTTTGAAGGGTTTTTTTTCCTCTGTGGTCTCTCTTGTGGCAGTGACCACAGTAGCTAAAAGTGCCATGGATGACAACACAATCAGAGGATTTTATTTCCTGTGCTCATGGTCACTGCTGTGGTTCCAGGGCCATTGGCCTAGCCTGACCTAAGCCTTTCACATGATTGTGGGCATTTAGGGATTTTAAATTGTTGAAATAATAAATGATCAAAATTAATTTCCCTGCTTCTTATCATTGTTGACAATATTTTAAAAAACAAATTATAGACCCACTTTATTATTATGTTTTTAATGATAAAATACATTACTTCACTGTCCTTTTTTAACAGTAATGATTAGGAGTACTTGTTTTAACTTCAGAAATGGAAGGGATTGCTATGTGTTAAGGTAATCAATATTTAAGAGCATTAAATCTTCTTACATTACATTCAGATGGGCATTCCACAGTCTCTGGTAGGAGATTTGCAGTTTCCCATAAAGGATAGTAGGAAAGATGTCAGCTTCATATATTTTAATGAAAGTGCTATAATATTTGTTCTGATTTCTGAGTACACTTGTCAGTCCTTGGCATGTGGAAGCAAAGAAGAACCCTTTTAATGAACATTTTAATGCATTTTCTCCAAGTTTTAACATTTGAATCGCTTGAAAATGGAGATACAAACTAGCTGGTAATTTATAAACTAAGATTAAACCATATGAAATTGCCAATATTGTATCATTTACTATCTACCAAAAAATGGCATTCGTCTGATTCATCCTAATATGAAAATAAAGATATGTCAATGATTTTTTTAAATTAAACTTCCTAACAATATTTTTAAAACAATTAATTTTTACCCAGATATACTTGTTAACGTACAACAGTTTGTTTGTTTCCCCCTCCCCTCTGAGATTTACCAAGAGTTTTATAATCACACTAGTTCAGCCTCACTATGTTCTAAGGGAAACATGAACAGGAAAACATTAACTATAAGTTATGTAACTTGCTCTAAGAAGTAAACAGGTTTTAAATGGGCAACTAGAGAGAGAGCTCCAGAGTCTAAATAATGTCGTTATCCATTCACCAAATATTTGCTGAGTGCATACCATGTGTCAGGCACTCTGCCAACTGCTGAGAACACAGCAGTGAATAACTTCTTCACAGAAATACAGTTCCACTTTTTACTTAATTCTACATAAATATTCTTGTGACTATATTTCTTATTTCTATTCTAGGGGACATTTAACACCTGGTTATATGATTTTTCCCATACTAATAAAGTATTATTGCTTATTGTATCATATACAACTATAATACCAAAAATAATGGGGTTTTTTTGCAATTTGAAAGTGTATGTTCTTCCTTATTTTCCATTATTGCCTTAAGTTCTTTTTTTATTTATTGTGATAAAATACACATAACATAAAATCTACCATTTTAAACATTCTGGTCTTATATTTTTGGTCAAGTGTGTAAGGAAAGTGTTAAATCTATGTGCATTAACACTGTAGATCTATGTGCATTGTAGCTCTGTCCAATGTTGTACCAAAAGTTCAAAAAATAGGAAACCAAATAAAGAAGACCAGCGTATCCTTTGAGAAACTGGCAATTAGAGCATGGTACTGACTTGGCACCAAGTACTAGATCAGTATTTCCCAAACATGTTTGATCTCAAAAGACGTTATAATGTGGTGATGAAAAATCAACATGAGCTCATGAAATATAATGGGCATCTGGATTAAAGTAGACAGTAAAAAATGGTCTCAGAGAAAAAGTAACTGTTGTAAGACAAAATTAAAATTTGATCCACAACACAAATATGCATAATCTAGGATGAAGGTCATGGAATAGTCAACATACATCAAAGCATAAATGAAGTTGGGAAAATCTAACTTCATTGACTAACAAATGAAGCTGCAATCATTTATCCTTCAGATGACGTATGCAATTTCCTTCATTCTTGGAATTGTCCTCCATTCTTTAAAGACAAACTTTTCCATAATAAGAATGCTAGAAATGTGTTTCTTTTTTTTTTTTTTTCTATTTCTATTCTATTATTTCTATTTTTTAAATGCACTTTTGAAGAAAATACCGCTAACATCAGGTTTTTTTTATTTTTGTTTTGTTTTTGCAGAACCTATTAATATCTTAGGACATTTTGGGAGCATTGTTCTATATGCCATGTAAAGCACTAAAGGATTAATAAGAGGGCTTCTTCCATGTGTGGCACCTCATCTAATTTTGTGTGTGTGTGTGTGTGTGCTTTAGGTGAAAGTTTACAGAGCAAATTAGTTTCTCACTGAATAATTTATGCATAAATTGTTTTGTGACATTGGTTGCAATCCCCACGATGTGTCAACTCTCTTCCCTTCTCCACCCCAGTTTCCCGTTTCCATTTGCCCAGTTTTCCTGTTACTTCCTGCCTTCTCATCTTTGCTTTTGGGCAGGTGTTGCCCATTTGGTCTCATTTACATGACTGAGCTAAGAAGCACATTCCTCTGTGTGTTATTGTTTGTTTTATAGACCTGTGTGATCTTTGGCTGTAGGGTGAACTTCGGGAGTTATTGCAATTCTAAGTTAAAAGGGTGTCTGGTGCCATAGTCTCGGGGTTCCTCCAGTCTGTCAGACCAGTAAGTCTGGCCTTTTTTTTGGTAAATTTGAATTTTGTTCTACATTTTTCCACCAATCTGTCCAGGACCCTCTATTATGGTCCCTGTCAGAGCGGGAGGTGGTGGTAGCCGGGCACCATCTAGTTCTTCTGGGCTTAGGCTGGTGGAGGCTGTGGTAGTTGTGGTCCATTAGTCCTTTGGACTAATATTTCCCTTGTATCTTTGGTTTTCTTCATTCTCCTTTGCTCCCAATGGGATGGGACTAGTAGATGTATCTTAGATGGTCATTGGAAAGCTTTTAAGACCCCAGTCACTACTCACCAAAGTCAGATGTAGAACATTTTCTTTATGAACCATGTTGTGCCAATTGACCTAGATGTCCCCCAAGACCATGGTCCCCAGCCTTCAGCCCAGTAACTCGGTCCCCCAGGGTGTTTGGATGTGTCTATGAAGTTTCTATGACTTTGCCTTGGCCACATTGTGCTGACTTCCCCTATAATGTGTACTGTGCTTCTCTTCACCAGAGTTACCACTTATCTACTATTAGTGATTTCCCCTCCCCACCCCCCACTTCCTCGTAACCATCAGATTATTTCTTTCTCTGTAAACCTTTTCTTAAGTTTTTATAATAATGGTCTCATACAGTATGTGACCTTTTGTGATTGACTTATTTCACTCAGCATAATGCCCTCCAAATTCACCCATGTTGTGAGATGTTTCACAGATTCATCATTGTTCTTTATCATTGTACCTCACCTAATTAAAAAATATATATTTTATGAACTCTGAGAATATCTTCCAATTTATGTAGCTGTGAGTGATCTTATCCACTTCTTTATTAGTTTTCATTACTAGATTGGGACATTAACTAGAAAGCTGAGATGATCAGTTAATTAATTAAGGAGTTCCTTCTTTAGACTATTGACTTCAAGAACAAGAAGAGTGTCTGCTCCTTGTTTATATCCTTAGTCATCTCCTTATTTATTTCCCTAAAGCACCTAGAATAGTTCTTGCATGTGTTGTTGTTGTTAGCTGCCGTCAAGTTGGCCCCCAACTCATAGGGATCTCATGCACAAGGGAACAAATTGTTGCCTGGTCCTGTGCCATCCCCATGATCAGTTGGGGATATGACTATTGTGATTCATAGGATTTCTATTGGCTAATTTTCAGAAGTAGATTATCAGGCCTTTCTTTCTAGTCCACCTTAGTCTGGAAGCTCCACTGAAAACCGTTCAGCATCATAGCAACACGCAAGCCTCCACTGATGGACAGATGGTAACTGTGCATGAGGTGCATTGGCTGGGAATTGAACTCGGGTCTCCAGCATGGAAGGTGAGAATTTTTCCACTGAACCACTACTGTCCCCTCTTCTTGCATATAGTAGACATTTAATAAATGTTTGTGGAAAAGAGGCAGTGTAGCCTAGTCAGACATACCTGGATTCAAATTCTAACTCTACCTCTTACCAGCTGAGCAGCCAGGGATAAATTTGATAATTTCAGGATTTGTTAATCCTGTATTACAAGATGATGATAACTTGTTCCACAATTGCTACAAAAATTAAGTAGGATAATAAATATAATGTATTTGCCTGGAACAACAAAGGAAGAAGGAGAATCAGGAATAGGAGGAGAAAATGAAATGTGTGGCTAATTGCCTCCATAAGTAACTTCCTCCTTTGCCATGAGACTAGAACTGGATGGTGCCCAGCCACCATTAATGAACATTTTGATCAAAGGTTCTATAGTAAAATCCTGATCAAAAGGGGAAAATGTAGAACAGCATTTCAAATTATTATGGAATTCAGAATTTCTGGAGCCATGGACGCTGGATGATACCTCAAAACTATTGCCCTGAGATAATCTTTACACCTTAAATCAAAAATATCCCCTGATGTCTTCTTAAAATTATCAAACAATAGTTTAGCTTAACTAGTAGAGAGTGTCTACCTTGAGCATTATGCTTTTTTAAGATCAGACATACCTTGGAGATATTGTGAGTTCAGTTCCAGACCACTGCAATAAAACAAATATCACGATAAAGCAAGTCACATTAATTTTTTGGTTTCCCAGTACATATATAAAACTTATGTTTACACTATACTGTAGTCTATTAAGTGTGCAATAGCATTATGTCTTTAAAAAAATGTATATACCTTAAAAAATACTTTATTGCTAAAAAATGCTAACTATCATCTGAGCCTTCAGCAAGTCATAATATTTTTGCTAGTGGAGGTTCTTGCCTTGATGTTGATGGCTGCTGACTGATCAGGGTGATGGTTGCTGAAGGTTGGGGTAGCTGTGACAATTTCTTAAAATAAGATAACAATGAAGTTTGCTGCATCTATTGACTCTTCCTTTCACAAAAGATTTCTCTGTAGCATGCAATGCTGTTTGATAACATTTTCCCACAGTAGAACTTCTTTCAAAATTGTAGTCAGTCCTCTCAAACGCTGCCACTGCTTTATCAACTAAGTTGATGTAATAGTCTAAATCCTTTGTTGTCATTTCAACAATGTGCATAGCATCTTCACCATGAGTAGACTCCATCTCAAGAAGCTACTTTCTTTGCTCATCCATAAGAGGCAACTCCTGATTTGTTAAAGTTTTATCATGAGATTGCAGCAATTCAGTTATATCTTCAGGCTCCACTTCTAATTCTAGTTTTCTTGCTATTTCCACCACATCTGCAGTTACTTCCTCCACTGAAGTCTTGAACCCCTCAAAGTCATCCATGAGGGTTAGAGTCAACTTCTTCCAAACTCCCATTAATGTTGTTGTTTTGACCTCCTCCCATGAAACACAAATATTAATGGCATGTAGAATGGTGAATCCTTTCCAAAAGGTTTTCAATTTACTTTGCCCAGATCCATCAGAGGAATCACTATCTATGGCAGCTATAGCCTTATGAAATCTATTTCTTAAATAATAAGACTTAAAAGTCAAAATTACTCCTTGATCCACGGGCTGCAGAATTGGTGTTGTGTTAGCAGGCATGAAAACAGCATTAATCTCCTTGTACATCTCCACCACAGCTTTTGGGTGACCAGGTGCATTGTCAGTGAACAGTAATATTTTGAAAGGAATCTCTTTTTCTGAGCAGTAGGTCTCCACAGTGGGCTTAAAATATTAGTAAATCATGTTGTAAACACATATGTTGTCATCCAGGCTTTGTTGTTCCTTTTATAGAGCACAGGCAGAGTAGGTTTAGCATAATTCTTAAAGGGCTTAGGATTTTCAGAATGGTAAATGAGCAGTGGCTTCAACTTAAAGTCACCAGCTGCATTAGCCCCTAACAAGAGAGTCAACCTGTCCTTTGAAGCTTTGAAGCCAGGCATTGACTTCTCCTCTCTAGCTATGATAGTCCAAGATGGCATCTTCTTCCAGTATAAGGTCGTTTTGTCGTCGTCGAAAATCTGTTGTTTAGTGTAGCCACCTTCATCAATTATCTTAGCTAGATCTTTTGGAAAACTTGCTGCAGCTTCTACAGCAGCTCTTGCTGCTTCACCTTGCACTTTTATGTTACAGAGATGGCGACTTTCCTTAAATCTCATGAACCAACCTCTGCTAGCTTCAAACTTTTCTTCTGCAGCTTCTTCACCTCTCTCAGCCTTCATAGAATTGAAGAGAGCTAGGGTCTTGCTCTGCATTAGACTTTGGCTTAAGGGAGTGTTGTGGCTGGTTTGGTATTCTACCAAGACCACTAAAACTTTCTTCATATCAGCAATAGGCTGTTTCACTTTCTTATCATTTATGTGTTCAGTGGAGTAGCACTTTTAATTTCCTTCAAGAATTTTTCCTTTGCATTCACAACTTGGCTAACTGTTTGGCGTAAGAGGTCAGGCTTTTGGCCTACCTCAGCTTTTGACATGCCTTCCTCACTAAGCTTAATAATTTCTAGCTTTTGATTTAAAGTGACAGATGTGAACTTTCACTTGCACACCTAGAAGCCATTGAAATTAATTGGTCTAATTTCAATATTTTCGTGTCTCAGGGAATAGGAAGGCCCAAGGAGCAGGAGAGAGACAGGAGAACAGCTGGTCGGTAGAGCAGTCAGAACAGACACATTTATTAAGTTCACTGTCTTATATGGGCATGGTATGTGGTGCCCCAAAACAATTATAATAGTAACATCAAAGATCACTGATCACAGATCACCATAACAGATATAATAATAATGAAAAAGTTTGAAATATTGCAAAAATTACCAAAATGTGACACAGAGACATGAAGTGAGCACTTGCTGTTGGAAAAATACCACCGATAGGCTTGCTCAACGCAGGGTTGCTGAAAAGATTCAATTTGTAAAAAATGCAGTAACTGTGAAGCACAGTAAAACAAGGTATGCCTGTATATGGGATCAAACTGACAACAGCAACTCTAAAAATGAGGCAGGAACCTTAGGGGCAGTGAGCTTATGTTAATGAGGGAAAAACAACTCAGAAAAGGAGGATGAGAATGGTTGCACAACTTGAAGAATGTAATCAGTGTCACTGAATTGTATATGTAGAAACTTCAGCTGGTGTGTGTTTTGCTGTGTATATTTTCAACAAAAGCAAAAAAAAAATTATAAAATATATATATATAAATATAACATACCCAGTACAAAGTGCGGGTGCATAATAGAGACTCAATGGCTCTTCAGTCCCTTCTCTGACTTTATATATTCTTCATTCCAGGGACAGTCCTAGAAAAAAATGATGAACTAAGTGTAGTCCCCTTCCACTTTCCCCAGATGCTCACTGTCCTCACCACCTTGCACTGTTACTACTCTGCTCCACTGACACACAGCTGAGAAAGTGCAGGGCAGTCAGAAAACCTGAATTCTTATCTCTGGCCTTCACTAGCTGTATGTCTGGGCCGTGTCATTCAAAATGTCAGGAGTAGCGCTTTAGATAATTTTATTTGGAGATCGGTGAGTAAAGTGTGGTAATTTAAAATATTTTTAAATTAAAACAAACATGGATATATTGAATCAAATATAAAATTCACATCAAATTTTAAGATAAACCAAGAGATTTCAAAGATATTTCTACTTATTGTGCATGACTTTGGGCTAAGGCCCCAGATACCTGGGCATTTGAGTTCCCTCTCTTGTCATTAGAGATTCTTTGTTGAAAAAGTCGGTGACCTTTGAGGTTTCTTTCAGCTCAGGAATTCTTTCAGCTCATCATTCCCTCCTCTCCTCTCCACCAAATTTCAGCTTAACCTGATGAACTAGGCATCAGGAAAAACCTACTGCATATTGCCCAAGGCTTCCAGAGACAATTTTCTGGGCACAAGCAATTAGCTGCCCCAGGCAAAACTGCACAGTAGGCAAAGCTTACTTCCTCCCTCTTCTGCAGTACCCACCCCCCACTACCTGCAGGCTTGCTCAACTGCCTTCAGCCTGCCAGAGCACTCACACCCACCTACAATTCTGACTTCCACCCAAGCCTCAAGCCCTAAAATTCCCCTCTGTTCCCCTTCTTTAATTTTTCATTCTCTCTTTGGGGCTAATCTCAGCTAGGTTATACAAGTCAATCTGATTAAAAAGTTTCTGATAGACATCTGCATTTTAAAGAATAATGTGTTAGCATAAATAGTGAAATATTTATGGGAAATATTTCTGCACCTTTGGACCATTAAGATGCCGTTTGCTTGAGACCAGCTAGGGACACAAAAGGCTTTAAACAACAAGCTATGTCAGCTAAAAATTTTCTAAAAGAAGAATGGTGCCAATTACAAGACATTGTTTCCTTCACTTGTGGTTAAAAAGTTAAAGCACAATTTGCCTGCTTCCTCCTAATCTTTCCACTTGCAGCTGTCTTTCAGATCAACCAGCTAAAACCAGAATCCTAGGCATGCGCGGTAAGAGACCAGGCTGACCGCCAGATGGCCCCATCCCATAATAAGTACTGGCTAGGAACCAAAAGACCCATGCCAAGGAACCAAAATCATCGGACATATGTCATTGAGTGGTGACCGAGCCCATTTCGGAAGTGAGAAGTCTGTCATCCACTTTCGCGCCAAATCCTAGCCCAACCCCTTTTTGAATATGTATGAAATTAATAAATATGTATGACTTCCCCTTTCCCACGTAGCATAAGAACTTCGTCCAAACAAACCACCAACTTCATATGGAAAGGGAAGAGGCCCCGAATAAGTGAAGCATTACTGAAGAAGAACAAAGTGGGAGGCCTGACACTACCTGATTTTAGGACCTATTATACCACCACTGTAGTCAGAACAGCCTGGTACTGGTACAACAGATACATAGGCCAATGGAACAGAATTGAGAATCCAGACGTAATTCATCCACCTATGAGCAGCTGATATTTGACAAAGGCCCAAAGTCTGTTAATTGGGGAAAAGACAGTCTCTAACAAATGGTGCTGGTGTAAATGGATATTCACCTGTAAAAAAATGAAACAAGACCCATACCTCACACCATGCACAAAAACTAACTCAAAATGCATCAAAGACCTAAATATAAAATTGAAAACGATAAAGATCATAGAAGAAATAATAGGGACAACACTAGGAGCCCTAATACATGGCATAAACAGATTACAGACCATGAGTAACAATGCACAAATACCAGAAGAGAAACTAGATAACTGGGAGCTCCTAAAAATCAAACACTTATGCTCATCAAAAGACTTCACCAAAAGAGTCAGAAGACAACCTACAGACTGGGAAAAAAATTTTGGCTATGACAAATCTGATCAGCATCTAATCTCTAAAATCTACATGATACTGCAAAACCTCAACAACAAAAAGACAAATAACCCAATTAAAAAAAGGGCAAAGGATATGAGCAGGCACTTCACCAATGAAAACATTCAGGTGGCTAACAGACACATGAAGAAATGCTCACGATCATTAGCCATTAGAGAAATGCAAATCAAAACTACAATGAGATACCATCTCACCCCAAGAAGGCTAGCGTTAATCCAAAAAACACAAAACAATAAATGTAGGAGAGGTTGTGGAGAGACTGGAACACTTATACACTGATAGTGGAAATGTAAAATGGTAAAACCACTTTGGAAATCAATCTGACGCTTCCTTAAAATGCTAGATATAGAAGTACCATATGATCCAGCGTTCCCACTCCTTAGAATATATCCTAGAGAAATAAGAGCCATCACATGAATAGATATATGCACACCCATGTTCACTGCAGCGCTGTTCACAATAGCAAAAAAGATGGAAACAACCTAGGTGTCCATCAACAGACAAATGGATGAACAAATTATGGTATATTCACACAATGGAATACTATGCAACAATAAAGAACAACGATGAATCCATGAAATATAACACGGAGGAATCTGGAACTCATTATGCTGAATGAATTTAGTTAGTCGCAAAAGGACAAATATTGTGTAAGACCACTATTATAAGAACTCAAGAAAAGGTTTAAACACAGAAGAAAACATTCTTTGATGGTTACGAGGGTGGGGAGGGAGGAAGAGGGGTATTCACTAACTAGATAGTAGAAGAGAATTATCTTAGGTGAAGGGAAAGGCAGCACACACTACAGGGGAAGTCAGCACAACCGGACTAAACCAAAGCTAAGAAGTTTCCTGAATATAACCAAACACTTCAAGGGACAGAGTAATAGGGGTAGGGGTCTGGGGGCCATGGTTTCAGGGGACATCTAGGTCAACTGGCATAACAGAGCGTATTAAGAAAATGTTCTGCATCCCACTTTGGTGAGTGGCATCTGGGATCTTAAAAGCTAGCGAGCAGCCATCTAAGATGAATCAATTGGTCCCAACCCACCTGGAGTAAAGGAGAATGAAGAACACCATAGACACAAGGAAAGTATTAGCCCAAGAGACAGAAAGGGCCACATAAACCAGAGACTTCATCAACCCTTAGACCAGAAGAACTAGATGGCGCCCAGCTACCACCAATGACCACCCTGACAGGAAACACAACAGAGAGTCCCTGATGGAGAAGAATAGTGGAGTGCAGAACTCAAATTCTAGAAAAAAGGCCGGACTTAATGGTTTGATTAAGACTGGAGGGATCCCAGAAGACATGGCCCCCAGACTCTCAGCCCAAAACTAAAACCATTCCCAAGGCCAACTCTTCAAAGATTAGACTGGACTATGGGACATAAAATGATACTCGTGAAGAGTGTGCTTCTTAGCTCAAATAGATACATGAGACTAAATAGGCAGCTCCTGTCCAGAGGCGAGGTGAGAAGGCAGACAGGGTCAGGAGCTGGTTGAATGGACACGGGAAATCCCAGGCGGAAAGGAGAAGTGTGCTGTCATAGTATAGGGAGAGCAACTAGAGTCACATAACAATGTATATATAAATTTTTATATGAGAGACTAACTTGAATTGTAAACTTTCATTTAAAGCACAAGAAAAAAAAAAGAACTTCCTCTAGCCTTTTGTTCAGGTAGACAGTGCTTTGAGAATGATCTCCCTATCTCCTTACTTGCTGCGAGTAATAAACAATGACTTACTTTAAATCCACTTGACTCTTAGTTATTCTTAACAAGAGTACAAGCAGCAAACTCATTGCATTCGGTAACATGCTCACTCAGGGCTGCCAGATCTTATTCTACTAATTTCTGTCTCTTAAAACAAATAGAGGTCATTTCTTATACCCTTGCTTCTAAAAGATTGCCAATCCCTGTGATAAATTAGTCAATGGCAATAGAGTTCTCTTAGGTAACATGCAAGTCTCAGTGATTTTTTTTTTTCACTTTTCTCCTTCAGTTTGTAATAAGTCACTGTCCTTTCTCCATACATTTAAGTCAGTGTCTCAAGCTAGTGGCCTATGGCTCCTGAATATGTTTTGTTTGACCATTTCCTTGTACCTGTACAAGCAATGCGAGAGATGTTATTCTTACTCAGCAACACAAGCAGTTTAGCACGTATTGTGTTCTTCCAGATGCATATGTTAACTGCACAAGGCATTTGAATTTGCAACCCCTACTCGTTCTTCAAGACCCCATCCAAGAGCCACCTTTGAAGGTTTGATTCCCCCAAAGAGAATCAACTCTTTGCATACTTAGATCAAGTTAGTACCTAGTCATATTAAACATAAATGCCTAGTCTTATACAGGAGCTCCGAACAGAACAGTTGACTACAAATACAGCCCAGTGGAGTGGCTCCTGTGGTGGAGATTTCCAACTGTGGCATCCAGGAAGTAAAGCTATTTTGAGGCTGGCTGGGCTATTCTTAAATTGCGCAGTATAGGATGCTGCCTCCTTTACATCTAGAAATATCTAGTCCAGCCTCCTATTTTCAAGAGGCTCGGAAGGCACTACATACCTTTATATCCTACATACATAGTGTTAATATTTATACAAATTTTATTTGCATTATGCAGCATCTTTGTATCTTTTTCCCCCTCACATTTAAACTGAGGAATTTGGGCCATTTGGACCACAGTCAGGACCTACTCTTTCATTGCCATTTTCCTCATTGAAACAAAGTAAGCAAAGGCAGCAGCACACCCTGCCCTCACTTCCCTTCATTGCTATGATTTTCCAAGACAGTGAACATAATAATAATAACCGTAATCACCATTAAAAAAACAATGGTGTAAATCTAGTGTCTTGGAGCTTTGTTGTAGATCTACCGTATAAGAACCGTCTGCCTGGTAGTTTGGTAACTGAACCTCCTTGGACTGGAGGCTGAAAGGAGCTAATGTTATTCTAAATTGTATTCTTTTGCAAACAGTGTAATGGCAAAATTCCAGCATAATAATACTGGACTTTCACATAATGCCCTTTTCACAGACATAGAGAATCCTTTGCAAAATTTCTTACGCATTTTCTCAATATTAGACAAGAAGGGGAGAGAGATGGGGAAAGAGGCGAAGAAGAAACCTGAATCTAAAATAAGAAGAAGAAGAATGAGGCAGAAAGCTTAACAGTGGACTCCTGACACTAAACCTAATGTTCTTTCCACTTCCCTTCTCAGAGTGAAGGATTTTTTTTTTCTTTTCTCAAGTCTGCTATTCAATAGCACCAAGTGGATATCAAAAAGCAAAAGGGTCCGTAGGATAGAACACAAGGGAGATATGTGTTTAGAAGGCAGGGTTTATTAAAAATGGGTTCCAAATAAGCCTATTTTAAACAATTAAGAAACAAATAGCAAGTCTAAATTAGGGGAAAATATGAAATACCTACAGAATGAGTTGCATCTTTGGGGACCCTAATGATGGAAGACATAGGAAATTTTTGGCTAAAAAAAGACCAGACTATTCTCAAATAACCTCTAGTAACAAATTATTATACCAAACCCACTTCCACTGAGTTGATTCTGACTGATAGTGACCTATAGGACAGAGTAGAACTGCCCCAGAGGTTTTCGAAGGCCCTAAATCTTTATGGAAGCAGACTGCCACATCTTTCTTCCATGGAGCCACTGGTGGGTTTGAAGCACTGACTTTTTGGTTAGCAGCCGAGCACTTAGCCACCGAACCACCAGTGCTCCAATAAATCATTATACATCTGATAAATTTCTCACAACAAAAATACACCTAGCCTGGCCTCACTAGGGATTTTTCAGAGTACTAGATTTTGGTGGGGGGAGGGCGGGGGCGGCGGGGTGGAGGAGGATGTGCTTGAAATGGAAAAGCAAGGGAAAAATTTTTCAAAAGTAATATACATAGTGATTAAAGTCTGAGTCTGATTTAAAAATAAAGGCAGTAAAAAGAACTAGTGAGGAAATAATAGCCCCAAGGATTTAAGAGTTTCCTCAAATATATCTGTGGGATAAGAAACACTGGAGAGAAATAGGCCCATTAATAAATGACAAATGAGATGAAATGAGATTTTGAAATAGTTGGGCTACTGAGCAGCTTTTTTTTTTTTTTTTTTAAAGTAGATCTTTTAACAAGAAAAACAAAAAAGGGGCTAAGGACAGAGAAGAAACAAGCCTTGTCAGCAGAATGCTGATAAATAGCAAGGGAAGTCAGTCCTTGCAAAAAATAAGGATTTTCCAAATCAGCAAACTTTGGGATATGCCTTCCAATTGGGGATAAGAAGGAACTGAGTAATTTATATTCTGAACCACATTTTCTCTTGCATCTTCATCCAGCCAGGATGATCAAACTGCATTATAAACCCCAGAAACTGCTTTAATTTTATGCAAATCATCTGTCTTGCATTTTCGATCTTAATATTCTCAGATAATCTCACATGCTTTTAACAAGTATTAATTGACTACTAAATGCCAAGTACTGTGTTAGGTGGTAGAAATATAAAGAATGAAACATTAGCACATTTCCTAAATAATCCAGCTCACCTAGCCCCCTCAGTTTTGACTCAGGACCCCACCTGCCCTTCAGCACACACACACACCCCTACAAGCACACAAGTTAACACATTTCTTTAATATAACTTTACCTACCTTCATTCCTAAATTGGGGCTCTAGGAACTAAATTCCCATGACCTGGAACAAAGCAATTATATCTGTATATCTCCAAGAAGGCCAATCAACATTCTTTAAAAACATTATTAACATGAGTTTTAATTGAAAAAGTAATTTATGTGTATGATTAACATTTCAGACTTTCAAAAGGGTGAATATACAATGAAAAAGAAGTATTCCTCCCATCCTAAATCCCCAGCCCCCCAAAAGGTAATAACTATTGAATTATTTACGTAGCCTTTCATATACAAATATGTGTATTTTTTTAAACATAAACAAGAGCTGACTTTAAATCCTGTTATGAATTTTCCTTTTTTTTTTTTTTAAGTTACCAGTATGTAGAGTTTTCCATATTATCGCATGGCTATCTTTATAACTGCAAAATGTAGCACTTTATTTTATAGATTACCATAATCTACTCAACAAGTTCCCTATATTGGACATATTGATTGCTCCCTGTCTTTTACTACTACAATAAACTATGTTATTTATGTGTCTATAAAAAGGAGATAGCCATGTACTTGTGGACAAGGTTGTTCAAGAATTAAGCAAGATAGTTCATGTGAAAGTACCAAGAATGCCTAGCACAAATTAGGCATTTTTAGTACCTGTTAGCTAAATGAATGAATGAATGAAGGAGCAAATAAATGAACCACCAATGCTTCCATATTTGTTTCCTGTCTGATGTCTGTCTCCACCCACTTGAATGAGAGCCTCATGACAGTAGAGATTAATATTGTCTGTCTTCCTTCACTGCTGAATCCCCAGTGCCTCAAACAGTGAATATACATAGTAAATGTTTAAGTACATAATTGTTTAAAGAATGAATAAATGTCATCAGCCATCATTCTTATTTGCCTCTAGCCCATAGTTTTAATTTCAAGGTATAAGGGCCAATTTAAGATGGGAGAGAGTGCAGCCTCCTTTCAAGTGAGATTATTTGTAATTTGGTCCTGAGAAAAGTTAAAGAGCCAGGCCACCCCTAGATGAGCGTGCAGAGCTGGCAACTGAACCTGTCCAACCTGCCTAAGATAATCTCACTTGAAAGGAGACTGCATTGTCAGCAGCTTTATTAAGTCTCTTGGGATATCATTAAAGAAAGAAAGTTTGAAAGTGGTTTTAATTATGTTCAGAAAAGAGGAGTAAGCTGCATCACCTATGCAGCCCAGCCTCTAAGTGTGAGGCCCAAGGTGGCTATCC